>WOAB01000001.1:4800000-6233345 GCA_027886185.1 Rheum nobile
TTTGATTTGTCTAGATTAAGGCAAGTGGTGGTTCGCTCTTGCTTATCATTCCATATTTCCTTTAGTTATCAATTACTTGATTGTTAATTAAATTGGAATGAAGTGTTGTTTTCGTTTATGAACAGATTTAATAAAACGTTGTGATAAAATGTGAATCTATAATAGGTTGTATATATTGCTAGAAATAACGCTATTATACATGATATTGCCGTAATGGTTTTGGTTTGGATAATTGTGTGAACGTAAATGTGTAGTTAGAACGAGTATTCTTAGGGACGCTATGTACCTTGCGAGGTCTAGTCGTTTCTTTATAACTGGTATTAGGAGGATTTTGCCCTAGTACTATCTGGTCAGGACTGTACCCTTACTCAAGGTAGGTTCACACAGCTGGTGCCAACAATCATGATTAATTCCCAAAATATCTCTCGTATCGAGATGATATGCAATAAAAGCTTTAATGGGAATATATGTTTTGTAACTAAATAAGATAAGTGCGGTTATGCACATAATTAATGAACCTTTGGGCGAGAAGTACAACTTGGAGCTCGTCCGGACTTCGGTTAGAGTAGGTCTTCTTTCCAATCTGGATTCGCATTGCGCGGTGAGGTTGGTCGTGGACCCAAATGATCAAGTCGTTTTTAGAAGCTTGTGTGAAAACTATAAACGTTCCCAAACACTTGGCATACGTTCCCGTAAGACTCAATTCCTTTGGAGTCTTCTCTTCATACGTTTTCGATAAGACTCAATTCATTTGGAGTCTTCTCTTGATCATTCCTTTTCTTATGTTTCTATAGAAGTGTTGAGGTTCATTGTTGTCATCGGCTATTATTCGAGAAGCGATGGGTGTAACCTAACACAACTACTTAGAACCTTTTTTATTTGTACCCTTGCATAGTCTTTTATTAGACTAACCAATCAGTTATTTTCCTTTGCATGGTTGGCTGGTGTCATCCGTCTCATACGGCACATCAGGTAAGTTTCCGCATCAGTGAAGGCATAGACTCGACGAGAAGGTGGTAGAAGTTTTGTGATTTCCAAGGTTGAGATCCTGGCGAAGGTCGCATGATCAAGACCCGTCGTGGCATTTTTATTTATTTTCAAGACTTCCGCTGTAATAAATATTTCGTATTCGGTAAAATGTAATTTGCGACGGAATATTATTTGGGGCAGAATTATTGTCGTTTAATAAAGTTTGTGTTATTATATAGTTGTTATACAATGATTTAGCCTTGGGTGACCCTAGACGTGTAATCTGAGGTCACTGGCGGTAATACTCTCAAAAGAGAATTTGGGGGTGTTACATATTTGGTATCAGAGCTAAAAGTTTTTAAACGGGTTTAAGGTTTTAAATCGTTTTTAAAAAAAAAAACTCGAAAATCGTTCTTTGTTTTATATTAAAGGAACTAATTTGATTACTTCCAAAAGTCAAAAAGTTTTTAAACAAGATTATACTTTTTGAGTAAATGTTAAAATTTTGAAACCCCTGCCATTCAAATCGTGCCTTCTTCTTCTGTCTAATATAGAAAGTTAGCTTCTATATTTAGAAAGTTCTAATTCTCTCTCATCACCTCGCAGACAATGGGTGATGTCGTGTCGTAACTCACGGGAAAGAGGGACGCCGAGGTAGCTCCGCCACCTAAGGCCGAGCTGCTGTCCCCTATTCTTCCCGAGTGTGCTCAGGTCGGGATTCCGGATAGTCCTCAAGTGGAGGAGAAGACTGTCCTCGAGGAGTCGGTGATTCTCATCTCCGACAGGATGGAGGATCTCGACGAAGACCCCGAGGAAGTGTCCGAGGAGGATCCTGAGGAAGATCCTGAGGAGGCCCGGAAGAGGATCCTGAAGAGGACCCCGAGGAGGACCTCGAGGAGTACGATTATGACACAGATGGTCTGGAGCACCTGCTTGTAGATGGAGAAGATTCGGGTATGCAGTTCATCTTCCCTAGCCCGGAGAATCCACTATTTCAGGAGTACGCGCCGTTGTCCCCTGCTGCATGGGAGGCACTTGGTGTGTCCGGTGTTGACAAGGTGGAGTACGAGCCACTGGATGCACCGGTGGACCCGCAGCCTATCTCCGCCGAGGCTCGTCACCATGTGGAGATGATGACTGAGTGAGATCGTAGGTAGGCAAGGCCGTGGGAATCGATGAATGCTCCGAGGGAGGTTCCGACCCAGCAGGCCAGGCCTAGGCCCCGAGTGCTAGTAGAGCGCATGGAGGAGTGGACGAAATCATTGTACGATATGGAGGAGCGGACTTACGATGCTGAGTTCGATCTCTCTCGTATGCTGGATGACGTCCGCGAGCTCCAGGAGAACATCAGGCAGGCCAAGATGCTACCTAACCCACATTACGAGGTGAATAGGGCGGATTTTCGCCCAGGGTTCCTAGAGGAGTTTTGCTACCCATCTATACCCGGGGAAGGGCTGAGTGTTCCTGTACCCGGAGTCGGGCCAAGTGTTCCGATGCCTAGGGAGGAGCCGAGTGTTCTGGGTCCTAGTAACTCGAGGAGGCCGACACCGGAACCCGAGCACGGTCCACCTCCAGAGAGAAGGTGTCAAAGGTCTGACGTGTACAAGAATTTCTTCAGGCACCTTGAGGGGGGACAGTAGCATGTCTTAGTGATTCTCTTTTCTAGTTGTTCTGTTTTGTTGTTTTAGAGCCTTAGCCTCCTAACAATTTTGTCTTTTCGTTTAGGAAGGCTATTGTAAACTTATCAACTTGGTCTCAGTTCATTTCATCAATAAAGTTTGCCAGTTTGATCTACTTCGAATCAATTACATATGTTGTGCATATTCAAAGTGTGATATTAATGTTGTGAAGTACTTGAATAATTGGTCGGCAAACAGATGGTGAACACAAGAAACACAACCTGTGCTGGTGCTGGACCGAGTAACAACCCAAGGTTGAATCTGAGAAACGCCGCTAACCAAGGGGATGAGAGCGAGTTTGCCTCTCACAATAATCCCGTAGGTAATGGCCAAGTTCAGGCTAACCCTCAGGTGGTGTTCGATGCTGCGACCATAAAGGCCATTCGTGGGATTGTTATGCAGGCGGTCACTGATATAATTCGGCCAGTTGTACCACAAGCATAGGGTGTTCCAGTCCCTCAAGTTATCCTTGAATTTGAGGAGCCAGCGGTTCATGTACCTCAGGTCAATGCCGTCAGGAACAAAGGAAACTACGGTCGGGCCTTGAAGGCCATTAGCTCAATGAGGCCTAACAGCTATGACGGTACTGGAGAACCAGTCAAAGTGGCGTATTGGTTCTCGCATATGGAACGGTTGTTTAGGAACGTCGATTGCACTGCGGCTGAGAAAGTGCACATTGCTTCCCTTCAACTTAAGGATGTGGCTAGCGAATGGTGGGAGAGCACTGGTTTAGCTGATCATCCCGGGTTAAACTGGGGTATGTTCAAAACAAAGATGACCGACCGTTTCTTTTCCCGTGCTATGAGGGAAGAGAAGCATAAGGAGTTCCTTTACCCTAAGACTGATGGGTTGAAGGTGACTGAGCTTGCAGCTAAGTTTAATCATCTGTTGCAATATGTTGGTCCGGAAGTGTCGAGTGAGGAGCAAAAGATCTGGCATTTCCACGAGTGGATGAACCCAGACATCAAGCCGTTGATGGTGCTCCACTATTTCTCTACTCTGGAGCAGTATATGGATGCCGCCTATAAACTGAAGGTGACTTTCGAAGATTCAGCGAAGAAGCATAATCGCTAGAGACCGGCGCAGAGCCAGCCTCAGGCTAGTGGGTTTAAACGACCCGCACCACCGTTGCATTTTTCCAAGTCTGCTATGGCTAGAACTAAGGTGACGCAGTCGGGTCCTACTCAACGCTCGGGCCAGGGCAAGAACCCGATTCAGTGCTATAACTGCGGAACGCCGGGACATAAGAGCAACGAGTGTCCGAAGGACAAGAGGATGTGTTTTGCATGCGGAAAGGAGGGTCACTTGTAGACTTTTTGTCTTCAGAGGAGGCAGAAGGAGGCTGAGTCACAGCAAGGGTCAGTTAGTCATAACAACCGACCCTGATTCAAGCCTGTTAGAGCTCCGAGTACCTCAATGCAGACAACTGCTCAAAATAAGGGGAAAGCCTCAACTGCTTCCGTAGGTCAAGGTCAGCGGCTATATGAGATGCGTGAGGCTGACGGACCAAATGCTCTAATTGCTCAAGGTACTCTATACCTCCATTCTACATCTGTGTGCATATTGTTTGATTCGGGTGCCACTTATTCTTTTATTTTGGAAAACTGTGTGAGTAAGTTAGGGTTGAAGTGCAATGAATCCTGCGAACCATTCGTGGTGAACCTTCCCAATGGTGAGCAATTAGTAGGGACCAAGCGTCTGTCGAAATTTCCGATTACTATTCAAGGTCGGAAGTTCGAAGCGGACTTAATATGTATAGCCATGGCTCCATAC
Organism: Rheum nobile; assembly: GCA_027886185.1. Classification (NCBI taxonomy): domain Eukaryota; kingdom Viridiplantae; phylum Streptophyta; class Magnoliopsida; order Caryophyllales; family Polygonaceae; genus Rheum; species Rheum nobile. The sequence continues at coordinate 4,804,422 of WOAB01000001.1, forward strand.
GACATCATTCTCGGGATAGACTGGCTGATGCGTCATGGGGCGATAATCGATTTTAGCTCAAGGACAATGACAGTTTCATCTGGGGGCCAGTTTGTGTGCAAGTTCAAGGGTCGTAATGACGCTGATAACGGAAAGCTCATCAATGTGATGGCTGCGTGTAAGCTACTTCGACAAGGTTGTGTCAGGTACCTGTGCTATCTGGATAAGCCTAAGAAGGATGAGACTTCAGTTCACGATGTTCCTGTCATATGCGAGTACCCAGATGTTTTTCCTGATGAGATTCCCGGTTTACCCCCGATTCGTGACGTGGAGTTTACCATTGACCTGGAGCCCGGTACCGCACCGATTTCTAAAGCACCTTATCGGATGGCTCCAGCGGAGATGCAAGAGTTGAAAAAACAACTCGAGGACCTACTTGAGAAAGGATATATAAGGCCGAGTGCATCGCCTTGGGGCACTCCTGTCTTGTTTGTCAAGAATAAGGATGGCTCGTTCCGACTTTGTATCGACTATCGAGAGTTAAACAAGGTCACTATCAAGAATAAGTATCCGTTGCCTAGAATAGATTATCTGTTAAATCAACTGCAGGGAGCAAAAGTCTTTTCCAAGATCGATATGAGATTTGGTTACCATTAGCTCAGGATCCGTGAGGAGGATGTTCCGAGGACTGCGTTCCGGACGAGATATGGGCACTACGAGTTCGTAGTCATGCCATTTGGGCTTACAAATGCTCCGGCAATCTTCATGGATCTGATGCATAGATGTTTCCACCAGTACCTGGATAAGTTCATGGTGGTCTTCATCGACGATATCCTGATCTACTCTCCGAGCGAGGAGGCTCACGAGGAGCATCTTCGTATCACCTTGTCGGTCCTTAGACAAAATCAGTTGTATGCAAAGTTGTCTAAATGTGACTTTTGGATAAAAGAAGTGGCTTTCTTAGGCCATGTGATCAATGAGAATGGGGTTATGGTTGACCCTCAGAAGATCGAAGCGGTAGCCGACTGGAAGCGACCTTAGAATGTGAAGGAGGTGCGCAGTTTCTTGGGACTTGCAGGATATTACAGACAGTTTGTAGAGGGATTTTCAAATATCTCTCTACCCATGACTGGGTTGCTCCGCAAGGTCCACAAGAAGTTCATATGGGATGATAAGTGCGAGGCTAGTTTTCAGAAGTTGAAAAAGTTTCTGACGTCCGCACCAGTTTTGGCGCTACCGGAAGAAACTAATGGTTATGTGGTCTATAGTGACGCTTCAAAGCATGTGTTAGGATGTGTATTGATGCAAAAGGGAATGTTTATTGCATACGCATCTCGGCAATTGAATACCTATGAAGCAAATTATCCGACGCATGATCTGGAGTTAGCATTTGTGGTTTTCGCGCTGAAGATTTGGAGGCACTATCTCTATGGTGTTAAGTGCCAAATCTTTACCGACCACAAGAGTCTCAAGTATGTGTTCACTCATAAAGAGCTTAATATGAGACAACGTCGCTGGTTAGAGCTACTCAAGGACTATGACCTCGAATTGTTGTATCATCCGGGCAAGCCTAACGTGGTAGCCGATGCTTTGAGTCGGAAGACGCCGCACGAGACCATAGTAGCTCTACTCACTGCTCAGACCAAACTGCACCAAGGATTGTGCGAGATTGAAGTCTTGTATGATCAGCGTCGAGGATGCCTGAGTATGTTGGAGATTCAGGCTACGCTACTAGATCAGGTCAAGGAGAAACAAGTTGATGATGTGATCTTGGTGAAGATAAGCAGTGAAGTGATGGAAGGGAAAGCTCCGGGATTCATGATTCAAGATGATGGATCACTCTGGTTTCAAGACCGGATCTGTGTGCCTGACGTAGATGGCCTTCGCGAATTGGTAATGAAGGAGGCCCATTCGTCAGCTTATTCTGTACATCCAGGATCCAGTAAGATGTACAAGGACCTCAGAAAGAAATTCTAGTGGCCCACATGAAGTGGGATGTAGCGGAATTTGTGGCGAAATGCTTGACTTGCCAAAAGGTCAAGATAGAACACCGCAGACCAGGTGGTGAATTGCAACCTCTCCCAGTTCCATAATAGAAGTGGGAGGATATTACGATGGACTTTGTCACGGGGTTGCCAAAGACTCAGAGTCAGAAGGATGCCATATGGGTGATCATTGACCGGCTCACGAAGAGTGCTCATTTCGTGGCCATCAAGTCAACTTGGGGAACCCAAAATCTATCAGAAGTTTTCCTACACGAGATTGTCCGATTGCATGGTACGCCAAAAACCATTGTATCGGATCGTGATGGCCGTTTCATGTCGATATTCTGGAAGGAACTCCACAAGGCCATGGGGACTAAGTTAAGGTTTAGTACTGCGTTTCATCCTCAGACGGATGGACAGTCTGAGAGGACCATCCAGACACTGGAGGATATGCTGAGAGCTTGTGTACTAGATTGTCCGACCAGCTGGGAGAACAGCTTAAGTCTTATTTAATTCACATACAACAATAGCTGACATTTTACCATCAAGATGGCTCCATTCGAGGCTTTGTACTGTCGGAAGTGCAGATCTCCAATTTGTTGGGATGAGAATGCCGACAAGATTCTACTCGGACCGGAGTTAGTCGAGAGGACTGCCTCGTACATTGCCTTGATCAGACAAAGGATGCTTACAGCTCATAGTCGGCAGAAGTCTTATGCTGATCTGAAGCGCAGGAATGTCGAGTTTGTGGTTGGTGACAAGGTGTTTGTCAGGGTGTCGCCCTCCAAGGGTGTGTTCAGGTTCGGCAAGCGTGGGAAGCTCAACCCTCACTACGTGGGACCATTTGAGATCCTTGATAGAGTTGGATCTCTAGCATACCGTTTGGCATTGCCGTCGTCGGCGCATCCGGTGCATAACGTGTTCCACGTGTCTCTGTTAAGGAAGTATGTGCCAGATGTGTCTCATGTGCTGAGTTATGATGACATCGAGATTAAGGCAAATGGTACCTACGAGGAGAGACCTGTGCGTAACACTTGAGGAACAAGGTGGTACCATTAGTGTAGATCCTCTAGTCCAAGTCGGGATCTGAGGAGGTAACTTGGGAAACCTAGGAGACTGAGGCTGATATGCTTAGTCGTTTTCCCGAGCTGTTTCGGCCTAGTTTCGGGGTCGAAACTTTTTTAAGGGGGAGGTATTGTAATAACCCCTAAAAGTCCTGAACTGTCGTTTTGTAAGAAAGACATGATGGGCAATTTCTGTAATCTCGGTAATAATCTTTTGAATATATTATTGTACGTTTAATAAATTGTGGGTCATAAAGTATTTGGGAGTGATAAAATAATAAAATTTAGCATGTCCTCGAAGCAAGACCACGACCAAAGACCTAGGGACGCGACCGCGGCAGTTCCGCGACCGCGGTTTGCATCCGCGGGTGCGGATTTGCCCAGAGCCAAACCGCGACCGCGGCTCTGTTTCCGCGACCGCGGATCTCTGGTTCGTCTTCTTCTTCCTCTGTTTTTGAACACCGACGCTCGATCTTCCCACGTTTTCTTCAACGCTCGCCGGTAGGGGGAACTCGAATTGGTTGGTCTGTCGGTGTGGGGTTGAACGCCCTCGGATCCTTGGCTATAAAAGGAGCTCAAGGCAGCCCTCTTCTTCATCCATCATCCATCTTTATCTCTCTCTCGTTCTTGTCGTCGCTGGAGTTTCTGGAGATCGTCGGAGTGTCGTCGAAGGAAGCAGCTGGCAATCGTGGAAAGCCCGGGAAGTGGTAGTCGTTGTGAGCTTTCGTCCAAGTTAAGTCATCGCCGTCTTGGGTAAGCTCGAGTCCGCCTCCAAAGCCGTCGTCGGAAGGGAGAACCGCGACCGCATATATGAAATTCTGCGACCGCGGCTCTACCCAGAATTCCGCGACCGCGGATATGCTAACCGCGACCGCGGCTTGCCCAGCAAGCGCGATCGTGGCTTTGGCAACCACGGCCGCGGCTTAGGCATTTATTCCCTTTTGTTCGTATCGTTTATTCGTTTCGTATCCTCGTTTCGTTCATATCGTATCTAACTTAGGGTTTCGTCTTTTGTCTCGTCGTCGTCGTAGGAATCCATACTCAGATTCCAGTCTCCAGATCTCGGAACCCGACATCTTCGATTCGTCTAGATTAAGGCAAGTGGTTGTTCGCTCTTGCTTATCATTCCATATTTCCTTTAGTATCAATTACTTGATTGTTGATTAAATTGGAATGAAGTGTTGTTTTCGTTTGGGAACAGATTTAATAAAACGTTGTGATAAAATGTGAATCTATAATAGGTTGTATATATTGCTAGAAACAACGCTATTATACATGATATTGCCGTAATGGTTTTGGTGTGTATAATTGTGTGAACGTAAATGTGTAGTTAGAACGAGTATTCGTAGGGACGCTATGTACCTTGTGAGGTCTAGTCGTTTCTTTATAATTGGTATTAGGAGGATTTTTCCCTAGTACTATCTGGTCATGACTGTACCCTTACTCAAGGTAGGTGCACACAGTTGGTGCCAACAATCGGGATTAATTCCCAAAATATCTCTCGTATCGAGATGATATGCAATAAAAGATTTAATGGGAATATACGTTTTGTAACTAAATAAGATAAGTGCGGTTATGCACATAATTAATGAACCTTCGGGTGAGAAGTACAACTTGGAACTCGTTCGGACTTCGGTTAGAGTAGGTCTTCTTTCCAATCTGGATTCACATTGCGCGGTGAGGTTGGTCATGGACCCAAATGATCAAGTCGTTCATAGAAGCTTGTGTGAAAACTATAAACTTTCCCAAACACTTGTCATACGTTCTGTTTTGGGGCAAAAAGATCGGACGACCTAAATTGCCTTAGACGGGGTAACGAGTCGACCGGATAATAGAAAATCAATCCAAACCAAAATAGACAATCAACAAGCAAAGAAAAGATACGAAATATCGAGGAAATTGATAGATCTATTGATGATTGAATCAGGTCGAAGTACAACTTATCCTTAAAAAATCCCTCGTTAGGGATTTTTTAGCGACCATGGCTCTTGCGCCGTGTCAGGTTATGCCACAAGCGTGGCGGATCCTTAGGGTTTTAGACTCGTTGAATGTCCAGTCCGGGGCCGGTTTTAACTTCGACGCCATGTGGTACAACTACTCCCTGGGGTCGAAGAGTTCTTCTCGCGTCCAGTTGCGTATTCGTCCGGGTCGGAAGCCCTTGGTGTTTAGTTTAGATGTAAACGACCATGGATGGGGGTCGAAGTTCTTCTTCGTCGAGCATTCGTCTCTAGAGAAGGGGGGTGACTATTCGTTTTTGCTGTCGGAGTGGGGAGTTGAGAGTATGTATTCGACCTCTCTTTGCATGTCTTATGTGTTTTAACTCCTTGCTTAACTCTTCTTTTTTGTAGTCCCTGAGGCTGAAGAGTTAGAGGTAAATACTCAGTCAGAGGGCCTGTCGAAGATCATCCTTAGTATCCCTGCGTCGGAGCGGAAGTTTATGAACATCAACTTGTTGTCGACTTCCCCCACCACTCAGGACGTCATGTCGAATGTTTTGTCTTCTCGGGTCAAGTGTGAGTTTTTCGTTCGCCTTGTGTATTTATTTTTCTTTCATATGCTCGTGTTTTATGTTTTGTCTTGTCGTGTCAGCATCTCCGGCTGGTTGGTCGAGTGCCCGTTTGAAGGGAGTGTCCGAGAAAGGGCTTATAGAGCAAAGGCTGGCGGCTAGGGCCTCGTCGAGTAAATCGACGCCGGCGGAGTCGTCGCTCCCGGCCAAAGTTGGCTCGAAAAGGAAGGCAGGGGCCTCTTCTGGCGATGTGAAGGTGGTGAACACTCCAAAGAAAAAGGGGACGGCTGCTCGTGGAGTCGAGAAGATCGACGCGGTCGGTCAATCGATTGCCGATCTCTTTCATGCTCAGGACCCGACTCTGAAGTCTGAAGTTGACGATGTCTCTCCTTTGGACTGTATTGGTGAAGCGGGGTGCTCTGCGTGGAAGGTAAGTCGTCTTGACTATCTCAAGTTTGTTTGTTTTCTTTCTCGTAGTCGGGTGAAACCTTGATTGGTTTTGTCTTTTTCCAGACTTTTCAGTATCTCTTGGGGGCGTATTCTGGTGTCAAGGAAATGGTTGCTAAGGCCGAGGACAGGGCTGCTAGGTCAAAGTCCGACATGGCGTCTTTGAAGGCCAAGTTGGAGGGAGCTGAGAGTCGTTATAGGGACGTCGAGCGCCGCTTTGCCAGGGAGTTGAAGAATTGCTAAGATGACTTGGACGTTTGTCGGAAGGAGCTTAGAGAGAGTCAGTCGAGTGTCGAGGAGAAGGTGAAGCAGGCTAGGATCGAGGATGGTCGGATTGCGGGCGACGTAGGCGCTTTTTATGCGTTGAAGTCGCATACTGAGATGATCGAGGAGTTCGAAGAGGGCAAGTAGGGTACCTGGGATTTGAAGGCGGAGAAAGAGACCATGGATTCCTTGTGTCCGAAGGGGAATTCAGGTTTGGAGCTTTTCCGTCTGGCCGGCGTCGGAGAGGAATCCTTGGACGGAAGCGTCGGTGAGGACGAGGCCTACCTTGGTGGCAGCGTGCGGATTGAGCCCCAACCTTCTCCCGACTTGGCCCCTGCCGAAGGTGATGTTGCGAACCCTAACCCTTGACTGTTTTTCGCATTTGACTTGTGGTCCCACATGTGTGTGGGTAGGATGTTTTCTGTTTTGGAGGCATGTCCACCATCGCGGGTCACAAAATGTGTTTTGTGGATGATTTGAAGTCCTACATGTGTGTAGGCGAACAATGTGTTTTGGCGACCCGTCCACCATCGCGGGTCGCATATTTGTAAAAAATGCTTAGGCTTTTATTTAATGCAATCTGTTTTACAAAGGATCGTACATTTGTGTGTTCGTACGCTTCGTCAGACTTTTTTAGAGAAGTTTGTTACTGACGCTTTTGATTTGTATGTCGGGTTTGCCCGTGTGCTCCGTCGAGTAGGGCTTGCCGTATGTATATGAAGAAGGAGGCCTATAAATGTATGTGTTTATGTTTAGTCATGACTTTAAGCCGAGGAGGAAAAGCAATATGTTTCTATTGCATAAATGTAATAAGGTGTCTTAACATTATGTATTGTGTAAGGCAGGCGGTGTGCTGACGTGCCTGTATTGTTCATCTCCCCGTGTTCCGATCGATCGTGTAAATGTAGTGTAAGCGCTTTTGTTTGTGACTGGATCCAGTGTGTATGTTGATGTCGTCCTGTACTTAGGTTTGCAAGGAAAATGTCCATACTAGATGTAAATGCTCAGTTTCAGGAAATAGAGTTATGCTTGTGACAACAAGTAATGTACGATAGGTGAAAGGACGTTTAGCGCCTTACCTTAATAGCTTAGAAGTGGTATAACTTTAGGTGTGTTGCGTTCCAACTTCTCGGGATTGGTCGTCCGTCTTTGTCTTCCAATTGATATGCTCCTTGTCCGACTACTTCTTTGATTAGGTAGGGTCCTTCCCACTGAGGTGCGAGCTTTCCGTCAGTCGGATTCTTGGTGTTCTGGAATGTCTTCCTAAGGACCCAATATCCAACTTTAAAGACCTTGGCTCGGACGTTCTTACTGTAGCTTCTTGCGACCTATTGCTGGAACTTGACCATTCTAAACCTGGCTTTTTCTCTAGTCTCATCCGTTGTGTCCAAGTTGTGTGCTAGTTCGACGTCGTTCTGTTCGTTCGTTTGAAGGCTGTAACGAGCTGTTGGAACCAATAGCTCGGCGGGGATGACTGCTTCGCTTCCGTAAACGAGTGAGAATGGTGACTGTCCGGTCGCGTTCTTTGGAGTGGTCCTGTCGGACCAGAGAATGAACGTGAGCTCATCTGCCCATTTTCCTTTAGCCCCTGTGAGGCGTTTCTTGAGGTTGTTGATGATGATTTTGTTGCTAGACTCGGCTTGTCTGTTAGATTGTGGATACCGAGGGGTGGAGGTGACCAATTTGATGTTCCATTGGTCGCAAAAGGCTCGAGTCTTATGACTGATGAATTGGGAGCCATTGTCGCACACGATTTCTGATGGGACGCCAAATCTGCACAAGATATTGCGTTTAATGAATGAAATGACGTGTTGATCTTTTACCTCTCGATAGGCTTCAGCTTCGATCCATTTAGAAAAGTAGTCCGTCATGGCAAGGAAGAAGACTCGTTGACCCGACGCATGTGAGAGTTTTCCGACGATGCCCGTCCCCCATCTCATGAAGGGCCACAGCGCTAGAGTCGGATGTAGTAGTTCCGAGGGTCGGTGAGGAACGAGTGCGTGTCGTTGGCAGGCATCGCACTTCTTGGTGTACTCAATTGCGTCTCTATTCATCGTGGGCCAGTAGTATCCGTTTCGCAAGGCTTTTCCCGAGAGGCTTCGCCCGCCGGTGTGGTTCCCACATTCTTCTTCATGTAACGATTGTAAGATATGTCCGACTTCTGGAGTCTTGAGGCATCGTAAGAGTATCATTGTGACAAATCTTTTATACAAGATGTTATTTATAATATCGAAAGAAAGTGCTTGCACCTTTAGCCTTTTTGCCTCTGTTTTGTCATTGGGTAGGATGCCGTCTTTTAGCCATTTGATGTAAGGTAACGTCCAGTCGTCATGATTGCTGACAATGTCTTCTTCCGGCCGGTCGCCTATCTCCATCGCGACAAGTTCCTCCAATGGTGCGACCGACTCCTTAGATGTTTTTGGAACAGCTGGTGTCATGACGTGTGCCAGTGGGATATTTGGAAATTCCTTTGGGTCCAAGATGGACCCTAGATTGGCTAGTGCATCAGCTTGAGAGTTGAGATCCTTGGGCACCTGCCTGATGTCGAATGTTTGAAATTGGTCGATCAGCTTCTTGGCCACATCCAGGTAAGCTATCATTATGTCATCCTTTGCGTTGTACGACCCTTGTATTTGATTTACGACTAGGAGGGAGTCGCAAATGACTTCGATCTCTCAAACCCCTAGGTCGCGCGACAAGATGAGCCCGAAAATGAGTGCTTCGTATTTAGCTTTGTTGTTGGTCGCGTCCCAATCGCATCTTACGGCATGGGCTATCTTGTCCCCTTGTGGCGATTTCAGCACGACCCCTAGCCCTGATCCTCTAGCGTTCGACGCACCATCGGTGTGGAGCTCCCACTTACCTGTTTCCTCTATTGCGAGTAACTGTGTCGTTTCTTTGGCGGCTTCTTGTTCTAGGGTCGGGCTGAAGTCTGCCACAAAGCCAGCCAAGGCTTGCGACTTGATCGTTGTTCTGGGCTCGTATTTGATGTCATAGCCGCTGAGATGTATGGCCCACTTGGCCATCCGTCCTGTGAACTCAAGTTTCCTCATGATTGCTCTCATGGGATGATTAGTGCGGACAATTATAGTATGGGATTCGAAATATGGTTTGAGTTTATTCGACGCCATTACCAGTGATAGTATGAGTTTTTCTAACGATGAGTACCTTGTTTCTGCCGATAGTAACGTTCGACTGACGTAGTAGATTGGCGATTGCTTGCCATCTTCTTCTCTTACCAGTATTGCGCTCACGACGGACTCCGATACTGCTAGGTACAACAATAATGGCTCGTCGTCTTTGGGTTTGGTTAGCAACATGGGACTGGCAAGGTATTTCTTTAGGTCATGAAAGGCAACTTCGTGCTCTTCCGTCCATTGGAAAGATTTGTTTTTCTTGAGAGCGTCGTGAAAGGGTTTACATTTGTCGGATGACTTCAAGATGAATCTGTTTAGAGCTACTATCCGACCTGTCAACTTTTGCACGTCCTTGACGCATCGAGGGGATCGGAGATTGATGAGGGCCTTGACCTGTTCTGGGCTGGCTTCTACTCCTCTTTGTGTCACCGTGTATCCCAAAAATTTCCCTGAAGAGACTCCGAAAGAACATTTAGTGGGATTTAATTTCATATAGCGTTTAAGTACCTCGAATGCTTCCCTCAGGTGTTCAATGTGGTCTTTCTTTTGCTTCGATTTGACTAACATGTCGTCGATGTAGACCTCCATGGTGTCCCCAATCTGATCTTTGAACATCTTGTTGACCAGTCGTTGGTAAGTAGCCCCTGTATTTTTAGTCCGAAGGGCATTACTTTGTAACAATAGATACCTTGGCTTGTGATGAATGACGTTTTCTCTTGGTCTTCTGGTTCCATGAGGATTTGATTGTAGCCACTGAACGCGTCCATTAAGGTTAACATTTCGTGCCCTGTCATCGCGTCGACCATGGCGTCGATGTGAGGGAGTGGGAATGAATCTTTAGGGCAGGCTTTGTTGAGGTCGGTGAAGTCGATGCAGACTCTCCACTTGCCATTTTTCTTTTGGACTACGACCATGTTGGCTAGCCACTCGGGATAGTTGAGTTCCCTTATTTTTCCTATTTCCAACAAGCTCTTGACTTCATCGTCGACAATCTTGTTTCGCTCTGGGGTGAATTTCCTGCGCTTTTGCTTTATAGGGGGGTGAGATGGATCTACGTTCAATTTATGGGTAATAATGTTTGGAGATATACCGACCATGTCTTCATGTGACCATGCAAAACAATCAGTATTGGATCTGAGAAAATCAAGAATTTGTTGTCTGGTCGAGTCGTCCAGGTCCGACCCGACCCTTACCGTTTGGTTTGGCTTTGAAGGATCTAGTACGATCTCGCCAAGTTTTTCCAATTCGGGTTCGACGTATCGATTAGGTCCTTCGTCGATCTGTGATTGCTATGCGACCTTATGCTTGACAGTGCTTCTCATGGAGGCGACGTAACATTCCTTGGCCGCCCTCTGGTCTCCCTTGATTTCTTGGGCTCTCCACTTGGTAGAGAACTTGATAATTTGATGGTACATCGAAGGTACCGCCTTCATAGCATGTATCCATGGCCTGTCAAGAATGCAATTATAGGGAGATGGGCAGTCTAGGACTAGAAATTTTACATGTTGATTGACTCCTCCGGCGTACGTTGCGAGAACGATTTCTCCGATAGTGTGTTTAACTTCTCCACTGAATCCGACTAGTGGAGTTGATTTCTTGATCAAGTCATCTTCACCCAGACCCATCCCTTTGAGGGCGTCGAAGGTCAAGAGATTGGTTGAACTTCCTATATCAATTAGTACTCTACGTATCAAACAGTTCCCGATAGATAAAGAGATTACCAGACCGTCGTGATGGTTTTCCGACCCGTCGGCATCGGACTCGTCGAACGTGACTGTCGGGAGGTCAGAGACCTTGGTTTGTCTGAACTCCGGCGTTTCGGGTTTATTGCCTTTGCTTTCTTTTGCATGTCGTTTGGCTGCGGAGTATGTGTTCCCACATACGTCCGATCCCCCTGAAATGGTATTAACTATTTTTGTATGGACAGGAGATGGGGGTTTATCTTGTTTTACCTGATCTCGTCGCTCCATGGTTTCCTTGGCTCGTTCTGAGATTACGTCGCGCAAGAGCCCCTGCGCGAGTAACCTGGCGACCTCTTTACGCAAGGCGATGCACTCATCCGTCGAGTGACCATGGTCACCGTGGAATTCACACCATTTGCTCATGTCTTTTTTGACGTCTGGTCGGTCGCTCTTTCGGGGCCATCTTACCTCCTTTCCATATTTGTCGAAACTCTTGACGAACTCCGACACGGAAACACTGAAGTTGTAAGATTGGACCCTGGGAGGCAACGTTGGACCATCTCTCCAGTCTTGGGACCTGTCTTGGAAAGAGTTTACCTGATTTTGTTCATTTCGATTACGAGGGTAGGGGTGATGACGTATGTCTCAACGATTGTCGGAGGAGGATTTGCGATCGGATTGATCAGGTCCGTGGGATACTTTTCGTGATTCACGATCTTCTTCCAAACGTACCTCGACCATGGCTTTGGCTTGGACATCCTCAAAACTTTTACACGGGTACTTGGTGATCTCATTGTAAAGATTGTTGTCCTTGATCAGACCTTGTCGGAAGGCTTCGATGGAAGTGGTGACGTCGCAATGGGGGATCGCGACTTTCTCCTTATTGTACCTGTTTAGATAGTTTCGGAGATGTTCATTATACCTTTGGGTGATTCGATAGAGATCACTCGACTGCCTTTCGAGCCTCTGACTGCTGGCGAATTGGATTTTAAAGGAATTGACCAGATCCACGAACGAGGCGATCATTCCCTGAGGTAAACGCATAAACCAAGTCAGTGCGGGACCCGCGAGGGTCGTGCCAAAGCTTTTGCACATGACAGCCTCGCGGCTCTCCCTTGGAATAGATGCAGTCATTAATTTTTGTTTATAGAGAGAAATATGATCATCTGGATCGTTGGTGTCGTCGAATATCGCCATGCTGGGAATGTGGAACTTCTATGGGATTTCGACTCTGGCGATGTCTCCGATAAATGGAGATTCCTCGAATCTGCCTGACGCTTCTTTCTCGATCGGCTGTAGAACTCCAGGAATTCTAGTGATGCGATCATCAAGTGCCTTCATGTGCTGACTGAGCGTTTGCTGGACGAGGGGCATGATGTCGAGGGGATTGGTAGCCTGTGGATCGTCGATTCGAGTCTCTGTTGACCCGATCGGTGTGGAGAAAGTAACATTGTTAGTTGAAAATGGATTGACCAGAGGAGTTCGAGATGTACCCTCAGCATGTCCGGGACGCCGTTCGCTTGGAGGGGTCAGTTCGACGCTATTCATGTCAAGACGCGTCTGGATGTTGCTGTGGGCGGGCATCCGCTTGGATCCGAAAGCCATTGATTGTACCTGCGACTTAAGAGACTCATTTTCATGGGTTAGTTGTACAATTTCGGCCTCGGATTGGGTGGATAAAGCAACCAAGGCTTCGGTCTTTTGGCGTTGTTGGGCAAGTTCCTCTTGTAGGGCAATCATTTTTTGGGCAAGCTCTTGGAATTGGGTTGGGGTAGGATTTTCGGTTGTATTTCCTTGAGCTTGGGTGTTGTCTTCGAGGCATGGCTCCTCGGTACCGGTAGGTGGGTTGATAGTCATGGTTGGAAGGTTCTGAGATGGTGATCGGCAAGTTGCCCCACGGTGGGCGCCAAATTGTTTTGGGGCAAAAAGATCGGACGACCTAAATCGCCTTAGACGGGGTAACGAGTCGACCGGATAATAGAAAATCAATCCAAACCAAAATAGACAATCAACAAGCAAAGAAAAGATACGAAATAGCGAGGAAATTGATAGATCTATTGATGATTGAATCATGTCGAAGTACAACTTATCCTTAGAGAACAAAGGATTGGATCCTGTCCGACAGGTGTTTCTGTGATACAACCGATAACGATCGAGCAAGATTCCGAGGAGACTGCGCTAGAGCGGGTGTACTCGTGAGTTCTTTTCAAAGTAATCCAATGGATACTGGATGCAGACGTGTCCCCTCTTCCTTGCCTCGTCGTGATCTATATATGGTAATTGTCATCTTGTGTCCGTTATTCATTTTTTTGCAATATCTCCTATTAATTACGGGCGAGATCTTCGAGATTTGCCCTTGATTGCTAGCATAATCTTCGTGTTTAATGCCATAGCCGTTGCCATCGATCGAGCATTTAATGCCCTGGGCGAGATCTTCGGGACTGGTCGGATCCTTCGCATATGTGGAGCGTCCGACGTTTCCTTCCAGTCTCTCTTGGCCTTCGACCTTGCTCGGATTCCGGCCCAATCCGTTGGTTTCGATCCTTTTGGAGAATGTTGGGCCCAACACGTTCCAGTAAGACTCAATTCCTTTGGAGTCTTCTCTTCATACGTTTTTCATAAGACTCAATTCCTTTGGAGTCTTCTCTTGATCATTCATTTTCTTATGTTTCTGTAGAAGTGTTGAGGTTCACTGTCGTCATCGGCTATTACTCGAGAAGCGATGGGTGTAACCTAACACGACTACTTAGAACCTTTTTATTTGTACCCTTGCATAGTCTTTCATTAGACTAACCAACCGGTTATTTTCCTTTGCATGGTTGGCTGGTGTCATCCGTCTCATACGGCACATCAGGTAAGTTTCCGCATCAGTGAAGGCATAGACTCGACGAGAAGGCGGTAGAAGTTTTGTGATTTCCAAGGTTGAGATCCTGGCGAAGGTCGCATGATCAAGACCCGTCGTGGCGTTTTTATTTATTTTCAAGACTTCCGCTGTAATAAATATGTCGTATTCGGTAAAATGTAATTTGCGACGGAATATTATTTAGGGCAGATTTATTGCCGTTTAATAAAGTTTGTGTTATTATATAGTTGTTATACAATGATTTAGCCTTGGGTGAACCCAGACGTGTAATATGAGGTCACTGGCGGTAATACTTTCAAATGAGAATTTGGGGGTGTTACATCTCCGTCACCTCCGCCGCCGACGCTACGGCCACGCTCGAACCTTCGAGCCTATCCCTCCATCGCACCTAGCCTTGAGGCTGCGATCCATATCCATCTTCTCTTCGCTGTATATAGGTTCCTTTTTTTCTATTGTTCTTAGTGTATGATTGCACTAGAATTCCATTTGTGTCTTTGTTCATTTTTTCTATTGTTCTTAGTGTATGATTGCACTAGAATAAAAGGTGATTAGAATCTTCGTTTTGTGTGTTGCACCGAATACATCCATGAATAAGTGTCACTCCTTTTTCAGTTAGTCTGGATGTGGTTGGTAGTCCATTTTTAAAAATTTTCCAGAGAAATTTTTTAACTTTAGGATAAGTATCCAAATTCCAAATCCAAGAAGAGTCACATGCAGTGTATCTTTTGTTCTTATTGATCATATGCATAGTAGATTTTGTGGAAAACCAGTCGTTTTTACTGGTTTCCCAATACATTCTATCATGTACATTGTTTAGAGGTATTGTAATGGATATTATTTGTTTAGATATTTAATTTGGTAGAGTCTATTCAATCTTTTCCTTATTCCAAATATTATTTGGTAGAATGAAATCTGCCACCAAAGCATCTTTATTGTGATTTGGTTGTGTGTTGATAATGTCACATAATGGAGTTTTAGTGAGCCATCTATCAGTAAAGAACTTGATGGTTTTACCATTTCCAACATGCCAAATGAGTCCTGTTTTGAATTCATCCAGAATTTCAATCATTTTGGTCCACTTCCAAGAACGTTTTCCTTGTTTTTCATAATGTAAGATGTGCTGTGTTTTTAGATATTTTTCGGTTATAATTTTTACCCAGCAATTTTCTGGTTCGGCCAAAATTTTCCATAATAATTTGAATTGTAGTGTTGTGTTCATGTCCTTTTCTTTTCTCAGTCCAAGTCCTCCTTGTTGAGTTAGTTTACAAATCTTTTCCCAGCCTATTAGAGGTTTGTATGAGGGTTCCTTGTTCCAGAAAAAAGTTTTCAGTTTATCCAGTTCGGTATGGGTACATGTGGGTAACATGAAACTCTGCATGAGGTAGTTAGGTCTCGATGCAAGATTTGCTTTAATTAGTGTTGTTCGTCCTTCTTGAGATAAGGAATTTGTTCTCCATTTAGTTAGTTGTTGTGTACTAATCAAAAGGTCCGCAAATATATTAGAATTTACCTTACCATTAATGATAGGGACATCCTAGATATTTTTGAAGGAATATCATGTTTGTTATTGACCGGACATTAGACCTGTCACACTGGTCAAACGGGTCGGGTTCGGGTTTAGGCATATCGGGTCGGGTCGATTGTGGGTCGGGTCATTGCGGGTCGGGTACGAGTTCGGGTTGATCCAGCGGGTCGAGAGTGCCCTTGTCAAAATTTTATAAAATGATTATCAAAATAATATTTTAATTAAAATAAAAAATAATAAATCAAAAAAAATTGTTATATAATATTTTAATAACAAAATATATTATAATGTTTAATATATAAAATAAAAACACAATTATAATGACCCAACCCAAAAAATTTCGGATCGAACGGGTCGGGTCACTTTTGACCCAATACTTTTCGGGTCGGGTCTCGACCCAGAAAACGCGGGTCGGGTCGGGTCGGGTTTGTGGGTCGGGTAAAAAATTGACAGCTCTACCGGACATGCTTGTATCTTCCACTAGGGGTGAGCAAAAGTATCCGATCCGGCTAACCCGATCCGATAACCCGCTAATCTGAACCCTAAAAGTCTGTATCCGAAAACATTCGTTTAATTTTTATCTGAATCCGATCCGATCCGGGTCAATTTTTTGGATACTTTGACCGGATACGGATCGAGATATTTTGCTTACCGGATATCCAAGACTATTAATATATATGTTTTTATAACTAATATACAATGTTTAATTAGTTTATATGATCTCAAAATGCTGCTTCTACATTTTAAGTAATTAAACCCACTTCAATTCTCCAATACAATATTCCTTATTTTATTCTTTTTAATAAAAAAACAACCTTGATTATTATTCTTATAAAATTAAAATCCTAAATCATGTATTAATTGTCGCCTCACTAAACAGAGCAAGTATGTTTTTTTTGTCAAGACTGAGTGTTCATCATTGAATTGAATTTTGATTATATAAGTTAAAGTTACAACTTTATATATACTTGTCAATTCCTCTTGTTATATAATATATACATTTATGTTTCTCCATTTGAAAAGGTTGACAAGTTTAATTGTTTGAAAAAATTACAGGGACTTGCAGATAGTGTTGATGTTTGACATTTAGTTTGCACTTTGCGGATTGTTAGTTTTGATTGAATTAAAAAAAAAATCTATTTAATTTTTAATAGATTTTCTAGTAACCGGATAATTTGGATATCCGAGTCGAATATCCGATCCGATCCGAATAATATTTACCGGATACGGATAAGAGTTTTGTGAATATTTTTTACCGGATATCCGACATACCGGATCGGATATATCCGTTTGCTCACCCCTAGGCCTTACGATATTTTAATTGACCACCTTCTAGAAGTAGTTTTAAAATTATTTCATTTTGTATTTCGCTTGACAATTTTCATTTTCATTTTGGTAATCAATTTTATTTTTCTTTTCTAAATTTTTTATTTGGCATCCAAGTTATCCATTTCAATATTATACATACATATAAATCAAATTCGTTTCACCGATTTAATCAATTCAAATTTTCATTGGACCCAAACTCGGTCAAGAGATTTAATAAATCAAATTATAGAATCTAAATCTGACTGGAAAATATATAAAAATTAATTCATATTATGTAATCATAGTCGACTCATCTATTTCTTTTCCAACAAAAATAAATAAATATAGCTAGTTAGTTATCTACACAAATAACGTCAGCACAAGTTTTTCAAACATGGGAAGAATTCTGCGCGAAATCAGATTTTCAACGGGGTTCGTACTTCTAGCTAGAGGTTGGAAATTGAAACAAATCGCATGCTCTTATTATCATTATAAATTTAGAGTTGGAATTAGATAGCCAACCAAAAAAGTATAATTTATCTATCGATTATAATTGATTTTAGTCCGAAAGTCATTAAGTCGTCTCAGCTAGATGTATATATATCTGTCGACGATGAGATTACGTATTCGAAACTAATTACTAACATATTTAAACCACCTAATACAGTAATATACTGTACGTCTTCTGTGAACAAATTAAAAATCAAGTTTTCTTTTGGAAGAATGCGTTTACGATGGAGACACTGTATAGTACTCCCTCCGTCCCATAATATAAGCCTCATTTGAAAACGCGTCACTGTTCACCGTTGAAGCTTCGGTTTAAGATTTCTTTTAATATATAAGAAAAAACATAGTCATGTGGGGTCTTGTTTGATTCGTCTCAACGAGTACTTTAATAATATCAAAAAATTATAATTTTTAGGATTATGTAATTAGAAATATTAACGATATAAAATTCGTCTCAACGGATGTGTCCGGATCAAATGGGGCTTATATTTTGGGACAGAGGAAGTATATAGTAAGAGGTTAAGCGGCGATATAGGGACAAGCTGGCACATATACTGGTGTGGGTGGACCAGGGCTACGTGCTGTCAACGTGCGTCTAGATCGAGTGAATTACGTGAATGAGTTGGGTTCATCGCCGCGCTAATGCGTACAATCAGCCAAGCCTTCTAGAAGCAGTCTAAAAAACCCCAATGGTACATCACTTCATTTACCCTTCAGTGATCAGTGATCACCTTCACATATATGGGCGGGGTTAAAATAAATTATTATTTAAATAAATAAAAATATTAAAAATTATATATGATTTTTAATTAGATAATATTTCTTTACATCTTACAACAATAGTTTTAATATAAACAGATTTTATTAATTTTTTTCTAATATATGCAATTAAACAATTATTTATCAAATCATTCCTAATTCGATTGCGTACACACCTTTTGAGAGTTTTCATAACAGAAAAAACTCTTTTAATGATAATATTTGTAACTTGCAACATGTAAAAAATACTAAATTTATGGAAAATGTATTATCTCAACTAAAATCGATTTCTTCAAAAGCTAACTAATAATTTTGAAAAATTACTATCTCTTATATATAAAAAAATAAACACAATACTTCTAGGAAAAAAAAATAAAAAAAAAAACACAGATTTTATAAAAAATTAAGAAAAACAACACAAAAAAAAGAAGACAAAAATACAAAAAAAAACATTATTGTTTTAAAAACCCAGTGGGAGCCATCATCAGCCATGTGACTCCGCCAGTGAATATATGATATCCACATCTCCTCACCAATAATTAATGGCAAAAACATTCTAGAAGAAAACCCACATAAAAGTATATACTCCATAATAAATTATTTAATTTGTTTATTTTATATGTTTCCATGAACGTTAGTGGAAGATAGGGGTGAGCAAACAGATATATCCGATCCAATCTGATCCGATATGTCGGATATCCGGTAAAAAATATTCACAAAACTCCTATCCGTATCCGGTAAATATTATTCGGATCGGATCGGATATTCGACTCGGATATCCAAATTATCCGGTTACTAGAAAATCTATTAAAAATTAAATAAAAATATTACTTTTTTTAATTCAATCAAAACTAACAATCCGCAAAGTGCAAACTAAATGTCAAACATCAACACTATTTGCAAGTCCCTGTAATTTTTTCAAACAATTAAACTTGTCAACCTTTTCAAATTGAGAAACATAAACGTATATATTATATAACAAGAGGAATTGGCAAGTATATATAAAGTTGTAACTTTAACTTATATAATCAAAATTCAATTCAATGATGAACACTCAGTCTTGACAAAAAAACATACTTGCTCTGTTTAGTGAGGCGACAATTAGTACATGATTTAGGATTTTAATTTTATAAGAATAATAATCAAGGTTGTTTTTTTATTAAAAAGAATAAAATAATGAATATTGTATTGGAGAATTGAAGTGGGTTTAATTACTTAAAATGTAGAAGCACCGTTTTGAGATCATATAAACTAATTAAACATTGTATATTAGTTATAAAAACATATATATTATATATTAATAGTCCTGGATATCCGGTAAGCAAAATATCTCGATCCGTATCTGGTCAAAGTATCCGAAAAATTACCCGGATCGAATCGGATTCGGATAAAAATTAAACGGATGTTTTCGGATACAAACTTTTAGGGTTCGGATTGGCGGGTTATCGGATCGGGTTAGCCGGATCGGATACTTTTGCTCATCCCTAATAAGGCCAACCTTGAAAAACCACCTCAAAAACACCCTTGGTCGGTTACAAACTTGTTATAGTATTAATAGTATTAAATATATCTTCGTGCCCTGCAAAAGTTTGGTTGATAAAATTTAAAATTAGAATACTATTAAAAATATTAATGAAAACTAATATAGAAAATTATAAGCTTAAATCTTGACACATATAGTAATAATGCTTTTGTGTGATTAAAACTGAAAGTATATACACATATTTGTATACAAAAATGGAAAATAATTTGAGAATTTCATACAAATAACTTATTAAAAAACATATAAGTTTAGATTTAAGTAATGCAAACGTTAATTATGTACACTTAATTAACAGGAAAAAAATTGGTAAATTATATCACATATTTATTTTTTATGTTTTATAATTTTAGTCATCACTTTTGC
The DNA here is from genome assembly GCA_027886185.1 of Rheum nobile. Lineage (NCBI taxonomy): Eukaryota > Viridiplantae > Streptophyta > Magnoliopsida > Caryophyllales > Polygonaceae > Rheum > Rheum nobile. The sequence goes on from WOAB01000001.1 coordinate 4,824,354, forward strand.
ATCACGAATCATATATTAACAATTATGTTCAGTTGTATGTTACCAATTGTAATAACCCTCAACTTTAGTAGGGGTATTTGTGTAATTTTCAAACTTTCGTTTTGTAAGTAAGACGTGTTAGGCATGTTCTATAACCCTGTAAGAACCATATGAATGTGTGGATACACATTTAATGAAATATATGGGTTCTAATTATTGGAGGGTTGCTAAAAACGAGATTAAGCATGACCGCGATCAAGGCCCGAGAGCCGATCAGCCGCGGGCGCGGCATTGCCCGCGGCCGCGGTTTGGCCTATGGGCAAACTGCGATCGCGATTCTGGAACCGCGATCGCGGGCACTGTTGCATCGTCTTCTTCCTCGTCTTTACTGAGACGCCGACACTCTGGTTTTCTGGCGTTTCTTCCGCGAGCAACCGGCTGGGGAGGTCGAGCGTTCGAGTTGTCTCTCACTTAATGGGGAGAGCCCCATCCCAGCCTATAAATAGGGGGTTTGGATGCCCTTTTCTTCACAGTCATCCATCTCTTCCTCTCGTTAAAGCTTGGGTTGTTGTGTTATCGTCGGAGTGTTGTCGGAGTCGACCATTGTCGGAGTCAGAGATCCATCAGCACGAAGCCAGGAGGGGTGTGGTGTTGCGCAATTGTTCAGAACCGAGATCTGAGGCCTCGTCGTCGTCGGTATGGCTCCAAAGTTGGATTTAGGCTCGCGTCGGGATGGAGTCCCGCGACCGCGGTTGGGCAGAGGCCCGCGATCTCGGCCAAGGCATGGCCCGCGATTGCGGCCCTTTCTGCCGCGGCCGCGGATTTGCCCAACAAGCCGCGATCGCGGCTATGCTAACCGCGACTGTGGCACTACCTCTTTCCTTCGTTTGTGTTTTGTCTTTTCGTACCGTATCTAATTAGGGTTTCTTGTCTTAAAACTCGTCTCGTATGCGTCGTCGGGTTGGAATGTGCTCATATCCATGGTTGGTTGTGCGAATTGGGATCCGACCCTACGGAATGGCGATAAATTCATCAAGAATTTTAGTAGGCAGTCGTGCTCAAGTTCAAGTTCCTAGATCTCGAACCCGATCTCTCGTTCGGTTAAGCTAAGGCAAGTGGCGGTTCGCTCTTGCTATGTTATTCCATATTTTTCTTAATTGACAATTAATCTATTGTCTTAATTAAGTTGGGATAATAATCTTCTTAATTGTCGTTTGAGAACTTGTGTATGTAAAGTGAACCTTTTTATTAGGTTGTATATATGCTAGTTATAACCCTTATATATATTATTATAGGGTGCTAGATAATAGTTGGTGTGGATTGTTGTGATTTGGTGTGGATAATAATTGCTTAGTTAGCACAAGTATTCGTAGGAACGCTATGTACCTTGCGAGGTCTAGTCGTTTCTTTATAACTGGTATTAGGAGGATTTTGCCCTAATACTCTTTTGGTCATGACCGTACCCTTATTCGGATATAAGTGGTAGGTACACTTAGCTAGTGCAAACATTCGGGATTCGTCCCAAAGATATCTCTCGTATCGAGATGATGTGAATTAAAAGCCTTAACGTGAATGTACGTTTTGAAAGTAAATAAGATAAGTGTGTTTACGCACATAATTAATATACCCTCGGGCGAGAAGTACAACGTGGAACCCGCCCGGACTCTTGTTAGAGTAGGTCCTCTTTCCAATCTGGATTCGCAGTACGCGGTGAGGTTGGTCGTGGACCCAAATAATCAAGGTCGTTTTTATAAACTTGTGTGAAAACTTAACGTTCCCAAACAATTGTATACGTTTCCTATAAGACTCAATTCTGTTGGAGTCTTCTTTTGGATGCATATCTTCTTCTATCATTCCGTGAAAGTTTCGGGTTATGTATCGTTCTTTCGGTTATTATTCGAGGGACATGGATAGTAAACGGTTACGATTGTAATACCCCTCATTTTTAGTAAGGATATTTGGGTATTTTTCCCAACCCTCGTTCAGTAATCGTGTCGCTTTTGGAGAAGTTCGGATTTCTGTATTGTGTTTGACCTCTGTAATAATTCCCTGAGTGGTATAAAATACATTCGACGTATTTTCGGGGCTTAGAATATTTGTTCGGGTACAAATATTTAAATTTCGGGGTTTAAACCCATGCCAAACCTTTCACCGGGCAAAAAGACGCAAAAATGCCTCTGCCGCGACCGCGGAAGCATTTCCGCGACCGCGGAAAAATGGCTCTCAGAAGAGCTGGGCACAGGAATATTCCGCGACCGCGGAAAAAGTTCTACGACCGCGGAAAATGTGGACACGCCAGCGTCGCTTCGTCTTCCGAGCCTCATCGTCCGTGCCGCCGTTGATCGCCTAACTCGCCGTTGATCTGGGCGGGGAGGGCTCCTCCTTTGGGCTATAAATGGAGGAGGATTGGGAAGGTTTTTGGCACCCAAATATCTGATCTCCTCACCCTTTCTCTCTCGTTTTCCATCGTTGCCGGAATTTCGAGCTCTCGTCGGAATCTTCGAAGTGTCGCCGGAGCTCTCGTTGGTGGTTGTGGTGCTCGTAGGGTGTTGCTTTGGAGGTGCAAGGAGGTCAGGAGTTGAAGCCCCCTCGTATCGAGCCCTTTCGAGTCGTCGTCGGTGAGTTTTCTCCATTTAGGGTCGTCGGAGTTCATGGCCGCGAACGCGGACATGAACTGCCGCGACCGCGGTAGTGACAAGGTCGGCCGCGTCCGCGGCCGCTGTCTTTGACACTCGCGGACGAAGTCCTCGATGGCCGCGACCGCGGAATCCCTGCCGCGACCGCGGATTGCTTTGGCAATCGCGATCGTGGCCTTGGACGATCCGGTCTCGGATGGGACTCTCGTTCTTTCGATCTCGTTTGTTTTTCCTTAGATTCGTATTATTTGATTGTCGAATCAAACCTAGGGTTTCGTTGTGGGTCGTCGTCATAGGAATCTGTAATCCGATTTCCTTTTCCGTTCCGGACCCAGAAACCCGTCGTCGCTCAATCGTTCGTCTAGACTAAGGCAAGTGGCGGTTCGTCCTTGCTTATTATTCCATGTTTCCATTAATTATCAATTGCTTTTAATTGTTAATTAAATTGGGATGCATGTTGTGTTCGTTTGGGAACAGTTTTACAAATATATGTGATTAAAATTATGATATTATAATAGGTTGTATATACTGCTAGGAACAACGCTATTATATATGTATTACCATGATGGTATTAATGTGAACTATGGTGCGGCTTTAACTGTTTAGTTAGAACGAGTATTTGTAGGAACGCTATGTACCTTGCGAGGTCTAGTCGTTTCTTTATAACTGGTATTAGGAGGATTTTTCCCTAGTACTTTCTCTGGTCATGACTGTACCCTTACTCAGGGTAGGTGCACAACAGTTGGTGCCGATATTCGGGATTTATTCCCTTCGATATCTCTTGCGATGAGATGATATATCTTAAAAGCTTATAACGTAATTGTGCGTTTTGGAATTAAATAAGATAAGTGCAATTATGCACATAATTAATATACCCTCGGGCGAGGAGTACAACGTGGAAACCGCATGTACTTCGATTAGAGTAAGTCCTCCTTCCAAATCTGAATTCGCATTACGCGGTGAGGTTGGTCGTGGATCCAAATGGTAAAGTCTTTTTAAACGCTTGTGTGAAATTATAACGTTCCCGAACACTTGTCATACTTTCCGTTAAGACTCAATCTTTTGGAGTCTTCTTTTCATACGTTTCCGATAAGACTCGATCTTTAGGAGTCTTCTCGTGATCATTTTGTTCGTATCTTTCCGTATAAGTGTTGAGGTTTGCTATCGTCATCGGCTTTCATTCGAGAAGCGATGGGTCTAACCTAATACGTCTATTTAGAACATTTATGTTTTACCCTTGTATAGTCTTTCATTAGACTAACCAACCGGTTATTTTTCCCTTGCATGGTTGGCTGGTGTCATCCGTCTCATACGGCACATCAGGTAAACTTCCGTTCCGTGAAGGCTAGAATACGACAATGAAGGCAGATGAAGTTTTTAAGAGTTTTATCAAGGTTGAAGATCCTAGGCGTACGATCGCTTGATCAAGACCCTTATGCTATTTATTTAAGACTTCCGCTGTATTAAAACATATTCTGTATTTCTGTTGTATTTGGGATTTATAGATGTAATTCCGAGACTTTGGTTTGAATAAAGATTATGGTATTTGGCATTATCAGTATTCTTATGTAATTTATATAAAGTGGTTAAGCCTTGGGTGGCTTCGGATGTGGAATCTGAGGTCACTAGCGGTAATACTTTCAAGGTTATATTTGGGGGTGTTACAACGATCACTAGAACCATTCTGTTTGTACCCTTGCATAGTCTTTCATTAGACTAACCAACCGAATTTTTATTCCTTGCATGGTTGGCTGATGTCATCCGTCCTATACGGCACATCAGTGGTTGGTCCCCGACGATTTGAAGTAACCAATCGAAGAGAAGGCTTGCAGTTGAAGTTTGCGTTTTAAGAAGTGATACTTCCAAGGCATGTATGTTTAATTTGAAATAAATGTAATACATAGTCATCTAATTAGGAATACTGTAAAAGAGTTTTTCGCTATAATTTAAAAGTCTTCCGCTGTCACTATACTTTGTTGTAAAACCGTCCTTCTTTTTTTACGAGAGGAATCTTAATAAAAGGTTGAGTTTTATTCATTTTAAATGTCTTTCGCTGATTATTCTTTCATTATTTAATATTTATGTATTTATTTAAGCCTAATTGTTTCGATTAAAGCCTAGGGTGACTTTGGACATTAACGTCCGAGGTCACTGGCGTGTGACACTACCGACATAAGTCGGGGGTGTTACACCAATTATATAGATTTAAGTATTAAAACTATAAGAAGTAGCGTCACTAATAAGGTAAAAATATATTATAAATAATTTTATTTACAATTAAAAAGAAACTAATAAGATAAAAATGATCTAAATTAATATCTTTGAGATTAGTATATCAATAATTAATATAAGTTATTTTAGGTAAAAAAAGATGAGAAATAGAATATGTAAATATCAAAATTAGGAAATGATAAAATATAGTCTATCTATTATATATCTACTAAATCAGAACCTAATTATGCCACGTGGTTCTACATCATTAAAACTGTCACATTCTTTTTTTCTTCACTTTTTAAAATAAATCAAATTATAAATTAAAGATTTTTATCCTAATCTATTACTAATATCTTCCTAATTTAAATATAAATCAAGGACAAATATTACAAGTTAATCACAAAGATTACAGATCCAATTTTTTTTAATTATATACAGATTCAAAATTTCCTAATTATATGGATGATTGAGATACAAAATTATGATCCAAATATTATTTTGATATCAATATTATCTAGATATATTTTTTTTAATACAGAGATTAATTTTAATAATTATTAATATATTTTATTCAACATATACGACATAAGAACCCATGCTTTGTACATAGAAATTTGCTAACCTGGTATAGCTCGTGAGCTAACATGTAATTATGATAATTAGAGTTTTAGTATAATTATATATAGATTATGTACTTAGTAGATTAATACTTTCAATTATTAATCATTAAATTAGAGTAAATGAGAGATAACATAATTGATTCTTACTTAAAATAATCAAACAATGACCCTTACAAGTTACAACTCATTGACACAGATTCTATGTTATAACACATTAACCTCGAATCCTCTATCGCCAACAATGATACTACATTCACTCACTTCAATATCACGTGCTAAGCAATGACGTCACCTTCTAAATGACCCATACGCCCATACCCTCTATAAAAAACCAACTCATCCACCTCATATCTCACAACACACAAACCCACACATATATCACCCAAGAAAAAGAAAAGCATCATGGATACCGGTTTCCTCTATTTCCTGGCCCTTATTGCAACCGTAATCTTTTTCTCAACAAGGGCACGCCTAACTCGCAACCCAATCAAGACAAAAACCCTGCCCCCAACCCCACCGGCTTTCCCGGTGGTCGGTCACATCCACCTCCTCAAGCAACCGTTCCATCGCACCCTCGAGTCCCTCTCCCACGGCTACGGCCCCGTCTTCCGCCTCCGCTTCGGCCGCTGCCGCTTCCTGATAGTCTCCTCCCCACAGGCCGCCGAGCAGTGCCTCGCCCAGAACGACGTCGTCTTCGCTAACCGCCCCGCGTTCGTTCCTGGCGAGCTCCTCGCCTACAACTACACGATCATCGCGTGGGCCATGTACGGCGATTTATGGCGCAACCTACGCCGAGTCGTGACCCTCGAAGCCCTCTCCTCCCACCGGCTCATGCAGAGCTCCCGGATCCGGGTCGAGGAGGCCCGGTTCGTGGCCCGGGAGGTCCTGCTTCGGTCGGGCTCGAGTAAGGTGGACCTGAACAAGGCGTTTTTCTTATTCACGAGGAACGTGGTGATGAGGATGGTGGCGGGGAAGAGCTGGGCCAGTGCTGGGGCCCACGATGACTTGTTTGTCCCCTCCACCTTTATGACGGTTTGTGATTTCTTCCCGGTTTTGAGGTGGGTGGGTTACCGTGGGTTGGAGAAGAAGATGAGGGGGGTTTGGCTGAACCGGGACCGGTTCATGCAGGGTTTGATTGACGAGGCGCGCCACGAGAACAAAGGGGAGGGCAAAACGACGTCGTCGTCCATGGTGGAAGAATTGTTGGCGTTGCAGAAGCAGGAGCCAGAGTACTACACCGACGATATTCTAAAGGGCATCATAGTGGTGAGTTTATTCATTTGTCATTCACTCATTTTTTTGGAAAAGAAAGTTTATAATATTAATAACAATGATTTACAAGCAAGAAAAACTTATTGCTCCACGTACATTTTTTATACAACAAAAAAACTTATAATTTTTGTTGCAAAAAAAAAAAAAAAACACAAAGATATATTTATGTGTATCTATAAATCTCAAGATTCTACGTAGCGTAAGGTTTTTTTTTTTAATTGTTCATCAAAAATTAGAAAGTCATAAGTCATTTAATCAATTAACTAGGATATATGTATATATGTGTAAAATGATTTTTTATTAATTTGTGCATTTACGTTACAAATTGACCGTGCTACGTGGAGATGGATGATAACTTGAAAGGATGAAACAAGGTGTAACGAGTGGTTTAAATCCATAAACGGATACGTTAGCGAATTCGTGATCTCTTTTGGCATTGATTGGTTTTGGCGTACTAGCTAATATAATATACCAAATAATATCTACCATTAGATGATAAGATTAAACTAGCTAGATTTGTTTCTTTATAAGTATTTTGAAACGTTTGTGATAGTTGTTAGGCTTTTGCTAACATTATTGTGAAATACATGATTGGTGCGCATATATAATTAATTAATTTTGTCAATGATGATTGACATATAATCAATTATATTTATATGATTACTCGACATGTGCGTGTTCTATTTCTCCCGCTTGTTTATACGAAATGACTTTACCATCTTAAGAGCTTTTGTCAATGATTAACCAATTTTACAAAGACTTCGATCCTTACGAATTTGACAACGCTCAAGTAAAAGTCAAACAAACTATTTGAAATTAAATCATTGTCTAGAACAAGTAACACAAAATATTTATGTCTTTGAAAAAGTAATTACCTAACGTGATTGTATTTCGCACCAAATTCCCCGGGCCCACAGGTAATGTTGACAGCAGGAACTGACACGTCGGCGCGCACAATGGAGTGGGCGATGTCACTCCTCCTCAACCACCCAACCACCTTCGACAAAGCCCGTTCCGAGATCGACCGCCACGTGGGCACGGACCGCCTCGTCGACGACACCGACCTCTCGGGCCTCACCTTCCTCAGGTGCGTCGTGAACGAGACGCTCCGCCTCTTCCCGGTCGCCCCTCTCCTCCTCCCGCATTGCTCCTCCGCGGACACCACCGTGGCGGGGTACCACGTCCCCAAGGGGACCACACTGCTGGTAAACGCGTGGGCCCTACACCGCGACCCGAGCGTGTGGGAGGATCCGCTGGCGTTCAAGCCCGAGAGGTTCGAGGGCAGGGACTCGGGCGGGTTAGGGTTCAGGTTTATTCCGTTCGGGATGGGGAGGAGGGCGTGCCCTGGCTCGAACCTCGCGATGCGGTCCATGATGCTGGCGCTCGCCACGTGGATACAGTGCTTCGATTGGGATCACGCCGAGGGTGGGGTAGTGGTTGACATGGAGGAGTTGGGCGGCTCCATTACTATGTCTAAAAGTCAACACCTTCAAGCCGTTTGTAAGCCTCGCGCCTGTATGGTCAACGCCCTTTCTCAGCTTTGACTTACGTGGTTTATGCTAGTTTGGCGATAAACCGGTTCAAATAAAAAATTGTAAGCTGCCGGTTCAAAAATTTAGTGAACAATTATAGACATATATTATAAGTAATAGGTTACCTAATTTCATGGACACATATATAACATGCAAAACCACAACCGGTAATGCATTATTAGAAAGGACAATTATTTCTGTATATGGGAATTAGATCGAGTGTACACCACTCGCGTCACATTCAATCGTGACCCGCTTATGCATATATCTTATGTCACTCATGTGCCTGTAAATTAGATAAATATCATATTTGTCATTTATGTATATACCGATCCATATATATTAAAGTTAATGTTCTCATAACGTGTATTATGTACGGTACGCTGATCCAATGGCTAGAATCTATATGCATGCATGGATACTGGAACTATTTACCAAAGTAACTATAAAAAATAAACGTATTCTTGGTATATATATGCTGACTTTAAAAGTTATTTCTAAAATAGACACACTTATTTATTTTTTGTATCTTTTTGTTTGTGATATTCTAGTCTTGTTTTCTTTTACTTTTACATAATTTAGGTCTAAATAGATAAGTTTTGAAAAGTTTAAATTTTACCCTTGCATTAGGAAGATCCTGTTAGATTTGGTACCACAACCAATATATTATTACTGTAGTCATAAGTTTTACATGTGATAATTAAACCAAAATTAGAGATTTCAAATATTTGTCCAAATAAAGGAGCCCCTCATATTAAACATTCAAAATCTAGTCAAAATCACTATGAAGCGATACTGAACACTCTAGTTGATGAAGTTGAAGAGCTAAGAATCGAACTATTTAAATTAAACAGAGACATTAGAAAGTACAAGGAAGAACTTGATTCTCTTATACTAGCACTAAAAGAGGAAAACAAAAACTTTGTGATTGCCATAACTAACGAAATTCGTCACCTAAGAGCAAATCCTATTGTGATAAAATTTAAAAAGACAACTTCCTTTTTACATCAATACCCTTTTCATAATCACAATCCATAAATAACGTTCGTTGTACCCAACATATATCCTGAATCTACAAAGAAAGTAGAACCAGAGAGTGAATCAGAAAGCAAAGAATAACCCCTAATCATCAGATAAAATAATAAAAGAACAAAGCATTATTAGCAGTGAAGAATCTGATTATAATACAGACGACAAAGAAATGTATCAATAAATGGGATTAATAAAGTTAAAAAATATGGATACTATTCCATTAGAGGAAGTTAAGAGGCACCTAGACAAGAAGATATGTAAAATGACATTAGATGTTAATGAGATGGAAGAAGATATGACACCCTTGTCACCAGAGGAGATTAATGAAGCTAAAAGATCTTATTACAGAAAGAAAGAGGAAGGTTCTACTAGTTATCAAAGGTCTAATATGAAACCCAAAGAATTCCTAGAAAAAACTGTCAAATTCAGGGTAAAAATTATGCCCAACTATAGACTTAATAAAAAGGAAATTTCTTTAGAACCTATAAGTGAGAGTGGCTATAAATTGAACCTAGAGAACTTGAGAAATAGAGATGATGTTTTAGATTTCTGGAAGAAGAGCATGATGAGTGTCTTAAATATGAACACAAAATGATGAGCATCTAATTTTTGAATTATATTGAGCATAGTCTGTATGGGATAGTTGCTGATTGGTACGAAGGGATAGAAGAGACTGTAAAAGAATGATTAAGAGAAAGTGGGTCCCCTACTATGATGTTTAGAATGCTTTGCCAAGCAATAGAAGAAGAATTTATAGGAGAAAGAGATGAAAATGATAAAAAACTTATTGAATGGCAAAGAAAACTTAACACACTCGAAATATGCAACATGAAATATCTTGATAATTATTACTCAGAATTTGAACAATACTATTATAAAATAGGAGATAATCTAACTAATCTTCAAATGCTCTTTGATAAACTCCCTACGCCCATAAACGAAGAAATTAGTAATGGATATCTCAAATGGAAAGAAAGGTACAATTCTAGAGACACCCTTGGAAACAAAATAAAATATATAAGAAGATGGGTTGAGAAAAAGTGTCAAAAAAAGCTAGCAACCTGTCTTATGCAGGCCGTGTGCAGCTCATTCAGTATGTGATTATGGGCATGCTCAATTTCTGGTTTAAAGTGATCTTATTCCCTCAGAAAGTGATCAAGGTTATCCAGGGCATGTTGAGGAGCTTCTTGTGGAGTGGAAATGAGAAATCTCGTAGATGCTTGGTTGCTTGGAATGATGTTGCTAGACTGAGATCGGAGGGGGGTTTGGGTTTCAAGGAGCTTCTTGCCTGGAATCGAGCACAAATGGCCAACCTCATCCGTGATATCGACCAAGGTGTGCACAATTTCTAGACTGAATGGGCAAACTCTTCTCTCCTCAAAAGGAATTCCATCTGGCAGATTAGGAAGAAAGACAATGATAGTTGGGCGTGGCGTTCCGTCCTCCAAGTTAGGGATGAGATCATTGCAACTCAGAGAAGCTTGGAGACTAACAACTGGAACGCGATATGGTCTTGTGATCATAGATCGAGAACCTGTAATGGCCTCTACGAGCTTTGGAGATCTAAAGCCAACGAGGTACCCTGGGGAGAAGTAATATGGGATACCGCTGTGATCCCCAGATGTGCATTTATTACATGGATCGCTGCAAAGAACAAAGCCCCTACATTGGATCGCCTCTCTTTAATTGGTTTGGTTGACTCAACTTCTTGTATTATGTGTAATGCCTCAACTGAAAGTAGCCTCCATCGATGGTTCAAATGCCCATTTTCAAGTGCGGTGATCAAACAAGTTATGGAGTGGACTGGGGTCTATCAACGCAAATCCTCTATAGAGGAATGGTTGCTATGGTTCTCAGCAAGCAAGAGATCGAGATCAGTTGTGTTCAAGGTTCGTATATGTGCCTTCACATGCGCAGTTTATAACATTTGGGCCTCCAAAAATGCAAAAACTTGGCAGGGAACAACAATTACTGAGGGGGATTGCAGCTGCAAAACCATCAAAGATGTGAAAACCCGCCTTATGGGCAAGTGTAAGGGGAACGATAGGAAGACGCGCAGATGGCTCCACCATATTAGAGTGAGTTGAACTCCTTTTTCTGAGCTTATCCCTGCAGATTGCTAGCTGTGTTTTGGCTGACTTGTTTGTTGAAGATGCTTGTGTTTGCAAGTCCATTGCTTGTTGAGCGTGTTTCCATTTTGTTGCTCAACTATTCTGAACGCCTATCTCCCGATTAAGTCGGTGATTTTTGTACATGTTTTATACATGCAATATATTTACCTTTTCCAAAAAAAAAATGTCAAAAAATTAGAGGAGCCCAACAAATGAAAAGACACTTCTTAACATGTTGGGATTTTCCTAGTGAATGAGGATGTGATAAGCGAGATAATCAGAGAAATAAAATAGGAAGAGAATTCTATAGAAAGAAAAGCTTTAATAAACAAAGAGGAAAATTCTATAGGAAGCCATTCACAAAGAGAATGAGGTTTTCCAGAAAAGCTTCTTATTGTCCTGAAAAGAAGAAAAACTGCAAATGTTGGGCATGCGGAGAAGCAAGACATTATGCTAATGAATGCAAAAATAGAAAAAAATAATAAATTAGCAAAAGCACTAGGGAGTCTAGATTATATTGAAATATCTGAAGATGAAGCCATCGATTTAGCCTTAAACAACAATAAAGGAATCGTCGAAGTATTGGAAGAAGAAGAAGCAATTGAAGATTCAGATTACGATGAAATCAATGAAATGGTGCAAGGAGAGAGTTCAAACTTCTCAAAAGAAGTTTTTGCAACATGAGATGAAATGACTACATTAGCTCAACTCTAAGAAGTAGAATCATCCATAGACGAGGAACAAATGGAAGAAATGAAAAGGCCAGGAGTAGAATTCCCAATCATTGCAAAAGAACAGTTTTTAAGAGGCACTTCTTTCCAGTATTTTCAAAATTCATATGCGAAGAAATGGTAGGGGATATCATTATTTTAAACAATGAAAAACAAGCTACTGAAATAAACCTAATCAACTAGAAAAATATACAAAAACATAATAAGGATAAAAAATATAAATATATGTATGTGTGTGTCATTCAAATAATCATCACTCCTCTTTAAGATTTTGGGAAAAATGTACATTGCATTAACTTTGTATGTGACACTAGGCACAAGCGATTTAGTGATCAAACCATTAGTGGGATCATATGCAACTTAAGTCAAGGACCAATTTCATGGATATGTAGACCAAATTATTATGTTAGTCTCGAGAATCAATTTGCACCAAAATTTCTAGCTTTGAAATTGTTGACATAAGGGATTACGATGCATAGAGGAACTTGTCATTTACAACTAAAGTGGAAGGTAGTATAGAAACTAGAAAATACCACAAATCAGCCATTTAGGAGCCAAATGGTAGAGGCAGATAAATACGAAGTTAGTGGACCTGACCAAAAGGCTATGTCTGTTAAAGTAAAACCTGAACAAATTGGCTTGAAAACTATATGGTTCAATGCTTTTGAAAACTCTTCCATAGCTAAAAATGAAAAAGTACTAACTATTGATGAAGAAGGAAGAATTCATACAAACTCTTGTCCACCTTCAAATCTCCAAAGAAACATGAGCCTCTCTAGAAGTCAAAGTTTTAGGGTCAATATTAATCCCCACAATCAAATAACCCCTCCAGGCCCTCATACAAGAATTCATAAAGAAGAGAATCACTATACGGTTCATAAAGATATAGCTAGTTTGTTGGCTGCTTTAACTAGAAAATTGGAAGTAAATAGCATGGGACGAACACTGAGGGAACTAGCTAGACATAGCATAGATCTAGGATCCACAACAAGTTCAAGCTCTAACTCTAGCTCCAGCTCCTTGTTCTCACCAACTTTTTCACCTTCACCACAAGGAGAATCCTCTACATCTAAAAAGATGATAGGATTTAAAACTAGAACCATAAGTGAAACTGTTTATGAAGGAGATAAAGGAACAAATATGGAAATAGAAGAGTATTTCAGGGTTACTAATCCAAATAACATCTACATCCCTATCACTATATGCATAGAAGGATTCAATCATTATGAATTATGTGCATTCATAGATAGGGGTTGCTCTATATGTTTTAGAAAGAAAGCTTTATTTTCTGAATTCATGTGGAAGCCTGCATCCAAACCTATCCAAGTCAGGATAGCTGATAGTAGTATTATGACTCATTCTGAAGTCATTTTAGACTTACCTATCATGATAGGGGAATATCTTTGCGTAATTCCTATTCTTTGGGCTACTGAGCAAACATCACATGATATGATAATAGAAAATAACTTTCAAAGGTTATATTCTTCATGTACTCAAGATTTAGATCAAATGATGTTCACTATAAATGGAAAATCTACATGGGTCAAGAAGATGAAACATGCTTATACCTATAAAAAAATAGAGTTTATGCGCAGTAAGCGTGGTGAGGAACAGATCATTATTCCTACACATAGAAAATTTACACTATCTATAAATGAGCTCACAACGAAGGAAGAAATTATTAAACAACAAAAAGAGTTGTGTAAAGAATTATATTCAGAAGATCCTTTAAAATTTTAGGATAGAGATAAATCATTTGCTAAAATAGAACTAATAGATTCTAAAAGTATAATTAGAGTCAAGCAAATGGTTTATACCTATAAAGATCAACAAGAATTTAAAGAGAAAATAGATAAGCTATTAAAGAAGGGATTAATTAGAGAAAGCCATAATCCTCATTATAGTCCTGCTTTCATGGTTAGAAACCATGCAGAAGAAAAAAGAGGTAAAGCTAGAATGGTTATCAATTATAAAAGGCTTAATGATAATACTGTTTTTGATGGATATTATATATTCCGAATAAAACAGTATTGTTTAATAGAATACATGGTGCCGTCTAGTTCTAAAAAATGGATTGTAAGAGTGGATATTGGCAAATTAAAATGGAAAAGGATAATATTCCTTTAACAACTTTTAGTGTACCACAAGGCCATTACGAGTGGATAGTTATGTCATTTGGATTAAAGAATACGCCACAAATATTCCAGAGAAGGATGGATAAAATCTTTAAAAGCCTTAAGCATTGTTGTCTTGTTTACATTGATGATATTTTAATATTTTCAAAAACCTTAGAACAACATAGGCATGATCTAAAAGCGGTAACTCTAGCATGCGTAAAACATGGCATAATATTAGGACAGAAAAAATGCATTTATGCTGAACAAGAAATTGAGTTCCTAGGGCTAAAAATAAAAGCTGGAGAAATAGTATTACAATATCATATCTTGAACAAAGTTGAAAAATTTCCTGATAAGATAGAGGATAGAAAGCAACTAGAAAGATTTTTAGGATGTCTTACCTAAAAAATCTGATTTTATAAAAGACTTAGCGAAGCTTAGAAAGCCATTACAAGTTAAGTTGAAAAAAGAGGAAGTTTGGAATTTAACCAATCAAGACACTAAAGTAGTTCAAGAGCTTAAAAAACGATGTATGGATTTGCCTATGCTAACATTACCCAATGAAGAAGATGAACTTGTTCTTGAGACAGATCCTAGTAACTACCATTGGGGTGCTGTTTTGAAAATAAAGAAAGATAACAAGCTTTGCAGGTACAACAGTGGGAGCTTCAACAAAGTTGAGTGCAATTACACAGTTATGGAAAAGAGATACTTGCTATCTTGAAAGGAATTAATAAATTTATAATCTTTCTCGCTCCCAAACCTTTTATAGTTAGAACTGACTGTAAAGGAATACTGGGGTTTATTCAAAATAACCTTGATAATATGAAAGTGCAAAGGAGGCTCGTGCGTTGGCAATTGACACTTAACTAATAATCTTTTAATATCGAACATGTGCAGGGATCAAAGAATTCATTAGCGGATAGTCTAACACGAGAAATAAAAATAATGTCCAATCAATCAAAGGCCTCAACGAGCAAGAACAACCAGAAGAGTCAAGTTATTGGAATTTTTTATCAGAGCTATGGATTCAAGGATATCTCAGAAGATGAAATGAAAACGATGGTTCAATCTGCCTCTCGGAGGCAGAAAGAAAAGAGTTTGCTGACATAAAAAAGTATCATCACGGATGGGTGTCACCTCCTAGTAAGTTTGCAACTTTTCTTTTTGATGAAACCATTAGTTCAAGGTGTCGCTCGAGGCTTAAGTTAGCAAGTCATAACGTATGTTCAAGAATCTTGGAGCTAGAGATAACCAATAAAATGCTTCAACTTCCTTGGAAGCTCTAGAAAAAGTTGAAGGGTTATTAGAAGTACAATAATTTTCCAGAATGGTACTCATACGTAATATGCAAAGAAGGAGGTCCTTATTATGACGTTTAGGAAGAATGAGGGACAATGATATTCTTTCCTAATAACTCCGGAGTAGGGAAAATTAGTTTACCAGCGATCAGAAAGATGATATTGGGGTCCTTAAAGCATGGACATATGGAATGTGTAACAAAATCTTTGGAGGAAGACCACCACCATGGAGCGCATTATACAAAAAATATTTCACTAAATTTCAAAGATACGTGTTTGATAGAGTCTTCAAGTGGGAATGTGCAAATGAATTACTAAGTTTCATCAATTGTGCTATCATCGAAGCAGAAAATGGAAAGTCTAAGTCACCACATTATATGTTGAGGTTTATCCAAGAGACATATAAGTTTGTTGAAGATCCCATTACCAGAAGACAACCACATATTAAGAATCCAACTGAAGCCAGAGCCATGGGATTGTTCTACATTTATGAATACCTCTATCAATATAAAGAAAGTGATTGCTTTATAATCAAAATTGGAAACACTACAACAATCCTCTCAAATGTGTTACGTCCTTATTTTAAAGAAGCTATTGAGTCGTTAGAATCAATATCAAGATACTTGAGAAACATAGAAGAAGGAATCTACCTATCCAAGCATGGACAAGACTTTCTTTGGGATACTTTAATGGCTTGGGATGAAGTTTATTCGAAAAATCTCATGCATGAGCTGGAAATAGAACTCGAAGACTGTGAAGGTTGCGAAACAAACATTGGAGAAGACTAGTACAACATCAAGTATTGCATGGATTAAAGAACAATATGCTTCACCTCAGATCTGCGGAGCCATGTGAAGAACCAGAAGGAATCTCTGAAAAAGGAGTCAGCTATCTTTTACTGTGTTTTCTTTAAGCTTTTTACTTTTCTTTTATCATTGCACTGTTTGCCTTATCAAATCTGTCGGGGCATTAAACTATACAAGATTCTTGAAGGGCATCCTATGCCCTCTCAAGCTCTATAAATAGACCCCTTGTAAGCACTAGAAGGCACCGAGGATAAAATTGAGTGAGACTAAAGTGCAAAAATCTAAGAAAAATCTAGGAAGAGAAACAAATAATTTGGATCTTGGAAGTGAAGTAGAGTTCCCTTACTCTAAGTTCGAAATCTTCTATGAATCTTGTTAAGTACTTGAGTGTTTAAGTGTTTGTATTCAGTGTGTTTTGTGTACCTATAATCCTTTCCAGTTCAATAAAAGCTTGTTTTTAGTAAGGGAAAGCTACTTAATCGAAAGTTGTGTCGTGAATAACCACTTTTCTTGATCATAAATCCTCCATCCACTTAAACAGAGAGGTTAAGTTACAAACTACGATCTAAGATAGGAAACGAAATAGATCTGTGATGTGCTTGAGCTAAGGGAGTCCTGGTTGAGGATTAGCAATTGATAGATCCATGATCCCCTCGATGACGGCGACGGACGAAGAGGAAGCAATGAAGCTGCGTTCGAATGGCCCGGTAACAAGAGCTCGCGCAAGGGCAATGGAGCGAGCAACACAATCATTAGTCTCGCGGGCGCACACAAGTGACGCGGGTTCATCTAGTCCTAAATGGGTCCTCCTCTTGACCTATGAAGGATTAGGTGAGGTTCCGCCTTAGCCGATCCCGCCAAGAAGACGAAGACGACGAGATCGCGGAAGCAGAATGAAGCAGCCAAGAACTCGACCGAGTTCTGGACCAAGTTATTGCTCCAGCCAAGAACTCGACCCAGAACTCGACCGAGTTCTGGACCGAGTTCTGGTTCCAGATCGGAACTCGGCCAAGAACTCGACCGAGTTCCTGCCCGCGTTAGCGATCTCAATTTTCGTCGTTTTGCTGAACAATTTATTATTATATTTATTATTATTTCTTTTTGTCGCTATTTAAACCCAGAAACCCTAGTTTGTAATCTTTATGTTGAATTTGAGTAGTAAA
Source organism: Rheum nobile (assembly GCA_027886185.1). Classification (NCBI taxonomy): domain Eukaryota; kingdom Viridiplantae; phylum Streptophyta; class Magnoliopsida; order Caryophyllales; family Polygonaceae; genus Rheum; species Rheum nobile. The sequence goes on from WOAB01000001.1 coordinate 4,841,868, forward strand.
GTTGAGTACACTCCTTCCCTTGAGTTCCAACATCAAACCCTTCGATCCCACGGATCAACTATCCCGTAGCTCGTCGCTTTGAGCAATTCATACACCGTCTCTTCGGTATTCACGATCATCTCTTTGATCTATTCGTTATCTCTTTGACGCGTTTGAAGGCTATCTCTTTAGCCCTAGGAAAGCCATCTCTTTGGCTACGGAAGAGAAGGATTCAACTACAAGCTTGAGGAACCAAGATCCTGCGTTGCAGACAACACTTCAGGGGTTGTTCGCATCAACTGGCATCAGAGCCTATCCAAGCTAAGTTTGTTCTTCTCTCTTATTGTGATTCCTTGCAATTTTCTGCTTGCAAAACCCAGATTTTTTTCTTCTTCTCACCACCATCATTCGCCGGAATCCTAGTCGTGACCACCACCACCGTCAGCCGCCACCACCCCCTTCCGCCACTTCTCTCTCACGGCTACAACCCTAATTTCCTTAGGTTTTGGTTACTTTTCCAACAGCCATATTCTTTATCCTTCTAGCACTATCTTGTTTCCTTAATTGCATACTTGATTTCCTTGTTTCTTGTTGCTTAAGTCTTGCTTTATCTTTGGATTAATTGCTAGATTAGTTGTTCGATTTAATTCCCTCATAGTTGCTTTGTCTCTTCTTTCTTCTCCTACACTTGCTTGTGTGGTTCTTTCTTGCTTGATTCGCCATCATATCAAAAACAAAAAAGACAGTGTGACCGTATAAACAAAAACATACATACTATTCTCACCTTCCATCAAACAAAACAAAAGTTTTGGGAAGACGAAAGCCTCAAAAACAAAAAGAAACAAAAGAAAAGGCAGAGAACGCACCATACGGTCATACTCCATCTTCTCTTCTTTCATGTCTCTATGCCACTCTCATTGAAAAGGGCAAAATTTCCAACTCTCTTGTGATTAATTCTGAGAAACTTGATTTGATCTGCTTGCACTTGGAAATTTGTGTGTTGTTTGGGACTTGATTTGCTAGTTCTTGCTTTATTGCCTTCCGTTCAAGCCTCTCCCTCCTCACGAGCAACCAAAATTAGTACGCCCAGCGGAAAATTTCTTGGTTCACTTTTGAGACAAGGACTTGGCTTGGACTTGTTCTTTTGCTTGGTGCAACTTACTTCTTGTGTCGTATGCTTCGTATAGGTACTATGGAGTTTCCTACGACACGCTACTTTCCTTCTACGGGCAACCGCATCCTCGGACACATGGACTCCGCCTATGAGCAAATTGACGCTCAAGACTGCAAACTCGCCGAGCAGGCTGCCGAGATCGCGCACCTTCATCGGACCATAAGTGACATGAACTCTATGGGCCACCGCAGCCCCCAACACATGGCCTCCGTCTATGCGCGAATTGACCAACTTCAAGCTTCGCATGCCGCTCTTCAAGCTTCGCATGCCGCGCTGGCTGCCAAGCTTGCGCAACGTCGTCAGGCCATGAGTGACTTCAGGTTGACCACGGCTGACCCAATGTCGAACACCTCCGGCTACGAGTCTTTTGACGAGGACACCTACGAAGCCGGCCTGATATTTAACACCTACGACGATGAGGAGGAGGAGGAGATGGACGAATATATATGCATCTCTATGGACGAGCTAGACAACGTGCTTATTGGTTTGGTTCCACACAACGTTCTTACTGCCAAAGAAGATGGTGGGAGTTACCGCAACATCATCAATACAAAGGTGATCCAGTACTTCACGTTTGAGACGCCCCCACAACCCGACATTCACGGCAACTGCGAGAACCGGCTGCCCTTAGCCCGGTCCCGGGATGTCTCTCCAATAATTCAGGGATGTCTTCCTTGCTTTTTACTTATTCCTTACGCGTGTCTCTTACATGTTAAGGCTTTGGTTGATTTACCCCCTACAGTGTCTACTCTTTTGCAGGAACGCAACGCAAGCCGGTGTACCATGGAGTTTGGGCCCAGAGGCTTGGTATGGCTGCACTTGCGTCACAATCTCTTTTCATTCAAGCGACGCCACAAGATGGATGCTAGAGGTGATGGTCCATTTCAGGTGCTACAAAGCCTTGGTGCCGACGCCTACCGCTTGAATTTACCCGATGACTATGGTGCGCCTCCTACGTTCAACATCGATGCTCTTTCTCCTTCTACGCCTCCTGCTTTTGATGACAAGGACGAAGCGGGGACGCTTCGAAGCCAAGAAGGGGAGACTGATAGCTCCATGATCCCCTCGATGACGGCGACAGACGAAGAGGAAGCAATGAAGGTGCGTTCGAATGGCCCGGTAACAAGAGCTCGCGCAAGGGCAATGGAGCGAGCAACACAATCATTAGTCTCGCGGGCGCACGCAAGTGACGCGGGTTCATCTAGTCCTAAATGGGTCCTCCTCTTGACCTATGAAGGATTAGGTGAGGTTCCGCCTTAGCCGATCCCGCCAAGAAGACGAAGACGACGAGATCACGGAAGCAGAACGAAGCAGCCAAGAACTCGACCCAGAACTCGACCGAGTTTTGGACCGAGTTATTGCTCCAGCCAAGAACTCGACCCAGAACTCGACCGAGTTCTGGTTCCAGATTGGAACTCGGCCAAGAACTCGACCGAGTTCCTGCCCGCGTCAGCGATCTCAATTTTTGTCGTTTTACTGAACAATTTATTATTATATTTTTTATTATTTCTTTTTGTTGCTATTTAAACCCAGAAACCCTAGTTTATAATCTTTATATTGAATTTGAGTAGTAAAGTTAAGTACGCTCCTTCCCTTGAGTTCCAACATCAAACCCTTCGATCCCACGGATCAACTATCCCGTAGCTCGTCGCTTCGAGCAATTCATACACCGTCTCTTCGGTATTCACGATCATCTCTTTGATCTATTCGTCATCTCTTTGATGCGTTTGAAGGCTATCTCTTTAGCCCTAGGAAAGCCATCTCTTTGGCTACGGAAGAGAAGGATTCAACTACAAGCTTGAGGAACCAAGATCCTGCGTTGCAGACAACACTTCAGGGGTTGTTCGCATCAGCAACCCCTAGAATCCAGAAGCTACAGGAACGCCGGAGGTCCAGTGATACTACGCTTAGGTAACGGTCAAACCTTTTTAATTTAAATTCCTTTAGTTTACGGAGCATGGTGGGCTTATGACCACAGAAAACAGGTTATTCAAGATACAATTAGTAGATTATGGTAGTTAGTACCATTAAAAATCATTAAGTAAAATCAGCTATTTTATTTTGAGTAATCTGTGCAAGTTTAAAATTTTTATACCTTGATTTGTAATTTAGCCCAAAGGTTGGGTCAATCTAAAAATTAGAGTGCCTATATTGATAAATAGTTTCCAACAAAGCCTAAAGGGGAAATATTTCTCTAAAAAGGCCTATTGTGAGAATTAATTCGGGATACTGATTATTGTCTGAGCAAATCATGTGCAACATCTTTCTATATTTAAAAGTTAACATTTTGAGTCATTCAATGTTCACTTGCATATAAAGCTTATGTAAAAGAGCTTTTTCATGGGCCAAAGGTGCTACATCAAATATATTCATGGGCCAACACTAAACTCAAATATAGGTCCATCAAAATATATATTGCTAACAAACATCAAAATGGGTCCATCTGCCTCCACTCTAAATACACGTTCTTAAAAACATATTCCCACATCTATCTATAAAACCTATAAAGTTAGCTTTTTTGGACTCAATTAATGCACTTCATTTGGCAAATTGCAAGGAAACAGAAAAAAAATTATATATTTCTTGGAGTTATTTAATTGGTAAATATCTAGTGTTATATAATTACAAAAAAGTAACGCCTCCTATAAATTAAATACTCTTTTATTTGAAATTTCATTTCTCTTCTTAAAACTTTACTATAAATTATAAGTTCATAACCGATAATATGGAAAAACTAATCAACAACTAAACCCTTCAAGTTGAACACCCTATTTACAACGGTATATTAGAGCTACGATATCTTCAAAGAGTTGAATTAATATGGTCTGATAAATGAGATTTTGCAAAGTCAGTGTGAAGGGGGAGTGCAAACGTTTCACCTTGATCGTAACAGAAATACAAGTATGACCATATGAGCTTAATGAATTTAATATTAAAAAACAACCTTAACAAATTAGTATTATAACTCTGCTCTGATTCTTGTAACATGTATTACAATAATGATTTCAACTTAATTTGGAAACAGTTACAAACACATAATTGTTATCATAGCAAGCTAATCTTTTAGCACAAACACCTCATCTCCTACCAAAACACTATATATGTCCAATGTCAGTGAATAGTTTTACTTTGCGGCTCCATGGACAACATCTCCTTACATGCTAAACTATTACTTCGTATTAAAAGTCTAATATAGGGTGAGCTTTGAAGTTTGATAATGTTTTCTTTTATCAATTTGCAAGAAAAATGAATGACGATTGACAGCCAAAGAGCAAAACTGAAAAAAGTTTTTTGGACTTCGGTGCTATGGAAGGCTCACATATAGCCAAAGCTTTGGTTGTTAAAGTGTATTCAAACAGTACAATAGAGGTAAATGACTTCTCTGTAAAATTCTAGAGATTTTAGTATAATTAATATAATAAACCTTCTATCTAAGGTTTGGTAAAATATAATATTGTTCTTTTTAAAAAAGAATCAAAAATTAGTTTTAGAATAATATATGTTTGGTGATAAAAGTATTTTCCTTTAATCAAATTCTAAATATATTTTTAACAATATAATTTTTAAATTTATTTATTAGTTAAATGCAATAAACTACACACATTAATTTTTTTTTCCACCTAAGCTAAATGATACTTCCCATTAATTTGTCAAAACCGACCTTATTCGATACTGTTGAAGAATATATGGTTCTCTCAATTTTTGACCAATAACAAATTGTAAAACTTTGCAAGAGTTACATAATTTTGTTTGATTTATCTCTTTTTAAAGTAGGTAGATTTTAAAATATAAATAGGTTGTGAATATCGTCGTTGGTTTTAAACTTTAACCATAATAAATATAGTGCAAATTCAATTCATAATTCTTTGACTTTTGTACAAGTAACCCACAAATTAATTCTCCATATTAATTAAATTCAATGACTGTAACCTCAGTTGTCAATGATATACATAGAATATTAGTATAGGCCTTTTATATTTCTTCAATTTAAATTGCAACCCCCCAATTATTAATGATAATTTACTATATATGAGACCAACGTCCTTACCTCTAGCAATGTATGATGGAAATATTTTTATATTCAATTAATACTTAATGATAAAAATTGTTTATTTTTCAAGAATCAAATTTAATGATAATTTAAAAAAAAATACTTGTATATTATACACTATACTATACATTTGTATTGTACTATATGAAAGAAATATATGGACAGATAGACAAAGTGGATGTCAATTTTATCAAGACCGATTAAGTTAGTCTTAAGACCAATTAATTATATTAATTGTGATATTCGTAACGGGTTTTACAATTAAGTGAGTTGAAACAAATTAATTGAAAGAAAATCGAGATAAAATAATGTGGCTCATAATAAGTACAAGATATATTTTTACCAAGTTGCTTCTAGTATATATAAGGGTTGAGAAGAGGGTAAAAATACAAAGATATACTATTACTCTATTAGAGTTCTGATAAGCACTACTTTGTAGGGATTAAATAAGAGTCATTAGAGGATTTATTGGTGCCATTCGGGTAGATTTAGACACATTCATGTGCATGGCGTGTGGGGCGAAGTTTGACGAGATTACATTAATGTCACGTGAAAATGGAATTAAAAGCCACGTGATTTTGGGCCAAGTTGAAGCAAGGAAATTAGGCCCATGAAGTGTCGGCCCAATTGAAGGAAGAAAAGCCAATTGAAGGAAGGCTGGGGCCCATGTGAAGGTTGAAGAAGAAGCCACGCGTATTGAAGCGTGAAATGAAATGGAGAATTGAAGAAAAGATGGTCGTGACATCACCATGACGTCGGGCCGCTGATGCTTGCGGGGGAAGATTGGGCCGACTTGCTAGATGGGCCGTGTCTGCTCGCATGAATTGGAGGACGAGAGCACCAGCTGCGTGGACGATTTGCTGGACGGATTGGACCGAGAATGCGGGATTAATTTCCTTGCTTTTGTTTGTTTATTATTTTATTATTATTTTATTAATTCGTTTTATGTTAATTTAGATTTTATTTCCTTTAGTATATTATGGTAGAGAAAAGGCTTTTTGCCAATCTATCATCTTTTTCTTTGAACCCTAATTTCTCTTTACGTATTTGCTATGAAGAACTAAGTCCCCTTGGCTTAGTTAGACGCTGAAGCTTTCGTTTGGATTAAGTTGTGAGATTCTTGTTCTTAATCTATTGCATGGTTTTTTATCTTTCTCTTGCTTAAGTTGTTTATGATTGATATTGATAATCTCTATTTGGACGCAACTAGGGTTTATTGTTATTGATTAATTGCTAGATCTAGATTGTTACTGGTTGAGCATATCTATTTCAGAGTAGCAACTGCATCGTACTAGTATCTGGTTGTGCTAGTCTTATGCAGAAGAGAATTGATTTACATTCTAGGATAAAAGCTGGTTGTTTTATGCTAGAATTGTATCCAACTATATTCATATCCGTAAAGCTGCTGTTAAACTGAATCTTGATAGTTTCAGGGTTGTTTAATTAGTTAGTGCTAATAGTATCTGGTTATGCTATTAGTTATATCTGAAAAGGAATTGGAATCACCATTGCATGAGATTATGAATGAGTATCTATGATCAACTTGTCATACGAATAGTGGATGTTGTTTGACTAAGTGCTTTTCCCATCACTGATTTCAAAACTCTTTCGCTTGTTTACTTTTGCATGCTTAGTTACTTAAAACAAACAAAACCCCCCTTTGGTTACTTTGGTTTGACGCATAACTTGCATATTAAGATAGATCCGTCTCCCTGTGGATTTGACCCGTACTTACCTAGGACTACGGTTTAAGGTTTGTTTGGATATTTTGCATAGCAGTTTTTACACGACAAAAACCTGTTATCAAATTGGCGCCGTTGCCGGGGAGGCAATAATCTATTTTGTGTGCGATTTGTGCGTCAACTTTTGTGTGGACCTATCTTATGGTCCACACCCGTGCTATTGATTTTTGTTTTTCCTTTTTGATTTTGTTACAGAGATGGATAGATTTCCCCAATTCCAGCAGGAGCCGCGATATGACCCATACTCCTACGTATATACTCCAGGGTGGGGGATATCACCCCAATTCGAGTTATGGAAACCTGCAATACCCTTCATATGATCATGACTACTAGGAGTTCTACCCAGAACCAAACCAACAACAGGGTAATCCTTCACCTTCTATGGATGACATGATGAAGATGATGATGCAGAGCAACATGAACCTTACTGAGAATGTTGCCAAGTTGACCAAGAGCCACATGCAGTTCCAGGAAAGTATTCAGAGTACACAAGCTAGCATTCAGAACCTGAAAAGACAATTTGGTCAAATCTCTCAAGTGGTGAATAAACCGGACGCGAAGGATTCTGGTAAACTTCCATCTCAAACGGAAGTGAACCCGAATATTCGGAATGTCAGTGCTGTGACTTTGAGAAGTGGGAAGAAGCTTGAGGAAGATAGGTCTGAGGTCAACAAGGACGACCACGAGGATTTGGAGCAGAATAGTGACGGCTACCACCGCGAAAACGGCGACCGTCGCAAGACTCACGGCGCCCGCCGCGAAAGGGACGCTGCTCTCGACCTGGAAGAAAAAAATCACGGCGACCGCCGCAACAATTACGGCGACCGCCGTGACGGTGAAACTTTTCTCGGAAATCCTGATGACATTCACGGCGACCGCCGCGAAACACACGGCGCCCGCCGCCCCTCTGATAGCGAAGTTGAGGCTGAGAAGGAGTATGTACCCCCGATTTTCCTGAGTGGAAGCCTGTTGCGCCATTCCCATCTGCTTTGAAGCGTACCAAGCCACTTGCGTAGGATAAGGACATGTTTGAGATGTTCAGAAACATTGAGGTCAACATGCCTCTCCTAAATTTGATCAAGTCTGTCCCTCGTTATGCCAAGTTCTTGAAGCAGATGTGCACCACAAAGAGGAATCAAGATCGGAACAGCAAGAAGAAGGTCAAGGTAAGCGAGCATGTATCAGCGATTTTTCAGAAGCGCTTACCAAAGAAATGTGGCGACCCAGGTATGTTCACCATCCCAGTCACTATTAGAGGTACCAAGTTTCCCAAAGCTATGTTAGATTTGGGTGCTTCCATTAATGTTTTACCTTCATCTCTTTGTGATTCCCTACATTTAGGACCCATGCATGCTACTAATATTTCGATTCAGTTAGCTGATAGATCTTGCGTGCGCCCTTTAGGAATTATGGAGGATGTTTTGGTTAGGGTTGGTGATCTTGCTTTTCTTGCTGACTTTTATGTGCTCAAAATGGATCATGATATGCATACAACCCCTATTCTGTTAGGGAGACCCTTCTTGAAAATTGCAAACACTAAGATCAACGTGAGTACTGGTTCCTTGACTATGGATTTTGATGGCCAAACCATTACTTATAACATCTATGAAGCCATGAAATTCCCCCCTGCTAATGCCCATTCTTTGTGTGCAATTGATATCCCTGAGCCTGTGGTGCAAGATGTTTTTCATGAGGACCATCTAGATGACATACCACCTATTGTTGATTCTAGCTTGGATATTGCTATATCTACTGACTTGTAGGAAGGTGTTACTGAGTGGGACGCTCACTATAAGCTCCCTCCGGAGCTACCAGGTAAATCACCTTTGCTGCTAACTCCGAGCGAGAAGCTCGCTCCCTCTTTGGTGCAGGTCCCTGAAGTTAAGGTTAAACACCCCCCGGATCGATCCAAGCATGGGGGAGACGCGACTAAGAAGGTCAAGATGGAGAAGTCGTTGAAGAAGAAGAATGGTCTAAGGTTCAAACCTTTCCATGACTGGTTCAGAAAGGAGGTATGGATTAAGAAGGTTCCCAAGGAACCTGACGATATGGATTGAGGTTGTTCGAGTAGTATGTTGAGCCACGACATTAACTAAGGCGTTGTTCGAGAGGCAACCCGATGTTAGGTAGTCTATTTTCTTTCCCTTAGTCTTTATTCAGTTGTTTTTCTTTTTGTTTTTTCCTTTCTGTGTCAAACTAACCTGCAGGAAGCGCGTAAAAACGAAAATGGTGTTCACGGCGCCCGCTGTGAAGTTCACGGCGCCCGCCGTAAATGCCCCGCCAAGCAAGTTGGCTACGACCTAAAAATGGCGACCGCCGTGTAATTACGGCGCCCGCCGCAATTACGGCGACCGCCGCATCCTTCACGGCGACCGCCGCACTTTCTCAGGTAAAAAAAAAAAAATTCGAAAAAAATGGGCCCCGAAAAAACCTTAAACGGGGAGCAAAAGACGAAAATAAGATACCCCGAAAAGACCTTAAACGGGGAGAAAAAGTCAAAAAAAAAGTCAAAAAAAAAAAGTCAAAAAAATAAATAAATTACCCAACTGTCCAGATTCTCCACGGAGAGGTGCACATCATGTTGCTAACGGAAGATTACATTCACCCTACTTTTACTTGGCAATGATGATGGCCCTGCAGTCGACAGCTGGAGAGGAGGAATACCAGGGCCCAACCACGATGACATTTGGGCCCATTTTTGAAGGCCATGCAACCCCGTCCCCCTGTCTGACCACTACTTCACCAGAGTGGTTCATCTTGGTTGCATGGTAGGAGTTGATAGAGTTGAAGGCCGTGCAGCCCCGCATTGTTTGATTACCACTACTCACCAGTGGTTTCTTATGGTTGCACGGTAGATGAAGATAATGGCGTTGATGCCAGACATCCTGGATATGAGCTTTTATGACTACACCGCCAGCAACAAGGAAGTGTCCCAGCCAGCTCGGCAACGTTGTGAGTTATTTTTTGCTTTTCCCTGTGCTTTATTCTTTTGTCTTTCATTACATTGGGGACAATGCAATGTTTAAGCATGGGGTGGGGTTTTATACTTGCTACGCTGTTGAGGAGAAAAAATGAAAAAAAAATGAAAAGAGCCAAAAATTTGAAAAAAGGCATACATTAAAAATCCTGGGATAGGTCGAAAACCCGAAAGGGCGGCCTAGGTAATAAGCAGGTGGCTTGGACCAGCATTAGGCTGGGGTAATATGTGGTCAAGAGTGACGTGAGCTTATGTGAGCACATCTATTGTAAAATGAAATGAGTGGCTTGGTGAAAACCCGAAAGGGCGCCTTGGCAAAATGAGCGAAAAAAGAAGAAGAGTGATTTTAGGATTTCTCATTATTCTTGGCGAGGCGTCATAAGAAGAGGAGTCAAAGAAGGATTGTCGAGTAGGTCACTCTGAGAGACATAAGGAGCAATAGATGGAGGCTAGGATTAGAGGTTACTCACACTTTTGGATGTCCAGGTTAGCTTGGGGGAAGTACTCTGCTTGCCCCTTAAGCTTGTTGAGTTGTGGATGTGTTGTGAATGAGATTGGTGCTAGGAGCTTGGCATGGGTTAGGTGACTCTTAGTTGGAGGATATGCTTTCTGAGATCTTGGATGCTACATTGGAGGAATAGACTCTTTATTAGTTTACTCGAGGACGAGCAAAGGTCTAAGCATAGGGTGGTTTGATAAGCACTACTTTGTAGGGCTTAACTAAGAGTCATTAGAGGATTTATTGGTGCCATTCGGGTAGATTTAGACACATTCATGTGCATGGCGTGTGGGGGCGAAGTTTGGCGAGATTACATTAATGTCACGTGAAAATGGAATTAAAAGCCACGTGATTTTGGGCCAAGTTGAAGCAAGGAAATTAGGCCCATGAATTAGGCCCATGAAGTGCCGGCCCAATTGAAGGAAGAAAGGCCAATTGAAGGAAGGTTGGGGCCCATGTGAAGGTTGAAGAAGAAGCCACGCGTATTGAAGCGTGAAATGAAATGGAGAATTGAAGAAAAGATGGCCGTGACATCACCATGACGTCGGGCCGCTGATGCTTGCGGGGGAAGATTGGGCCGACTTGCTAGATGGGCCGTGTCTGCTCGCATGAATTGGAGGACGAGAGCTCCAGCTGCGTGGACGATTTGCTGGACGGATTGGACCGAGAATGCGGGATTAATTTCCTTGCTTTTGTTTGTTTATTATTATTTTATTAATTCGTTTTAGGTTAATTTAGATTTTATTTCCTTTAGTATATTATGGTAGAGAAAAGGCTTTTTGCCAATCTATCATCTTTTTCTTTGAACCCTAATTTCTCTTTACGTATTTGCTATGAAGAACTAAGTCCCCTTGGCTTAGTTAGACGCTGAAGCTTTCGTTTGGATTAAGTTGTGAGATTCTTATTCTTAATCTATTGCATGGTTTTTTATCTTTCTCTTGCTTAAGTTGTTTATGATTGATATTGATAATCTCTATTTGGACGCAACTAGGGTTTATTGTTATTGATTAATTGCTAGATCTAGATTGTTACTGGTTGAGCATATCTATTTCAGAGTAGCAACTGCATCGTACTAGTATCTGGTTGTGCTAGTCTTATGCAGAAGAGAATTGATTTACATTCTAGGATAAAAGCTGGTTGTTTTATGCTAGAATTGTATCCAACTATATTCATATCCGTAAAGCTGCTGTTAAACTGAATCTTGATAGTTTCAGGGTTATTTAATTAGTTAGTGCTAATAGTATCTGGTTGTGCTATTAGTTATATCTGAAAAGGAATTGGAATCACCATTGCATGAGATTTTGAATGAGTATCTCTGATCAACTTGTCATACGAATAGTGGATGTTGTTTGACTAAGTGCTTTTCCCATCACTGATTTCAAAACTCTTTCGCTTGTTTACTTTTGCATGCTTAGTTACTTAAAACAAACAAAACCCCCCTTTGGTTACTTTGGTTTGACGCATAACTTGCATATTAAGATAGATCCGTCTCCCTGTGGATTTGACCCGTATTTACCTAGGACTACGGTTTAAGGTTTGTTTGGATATTTTGCATAGCAGTTTTTACACGACAAAAACCTGTTATCAAGTTCACAAAAACAACAGACAAGTCAATGAGATAGATTGTGATTGCCACCCTACAATGAGTCATATAAGACAGCATCTGGTTCATTCTTTATAATGTTAGGATATTTTAAAAACTGATTAAATGGTCTGTATCAACTAAATTAAGGTATGTCATTTACTTTCATTATTTTTGCATAGTGTAATATATGTTTACGCATAGCATTATCGATGCAAATTACTTTTCATTTTTTACACAACTAAAGTGTTTTTGCCACCTGTGATCAAGAATCAAGATCGACATCAATATATTTTTTTTCGTAATTTTTTTATAGGTTAATAACTTTGGCTGGAGCTCATAATTAAGTGTTTTGAACAATGAGTTTCAACACTTTTGCGACCCGTAATGGATTAGGAAAAAAACATCATCGAGAAACATAGTTTTCAAAGCAAGACATCTATATATGATAAGGACGCATAATAACGTATACTCTATGTGTTCACATGTTCAATAACCCTTACCTACTTGCCTTGCCATATATGAACGTCCAAATAAAATAATACTTATATGAGTAGTTTGATAAACAAAAACATATTTATATAAAAAAATAACACTTGATAAAATTCATGACCCGTGCGTAGCACGGGCCTATCCATCTAGACAAATAAGAAATTTTATTTTTTAATATATAATTAGACTATGCGTGTATAAACACATCTTTGTACGATTTAATATAACGCAAACTATAATAATATTTAATAATGACCCGTGCAAAGCACGAGCTACAAATACTAGTCTATATCTACTTAAAAGTTGGCTTTCTTGCCATTAAATGCTAGCTTTTAAGTAGATAAGTAGGACAAAACAATGGCAAAAGCCACCTTTGTTTAGCAAAAAAAAATTGTAAGGATTTTCAAAATACTTATTAGATTAAAAACAAAATTTTAAATTTTTTTTATCATAAAACATGCCCTCACTCTATAAAATGTTTTAAACTAAGCAATGAGTGCCCTATAAAAAAATACAAAAAATGTCCATAAAATTTAAATGATCGATTGAATCCTCAATGTTATATTGATGTAAAAATTCAACTATGAAGTTTAAACATTATTGGTCATATTATGGTATTTTTTAAGAAAACTCTTTGGTAGAATTCAAAAACTATATAGCAAAAAAGTTATATGTCGATAAAAGTTAAAATTAAAAAATATAAATAGATATATAAAAAAGATAATCATGATTAAAAAATTCTTATTTAACAATCAAGAATTCAAGATTTATTCAACCCTACCTCTCTTATTTTTTTCAATTCTATTCAAACTGAACCCTTTAACGACAAATCAACAAATATTATCAAGTTCTCTATATCGTGATAATGACAATCTAATAGGTTAGATTAGAAGGATTTGTTTGATGTGACTATTTATAAAGACTTTTATAGAAATATGTATTTTCTTATTAAAAGTTGCTTGGATAAAATATATTTATCAATAGAAAAAAATATGTAGTACAATTAAGAGAAATGTGTAGAAAATTTTACTTTTACACAACTTTTAAAACGCTGAAAATATTTTTTCTTAAGAAATACCTTTGTGAACTCCTCAATTTTTCAAAATAAAAAGCAACAAATTTTGAATTCCTTACTTTCTCAAAACAAAGAACAAAAAACTAGAACACAATTTAGATAATGTTATTATTTTTAATTTCATTTTAAAAATAATCCGGTATAGATTTTTTCTCATTTTGGGAGTTCTTCTTTGATATCTATATCCCCTGTCTTTTTCGTCAACTATTACCTTTTTAGGGTTCGTATCATTTCCTCCGTAGATTTTTTGTTCAATGGATTATAGAAGATCAAAAAGCTCGATGGGGAAACATTCATGGTTGCTCCACCCGCTAGAGCCAGAGCCGATTTAATATTTTCAAAATTGTATGGTATTTAATGAACACACTTAATGCACACAAATACAAACTTTATATTAGATATAGAAGATTTCTAAAATATTCACAAAAACTTTTATCAAAATATAAACACATCCCTACAAAAACAAACTTCTACTTTAATTCAAAATTAAAATTATACTTCTAACCAAAATTATAAAAAATAAAATAACTCGTTTTTATGTACAATCATAACATTTTATACCTAACATACTTATATTTAAATAAATATCAAATAATATATGTCTAACATAAAAAAACATAATAACGATCCATGTATTACAAACTTATTTTGTAGATCATGATACTACATATACACAAATGGCCTGTGCGAAGCACGGGCTTCAATTTCTAGTGTACTTAATTTTTGTGTGGTCCACTCGGGCATTAATATTATTTATTTAACTATAACAAAATACAACAGTACAGAACTAGAGAAAATTTCATCCAATTTTAATAAAATGCAAAATTTTCCTCCATTTATTTTGTAAGGAGGGTTGTGGAATGAGGTTTGGGGTTGAGGAATTCCAAATTTCCAACCACATACATTTTGTTCGGTTAAAGGAATTTCGGTATGATACCCATTCTCCAACCCTCCAAGGTATGAGTTTCCCAACCCCTCCAATTTTTATAGGTTTGAATGGATATGAAAAATGAAGAAAAATTTGTGGGTTAAATATCATTCCCATATGTAAAAACTAATACTCAACTAAAATCTATTATTCCCAATCCTATACCTCTCCAACCCAATTCTTTATCCCAATTGGATACCCAATTTCTACCAAACATCCCTTAATCTCCTTCAACTCCCAACTCTTTTTTAAACACGATTACTTTTCGGCGCATAGGCATTTTGCCGTTTGGCGCATAGGCTCGCACGTAACGTGAGGGTACAAACTACACGTTACGTGTGACAGTGCTCCACACGTTACGTGTGGGACAATTTCACACGTTACGTGTGGTTTGTACCCACACGTTACGTGTGGGTTAGTCAATAGGGTTTAGAATGTTTATTTGTAGTATTTATTTATCTAAAACCCTACAAAAAACACCCCAAAATAATCAACATAGAAGATAGAATAGAATTGTTCATTACGTTGGATGAATACAATCACATACAAGAAATAATACAAGTTCTTCATAAACTTAGAAAACCTAGCACAAAATAAATGACATCGTCTAGTTGCGTTTGAAAAAATTAGGATAGTCTCTTGTAAAACTTCGCGACATATCATGTCTCTGCTTTGATAAAATTACTTGCTCCCTACAAAGGTTGATAGTACGTAAACAACATTACACAAAAGATACGACATCAAGGCATTATATGATGTACATCATTATATAGATTGAGGTTATACCTACGCATCTTATCCATATCTTGTAAAAGTTCTTGCTTAACAACATCTTGATTCACCTTAATAAGATCTTGTTTTTCCCGCCATTGTTGTCGAATAACCGCGTGTGCCCTCTCCTCGTACACAGGATCAATCCAATTCCTGTATAAACACCCTAGTCTTGGGCATCCCCAATACCTCCTTCCGTAGTTCCACTGCAAATCCCAAGTACGGACAATGGTTTTCAAATTACACTCGCATTGTGGAGCACTTATTTGTTGATGGTGCCTATTTAGGTTTGATGATGATTCGGATGAAGATGTCATTATTTGATGTAGTGCTTGGTTTCCTACAAATCCATTAATATGAAAAGGCCAATTAGGGTTACTAAATCGAAAGAAACTGGAAGAAGAAGCTTACCCACAAATGAATCTTCAATCTCGCTTGTGTTGGAAGTGTTGTAGTGAACAAACAACCCTAATGCCTCTTATATAGTGAAATGATATATACATCTATAGTAATTAAAGACCACAACCACAAGAATTAAAGACCTCAACCACTAGCATTAAAAACCTCAACCACTAGCATTAAGGACCTCAACCACTCTTACCCTAATAACCCTAAACCCTAAACGTCAACCACTCTCATAAACAATGTAACTCGCATACCCAAATTCACCCTTAATAATTAAAGATAAACTCTAAACTCAAACCTTAATCATAACACTAACCCTAAGACCTAAACCCTAACCCTAACCCTAAACCCTAAACTTAAAACTCATTATTCTAAACTCTACCGAAATGCCATAACCCTAAACCACAAAACCTAAACCCTACCCCTATCCATCCTACCCTACCCTACCCTATATACGCCTAAACCCTAAACCCTAGTAATCACACGTTACGTGTTAGTGTGTTTCACACGTAACGTTCCAATCTACTTCACTCGTAACGTGTGGCACGGTTTGACACGTAACGTGTGGTTCAGTCTGTTGCAAAACGCATTGAATTAACCGTCTTGTCCCCACCTAACTGTAATAATGACCCATCTTCTTTGTCCGCTAACAACCCATTTCGAATCCATTTCGAACCTAAACCCTCATCCTAAACACTCCCAAAATCTTGATTTTCACTCACATTTTTTGTACAAAAAATGGACAATCCGAACAACAACGAGTATTGGAGCAACAATGGGGAAGATATTCCACTTTGGAACGAGGTAATTTCTATAAGTAACCCTAAAGTTGTCTTTTTTATTTCTTGTTTTGAAAATGTTTAAAGTTCTTAGCTTCATGGTTAGGGTTTAGAGAAATTATTTTTGATGGCCCATTATATTTGTTGTTTAGGATTTAGGAAAGCTATTTTTGATACTTATTGTTTAATATTAAAGATCTCATTTTATTGTTTAGGGTATTAGAAACAAAGATTGAGCGTTGTTTAGGGTTTAGGGCTACGAATTTGCTGTTACATTGAAGAACAGTTTCACACGTTACGTGTGAAGAATGTTCACACGTAACGTGTGAAGGTGTTCAACACGTTACGTGTGGGTGTGTTTCACACGTAACGTGTGGACACTCTTCACACGTTACGTGTGTAATCACCACCCGAAACCAGGTTTCATTCTGTAATATGGCACGGTTTGACAGTAAACGTGCTTTTTTATAATCAGTGCACTAATTGATGACATGATTTCGTGTATGCAGACGAACTATCATTTATACGAGGGGTTAAACAATATCTCCCTCAATGACTGGAGCACTCCATAAAAGACAATTTCCGGTTTGGGAAACGCCTGAAAAACTGCAGGATTGGAGCACGCCTCAGAAGACATTTCCGGTTTGGGAAACGCCGGAAAAACTGTAGGATTGGAACACGCCTCAACCAGTTATTGATATACCATCATTTGATGTTGGGATACCGTTTCCTCCAGAAGCATCTTCATCTCATGCTACCCCACAGTTGTGCTTTCCATCCCTACACACACAGCCTTAGTTCAGTGTACTACCGGAGGAGGATGTGTACGTCTCGGCCGATTATTCAAGGTTCTTCACATCTGATCAAATCTGGGAGTCTAGAGAAGAAGCCTTTTTGTGGGCGCGGGAGATTGCTATGAATCAGCAATTCTGCATCAAAAAGTGGAGGAATAAAGCTTCCACCCCTTCGACCCTCGGGGGGACTTGGTTACCGTGTGATAGGCATGGACAAAACGTCCCTAAAGGAGCTGACCAAGTGAGAGACATCACAAGGTCGAAGAAATGTGGGTGTCCCTTCATGTTGAGGCTGAAAGAAAGGCCGAAGGGATTGTGGAGGATCACTGTACAACATGGAACTCACAACCATGTCATAGGAGACAATTTGTATGGTAGTGCATTAGCTGAGCGACCAACTGCTGAAGAGAAGGAGATTATAAGGGTGATGACGGTCAATCATTGTAAGCCTTAGAAGATTCATACTACAATCCAGTCGTCCCCTGGAAATTTGACCAAGATGAAGCAAGTATACAATATCATGCACGAGATAAGAAAGAAGGGCATGGAAGGAAGAACATTTGTACAACAGTTCTTGTATGAGTACAATGAGAAGGGATACTTCATGGAGTATAGATTCAACAAGGAGACCAACAAGATAACGGATATCTTCTTTGCAAGCCAGGATCAGTTGCGGTTGCTGAAGGCATTTCCGTACATTGTGCTGCTGGACTCTACATATGCAACTAACTGGTTAGTAACAAACATATGAATTATACTCTTCATTTGTTAATGTCAAGGTTAGGACGCCATTGTATTTTATATATGATTATGTGTGCAGCTACAATTTGCCCTTCCTTGAAATTGTCGGCATCACATCAGTTTGGAAAAACTACAATATTGCCGGGGCGTTTCTGGAGAAGGAGGACGAAGACAGTTACAAATGGGCCATAGAGCAACTTGCTAAGATGTTTGCCAAGGTGCAACGAGCACCCACATGTGCGGTCACTGATCGGGAGAAGGCGTTGATGAACGCATTAGAGAAGCAGTTTCCAGAAGCAAAATTCCTCCTATGTAGGCGGCATGTGAGAAAGAATATTGAAGACTTCGGGAAGAAGGCCATGGGCAAGTTTAGGGGCACAACGTTTTCCAACGACTGCATGAAGCTCTTCAAGGAAACGACCATACAAGGGTACGAAAGATCACTCTAGAAGCTGAAGTGTGATTGGAAGAAAGCTCCAAAATGTGTTCAGTACCTACAAAAAAACTGGCTTGACCCCTACAAGGAAAGAATCGTCTCTGTATGGACAGATACAGTGTTCACGCTCGGTACTACCACCACTAACAGGTATGTGCATCAATGGTTTATCTAAATTTAGCTAGTTATTTGAACTTAGTTAGACCTTTACAACAATCAAACAAATTTTCGGATTCTTGATTGTAATACAGGATTGAAGGGGCCCATTCCAGTCTGAAAAGCTTCTTCACAAGCAACGATGGCAACCTTTGCACTGTGTTCGATCAATATGATACACGGTTGCGCAATCATATTACTGAGATTCGGGGGGCATTGAATGAGAGCATTGGGAAGAGATATACGCTGCTAACAGACGCACATCTTTTTCGTAAGCTGTACTTCAAGGTGTCTGCGGTTGCACTAGCTCGTTTGATTGAGGAATACAGGAAAGGAGAAGCTCCAGTGTGGAGCACTATATGCAGATGCCAGATGAGGGTCAGAGATGGCTTGCCTTGCGTTCATGACATGGCGCAAAATGTTCGGAGCGAGACCCCAATTGAACCTAGCTCGTTGCATCCGTTCTGGAGGCAACTGACCTTGTCAGAAGTGAAGACATCAGAAGAGGAAGAATTCTGCACACGCAACGTGAATAGATCTTTGCTTGACGAATTTGCCCGAAGCGTCTTCCCCACATTGCCAGTGGAGATTCAACAAAGAGCAGTCTGTACACTTAGAAGTATAGCACATCCAGAGCAGACTACTCTGGAAGAGCCAGCCAGTCTGTACACTTAGAAGTATAGCACATCTCATTATTGAAGTCAATGGAGCCGTATGGCATCCACTCAAC
The DNA here is from genome assembly GCA_027886185.1 of Rheum nobile. Classification (NCBI taxonomy): domain Eukaryota; kingdom Viridiplantae; phylum Streptophyta; class Magnoliopsida; order Caryophyllales; family Polygonaceae; genus Rheum; species Rheum nobile. The sequence goes on from WOAB01000001.1 coordinate 4,861,179, forward strand.
CTAAACACAATTGAATTTCAAACAACTTATCATGCATATATATTTTAACATAATAGATAAGGACCGTATATGCACTTACACTATCAGCATGCATCCCATCCAGCTCCTCCCTATAATTCCTGGTCCGGTTGGGTTCATGTGACATGTCCCATTTTCTGGCGTATGGGATCGGCTGTTGTGGGTCCCAGTAAACACTCTGTGCAGGTCTAAACATGGGAAAGTACTGATATATCCATGACTACAAAATAATTACACATATGTCAATTCCCTACATAACAAACATATAATATATCTATAACAAAAATTTAGATATTTTTATTCAAGCCATTTAATACCTGGATCAGAGTGAAATATGTGGACATGACCCGTGCCTCTTTTCTTGTGCACTCGCCCAAGCTGCGGTACACGTGTGCAAGAACACCGGTACCCCATGCATAGTTCGTGACTTTTGTGAGATCAGTCACGAACGGAGTGTAATAAACGGGCAAGCGATGCTGAGACTTGTCAGGAAAGAGGGCAGACCCCACCAAGTACAGCAAGAACCCAGCCGCCAGCTTCTTCGACGCCAACTCCTCGCAATGAGTCTTAAAATCTCCCGCGTGCAAGTTACCAGCGACGATAGCACCATCCTCCAGCTCAAAAAACTCATGCGTCTGCTCCATCAACGCCTTCTTCAAATCATTGCGGCTCAGCTGCTCGTGCCATTTCTTTGGGGGACCCATGTCTTGCCCTTGTATGTTAAGCCCAAGGATCATCCACACATCATGGAGAGTTATAGTCATCCATCCCCATGGCATGTGGAATGAGTTGGTTTCCGGTTGCCAACGCTCGACGAAGGCACCAATCAGCGTCTCATCCACATGCTCATGCATGATGTCCGATAGATGACATAGCCCGGACGCCAATGCCATGCTACCCCACGCGTCTTCCGTTGTGAGACGCCATGAGCGTAACTGCTTGCCTCGCTGCTGGAACCTCAAGGGTTGCACCGACTGTATATGAACATAATTAAGCAATCATACAGACTTATTTAAAACAAGATTACTAATTAAAAAAATTGTGTTACGTGCAACTTACAACGCGCTGGTAAAGGAGGTACGCCACGTGGTTTACAAAACTCTTTAGGAGTTCAGGTCTCTCCGGACCTCCAGGAATGCTCACCACCAGTTCAGGGTCGTATCTGACATTCTTCTTTGACCGGGGTGGTTTTCCCCGCGAAGAAGAGGCTTCCTGAGGCTCCTCGCCCGCCGTGTTTGGGGCGTCTTCTCTTGGAATCCAGGCATTGCTGGACTGGGCCTGAGTCCCCTGGTCCTGAGTCCCCCATGTACAGGCATGATCCTACATTTATTAAATAGATCAGATGCAATAATAAATTATAAACAAATGCATGTTATACTAAATGTACTTACCATAGGCTGATGATAGGCAGCGTTCGGGTACACTGCCGGGTTCTCCCACGGGTTGTCCTGCTCCTCATCTCCCTGATAATAATCCCTCGGGCTATGATGAGGGCTCACATGCGGCGGTAGTACCGACAGACTAAAATTCCGCCCGTAATAGTTATTCTGATCTATTGTATCAGAATAACAATGCAGCGGACTTCCTTCATAGTCTGGGTCCCTCGGAGGCTCAGAGCCTGCTCTACCCCCAATAAACGACGGCACTGCCATTAGGCTATACACTCCTATCATGCCAGTATCGCCAGCAGCCCCACTACTGCTACCGACTCTAGTTTGAAACCCTAAACCAGCCCCAGTACTGCTACCTGCTCCAATCTGGTATGCGCCGGTCTCATCATCGCGGTAGCACACATCCCTCCGTTGCCTCCTTTCCGACCTTTTGACCTCTTCGCCAGTCACATACGACTGTTGGCGTACAAGGTTGCGACGTATCCTGCGTTCAGTTCTTTCCCCAGGTTCCATCTGCGTTTACATATCAACACATTTTAATCAACAAAAATCAACAAACAGAAAATCAACGTTCCAGATATAAAAAAAAATGCAAATTCACACGTTACGTGTGACTTGTTCTCACACGTAACGCGTGGTGCACATTCACACGTTACATGTGACTTGCTCTCACACGTAACGCGTGGTGCACATTCACACGTTACGTGTGAATGTGCACATTCCAATTTCACCGGCAAGCCGCCGGCGACTTTCCGGCGATATTCCGGTCGTCTTCTCCGGCGAGACAGTCCGATTTTTTATTTATTTATCAAATATACCCAAAATTCAACAACAAATCCACAATTTTTACCAATCTAACAATATCATCACTTCCACTTTCATTTTTCCACACAAAATGTCAACAAACCTAGATCTACCTAACCAAAACCCTAAACATCACAAAAACTTCTACAAAACCTAGATCTACCATCCAAATCATCTCCAAATCGTAGATCTACCATCCAAACCTAGATCTACCTAACCAAATACTATGTGTGGATCTACATTTTCTAACCAAACACTTTAAATTTATTAAAAACAAAATCAAATAATTATTTCTAGGAACTAACCTTACGCGGGAGGGGCGAGGAGGCGTTACGCGAGAGGGGCAAGGAGACGTTACGCGGGAGGGGCAAGGAGGCGCAGCGGCTGAGTGCTGGTGATGAATGAAGAGGAGGAGCCGAATCTGGCTTTTATAGCCAGATTCCCACACGTTACGTGTGATACAATGTCACACGTAACGTGTGAACCGATCCCACACGTAACGTGTGGAGCCAATTCACACGTTACGTGTGGGTCTTGAATGGGTCAGTATCGACGCGTAACGTGGGAAGTCTATTCTCACATTACGCGCGGTCCTATGCGCCAAAAGGCAAAAATGCCTATGCGCCGAATAGTTGAGCCCTTTTTAAATTCAACATGTACTAATTTCAGTTACGTTCTAAAAGTTAGGGGCTCAGCTTCTCCATGGCAGAAAAGCCACCACGTTGATCCGAAATCTACAAGAAAAAAAATGATATGTACGTAATGCGAACGTAGTACGGGAACTAATGTATGTTAATAAACAAGAGTTTTATTTTTTGAGCATCCAATAAACAAGAGTTTGTCATTACCAAAAACATACTTTTTCAATAGTTAGGTATATTAATTAGACCAATCATTCTTATCATTTATATATATCCAATAATATTCTTACAACGTGTATATACGAATGTGTGTTAATAAACAAGAGTCTGTTGTTACCGAAACATACTTTTTCAATAGTTAGGTAAATTAGACCCATCATTCTTGTCATTTATATATATCCAATAATATTTTTACAACGTGTATATACGTATGGAACGCTATATATATTTCCTAAAGAAAATTTATGATATGGATACTCGCTGTCCAGATCACATGTTACATATCCTTTGTGTGACATCTTCGATTTGGTTTTTAATTTTACTCTCCCTAAATAATTGAATCAGTAATAGGACAGTCCAATGATAATGGGGACTGTACTAAATATAATAATATTTATAATTTTATAAAAAATAAGAAAGATAGAAAAATGAAAAATAATGATGTTTTTGTAGCCGGAAAATAATAGTGTTTAATTGAATATAAATTGACTGATTAAAATCACACTTCTAAAATCACTAGTATAAGTTGTATGTTTAAAACATATAAGTTACTAAAATAAAATAGGTATTAATATTTATAATTTATTAAAATAAGAAAGACAAAATAGAAAAATGATAGTGGTGAGATTTGAACTTGGGTTGATTGCTTAAAAGAACACTCTTAGAATCACTAGAACAAGTTGTATTCTTTATAATTTGTTAAAATAAGAAAGACAAAATAAAAAAAATGATGGTGGCGAGATTTGAACTTGGGTTGATTGCTTAAAAGAATACTCTTAGAACTACTAGGATAAGTTGTATTCATTCAACATATAAGCCACTAAAAATTTATAATGGGCCCTAAAAACTTGAGAGTCCTATTCCATTGGGGCTGATGGAACACTCTAATGGACTGGCCTGATCAGTAACAAGTCTTTGTTAAAAATTAAGTCATTTGGTCAATTCTGCATTTAATATATATTGGGTTCCCTCTATTAGCCTAACCTGAATGTGGCTAAATGGGTCCGATCATAGTCGAAATTGAAAGTCCAAAAGAAGACAATTCTAGAATTGATTAAAGATAAAACAAGAGAGATCTCTAGAATTCTCATGACAATTACTGGATAAGGATTGAAAGCTAATAATCTACTTAGGAATGTGTGAATAAGAGTGATGGTTAACAATTTGTAACGAAGCAAGCAAGTATTAGCTTGCAATTCCCACTACTATAAATAGGAGTGATGGTTAACAATTTGTAATGAAGCAAGCAAGGAAGCAATTCCAGAGTTAAGTGAGGTGAGAACCCCGGCGATGAATACGCTCTCCGTACAACTAGCAAAAAAAACCTCAACTCTCTATCGCCGCCACCACATCTCGCTGAACCCACCATGAAAATCGCCCTTGTCAACATCATCCTTCTCTTAACTATGGCTCAAAATCTCTTCTCTGAAACCAGTTTTCTTCAAATCAAGCTTTCCTTCACCGGATCTAACCCTTTTTACCCCAATCTCTGCAAACGAACTCAAAACATGGGACTGTCCCTGTTCCCTCACCAATCCTCACCTTTTCTTGAGGTTAAACCCAAAAAGGCGATGAATCTAATCTCTCACCAAACCTCTACTTTTGAAGTAATCGATAAATTTGGAACTTTTCTGTTGACCCATACGGGATTAAATCAAAGAATTTGGAGGATTGACTGGATTTGGTGGAGTGGTGGCTTCTCTCCCTCTTTCCCTTTTTTCTGGACCCAACGAAGATGAATATCTCCCAATACCTTTTGCTTGCACTATTTCCCCTTGTTGGTGGAGAAGAAGAAGAATTTCAAGATCTCGGCCTCAGAAACCGATCGGGAAGAGTAACAACGTTTATGTGTTTTCGTCCTTCCTAGATCTGGAGTCTGGACCCATCTCGGCGATCCAAGCCAAGACCGACCCCGAAAACTCATTTCTTTCAAAGGGATTTGAGTTGCTCAAGAAAGAAGCTCCGACCACCCCGAGCGAGTAGCTCTGAACACCACCAATCGAGAAGATCCAACGAAAAATTTGAAGACTTGTGACCTTTTTGATTCACTCATTACTGATGTAGGTTTGCTTTTAGGTTTGATTGGAGACTGTTGTTTCGGTTTGAGATCAAGATAGTGATCGTGTGATCCCTGGTGGCTTCTACCGTCGAAGTGCCTCCAGATTGTGTCTTGTTTCTGATTTTCGGCTGCTTCAACGTCTTGTTGGTGATTTCCAACCAATGTTTGAAGCCTCTCTCGTCGATTAAGCCTTTTTGGTTTCCTTGTTCAGTTGTGTTTGTTTTCGTGAAACTTTTGTTGTGTTTGTTGTTTTTTATTTGGTTTTTTTGTTGTTGTTTGCTTGTTGTTACTTGCTCTTGTCGGGTGTTCCGACGCCAATTTTTTCGGCCTCTTGAGTTTCCAGGTTTGGTTGTTCTGGAATCTTGAAATCTTTCTATATAAAAAAAGAGAGTTAAGTGAGGTGAGTCCTTTAGTTCCTTTTGCCCACAAAATTAATTAATCTTGTTCTAGTCTCTTTCCTAGTATACAAATATTAGCTTGCAATTCTAGTTGTCCTATTTCCCAACTTAATCACATGAAAGAGGAAAAAAGAATAGTTTTTCCAACAAGTGGTATAAGAGACAGGCTCGTTTGCGATACTCGATAGCTCGTGCGGTTCAATATAGAGGGTAACGTCACTTATGACGATGACATGTTCAAGATTATGACGGACAACTACTCGTATTGGAATCCCATGATAGAAGAACACTTGTACTACAAGGATTTGCAGGAGCCCATCATCACCAAGGAGAAGCCCGAAGGAAAGAGTGTTAATGAATGTGAGCTCTTAAACCGGAAGACGGACACCATGATCCGTAAGTACATTAACAAATCTCTCTTTGATCATATCTCTACAAATGCTTTCGAATTATGGACGAAACTTGAGTCCATGATTCAATAGAAAACACCTCATAACAAAGCCCTCCTTGTTCGACGATTGGTGAAATTGGAGTATAAGGATGGACAAAGCATGATGGAGCACTTGAACAATTTCAAGGGTCTCGTAAATCAACTAACTAAGGTCGAAGATGAGATACAAGCCCTTCTACTCCTTAGCTCCCTGCCGAAGAGTTGGGACACATTAGTCATCACTCTCAACAACTCGGCACCAGAGGTAAAGCTTACCATGGATACCGTCAGTGACAACCTTCTAAACGAAGAAGCCATGAGGAAGGAACGAGGCATGAATACCCACTCGGAGGTGAATGTCATTGATAATCGGGGTAGAGACGAGACGCGTGGGTGCACTAAAAGGCAAGATCGAGATCAATCTCAAAGACGATCCAAGTCACGCCCGAAGATTACCTGTTATTATTGTGGCAAGGCGGGCCATAAGAAATCGGATTGTCGGTTTCTCAAGAAAGATCAAAAGGCAGGTAACGTCAAGTCGAACCAATTCAACCCAACGAAGAGGCATGATGACAAGATCACTATTGTTGTGGAAGGAAATGGTGATGAAGTATATCTCATTGGAGAAAGTAATCTTCTAAACATTGGCTCCAATGATAGTTCTTGTTGACTTTAGTGCTTCTTTCCACGTCACCCCTCATGAAAGTTTCTTCACAACCTACCAAAGTGGTGACTTTGGTAACGTCCAAATGAGGAATCAAGGAAGATGCAAGATTGTCAGAAAAGGGGATGTCATCCTTACATCAAACACAATATGCCGTGTCGTTCTCAAGGATGTAAGGCATGTTCCCGACATGCGCCTCAATCTCATATATGAGCACATATAAATCCTAATGAAATGGTCGAAATCTGTTTCATAAAGTAGAAAAACCGATTCTTTTAGGTTTAATGAAACGATTTTCAAGCGTTTTAGTTGTTGCCATTGCATTAGATCTAATCAGGTTGATGTAGGGTAATGAACCAGTTTTAAGAAAGCATTAACAAAGCGTTTCATTAGTTAAAAAAATTGTTACATTTGAGTATTAGCTATGCAACTCTTTTAAACAGTTATTGAAACGGTTTTTTTTTATGATTGAAGCAACACATACGAATGCTAATGAAACGGTTTTGCATGCATCCAATGAAACATATATCTATAGATAATGAAACGGTTTAATGTTCACAATATTTATAGGAAATATACAATAATATATTATATTTATTATTTATTAGGTGCAATATCTATATAAATAAACTGAGTTGTAAAATCCAGCAAAACAGAATTGGAGTTGTATGAGTAAAAACAACAACCAACATGTTGTAAATTTGAGGGATAATCGAACAGATTAACGCAAGAGAATGAGAACAAAGTTTGAGAGAGAAAAACGCCTCTTTAGGGTTTCTATTGCTGCTATGGATAAAACAGTTACAAACCCTAATACAGTATTTATACTCCCAAGAAAAAACCCGAAACGGATCCAAATACCCGTACCGTACCGCGGGGGGCTCCGCCCCCCGCACCCCCCGATAGCGGCAAACAATACGCCACGGCCCACTCTCGCGAGCCCGCTACAGCCCCGGGCCTCCGGCCCGGGTCTTAGCTCCTGCTCGCTCGAGTAGGGCCCCCTTGCAGTACTTCTCGATTTTAAGTCAACAACAACACAACAAAATCGAATAATCACAATATGTTAAAATGAAGCAACACACTAGCTCAAGACATCAGCAAGCGTCTCCACCATAAACTTCAGCATCAGATTGAGCAAACACCAACAAAATGAGTTCTAAAATCGAGCAAAACAGAAGAATTAAAGTTGAATGACATAGCTTCATAGTAGCATCAACAAGGGGATATAGTGCACTTACCTAATGCTCAGTTCAAGACATAGCTTCACAATACTCATCACGAATTCAAATGCTTAGCATGTAGTCTTACTTCATCTTACTCAGAAAATAAGAATCTAGCATTTTCTAATGAGTTTTAATGGAAGTTTCAAATCCTTGAAAAGTTCATTTAAACATTATACTTGGAAAGCTCCACTGGAAAATTTATGTGCTGAGCTAATTTAATGATTTCTATGCTGGAAGAAATCTAATTAATTTGAGTACATGATATTCTAGTTTACCTTATTCCTGAAATGCACCAACAACATTAATCAAAAAGAAGGAAAGTACAACAAGTATAGAACAAACGTTCTATACTCAAGCTTGAAGCATATTTTCTCGAACCGAATGAACTTAAAATAACCCAAACTCCAAAATGACCAGCCATATAATGACATTGTGTAAGATCAGAAAAACTGATTAGGTTTCGCTTGTTAATGAGTATTTTTGAAAGATCTTTAGTGTTTTTAAGCCAAGCAAACATTTGATGTCCAGCTCATAAATACTCCATTAAAGTAATAAGGTCTCACTATACTGTGATGAAATTGTACAAATAATTGTCAAAATATTATATGGGTAAGATGAAGTAAGACTACCATTTTTTATGAGTGGAAAAGAAATACACAAGTGTTAGACTATACTATGATGACAATGTACAGATAAGCGTCAAAACATTACACAAGTGCACACCACTAAACTTATAGTCTCTTTCCCCTCATTAGATTTTAGGTGATAATAGGCTATAATTGACAGGCTAAGCTAATTGACATTTTCAAAAGACACAATTGAAAAAAACTTCTAAGTTCATCCAAAATAATGCAAATCCAAGTTCACTCAAAGGAAACTCACTGTCTGCAGTGCAATAATTTAGTAATTAGTGATTCTCTACCAAACTTCCATGACTATGTAAAAATTTCCTCTCAACTCTCAGCATAACATTTATAGCTATAAATACTTATAAACTAACTCATAATCGGGTTATACTAATACATATAATTAAAATGTACTGGTAAGAAATTTATGTCGCCTGGTGTTTAGTCTTCACGCCCATCTTTGACTATTGATATAGTATGAGCTGACTGTGTGACATATACGAAGGAGAACCATACAAGTTTCTATATGTTTGTCTGTAAGTTCTATGATGCCCCTAGTATAACTAGTTCAGCTTACCTTTCACTTCAAAATCTTGAGTTTTACATTAAGTAAAAGAAATTACATATTCAATATACTATATTACCCATGTACATTAATAAATTGTTTATTTTCAGTTAAAAACAATAAAAAAATCACTCAACACTTCTGTGTGATTGCTCCTTGATGTTTCACTTGATTTATGTGTCAATAGATTACAATTGATGTTAAACAGGTTTGGCTGTTGCATATAAACGTAACTTGGGGGAATAATACTTGCTTGTTGACAATTTTTCAAACATGAAAAGATTGATTAAGTTGAAATGGCTCATCAGGTAGTTACAACTTACAACAATAATTAATTATAATCAAGCAACATCCTAAATATATTTCACAAGGGTTTTAACTTTCTTGGTAGGTACCCTGAATGATTTAGCCCTAAAGTAAACCTCTTCATGATTGTGTTTTGAATCCTTCAAAACTGGTAGGATTATTTTATATAAATAATTATTATTTGAATCTTCATTCACAAAAATTATGCAGATTGAACCACAACAAGTTAGATCGATCCCCTTGCCATCTAGTTATCTAGCAATTTCTCAGTTTAAGACTTTGAAAAAAATAAAAAAACCAACAGCAATCCCTAAAAAATTAAGCGCATGCAAATAAGATGGATATTTGAATCAACTCATTCGATTTCTTGCTAGAAGTAGCACTCACACAAAGGCGAGAAACTTCTTCCAGTTTTTATCAGCAAGTTCACAAGTAATAAGTTCAACAAACAATTCCACATTTTAGCAACAAAAAAATAATTTTTCAATAAGTTTAATCTCGTATTTACAGTAAGTTCTACATAAGTTTAAACCTAGATTCGTAGAACTTTGAGCATCAAAATATAAATTCACGAAAGGAGGAAAAAAACCTCAGTTGATGGATGAAACAATAGATGGATGGGAGAAGATCGAATAGGGTTTTGAAAGACGTTTTGGGGGTAGCTCGGTCTCGTCTTGTATTGGGGATAGCTTGCAAACCCTAAACCCCTATTTGATGCGTGACCTGGCGGAATGGTGGCGAAGCCGGTGATTGGTGGCGGAACCAGTGGCTGCGGGGCTGCTTCTGAGGGGACTCACAATCAATTCGTCGTCAAGGAATGAGTTGCTCAGGTGGCTGCGAGGCTGCTCCAACGGCAAGGTGGTGGCTGTGAGGTCGTTCCGGTGATGGAAAAGGCAAGTCTTAGACGAAAGCTTGGTGGTCGGACGAGAAGATGAAGAGGTTGTGTGTGGGAGTAAAGAAGGAAGATGAAGGAGATGAGAGGCTGCCTATGGCTTGGTGCTCGTTAGGAAGATGAGAGGATGAAAGAGAAAGATGAAAAGGCGAGGATGCGCGGTCTGGACTCTGGGAGAACAGTGAGTGTGTGAGAGAAGAGAAGAGAAGAGAGGAGACGATAGTGATTATGAGAGTGGCATTTTATGTAATTTTAAAATGTTTGTCTCTTTTTATATGTTCGCTATAAGAAAATTCTATCATGCGTTACAAACCAATACCCTTGTTTTAATGGAGAGTATTCAAGCACGCGAGCTGTATATATAATGAAATGGTTTTCGAATCGGGTAAAAAACTATATCAAAATATACAATAAACCGTTTCATTTTAGTGTTGCACAAATTCTAATTTCTTGGACCGTTTTATAAACAGTTTCATTAGGTTTGAGCGTTTCAATAAACCGTTTCACTACATAGAACCGTTTCATTTAACTATTTCATTAGGCCTTAATTGTAGTAGTGATCAAATCGAAAGCTTGATAATGTTGGTCTAGTGAATCACTTTGGTGATGGCAAGTGGAAGCTCACCAAAGGAAGCTTGGTCATGGCTTGAGGATGGAAAGAAGGGTCACTGTACGTGACACGGGCTAAGCTCTACAAGGGGAGGTAAATCTTGCAAGCACCTAAGTCTCGAGCATATGAGCGTGAAGGGTCTTCATATCCTCGCTCGAAAGTAGCTCCTCCATGATATGAAAGGTATGTTCCTCGAACCATGTTCCGATTGTTTAGTTGGTAAACAACATAGAGTCGCTTTCCAGAGATCCTTTGTACCTACAAGGAGGAAGCACATCCTTGATCTCGTGAACACCGACGTGTGAACCATGTCTGAGAGAACCATTGGTGGTGCATCATGTTTTTTTCACCTTCATCGATGACCACCCAAGGAAAGTTTGGGTGCGCCTGTTGAAATCCAAAGATCAGTTTCTCGATGCTTTCAAGGAGTTCGTAGCTCGAGTAGAACGAGAGACGGGCCAAACACATGAGTGTGTTCGATCCAACAACGATGGTGAGTACCGAGGTCCCTTCGAGGCATTTTGCAAATCCTGTGGGATCAAGCTGGAGAATACACCACCTAAGACGACACAGTTGAACGGGCTAGCCGAGAAGATGGACTGAAGAATTGAAGAAAAGGTTCAAGGGTTCGGTGCATGCTCTCTCATCCCAAATTACCCAAGTCATTCCGGGGAGAAGTTGTGATGACCGTGATCGACATCATCAATCTTAAACCATCAATTCCTTTGGATGGTGATGTTCCAGAGGAGGTCTGGTCAGAAAAGAAGGTCTCCTACAACCATTTGAATGTGTTCGGGTGCAGGGCATTCGTTCACATTCCTAAGGATAAGCGGCCCAAGCTAGAATCCAAGACTAAGGAGTGCATCTAGAGATGAGTTTGGCTATCGACTTTGGGATCCGGTCAACAAAATGGTTATCAGAAGCAAAGACGATGTGTTCTTCAAGGACTAGACAATTGAAGACATCTAGAGATCGGAGAAGCCAAAATCAAGAGCTATTAGGAGCAAAGTTCTCATCCTACTCAAGAATGATGTGACAACTCAAAAGAAGTAGTCGAGACCAATGATGTTGATATTGAAGGTGATGCCCCCACTCAAGATCAGAATGATCAAGAGATGGACGAAGAGGAGCAGATGGAGCCAGAAGCAGAGTCTAGCACCAAGTCAAAGCCTGAGCCAAGGCGGTCCTCCAAAGACAAGAGACCATGTACACGATATAGTCTAGACGAATATGTGAACCTCACAGATATGGGGGAGCCTCAAAGCTATAAAAAGGCCATGGTCGACACTCACAAGGGATGAGTGGATGCAAGCCATGCAAGATGAGATGCAATCCTTGCATGAGAACCATTCCTATGAGCCGGTGAAGCAACCCAAAGGGAGGAGAGCCTTGAAGAACAAATGGGTGTATTGGATAAAGTCCGAAGAGAGCAACTTGAAGCCTCGATACGAAGCCTGACTAGTCATGAAAGGATTCAACCAGAAGAAAGGCGTCGACTTTGAAGAGATATTCTCTCCAGTGATGAAGATGTCCTCCATTCGAGTTGCTCTTGGCCTAACAACTACTATGGACTTGGAAATCGAACAACTCGATGTCAATACGGCATTCCTCCATGGTGACCTAGACGAGGAAATCTACATGAAGCAACCTGAAGAATTCAAGGTCCCGTGCAATGAGAATATGGTATGCCGACTAAAGAAGAGTCTCTATGGCCTAAAACAAGCACCAAGATAGTGGTACAAGAAGTTCGACTCCTTCATGGAGGATCATGACTTGAAGAAAACCATGAATGACTATTGTGTCTTCATGAAGAGGTACGCTGCGGTGACTTCCTCATACTTATGCTTTATGTCGATGACATGTTGATTCCAGGTCATGATCACAACAAGATAGCCGCTCTAAAAAAAGATTTGAGCAAGTGCTTTGCCATGAAAGATTTGGGACTAGCAAAACAGATTCTTGGGATAGAGATCACTCGTGATAGATCGGAGAAGCTGATATGGCTATCCCAAGACCAATACACTGACAAGGTGTTGGAGAGACTCAACATGAGCAAAGCAAAGCCAATGAGCACCCTACTTGCTGGACATTTCAAGCTAAGTTCAAAGTAGAGTCCAACAAGTGAGAAAGAGAAGCATGAAATGAAGGCTACCCTCTATGCATCAGTAGTAGGCAATCTTATGTATGCCGTGGTGTGTACTAGACCTGATATCGCCTTTGCAGTTGGAGTTATGAATCGCTTCCTAGTCAATCCGGGGAAGGAGCACATGACAATAATCAAATGGATCCTTCAGTATTTCGAGGTACATCTAAAAGGTGCATGTGCTTTGGAAGTGGGAAGCTTGAGTTAAAGAACTACACTGATGCAAATTGGGCCGAAGATAATGATTTCATAAAATCAACGGCAGGCTATGTAACGACTTTTGTGGGGGGAGCTGTTTCTTAGCAATCAAAGCTACAAAAGAGTGTTGTCTTGTCTATCACTGAAGCAGAGTACATCGCATCTACTAAAGCTTGCAAGGAGATGTTGTGGATGAAGAACTTCTTGCATGAGTTGGGAATAGAGCAAGATAAGTACGTTCTGCTATGTGATAACCAGAGCGCTATTCACTTAGCAAAGAATTCAACCTTGCACTCTCTCGGAAGCACATCGATATACGACACTATTGGATACAAGAAGTTCTTGAAGAGAAACTCATACGTCTCGACAAGGTCACACGGACGAGAACTGGTCAGACATTATGACCAAGGTACTACCAACCAAAAAGTTCAAAGAATGTTGTCAAGGCACTGTTGTCGTGACACACCCGACTAAGTCGGGAAGGTGGAGAATTGTTGGGTTCCCTCCATTAGCCCAACCTAAATATGACCAAATGGTCTAGTTTAGTCCAAATTGGAAGTCCAAAAGAAGACAATTCTAGAATTGATTAGAGATAAGCACAAGAGAGATCTCTAGAATTCTCAAGACAATTAGTGGATAAGGATTAAAAGCTAAATATCTACTTAGGAATGTGTGAATGTTGAGCCTTGAAGCAACTTCCACTACTATAAATAGGAGTCATGATTGACAATTTGTAACGCAGCAAGCAAATTAACTTAATTCAAGAGTAAGTGAGGTGAGTCCTTTAGTCATTTTCCCACGTACAAAATTAATTAGTCTTGTTCTAGTCTCTCTTTCCTAGTATAAAAAATATTAACTTATAATTATAATTGTCTTATTTTCCATCTAAGCACACGAAAGAGAAAAAAAAGTCTAATTTTTTCCAACAATATACGACAAATTCTACATCTAACATTTGTCAAAGAAATCAATAAAACTCTTTGTGCAACTGCTTCTCTCCATTATCATACCCACTATATATGCCACCACTTCCTTACAACTGCTGTGATTAAGAACAAACGTGGGGCGACAATATAGGGAGCAATTGAGTTAAATAGAAACTAAGAGCTAAGTCGAGCCCTAATCCTGCGAGTTTCGTCTGTACCATCCTCGACTGCTAGCACCATCAGTTTCGTCATAGCCCATAGCAACACTCTTTCACCACGGTATTGGCTCTTCTTCCGTTATTTTCTTTTGAATAATTGCAGTTCCAATGATCATGTCCTTCAATAGCAATAACGAATTCAATAACTAATCTTTCATATTCCTCTATGCAAAGCCTTTCCTTTCCTTTTTTTTTTTATTCGCAAATTCAAACTTAATTCATATTGACGTGTCGGATTATTGGAATTAGCGAAGCCCATGTTGATGCCAAGTTAATCATAGTTTTGAATTTGGGGGAATTTGAAGAAGGCATCCCCTATATGCACACGTTTTTTTCGCCTAAATGCACACTAAATTATGCGCTTATTATAAGCGTACATGTTCTGTGCGCTTACTTTAAGCGCATAAGGGCAATAGTGGAATAAAAGAATATCGTCAGGCTATAGCTACTCTAGCTATACGCTTTAAGTAAGCACATAAATACAAAGCCTATGCGCTTATTTTAAGCGTACAGATTGCAATTTTGAAAACCCCCACCGTTAGTGCGCAAACGGTCATATTTCTAACGATCGATTTTTCAGCCTATAAATGCACACACATTCCTTTTTCTTCCACACCAAATTACAACATTCAACATGTATTCTAATGATGAAAGTGAGGAAAACAATTTGATACAAAGTGAAGACGAGGAACGAGATTGGGTACAAGCTCGAGAAGATGAAGAAGTAGACGAAGAATGGAGCGACTCTTGGTTGTCGGCTTGCGAAGACGAAGGAGATGATTGTGATTTGTTCATGGTTAGTGTTAAAATTCTATTTTATACACAGTTTATATATAGATTATAGCTTCTATTGTACCAAGTAAATTTGTTATGAATTAATGACTTTGCAAATTTGTTGTATTATTAGTTTGTTCTAATTATAGACAGTATAATAATTCATAAATAAAAAATAATTATAGGGGGAAGATTATGTAGAACGATTTCGTACTGGCCTAGTTTGGGAGAGTAAGAATGAAATGATTGAGTGGGCGAGAGCTAGAGCAAAAGAGTTGATGATAGTTTGGTGACACGTACCTCAAATCCGTATGTAGTTAGTTTGACATGCGATAGATATGGTGAACCGAGATCTGGGAGGCCGAAAGTCCCAATAGAAAATCCGGAGTTGTCGGTTTCGAGGAGTCGAAAACGCAGATCGAAGAAGTGCGGTTGTAGATTCGAGCTATACGGGTGTCGTTTGAAAAACGAGCTAGGGTCTCTTACTGAAAGATGGGTCTTGGATGTTATACATGGCACCCACAACCACATGCTTCAGACTAGCTTTCATGGGAATGCATTCATGGGTCGAATGACCCCGGAAGAGGAGGTCATGGCTAGGAGATGGGGCAATGGTCGGAAGACTCCGAAAGAGATTGTTTCGGAGTTGAGGAAAAAATTTCCGGGAAATGTAACATCAATGAAGTAGGTTGCCAACTTTTTGCAGAAGCTCCATTTCGAGGATCGTGGGAAATTGACGGTTACTCAGTGGTCCCTTCATTTTTTAAAAGATAACGGGTATCTTATTATCCTCTTAGGAATGTGAAGAAAGGGGACGAGTTGGACATCATGTTTTTTGCTCACCCGGAGTCGCTACGGTTGTTGAAGAAGTTCCCGCACGTTGTGATCATTGACGCCACATACAAGACAAATAAGTATTTAATACATTTTAATAATACTTATATATTTTGCTATGTGCTACAATTTGATTAGTTATATTCACTAAATATTGGTATTTTTATTTCTTATGTCTATGAATAGATATGATATGCATTTGGTGGAGATTGTTGGTTTTACGTGCACTCACAAGACGTTCAACATTGCGTATGCATTCACCCGAGCAGAAAAGTTTTTCCATTACCAGTGGATAGTGAGGGCCCTTCGGAACTTGTTTGAGCAGTTGGGAGTAATGCCAAAGGCTATAATAACCGATTGTGAAAAGGCTCTCATCAACGCTATTAAGGTAATTTTCCAAAATGTCCCGGTAAGACATCTCTTGTGCTGGGTCCATATTAGAAACAACATCAAGGCACATGCCGACAAGGTTATAAAAGACAGTGCCAGAGTCAATATGTTTACAAACCAGTGCTGGGGAATTTTTTGCTCGACCACCGAGGAAAGCTACGAGGAGAGGCTCAGAGCAATGACGACGTTGTGGAAGAGCGGCCTTGTTGGATACGTCGAGAGGGAATGGATGACTCCTTACAAGGAAAACATAGTAAGTGCTTGGACGGATTACACCCTTCACTTCTTCACGAGGACTTCAAACAGGTTTCTTTTGAACATTGTGTAGTTGATTGTTTGTACTATTGAGTTCCAAGGTCGTGCTAAGGCAATAATGTTTTTTGTTTTGATAGGGTTGAGGGGATGCATCGTGTCTTGAAAGATATTATGGGGTCTAGCAGAGGCGGCTTTAACAGAGTGATCGTGAGGATCCACCATGCAATCATTCTTCAAATCGACACGATTAGGGCGACCATGAACAACTCATTGTCTACACGACCAATGGAGTTCAACGATCCAGGGTTTCCGGAGCTTGCCCGAATGGTCTTTTCAAGACTCTTCTGCAGAGTGTCAGATAAGTGTTTTGATTTGTTGTTGGCCATGTATGATAAGTTAGTCAAGGAGGACTATTCAGAAGTATGTGACGATCATTGGGTGAGAGACTGCATTGGGTTGCCGTGCGTCCACGATATTGTAAAAGTCATCATTACGAGGACAACTCTCACTTCAGATGGCATTCACGACTTCTGGAAGAACTTGCATTGGGAAGAGGATCCAACAACATTTGTGCTTGCTGACGACAGTGTTTCGATGTTCGTTCCATAGTTGAGATTGCATGAGATGTGGTCAAGAGTGCAAGGCCGAACTTTGAGCCAAGCCACGTTATGGCAAGTGAGTGATCTGTACATTGCCTTGGAGCATCCAGAACAGAGTACATTTATGGAGCCGACAAACATCTGTAGAAAGGGAAGGCCAAGTGGTGCGAAGAACAAGGCAAAGGGGTCGCCGACTAGGGAAAAGAGCCTGCATGAGCACGTAAGAGAAGACTTACTGAAGTCTGAGAAGGCGAATGCAAAGGGAAAGGCAAATGAGAAGGTGAAAGGGCCAGGTCGACCCAGGAAGTAAGCAAGTTTCGTAGTGTTCGAGCCCGAGGACATGCAATCTCAACCGCAAGCAGAAGAATTACAATTTGAGGAGATGTACGTCGAGACCGACCATGTTGGAGTCCGTCCGTCGGAGTGGCCTGAAGAACCCATGCTTCATTTTGGGGTGGACTTTGGGGTTCAGAATATCGATTACTTCTGGTTTAGGTACATTAACGGTGCTATGGATGTACGTTCAGACGGACACTGTGGTTATCGGTCTTTGGCTGTGCTTATGGGGATGAGTCAGGGTCAATATCCATTGATCCGTAGCGCAATGGCAAAGGAGTTGCGTGCCAACCGACAAATATGGGAGCCGATACGAGAAGCTACACGACCAGGGTCATGGGACGATCTAATGCTTCAAATTAACTATGTGAAAACCCCTTGCGGCCCAGATTATTGGCTTGGCATGCCATTCATGGGTTTAGTGTTTTCCACGGTGTATAATGTTGATGTGATCGTCATATCTCAGTACCCTTTATTGTGCTTACCAATAAGGGCGTCTGGACCATGCTACACACCTCCCTTACAAATGTCGGGGATAACACACGTAGGGGATCACAACCACTGGATACCGGTAATGTTTTGTATCTCTACTTGTACTTCGATGTTTCATTTGCAATATCGTGTATACTAATTGAGTATTTTTTGTTTGTATTCGTATAGGTGACGCTCAGTTTCGACTCTCCATTACCACCCGTTACGTATGCGTGGTGAAGACATTGCGATCGAAGAATCCTGTGGTGGGAAGGAGTGTATGATTCGAAATTGCAAGAGTTTAGGGAATGCCGCAAGGCAGCCGGTCAGAATCCAGATTATTTGGCGTAGTTGATCCACATTATCAGTACTTCATGTAAAACTTTAAGCCGGTTTGTAATGCAATATAATTTTATATGTAAGTCTCTTTTGGTTATTTCCTCATGATTTTTTCTTTAGTGGGTTTCATAGTAAGGCTTATGTAATGAAAAAGACATCAAACTTATGCAATCATAACCTTAGAATTTATACATTTGAAACCTTACGTAATAACAAAAGACATCAAACTTATGGAGTCGCAACCTATCATAACCATAATATATTACATTACAAATCCACACGATTACATGCTTACAAATAGATGGCCGTTTGTCCTAGAAACAAAGCACAAAAAGCTAACAACCTCCAAATAACTACAAGATTGAGTTGATGTCATTGCGTTGTGCAGATTATCCCGTTGACCGACCGAAGAATCCTAAAGGAGGGCGACCCTTCGATGACCAAGTCGAACCCGTCGAACCTTCTGATTTGCCCCTTTTCTGGCAGCAGCACATAAATACTTGGAATCCACAAACACCGGTTCAATATCATATAAGAAGCTCCTTACGATACTGAACTAGAGTTTGTGGATTCCAAGTATTTCTGTGCTACTGCCAGAAAAGGGGCAAATCAGAAGGTTCGACTTGGTCATCGAAGGCTCGCCCTTCTTTAGAATTCTTGAGGCGGTGAACGGGATAATGGCCACAAGGCAATGACTCCAACTCATTGCTGTAATAATAACATTATTCATACATTTGCAGACTTATGTAATCAAAAGACATAATACACTTATTGCTTGTAATCATAACCCCGATAATATATCTTCTTCCTCAACTTCACGTTTGAATCTGAAAGGGTGTCGCATAGCTTTTTAAGCTCATTTCTTTCCAGCACCAATTCTCTGATAATCTTGGCAGCATTGTCGTCATACGGTGGATCAAGCCAGTTAAAGGTATGACATCCTGTCATCTCCCCATCCCACTCCATTGGGATGTAATCCTTGCATGCGAGGTACCTCCTTTTGTAGTGAATGGGCCTATCACAAGTGTACAAGACGACCGGGAAATTGCATTGGCACATTGTAACCGGAGCCTGTGCACTGCCTGACGTGCTGGATGACAAAGCCATAATATCCAACGAGCTGGAATATGAATTATTTTATCACAAGCTATAAACTCTTAAAAAATATAAAGCCAAAAAAGATGAATAACGTTACCGAAAAACTGAATAATCCCTCGCGGGTCGAGTTTTCTCCTCTGCACGGCGGATCTTGAGCTCGGGAAAATTGAAGCCACCGAATGTGAGTTGAATGTTGTGTTGGATGTGAAGAGAATGAAATTGGCTATGTTATTTATAGGCGGAAAATTATGTCGTTAGAAAAATGACCGTTTGTGCGCTTATTGTAAGCGCACAAACGGTCAGATTTATACTAGTTGGAATCGGCCGTTATACAGTTCTGGGCCCAAATATAGGCCCAGGTGGGCTTAATGAGTTGTACGCTTACAATAAGCGTACAACACCTGGGCCTATATTTGGGCCCAATACTGTACTGGGCCCTATTTGTAACACCCCTGATTTACGTCGGTAGTGCCACACGCCAGTGACCTCAGACGTTAATGTCCAAAGTCACCCCAGGTTTTAATCGGAACAATTAAGCTTAAATAAATAAATAAATGTTAAATAACGAAAGACTAATTAGCGAAAGACATTTTAAATGAATAAAAGTCACCCTTTTATTAAGATTCCTCTCGTAAAATGAGAAGGACGGTTTTACAACAAAGTATAGTGACAACGAAAGACTTTTAAATTACAACGGAAGACTCTTCTAAAGTAGTCCTAATTACATAACTATGTATTACATTTATTTTAAACATACATGCCTTGGAAATATTACTTCTTAAAACACAAACTTCAACTGCAAGCCTTCTCTTCGACTAGTTACTTCAATCGTCGAGGACCAACCTCTGATGTGCCGTATAGGACGGATGACACCAGCCAACCATGCAAGGAATAAAATCCGGTTGGTTAGTCTAATGAAAGACTATGCAAGGGTGAAAACAGATTGGTTCTAGTGATCGTAACCGTTTACTATCATTGTCCCTCGAATAATAACCGAAGGAACGATACATAACCCGGAACTTACACGAAATGATAGAAGAAGATATGCATCGAAAAGAAGACTCCAACGAAATTCAGTCTTATAGGAAACGTATGCAATTGTTTGGGAACGTTAAGTTTTCACACAAGTTTATAAAAACGACCTTGATTATTTGGGTCCACGACCAACCTCACCATGTACTGCGAATCCAGATTGGAAAGGGGACTTACTCTAACAAGAGTCCGGGCGGGTTCCACATTGTACTTCTCGCCCGAGGGTATATTGATTATGTGCGTAAAAGCACTTATCTTATTTACTTTCAAAAACGTACATTCACGTTAAGGCTTTTAATCCACATCATCTCGATACAAGAGATATCTTTGGGATGAATCCCGAATGTTGGCACTAGCTAAGTGCACCTACCACTTTTATCCGAATAAGGGTACGGTCATAACCAGGAGTACTAGGGAAAAAACCTCCTAATACTTGTTATAAAGAAATGACTAGACCTCGCAAGGTACATAACGTTCCTACGAATACTCGTGCTAACTAAGCATGTAAGTTCACATATAAATCCACACCAAAATCCATTTATTACTTTATGGTAATATCATATAGAATTATATATAATAGCTTTGTTTCTAGCAATATATACAACCTATTATAAATTCATATTCTTAACACAACATTTTATCGTTTAGGTTCCCAAACACCAATCAACAACTTTATTCCAACTTAATTAAACAATTAAGTAATTGATAATCAAGAAGAATATGGAATAAATCAACAAGAGCGAACCTCCACTTGCCTTAGTTTGGACGAATGAAAAGTCGGGTTTGAAATCTGGGAACTTGAACTTATGCACGACTGTCTACTAAAATTCCCGTTGGAATTTATCATCATTCCGTAGGGTCGGATTCCAATCTGTACCATGAGCCAGTAAACCCGAGGGAAAATGTGAGTGCCATTACCCTCTGAAGTGGAAAGCAACCGGTCGTTCCTCCTAGTGCTGAAAAGGAGAGCGAATATGAGATGGAGAAAATCACCGACCGCCCCGCGTCACCTCTCACCGCGACCCGGTGGTACGATGGATCTGAGGCCAGTAAAGAAGCATGCATGTCACCGCCCCGCGGCGACACTGACCGCGACCCGGCGGTGAGCCTCAATTATCCCTCCTCACACCCACCGCCCCCGCGGTGACGGAGTTCTTCAAAGCGATATTTCGCCGCGCCCCGCGATGAGACCAGCGCGACCCGACGTCCAAAATTCCAGTTATGCTGATGAGGTTTGGGTTGATACTTGTGTTCGTCCGGTCTTTTCCCCTCTTGACTCCGAGAAGCCAACCACCCCATTCCCAGAGGTGCTTTCGGAAGAGGAGTACTTTTTGATCCTAGAGGATTTCAGCGACAATGAGGAGGAGTGTCGCGATCGCGGAAATACTCCAGAGACAACCGTTTCTCTCAAAAATGCCCCGGCAATCCCCGACCCTCTGGAGGCTGCCTATGATGAGTTTGTGCGTCTCAACTCTTTCCCGCTCGTCGCGCTGCAACCCGTCGCACCCTTCCTTGAGGCTTCCCGAGATATTCAAAGGCTAAAAAACAACGAGGATATCTATGAGGCCTTCAGTGACTGCATAAAAACCGTTCCCTTGGTCACACTGGCAGACAGCACCCCTCGCTGCAAGGAAATGTTAAAGGTGCTGGGCATGATCAAGAAGAAACTGAAGGGGAAGCATAATAAGGAGAACTTGATGCAGGTGGCGAATCTTTACATACTGGATACGGGGCAAGATAAGCATGCAGGCCATGGGATGTTGGGTAGGCCATTTCTGAAGATGGCAAGTGCGTTCATGGGTATGCACAACGGTCTACCCACAAAGAAGTGCAGGAGATTGGAGGTCACGCTCAACATAGAGCATACAAAGAGGCACCCCCCAGATCCAGATCTCAGGTGTTCAGTTGCTATGAGCAACCCAAGTTGAGAGGATGAGTAGGATGTCGAGCCAACGACGTTAACTAAGGCGCTATTCGGGAGGCAACCCGAGATATGTAATTCTTTTCCCTTGTTTTACTTTCTTTGTTTTTGCATTTGATTTCGGTGTGTTTTGTTTTTGTTTCCGACTAACCTGCAGGGAAGAAACCCATGCCTATTGAATAAGGTGTTTTCCACACCAATGTAAGTCTTCTTTCCCTGCACTAAGTCACTCCCCGAAAAAACCTTAAACGGGGAGTAAAAAAAAAAAGTGGTACCGAAGGCTAGCTGTCCAGAGTTCCCCATGGAGATGGTGTGCATCATGTTGTCAAGGAGGATATATTACCCTACACTTGATTTGACAACGATGTTGGCCCTACAATTGGCAGCTGAGGAGGAGGAACACTAGAGCCCTCATAAAGATCATATCTGGGCTCCGCCATGTGTTCCTAGAAGGCCGTGCAATCCTAATATCATTGTTTTACCACTACTCACCAAAGTGGTTCCCTTTGATTGCACGATAGAAGAAGATGATGATGTGATAAAGACACCCGCCCAACACCAGAGACCTGGGCATATACTGAGATTACCGCCAGCAAACCGGAAGTGTCCAAGCCAACTCCGCGGCGTTTGTGAGTTATTTTTTGCTTTTCCCTATGCTTCTATTCTTTTGTCTTTCATTACATTGAGGACAATGCAATGTTTAAGCATGGGGGAGAGTTCTCTACTTGCTACGTTGTTGAGGAGAAAAATTAAAAAATGAAAAAAACCAAAAATTGAAAAAAAAGGCATACATGAAATCCTGGGATAGGTCGAAAACCCGAAAGGGCGGCCTAGGTAATAAGCAGGTGGCTTGGACCAGCATTAGGCTGGGGTTATAATTGGTCAAGAGTGATGTGAGCATATGTGAGCCCATCTATTGAAAAATGAAATGAGTGGCTTGGTGAAAACCCGAAAGGGCGCCTTGGAAAAATGAGTGAAAAGAAGAAGAGTGAATTTTAGGAATCCTCATTTTTCCTGGCGTGGCGACATAAGAAGAGGTGATATAAAGAGGATTCGGGTAGGTCACTCTAGGAGGTATAAGAAGATAGATGGGAGATAGGATTAGATTATATTCACTCTATGGTGTTTGGGATAAGCTTGAGGGAAGTACTCTGCTTTCCTTTTGGCTTGATTGTGTGGGGTGTTGAGATTCTTGATTTGATGTTGTAGTTTATTGTGCTAGGCTTATATTGTATTGGCTGCCTGGAGTTTATTGTTGGGTATGACTCTTGGAGATTGAGTTTTCTATGCTTCCTGAAACCTTGGGGATTGATTGGAGGAGTAGGTTGACTTTAGCTTACTCGAGGACGAGCAAGGTTTAAGCATGGGGGATTTGATCAGTGCTATTTTGTAGTGCATATTTGGGGGTTATTATCAGGTTTGAGGCGCCATTTGGATGGATTTAGATCACAATCGTGGATTATGGAGTTAGAGTGGATAAGTGAAGAAATCGTGGGATTTATAGAGGTTTGAAGTGTATTGAAGAGTAGAAGAACAATGTGCTGAATTCAAATAGTTCGTTCTCTCTACTCAGATGTCCAAATGAAGTGATTCCAATTCGAGGAGTTAGATCGTGAAGTCTACTGCAAGTCCTCAAAACATGAGTGCAATCCGAGTTGGGAATCAAAAGTTATGGCGTTTTTACAGAAGTGTCGCAGAAGCTGAAGAAGCCACCGCGACTCGGCGGTGGATCTCAGAGAAGGAACTGACGCCCCGCGGTGGAAGCCGCCGCCCCGCGGTGGACTTATTAACGCCTCGCGTCCAGCGAGATATTATTTCCTATTTTGCAATTTCGGATTTTCTAGTTCTATTATCTTGTTTCCTTTATTATTTTCTAGGTTTAGCTTATTTTCCCTAGCCTATTTAAGACTTTTCCAGGTCTTGAGTAAGGAGACACTTTTATCATCGTAGTTTTTCTCAATTAAGGTTTCATTTGCATCTCAATGGAGCACTAATTTCCCCCTGTTCTACTAGACGTTTGAAGCAATACAGTTGATTCGTTTGTGAGATTTCTATTTCTTGTTCTTATTCTTATAAGTGTTGGTTTAATTCTCTTGGTTATATTGAGTATTGATTTATTGTTATTCTTCATAGCCTGGCCAACTAGGTTGAGTAATATTTATCAATTGTTAGGATTGCATATAGTGGAATACGAGTGCATATCTAATAGCATACATGATTAAACATATAGTGGAATACGAGTGTTTAATTGTGAGTGAGAATTATTTGCATGTTGAGTAGTAAGGTTTTCTTCTATTCGCATGTATCCTATATCCTTGCATGCATTGCTATTGCTTTATTAGTGGTAAGGTTTTCTTCCATTGATACTGTAGTAAGTACTATCAACAACTTTCTGAATTGGTAGTTAATAACGATCAGGGTGGGAACAACCATAAGAATAGTAAAAGAATTTGAATTTATAAGATTTCAGTGATCGACTTATATCTCTGTATTGTGGATCTCGTTCTAGTGGAACTACTTTCCCCAATCATATTCTCAAATCAACCAAAGCTGTTTACTTTACTGTGTTTGATAATCAAAACCCCCCTTGTTACTTTGCATGCTTATAAACACATAGATTGATTACTTCCTCCCTGTGGGTTCGACCCTTGTTTGCTTGCTATACATTTGTTTAGTAGGTTTGTTAGGACTTTTACTTTGATTAGGCTATTCAACGATATTTGCATTGCATATTTTAGCCACGTCACTTGTGTACTAGATCGTCCGACCAGCTGGGAGAACAACTTAAGTCTGATTGAATTCACGTACAACAATAGCTGGCATTCTACCATCAATATGGCTCCATTCGAGGCTTTGTACGGTCGAAAGTGTAGATCTCCGATTTGTTGGGATGAGAATGCCGACAAGATTCTGCTCGGACCGGAGTTAGTCGAAATGACTGCCTCGGATATTGCCTTGATCAGACAGAGGATCTTATAGCTCAAAGTCGACATACGTCTTATGCTGATTTGAAGCGCAGGAATGTCGAATTTGAAATAGGCGACAAGGTGTTTGTCAGGGTGTCACCATCCAAGGGTGTGTTCAGGTTCGGCAAGCGTGGGAAGCTCAACCCTCGCTACGTGGGACCGTTTGAGATCCTTGACAAGGTCAGATCTCTAGCATACCGTTTAGCATTGCCGCCGTCGGCGCATCCAGTGCATAACGTGTTCCACGTGTCCCTGCTAAGGAAGTATGTGCCAGATGTGTCTCATGTGCTGAGTTATGAGGACATCGAGATTCAGGCAAATGGTACATACGAGGAGAGACCTGTGCGTATTTTCGAACGCCGCGAGAAGCACTTGAGGAACAAGGTGGTACCATTAGTGCGGATCCTCTGGTCCAAGTCGGGATCTGAGGAGGTAACTTGGGAAACCTGGGAGACTGAGTCTGATATGCTTTGTCGTTTTGCCGAGCTGTTTTCGGCCTAGTTTCGGGGTCGAAACTTTTTTTTAAAGGGGGGGTATTGTAATAACCCCTAAAAGTCTCAAACTGTCATTTTGTAAGAAGGACGCGTTGGGCAATTTCTGTAATCTCTACAAGATTCTTTTCACGTGTTGATATACGTTTATTGAGAAAATGGGGTCTTAAATTAATTATGGAATGCTAAATGGGTAATTTAGCATGGCCGTGATCAAAGACCGCGACCAAAGACCCAGAGATGCGAGCGCGGGACTACCGCGATGCGGTTTTGCTTGTGGGCAAACCGTGATCGCGGTTCTGAAACCGCGATCGCGAGTCTCTGTTTCACCTTTTTCTTCCTCGAGATTCCAGAAGGCCGACGCTCGATTTTCCCCACGTTCTTCAACGTTTGTCGGTAGAGGGGATGCGAACCGATTGGTCTGCCGGTGTGGGGGTGAACGCCTGCTCCTCCATGGATATAAAAGGGGGGGCGTGGCAGCCTCTTCTCCATCATCCTCAAAGCTTCATCTCTCTTTCTCTCGTTCAATTTAGTTGTTGCCAGAGTTTCTAGTCATCGCCGGAGTTCCTAGTAGTCGTCGGAGGTGTCGTTGGCAGCCTTGGAGTAGTGGTGATACGCGGTGGTGAAGCAAGCGTCGTCGTCGTCATCGTCATCGGTAAGGGTTCGGAGCCACCTAGCCTCGCGTAGGGATGGAGATCCACGACCGCGGGCTTGGCCCTGGAAACCGCAACCGCAGATATACCAACCGCGACCGCGGCCTTGCCCAGCAAGCGCGATCACGGCTTTGGCAACCACGGCCGCGGCGTAGGCCCTTTTTCCCAGTCGTTCGTTTCGTTTATTCATTTCGTTTCGTATCTTCGTGTCGTATCGTATATAACTTAGGGTTCCGTCTTATATCTCGTCGTTGTAGGAATCCGTACTCAGATTCAAGTCTCCAGATCTCGGAACCCGACCTCTTCGATTCGTTTAGACTAAGGCAAGTGGCGGTTCGCTCTTGCTCATTATTCCATGTTTCCCTTGATTATCAATTAATTGATTGTTAATTAAGATGAGATAAAAGTTGTTGTTTTCTGTTTGGGAACAGATTTAATAAAATAATGTGATAAAATATGAATCTATAATAGGTTGTATATATTGCTAGAAACAATGCTATATGATGTTGCCGTAATGGTTTTGGTGTGGATTTATGTACGAACTTACATGTGTAGTTAGAACGAGTATTCGTAGGAACGCTATATACCTTGCGAGGTCTAGTCGTTTCTT
Source organism: Rheum nobile (assembly GCA_027886185.1). Lineage (NCBI taxonomy): Eukaryota > Viridiplantae > Streptophyta > Magnoliopsida > Caryophyllales > Polygonaceae > Rheum > Rheum nobile. The sequence continues at coordinate 4,888,279 of WOAB01000001.1, forward strand.
TTTAACTAGTATTAGGAGGATTTTGCCCTAGTACTTTTTGGTCATGACCGTACCCTTACTCAGGGTAGGTGCACTCAGCTGGTGCCAACGCTCGGGATTCATTCCCATAAATATCTCTCGTATCGAGATGATATGGATTAAAAGTTGTAACATGAATATATGTTTTGGAATTAAATAAGATAAGTGCTTTTACGCACATAATTAATATACCCTCGGGCGATGAGTACAACGTGGAAACCGCCCGGACTCTTGTTAGAGTAAGTCTTCTTTCCAATTTGGATTCGCATTGCGCGGTGAGGTTGGTCGTGGACCCAAATAATCAATGTCGTGTTTTAAACTAGTGTGAAAACTTAACGTTCCCAAACACTTGTCATACATTTCCCATAAGACTCAACTTCTTTGGAGTCTTCTCTTCGTACGTTCCCCATAAGACTCAATTCCTTTGGAGTCTTCTCTTGATCATTCCTTTTCTCATGTATCTGTAGAAGTGTTGAGGTTCACTGTCGTCATCGGCTATTATTTGAGAAGCGATGGGTGTAACCTAATACGACTACCTAAAACCTTTTTATTTGTACCCTTGTATAGTCTTTCATTAGACTAACCAATCGGTTTTTATTACTTGCATGGTTGACTGGTGTCATCCGTCTCATACGGCACATCAGGTAAACTTCCTCTTCCGTGAAGGCCATAATCCGATGTTGAGGGCAGATGATGATTTAAGTGTTTTTCCAAGGTTGGAGATCCTGGCGTGAGATCGCTCAGATCAAAACCCCTTCATGGCGTTTATTAATTTTTAATACTTCCGTTGTATTAAACATTTTTGTATTTGGTTTTGTTATCTGTTGTAACCTATGACGTTGGTTTGAATATTATATGGTCAACTTCCATGTTATTTAATAAAGTTTACAACATTATATTATTTGTTATAAAAACGGTAAGCCTTGGGTGACCCCGGGTGTGTATCCTGAGGTCACTGGCGGTAATATTTCCAAAGGTATTTTGGAGGTGTTACACCTATCATGATTATTCACTTTTTACTTTGGTGACTCAAGATGTGCAGCTTTACGTTTTAATCTATGTGGATGATTTAATTGTTTCGGGCAATGATTCAAAGGCCATAGCAAGGGTGAAAGCTTATCTGAGTACTTGCTTTCGAATGAAAGATTTGGGGCCATTAAAGTACTTCCTTGGTATAGAAGTCGCTCGCTCCCCTAATGGTATTTACTTAAGCCAGCGCAAATACACACTTGACATTATCTCTGATGTTGGATTATTGGGTGCACGACCTGCTGAATTTCCCATGGATTCACATCACAAGACGCTCTGTCTACTTCAGGTTATTTGGAGGACCCTGAGCAGTATCGCAGGCTTGTTGGACGGTTAATTTACTTGTATTTTTCCAGGACCGATCTAGCTTATTCAGTGCACATCTTGTCGCAATTTATGCAACAGCCCAAATTGGATCATTGGCAGGCCGCTTTAAGAGTAGTTCGCTATCTTAAAAGCCATCCTGGACAAGGCATTCTCCTCCGATCTGATTGCCGCCTACAGTTGACCGGATGGTGTGACTCTGATTGGGCTAGTTGCCCCGTCTCTCGCAGGTCACTTTCTGGTTGGCTTGTTTTTCTGGATGATTCGCCTATTTCATGGAAAACAAAGAAGCAGACGATCGTCTCAAAATCTTCCGCTGAGGTAGAATATAGATCAATGGCTATGATTACGTGTGAACTCAAGTGGCTCAAAGGGTTGTTGCGTGATCTTCATGTGCGTCATCCAGCCCCCATTCAGCTTCATTGTGATAGTCAATCCGCGCTCCATATCGCTCGGAATCCGGTGTTCCACGAGCGAACTAAGCATATCGAAGTCAATTGCCACTTCGTTCGTGATGAGATAACTAACGGCACTCTCTCACCCGTCTTTGTTCCTACCATGGCACAACTAGCAGACATCTTTACAAAGGCGTTGGGCAAGGCACACTTCCAGACTTTTCTTCTCAAGTTAGGCATTCGGGATCTCCATGCTCCAACTTGAGGGGGGGTATTAAGGAACTTTAGAGTATAATCTGATGTTGTAATCTGATGTAATGTGGTTATATTCATTGCAGTTTATTAGGTAGTTATCTTGTATTAGTTCTGTGGTTGTTATTGGGCAGTTAGTCGGTTATGTTAGTTATGAACGACAGTTATTTTGTTTGTACTGATGTATATAAACTCTCTCAAGAGTCAATACAGAGGTAGGCTTTTCTACAACAAAACTTGAGTTATTTACTTTGTTTTACTATGAGATGGTTTAATTGGGAAATTTTATGAGATAAAAGGTTAAGGCATGCTTTGTTAGAAGTTTATGAAGTAAAGGAGGTTCCATCTGCAATCCTTGAATTGTGAATAACTTTGTACGAAAGGGGGACACACGCAAGCATTTCTTACCATGTTGCCTTATTCACGAGCTGGTATTATTACTTCCACTCTTAAACTTTAACTTGAAGCGGTTTTTCCCCCTTTTAGTTTACTAACTACCTTAGTTTCCATACCGTGCATAAGACTAGGGTAAAATTGTATATTATTATTTTTAGTTGTTCATATCGATTTTACATTTTAAAAAAAGTGATTTGTTTTTATCTGATTAGTTACAATATAAATGAAATTAAGATCTCTACTAATAATTAACTAACAGAGATCAATGTAATTTTTTACATACATAATATGTTGAATCATGTCCTATACCTAGAAATAAATGAATTAAAAGAGAATTTGAATAAAATGTGAGCAATTAAATGAAAAAAATAAAAGAGAATATTACAAAAATTAGTTGTGTGCCTCTAGACCGGACCGAAATTTTTACAATTTATGGACTAGAGACCAGAATGGACTAGTAAAACATTTTTTTATTTTTTTTTTATTTTTATATCAATTAAAAATTAATTACTTTTATATTTTTATAACTATTGTTAGTAATATTGGACAATATATTTTGTTATTTGTTATTTTTATAATAGAATTTTTTTTTAATAAAAACAGTCCATTCGGCCTTGACAAAAAACTGGCCGGGTTTGGACCGGACCGTACGGAATCCGGAATCTTAAAAATGATGGACCGCGGACCGGAAACACCCGGTTTGGTCCGATCCGTGCATTTTCGGTCTTGTCCGGTCCGGGCCAATTTTGCACACCGCTAAAAAAAGTACATAATATATTCTATCTAATATGGAAATCACGATCAAATGTGAATAATCTAGATGTTGAAAAGAAAATCAAGATCATATCCAAAATATTATATATATTAATAATATGAAAAATGGATAATTTAATGATGTGGCATGATGTAACACCCCTGACTTATGTCGATAGTGCCACACGCTAGGGACCCCATACTTTAAGTCCAAAGCCACCATATGCTTTAATATGAACAATTATGCTTAATTAAATAAACATTCATAAATAAAAGAGTAGTGAAAGACTTTTGAAATAAATATACAATCTTTACTAATATTCCCATCGTAAATTGAGGAGATAACTTTTACAAAATGATATTGAAATTACAGCGGAAGACTTTAAATAAATCCTATTACATGATTATGATATAACAATTTCACCCATTACATTAATTAGGAAATTAAATCTTATATTCAAATAACAATTTCACCCATTACAACCGGTCACCTACGAATGGGCTCCACCAAGATGCGCTAAGTGTTGTGTTTTTGGTCACATCCATGGTGAGTGTGACCTCCCTAGATGGAACTCAATTCACCCTGTCCATCTCCCCAAGCAGCATGCCTACAGCCACCAGCAATGGGTTAAGAGAAGCATTCCTCCAAGACAGGAATTTCCTCCTACTGTCACTACACCTCCTCCTAAGAAGACTTCCAGTGTTCTTGAAGAAGGAGAATGCTCTCATTCTAGACAACAACCTAGCACTAAACAACCTTGCTCCAAGGGCCCTAAAGATTGGAATGTCCCCAGCAAGCCGGCCAAGCACCCTCATACACAGAACAAGGATAAAGGCTCTGCAGTTGGTATTAACAGAGCCTCCAAATCCAAATTTATGGCCCTTAGTGACATTATGGAAAATAATGAGGAACCTATTATTGAAGTGGATACTGATGCTATCCATTCCAATGAGTAACATCACCATAGCTAGCTGGAACATCAGGGGTCTCAATAACCCCTCTAATCATACTTTTGTCGAGAGATTCGTAAGACAATATGATAGGTGTCATTTCATGCACTTTTACTAGCAATTATTAGCATCATTTGGAGGAGTTTAGGATGAGATTTGAGGCTAAGTCTGTGATCCAGAAGTTGTGGAGAAAAGTGAAGATATCCAGGGATTTACAGCTTAGACGGAGATGGAGATGGAGATGATGAAGATGGATGAGGTTCTGCTAGAGTTTATTGGAGAAGGCTACCAACACTTGGTAGTAATAAAGAGTAGAAGAGAAGAAAAAGAGGAGTTGAAGAAGGAGTGGGTGATTTCACCGCCCCGCGCCAGATGCCACCGCGACCCGGCGGTGGGTCTCAGAGAAGAGCTGGTCGCGCCAGAAGAAGCCACCGCCCCGCGGTGAGGCACGTAACGCCCCGCGGCCAGAAGGATTTTATTTCCTTTTATGCATTTCGGATTTCTTTATTGCTATTATTTTATTTCCTTTGTTATTTCCATTAGGTTAACTTATTTTTCCTAAGCCTATTTAAGACCCTTTTCTAGGTTAAGAAGGGACTACTACTTTTACATTACGCAGTTTTACTTTTTATTAGGGTTTTCATTCACCTCTGAATGGAGCACTAATTTCCCTTTGTTCTACTAGACGTTTGAAGCAATACAGTTGATGTGTTTATGAGATTTCTATTCCTTGTTCCTATTCTTATAAGTGTTGGTTTGATTCTCTTGGTTATATTGAATATTGTTTTATTGTTATTCCTCATAGCCTGATCAACTAGGTTGAATACTATTTATCAATTGCTAGGATTTGCATATAGTGAAATACGAGTGCATATCTAGTAGCATACACGATTATTGCATATAGTGGAATACGAGTGTGCAATCGTGAGTGAGAATCATTTGCATGTTAAGTAGTAAAGTTTTCTTCTATTTGCATGTATCTTATATCCTTGTGTGCATTGCTATTGCTTTATTGGTGGTAAGGTTTTCTTCCATTGATATTGTGATAAGTCTATCAACAACTGTGAGAATTGGTAGTACTCAAGATCAGGGTGGGAACAACCATAAGAATAGTGAAAGAACTTGGATTAAATAGATTTCAGTGATCAAATTATATCTCTGTATTGTGGATCTCATTCTAGTGGAACTCTTTTCCCCAATCATATTCTCAACTCAATCAAACTTGTTTGCTTTATTCTCCTTGATGACTAAAACCCCCCTTCCTTGTTACTTGTCAATCATAATTGCATACTTCATCAAATCTTCCCTGTGGGTTCGACCCTTACTTGCTTACTATACATCCATTTAGTAGGTCTGTTAGGACATTTACTTTGACTACGCCATTCAACGATATTTGCATTGCATATTTCAGCCACATCAAATTTGGCGCCGTTGTCGGGGAAGTTTTCTGCTTTGTTGTGTGCTTTCGTGATTGATTTTTGGTGGAGACCTATCTTATGGTCGACACCCGTAGTACTGACTCTCCTCTAGTTGCTTTTGACCCAAAAATCGACAGATCATTCCGTACGAACCTACGCGATCAAGAAGAAGAAGCAGGAGTTGAGACAGTTGAAAGAGTTGAAACCGTTGAGCCAGTTGACATTCCTCCTGCTGTAATGGCCGGAACTCTGAGAGAGCTGACTGAACCAAACATTAGGGCACAACCCTTGGCTGTCATCATCCTTGCGCTTGGCGAAGGGGTGAACTTTAAGCTGAAGTCTGGAGTTGTTGCTTATCTCCCGAAATTCCATGGTTTGAGTGGAGAGGACCCGATATCTCATCTGGGTAAATTCCACAATGTCTGCATGACTATGAAGCCAAAGAATGTGACGGAGGATCAAATGAAGATGAGAGCCTTTGGATTTTCTTTGCTAGACTCTGCCAGCGACTGGTATTATCACTTGCCACCAGGGACTATAGATACCTGGACTAAACTGCACAAGGCGTTTCTTGACACGTACTTCCCAATGAAGAAGGCGAATGCTTTGAAAAAGGCAATTGCTAACATTGAGCAGGCTGGTGATGAGACGCTATATGACTATCTTGAGAGGTACAAGAGGCTTTGCTCTAGCTGCCCATTCCACGGATACGCCAAGCATGATCTTGTTCTCTACTTGCATAATGGTCTGCTAGATCAGGAAAGAAGGATGGTTGATGCTGCATGCGGTGGGAGTATTCTGAATTTGACACCAGATGCAGCCATGGAGAGATTGTAGGAGATGAGTGAGAGTACCAGGAGCTTTGGAAAGACATATCAGAGAAAGACAGTCAATGCTGTGACTCCTGTAGGACCGAGCCCAGTGCTAAATGAGTTAGCTGAGTTGAAGGAGATGGTGAAGAGAATGGCGAACCAAAACACTCCTCAACAAGTCAAGGCATGTGGAATTTGTTGTGATCAATTCCACCCTACCGATACTTGTCCTTAGCTGCAGGAGGAAGGTACTGCTGAAGTGAATGTTGTAGGAGGTTACGGACCCCCTAGACCGCAATTTGGTGGACAGCCCAACTACAATCCGAGAGGGCCAGACCATCCGGGTTTCAGGTGGAGCGACCCCCATGGTGGTCAACAGCCAGCACAACAGCAATACCAGCAGAGAGTCCCATACCAACAGAGGCCAAACCTCTGGTGCTACTACTGAAGATATGCTAAAGACTCTGACTCAGCATTTCGCTACTCATGTTCAGGCTACTGAGTCAAGCATAAAGAATATAGAGAGGCAGATTGGCCAACTGGCTGATGTTGTAACCAAGATTGACCATAGGACATCTAACTCCCTACCCTCTCAGACTACAGTGAATCCAAGGGAGAATGTGAGTGCCATCACCCTCAGAAGTGGAAAGAAGCTGGTCGTTCCTCCTATTGCTGAAGAGGAGAGCGGGTCTGAAAAGAAGAATATCGGTGACCGTCCCGCGGTGGACTCCACCGCGACCCGGCAACAAGTTGAGGTCAGGAAAGAAGGATGCCTGCCACCGCCCCGCGGCAACACTAGCCGCGACCCGACGGCAAGTCTCAGTAATCCCACCGCGACCTCACCGCCCCGCGGCGATAACCACCGCCCTGCGGCGATAACCACCGCCCCGCGGTGAGCCTACCGCGACCCGGCCTCCAAAATCCTTGCTCTGCAGAAGAGATCTGTGTTGATGATTATGTTCATCCGCTTTTTCCCCCTCTTGGTTCCGAGAAGCCACCAGCACCTTTTCCCAAGGCGCTAAAGGCTAGAAGGGTCGCCGACGACAGTGATCTTTTCGAGACGTTTCGAAACTGTGAGGTGAATGTTCCTCTTCTCAAGCTTATTAAGGCTATCCCTCGATACGCCAATTTTTTGAAGGAGCTGTGCACCGTCAAGAGGACACAAAAGCTGAAGGTCCAGAAGAAGGTTCCGATTGGTGAACATGTCTCGGCGGTATTTCAAAGGCGTATGCCTGAGAAGTGCAAGGATCCAGGTACGTTCACTATTCCTATTGCTATAGGTGAGCATCGATTTGAGAAAGCCTTGCTAGACTTGTGTGCCTCTATTAATGTTTTGCCTTATTCATTGATTGAGGATTTAGGAGTAGGACCCTTGCATGATACCAATATTGTGATACAACTTGCTGATGGTTCTTGTGTGCCTCCTAAGGGTATTATGGAGGATGTTCTTGTTAAGATAGATCCTTTGATTTTCCCTGCTGATTTCTTTGTTATGGATATGGACTATGATGAGCAGGTTGCTCCTGTTATGTTAGGTCGACCTTTTATGAAAACATCCATGACGAAGATTGATGTGGATAGTGGAACTTTGACTATGGAATTTGATGGAATAATTTTTGAGCATAATATTCATAAGGCCAACTCCATTGAATTGCCTCACCTTCGCTGCATTAGTGATATTTTCTAATACCCATATTACAAGTCAGATTAAATTCAGAGAAGTACAGACATTTTATGAGATGTTTGATCTCTGTAATATTTTTCTGAGTAATATAAAATACAGTTAATGTATTTTTGGGTTAAAAGGTCGTTCGTGTACGAATATATTTAACCCGTGGTTAAAAATATCTAACCACTTGGTAAAAATGACAAAACGGGGCAAAATTGGCCTTGGCCGCACCCTGCCGCACCCGCGGCGAAGGCCAATGCCAGTGGCGGTCACGAGTCGGCCACCGCACCCCCACCGCACCCCGCGGTCGTCGTCACCCTTGTCGTCAGCGTCGGAGTTGCAGGTTGTAGCTCGCCTTAGTTGGCTTCCTAGCCTGTTCTTTGGTCGGGCCACCTCCTCCTTGTTGTCATCTGATGGTCAGCTGCTAGCTTGGCCTATAAATGGAAGGAAAGGCGTGGAGGAGAAGGCACAAAGTCAGCTTCATCTTCCTCCTCTCCTCTGAAAATCTCCATTGAAGCCAAGCTTTTGAGCTTTGTTTGAGAAGTGATCGGATCTCTTTGAGTGTTCACAAAGGTGCTCCTAAGAGGTATTCAAAGGTCTAAAGTGTTGGGAGATCAAAACCACAACAAATCGAAGTCGAACGGATCGATTTGGGTGAGTCTTCCATCGAAAATCTGTCGAAGGCTCTCGCCTCTGTCATCTCGCCGCACCCGCGGCAAGGCACCACCGCACCCCACGGTGAGAGCCGACCGCACCCGCGGCAGGCTGAGTACGTGTGTGTTTTCTTGGGTGTTTGGTTGCGAGCGAGGCTTGGTTCCTTCGATTCCTTTTGTATTCTTTTAGATTCATATATATAGATATTGAATCTAACTTAGGGTCTCGTTATGGGTCGTTCCAGAGGGATTTAATATCTAGGATCTGTCCCAGTTTCAGACTCAGGAACCGTTGTCTCTAAGCTTGTTAAAGATTTCGTCTGATCTAAGGCAAGTGGCGGTTCGCTCTTGCTTATCATTCCATATTTCCATTAATTATCAATAGTTTGATTGTTAATTAATTTGGAATGATTTACTATTTTGTTGGGATCAGTTTTGATAAATGATATGGATTAAGAATATGATATTATAATAGGTTGTATATCTGTTAGAACAACGCTATTATGAATATCTATATTATTATGATATTAGCCTGGAGGGCTTTGATATGATTATTACTGTGTTGAACTGTTTAGTTAGCACGAGTATTCGTAGGAGCGATGGACTATTCGAGGTCCAGTCATTTCTTAATAATGATTAATGGTGCAAAGGGTGATAAACCCAAAAACCATTTGGTGGGTCATGACCGATCTCTATACTCGGGTATAGAGATGGTGGCACTTAACTGATGCTACAAATCTTGGGATTTGTCCCATTCAGGAGTATGTCCCTCATGGCGAAACATATATCCTATATGTCCCTCATGGCGAAACATATACTCAATATATGTCCCTCATGGCGAAACATATATTTAAAAGTCTATAACGTGATACGCGTTTGGGAATTTAAATAAGATAAGTGCCGTCGTAGCACATGATTAATATATCTTGGGCGAGTAGTGCATCTAAGTGTAGTGCAGCTAGGAAAGCTCGTCTTGACTTTGATCAGAGTAAAGTTCTCTTTCCAATCTGGATTCGCATTGTGCGATGAGGTTGGTCGTGAACCGAAACATCAAGTCGTTTTTGAACGCTTGTATGATTAATTAATGTTCCCCAACATTTGTCATGCTTTCCGATAAGACCCAATTCATTGGAGTCTTCTTTTGGGTTGATTGCTGTAAGACTCGGTCTTTCAGAATCTTTTCTTGATCATGTTGCTTGATATATTCCAGTAGGAGTATGGTGGTTGACTATCGTCATCGGTTTTAATTCGAGAAACGATGAGTCTAACCTAATACGACTACTTCGAACCACTCTGCTTTGTACCCTTGCGTAGTCTTTCATTAGACTAACCAACCGTAATTGTTCTCTGCATGGTTGGCTGGTGTCATCCGTTCGATTCGTCACATCAGATAAGAATCCGAGAAACAAAGGCTAGAACGACTATAAAAGCAAATGGTGTTTTAATGGATTTATCAGGTTGCGATCCTTGGCGGGTGATCATTACGATCAAGACCCTTGTATTTATACTTTGCAAAAACTTCCGCTGATTACTCTATTTTGTCCTATGGGGATTGGGATGTAATCCCCATACATATGTTTTAACCAAAGATTTTGGTGTTTACATCATGATTGTTGTTTATGATTTGTATTTAAACCGGTAAAGCCTGGGGTGGCTTCGGTGTGGAAACCGAGGTCACTGGCGGTAATACCTTTCCAAATGGGTTACGATTTGGGGGTGTTACAGATCTGGTATCAGAGCCAAAGGTTTTAAAACGGGTTTGGGAATTCATGAACCATTTACTCGTTTTAAATTGAAAATGTTTTCAAGGGCTCTGAGTTTTCGAAATGAAAAGAATTTGAAATATAACCGTTCATAGTCGTGCCTTCTCTTTAGTCTGATATGGAAACGAACTTCCATATTTAGAAAGACTAATTCTCTGTTCATCACTCGTAGATTCTGAGTGCTTTCGTTTCTCTTCAGAAGGACTCGGAAGAAGCCGAGGTGGTTTCGCCATCTCCAGTAAGGCTTGAATTCCCAGTTCCCTCGTTATGATTTGAGGTTGTAGAACCTAGTAACTCGGTTTGAAGTTCATCTAATAAAGTTTACCTAGTTTGATCCTTTCCGAGTTGATTGTTACATTAAGTATACTGTAAGGTATTAATGTATAAAATCCTTGGAAATTGATCGGTAAACAGATGATGAACACAAGGAACAATGCTCATTCTGGTACTGGGCCGAGTAACAATCCCGGACATAACGAGAGAAATGTTGGAAATCCTGAGAATGTACGTGAGTCCAGTTCCCAACATAATCCCGGAGGCAATGACCCAGCTCAGGGCAACGGTCCAAGGATATTTGATGAAGCGGCCGTTGCAGAAATTCGAGGAATTTTTATGCAAGCAATGAACGATGTCCTACACCCGAATATGCCTCAGGCGCAAGATGTGTCGGCATCCTCAGCGACCCCGGGAGTTGGAGAACAGGAAACTCGTGTACCTTTGCATCAGGAGAACGTGGTCAGGAGCAGGAATGATTGTGGCCGAGCGCTGAAAGCCATAAATTCTATGAGACCTGACATCTTCAATGGGAAGGGTGAACCAGTTGAAGTAACGCATTGGTTTTCCCACATGGAGCGGTTATTTCACAGTGTGGAGTGCACTGAGGATGAGATGGTGCATATAGCTTCTCTTCAACTAAAAGGAGATGCTAGTGAGTGGTGGGAAAACACTGGTCTTGCTGATAGCCCTGATTTGAATTGGGCAATGTTCAAGACCAAGATGACTGACCGATTCTTCTCTCGGACAATGAGGGAGGAAAAGCGCAAGGTATTTCTTTACCCTAAGACTGAAGGGTTAAAGGTGAATGAGCTGGCAACCAAGTTCAATCACTTATTGCGGTACGCTGGATCGGAAGTATCCAGTGAAGAACAGAAAATCTGGCATTTCCACGAGTGGATGAGCCCAAAGATTAAGCCAATGATGTTGAGCCACAACTGCTCTACCTTAGAGCAATATGTGGATGCGGCTTACAAGTTGGAGGTGACTCTGGATGAGTCGACCAAGAGAAAGAATCGCCAGAGGTCGACGCAAAATCAACATCAGGCGAGTGGATTCAAACGTCCTGCGCCACCGTCTAACTTTGCTAAATCTAGCAAGGCAAAAGCGGGTGGGACTCAAGGAGAGTCGACACAGCAATCGGGTCAGGAAAAGAGTCTGATCCTATGTTATAATTGTGGTGCTGCTGGGCACAAGAGTACTGCGTGTCCTAAGGAAAGAAAGACATGCTTTGGTTGTGGGAATGAAGGGCATTTGCAGAAGTTCTATTGGCAGGGAAAGCAGAAAGGAGCGGAGTCACAGTAGGGGTCTGTTAATCAGAGTAACCGACCCAGGTTTAAACCAACAACGGCTCCTAGTCCTTCGGTGCAGAAAACTACCCAGAACAAGGGGAAAGCCCCAGCTGCTTTTGGAGGTCAGGGTCAACGCCTGTACGAGATGCATGAGGCTGATGGACCTAACGCTCCAACTGCTCAAGGTACTTTATACCTTCATTCTACTTCAATGTGCATACTGTTTGATTCAGGTGCTACCCATTCCTTTATTTCAGAGAGTTGTGTTAGTAGGTTAGGATTAGTCTGCAATGAGGTTTGTGAGCCTTTCGTTGTGAATCTTCCTAATAGTGAACGCTTAGTGGGGACTAAGTGTCTGTCTGAATTTCCGATTACCATTCAGGGTAAGAAGTTCGAGGCAAATTTGATCTGTATTGCCATGGCTCCATACGATATTATTCTTGGTATGGATTCGCTGACACGTCATGGGGCGGTAATCGACTTCATTGCAAGAACTGTGACGGTGTCATCTGGGGGCCAGAGTGAGTGCAAATTTAAGGGTCAGAATGACGCTGATAACGGCAGGCTTATCAATGCGATGACTGCGTTTAAGCTACTTCGAAAGGGTTGTGTCGGGTACCTTTGCTATCTGGATTCGCCCATGAAAGATGAACCAACAATTCTTGATATTCCTGTGATTCGTGAATTTCCTGATATTTTTCCGGAAGAGATTCTTGGATTACCCCTGTATCGTGTCGTGGAATTTTCTATTGATCTAGAACCGGGTACTGCGCCGATCTCGAAGGCACCGTACTGGATGGCTCCTGCTGAGATGCAAGAGTTGAAGAAGCAATTAGAGGATCTTCTCGACAAAGGTTATATAAGACCGAGTGCATCGCCTTGGGGTGCTCCGGTCTTGTTTGTCAAGAAGAAGGATGGATCGTTTCGACTTTGTATCGACTATCGTGATTTGAATAAAGTCACGATCAAGAACAAATATCCTTTGCCAAGGATTGATGATCTGTTGGATCAGTTGCAGGGAGCTAAAGTCTTTTCCAAGATCGATCTGAGATCTGGTTATCATCAGCTCAGAATTCGTGAGGAAGATATTCCGAGGACTGCATTCCGGACGAGGTATGGTCACTACGAGTTCGTAGTCATGCCATTCGGACTTACCAACGCTCCAGCGGTCTTGATGGACTTAATGAATCAATGTTTTCACCAGTACTTGGATAAGTTCGTGGTGGTTTTCATCGATGACATTTTGATTTATTCTCCGAATGAGGAAGTTCACGAGGAACACCTTCGGATTGTGTTGTCAACCCTTAGACAAAATGAGTTGTACGCTAAATTGTCTAAGTGCGGTTTTTGGATCAAGGAAGTGGCTTTCTTAGGCCATGTGATCAATGAGAAGGGGGTAATGGTTGATCCCCAAAAGATTGAAGCAGTAGCTAATTGGAAGCGGCGTCAGAATGTGAAGGAGGTGCACAGTTTCCTTGGACTTGTCGGATATTATAGACGATTTGTAGAGGGATTTTCTAAGATCGCTCTACCTATGACCGGTCTACTTCGCAAGGTCCACAAGAAGTTTGTCTGGAATGACAAGTGCGAGGCTAGTTTTCAGAAATTGAAAGAATGCCTGATCTCTGCACCAGTATTAATGCTACCGGAAGGAACTGATGATTATGCGGTCTATAGTGATGCTTCAAAGAGTGGTTTAGGTTGTGTGTTGATGCAAAGAGGCAAGGTTATTACTTATGCGTCAAGACAACTGAAAACCTATGAAGAAAACTATCTGATGCATGATCCAGAGTTAGCAGCAGTAGTGTTTGCGTTGAAGATTTGGAGGCATTATCTCTATGGTATGAAATGCCAAGTCTTCACTGATCACAAGAGCCTCAAATATGTGTTCACTCAGAAGGAGTTGAATATGAGACAACGCCGCCGGTTGGAGCTATTTAAAGATTTCGACATCGAATTGCTATATTATCCGGGCAAGGCTAATGTAGTAGCCGATGCATCAAACCGGAAGATACTACATGAGACTGTAGTGGCTTTGCTTATCGCTCGGACTAGAGCTAGTCGAAAGGACTGCCTTGGTAAAACAAAGGATGTTGACAGCTCAAAATCGACAAAAAGTCTTATGCTGATTCGAAGCGTAGGAATGTTGAATTTGAGGTTGATGACAAGGTCTTTGTCAAAGTCTCGCCATCTAAAGGCGTGTTCAGATTTGGTAAGCGTGGGAAGCTCAACCCTCGCTACGTGGGACCATTTGAAATTCTTGACAGAGTGGGATCTCTAGCGTACCGTTTGGCATTGCCGCCATCGGCACATCCAATGCATAATGTGTTCCACGTATCCTTGCTGAGGAAATACGTGCCTGATGAGTCTCATGTGCTGATCTATGAAGACATTGAGATTCAAGCAAATGGTACTTATGAAGAGATACCTGTGTGTATTCTCGAGCGCCGTGGGAAGCACTTGTGCAACAAGATAGTACCGTTGGTACGGATTATGTGGTCCAAGTCAGGAACCGAAGAAGTTACTTGGGAGACTGAGGAGGATATGCTTAGACGCTTTCCCGAGTTGTTTTCGGCCTAAGTTTCGGGGTCAAAACTTCTTTTAAGGGGAAGGTAATGTAATATCCCTCATTTTGTAAGGGTAATTTTGAAATTTTCTTATACCCATATTACAAGTCAGATTAAATTCAGAGAAGTATAGACATTTTATGAGATGTTTGATCTCTGTAATATTTTTCCGAGTAATATAAAATACAGTTAATGTATTTTTGGGTTAAAAGGTCGTTCGTGTACGAATATATTTAACCCGTGGTTAAAAATATCTAACCACTTGGTAAAAACGACAAAACGGGCAAAAGGGGGCAAAATTGGCCTTGACCGCACCCTGGCCACACCCTGCCGCACCCGCGGAGAAGGCCAATGCCAGTAGCGGTCACGAGTCGGAAACCGCACCCCCACCGCACCCCGCAGTCGTCGTCACCCTTGTCGTCAGCATCGGAGTTGCAGGTTGTAGCTCACCTTAGTTGGCTTCCTAGCCTGTTCTTTGGTCGGGCCACCTCCTCCTTGTTGTCATCTGGTGGTCAGCTGCTAGCTTGGCCTATAAATGGAAGGAAAGGCGTGGAGGAGAAGGCATAAAGTCAGCTTCATCTTCCTCCTCTCCTCTGAAAATCTCCATTGAAGCCAAGCTTTTGAGCTTTCACTAGTGGAAAAAATCCTTATAGAGGCGGGCCTTTGGACACTTATTGAGGCGAACACCGTTCGCTTCAACTAAGGGGGCTGCAACAAGTAGGGACACTTTTTGAGGCGGGCATTTTACGCCTCTAAAAGGACATTATTGAGGCGGGCCTCATAAGCCCGCCTCAACAAGTCCCTCACTTTGGCGCCAAAATGAGGGACTTGTTGAGGCGGGCTTAGGAGGCCCGCATCAATAAGTAAACACTTGTTGAGGCGGGCCTCTATAGGCCCGCCTCAACAAGTCACGCATATATACTTATAGAGGCGGGCGTATACAAGCCCGCCTCAACAAGTAGACGCTGACTCGGCCCAGAACTCGCCCGAGTCAGTCAGGTTCCTGATTTTATTCACAGAATAATATACAACAAATAACAGATTTCATTTGACCAGAAAAAAAAATAGATTTCATCAGAGTACAGTCAGGTTCTCAACAACAGTTTACATGACAAGTAAAAACAAGTTCAATATGATAATAAATACTTCGATGTAAAATACTGTGCCCATTGCTCACGAACAACATTCATTTCTTCATAAGTATACGATGTCTTCCTCTTAGGATATAGCTGCATAAAAAACACAGAAATTATTGACAAAAAACACAAATACTATCAATATATAGTTAGTTAAGTTACATACCTTATCTAGTCGGTCATGAAACTGATATCTAGTCGGTCATGAAACACAAATACTTCCCACCTTGATACTTGTACACTTGAAATGCCCTAGAAAATCAACATAATACACTCATGAAACTGATATTGTTAATATTCCAAAAAAAACTAATTCGTAAGCAAAATAACTTACCTCATCTTATTCATTTATGATTTTTAACCCATATTCCTTCCCTATGATCTGTACGGATATGATTAGTATTATTTGTATCTTCCTCCTCCGGTAATGGTTGAACAACAGTTGATAACAAGGGTGTGTCATCATACTCGTCATACTCATCTTCATCCACAACATCATCAATACCCAGAATATGTCTTTTGCCTTGGGCAACTGCACGCCATCTAGGATCAACATTGTCTACCACATAAAAAATCTGCTTAGCTTGTGATGCTAGGATGAATGGCTTGTCACTATCACTTAATCGGTCAAAGTTTACCAATGTCAAACCCGGATAAATTTCATCTTGCTTTACCCCGTTAGGGTTGTTGACCCACTTGCACCGGAAAACAGGTATTGTAAAATTGTTATAATCAAGCTCCCATATTTCTTCGATAACACCATAATACGATTGTGTCGCATCAACCGGTCTTTTGTCCTTAGCGCTCGCATAGACCCTAGATGATGCAACTACCTTCACTCCACTATTCTGTACCACACTCTTTTCATCTTGTCTTCTAGTGTAGAATGTGAACCCATTGATATCATACCCTTCGTAAGACCGAACACATAGTTGAGGACCTCGAGATAACCACTTGACCGTATCAGAAACGTCATGTTCTTTCCTTAGTTCCTCAGCTACTTCCTTCTTAAACCAATCAACAAATGTGCGATTATGTTCCCGCGTCAAAGCTCTTTCATTCAATTTAGCATTATTGTGTTGCAATTCAAGGCAATGTTTTTCTATGTAAGGATTGACCTCTGTAAGATGCTGCAACACACAAAGATGTGCCTTAATCTTCCTTTCAGATGGAGGAGATATCACATTTTTACCAATTACTCCCTCTCCTTCAAGCCTCCCTACATGACGAGATTTTGGAAGACCTATTGGATGAAGCCTTGACAAAAACTCAGCTGCGTATTGAGATATCTCTTCATGAAGGACTCCACGAATGATACTACCCTTTGGATTTGCCCGATTCTTTGCTTTGTCCTTTAAACTGCCAAAAAATCTCTCAAAAGGATACATCCATCTTAAGAACACCGGACCACATAACTTGATTTCTTGAACCAAATGAACAATTAAGTGCACCATTATGTCAAAGAAAGACGGCGGAAAGTACATTTCAAATCGACACAAAGTTTCAACAATATCATATTGGAGAGCATCCAATATTTCCGAATCAATAACCTTAGCACATATGGAACTGAAAAACACGCAAAGTTTTGTTATAACATGTCTCACGTGTTTCGACAATATCCCACGAAGTGCGATCGGTAAGAAAACATTAATCAATACATGACAATCATGAGACTTCATACCAATCAACCGAAGGTCCGAAAGAGAAACTAGACGTTTTACATTTGATGAATATCCCGATGGAACCTTAATGCCATGTAAGCACTCACAAAACACCTTTTTCTCCTTTCTTGACATTGTGTAACACGCCGGAGGCAGAAAAGTCTTTTTACCATCCGGTTTTACCACGGGTCACAAATCTGGTCGAATATTCCTCTCTTTCATATCAAAACGAACTTTCTGATTGTCTTTTGTCTTTCCGGGTATATTTAGCAAAGTCCCAATTATAGCATCACAAACATTTTTTTCAATGTGCATCACATCGAGACAATGCCTAACCGACAAATCTTTCCAATAAGGAAGATCCCATAGTATAGACATTTTCTTCCATAAAACACCCTTTTTAGAGACAGACTTGAAGCCCTTGCCGTATTTGGTGTCAACATTTTTAATCCGTTCATAAACCTGTGATCCTGTCAAAGGTGTACGAGCTACTCCTTCATCGGTGTACCCATTGAACTCCTTCTTCTTTTTACGGTAAGGGTGATATCGACTAAGGAACTTCCGGTACCCTAGATACACATTTTTCCTGTAATTTTTCAAGTAGGCAGGTTTCATGTCTTCTTCACATATAGGGCATGCTTGTTCTCCTTTGGTTTTGTATCCAGACAAGTTTTCATATGCCGGGAAATCATTTATGGTACAAAAAACCATAGCTCGTAAGGTAAAGTTTGAGTTGGTGTATGCATCGAACATTGGAACACCTTCATTCCACAGTAATTTCAAATCATCAACAAGTGGAACCAGATACACATCTATGTCATTCCCAGGTTGCTTAGGCCCGGAGATGAGGAGTGATAACATGATATACTTGCGCTTCATACACAACCATGGAGGAAGATTATAAATCGCTAGAAGAACCGGCCATGTGCTATGTTGACTGCTTAGAGTGCCATACGGATTCACACCATCTGTACATAAAGCAAGTCTCAGATTCCTAACCTCCTCACCAAATTCAGAATATTTCTTATCAATATTTCTCCATTGAGGAGAATCAACAAGATGTCTAATGAGTCCATCTTTCTTCCTCCCTTTCGCATGTCATCTCAGACTTTTTGCTTCCTTCTTTATCGAAAACAAACGCTAAAACCTAGGTATTATCAGAAGATACCACATAACCTTAGCTGATGGGCCCCTCTTAGCCGAATTTACCCCTTTACGCTTGTAACGAGATGCACCGCACTTTGGACACTCATCCAAATTTTCATGTTCGTTTCTGTAAAGCATACAATCATTTGGGCAAGCATCTATCTTGACAGCCTCTAAGCCTAAGGGACACATCAATTTCCTAGCATAATAAGTAGAGATAGGCATCTCATTGCCTTCTGGTAAAAATTTACCTAACCATTCCAATAAGGTGTTGAAACTTCCATCAGTCCAACCAGAAGCACATTTCAAGTTGTAAAGTATTGACACACCCTCTAACTTGCTAAATTTTGTACACCCGGGATACAAGGGAGTCTCTGCAGCCTTTGATACTTGTTCGAACATCTGAGGTCGTTCATTCAAGTGATCTCTCACCCCATCCATCATCCCATTCATTTCATCATCTTCTTGGTCATCATCATCATCCATCTCATTATTCTCAGCAATATCATCATCACTATCATCAGTGTCTACCCGAACATCAAACTCATTGACACTAGAACTTGGACGATCATGTATTTTCTCACCATGCCAAAACCAAACATGGTAATCTTCTTTGAAACCACGACGAAATAAATGATCCTCAATCTCATCAATATCAGCAAACCGCCTTATATTCTTACAATCACGGCATGGACAATAGATTTTTTCGGCTTTCGTACTCCGTTGGTGTGCTAAAGCATATCTAATGAACTCCTCAACCCCACTCAAGTATTGTGTCGTAGTATGGTCACCGTACATCCAAGGACGACTCATTTCTAGTAATAAATGCAAAATAACATGCAATGAATTAAGATTAAATACTCATTTCTAGTAACTATCCCGCCAAGGGCCTAAATAGATAATAATACGCAACCAAGCAAGAAAAAATACAAACTCAACTATCCCGCCAAGGGCCTAAATTATGAATTCTATCCCGCCAAGGGCCTAAATTATGAATTTTATCCCGCCAAGGGCCTAAGGAATTAGGGTAGAAGTATTACCTTGACCCAATATCGATCCTTCAAGGCAATGCCCTTATCAGCCTGCAGAATGTCATTTCACCAATTAAATAAAGAATGTGATTCTTTTCACTTTTGCTTTATTTATATAGCTTTTCTAAGACTAGTAAGAAGCTTCACTCATCAAAACTGCTATGTATTTGTAGGAGCTAAAAAATATTAATCCATGTCACCCAAACTGGATATTATTGTAGATTTCATTTAATTTTATTGCCTACCCGACTATCATAAATATCCAAAACCACAAGAGCATGTCCAAATACAATCAGTCTTCCCAAAACTCTACCATCATTGAAACTATTTCACATGCAAAATTAGCAAGATCGCCAGAATAGTCATACTCGTTTGCATCAGTTCAAAGCAAAAGAAGCATGCATCCATCATTTCAAATACTTAAGTAAGAACCTAAAACTGAAAAACTAAAGCATTGAGAAGCGAACGAACAAGGAAAGGGGATGTGAACGTCGAGGGCGCAAATGATGTTGATACCTGACTTGGCTTCGAGTGCGTTGAAGTATTAGAGGCAGCTCGGCGAAAGGAGATGAAGTCGGAGCTCGGGAAGACGGAGCTCGGCGAAGACGGAGGAGATCGATGAAGTCGGGAAGACGGAGGAGATCGATGAAGTAGGGAAGACGGAGGAGATCGATGAAGTCGGAGATCGTCGTCGGAGCTCGGGACGAGAAGAGGAGGATACGAAGAGGAAAATGAAGGAAAGCAGCATCTGTTTTTTTTTAATTAGGGTTGAGCTTATAGAGGCGGGCCTAACATGCCCGCCTCTATAAGTATTACGACTAATGGTCTAATAGAGGCGGGCCTTACATGCCCGCCTCTACTGGACATACTTGTTGAGGCGGGCTTTAAGAGGCCCGCCTCAACAAGCTTTAATTGAGGCGGGCTACTTGGCCCGCCTCAATTAGTTAGAATTAGAGGCGGGCCTTACCCTGGCCCGCCTCTAATACTTTAGCGAGAAATGTTTTTTCGGATACTTGTTGAGGCGTATATTAATTTGCCCGCCTCAAAAAATGTTTTTGAGGCGTATAAATTAATTATCCGCCTCAAAAACCAAAAAAAGTGATTGCCTAAGTCGTTATTGAGGCGTTTTATACTATGTACGCCTCTAAAATGGAGCCTCAAAAAGTATTTTTTTCACTAGTGTTTGTTTGAGAAGTGATCGGATCTCTTTGAGTGTTCACAAAGGTGCTCCTAAGAGGTATCCAAAGGTCTAAAGTGTTGGGAGATCAAAACCACAACAAATCGAAGTCGAACGTATCGATTTGGGTGAGTCTTCCATCGAAAATCTGTCGAAGGCTCTCGCCTCTGTCATCTCGCCGCACCCGCGGCAAGGCACCACCTCACCCCACCGCACCCTGCGGTGAGAGCCGACCGCACCTGCGGCAGGCTGAGTACGTGTGTGTGTTCTTGGGTGTTTGGTTGCGAGCGAGGCTTGGTTCCTTCGATTCCTTTTGTATTCTTTTAGATTCATATATGTAGATATTGAATCTAACTTAGGGTCTCGTTATGAGTCGTTCCAGAGGGATTTAATATCCAGGATCTGTCCCAGTTTCAGACTCAGGAACCGTTGTCTCTAAGCTTGTTAAAGCTTTCGTCTGATCTAAGGCAAGTGGCGGTTCGCTCTTGCTTATCATTCTATATTTCCATTAATTATCAATAGTTTGATTGTTAATTAATTTGGAATGATTTACTGTTTTGTTGGGATCAGTTTTGATAAATGATATGGATTAAGAATATGATATTATAATAGATTGTATATCTGTTAGAACAACGCTATTATGAATATCTATATTATTATGATATTAGCCTGGAGGGCTTTGATATGATTATTACTGTGTTGAACTGTTTAGTTAGCACGAGTATTCATAGGAGCAATGGACTATTCGAGGTCCAGTCGTTTCTTAATAATGATTAATGGTGCAAAGGGTGATAAACCCAAAAACCATTTGGTGGGTCATGACCGATCTCTATACTCGGGTATAGAGATGGTGGCACTTAACTGATGCTACAAATCTTGGGATTTGTCCCATTCAGGAGTATGTCCCTCATGGCGAAACATATATCCTATATGTCCCTCATGGTGAAACATATGCTCAATATATGTCCCTCATGGCGAAACATATATTTAAAAGTCTATAACGTGATACGCGTTTGGGAATTTAAATAAGATAAGTGCCGTCATAACACATGATTAATATACCTTGGGCGAGTAGTGCATCTAAGTGTAGTGCAGCTAGGAAAGCTCGTCTTGACTTTGATCAGAGTAAAGTTCTCTTTCCAATCTGGATTCGCATTGTGCGATGAGGTTGGTCGTGAACCGAAACATCAAGTCGTTTTTGAACGCTTGTATGATTAATTAATGTTCCCCAACATTTGTCATGCTATCCGATAAGACCCAATTCATTGGAGTCTTCTTTTGGGTTGATTGCTGTAAGACTCGGTGTTTCAGAATCTTCTCTTGATCATGTTACTTGATATATTCCAGTAGGAGTATGGTGGTTGACTATCGTCATCGGTTTTAATTCAAGAAACGATGAGTCTAACCTAATACGACTACTTCGAACCACTCTGCTTTGTACCCTTGCGTAGTCTTTCATTAGACTAACCAACCGTAATTGTTCTCTGCATGGTTGGCTGGTGTCATCCGTTCGATTCGGCACATCAGATAAGAATCCGAGAAACAAAGGCTAGAACGACTATAAAAGCAAACGGTGTTTTAATGGATTTATCAGGTTGCGATCCTTGGCGGGTGATCATTACGATCAAGACCCTTGTATTTATACTTTGCAAAAACTTCCGCTGATTACTCTATTTTGTCCTATGGGGATTGGGATGTAATCCGAGGTCAGTGGCGGTAATACCTTTCCAAATGGGTTACGATTTGGGGGTGTTACACAAGTATCAATGGCCGCATCTGGATTTTTTGGAAAGATAACATATCTTTTGATTCTGTTTTAGTTGAGAATTCCCAAATTCACTCTTACAAGATCTCCTCCCCCACTCTCTCTAAACAAGTTATTCTCTCTTTTGTTTATGGATCTAATAATGCTTCTTAAAGAATGGATCTCTGGAACACTTTGGAAAGCATGGTTGTTCTTTATGCAGGATCCCCTTGGATCACCCTTGGAGACTTCAATGCCATCAGAGACATTAGTTAAAAGCTCTCCAATTCGTCCTTCAATGTCAATCCGGATCTGAACCACTGTCTGATCATTTCTGGACTCCTCGATCTTCCTGGTTCTGGAGCTTTCTACACTTGGAGCAACAATCACAGTGATGACACCTTGATTCATTGCAAACTGGACATAATTATTGCTAATCAAACCTGGATGCAGGAATTCCCCAATGTTGTTGCCTTCTTTGCTAATCGAGAATGCTCGGATCACTCCCATGCTCTGCTTATGATCCCCATCACTCGACCCTCTATCAAACCTTCATTTGGATATTGCAATGCTTGGTCCCTACACCATGACTTTCACGCTACTGTCTCCAATGCCTGGAATCATCAGGTCTATGGTATGCCCATGTACAGACTGATCAGCAAGTTGAGCCTCCTCAAAGGCCCCCTCAGGAGACTTCATGTCAGATCCCTTGACAGTGAACAAGTACTCGTTAAGAGCCTGCACAACAAATTTGAACTCATCCAAACTGATTTGCAAGACTCTCCCACTGATTCCCTACTGCTGGATGCTGAATCAGAGACTCTTGATTTGCTCAGAGCTGCCATTCTCAGAAGAAATAGCAATCTCCAACAAAATGCCAAGTTGCATTGGATCAAATTTCAAGATCAATGCAACAACTATTTTTATAACTCTATCAAGGTCAGAAAAGCCAAGAGTAAGATTACCTCCATCACCAATGCTGAAGGCAACCTGCTCACAGACCCTCAAGACATAAAAGATCACATCATCTCTCATTTTAGGAATTGGTATAGTATGGAGCAACAGTGCCAACCTCCAGATGACAGAGTCTTCCTTGAAGGGCCCTTAGCTGACTCTGTTGATTAGCAAGAGATGATCAAACCTATTGAAAAAGAGGAAATTAAGAGGGCTCTTATGGATATAGGAAACAACAAGGCACTGGGACCAGATGGTTATAGTGCCCAATTTTTCAAAGACTCCTGGAGCATTATTGGTGATGAAGTCACCAAGGCTATCACTGATTTCTTTGTGCATGGGAAACTCTTGAAACAAGTTGGATGCTCGACCATTGCTCTCATTGCTAAAACAGAACAACCCAACTCTGTGAATGAATTCAGGCCCATTGCTTATTGCTCTGTCATTTACAAAATCATTACCAAACTCATTGTTGCCAGGCTACAGTATGTTCTCCCTAAGCTCACCAATGAAGCCCAAGGTGCCTTCATCAAGGGCAGAAACATCAGACACAACATTGCAGTTTGTCAGGAAGTGGTCAAGGGCTATAGCAGGAAGTACATTAGCCCCCGATGTGCCATAAAGATTGATCTCGGGAAAGCTTATGATGCAGTGAATTGGCATTTTCTTTTTCATATTCTGGAGAAATTTGGAATCCACCCAACCGTGATCAATTGGATTAAATAGTGTATTACCAGCAGCTCGTTTACATTCAAATTTGGTGGAGAGATTACTGGCTTTATTCAAAGCAAAAGAGGCTTGAGACAAGGAGACCCTCTTGCCCCTTACCTCTTTGTATTCATCATGGAATATCTGTCTAGACTGATCAGCCTGAAGAGCAAAAGCAGAGACTTCAGATTCCACCTGCAATGCAATCGAACTAGTATCACAAACCTTTGTTTTGCTGATGATCTATTCATTTTCTCTCATGGCAACATCTCCACTCTTCAGCTGATTAAGAGCTTACTTGATGACTTCTGTGGGCAATCTGGGCTCAGCATCAACAATAACAAATCCAAGATTTTTTGTGTTGGGATGGATGAATTCCTGACCCTTCAAGCTACTGATTTAATGAACATGGAAAAAGGTGAGCTTCCTGTGACCTACCTAGCAGTACCTCTCTGCAGCAGAAGAGCTCAGATTCAGGACTTCAAACCTCTTATTAGCAAGATTGAGAGCAAGACTACCTATTGGGCATCCAGGCACCTCTCCTATGCTGGGATATTGCAATTAATTAAGGTTGTGCTCTATGACATCCTTAATTATTGGTGCAAAATTTTTATCATCCCCAAAAAAATCCTCAAAACTATCATAGCTTCCATGAGGAATTTCCTATGGAGTGGCTGCAACACGGGAAAAAAATCACCAATTGCCTGGAGCAAAGTGTGTAGACCTCAAGATGAAGGGGGATTGGGACTGAAGGAGGTTCTTGCTTGGAACAAAACCTCCATCTCAGAACTTATCTATGATCTCATTGTTGTCTCCGACTCTATCTGGCACACTTGGGGCATAATCAACCTAATGAGGAATCAGAGCTTCTGGGACATCAGGCGGAAAGGAACTGACAGTGCACTATGGAGGTCTCTTCTTAACACTAGAGATGATATTCTACTTCGACTTAGCATGTACGCTGGCCCCATCATCATGTCCAGGGGAGGCAAATTTGATAGCAGATTACTCTACAATGAGCTCAAAACTAGCAGCACGACCAGTGATTGGAACAAATGGATTTGGGGAAAGCTTGTGACCCCTAGAATATCCTTCATGTCCTGGATGACCATCCATGGAGGCACCTATACCAGAAGTAAACTGAAAGACATGGGTATCATCCTAGATAACCCATGCCCTTTCTGTGGTCTTTGTTTTGAAACCAGTCAACACCTCTGGTTCCAGTGCAGATATACCAAAGAGGTGATGGATAGAGTACTCTCCTGGGGACACATTGGCAGAATACATGACAACCTTCAGGACTGGATCAATTGCATGGCTTATATTAAAAGGAAGAACTCGATTAGATTTGCCTTCTGGATCTGCAGTATTACAGCTATCATCTACTACACCTGGAGAAGCAGAAATCTTATTGTATTCCAAGGGAAGAACATTAGCCAAAAAGAGTGTGCTATCTTGATTATCAATCACATTCGATGTTGCATTAACTCTAGATGGAGGAAAAACAATAGAGAAACTAGAACTTGGTTAGCGAGAGTGGGGATTAGGAGGATTCCTTGTAACACCTAGTTTGTACTAGGATCTTGTAAGTTTGCTTTTGGCTTTACTTACCTTTGAATGATATTCTTACCTTTCATTCAAAAAAAAAAAACATTGAAAATTCTTCACAACTAAGCTTCAACTACAAGCCTTCATGTTCTATTTGTTACTTCAAGTAGCCCAAGACCAACAATTGATGTATCGTATAGGGATGGATCACACCAGCCAACCATGCAAGGAAAAGAAACGGTTGGTTATTCTAATGAAATACTATGCAAGGGCATTTATGTGTAGTTGTATATAGTCACTAACCTTATTTCTCGAATAACACTCGATAAACGGTATATGACCGCTATACTTCTACTGAAATATAGAAAGAGATATGATTCAAAAGAGGACTCCAATGAATTGAGTCTTATAAGAATTATGTAAGTTTGTTTGGGAACATTTATCACACAGTTTTAAAAACTGACTCATTTGACTATTTGGGTCACCGACCAACCTCACCGCGTAAGCAAATCCAGATTGGAAAGGAGACTTACTTTAGATAGGAGCCCGTGCGGGTTCCACGTTGTACTTCTCCCCGAAAGTATATTAATTATGTGCGTAGAAGCCCTCATCCTCACCTTATCTTTTCCCTATAATAATAATAATAACATATATATAAGGGTCGTCACTAACAATATATACAACCTAGTATATAATTCATATTTTTCCACATCATTAAAACACAAAAGTTCCCAAACACAAATTAAGAATATTTATTCCAACTTAATTAAAACAATTAATTAATTGTGAATTAAGAAAAGTATAGAATAAATGCAAGAGCGAGCCGCCACTTGCCTCGAATTTAGAAGTCGATTGAACGACGTAACGTCGTTCGGAAGAAAGTCGCTCTAAAACCAACAAACTGGACTCTTGATGTGAAGACGATTCCGAGATGTACCCAAGTCACACAAAAATAAATTATAATTAGATAATTTATTCAATAACGGAAATTGAATGATACTTGTCTTGGTTTCTAATTGGATCTAAATAATCAAATTATCAAGGCTACACCATATACGATTATTTATACGATAGTAAAAATCCTTTAGTCATATATTATAAATTATCAAAATAATATAAATTAATTATTTAGTTTATTTACAACACCAATTAATTATATAACCAAGTATTTTATCTATTTGTAATGTTAAAAAATTAACATTTTACAATTTAAGATAATTTCATTAAAATTAAGTTATATTAAATTTTAATACCAATAAAATTAGATTAACCCAAATTATCCATAATTAATCATAATCATTCAATTTAATCAAGATTAAACCTAAGAAACGTACAAAAATCGAATTTGGGTTTTACCCAAAAATAGTGGATAGACATTCGTGCACTCAAGGGCTCGATTCAGGCTCGTTTGACCACCAATTGGCTTGTGGTTGGTGTCATTGGATCCGTGACTTCGAGAAGAAGATAAAAATCTAAGAACCCTAACGTGGAGAGATGGATGAAATTGGATGGGAATTTGTGAACGATTGAAACTGTATTTATAGGGGTTTTGAAGCCCATAATATCGTTATAAATATCCAGAAAATTTCGGCTTAAAAGGATTCGAGATAAGGTTGAATTTTGAATTTCTATCCAAATTCGAATAACTGGGCGGTTTATCTTTACCTACGAAATTTTATCATTTGGGGGCGTTATAAATCCCGATTTTGGGGGGATTATGTTTGGGATTACTTAATCTTCAAGGCCCATGGGTTAATTGAAGAAACTAGGCCGATTTGGGGTGCGAATTGTCCATGGAAATGGAGCTTGAGCTCACTTGGAGGGAGGATGAAGAAGCTGCCAGCCAGCACCCCACCCCCCTAATTTTGGTTAAATTATGCATTTTTGCCCAACTTTTTAAGTTGTGGCAAAAATGCCCCTATTTTATCTTTCAAAAATTACAAAATTTATCCAAACTTATTTATAACTTATCATAAACTTAGGATAAGTTTATATATGCATTCTAACCCAAATTTATGATGAATGAAAAATTAAATTAGGTTTGTTCTAAGCTTAAGTTACATTTTATTATAAACTTAACCATATTTAAATCCTAATTTACATCTTGTTAATCTTAATTTAAATCATTAAAGTTAAGTTGATAAGTTTATTTAAATTATTATTAAAATAAGGTTAACATAATTTAAATGATTCATAACTTAAAAAGATAACATACTTAGGTTAAGTATTATATATTTTATCCCCTCATGGAATAACATAATAAATCATAAAACCTTTATCATTATCTTCAAAACTCCAAAACTACATTCATGGCTATACTTAATTATTTATTTATATATTATAATATTATAACCCATTTGATAATTTGTACCAAGATTATCTTAACATAATTTTTGAACTTAAGTTAATAAAAATCTAATTACTTCTCTATAAAGAAATAAAATAAATTTCATAACTTTTATTATTATCAAAATAAAATTACCACAATACCATTATACTTTAATTGGAATATTACACATGATGTGAAGTAGACATGTGAAAACAAATGACGTACTGCATTGTCGAAACGACAAGTGGTCTTAATTAGGTTTTACTTTAGTATTATATAGTAGATTTAATATCCCACTTAAATTAGAAGGGTGAAATGGTAATTTAAAATTGATGAAAATAAAAATTATGAAATTTATTTTATTTCTTTTAGAAGAATAATTTAAATGTTCACGAACTTAGGTTCAAAGGTTGAGTTATGATAATTTTGTACAAATTATCTAATGTAAAATAATAGTATGCAGTTGAACTAAATAAATAAGTATAATTATGGGGGAAATTTTAGAATTTTAAATAATAATAAAGGTCAAAATAATTATTATGTTGTCCATAAAGGAATAAAATAATAATTGTCCTAAGTATGTTATTTATTTAAGCTAAGAATGGTCTAAATTATGATTAACCTTATGCTAATTATAATTTAGATAAAACTTATCAATTTTGACTAAGAATATTTAAATCAAGTTTAACAAATTTTTGTTAAGGATTTAAGTATAGTCAAATTCATAAGAAAAATGACTTAAGCTTATTTTGACCTAAGTTAAATTTTTATACACTTTAATTTTGGGTTAAAATAATATTACAAACTTAAAATATTAAAAATATTAAGTTTGGGCAATTTTTATAATTTTTGGAAAGTAAAAAAGGGCATTTGTGCCACAAGCCCAAAACTTTGGGCCATTTTTGTAATTAACCAAAAGTGCTGTCTTCTTCCTCCTTAGAAGAACAGCAGCTGTACGTAGCTTCTTGCAAGCTACAATGGTGGATTCGTGAGCCACCTTGGATCCGATTGAGTTTAATACCCATATTCTCTCATTGAATCGACTTAAATGGTGACCACAAATTCGGGATTTGTCCCAAATGCATTTCGTCATTTTTAGGGCTAAATTCACCATTGTTCAAAATTGATCCGATTTGGATTAAATTGGCTGGAGTTATGAGAGGTTTAATGTCTTTTATGTTCGATCACACCTATCAAAACACTATAAAAGCCCCTTCCATTCGATCCTCTAAGGCATCCAATTCAAGCTTCCAATCTAAGAACCCTAGAAAATCAGTACCATTGTGTTCATCAACAAACACCGCCGGAGATCCACAACCGCCGCCTAATTTCGGCGTTTTTGACGGGTGCCAAGAACAAATCTGGCAAGGTTGATCTTTGCCCATTTCGTGATTTTATTACTTTAATTTTGATTTGTATAGGCTTAATCTTGATTAAATTAATTAATCAAGATTAGTGAACAATATTTTAGTTATAATTTGATTTTATGGAAATTAAATTTAAATTTATTAATTTTTTATAATATTATCTTATATTATGAATGGGTAAATTATGACTATTCATTTAGATAATATTTTGAGTTAGAAAATTTGAGGATTATAAATAAATTATTTTATCAATTTATTTATTATATAATTATTTATAATATACGACTAATTAATTTTTAATCATATAAATAATCGTTATATCAAAAAGCCTTGAAATTGATTTATTTATGAGTTAAATAAAATCAATTAGAAACTGAGACATTGTATCTTTCAAATAATGATATTGAATAAATTATATAATATAATTTATTCATTGTGTATGATTTGGGTACGTCTCGGATTGACATTTGGAACGGGAATAAAGCAGGGAGCCGATTTGCTTTTCGAAAGCAACCATCTCCAAAACGCCGTTCATCTTCTTCGTGATTTAAGGCAAGTGGCTGTTTTCTCTTGCTAATTTATTCCATATTTTATTAATTGATAATTAATCTATTGTCTTATCTAAATTGGGATAAATATTCTAAATTTCTCGTTTGGTAACTTGTGTGTTAAAGTGTTGTGTAAAATGAACTTTATTATTATGTTGTATATATGCTAGCTATAACCCTTATATATATTATTATAGGGTGCTAGATAATAATTGGTGTGGATTGTTGTGCATTGGTGTGAATATAATT
Source organism: Rheum nobile (assembly GCA_027886185.1). Taxonomy (NCBI): domain Eukaryota; kingdom Viridiplantae; phylum Streptophyta; class Magnoliopsida; order Caryophyllales; family Polygonaceae; genus Rheum; species Rheum nobile. The sequence continues at coordinate 4,918,442 of WOAB01000001.1, forward strand.
GCTAGTTAGCACGAGTATTCGTAGGAACGCTATTTACCTTGCGAGGTTTAACTGTTTCTTTATAACTTGGTTGTATGCGGATAATTGCCCTAATACTTTTGGTCATGACCTACCCTTATTTTATATAAGTGGTGGTGCACTTAGCTAGTGCCAAAATTCGGGATTCGTCCCGTGTTATATATCTCATTACAAGATTGGTGTAGATTAAAAGCTTTAACATTAATGCAAGTTTTGGAATTAAATAAGATAAGTGTCGTTTTGCACATAATTAATATATCATTGGGCGAGAAATACAACGTGGAACCCGCCCGATCTCTTGTCTAAAGTAAGTCCCCTTCCAATCTGGATTCGCAATACGCGGTGAGGTTGGTCGAGGACCCATATATGCAACGAGATGTTTTTAAAACTTTGTGTGATAATATAATAATCCCAAACAAATTCATGTATTTTTCCATAAGACTCAATTCATTGGAGTCTTCTCTTTAATCATACATCTTCATTCTTTTCGGTAGAAGTCTATAGTCATGTACCGTTTACCGAGTTTTATTCGGGAAACAATGGTAGTGATTATAAACGACTATGAGAACCAGTTTTCACCCTTGCATAGTCTTTCATTAGACTAGCCAACCGTTTCTATTCTTTGCATGGTTGGCTGGTGTCATCCGTCCTATACGGCACATCAGAGGTTGGTCCCCGAAGATTTGAAGTAACCAATCGAAGAAGAAGACTTGCAGTTGAAGGTTGCGTTCTTAAGTAACATTATTTGAAAGTGTTTAGTATCGATTTGATATTCTTAACTAAATGCAATGCTTATATAAATTAGTCATGTAATTAGGGTTTCTTTAGAAGTCTTCCACTGTAATTTCACTTTATTGTAAAACCGTCCTTCTCATTTTACGAGAGCAATTTTAATAAAAGATTGAGTATCATTGAAAAGTCTTCCGCTATTCACTCTACTATTATTTAACGTTTATTTTTCTATTTTAAGCTTAATTGTTCCGATTAAAGCCTAGGGTGGCTTTGGACTTTACAGTCTGAGGTCACTGGCATGTGGCACTACCGACATAAGTCGGGGGTGTTACAATAGATTATACATCAAGGTGACAAACCAATCATATATTTGGAAAACCTTGTAAATTTATAAATACAAATGCGTGACAGATTAGTAAAAAAATATGATATACGTAGTCCTTAAAACTATTTAAATTTATTTTGAAATAATGTTGTTCCACAAACAATAAATATATACTTAAACTTTTTAAGATATTTGAATAATATTAATTAAAGACACAATTAAATTATCCTAATATATATATAAATATCATTTAGATGAGATATTTATGATTATATTGAATTTTAAATCTAGAAAAAAAATCAAAAAAACAAAAAAAAATTGATTTAGATACTATGTTGCAAATAAATATTAATTAAAAAATACATGAATCTTGATATGGGTTTTAGTGTATTTGGGAAGTATTTCTTGTAGATATGATGTTTCTTAATTTCTGATTTTATAACATATGTTTTATTTACTCTCGCTTTTTTTATTATAAAAAAGTCGTTATAGCCAAATCTTTTGACATATCATACCGATTAGGTAAATTGAAAATTAAGTTAGTAGTTTCAAAAATTATTATGGTTAATTAAGAACCATAAGCAAAAATGGAGAATTATGAAATTGAAACAAAAAATCAATCATAAATCTCATATCCTAAATTAGTTTTAAATAATGTATTTGCAATCTAATATCAAATATCTTTTAATTATTTTTCTGAAAAAAAGAATCTACAATCTACAATACAATTAAAGCAAACCCCTTACCCTCTGATAGCTTTTTTTTCAGTCGTGCGCGCTATCAAATTAATCCTAAATTACAACTAGAGTATAGCATGCAAGTAAGGAGTCGAACCCAAGGGAGTTAACACGTCAATTTCAATGCAATTACTAATTTATCAACTTAAAAGGACAAATGGCGGGGGGGGGGGGGGGGGGAAGGGATTTGGTTTTCTACTAAAACTACTCAAATAAAACAACACCGAATCAAGTTTAAACAAATATGAAGAAAGGGAGCTTCACCTAGCAAGTTTCCACACAAAGGTTAACCAAGTTGATCATAGATTCTTCTCATGTTCATATTTATCCTATGGATTTGTTCCAATTCTAATCTTGTTTATATTAGCAAGCCAACCAGTCTTGCTAACACTTACTAATTGATAACCTAGAAGACCTCCTAAGTTGGTTCAATCAATAGCATAGAGTATAAGATTAATGGATTGCAAACAAGACTCAACACCGCAAGTATGTCATGCAAATCAATTTCCTTTTCACAATTGAACTCAATTTACCAATTTCATGCAATTGTGGTTGCTACCTATGATTAGGGATTCCACCGTCTATCCCAAATCTAGCACCTAAATTACTATAGATTTAGACTAGGTGATCAATCTAGTAAAATAGATAGTAATAGAAATATGCTCAAGGAAATCAATACCAAATCCAAAGGGATGAACAAGAGAAATAAACCTTACAACCAAGTCAACCTTGTGCTTCCACGCTAGGTAAAACAAGGGTTTAGTTCTTGCTCATGTTCTTCACACAATTCCAAATCCAAAAGAAAAACAAAGGAAAACTAATTATGTTCTTGAGAAAAAAAACAAAGGAAGATCGAATGGCTGCTCAGTCTGGACGTGCTTCTTTCTAAACCTAATCCGAGCCCATTTAATTACCAATTAACTCAGCAAAACGAAACGGCCAAGCAGAAAGGAAAATCGGGAGCTGTTCAGTTGCGCGGCAAAATCGCGACCAACCGCGATCGCCATGGCTCACGGTTTCGGCTCCCCAAGGTTCTGCTGACCACTGGTCGCCTGGAGAATAAAAGCGATCGTGGGAGATCGCGTCAGATCGCGGTTTCCACTCCAGCACTTCTGTCTTCTGATCACCTGCCCTCCAACATGTCTTCGAACTCCGTCTTCAACTCGTAAGTGCTTTCAAATCATCCACAATGCAGCTCCGCACTACCAGCATCAACATCACCTCCAGAACCTTGCCAAAGTCTCCTAAAATGTGCTAATAATCCCTAACTACGCCATACAAAGTACGGCGTATCAAACTCCCCCATACTTAGACCTTACTCGTCTCGAGTAACTAAAGACAAGCTACCTTCACCAATACATGCAATCCAGGTCTCAGGAAATATGACGAACCTTGCTAGAGATTACAACAACTCAACAATAAACATCCCAACCAAAACAACAACCAAATAGAGCAATGCGAAAGACAATAAAAAAGAACCCAACTACACCTTATCCCTCCAAGTGGTAGCTTACCCGAATCCTCCTATACTCTGCCCCTTATGTCGCCACGCCAAGCAAGAAAATCCTAGATCACTCACACTCATTTTGCTTAGGCGCCCTCTCGGGTTTTCACCTAACCACTCATTGTTTTTCTTAGATGGGCTCACCAATCTCGCATCACTCCAAGACTCATTTTTGCCTCAACCTAATTTTGAGCGGGTCACCTTCTTTTTGCCTATGCGGCCCTTTTGGGTTTTCCACATATCCAAGGATTTTCATATGCCTTTTTCATTTTTTCTGGCTTTTTTTTTCCTTTTTTTTTGGGCGTAAATAACCAACACCATACAACATGTGAATACATTCTCTCCCCCATACTTAAATGTTGCATTGTCCTCAATGGAATGAAAGACAAAGTAGAATCACGGGGAAAGAGAAAACAGAAGACTCACATACAAGACCGGATGGTCTCCCTCCAATGAAACACAAGGTGTGGTAGAAGTGGGATGAGCAACAATGATGATCCAATAATGCACCGCTCATCCAAGACAAAGGGTAACATAGAAGAATCCCAAAACAATTTTAGATCCACAAAAGAAGATAGTGAATGACGAATACAGCAAATCGCCAACTTCCGAAAGGTTTCTGAGCACATACCTGTGATCGCAGTTTGCAACCTACAATCACATGCTCTTCTTCTGGAAAACTACTGACATAGGATCTCGGATTCCTCGCTCTTTTTTTTTTTTGGGTAAAAGAAGGAACTTACAGTGGGGAAAACCGCGAGCGGCCGCGATCGCGGGAGGTCGCGGTTTTGGCTGCAGAATGCAGCTGAACCTGTGCTTCGGGCATCCTTCCCTAACCACAAACACACTAAAAATGGCAGTTAAAATGAACAAAAATATAACAAGAATTAAAGCATCACAAACTTCGGATTGCCTCCCGAGAAGCGCCTTTTTTAACGTCGTGGCTCGACTCAATGCTGCTCAACTCAAACCTCGGTATTGGGCACCTCCAAACGTGCCTCCTCAAGAATTCCATTGTCGAAGCCCTCATGATACGGCTTCAGACGCTGTCCGTTCACCTTGAAAACCTTGTGCGTCTCCCCATCAAATAAATCCACCGCTCCGTGGGGGAAAACTTGGGCAACGACATATGGTCCCGTCCATCTAGACCGGAGCTTTCCTGGAAAGAGCTTCAAACGTGACTGAAATAAAAGAACTTTATCTCCGACTTTGAAGTTCTTCCTAAGAATATTCTTGTCATGCCATGCCTTAGTCTTCTCCTTGTAGATGACGGCGTTGTCATAAGCCTCAAGACGCAACTCTTCCAACTCATGCAGTTGTAACTTCCGAAATTCTCCAACTTCATCAACCTGCATATTGCACCTTTTCACGGCCCAAAAGGCCTTGTGCTCAAGCTCCACTGGAAGGTGACAACCTTTCCCAAAGACCAATCTATACGGAGACATCCCAATGGGAGTTTTGTAGGCTGTTCGATAAGCCCACAATGCATCGTCCAACCTCAAACTCCAATCTTTTCTACTAGGCCCGACAGTTTTCTCCAAGATTGTCTTGATCTCTCTATTGGACACTTCAGCTTGTCCATTTGTCTGCGGGTGATAGGCTGTAGAGATTCTCTGGGTGACATGGTATTTCCTCAACAGAGCACTCACGGTCTTGTTACAAAAGTGAGTGCCCCTATCACTTATTATGGCCTTCGGGATACCAAAACGAGCAAAAATGTTTGCCTTCAAGAAACCTGCTACAACTCGTGAATCATCAGTTTTGGTGGCCTTCGCTTCCACCCATTTGGAAACGTAGTCCATCGCAAGCAAAATGTATAGGTTCCCGTATGAACTAGGAAACGGTCCCATGAAGTCGATACCCCAAACATCAAAAATCTCACAAAAAATGATCGGTGCTTGTGGCATCTCATTCCTCCGGGACACATTCCCAAGTCGTTGGCATCTATCACAGGTCTTACAAAAGGCGTATGCATCCCGGAAGATGTGTGGCCAATAAAAACCTGCCTCTAGCACTTTCCTAGCTGTTTTGTTAGCCCCGAAATGTCCCCCACATGCATAGGAATGACAAAAAGTTAAGACCGAGTGTACCTCATTATCAGGGAGACAACGTCGTATGACTTGATCGTTACAGTGCCTCCAAAGATAAGGGTCATCCCACACATAGAATCTAGCATCACTTCGCAACTTGTCCCTTTGGGCCTTGGAATAGTTAGGTGGAAACTCTCCCGTGACGAGAAAGTTCACCAAATGAGCATACCATGGCTTGAAGGCTTTAAGCGCAAGAAGCATCTCCTCTTGAGCAACATCTGAATTCCTGTTGGTCTGGAAACCGCGAGGGACAGCGGGCCACGGCGATCGCGTTTTTGTTTCTGTCGTAGAGATGGAATCTGTCTGACTTTCTGGAGGATAACCGCGGGCAACGGCGATCACGGGTGGTCGCGGTTTGGCTGCTGCAGTAACTCCAAATAGAGTGTCGTCAGGGAAATTTCCCTGAATCTGCATTTGCATCTCAGGCTTGTCATCTCCTCCTATCAATCTGCTCAAGTGGTCAGCCACCAAATTTTCGGCTCCCTTTTTATCTCTAATCTCAATGTCAAACTCACTCAACAACAAGATCCACCAAATCAGCCTTGGCTTGGCATCCTTCTTTGTCAACAAGTAGCGAAGCGCTGCGTGGTCGGTGTAGACGATCACTTTGGTCCCAAGAAGGTACTGCCTAAACTTTTCCAAGGCAAACACAATTGCTAGCATCTCCTTTTCGGTAGTAGTGTAGTTCCTTTGTGCTCCGTTCAAAGTCATGGAAGCATAATGAATCACATGGGACGCCCTTGCTTCCTTCTGTCCAAGAACTGCACCTACAGCAAAATCACTTGCATCACACATGATCTCAAAAGGGCGAGACCAATCCGGTGCCTGAATGATAGGGGCGCTAGTAAGACGTGCTTTCAACTCATCAAAGGCCGCTTTGCAAGCATCGCTCATCACGAAATCAACCTCCTTCTTCAGCAACTCACACAAGGGAGATGAAATCTTTGAAAAGTCCTTAATAAACCTGCGATAAAAACCCGCATGGCCTAAAAAGGAGCGCACTTCCCTCACGTTAGTAGGATAAGGCAATGTCTCAATCACATCAATTTTGGCCTTATCTACCTCAATACCTTTAGCCGACACAATATGTCCTAGCACAATTCCCTGTTCAACCATGAATTGGCACTTTTCTGAGTTAAGAACCAAGTTGGTTTCAATGCACCTTTTGAGCACTAGAGACAAATGATTCAAGCACGCATCAAAGTTGTCACCATGCACAGTGAAATCATCCATAAACACCTCAATGAAGTTTTCCACATACTCAGAGAAAATACTCATCATGCACCGCTGAAATGTCCCGGGGGCGTTACACAACCCAAATGGCATCCTTCGATATGCAAAGGTACCAAAAGGGCATGTGAACGTCGTCTTTTCTTGGTCCTCCGGTGCTATAGCAATCTGAAAATACCCTGAGTACCCATCAAGAAAACAATAGAAAGAGCGTCCGGCAAGTCGCTCAAGCATCTGGTCAATAAAGGGCAAGGGGAAGTGATCCTTTCTTGTTACCGCATTCAGCTTATGGTAATCTATACATACTCGCCATCCTGTTTGTAACCGGGTGGGGACCAACTCTCCTTGTTGATTCTCCACAAGCGAAATACCTCCCTTCTTGGGCACAACTTGTGTAGGACTCACCCACTTGCTATCAGAAATGGGGAAAATCATACCAGCTTGTAGGAGCTTCAACACCTCCTTCTTCACCACCTCAGTCATTGGTGGGTTAAGTCATCTCTGAGGCTGCCTGATTGGTTTGGGATCTCCTTCTAGTAGAATTCTGTGCATACAAGTTGAGGGACTTATCCCTTTGATATCTGCAATCGTCCATCCCAAAGCTATCTTATGCTCCTTAAGCACCGCTACCAACTTCTCCTCGTGTTCTTTGGAAAGACTATTAGAGATGATGACCGGCAACGAGTCCTCTTTCCCAAGAAATATATACTTAAGATGCTTGGGCAGCTGCTTCAATTCAACTTCCGGTGCCTGCACAATAGAAGGTAGGAGCTTCTTGCTCGGCACTATTAGTTCCATGGGGCCACTGCCCAAATGAGTATGAGAATACTTACCTTCAACATTCAAATGAGCCAAGACTACCTGCATGTTAGTGGACAAAGACAATTCTGCATGTGGATCCACTACATCATTCTCTATAATAGATCGCAACTCATCACAGCAAGTAATGTCAAATACATCTTGAACTAAAGGCTCAATCACATCAATAGAACACAAGGAATGATCATCAATGGTCAGCAAGTTGAACAACAATTTCGGTCTTATGCAAGGGTCCTAATCCTAGGGATTCATACAAGGAGAAAGGCAAAACATTGATAGATGCACCAAGATCAAGCATACATCTTTCAATTTTTGTATCACCTATCACACATGTAATGCTAAACATGCCTGGATCACCACACTTTTTAGGCATTCGCCTTTGAAACACCGCAGACACATGCTCACTAACTTTGACCTTTTGTTTCCCTTTCAATTTTTGATTCCTTTTAATAGTGCAGATTTCTTTCAAGAACTTAGCAAACCGAGGAATACTCTTAACCAATTTAAGCAAAGGAATGTTTACCTCACACTTACTGAAGGTCTCGAATATCTCCTTGTCATTCTCCGGTCTTCTAGTCTCCTTCAACGCCTCAGGGAAAGGCGGGACCGGCTTCTGAGAGCATAGAGGTGGAAAGCTCGGACGAACATAATCATCAGAAGGATCTTGGTCCAAACCGCGAGTGAGGGCGGGTGACGGCGATCGTGTAATACCCCGTAGTTTTTAAGGGTATTTTGAAATTTTATTTTTCTTATGCCCGGATTGCTAGACGGATTTAATTCAGAGAAGATCGGATATTCTGTAATATGTTCTGAACTCTGTAAAATTTTCCGAGCATTATATAATACAGTTGAGGTGTTTTTGGGGTTAATGTATCGTTAGTGTACGAATATATTTAACCCGGGTTTAAGGAAATTAACCCAAAGTGAATTCGGATAAGACGAAGGCTTTTTGGCCGTGACCGCACCCGGCGCCAGGAGCCACCGCACCCGCGGCAAGGCCAGAAACAGAGTCGGTGTTGTCTTCCTCGATGGCGGTTACTATAGCGTCTGTTTGGCAATCCAAGTGGGCTTGCAAGTGGCTCTTTCGCTTTGTCCCCTTGTCCCCGGCTTGTCCCCTTGGAGGTGGTTCGGATTTGGGCTATAAAAGGGAGTGAAACCGAAGCCAAGAGCTCTCTTCTTCTTCCTTCTTTCCTCCTCTGTTTTCCTCTGTTTTTCTCCATTAAAGCCGAGCTTGTGAGCTTTGTGTGTGGGAGATTTTGAGTGTCTCTTGAGTTGAGAAGGTGCTCTTGAGTGTTGTTGGAAGCTTTGAAGTGTTGGGAGATCAAACCAAGAACAAATCGAAGCAACGAATCGATTTGGGTAAGTTTTCTCCATGGCCGCTGTCAAGTTCTCGCCTCTGTGCATCCACCATACCCGCGGCAAGACTCCCACCGCACCCGCGGCGAGCTTGTCCAAGTGTGTGTTTTGTGGTTTGGCTTTGGGCTTGGCTCGTTTCCTTTGATTTCTTCTTGTATTCTTTTAGATTCATATATAAGTGTATTGAATCTAACTTAGGGTCTTGTTATGGGCCATTTCTTAGGGATTTAATATCCAAGATCTGCTCCAGTTTCAGATCCAGGAACTAGACGTTGCTCTGCTTGGTTCGAGCTTGTCGGATCTAAGGCAAGTGGCGGTTCGCTCTTGCTCATCATTCCATATTTCAATTATTTATCAATAGTTTTGTTGTTAAATAATTTGGGATGGTTGTTAATTATGTTGGAAATTGTTTGATAACGTTATGTGATTAAAAAACTGATATTATCCTAGGTTGTATATTCTGCTAGAACCGACGCTAGTATATTATAGATTTGTTGTGCAGGTGAAGGCCGTAAGGGTCTTTGATGTGATTTATTGTGTGTGTTTTAGATTATTAAATCTAGGGTGATAGTTGTGCAGGTTGGGCTGTGATGGTCCTGTGTGTGGTTGTTGTGTGTTTAAACTGTTAGTTAGCACGAGTATTCGTAGGACCGACTGGATCCGTGAGTTCCATGTGCGTTTCTTTATAACTGTTAAGGGCAGCTGAGACCCATGCGATAGTAAGAGGTTTGGATCCTGGGAGGTCCATTCTTCGATGAGATGTTAGAGGTTTGGATCCTGTGAGTTCCATTCCGAGTCCTGCGTGACAGGAGGTTAAGTTAAAAGCTTATAACGTGATGTGTGTGTGTGTGTGGTCATTTAATTCGGATAAGTGCTTGAGGGCACCTAATTAATGAATCTTGGGCGAGTAGTGCAGCTAGGCGCTAGTGCAGCTAGGAAAAACTCGTCTTAGTTGTAGATCGCTCGTATGCGATACTTGTGTGATGTGGTTATGTGTGTTTGTTTGAGTTTTCCAACATTTGTCATCATTTTCCGTAAAGGCTCATTTCTTTTGGAGTCTTCTTTTGGGATTGATTGCTGTGAGACTCGATCTCCAGAATCTTCTCTTGTGTATACCTCTTGTTTATTTCAGTAGGAGTATGATGGTTGACTATCGTCATCGGTTATTATTTGAGAAGCGATGAGTCTAACCTAATACGACTGCTTCGAACCACTCTGCTTTGTACCCTTGCTAGTCTATTCATTTAGACTAACCAACCGTTATATTCCTTGCATGGTTGGCTGGTGTCATCCGTTCGATTCGGCACATCAGGCGTGTTGAAGATCCGAGAAGGCTAGAACGACTATGAAGATGAACGGTGTTTTGACAAGTTGTTTTGTCGTTGTATTTAAAAGATTTCCGCTGTGCTATTTTGTATTTTGTTAAAGACTTTCGCTGTTGCATTTCTGATGAATTGGGTCGTTTTTGGAATCGTGAAATTCCGCGACCATGTGGTTAATAAAAGTTATGATTTTAGTATTGTAACTGTGTTTTAAGTCAGTTATGACGTCGGAAAAGCCTGGGGTGACTTCGGGGTTTACGTCCGGAGTCACCAGCAGTAACGCTTTCAATTCTTTCGAAAATTTGGGGGTGTTACATATCGCGGTTCTGAAGTTGAAGTTTCTAGGACGTCTGGCAAATAACCGCGGGCGGTCGCGGGCGCAGGTGGTCGCGGTTTTTCTTGCAGACTCCCGTCCAGATCTTCTGCAGAATCCAGTGGTTCTTCATCGTCAAAACAGCGATCGCGGTAGGTCGTGGTGGATCGCGGTTTTCTGTTTTCAGACTCTGCAGAACTGTCTTGCAATTCACCCTGTTCAGCAATAGGGCTTATGTTCGGCTTCTTTCCACTCCTCAAGGTAACTGCACTCACATTCTCCCTCGGGTTGACCATCGTTTGTGACGGTAATTTTCCCGAATCACGGGCCTCTAGATTACTCACAGCTTGAGCAATTTGTGCCACTTGCTTCTCAAGATTCTGGATGGATGACTTTGTTTCAGCATCCTTCTGCATAACCGACTGAGCCAATGACTTGATCATGTCTTCAGCTGACATGGTTTGTCTAGGGTTGTATTGTGGCCTCGGTTGCTGTTATGGTTACAAGAGGTGAGGATTCTGAACATTTTGCTGGTTACTCCACCTGAGATTTGGATGATCTCTATATCCTGGGTTGTAGGTGTTAGAGAATGGATCATACTTTGGTCTTGGTTGCCATCCTCCTACAGAGTTCACCTCAGCATTTGACTCCTGAAGTGCTGGGCATAGATCATTTGGATGTCCCACTTCATTACAAATTCCACATGGTCTGGCTTGTGGTGGAGTGCCATTCAGCATAAAGCACTTCATCATTTCCTTCAACTCATTCACATCAGATTCAATCTTGGACGAAGAACCCACAGCCTTGAGACTCTCTCTTTTGCTAAATTGCCTTGAGCCTTCAGATAGCTCTTGAAACATCTCAAAAGCTTGGGGAGGAGTTTTGTTCAGAATATTACCTCCACAAGCGGCATTCACCATTCTACGCTCCTCATCCGAGAGACCATTGAACAAGTAGAGGATGAGATCCTGATCACTGTACCCATGATATGGGCAACTTGCACATAACCGCTTGAATCTCTCGTAGTACTCATATAAGCTTTCACCTCCTTGTTGTTCAATAGTAGCAATGGCTCTCTTTAAACTATTCAGCTTTGTGGCCGGGAAGTATTTCTCAAGAAAAGCTTTCTTCATTTCGGCCCATGTCGTGATACTTCCCGGGGCAAGGTAGTAGAGCCAATCGTTTGCAGAATCCTTCAAAGTGAATCCAAATGCTCTCAACATGATGGTGTCAGCAGTGACACCTCTTGGCTTCATGCTAGAACAGACCGCATGAAATTGCGCTAAGTGCTTATTCGGGTCTTCTCCAGCAAGTCCATGGAAATGAGGTAACTCATGGATCAATCCTGCCTTTAGCTCAAAGTTCACTCCTTCAGCTAACTCAGGAATGGTTATAGCCAAAGGTTGTTGCTCCAAGTTCGGGGCGGTTAGCTGTCTCAACGTCCTATCAGCCATCTCTGTTTGGTTCAGAAGTTCACGGGTTGCTCTTCGATTCCTGAAAAATGTCCGCTCAATTTCTGGATCAAAATCAAGAATGGGAGAATCAGTAGCACGGGTGTGAACCATACAAAAGGTTCACACCAAAAGTTGATAAACAAACAATTACAAAGAGAAGGAACGATTATCAACTCCCCGGCAACGGCGCCAAATTTGATAGCTTTTTTTTCAGTCGTGCACGCTATCAAATTAATCCTAAATTACAACTAGAGTATAGCATGCAAGTAAGGAGTCGAACCCAAGGGAGTTAACACGTCAATTTCAATGCAATTACTAATTTATCAACTTAAAAGGACAAATGGGGGGGGGGGGGATTTGGTTTTCTACTAAAACTACTCAAATAAAACAACACCGAATCAAGTTTAAACAAATATGAAGAAAGGGAGCTTCACCTAGTAAGTTTCCACACAAAGGTTAACCAAGTTGATCATAGATTCTTCTCATGTTCATATTTATCCTATGGATTTGTTCCAATTCTGATCTTGTTTATATTAGCAAGCCAACCGGTCTTGCTAACACTTACTAATTGATAACCTAGAAGACCTCCTAAGTTGGTTCAATCAATATCATAGAGTATAAGATTAATGGATTGCAAACAAGACTCAACACCGCAAGTATGTCATGCAAATCAATTTCCTTTTCACAATTGAACTCAATTTACCAATTTCATGCAATTGTGGTTGCTACCTATGATTAGGGATTCCACCGTCTATCCCAAATCTAGCACATAAATTACTATAGATTTAGACTAGGTGATCAATCTAGCAAAATAGATAGTAATAGAAATATGCTCAAGGAAATCAATACCAAATCCAAAGGGATGAACAAGAGAAATAAACCTTACAACCAAGTCAACCTTGTGCTTCCACGCTAGGTAAAACAAGGGTTTAGTTCTTGCTCATGTTCTTCACACAATTCCAAATCCAAAAGAAAAACAAAGGAAAACTAATTATGTTCTTGAGAAAAAAAACAAAGGAAGATCGAATGGCTGCTCAGTCTGGACGTGCTTCTTTCTAAACCTAATCCGAGCCCATTTAATTACCAATTAACTCAGCAAAATGAAACGGCCAAGTAGAAAGGAAAATCGGGAGCTGTTCAGTCGCGCGGCAAAACCGCGACCAACAGCGATCGCCATGGCTCGCGGTTTCGGCTCCCCAAGGTTCTGCTGACCACTGGTCGCCTGGAGAATAAAAGTGATCGCGGGAGATCGCGTCAGATCGCGGTTTCCACTCCAGCACTTCTGTCTTCTGATCACCTGCCCTCCAACATGTCTTCGAACTCCGTCTTCAACTCGTAAGTGCTTTCAAATCATCCACAATGCAGCTCCGCACTACCAGCATCAACATCACCCCCAGAACCCTGTCAAAGTCTCCTAAAATGTGCTAATAATCCCTAACTACGCCATACAAAGTACGGCGTATCCCCTCCATCTCCTTCCTCCACATGACACTCTCTTTCAGCCCCCCTTTCCCCCTTTTTTTTTACGAGGGCGTTATATACACGTTGTTTTTTAAGTTTTCGCACGCGGGTTGGTGCACTCAATTTTGGCGTGCAGGTTTGGGGCGCCAAATTAAGGCATGCAGGGGGCAAAATAGTAAGAAAGGGGCAAAATACCATAAAGCTCACGCGCCAAAAGAAGGCGCATAGAAAACGTAAGCCTTCTACTGGCGCATGGTGCGGCTCTTCTGGGCACACGAACTGGCACGCCAGATTTTGGCGTGCGGTATTTAGCCGTTTGAAAAATACAACCGTTGGATGTGTCAGATTGAGGCGTGCTTAACGGGCATATTTTCCAACGACTAAATCTGACCCTATAACTATCCGAATTCAACTCCATATCCAAAATACCCTTATAAAAAATGTCTCATACTAGTTTAATGATGATTGGCACTTGAGCGGAGACGATGAGGATTGGCAAGCTAGCAGAGAAGACGACGATGGGCCCTCGAGCAAAGACGATGACGATGGGCCCTCGAGCGAAGACGGTGACAATTGCCACTCGAGCGGAGAAGATGAAGGAGAGGATGACGATGGGAACTCGAGCGACAATTTCGTGGTTAATGTTGAAATAAGTTTTAAATCCTAAAATTTTAGGTCATAGTTATATGTATAAATTTCGTACGTAGTTAGTTTCGTAACCTAAGTAATGCATAATTAGGTATGAACTAGTAGCTATGAATACAACTTCATGGTTGAATATATTGTAGATGTAAAAAGAAAAGATTTTGTGGTTAGTGTTGAAATAATTTTGGTTGAAATGATAAGTTTTGTTATAGTTATTGTAAAAATTTCGTACTTAGTTAATTCCGTAGTCTAGATATGGATTAATTTGTAACCTTAGTAAATAATTGTTCGTTAAAGATTAATATTTACGTACATATACTCATAGAGGCCTATACTATTACGTATTATTGAATATATTATAGGTGTAAGAAAAAAGATTTAAAGTAGGATATGTGGCCTTTAAAAATTATAATCGTGATTTTCTAAATCATCCGTGATTATGCAAACATGTATAGGGGAGAGACTATGGAGGTGTATTTCGTACTAGCCTAATGTGGGATAGTCGCCAAGAATTGACTGATTGGGCTAGGCAGAAGGCAAAAGATTTGATGATTGTTCTGGTCACTCGTAACTCAAATGATAAAATGATTAGTTTGACTTGCGAGCAATACGGTAAATATAGATCAAGAAGGCCAAAAGTTAATGAAGAAGATCCGGAAAAGTGAGTTGAGATTATTCGTAAAACCAGATCAAAGAAGTGCGGATGTAAATTTGAGTTGTATGGGGTTCGATTGAAGAAAAAGCCAGGGTAGACTACTCATAAATGGATCTTGGATGTGATAGAAGGTCGCCACAACCATGCGCTTCTGACTAACTTCATTGGGCATGCATACATGGGTAGAATGACCCCCAATGAGCAGCTCGTGGTTAAGAGCTTGGGCAAACATTTGATGGGGCCGAAAGGTATAGTTGCATATTTGAGGACTTTCTTTCCCGAAAATGTAACATCCATGAAGCAGGTTGTGAATTCATTGCAAAAGATCTAGTACGAGGATCGTGGGGAATTGACGGTTATCCAGTGAACTCTAAATTTTTTTAGAGAAAATAACTATGTAGTTCATCCTCTGAGTAAGAAGTCAACGAGTGAGGTGGATATCCTATTTTTTGCTCATCCGAAGTCACGACACCCGTTGAAGATGTTCCCACATGTGGTAGTTATCGACGCCACCTACAAGACAAATAGGTATGCATTACATTTTAATATAATACTTGCTTTATCTATGTACTTAATTTTGGTTCTGTAATTTTTAACAAACAATATTTTATCTTTTGTACAAGTATGATATGCCATTGGTGTAAATTGTTGGTTTTACTTGCACTCACAAGACGTTCAACAATTGCCGAAGACGTTCAACATTGCCTCGATAACTACCACAATATTTTATCTTGCACTATAGGTATGATATACCATTGGTGGAAATCGTGACATAATGGCCTCGTTGGGTACGTTGAGAGGGAGTGGCTCATTCCATACATGGAAAACATACTAAGAGCATGGACGAATCGTCATCTTCATTTCATCATGCGGACTTCATACAAGTATCCCCTGACCAATGTTTAGTTGATTATTGATATTGGGTCTCATTAAAGTGTTATAACACGAGTCCTTTTACATGTTTTGATAGGGTTGAGGGTATACATAAGGTGTTGGAGGACATTTTGCGTTCTAGTAGAGGTGGCTTTAATAGAGTGTCTGTGAGGATCCACCAAGCGGTCACAATTCAAATTGAGCAGGTGAGGGAGAGCATGGAGATATCACGGACTACACGACCAACGTTTTTTAATGAAAACATTGCGCCAGAAGTAAGAATAGCCTTTGCAAGGTTATTCTATAAAGTATCGGACATGTGCTTCGATTTGTTGTTGGGCATGTATGATCAGATAGTGAAGGAGGAATATTCTGAAGATTGTACCGATCAGTGGGTGAGAGATTTCTTTGGTCTGCCGTGCGTCCACAGAGTTGCAAACGCCATCATTACGGGGACCCTAATCATGCCGTATGAAGTACACGACTTCTAGAAGCAACTGGTATGGGAAGGGATTCCAACAACAAATGTGCCCACTCAGGACAATGTACGGATGTGCCATTCGGAGTTGAAGGTGCATCATATGTACGCGAGATTGGAGGAAAAGGATTTGGGACGAGACACATTATACCAACTAGGTGAGTTGTATTATGACTTGGAGTATCCGGATGAAAGTTCATTGAAAGAGCCGACATGGATCGTTTCAAAAGGAAGGCCAAAGGGTTCCACGAAGTATGACATCACGAGGCAGCTGAGCTTGTTTGAGCACATAAAGGACGAGTTGGAGGAGTATGAGAAGGAGAAGGAGAATGAGAAGGCAAAGCAGAAGGCGAAGGAGAAAACCAGTGGGAGCCAAGGTAGAGGTCAGGGTCACCCTAGAAAGGAACCAAATGCAGATTCGACCGACATTGGGAGTCAATCCCAACCCGAATGGTCTGCATTACTTTTGGTATCCGTACATTGCGGGGGATAGAGATGTACGTCTAGACGGACATTGTGGGTATCGGACACTAGTTGTACCATTGGGCATGGAAGAAAATGAGTACCCCAAAGTTCGACACCAGCTGGGGGCAGAGTTATTTGACAACCCAGATGTATACAAGCCAATAATTCCTAGACTACGGCCGAGGTTGACCTATGAGGAACTTATGTTTCAAGTGAACTATATCATCAGTCCTTGCTCCTCGGACTACTGGCTTGATATGCCCCTGTTTGGTTTAGTCTTTGCCACGGCTTATCAATTTGCACTGGCCTTTTTGTCCAGGGATGGTCCGTGCTTGTGCTTACCAATGAAGGCGTCTGACACAAGCCCAGACCCTCCAAAGAAGATATTGACGATGGCCCACGTGGGGAACCAGAACCACTTCATACCGGTAAAGCTTATTGTTTCTAAACTATTTCGATGTAATTGCTCATTTGTTTAGTCTAATTAAGGTTAATTATTGTGTTTGTAGGTGCGGCTCAAGGATGGATCTCCACTACTGATCAACTCTACTTTGTAGTGCTTATCTAGGAGTTGTTATCGGTGTTTTGGGTGCCATTTGTATGGGTTTAGAGCACAACTGTGGAGTATGGAGTTGAGGAGAAGAAGTGTGGAATTGGTGGTTTAAAGGAGCTTAAACGGAGATATCCAGAAGACGAGGAGTAGACCACTTGAGGAGACCAAGGAAGAGTAGAAAAAAGAGCCACACGAAGGAGAAGAAAGGAGGATCCGCGACCAAAGGCGACCGCGGGCGAGTTTGGAAGCCGATCGCGGAGAATTCGAGACGAACGAGCGAGAAAAGCCATTTTCCGCGACCGCGGAGAATATTCCGCGACCGTGGAAAATCCCATCAGCGAGCACAAGTCGAGAGCAAAGTTTTAATTTCCGCGACCGCAGAATTACTTCCGCAATCGCGGAATGACACGGCGGCGAGCGCGGCGATCTTCGTCCGAAGTTTCTTTATTTTATTCTGATTTTTCTTTTCTTTTATTATTTCATACTTTATATTTTATTTCCTTTTAGATCATTTTTGTTATCTTTTCACTTTAGTTTAGGGTTAGGTTATTTAACCTAGTTTCTCTAGCAGACTTATTTTCATTCAACGTTGTTTCCATTCAGCAATTTTCCCTTTGAAGTTTATTGTTTCCAAGAACTATGAAGAACTAAGCACCCTTTGCTTAGTCCGACATTTGAAGCCTTCGTATGATTTGATTGTGAGGTTATAACTCTATTTCCTATTCCTTTGGATTATATCTTTTCTCTTGAGCATATTCATATTGATTATTATTGATTGAGTAGATTGATCACCTAGTTGATATTAGTAATTGTCTATTGCTAAGGTTTGGATATTTCGAGTTGAGATTCCTTATCTATTGTAGCATCCATGATATTCTAGGACTAGTTGGACTAGTTTATTATGAAAGAGAATTGATTATGTGCTAAATGCTGCGAAACATCGGTGTTGTAAGTATCCTGGTTAATTCATATGCTCTATGCTGCTGTTGTTCTAAATCTTGATAGTTTCTCGTGAGTTTAATAGTAAGGGTTGCCAGGCCGAGTTGGACTGATAACTAATTAAGAATAGGGACATGAATAATCAAAAGAAGGAATAGAGATAACCTAGGACCAATCAATCATATGAATGGTGTATATTTGTTTGGCTAAGTTTTTTCCCAATTTGATTACAAACCTTTGCTTTTGTTTCCTTTGTTTACTTGTTTACAAACAACCAACCAAACCCCCCTTTGTTACTTTTGCATGCAGCCTTACATAAAGAAAGACAACTCCTCCCTGTGAGATTCGACCCTTGCTTGCCTATTCTACTAGTTTAGGTTGTTAAGGATTTTATTTTGATAAGGCGATACGACTTTAGCTATCTGTCAAATTGGCGATGTTGTCGAGGAGGCAGGTTTTGTTTTTCTTGTGTGTGTTTGTGTGCTAATTTGTGTGTGGACCTATCTTATGGTCCACACCCGTGCTATTGACTCTCCACTCTTAGTTTTAGATACAGAAATTGAGAGAACGCTCTCCCAGAGCCGCAGAGTGAACAGATCTTTGGTTTTTGACAAATCAACTTTTGAGATGGCTGACGAACAACAGACATTGAGGCAGCTGACTGCCCCTAACCTGCAACAGCGAACGCTGGCTGTGCATTTTCCTGAGCTAGCCGATGTCGTCAACTTCGAGCTCAAGTCAGGGTTGATCCACTTACTCCCCCACTTCCATGGGCTGAGTGGTGAAGACCCTAACAAGCATCTGTCGGAATTCCATGCAGTCTGCACGAGCATGAAGCCTAAGGGAGTGATTGAGGACCAGATCAAGCTGAGGGCCTTTCCTTTCTCCTTGAAGGATGCGGCCAATGATTGGTTCTATTACCTGACTGATACACACAATTATGTTGTGTGTATAGACGGAGTTTTAGCATATATTTAGTGGTGTTTAGGGAAGCATTGGAGCTTTACTGGAGCATTGAAGTGGAGACACTGAAGACGTCACTTGGAGGCATTTTAGGAGATTTCTAGAGCTGAAGCGAAGAACCCCCAAGAAGTGCTCTGGCGGCGACCGCCGCACCCGTCAGCAGTGGATCCGAACTCTTTTATTTCCTTATTTCATATTTTATTATTATTAGTGTTTTTATTATTTCATTTTAATTTATCTTTAGAGACTTATTTCCTTTTAGTATTTAAGGGTAGAGGGAAGGCTTGTTTCCGGGGGAACCCTACTTTCATTGTTTTTCCTTTCTACGTACCTTGCTATGAAGAACTAAGCCTCTCTTGCTTAGTCGGACAATTGAAGCTTTCGTCTTGATTTAGTTGTGAGATTTTCGTTCCTTATCTATCGCATGGATTTTATCTATTCTCTTGCTTGAATTGTTTATGATTAATATTGATAATCTCTAGCCTGCGCAACTAGGGTTTGTCTCTATTAATTGATTGCTAGATCTAGATTGTTACTGGTTGAGCATATCTTCATCTTATTAGCAACTGTATCGTACTAGTAACTGGTTGTGCTAGTCTTATGTAGAAGAGAACTGATTTACATTCTAGTATAAAAGCTGGTTGTTTTATGCTAGATTGTATCCTATCTATATTCCTATCCTTAATGCTGATGTTAAACTGAATCTTGATGGTTTCATGGTTGTTTAATTAGTTAGTGCTATAAGTATCTGGTTATGCGTGTAGTTACTTTAGAAAAGGAATAGGAATTTCCATTGCATGAGATATTGAATGATTATCTATGATCAACTTATCATACGAATAGTGAATGTTTGTTTGGCTGAGCTATTTCCCCAATTACTGAATTCATAATCTTTCGTTTGTTTGCCTTTGCATGCTTAGATCTTCTAAAACACACAAAACCCCCCTCTGGCTACTTAAAGATTGACATAGAAATTATACATAAAGATAGAATTTGTCTCCCTGTGGACTCGACCCTTACTTACTTAAGACTACGGTTTAAGATTTGTTTGGATTACTTGCATAGCAGTAATTAGCACGACAAATTGATGTTATCACTGACCCCAGGGAGCATAGACACATGGGCCAAGATGAAAAAGGCCTTCCTGGAGAAGTACTTCCTAGCGACGAAGCTGAACAGCCTGAAGAGGAGTATTAGCAACATCGAACAGCAGGCTGCTGAGTCGCTATATGAGTACTACGAGCGCTTCAAGAGGCTGATTTCCAGTTGCCCCTATCATGGCTACTCCGATCAGGACCTCGTACTTTATTTGTACGGAGGTCTTCTTGATGACGAGCGGAGGATGGTGAACACTGCTTGTGGAGGAAATATCCTGAACAATACTCCCGACCAGGATTTTGAAGTCTTCTTTGAGCTATCTGAGGGCTCAAGACAGTTTAGCAGAAGGGCGAGCGCCCAATCCGTGAGAGCTGGAGCATCTCAGCCTAATTCCACTCTACTCGCTGAGATGGTTGAGATGAAGGAGATGATGAGGCGGTGCATGATGAAGGGTGGCCAGCAGCAGGTCAAATCATATGGGATATGCCAAGACACGATGCATCCAACTGACGCATGTCCCACGCTGTAGGAGCCCACTGCTGAGGTGAACGCAATTGGAGGATATGGCCCTCAAAGGCCAAGATATGACCCGTACTCCAACACCTATAATCCAGGGTGGAGAGATCACCCCAATTTGAGGTACGGAAACCAGCAGAACATTCATCATGGTCAGGAGAACCAAGAATACCCACAGAGGCCGCCACAATTTTTTTCCCGCCTACAACAGTACCAGCAGCCTGGGGGTCAACAATATAGAGCTCCATACGACCAGAGACCCCAAGGCCAGAGTTCGAGTGCCTCTACGTCCAGTGAGGACAAGATCAATGCCCTTGTCCAGGACATGCAAGCCATGGTTAACAATGTGAACACACTAGCGAACACTGTGGCCCAACATCAGCAAGAGACGAAGTCCAGTATTCAGAACCCAGAAAAACAAATGGGGCAAATCTCTATAGTTGTGAGCAAGTTGGAAGCTCGGGAGTCGGGGAAACTACCCTCTCAAATGGTAGTCAACCCGAAGGAGAATGTGTGTGCCATGACATTAAGGAGTGGAGCTGAGGTGGAGGCTAGGCGAGTACGAGAGAGAGAAATCCGCGATCGCGGTGCGACCACCGACGAGGAGAAGGAAGAAATCGGCGCTAATCCGCGACCGCGGCAAGAATTCTGCGACCGCGGAAAAAGCACGGACGAAGAGGAGCAACAAGTCGGGAATTTTCCGCGACCGCGGCATGAAATCCGCGATCGCGGAAAAAGAATTGAAGAAGGCAATCAGGTCGAACAAATTCTGCGATCGCGGCCACCAATCCGCGATCGCGGAAATTCCCCAAACGCATCCTTTCGTCTCGACGACCCCTATGACGACTACGTGCGCCCCTATTTCCCTCCGCTCGGATCAGTAAAGCCTCCCGCACCCTTCCCCGAGGCTCTGGCGGACACGAGAAGGCCAGCCAATGTTAAGGAATTGTTTGAGACATTTAGCAATTGTGAGGTAAACATTCCTTTACTCAAGATGGTAAATAGTATTCCTCGCTATGCTAAATTTTTGAAGGAGCTCTGCACGATTAAGAGGAAGAGGGCGGTTAAGGAGAAGAAAAAGGTGCAAGTTAGTGAGAATGTGTCCGCTATGCTGTAAAAGTGGATACCCAAGAAGGCGAGCGACCTTGGGATGTTCATTATTCCCTGAAAGATTGGGGGTACCTTGTTCGACAAGGCCTTACTTGATTTGGGTGCCTCCATAAACGTGTTGCCTCTCTCACTGTACAAGTCTCTGGAGGTGGGACCATTAGAGAAGACGGGGATCGTCATCCAGCTGGCGGATAACTCATATGTCTACCCCAAAGGAGTGGTGCAGGACGTGCTAGTCGAGGTTGATAAGTTAGTCTTCCCTGCAGACTTCTTCGTGATGGACACGGGGCAGAACAAGGATGCAGCGCATGTGATGTTAAGAAGGCCGTTCATGAATACGGCAGGGACAAAGATCGATGTGAGCAGCGGTTCGCTCACAATGGAATTCGACGGGGTGAGGGTCGGTTTCAACATAGATGATGCAAAGAAACACCTTCCAGATGGAAACCCCGAGTGCTCAACGGATGTGAGTGAACCAAGTTGAGTTCAGAGAGTAGTATGTCGAGCCACGACAATAACTAAGGCGATGTCCGGGAGGCAACCCGAGGGATGTCTTTCTTTCTTGTCTTTTCATTACATGTTTTCGTTATTTGTGTGTTCTTTTTTGTTTTTGCTTTCGTTTTTCTTGTTGCATTTAGACTAACCTGCAGGAAGGAGGCCCCGAGCCATAATTGAAGACGGTGTTAACCACGCGCCAACAATGTAAGTCTCCTACTTCCCTGCACTCGAAAAAGAAAAATAGTTCTACCGAAGGCCAGCTGTCCGAGTTTTCCCATGGAGAGAAGGTGTGCGTCATGCTGCCAAGGAGGAGACATTCACCCCACATTTTTATTTGGCAACGATGATGGCCCTACAGTCGACAGCTGAGGAGGAGGAACACTAGAGCCTGCCACACGAGTACATCTGGGCCCATTTTTGTGTTCATTGAAGACAGTGCAGCCCTGATTCCTTTGCTATTCCACTACGCCTTACAGTGGGTCTATTTGTTTGAAGACCAGCGCAACACCAGAGACATGTGCTTTATTGATATACCGCCAGCACCAACTTCCAAGTCCAAGCCAACTCGGCGACGGTTGTGAGTACCTTTCCGCTTTTCCCTGTGCTTCATCTTTTTTTGTCTTTCATTATATTGAGGACAATGCAATGTTTAAGCATGGGGGAGTGTTCTATACTTGCTCGTCGTTGAGGAGAAAATAAAAATAAAAATAAATGAAAAAGCCAAAAAAATAATGAAAAAAGGCAAAAATAGAAATCATGGGATAAGTCGAAAACCCGAAAGGGCGGCTTATGTAATAAGCAGGTGGCTTGGACCAGCATTAGGCTGGGGTAATATGAAGTCAAGAGTGATGTGAGTTATATGTGAGCCCATCTATTGAAAAATGAAATGAGTGGCTTGGTGAAAACCCGAAAGGGCGCCTTGGCAAAATGAGTGAAAAGAAGAAGAGTGATTATTAGGATTCCTCATTTTACCTGACGTGGTGACATAAGAAGAGGAGTTATAAGGAGGATTCGGGTAGGTCACTCTGGGAGGCATAAGAAGATAGATGGGAGACTAGGATTAGATTATTATTCACTCTATGGTGTTCGGGATAAGCTTGGGGAAGTACTCTGCTTTCCTTTAAGCTTGGTTGGTGTTGAGTTATGTGTTGTATTATGTGTTGTGTTGTGCATATTGTATTGGTGCCTTGGAGTTTCGTGTTTAGGTGCGATTCTTAGTGGAGATGATTTTTCTATGCTTCCTAAGACCTTGGGGATTTGATTGGAGGAGTAGGTTTCTTTTAGCTTACTCGAGGACGAGCAAGGTTTAAGCATGGGGGAGTTTGATCAGCTCTACTTTGTAGTGCTTATCTAGGAGTTGTTACCGGTGTTTTGGGTGCCATTTGTATGGGTTTAGAGCACAACTGTGGAGTATGGAGTTGAGGAGAAGAAGTGTGGAATTGGTGGTTTGGAGGAGCTTAAACGAAGATATCCAAAAGACGAGGAGTAGACCACTTGAGGAGACCAAGGAAGAGTAGAAGAAAGAGCGACACGAAGGAGAAGAAAGGAGGATCCGCGACCAAGGGCGACCGCGGGCGAGTTTGGAAGCCGATCGCGGAGAATTCGAGACGAACGAGCGAGAAAAGCCATTTTCTGCGACCGCGGAAAATCCCATCAGCGAGCACAAGTCAAGAGCAAAGTTTTAATTTCCGCGACCGCAGAATTACTTCCGCGACCGCGGAATTACTTCCGCGATCACGGAATGACACGGCGGCGAGCGCGGCGATCTTCGTCCGAAGTTTCTTTATTTTATTCCGATTTTTCTTTTCTTTTATTATTTCATACTTTATATTTTATTTCCTTTTAGATCATTTTCGTTATCTTTTCACTTTAGTTTAGGGTTAGGTTATTTAACCTAGTTTCTCTAGCAGACTTATTTTCATTCAACGTTGTTTCCATTCAGCATTTTTCCCTTTGAAGTTTATTTTTTCCAAGAACTATGAAGAACTAAGCACAATTTGCTTAGTCCGACATTTGAAGCCTTTGTATGATTTGATTGTGAGGTTATAACTCTATTTCCTATTCCTTTGGAATATTTCTTTTCTCTTGAGCATATTCATATTGATTATTATTGATTTGACTAGATTGATCACCTAGTTGATATTAGTAATTGTCTATTACTGGGTTTGGATATTTTGAGTTGAGATTCCTTATCTATTGTAGCATCCATGATATTCTAGGACTAGTTGGACTAGTTTATTATGAAAGAGAATTGATTATGTGCTAAATGCTGCGAAACATCGGTGTTGTATGTATCCTGGTTAATTCCTATGCTCTATGCTGCTGTTGTTCTAAATCTTGATAGTTTCTCGTGCGTTCAATAGTAAGGGTTGCCAGGCCGAGTTGGACTGGTAACTAATTAAGAATAGGGACAAGAATAATCAAAGGAAGGAATAGAGATAACCTAGGACCAATCAATCATATGAATGGTAGATATTTGTTTGGCTAAGTGTTTTTCCCAATTTGATTACAAACCTTTGCTTTTGTTTCCTTTGTTTACTTGTTTACAAACAACCAACCAAAACCCCCCTTTGTTACTTTTGCATGCAACCTTACATAAAGAAAGACAACTCCTCCCTGTGGGATTCGACCCTTGTTTGCCTATTCTACTAGTTTAGGTTGTTAAAGATTTTATTTTGATAAGGCGATATGACTTTAGCCTCCTATCAACTACCTCCCCCTCCGTACGCTTGGCGCAACTACAGGGACCAAAGCAATGGTTGAGATGCAGCGTTTGAGTCAAACTTTAGAGTATTTTGAGAATACAGCACCATATATAATCGTCCACCTAATCCTCCAGTTTAGTTGATTGACCTTAGTGATATTGGATGTAAAAAACAACAACAAATGTAATATATGAGTACAAAGGTTTGCAAATGTATGATTTCCAAGTGTATAATTACTAGCGTCTCTAATTTTGACATTGCCCCACTTCCCTTCAGAATCTATTCCACACAAGAATCCCTAAAACATTCAGGTCGTATATACGTACTGAATATCCTTTATGCACCTTAAACCCAAAAATATCATACACTACCCTATAATCTATAATACCTTTGTTGAATTCCTTAGGTTTTGATGGTAACAAACACTCAACTAATATGTGTACCAAGTGTTTCAGGGACAAGGAAAGTTATCCCAGGGAGCTTTGCAGCAAAGGATCTCAGAGGGAACAAAGTCCTGTCAAGTGCTTTGTTACCTCTCAAGGAACTGAAGTGGCGGACCAGATCAAGGTTGCAAAAGGAAAGAAGAAATCCAGCGTGTTGAATTAAGGAAACAAATCAAGAAGCACACGCGGTAAAGGATGAAGACTTCGGCTCCAAGGATCAAGCCGGATTGCGCGAAGATATGGAGAGAGAAAACCCGATTGTGTTATCTTAGGAATCTTTCCTAAGATAAGGCAAATGGAGAGAGAAGAAGAATATCCTTCCGATTGGATTAATTAAGAAACTCCTTCCTTAATTAATATAATCGGTTGGGATATTATTCTTCCAACAAAATCATATCTTTTGTAATCCGATTTTAGAATATCCTATCTTGTTATGATTAGGGTTTAGCCGAGTTGTATTTAAGTGAAGTGAGGATTCATCTCTTACGTACGGCTTTGAACGACAAAGAATGAAGAATTGAGAGCATTCAGTTAAGAAGAAAAAGAAAGTGAAGAGTTTGTGAGTCTTTGAGGGTTGAGTTCGATTCATCGTTGTAGAAGAGGCTTCAAGTCTAGCTGGGTAGTCTAGAGGTTGGAGTCCAGGATACAAGTGTAATCGAACAAGAAATCAATAAGACAAGTAGACGCTTCAAAATCCTCTCAAGCGGAAGCTTAAAGGTAGTGGTTTTTCCTTGAGAAGCTAGTTTTGCTAATCAGGGTTTCCACTATACATCGTGAGTTCGTTCGTTATCTTTCTTGCTGTTTTTAATCCACTGCATCTTCTGTGGGAACAAAGCTTTTGTTCCCTCAGACGTAACTCTAACGATCCAACAACCTTAAACCCTAAGCCCTAAAATCCTAAACCATATACCCTAAATCTCCCTCACAAAATCTCCCTCACAGCCCTTTATGTGCCACTAAGGGGCGCATGGTTTTGCACGCCATATGGTGGCGTGTAGGTCTGTGAGGGAGATTTGGTTTGCCTTTTTCGGGTATAGGGTTTTAGGGTTTAGAGTTTAGGGTATTATATATTATAGGGTAGTGTATGATATTTTTGGGTTTAGGGTGCATAAAGAATATTCAATATGTATATATGGCCCGAATGTTTTAGGGATTCTTGTTCGAAACCCTAGTAGTGGGTAGCTCCATTCCTTCGCAGCTCCGTCTCTCTCAACGAATTCCCTTTGGATTTTGCTGAGCTCACTCATAACCTTTAGATTTATGGGTTTAGGGTAAAACCCTAAGACCTAAAACTCTACCCGAAAAAAGACAATTCAAATCTCCCTCATAGACATGCACGCCAACATATGGTGTGCACAACCATGCGCCAGAAAGGGGCGCATCGAGGATTGTGACTTTTGAGAGAGATGAGAGAGATTTGAGAGGATTTCCACTAAGAATTGAGAGGATTGTCATGCGCTTTTAAGGGCTTGCCATGCGCCAAAAAGAGGCGCATGGAGGATTGTGAATTTTGAGGGAGATGAGGGAGATTTGAGAGGATTGCCACGAAGAATTGAGAGGATTGCCATGCGCCAAAAAGAGGCACATAGAGGATTGTGACTTTTGAGGGAGATGAGGGAGGTTTGAGAGGATTTCCACTGAGAAAGATTAGAATTGCACGCCTCGAAATGGCTTGCCATGCGCCTATATGTGGCGCGCGGTGTGCTAAACGGGGCGTGCAATGCGCCTTTATGTAGCGCATGAGTGTGAGGGAGATTTGGTTTGTCTTTTTGGGTATAGGGTATAAGGTTTAGGGTTTAGGGTTTCATACATTATACTATAATGTATGATATTGAAGGGTTTAAGCCACATAAAGGATATTGACTACGTATATATGGCCATAAACTTGTAAAAACGTTTCTAAGAATTAAACTTCGGTTTGGATGTGAATGTAAAGAGAATTGCCCTTGCCTAGCATTTTGGATAGAAGAAAATCAATTCTAAGAAAAACACAAAAAGTAATCAATTCTAATCAATTTGGTATAATGAAAGTATATAACACTTAGTGTTTAAGGATAATCCTATACGATATAACCACATAACTATAGGATATAATCATAGCATATAACGATAACATATAACTATAGGATATAACTATACGAAATAACCAAAGTATATACCACTTATTCTTTAACAATAGTATATATATATCATACATTACACAACTATAGGATGTAACTGTTTTGGGGCAAAAAGATCAATCAACCTAAATCGCCTTAGACGGGGTAACGAGTCGATCAGATAGAATGCGATAGATTCAAACCAACTA
Source organism: Rheum nobile (assembly GCA_027886185.1). NCBI lineage: Eukaryota > Viridiplantae > Streptophyta > Magnoliopsida > Caryophyllales > Polygonaceae > Rheum > Rheum nobile. Next base: position 4,946,052 of record WOAB01000001.1, read on the forward strand.
GACAATCAACTACGTATGAAATGGGAGTAAGAATATATGATAATATATTGATTGTATTATGATTAAAACACAATAACGTGTAGCTTATCCTGTGAATACAAGAGTCGGATCTTGTTCGACTGGCTAGGCTAGCGTTCGGTCCTTGGTAGCCGAATGTTGTTGACAAAAGAGTTGGACGGGCCACGTAAGTGCTTCAAGCCTTTTTAGAGTAGTAGGGAGCGAGTATCCTTATGTTTTCTTTAGCTTCTTCATGCCCTATTTATGGGATTTTCTTTTTTAACCGTTACCGTTTTCTGTGAGATCTCGCCATTTATTGCCGAGCGTAATCTCCGGGATCTTGTATTAACTGAGGCTCCCAATTCGTGTTTTAATCACCGTTGTCTGTTGAAGGATCGAGCCATTTAAGGTATGGGCAAAATTTCTGGGATCGGTCGGGTCTGAGCATTAATGACTTGTCCGACGTTGCTCTTCGCGGTTCCTCGGCTCTCTCCCTTGGAAGAAATGGCCCAATCGGTTGGTCAATACACTATGGGCCCAATAATAGCCCCAAGTCGTTTTGGGCTCGAGGCAGCCATGAGCGGGAGCCCAGACGACTTCTACTCCGCACGATCTCCGCCATCCGATTTGGGCGCGACATGCGAGGGCTAACGTGGCGACGATCGCGCGGCGTGATGGGACACTTCTGTTCTCCCTCCATAAATCTGAGACAGGCTTTGACGATTCCTTTTCATATGCTTTCTCTGCTCTCAATCTTGGTAGGTTTTTAAGGTTTTAAAAAATTGCTCTCCGATTTCCCTCTCTCTGTGTCTTGGATATGGTTTCTAGCGATTCCTCTAAGTCACCTGCTACTCACTCGAACTCGAGCAAGAACGAGCCCCCCTCCCCCCTTTTCCGGCTGAAGGAGGCCGATGCTCTGACGGGGACGCTGACAGAGGCAGAACTGGAACATATCCTCCAAGTCAGAGGCTTTCCTCCTAAGACGGTCACGAGGCTGCCGTACCCGGATGAGAGGGCCGACGCTCGTTATGAGGGGTGAATTTGTTTTTATGCCTATCCGTTTCGGATAGGGCATAAGTTCCCATTCTCTTCCCTTGTTAGAGACTTCTTGGCGACTCTGGCGCTTGCGCCGTGTCAGGTTATGCCACAAGCGTGGCGGATCCTCAGAGTTTTGGATCTGTTGAACTTACAGTCGGGGGTTGGTTTTAATTTTGGTGCTTTGTGGTATAACTACTCCCTAGGGTCGAAAAGCTCTTCTCGGGTTCAATTACGCATTCGTCAGGGTCGGAAGCCCTTGGTGGCTAATCTTGATGTGAATGACCACGGATGGGGGTCGAAGTTTTTCTTCGTTGAGCGATCGTCTCTGGAGAAGGGGGGTGACTGTTCGTTTTTGCTGTCGGAGTGGCGGGTCAAGAGTATGTACCTCTCTTTGACTCTCGCTTGTCAATCGTGTTTTTAACTTTTTGCTTACCTCTTCTTTTTTGTAGTCCCTGAAGCTGAAGACTTGGAAGTGGATGCTCAGTCGGAAGGCCTGACTAACATCATTCTTGGGATCCCTTTGTCAGAACGGAAGTTTGTGAATGTTAATCTGTTGTCCGTCGCTCCCGCTACTCAAGACGTCATGTCGACTCTATCGTCATCTCGTGTCAAGCATGAGTTTTTTGTTTGAATTATGTGTTTTTCAGTCACGCGTTGTATTTTGTAACTTAGGTCTTGTCTGATATGTCAGCGTCTCCTGCTGGTCGGTCGAGTACTCGTTTAAGGGGAGTATCCGAGAAAGGTCTAATTGAGAAGAGGTTGACGGCGGCTAGGGCCTCGTCGAGTAAATCGACACCGGCCGAGTCGTCTCTCCCAGCCAAAGTCGGTACGAAGAGGAAGGCGATCGTCTCTTATGATGCCGAAAAGGTCATTGTGGACACCTCGAAGAAAAGGTCGACGGTCTCTCCTGGTATTGAGAAGATTAACTTGGTCGGACGATCAATTGATGATTGTTTCCATGCTCAAGATCCAACTTTGAAGTCTGAGGTCGATGGTGTTTCCCCTTTGGACTGTATCGGCGAGGCAGGCTGCTCTGCATGGAAGGTAAGTTGTCTTGTCGAGTTTTATGTATACATGTTTCTTCTTTTAAAGACTGGTGGATTGAGTTTTTACTTTGTTTCGTCTTCTCCAGACTTTTCAGTTTCTCTTGGGTGCTTATTCTGGGGGTTAAGGAGATGGTTGCTAAAGCCGAGGACATGGCCGCTAAGTCAGAGTCCGACTTGGCATCTTTGAAGACCAAGGTGGAAGGAATTGAAAACCGCTTAAAGGACGTTGAGCGCCGCTTTGCTAGAGAGTTGAAGACTTGCCAAGATGTGTTGGAGATTTGTCGGAAGGAGCTCAGCGAGAGTCAGACCAGTGTTGATAAGAGGGTCAAGCAGGCTAGAATTAATGTTGGTCGAGTTGCAGGCGACATGGGCGCCTTTTATGCGTTGAAGTCGCGTGTTAAGATGATCGAGGAGTTCGAGGAGGGCAAGCATGAGGCCTGGGATCTGAAGGCAGAGAAGGAGACCATGGATACCCTGTTTCCCAAGGGGAATCCAGGTTCGGAGTTGTTCCAGCTGGCCGGCGTCGGAGAAGAGTCTCCAGATGAGAGCACTGACGATGACGAGATTCATTCCGGCGATACCGTACCGATCGAGCCCCAGCCTTCTTCTGACCCGACTCCTAATGAAGATAATACCGCGACTCTTGACCCTTGATTTTTTCGTGAATGACTTGTGGTCCCATCTGTGTGTGGGTGAAAACATTTCCTGGTTTGGCGACCTGTCTATCATCACGGGTCGCATAATATGTTTTTAAAGATGTTTGAAGTCCTACATGTGTGTAGGCAGACAATATGTTTTGGCGACCCGTCCACCATCGCGGGTCGCATGGATGTAAAAAGAAGTAGACTTATTTTTATTGACGTAACTTGTTTTACAAAGGATTGGCCTTGTTCTACGTCTGAATTTTTGTCGGACCTTTTTTAGAAAGAGATAGTCGTAACGCTTTTTTACTTGTTTCGGATTTTGCCTGTATGCTCCGTCGAGTAGGGCTTTCTGTGTCGTGTAAGAAGAGGGAGGCCTACAAGTGTATATGTTTATGTTTAGTCATGACTTGTATTATGCCGAGGAGGGGAGCAATATATTTTTATCGCGTAAATGTAATAAGGTGTTGACCTTATGTATTGTATAAGGCAGGCGGTGTGCCGGCGTGCCTCTGGTATTCATCTCCTCGTGTTCCGATCGATCGTGTAAATGTAATGTAAGCGCTTTTTGTGTGTGACTGGATCCAGCTTGTCTTTGTGTTTTCCTGTACTTATGGTCACAAGAACGTGTCTTTGATAGATGTAAGTGTTAGGTTCACAAAATAGGATCGGGTTTTGTAACGACAAATAACATACGAAAAATGAGAGGGTTCTAGCGTCTTACCAGATGAGGTCAAAAGTGATACATCTTTAGATGTGTGGCGTTCCAACTTCTTGGGATTGGTTGTCCGTCTTTATCTTCTAGTCAATATGCTCCTTGTCCGACTACTTCTTTGATGAGGTAGGGACCTTCCCACTGGGGTGCGAGCTTGTCGTCGGTCGGATCCTTGGTGTTTTGGAATGTCTTTCTAAGGACCCAATCACCAACTTTGAAGACTTTGGTCTGAATGTTCTTGTTGTAACTTCTTGCGACTTGTTGCTGAAACCTGACCATTCTAATTCTAGCCTTTTCCCTAGTCTCATCGATCGTGTCTAAGTTGTGTGCTAGTTCGACATCGTTTTGTTCTTTCGTCTGGAGACCATAACGAGCTGTCGGAACCAGCAGTTCGGCGGGAATGACCGCTTCGCTTCCGTAGATGAGTGAGAACGGTGATTGTCCGGTTGCGTTTTTTGGAGTAGTCCTGTCGGACCAGAGGATGAGGGGAAGTTCGTCTGCCCATTTTCCCTTAGCCCCTATGAGGCATTTCTTGAGGTTGTTGATGATGATTTTGTTGCTAGACTCGGCTTGTCCATTAGATTGCGGGTATCGAGGAGTGGATGTGACCAGTTTGATGTTCCACTGGTCGCAGAAGGCTTGAGTCTTATGACTGATGAACTCGGAGCCATTGTCGCACATGATTTCTGACGGGACGCCAAATCTGTACAGGATATTGCATTTTATAAATGAAATGGCATGTTGATCTTTTACCTCTCGATATGCTTCAGCTTCGACCCATTTGGAAAAATAGTCTATCATGGCGAGGAAGAAGACCTGTTGGCCTGACGCCGGTGGAAGTTATCCGACGATGTCCATCCCCCACCTCATGAAGGGCCATGGTGCTAAAGTTGGATGGAGGAGTTCTGAGGGTTGATGTGGAACGGGAGCGTGTCGTTGGCAGGCGTCGCATTTCTTGGTGTACTCCATCGCGTCTTTATTCATTGTGGGCCAGTAGTATCCCGTTCGCAGGGCTTTCCCCGAGAGGCTTCGTCCTCCGGTGTGGTTGCCGCATTCTCCTTCATGTAGTGATTGCAGGATACGTTTGACCTCCGGAGTCTTGAGGCATCGTAGGAGTGTTCCTGTGACAGATCTTTTGAACAAGACATCACTTATAATGTCGAAGGAGAGAGCTTGTACCTTTAACCTTTTTGCTTCTGTTTTTTCTTTGGGCAGGATGCTATTTTTTAGCCATTTGACGTAAGGTAGTGTCCAGTCGTCATGATCGTTGACGATGTCTTCTTCTGGTCGGTCGCCTATTTCCAATGCGACAAGTTCTTCCAATGGTGTGCTCAAATCCCTGGGTGTTTTTGGGACAGCTGGTGTCGTGACGTGTGCCAGTGGGATGTTTGGGAATTCTTTTGGATCCAAGACGGACCCTAGGTTGGCTAGTGCATCGGCCTGAGCGTTGAGATCTCTAGGGACCTGTCTGATGTCGAACTTCCGGAATTGGTCGATTAGTTTTTTGACCACGTCCAGATAAGCTATCATTTTGTCGTCCTTGGCGTTGTATGACCCTTGAGTTTGATTCACGACTAGGAGGGAGTCGCAAATGACTTCGATCTCTTGGACTCCAAGGTCGCGTGCCAGAATGAGCCCAAATTCCAGCTTCATTGTTTGTCGCATCCCATTCACATCTTACGGCTTAAGCTATCTTGTATTCTTGTGGTGATTTTAGCACGACCCCCGGCCCTGATCCTCTAGCATTCGACGTGCCGTCTGTGTGGAGCTCCCATTTACCTGTTTCCTCTATCACGAGCAATTGTGTTGCTTCTTTGATGGCTTCCTGTTCTAGGGTCGGACTAAAATCTGCCACAAAATCAGCCAATGCCTGGGACTTGATTGTCGTCCTGGGATCGTATTCAATCTCGTAACCACTGAGGTGTATGGCCTATTTATCCATTCGTCCTGTGAATTTTGGTTTCCTCATGATTGCTCTCATGGGATGGTTAGTGCGAACAATTATAGTATGAGATTCGAAATAGGGTTTAAGTTTGTTCGACGCCATTACCAGTGCTAGGACGAGTCTTTCGAGTGACAAATACCTTGTTTCCGCTGGGAGTAGCGTTCGACAGACATAATAGATTGGCGATTTCTTGTCGTCTTCTTCTATGACCAGCACTGCGCTTACTGCAGATTCTGACACTGCTAGGTACGACAGTAGTGGCTCGTCGTCTTTAGGTTTTACTAACAGTAGGGGGCTGGCCAGGTACTTCTTCAGATCTTGAAACGCGGCTTCATGTTCTTTTGTCCATTAGAAGGACTTGTTCTTTCTGAGAGCGTCGTGGAAGGGTTTGCATTTGTCCGATGACTTTGAGAAGAACCTGTTTAGAGCTGCTATTTGGCCTGTCAATTTTTGTATGTCCTTGACGCATCGAGGAGATCGAAGGTTGATGATGGCTTTGACCTGCTCCGGGATGACCTCTATTCCTCTTTGTGTCACCATGTACCCTAGGAATTTCCCTAACGAGACTCCAAAAGAGCATTTCATAGGATTTAGTTTCATATTATATCTTTTCAGTACCTCGAAGCCGTCGCGGAGGTGATCAATGTGGTCCTTCCTCTTTTTCAACTTGACCAGCATGTCGTCTATGTAGACTTCCATTGTGTCCCCAATCTAGTCTTTGAACATCTTGTTGACTAGTCGTTGATAAGTAGCCCCTGCATTTTTTAGTCCGAAGGGCATCACTTTGTAACAATAAATACCTTTGACTTGTGACGAACGACGTTTTCTCTTGGTCTTCCGGTTCCATGAGGATCTGATTGTAACCACTGAACGCGTCCATCAAGGATAGCATTTCGTGTCCTGTTGTCGCGTCGACCATGGAGTCGATATGGGGGAGTGGGAAGGAGTCCTTGGGACACGCTTTGTTAAGGTCGGTGAAGTCAATGCAGACTCTTCACTTGCTGTTTTTCTTTTGGACCACAACCACGTTGGCTAGCCAATCGGGGTAGTCGACTTCTCTTACCTTTCTTGTTTCTAGCAGGCTCCTAACTTCGTCGTCGATGATCTTATTCCACTCGGGGGGAAATTTCCTGCGCTTTTGCTTCACAGGAGGGTGAGATGGATCTACATTTAATTTACGAGTAATAATGTTTGGAGATATCCCGACCATGTCTTCATGTGACCACGCAAAGCAGTCAGCATTAGACCGAAGGAAGTCCAATATTTGTTGCCTGGTCGAGTCGTCCAGGTCCGACCCGACCCTTACCGTTTGGTTTGGTTTGGTTTGGTTTGGTTTGGTTTTGAAGGATCTAGTGCAATCTCGTCGAGCTTTTCCATCTTCGGTTCGATGTATCGACTGGATCCTTCGCCGAGCTGTAATTGCTATGCGATCTTTGGTTCGATCGCGCTTTTCATGGAGGCGACATTGTAACACCCCCAAATATATATCCTTGAAAGTATTACCGCCAGTGACCTCAGATTCCACATCCGAAGCCACCCAAGGCTTAACCAATTTATACAATATATAAAACACACTGATAATACGAAATATCATAATCTTTATTGAAACCAAAGTCTCGGAATTACATCCGTAAATCCCAAATACAACAGAAATACAGAATACGTTTAATACAGCGGAAGTCTTTTAAATAAATAACATAAGGTCTTGATCGAAGCGATCATCCGCCTAGGATCTTCAACCTGGATAAAACTCTTAAAAACTTCATCTGCCTTCATAGTCGGATTCTAGCCTTCACGGAATTGTAGTTTACCCGATGTGCCGTATAAGACGGATGACACCAGCCAACCATGCAAGGGAAAATAACCGGTTGGTTAGTCTAATGAAAGACTATGCAAGGGTAAAACAGAAAGGTTCTAAGGTAGTCGTATTAGGTTAGACTCATCGCTTCTCGAATGAAAGCCGATGACGATAGTAAACCTCAATACTTCTACAGGAATATACGAAACAGAAAGAACAAGAGAAGACTCCTAAAGATCGAGTCTACTGGAAATGTATGAAGAGAAGACTCCAAAAGATTGAGTCTTATCGGAAAGTATGACAAGTGTTCGGGAACATTATAATTTCACACAAGCGTTTAAAAAGACTTGACCATTTGGGTCCATGACCAATCTCACCGCGTAATACGAATTCAGATTTGGAAGGAGGACTTACTCTAATCGAAGTCCAGACGAGGTTCCAAGTTGTACTTCTCGCCCAAGGTTCATTAATTATGTGCATAGCGGCACTTATCTTATTTTAGTGACAAAGCATATATTTACGTTATAAGCTTTTAGAATATATCATCTCATCGCGAGAGATATCGAAGGGAATAAATCCCGATTGTTTGGCACCAGCTGTGTGCACTTCCCCTATACTCGGATAGGGGATAGTCATGACCAGAGAGAGTATTAGGGAAAAATCCTCCTAATACCAGTTATAAAGAAACGACTAGACCTCGCAAGGTACATAGCGTTCCTATGAATACTCGTTCTAACTATAATGTATAAGTTCACACATAGAATCCACACCAATACCATCATGGTAATAACAGATATAATAGCGTTGTTTCTAGCAATATATACAACCTATTATAATATCATGTTTTAATCGTATCATTTATAAAATATGTTCCCAAACGAAAATAATAGTTCATCCCAATTTAATTAACAATTAATAACAATTGATAATTAATGGAAACATGGAATGATAAGCAAGAGCGAACCGCCACTTGCCTTGGTCTAATGAACGATTGAAAGACGACGGGTTTCTAGGTCCGGAACGGGAACGGAAGTCGGATTACAGATTCCTACAACGACGACCCATAACGAAACCCTAGGTTAGATTCGACAATAAAATGATACGAATCTAAGAAAGAATGAACAAAATCGAAAGAACGAAGGTCCCGACCGAGACCGGCATGCCCAAGGCCACGATCGCGATTGCCAGAGCAATCCGCGGTCACGGCTGGGATTCCGCAGTCGCGGCCGTCGAGGACAAGGCGTCCGCGAGTGTCATGACAGTTGTCGCGGATGCGGCCGACCTTGTCACTACCGCGGTCGCGGCAGTTCATGTCCGCGGTCGCGGCCATGAACTCCGGCGACTCCAAAGGGATAAAACTCACCGGCTACGATGCGAGGGGGCTCGATTTGAGGGGGCTTCGACTCCTGACCTCCTTGCGCCTCTAAAGCACCACTCCAACGAGCACCACAACCACCAACGAGAGCTCCAGCGACACTTTGAAGGATTCCGGTGAGAGCTCGAAACTCCGGCGAGCAAGAAAATGAGAGAGAGAGAGATCGGATTTGAGTGCCCAGAGATCCTCAAAGCTCACCTCTATTTATAGCCAAGGAGAGGAGTCCTCCCCGCCCAGATCAACGGCGAGTAAGACGATCAACAGCGGCACGGGCGGCGATGCTCTGCAGATGACGCGACGTTGGCGTGTTGGACTTTTCCGCGGTCGCGGAACTTTTTCCGCGGTCGCAGAATATTCATGTGCCCAGCTCTTCTGAGAGCCATTTTTTCGCGGTCGCGGAATTTCCCTTTTCGCGTCTGTTTTCCCGGGAAAAGGCTTGGCGTGGGTTTAAACCCCGAATTATATATATTTGTACCCGAACAAATATTCTAAGCCCTGAAAATACGTCGAATGTATTTTATATCACTCAGGGAAGTAATACAGAGATCGAACACGTTACAGAAAATCCGAACTTCTCTGAAAGCGACACGATTACAGAACGAGGGTTGGGAAAATTACGCAAATCAGCTTACTAAGGATTGAGGGGTATTACAGACATAGCATTCCTTAGCCATCCTTTGGTCGCCCTTGATCTTTTGAACTCCCCATTTGGTTAGGAACTTGATGGTCTGATGGTACGTTGAGGGTACTGCCTTCATCGCGTGTACCCAAGGCCTGCCAAGAATACAGTTGTAGGGAGATGGACAGTCCAAGACTAGGAATTTTAGCTGCTGGTTTACTCCTCCGGCGTATGTCGTTAGGACGATTTCGCCGATAGTGTGCTTGACTTCGCCGCTGAATCCAACTAGTGGGGTCGATTTCTTGATAAGATCATCTTCGCCCAGACCCATCCCTTTGAGGGCGTCGAAGGTCAAGTGGTTGGTCGAACTCCCTAGTCTCGTCATTCCATGGTGGCTTTGGTCCGTTTCGAGATTACGTCGCGTAAGAGGCCTTGTGCAAGCAACCTAGCGACCTCTTTGCGCAATGTGATGCATTCGTCCGTTGAGTGACCGTGATCACCATGGAATTCGCACCATCTGTTCATATCCTTCTTCACGTCTGGCATGTCGCTCTTTCGGGGCCATCTTACTTCTTTCCCATATTTGTCGAAACTCTTGACGAGCTCCGACACAGAAATATTGAAGTTGTAAGATTGAACCCTGGGAGGCAGTGTCGGACCCTTCTTCCAGTCTCGAGACATGTCTTGGAAGGAGTTTACCTGACTTTGCTTGTTCCGACTACAAGGGTACGGATGATGGCGTCTGTCTCAGCGATTGTCGAAAGAGGATTTGCGATCGGAATGTTCGGGTCCATGGGATGCCGTTCGCGACTCGCGATCTTCTTCTAAACGCACCTTAGTCATGGTCTTGGCTTGGACGTCTTCGAAGCTTCAGCACAGATACTTGGTGATCTCGTTGTAGAGGTTGCTATCTTTGTTGGGCCTGGCATCCCCGGAGAAGACGAGTCGGGTGAATCGAGCCCAAGCCCATTGCAGATCGGAAGAACAAAGGAAAAGCCCAGAGGAGGCAACGAGACTTCACTGGTCGAATGCCCTCCGACAGGATCGCGAGAATCTCGCCATGCACTAAATGCCCAGATCACGCAACGGCCACGACATTCAAGCCACCGTAATTACAGAGATTTAATGGCATAATCTTTACCATTACTCCCAGCATTGAAGATAAAATATATGGCAAAAAATATAACGGTAACAAAGGAAAAGGACTTACCATTTTTGGACGACGAGGAAGATAAGGCGAGAAGGCACACAATTATGCTGAGGACACAAGCATTCTGGCCCAGAAATAGATCAGAACAACACTTATGCTCCCCGCTTAGCTCTCTAGCAATTGTCTACGCTTACTCTCTGCCGGTCGCCGCCTAAAAGTCACCGGTCGGGTCCTACACGACCACTCGGTCTAAATTACGATAAGTTGTACCTCGATTCGATCCGATTAACACGACATCTACTAGAATCATCTCGTTATTATACATTTACTCTTTGTTTATCTATTATTTGCTTGGTTTGGATTGTTTTCCATCATCCGATCGACTAGTCACCCCGTCTAAGGCGATTTAGGTCGTCCGATCTTTTCGCCCCAAAACAATTTGGCGCCCACCGTGGGGCAACTTGCCGATCACCCTTCCGAAACTTTCCAACCATGACTATTGACCCACCTACCAACAACGAAGAACTTCGTCTCGAAGACGAAACCCAAGATGTAGGAAACACAACCGAAAATCCTACTCCAACCCAGTTCCAAGAACTTTCCCAAAAAATGGCCACCCTTCAAGAGGAACTAGCCCAGCAACGCCAAAAGACCGAAGCCCTAGCCGCTTTGTCAACCCAATCCGAAGCCGAGATTGCGCAACTAACTCGTGAAAATGAGTCTCTTAAGTCGCAGGTACAGTCAGTGGCTTCAGGATCTAGGAACGTGCCCATCCACGGTGGCACCCGAACACGCCTCGACATGGACAACATCAAGTCAACGCCTCCGAGCATACGACGTCCTGGACACACTGAGGGTACGTCTCGAACTCCTTTCGCTAGTCCATTTTCGACTAACCATGTCACCTTTTCCACACCGATCGGGTCTGCTGGGACCCGAATCGATGAACCACAGGTTACCAATCCGCCAGATGTCCTGGCTCTTTTCCAGCAGACGCTCGACAGACACATGAAGACAATCGACGATCGCTTCAACAGGCTCCCAGGAGTCCCGCAACCAATCGAGAGGGAAACGTCCGGCGGATTCGAAGAATCCCCGTTCGTCGAAGAAATCGCAAGGGTCGAGATCCCCAAGAAGTTCCATCTCCCCAACATGGCGACGTTCGACGGCACCACCGATCCAGATGACCATATCTCTCTCTATAAACAAAAACTAATGGCTGCATCTGTTTCAAGGGAGAGCCGCAAGGCAGTCATGTGCAAAAGCTTTGGCACAACCCTCGCGGGTCCTGCACTAACATGGATTATGCGTTTGCCTCAGGGAATGATTACATCCTTTACGGATCTGGTCAAATCTTTCAAGAGTCAATTCGCCAGCAGTCGGAGGCTCGAAAGACAATCAAGTGACCTCTACCGAGTCACACAAAGGTATAACGAACCCCTTCGGAATTATCTTAACAAGTACAATAAGGAGAAAGTGGCAATTCCCCACTGTGACATCACAACCTCCATCGAAGCCTTCCGACAAGGCTTGGTCAAAGACAGCAATCTCTACGACGAGATTACCAAGTACCCATGCAAAAGTTTTGAAGATGTCCAGGCCAAAACCATGGCCGAGGTAAGATTGGAAGAGGACCGTGAGTCGCGTAAAGCCTCACGCAGACCTAATCCATCCGACCGTAAACATCCCTCCGACAACCGTCGAGACAGACGATCTCATCCCTATTCTCATAATCGAAACGAACCAAATCAGGTAAACTCTTTCCAAGACAGGTCACAGGAATGGAGAGACGGTCCGACGTTGCCTCCTAGGGTCCAGTCTTATAATTTCACTGTTTCCGTGTCGGAGCTCGTCAAGAGTTTCGACAAATATGGAAAAAGGTAAGATGGCCCCGAAAGAGCGACCGATCGGATGTCAAGAAGGACATGAGTCGATGGTGCGAATTCCACGGCGACCACGGTCATTCGACTGACGAGTGCATCGCCCTGTGGAAGGAAGTCGCTAGGCTGCTCTCACAAGGGCTCCTGTGCGACATAATCTCGGAGCGGGCAAAGGCTACCATGGAACGTCGAGATCAGGTAAAACAGAACAAACCCCCATCTCCCGTCCATACAAAAGTTGTCAATACCATTTCAGGTGGATCGGATATATGTGGAAACACATACTTTGCGGCTAAGCGACACGCTAGGGAAAGCAAGGGCGACAAGCCCGAGGCATCGGAATTCAAGCCAAGGAGGACATCTAACCTTCCGACGGTCACATTCGACGAATCCGATTCTGACGGGTCGGATAGTCACCACAATGGTCTGGTAATCTCTTTGTCTATTGGTAATTGTTTAATACGGAGAGTACTAATCGATACAGGGAGTTCGACAAACCTCTTGACCCTTGACGCACTTAAAGAAATGGGTCTGACTGAGAATGACCTAATCAAGAAGTCGACCCCACTGGTCGGGTTCAGCGGTGAGGTTAAGCATACGACTGGTGAAATTATTCTAACCACATACGGTGGAGGAATCAACCAACAGGTGAAACTCTTAGTCCTAGACTGTCCGTCTCCCTATAATTGTATTCTTGGCAGGCCATGGATACACGCTATGAAGGCAGTACCTTCGACATATCATCAAATCATCAAATTCCCCACTGAATGGGGAGTCCAAGAAATCAAAGGAGATCAAAGGACCGCAAAAGAATGCTACGTCGCTTCCATGAAGAGCACAGTCGAACATAAGACCGCATAGCAACCACAGAGCGGCGAAGGGCCTAATCGGTACGTCGAACTAGAAATGGAAAAACTCGATGAAATCACACTAGACCCTTCAAAGCCAAACCAAACGGTAAGGGTCGGGTCGGACTTGGACGATTCGACCAGACAACAACTTCTTGACTTTCTCAGGGCCAATGCCGACTGTTTCGCATGGTCGCATGAGGATATGGTCGGAATATCTCCAAACGTTATTACTCATAAACTAAATGTGGATCCATCTTATCCCCCTGTCAAGCAAAAACGCAGGAAGTTCGCCCCCGAGCGGAACAAGATAGTCGACGACGAAGTCAAAAGCTTATTGGAAACGGGAAAGATCAGGGAGGTCCACTATCCTGAATGGCTAGCCAACGTGGTCGTAGTCCAGAAGAAGAACGGCAAATGGAGAGTCTGCATCGACTTCACAGACCTCAACAAGGCTTGTCCCAAGGACTCGTTCCCTCTACCCCATATCGACGCCATGGTCGATGCCACAGTGGGGCACGAAATGCTTACCTTCATGGACGCTTTCAGCGGTTACAATCAGATCCTTATGGAACCCGACGATCAAGGAAAAACAGCATTCATCACCAGCCTAGGTATCTATTGTTACCAAGTAATGCCCTTTGGTCTGAAAAATGCAGGGGCTACGTATCAACGACTAGTCAACAAAATGTTCAAAGACCAAATCGGAGACACGATGGAAGTCTACATAGACGACATATTGGTCAAGTCCAAAAAGAAAGAAGATCACATAGACCACCTATGCGACAGCTTCGAGGTGCTCAAAAGGTACAACATGAAACTAAACCCTACTAAATGCTCCTTCGGAGTGTCGTCAGGGAAGTTCTTAGGATACATGGTGACACAAAGAGGAGTAGAGGCCAGCCCAGAACAAATAAAGGCTCTCATCAACCTTCAATCCCCCCGATGCGTCAAAGACGTACAGAAGCTCACAGGTCGGATAGCAGCTCTGAACAGATTCATCTCCAAATCATCCGACAAGTGCAAACCCTTCCACGACGCACTCAAGAAGAACAAGTCCTTTCATTGGACGGAAGAACACGAAGCAGCGTTCCAAAACTTCAAAGAGTATCTGGCCAGTCCCGTGTTACTAGCCAAACCCAAAGGCGATGAGCCCTTATTTCTTTATCTTGCAGTGTCAGAATCAACCGTAAGCGCAGTATTGGTCAGAGAGGAGGATGGCAAACAGTCGCCAATATACTACGTCAGTCGGACGCTGTTACCAGCCGAAACAAGGTATTCGTCACTTGAAAAGCTCGTGCTATCATTGGTAATGGCTTCGAACAAACTCAAACCATATTTCGAATCCCATACTATTACTGTTCGCACTAATCATCCCATGAGAGCTATCATGAGGAAACTTGAGTTCACAGGACGAATGACCAAATGGGCCATACACCTCAGCGGTTACGACATCGAATACGAGCCCAGGATAGCGATCAAGTCGCAAGCCTTAGCCGACTTTGTGGCCGATTTCAGTTCGACCCTAGAGCAAGAAGCCACAAAAGAAGCAACACAACTACTCGCGACGGACGAGGCATGTACATGGGAGCTCCACACAGATGGGGCATCGAATGCCAGAGGATCGGGGCTAGGGGTCGTGCTAAAATCGCCACAAGGAGACAAGATAGCTCAAGCTGTCAGATGTGAATGGGATGCGACTAACAACTAAGCTGAATACGAAGCACTCATATTCGGACTCATCTTGGCTCGCGACCTAGGGGTCCGAGAGATCGAAGTCGTTTGCGACTCTTTGTTAGTCGTAAACCAGATACAAGGGGCGTATAATGCCAAGGACGCCAGAATGATAGCCTACCTGGAGGTAGCCAAGAAACTGATCGGACAATTCCAAACATTCAACATCAGACAAGTGCCCAGGGATCTTAACTCCCAAGCTGACGCACTCGCTAATCTAGGATCTGTCCTAGACCCGAAGGAATTTCCACACATACCATTGGCCCACATCATGACGCCAGTCGTCCCAAGGAAATCCGTCGAGTCAACAGCATCGCTTGAAGAACTCGTCGCCATGGAAATAGGCGACCGACCAGAAGAAGACATCGTCGACACCAATGACGACTGGATACTACCTTATATTAGATGGTTGAAAGACGGCATCCTACCCGATGACAAGACAGAAGCAAAAAGGCTCAAGGTACAAGCACTCTCTTACGATATCATAGATAACACCTTGTACAAAAGATCTATTACAGGACTACTCCTACGATGCCTCAAGACTCCAGAAATCGGACGTATCTTACAATCGTTGCACGAAGGGGAGTGTGGCAACCACACCGGCGGACGAAGCCTCTCGGGAAAAGCCCTACGAAACGGGTACTATTGGCCAACAATGAACAAAGACGCCATGGAATACACCAAGAAGTGCGACGCCTGTCAGCGGCACGCACCCGTCCATCATCAGCCTTCGGAGCTCCTCCATCCGACCCTGGCTCCATGGCCCTTTATGAGATGGGGAATGGACATTGTCGGAAAGCTCCCTCCCGCATCGGGTCAAAGAGTCTTTTTCCTTGCCATGACGGACTACTTCTCTAAATGGATCGAAGCCGAAGCCTACAGAGAGGTAAAAGATCAACACGTCATTTCATTCATAAAACGCAATATCTTGTGCAGATTTGGCATCCCATCAGAAATCGTGTGCGACAATGGCTCCTAATTCATCAGTCATAAGACTCGAGCCTTCTGCGACCAATGGAACATCAAGTTGGTCACATCCACACCTCGGTATCCGCAATCCAACGGACAAGCCGAATCCAGCAACAAGATCATTATCAACAACCTCAAGAAATGCCTCACAGGGGCTAAAGGCAATTGGGCAGACGAACTCCCACTTATTCTCTGGTCCGACAGGACTACTCCAAAGAATGCGATCGGGCAATCGCCTTTCTCTCTCGTCTATGGGAGTGAGGCGGTCATCGCGGCTGAGTTACTGGTTCTGACCGCTCGCTACAACCTTCAGACAAATGAACAAAACGACATTGAACTAGCACACAATCTGGACACAGCGGACGAGATCAGAGAGAAAGCCCGAATCAGGATGGTCAGGTTCCAACAACAAGTCGCAAGGAGCTACAACAAGAACGTCCGAATCAAGGCATTCAAGGTCGGAGACTGGCTCCTCAGGAAAACTTTCCAGAACACTAAGAACCCATCCGACGGAAAGCTAGCGCCACAGTGGGAAGGACCTTACTTGATCACCGAAGTGGTCGGACAGGGAGCATATCAGTTAAAGGATAAAGACGGACAACCGATCCCGAGGAGTTGGAACGCAGCACATCTAAAACTCTACCATTTCTGAACCAATGAGGTAAAACATCACACAAATCTTATACCTCGCATATACATTGCTATATGTCGTATACAAATCGCACGCTATCGCATATACATTGCTACATGTCGCATACATACCGCATGCTATCGCATGTACATCGCTATCTTCTTTTACATGTCATCATCTGACACTAAGCGAGGACTTCCTCCTTACAAAAACACAAATGCAAAACAATATTTACATTGGATCCTGTCATCCGCAAAAAAGCGTTTACATTACTGATATGCGATATATTGTATAGCGCATCTAGTGGTTATTAGCATGATTTAGGTGATGTTTGGATATAATTTGATGGTTATTCTGTAATTCGGAAGAGAAGACTAGAAGTGAAGAAATCATGGGATTTACAGAGGTTTGAAGTGCATTGAAGAGTAGAAGAACAGTGAGCTGAATTCAAATGGTTCGTTCTCTTTACTCAGATGTCCAAATGAAGTGATTCCAATTCGAGGCGTTAGATCTTGAAGTCTACTACAAGTCCTCAAAATATGAGCGCAATCCGAGTTGGGAATCAAACATTATGGCATTTTTACGGAAGTGTTGAAAAAGTTGGAGCCTCTGGAGACCCACCGCACCCGCGGCGATGCCGACGCTGAAGACTTCTCGGGATTTATTCCGAGATCTTTTATTTGCTTTTATTTATTTCCAAAACTTTGTTTCCAAGTTTTTGATGTTTTCTTTTATTTATTTCTGAATTATTTGCCCTAGTATTTAAGGTTTTTTCTAAGACTTTGTTTAGGTTAACCCTAGTTGCCACCTTTCATAGTTTTCTCTCACAAACCCTATGGAGAACTAAACCTCCATTGTTGCACTTGACAGTTTGAAGCCAGCAATTGATTGGTTGTGAGTTTTCTACTCTTGTTCGTTTTCCTATCTAGTTGGATTAATTCTCTTGTGCTTGAATGTTTATTGGTTTATGTTGATTTATCTAGAGTAGCTACCTAGGTTTATTGATATCTTCCTAATTGCTAGGACTTGTGATTCTGGGTTTGGGTTGCATATCTAGTAGCAAACACAATTGTGCGTATAGGGGATCCGAGCGCATAATTGTGAAAGAGAGTTAATTGCATGCTTATAGTAACGGGTTGTTTCTATTGCATGTATCTTGTTGAATCCTTGTTTGATTGCTATTGCTTTATTGAGTCTTGAAGGTTTTCGGATTTGATTTGGTGATAAGTACTATTAGGGCTGGTAGAACTAATAGTTATCTATGATCGGGATAAGAACAACTATAGGAATATTAAGAACTTGAGATTGATAGAATTTTGTGATCGACCTTTCTATTGTTGTGTGGATCTTTGTTAAGTGTGGCGCTTTTTCCCTTATTATTCTCAACCATTATTTGCAAACTTGTTTACTTCCTTTGTTTACTTTGGTTACGAAAAACACAAACAAACCCCCCTCCCCCCTAGTTCCTAGTCGGTGACGTGAATTACAAGAATAGATAACCTGACTCTTTGTGGGATCGACCCTGACTTGCTTGCTATACTCTGTAGTAGGTACTTTAGGATTTCTTTGATAGGCATACGACTTCAGCCCTGTCAAATTTGGCACCGTTGCCGGGGAGTCAAAATTTCTGTTTTTGTGTTTTTGTTTGTTACCAACTTTGGTGTGGACCTCTCTTACGGTCCACACCCGTGCTACTGATTTTTGTTTTTTTTGTTTTTGATACAGATATGGATTTCTGGGGAGAGCCGCGATATGACCCATACTCCTACGCATACACTCCAGGGTGGAGAGATCACCCCAATTCGAGTTATGGGTACCAACAATACCTTCCATATGGTCATGACTACCTGGAGTTCTACCCGGAGCCACAATCGTTCTACCAGCAGGGTGCTCCACAATAGTACAATCCGGCCTATGAGCATAGCCCACCAGTGTCCAATCCTAGTTCCTCCATGTCAACTGAAGATATGCTCCAAGCTCTGGATAAACATTTCAGCACTAGTGTTGAAACTAGGGAGTCAAGCATCAAGAATCTAGAGAAGCAGGTGAGACAAATGGTTGAAGCTATCACAAAGACCGATGCAAAGATTCCGGGACTTCTATCGTCTCAAACGGTAGTTAACCCGATAGAAAATGTTAGTGCCGTGACGCTTAGAAGTGGAAAGCAATTGTCTGTCGCTCCTAGTGCTGAGAATGACGATTCAGGAGAAGAAGAGTTTCTGGAGGATCACCGCACCCAGCGGCAAGAGGACCGCACCCGCGGCGAGAATGAAGAAGAGGAGCATGATGTTCTGTCAAGTTCACCGCACCCAGCGGTGGCAACCACCGCACCCGCGGCAAGCGGTACTGTTTCTCGAGAAAATTCTGGGGATCCACCGCACCCGGCGGTGACCTCTGGCCGCACCCGCGGTGAGACTTTTGGAGTTGTTGCTGAGCCTTATGTGGACACATATGTTCGTCCATACTTTCCTCCTCTCGGTTTCGAGAAGCCACCCACCCCATTCCCAGAGGCGCTCAAGGAGTTGGGCCTTCTAGACGATATTTGGGACCGCAAGGTGCTTTCTGAGGAAGAATATTTTTTGGGACTGGAGGAATTCAGTGACCAAGAGGAGGAGAGCCGCGATTGCGGAAACGATCCTGCGACGCCCGCCCCTCTCGAAGATGCCCCGGCAGTCCCCGATCCTCTGGAGGCTGCCTATGATGAGTTTGTGCATCTAAACTCCTTCCCGCTTGTCTCGCTGCACCCCGCTACACCCTTCCCTGAGTCTCTGAAGGACACCAGAATGGTGGAGAACGACAAAAATTTACTTGAAACCTTCAGTGACTGCGCAGAAACCGTTCCCTTGGTCACGCTGGCTGACAGCACCCCTCGTTGCAAGGAAATGTTAAAGGTGCCGGGCTTGATCAAAAAGAAACCGAAGGGAAAGCACAAGAAGGAGGCCTTGATTCAAGTGGTGAATCTTTATATGCTGGATACGGGGCAAGATAAGCATACAGGCCCTGAGATGCTGGGTAGACCATTTTTGAAGATGGCAAGTGCATTCATAGATATGAACAGCGGCCCAACCATCATGAAGTGCATAAGCATGGGGGTCACACTCAACATGGAGTATACAAAGAGACATCCCCCTGATATTGATCCCAAGAGTTCAGTTGCTATAAGCAACCCGAGTTGAGGAAGATTGAGTAGTATGTCGAGCCACGACACAAACTAAGGCGTTGTCCGGGAGGCAACCCGAGATATGGATTACTTTCCTTGCTCTTCTTTCTTTGTTTTTGCATTTGTGTTAGTTTTTGCTTTGTTTTTGTTTTGTTTGAACTAACCTGCGGGGAGGAGACCGGATGCCAATTGAAGAAGGTGTTTCCCACACCAATGTAAGTCTCCTATTCCCTACACAGAAAATAAAATCCCCGAAAAAACCTTAAACGGAGATTCTAAAAAAAAAAAAGTCCAAAAAAAAAAAAGTCCTACGAGAGCCAGCTGTCCGGAATTCCCCATGGAGATGGCGCGCATCATGTTGTCAAGGAGGAGACATTATCCCTACACATTATTTGGCAATGATGATGGCCCTACAATTGACAGCTGAGGAGGAAGAACACTAGAGCCCCCATCACGATTACATCTGGTCTCCACCATGTGTTCGTAGAAGGCCGTGCAACCCCGACATCCTTGCTATGCCACTACTCACCAAAGTGGTTTCCTCTTGGTTGCACGGTAGGAGAAGATTATGGAGTTGAAGAAGACACCCGCACAACACCAGCGACATGTGCGTATATTGAAGACCGCCAGCAACAAAGGAAGTGTCCAAGCAACTTGGCGACGTTCGTGAGTTTTTTTTTGTTTTTCCTTGTGCTTCTATTCTTTTTGTCTTTCATTACATTGAGGACAATGCAATGTTTAAGCATGGGGGAGAGTTTTATACTTGCTATGTCGCTGAGGAGAAAAAAAAAAGAGCCAAAAAAAAATTGAAAAAAGGCAAAAATTGAAATCCTGGGATAAGTTGAAAACCCGAAAGGGCGGCTTAGGTAATAAGCAGGTGGCTTGGACCAGCATTAGGCTGGGGTAATAATTGGTCAAGAGTGATGTGAGCATATTGTGAGCCCATCTATTGAAAAATGAAATGAGTGGCTTGGTGAAAACCCGAAAGGGCGCCTTGGCAAAATGAGTGAAAAGAAGAAGAGTGAATTTTAGGAATCCTCATTTTACTTGGCGTGGCGACATAAGAAGAGGTGTTATAAGGAGGATTCGGGTAGGCCACTATGGAGTGATAAGGTGTTTAGATGGAGTTAGGATTAGATTAGTCTTGCATCACTTGTTTTGGTTGTCTTGGAGCTTATTGTTGATGTGTTGTAACTACTAGTGTCATATTTTCTTGTACTTCCTGAGGCCTTGGAGCATGATTGATGGAGTGAGTTCAGTTTTCAGCTTACTCGGGACGAGTAAAGGTCTAAGTATGGGAGAATTTGATATGCGATATATTGTATAGCGCATCTAGTGGTTATTAGCATGATTTAGGTGATGTTTGGATATAATTTGATGGTTATTCTGTAATTCGGAAGAGAACACTAGAAGTGAAGAAATCATGGGATTTACAGAGGTTTGAAGTGTATTGAAGAGTAGAAGAACAGTGAGCTGAATTCAAATGGTTCGTTCTATTTACTCAGATGTTCAAATAAAGTGATTCCAATTCGAGGAGTTAGATCTTGAAGTCTACTACAAGTCCTCAAAATATGAGCGCAATCCGAGTTGGGAATCAAAAGTTATGGCATTTTTACGGAAGTGTTGAAAAAGCTGGAGCCTCTGGAGACCCACCGCACCCGCGGCGATGCCGACGCTGAAGACTTCTCGGGATTTTATTCCGAGATCTTTTATTTGCTTTTATTTATTTCCAAAACTTTGTTTCCAAGTTTTTGATGTTTCCTTTTATTTATTTCTGAATTATTTGCCCTAGTATTTAAGGTTTTTTCTAAGACTTTGTTTAGGTTAACCCTAGTTGCCACCTTTCATAGTTTTCTCTCACAAACCCTATGGAGAACTAAACCTCCATTGTTGCACTTGACAGTTTGAAGCCAGCAATTGATTGGTTGTGAGTTTTCTACTCTTGTTAGTTTTCCTATCTAGTTGGATTAATTCTCTTGTGCTTGAATGTTTATTGGTTTATGTTGATTTATCTAGAGTAGCTACCTAGGTTTATTGATATCTTCCTAATTGCTAGGACTTGTGATTCCGGGTTCGGGTTGCATATCTAGTAGCAAACACAATTGTGCATATAGGGGATCCGAGCGCATGATTGTGAGAGAGAGTTAATTGCATGCTTATAGTAACGGGTTGTTTCTATTGCATGTATCTTGTTGAATCCTTGTTTGATTGCTATTGCTTTATTGAGTCTTGAAGGTTTTCGGATTTGATTTGGTGATAAGTACTATTAGGGCTGGTAGAACTAATAGTTATCTATGATCGGGATAAGAACAACTATAGGAATATTAAGAACTTGAGATTGATAGAATTCTGTGATCGACCTTTCTATTGTTGTGTGGATCTTTGTTAAGTGTGGCGCTTTTTCCCTTATTATTCTCAACCGTTATTTGCAAACTTGTTTACTTGCTTTGTTTACTTTGGTTACGAAAAACACAAACAAACCCCCCCTAGTTCCTAGTCGGTGACGTGAATTACAAGAATAGATAACCTGACTCTCTGTGGGATCGACCCTGACTTGCTTGCTATACTCTGTAGTAGGTACTTTAGGATTTCTTTGATAGGCATACGACTTCAGCCCTGTCAATTACATTACACGATCGATCGGAACACGAGGAGATGACAACACAGGCACGTCGGCACACCGCCTGCCTTACACAAAACATAAGGTACAACACCTTATTACATTTACGCAATAAAACATATTGCTTACCTCCCCGGCATAATGTCATGACTAACACATACATAAACACATCGCATGCCTGCTCTACATACATACACACGGTGAAACCCCACTCGACGGAGCATACGGGTGAAACCGACATACACAAAATACAAAACGTCGTCGACAACTTCCTTGAAGGTCCGACGAACATGTACGAAACAAACAAGCATACGATTCTATATGTAAAAATACAATTGCATCGAAATAAAAGCATTTTTATACAAATACGCGACCCGCGATGGTGGACGGGTCGCCAAAACACATTGTCAGCCTACACATCTGTAGGACTTTAACGACAGTCATTCAGAAATATCATGCGACCCGCGATGGTGGACGGGTCGCCAAAACACATAATATTCAAACCCATACACAGGTGGGGCAAACAAAGTCGTACTACGCAAAGAAAACAAATCAAGCGTCGGGGGCAATGGCATTACCTTCCGCAGTGGCTGGCTCCAAAGAAGCTATCTCGTCAGTCGGCTCGACATCGCCGGGATGGGCCTCGTCCTCATCGGTGCCTTCATCCACTGCCTCTTCTCCGACGCCGGCCAAGCAAAATAGCTCCTGACCAGGATTGCCCTTTGGGAACATGGAGTCCAGAGTCTCCTTCTCCGCTTTCAGGTCCCAGAGCTCATGCTTGCCCTCGTTGAACTCTTCGATCATCTCGATGCGCGACTTCACAACATAAAAGGCCCCAACATCGCCAGCAATCTGGCCATCGGTAATCCGAGCCCGCTTCACCTCCTCCTCAACGCCTGATCGGCACTCTTCAAACCCCCTCCGACTCGCGACCAGCTCTTCTTGACAACTCTTCAGCTCCCTGGTGAGGCGACGCTCAGTCTCACGGCAGCGACTCTCCGCTCCCTCCAGCTTGGTCCTCAAAGACGCAAGGTCAGACTCTGACCTAGCAGCCCTGTCCTCGGCCTTGACAAGCATCGCCTGAACACCGGAGTAAGCTCCCAAGAAATACTGGAAGGCCTGACAGAAAGACACACGACAACACCAAAACACAATCAAGAAACGCGGTCGAACAAAAAGAAACATAAAAACAAGAACAAAGGGCAATTCACCCTCCACGCGAAGCATCCCGCTTCACCAATGCAGTCTAGAGGGGAGACATCCTTAACTTTCGACTTCAAAGTCGGGTCCTGAGCGCGAAAAAGGTCGGCGATCGACTGTCTGATGGCACCGATCTTGCTGACCCCCTCAGCGGTCGCACTCTTCTTCCTAGGGATGTCCTCTAGCTTGACGTCTTCAGGGTGAGCGCTCGCCTTCCTCTTAGAGCCAGTCTTGACTGGAACCGTCAGATCCACCAGATTCGGTTTGCTTGACGCGGCTTTGGCCGCCGCCTTCCTCTGCTCGATCAGACTTTTCCCTGACGCCACCCTCAAACGAGCACTCGATCGACCACCAGGGGAACCTAACACGACAGAACAACAGAAAGGGAGAAATCCTAAAGTACACGACAAAACAAAAAACAGTAAAAGACGCCTAGAGTCAAGAATCTACCTTTTGCACGAGACGATGAGACATTCGACATGTCGTCTTGAGAGGCAGGGGTCGTCGACAGCAGGTTGACGTTCACAAACTTTCTTTCAGACGCAGGAATTTCAAGGACAATCTTCGACAAGCCTTCCGACCGGCTACTCACTTCTAGATCTTCTGGTTCGGGGACTACAAAAAAGAAAAGTTAAAGCAAGAGTTAAGACACATAAAGTACGCGAAAGAGAAGACAAATACATACTATCGATTCGCCACTCCGTCAACAAAAACGAACACTCTCCCTCCTTCTCCAAAGAAGAACGTTCGACGAAAAAGAACTTCGACCCCCATCCGCGGTCGTTGACATCAGGGCTCTGCACCAAGGGCTTCCGACCATGTCGGATACGCAACTGAACGCGACAGGAACTCTTCAACCCAATAAAGTAGTTATACCACAGAGCGTCAAAATCAAAATCGGCCCCAGTTTGAACAATCACAAGGTCTAAAACCCTAAGAACTCTCCACGCCTGAGGCATTACTTGACATGGCGCCAGCGCCAAAGTGGCTAAAAAATCCATGACAAGGGGAGAGAAAGGAAATTTGTGCCCTATTCTAAACGGGTATGCGTAGAAGCAAATCCATCCTTCGTAACGCACATCGGCCCTCTCGTCTGGATGAGGCAACCTGGCGACCGTCTCCGGTGGAAAACCCCCGACTTGGAGAACTTGATCCAGCTCCGCATGGGACAAAGTGCTAGTCAATGCATCCGGCTCCTTTAAAATGAAACGAGGAGGAGTTTCACCTTCACGAGAATCGGAAAGAGTCTTCGACGACTCAGAATCCTCGATGGAAACCATTTTGAGAATGGAAAGAGAGAGAGAGAGAGAGATCAAAGAGCTATGACTAGAGAAATCGGAAAACTATGGCGAGAGAGACCGAGAAGCTTACCAGAAGAAACTTGCAAAGGAAGATGGGATGAAGACTAATCGATTCCCTCTACTCTGAATTTATGGAGGGAAGTGAAGATTTGTAGAGGCGTCGCATCATGCCCCGATCACGCGCCACGTAGCCCTGAGCAAATGCGCCAAAAAAGGATGGTGGAGATCGTGTTTTCGGAAGTTGCCTCGGATTCCACTTTCCTTGCTTAAACCGAAAGCCCAAGGCAACTTGGGGCTATTGTTGGGCCTGGCATCCCCGGAGAAGACGAGTCGGGTGAATCGAGCCCAAGCCCACTGCAGATCGGAAGAATGAAGGAAAAACCCAGAGGAGGCGACGAGACTTCACTGGTCGAATGCCCTCCGACAGGATCGCGAGAATCTCGCCATGCACTAAATGCCCAGATCATGCAACGGCCATGACATTCAAGCCACCGTAATTACAGAGATTTAATGGCATAATCTTCACCATTACTCCTAGCATTGAAGATAAAATATATGGCAAAAAATATAACGGTAACAAAGGAAAAGGACTTACCATTTTTGGACGACGAGGAAGATAAGGCGAGAAGGCACACAATTACGCTGAGGACACAAGCATTCTGGCTCAGAAACAGATCAGAACAACACTTACGCTCCCCGCTTAGCTCTCTAGCAATTGTCTACGCTTACTCTCCGCCGGTCGCCGCCTAAAAGTCACCGGTCGGGTCCTACACGACCACTCGGTCTAAATTACGATAAGTTATACCTCGATTTGATCCGATTAACACGACATCTAATAGAATCATCTCGTTATTATACATTTACTCTTTGTTTATCTATTATTTGCTTGGTTTGGATTGTTTTCCATCATCCGATCGACTAGTCACCCCGTCTAAGGCGATTTAGGTCATCCGATCTTTTCGCCCCAAAACAATCTTTGATCAAACCTTGTCTGAAGGCTTCGATGGAAGTGGTGACATTGCAATGGGGGATCGCGACCTTTTCCTTGTTGTACCTGTTAAGATAGCTTCGGAGAGGTTCATTATACCTTTGGGTGAATCGATAGAGATTGCTTGACTGCCTTTCGAGTCTCCGACTGCTGGAGAATTGGACTTTAAAAGCATTGACCAGATCTGTGAACGAGGTGATCGTACCCTAAGGCAAACGCATAAACCAAGTTAGTGCAGGACCCGCGAGAGTCGTTGTAACACCCCCAAATATCACTTGAAAGTATTACCGCCGATGACCTCGGATTCCACATCACGAAGTCACCCCAGGCTTTTACAATTGATATAAAAATCAAATCACGGCTATTACGCCATATATTACAACTTTAACAAAGTCAACGTATAGGGAATACAACCATTCCCAAATACAACAAAATACAATATAACAAAGTTTACAGCGGAAACTTTAACAAAATACAATAATACACAGCGAAAGTCTTAAACAAAACAGTTTATCAAACATCGTTCATTCTTCTAGTCGCTTCTAGCCTTCTCGAATCCTTAATTTATCTGATGTGCCGAATCGGACGGATGACACCAGCCAACCATGCAAGGAAAATAACGGTTGGTCAGTCTAATGAAAGACTACGCAAGGGTACAAAGCAGAGTGGTTCGAAGCAGTCGTATTAGGTTAGACTCATCGTTCCTCGAATAATAACCGAGTACGCTAGTCAACCATCATACTCCTACAAGAATAAATGAAGCATCATGAATAAGAGAAGATTCTGGAGACCGAGTCTCATAGCAATCAATCCCAAAAGAAGACTCCAAATGAAATGAGCCTTATAGGAAAATATGACAAATGTTGGGGAACTCAAGCAAACACACAAACAGCTTCGCATACAAGCGATCTAAACTAAGACGAGTTTTTCCTAGCTGCACTACTCGCCAAAATATTAATTATGTGCACTTAAGGCACTATATCTTGTTTTAATTCCACAACAAACCACAACACGTTATAAGCTTTTAATTATCCACAACACGATCAGAAGAGACGGGACCACATATAGAGTCCACGACCTTATCCACAACAACCACAACACAAGGTGTCGGGGACTTATAGCATGCCCCTTCACCACTTGTTATAAAGACACGACTGAGCCGCAATCTAGAGCCCATCTCCCCTACGAATACTCGTGCTAACTATTAGTCTAACACACAAACACATCACACAAGCCATCACGGCCCAACCTGCACAATATATATATAATTATACTAGCGTCGGTTCTAGCAGAATATACAACCTAATATTAATATCAGATTTTAATTATATTACTAACAAACAGTTCCCAACATATTTCAGAATCATCCCAAATTATTTAACAACTAAACGATTGATAAATAATTGAAATATGGAATGATGAGCAAGAGCGAACCGCCACTTGCCTTAGAAAAGACGAGTACTAAGATAACTCTTAAGAACGGGTCCTAAATCTTGAATCTGGAACGAAACCTGGATAAAAATCCCAATGGAACGATCCAAAATGAGACCCTAAGTTAGATTCCATACACTTACATATGAATCTAAAAGAATATGAAAAGAAATCAAAGGATTGAAGCCTTGCTCAAAGCCAAAATCCAAACACAACCTCACGAACAAGGCCTGCCGCGGGTGCGGTAAGACCGTGCCGCTGGGTGCGGTGGACACAGCAGAGCAAGCTTCAAGAACATCCATGGCGGACAGAAATTTTACCCAATGCATGAAGGCTTTGTTTTGCATTCGAATTAATCACAAAACACTTCTAAGCTTCACCTAACACCTGGGCAACCTCTTCCAACTCGCGAGATCACTCGAATCAAGCTCGAACAGCCCCGAAAAGGGAGAAATCAGTGGGCAAAAATAGAGGAAAAAGAGAGAGCTCAGGGGAAGAAGACGAAGGCTTTTCCAATCGGTTCGACCCCCCTTTTATAGCTAGAATCTGGGCCTCCTCATGGGAAACACGCTGGGGACAAGGGGACAAGTCAAAGCTAGCTGGAACGAGCCACTTGACTGCCCAAAACAGAGGAAAAACAGAGCTACAGTAACCGCCCTTGAGGAAGACGACACTGCTCAGGGATTTGGCTCTTGCCACGGGTGCGCCATCTCCTGCCGCCGGGTGCGGTGAAGGCCAATTCCGTTAACTCTTGTCTGAACTCGATTTCATTTAATTTTCGTAACTCCGGGTTAAATATATTCGTACACTAACGTCAAATTAACCCCAAATACACTTCAACTGTGTTTTATAATACTCGGAAAAATCTACAGAGTTCAAACCTCTTACAGAAGGTCCAAAACTCTTCAGAAATTAATCCGTCTAGTAATTCGGGAGTTAGAAAAATTCCAAAATATTCTTATAAATTGTGGGATATTACATTACCTCCCCCTTAAAATAAGTTTCGACCCCGAAACTTGACTATCCTAGGCCGAAAACAAATCGGGGAAGCGTCTACGCATATCCTCTTCAGTCTCCCAGGTAACCTCTTCGGCACCTGACTTGGACCACAAAATCCGTACCAAAGGTACAACCTTGTTGCGCAACTACTTCTCTCGGCGCTCAAGAATACGCACAGGTATCTCCTCGTAAGTACCATTCGCCTGGATCTCAATGTCTTCATAACTCAGCACATGAGATTCGTCTGGCACATACTTTCTTAACAAAGATACGTGGAACACGTTATACACTGGATGTGCCGATGGCGGCAATGCCAAACGGTACGCTAGAGATCCCACTCTATCCAAAATCTCAAAAGGTCCCACGTAGCGAGGGTTAAGCTTCCCACGCTTACCAAATCTGAACACGCCCTTGGTCGGCGATACTTTGACAAACACTTTGTCGCCAACCTCAAACTCCACATTCCTACGCTTCGGATCAGCGTAAGACTTTTGTCGACTCTGAGATGTCAACATTCTTTGTCTGATCAGCGCAATATCTGAGGCAGTCCTTTCGACTAGCTCTGGTCCGATCAGAATCTTGTCGGCATTCTCATCCCAACAAATCGGAGATCTGCACTTGCGACCATATAAAGCCTCGAATGGAGCCATCTTGATAGTAGCATGCCAGCTATTGTTGTAAGTGAACTCAATCAGACTCAAGCTGTCTTCCCAGCTAGTCGGACGATCAAGCACACATGCTCTCAGCATATCCTCCAGGGTCTGGATGGTCCTTTCAGACTGTCCATCGGTTTGAGGATGAAACGCAGTACTGAACCTTAGCTCGGTCCCCATCGCCTTATGCAACTCCTTCCAGAATCTGGACATAAATCTGCCATCGCGATCTGACACAATGGTTTTTGGAGCACCATGCAAACGGATAATATCGTGTAAAAACACTTCCGATAGCTTTTGGATCCCCCATGTTATCTTGATAACCACGAAATGAGCACTCTTTGTGAGTCTATCAACGATAATCCATATAGCATCTTTCTGACTTCGCGTCTTGGGTAACCCTGTGACGAAATCCATTGCAATGTCTTCCCACTTCCACTCAGGAATTGGAAGAGGTAACAATTCTCCACCGGGTCTTCGGTGTTCTATCTTGACCTTCTGACAAGTCAAGCATCTGGCCACAAAATCTGCCACATCCCACTTCATATTGGGCCATCAGAACTTCATTCTGAGGTCCTTGTACATCTTGCTAGAGCCTGGATGTACAGAATAGGCTGACGAATGGGCCTCTCTCATCACCAACTGGCGAAGACCATCTACGTCAGGCACACAAATCCGGTCTCAAAACCAAAGCGATCCATCATCTTGAATTACGAAGCCGAGAGCTTTCCCGTTCATCACTTCGCTGCATAGCTTTACCAAGATCACATCATCGACCTGCTTCTCCCTAATCTGATTAAGAAGCGTAGCTTGTATCTCAAGCATACTCAGGCATCTATGACGTTGATCGTACAAAACTTTGGTCTCGCACAATTCTTGGTTCAGCTTGGTCTGAGTAACAAGCAAAGCTACTACGGTCTCGTGCGGCGTCTTCCGGCTCAATGCATCTGCTACTACATTAGCCTTGCTTGGATGATACAGCAACTCGATATCGTAGTCTTTGAGTAGCTCTAACCAACGACGTTGTCTCATATTCAGCTCCTTCTGAGTAAATATGTACTTGAGACTCTTGTGATCCGTGAAGACTTGACATCTCACACCATAAAGATAGTGCCTCCAAATCTTCAACGCAAACACTACTGCTGCTAATTCCAGATCATGCATCGGATAATTTTCTTCATAGGTCTTTAGCTGTCTCGATGCATAAGCAATCACCTTGCCTATTTGCATCAACACACATCCTAACCCATTTTTCGAAGCATCACTGTAAACCGCATAATCTTCATTTCCTTCTGGCAGCGTCAAAACTGGTGCTGAGGTCAGACATTGCTTCAGCTTCTGAAAACTGGCCTCGCACTTGTCACTCCAGATAAACTTCTTGTGAACCTTGCGGAGCAAACCGGTCATCGGTAGAGCGATCTTAGAAAATCCCTCCATAAACCGTCTGTAGTATCCTGCAAGTCCTAGAAAACTACGCACCTCTTTCACATTCTGAGGCTGTTTCCATTTGGCTACGGCTTCAATCTTCTGGGGATCAACCATCACCCCATCCTCATTGATTATGTGGCCTAAGAAAGCCACTTCCTTGATCCAAAAGTCACACTTAGACAACTTGGCGTAAAGTTGATTCTGTCTAAGGACTGACAAAATAATCTGCAAGTGATCCTCATGAGCTTCCGTGCTCGGAGAGTAAATCAAAATGTCGTCGATGAAGACCACCACGAACTTGTCCAAGTACTGGTGAAAACATCGGTTCATCAGGTCCATGAAAACAGCTGGAGCATTCGTAAGTCCAAATGGCATGACTACAAACTCGTAGTGACCATATCTCGTCTGGAATGCAGTCCTCGGAATATCCTCCTCACGAATCCTGAGCTGATGATAGCCAGATCTCAGATCGATTTTGGAAAAGACATTTGCTCCTTGCAGCTGATCCAACAAATCATCTATCCTTGGCAAAGGGTATTTGTTTTTGATCGTAACTCTATTCAACTCGCAGTAGTCGATACAAAGTCGAAACGACCCATCTTTCTTTTTGACGAACAATACCGGAGCACCCCAAGGCGATGCACTCGGCCTTATGTATCCCTTGTCAAGAAGATCTTCAAGTTGATTCTTCAATTCTTGCATCTCAGCAGGAGCCATCCGATACGGAGCTTTTGAAATCGGCGCAGTACCAGGCTCGAGATCAATAGAAAATTCCACGTCACGCTTCGGGGGTAAACCAGGAATTTCTTCTGGAAAAACATCAGAAAACTCCCTGACCACAGGAATCTCAAGAATTATAGGTCCATCTTTCTCGGGCGAATCCAGGTAGCAAAGGTACCCGACACAACCTTGCCGAAGCAGCTTAAACGTAGCCATCGCATTGATAAGCTTACCGTTATCAGCGTCATTCTGACCCTTGAACTTGCACACAAACTGGCCCCCAGATGACACCGTTACCGTCCTCGAGCTAAAATCAATCACAGCCCCATGACATGTCAACCAATCCATACCGAGAATAATATCGTATGGAGCCATAGCAATGCAGATCAAATCTGCTTCAAACTCCTTACCCTGAATGGTAACTGGAAACTCTGACAAACTCTTGGTGCCCACTAAACGGCCACCATTAGGAAGATTAACAACGAAGGGTTCATAAACCTCATTGCACACTAATCCTAACTTACTAACGCAATTCTCCGAAATAAATGAATGGGTAGCACCCGAATCAAATAGAATGCACACAGAAGTAGAATGGAGGTATAGAGTACCTTGAGCAACTGGAGCGTTAGGTCCATCAGCCTCACGCATCTCGTATAAGCGTTGACCTTGACCTCCTGAAGCTGCTGGGGCTTTGCCCTTGTTCTGAGCGGTAGTCTGCATCGAAGGACTGGGAGTCTCTGCTGGTTTGAACCTAGGTTGAGTATTCTGATTAACTGACCCCTGTTGCGACTCTGTCCCTGTCTGCTTTCCCTGACGACAGAACTTCTGCACATGCCCTCCTCTTCCACAGCTAAAACATAGCTTCTTTTCCTTCATACACTCAGTGTTCCTGTGCCCATAGGTACCACAATTAAAACATTGGATCCCGCTTTTGCTCTTACCCGACTGTTGTGTGGACCCACCTCGAGTCATCTCTGTCCTCGCTTTACCAGACTTGTCAAAGTTGGATGGCGGCGCAGGACGCTTGAAACCACTGGCCTGAGATTGACCCTGCATCGATCTCTGGCGATTCCGTCGCTTGGTCGATTCTTCCAAAGTCACCTATAACTTGTATGCTGCATCAACGTATTGCTCCAAGGTAGAGCATCCATGACGCAACATCATCGGTTTGATGTCTGGGCTCATCCACTCATGGAAGTGCCAAATCTTCTGCTCTTCACTGGACACTATAGACCTAGCATACTGTAATAAGTGATTGAACTTAGCTGCCAGTTCAGTCACCTTTAATCCATCGTTCTTGGGGTAGAGAAATTCCTTGAGCTTCTCATCCCGCATAGCTTGGGAAAAGAAACGATCATTCATCTTCGTCTTAAACATCCCCCAAGTTAGATCAGCCCTATCAGCTAGCCCCGTGTTCTTCCACCATTCACTAGCATCTCCTTTCAGCTGCAGAGAAGCTATGTGCACTTTCTCAGCCTCAGTGCATATAATGTTACGGAACAATCGCTCCATATGGGAAAACCAATGAGCTACCCTGACCGGCTCTCCTTTACCGTCATAACTATCCGGCCTCATGGAGTTAATGGTCTTCAAAGCTCGACCATAATTATCCCTATTCCTGACCGGTTCATCACGGTGTACATGAACATTAGGTTCTTCAACCCTATGTGCAACTGGCGGAACTGGTACTTCAGGTGCCTGCGGTGCGACAGGTCGCATCAAATCAGCGAATGCTTGCATAAAGATTCCTCGAATAGTTGCAACAGCCGCAGCATCGAAAACTACTGGAGCTTGGACCTCAGGATGGTCATTGCCCCTAGGGTTGTTCTGTGACATAGACTCGTGTTCCTCCACACGGTCCAGGTCGTCCCTTATGATTGGCCTCGGAGCATTGCTCGGCCCAGTACCAGCGCGAATAGTATTCCGTGTATTCACCATCTGTTTACCGATCAAATCCCAAGTATTTATTCATTAATATCTCTTAAAAATACTTAATATGATAAAGTCACTTGGAATAGATCAACTGGGTAATTTATATATATAAGGTGAACTTCTAACAGAACTACATATTATACAAGAAAGATCTCCCGAGCTTCCTAACAAAATTGCACGGAGATTTCTGCACTGTGCCGTATATACAACAAAACATACACAAAAGAAAGAAACTACTATTGTCAACGTCGGCCCTCTACTTGGCGTCTTGAAAACGCTTTCTGTAGGGCAAACTTCCTAGACATTGTCTCTTCGAGCAGGGTTGGTCGTCGGAATCCGGAGGCGGACTCCTAACCCTACTCGGTCCTGGAACGCACGGCTCATCCCTTTGCTCAAGAGTGCTCGGCCTTGCCCTGTTCCAAACCTGATCTATCTCGTTCATTAGCCGGTGCTCTTCAAAAGAGACTTCTCGGTCCTGACGAAAGATCTCGGATACTTCTAGGATCGACCTCCTCCTTCTCTGGACAATATCAGACTGAGGGTCGTCTCCCTCTCTGCTGCGAAACTCAACAAAGATTGCTTCCCACTCAACGTCTGTCATCGGTGGGCATACTGGCCTAGGTGGCGAACGCGGGTAGATAAACTGCATCCCCGGGTCCTCACTTTCCACCAACAAGTGCCTCAATCTGTCTGGCTCTTGTTCCTGTACCTCATCCTCTACAGGGTCTTCTTCTGGATCCTCCTCGGAATCCATCCCAAGAGCCCATTCAGTCTCGAGGTTGTATCCGATATAATGGTCAGGTGATTCCTCATCTTCATCACTTCCCCCCTCCTCAGGGATCACTCTCATCGAATAGTCGTTGCTGTAGTGGCCCAGAGTGTACCTCGACGGCTCTACTGGTGCTACAGTTGGTGCTACCTCAGCATTGGCTCTTAGCACTACTGACTCAGGCAACACATACTTCACCTCCTCGGGTGGACTGCTGGACTCTCCGACCTCAAAACACCTCGGAGGAGTCGGAAAGTTTGGCCTCTCAGGAGACGGCGAAGCTATCTTGGCCTCATCCAGCTCTCTAATCAAGGACAAACACGCTCCCATCCTTTGGGACAACAAGAAAGAATTAGTCTTTCTAGATACAGAAGCAACTTCCATATCAGACTTCTAGAAAAGGCACGACTATGAACGGCTTTTTATTTGAAAAAAAAATCAGAGCTCTTGGAAAACATTTTGGCTCTGATACAAAATCTGTAACACCCCCAAATATCACTTGAAAGTATTACCGCCGATGACCTCGGATTCCACATCACGAAGTCACCCCAGGCTTTTACAATTGATATAAAAATCAAATCACGGCTATTACGCCATATATTACAACTTTAACAAAGTCAACATATATGGAATACAACCATTCCCAAATACAACAAAATACAATATAACAAAGTTTACAACAGAAACTTTAACAAAATACAATAATACACAGCGAAAGTCTTAAACAAAACAGTTTATCAAACATTGTTCATTCTTCTAGTCGCTTCTAGCCTTCTCGAATCCTTAATTTATCTGATGTGCCGAATCGGACGGATGACACCAGCCAACCATGCAAGGAAAATAACGGTTGGTTAGTCTAATGAAAGACTACGCAAGGGTACAAAGCAGAGTGGTTCGAAGTAGTCGTATTAGGTTAGACTCATCGTTCATCGAATAATAACCGAGTATGCTAGTCAACCATCATACTCCTACAAGAATAAATGAAGCAGCATGAACAAGAGAAGATTCTGGAGACCGAGTCTCACAGCAATCAATCCCAAAAGAAGACTCCAAATGAAATGAGCCTTATAGGAAAATATGACAAATGTTGGGGAACTCAAGCAAACACACAAACAGCTTCGCATACAAGCGATCTAAACTAAGACGAGTTTTTCCTAGCTGCACTACTCGCCAAAATATTAATTATGTGCACTTAAGGCACTATATCTTGTTTTAATTCCACAACAAACAACAACACGTTATAAGCTTTTAATTATCCACAACACGATCAGAAGAGACGGGACCACATATAGAGTCCACGACCTTATCCACAACAACCACAACACAAGGTGTCGGGGACTTATAGCATGCCCCTTCACCACTTGTTATAAAGAAACGACTGAGCCGCAATCTAGAGCCCATCGCCCCTACGAATACTCGTGCTAACTATTAGTCTAACACACAAACACATCACACAAGCCATCACGGCCCAACCTGCACAATATATATATAATTATACTAGCGTCGGTTCTAGCAGAATATACAACCTAATAATAATATCAGATTTTAATTATATTACTAACAAACAGTTCCCAACATATTTCAGAATCATCCCAAATTATTTAACAACTAAACGATTGATAAATAATTGAAATATGGAATGATGAGCAAGAGCGAACCGCCACTTGTCTTAGAAAAGACGAGTACTAAGATAACTCTTAAGAACGGGTCCTGAATCTTGAATCTGGAACGAAACCTGGATAAAGATCCCAATGGAATGATCCAAAACGAGACCCTAAGTTAGATTCCATACACTTACATATGAATCTAAAAGAATATGAAAAGAAATCAAAGGATTGAAGCCTTGCTCAAAGCCAAAATCCAAACACAACCTCACGAACAAGGCCTGCCGCGGGTGCGGTAAGACCGTGCCGCTGGGTGCGGTGGACACAGCAGAGCAAGCTTCAAGAACAGCCATGGCGGACAGAAATTTTACCCAATGCGTGAAGGCTTTGTTTTGCATTCGAATTAATCACAAAACACTTCTAAGCTTCACCTAACACCTGGGCAACCTCTTCCAACTCGCGAGATCACTCGAATCAAGCTCGAACAGCCCCGAAAAGGGAGAAATCAGTGGGCAAAAACAGAGGAAAAAGAGAGAGCTCAGGGGAAGAAGACGAAGGCTTTTCCAATCGGTTCGACCCCCCTTTTATAGCTCGAATCTGGGCCTCCTCATGGGAAACACGCTGGGGACAAGGGGACAAGTCAAAGCCAGCTGGAACGAGCCACTTGACTGCCCAAAACAGAGGAAAAACAGAGCTACAGTAACCGCCCTTGAGGAAGACGACACTGCTCAGGGATTTGGCTCTTGCCGCGGGTGCGCCAGCTCCTGCCGCCGGGTGCGGTGAAGGCCAAATCCGTTAACTCTTGTCCGAACTCGATTTCGTTTAATTTTCTTAACTCCGGGTTAAATATATTCGTACACTAACGTCAAATTAACCCCAAATACACTTCAACTGTGTTTTATAATACTTGGAAAAATCTACAGAGTTCAAACCTCTTACAGAAGGTCCAAAACTCTTCAGAAATTAATCCGTCTAGTAATTCGGGAGTTAGAAAAATTCCAAAATATTCTTATAAATTGTGGGATATTACAGTCGTGCCAGCTTTTGCACATGACAACCTCGCGACTCTCCCTTGGAACAGATGCAGTCATTAATTTTTGTTTATATAGAGAGATGTGATCGTCTGGATCGTTGGTGCCGTCGAAAGTCGTCATGCTAGGAAGGTTGAACTTCTTAGGGATATCGACTCCGGCGATTTCTTCGATGAACGGAGATTCTTCGTATCCATCTGATGCCTCTTTCTCGATCGGCTACGGAACTCCAGGAATTCTAGCGATGCGATCGTCGAGCGCCTTCATGTGCTCACTGAGCGTCTGCTGGACGAGAGCCAGGATATCGGGGGGATTGGTAACCTGTGGTTCGTCGATTCGGATTCCTGTTGGCCCGATCGGTGTGGAGAAAGCAACATTATTAGTCGAAAATGGATTGACCAAAGGAGTTCGAGATGTACCCTCAGTATATCCGGGGCGTCGGATGCTTGGGGGAGTCAGCTCGACGCTATCCATGCTAAGGCGCGTCCGGACGTTGCTATGGACGGGCGCTTGTCTGGATCCAGAGACCATCGATTGTACCTGCGATCTAAGAGACTCATTTTCATGAGTTAGTTGTGCAATCTCGGCCTCAGATTGGGTGGACAAGGTTGCCAGAGCTTCGGTCTTTTGACGTTGTTGGGTGAGGTCATCTTGGAGGGTAGTCATTTTTTGGGCAAGCTCTTGGAGCTGGTTCAGGGTAGGATTTTCGGTTGTGTTTCCTTGAGTTTGGGAGTCGTCTTCGAGGCGTGGCTCCTCGGTATCGGTAGGTAGGCTGACAGTCATGGTTGGAGGATTTTTTAGATGGTGATCGGCAAGTTGCCCTACGGTGGGCACCAAATTGTTTTGGGGCGAAAAGATCAATCAACCTAAATCGCCTTAGACGGGGTAACGAGTCGATCGGATAGAATGCGATAGATTCAAACCAACTAGACAATTGACGTGGCTAAAGTCATCGTGCCTAATCAAAGAAATCCTAACAAACCTACTAAACAGATGTATAGCAAGCAAGCAAGGGTCGAACTCACAGGGAGGAAGTAATCAACCTATGTGTTTATAAGCATGCAAAGTAACAAGGGGGTTTTGATTATCAAACACAGTAAAGTAAACAGCTTTGGTTGATTTGAGAATATGATTGGGGAAAGTAGTTCCACTAGAACGAGATCCACAATACAGAGATGTAATTTGATCACAGAAATCTATTAAATCCAAGTTCTTTCACTATTCTTATGGTTGTTCCCACCCTGATCTTGATTAACTACCAATTCAGACAGTTATTGATAGTACTTACTACAATATCAATGGAAGAAAACCTTACCACTAATAAAGCAATAGCAATGCACACAAGGATATAGGATACATGCAAATAGAAGCAAACCTTACTACTTAACATGCAAATGATTCTCACTCACAATTGTGCACTCGTATTCCACTATATACAACAATCGTGTATGCTACTAGATATGCACTCGTATTCCACTATATGCAAACCCTAGCAATTGATAAATATTACTCAACCTAGTTAATCAGGCTATGAAGAATAACAATGAATCAATATTCAATATAACCAAGAGAATCAAACCAACACATATAAGAATAAGAACAAGGAATAGAAATCTCACAAACACATCAACTGTATTGCTTCAAACGTCTAGTAGAACAAAGGGAAATTAGTGCTCCATGGGTTAAAACCCTAGAGGTAGAATGAAAAATGAGTCTCCTATCTAAGACATGAAAAAGATCTTAAATAGGCTAACGAAATAAACTTGACCTAAAAAATAATAAAGGAAACAAGATAATAGAACTAGAAAATCCGAAATTGCAAAATAGGAAATAATATCTCGCTGGCCGCGAGGCGTTAACAAGTCCACCGCGGGGCGGTGACTCCCACCGCGGGGCGGTGACTTCCTCTGGCGCGACCAGTTCTTCTCTGAGATCCACCGTCGGGTCGCGGTGGCTTCTGGCGCGGGGCGTCAAGTTACACCGCGGGGCGTCCAGTTCCACCGCGGGGCGGCGGTGACGGTGTCTTCTTCAGCTTCTGCGACACTTTCGTAAAAATGCCATAACTTTTTATTCCCAACTCGGATTGCGCTCATATTTTGAGGACTTGTAGTAAATTTCAAGATCTAACTCCTCGAATTGGAATCACTTCATTTGGGCATCTGAGTAAAGAGAACGAACCATTTGAATTCAGCACATTGTTCTTCTACTCTTCAATACACTTCAAACCTCTATAAATCCCATGATTTCTTCACTTCTCCACTCTAACTCCATAATCCATGATTGTGCTCTAAATCCATCCAAATGGCGTCTCAAACCTGGTAATAACCCCCAGATATGCACTACAAAATAGCATTGATCAACAATCAACTACGTATGAAATAGGAGTAAGAATATATGATAATATATTGATTGTATTATGATTAAAACACAATAACGTGTAGCTTTTCCTGTGAATACAAGAGTCGGATCTTGTTCGACCGGCTAGGCTAGTGTTCGGTCCTTGGTAGCCGAATGTTGTTGACAAAAGAGCTGGACGGGCCAGGTAAGTGCTTCAAGCCTTTTCAGAGTAGTAGGGAGTGAGTATCCGTGTGTTTTCTTTAGCTTCTTCATGCCCTATTTATGGGATTTTCTCTTTTAACCGTTACCGTTTTCTATGAGATCTCTCCATTTATTGTCGAGCGTAATCTCTGGGATCTTGTATTAACTGAGGCTCCTAATTCGTGTTTTAATCAACCGTCGTCTGTTGAAGGATCGAGCCATTTAAGGTATGGGCAAAATTTTCGGGATCGGTCGGGTCTGAGCATTAATGACTTGTCCGACGTTGCTCTTCGCGGTTCCTTGGCTCTCTCCCTTGGAAGAAATGGCCCAATCGGTTGGGCAATACACTCTGGGCCCAACAGTAACCATAGCATATAACGATAACATATAACTATACGATATAACCAAAGTATATACCACTTATTCTTTAGCAATAGTATATATCATACATTACACTTTAAATAACCAAAGTATATAACACTTAGTGTTTAAGGATAATCCTATACGATATAACCATATAATCCCAGAGAAGTGATGCCGCTACGTTGTGCTATCCCCCACCACGTATCCGGGCCCTCTACTGCGTGCTCCTCGAGAGTCTGATAGTGTGCCTTCCGGACGTGCACCTTCAGAACCTTCCTCGTCTGAAACAAATAATTAATTTTCAATATAAGTTAGGATAAATATGTAAAAATGAAATATGTAATGGTAAAAATAAAATACATACCAAATCCTGCTCCGCCTAGCGGCGCCTAAGTCCTCTAAGAGGAGCATCCTCGGCGGGTGCATCCTCGGCATCAGCATCATCGACAGGAGCCCGTCCTCTGCGTCCCCTCCCGCGTAGAGATGGCTCGCGGTTCGGTGGAACCGGAAAAAACCGAAACCGGCTCAAACCAAAATCGGATAAACCTCCTATATTCGGTTCCGGTTTGGCAAAACCCAAAATCGGAGAACCGGAGATTCAAACTGGGTAAACCTCCGGTTCCGAACCGGGCAAACCTCTGGTTCTCAAGTTATATATATATTTTCTATTTTTATTTTTCTGTCAATTTATTTTATAAGTCAAATTAAGTTAAAATTTAAGTTTAAGTCTTAGAGTATAAATCTTTTAAGTTTAAAGAAACGTTCACTTTATCATTATTTAAAAAAAGTAATGTCATTCTTTTTTTTTATATATTAAAAAATGTGAATTTTTCAGTTCTAGAACCGAAATCGGATAAAACCGAAACCGGATAAAACCGGATCCGATTTTATCCGGTTTCGGTTCCTGCCGCAGTAGTAGAAGGATCGTCGACGGCCTCACTAATGGTTGGCATGCCTCGAACTCGTGCCCCAGCTCCGGTCCGGGATTCACTCGGTACTAAGATCGGGCTTCCAATTTTGCCCCGACGTCTCCCTCCGCCACGATAAACCCGTGCCACCGCGGCACCTCCTCCAATTGTCGCCTCCACGCCACCATTGCCTCCACCGCCGCCTCCATCACCTCCTCCGGGCCACCGCCTCTGGCCACCACCTCCATCGTCACCGTTGTTGGATTCGAGCCGACCACCACCACCAACGGAATCGCGACCTCCTCCACCACCTCTTCGTCATCGGCCACCACCACGCTGCCACTGTCTCCAACCGCAGCCTCCTCCACCACCTCGTCGACGCCGCAAACCTCCTCCACTGCCTCTCTGCAGAACAACACACCGTCGGAAACCTCCTCCACCGCCTTCGTTCGCTCCTCTGCTGAACCGCCGCCCGCCTACACCGCATTTGCGCCGGCCACCGCCACCACCGCCACTACCAAGGTCATTGCCGTTGGAACCGCCTACCACCTTGCCCTCCATTGTTGCCGCTGATTTGATTTGAAAGGGGAGTTGCGCCGTCGAGAGGGAAAAAGAAAGAGACGAAGAAGATGATGCACCTCGTGCATTGGCATTTACCCTAAGGTGATGCGCCAGCGGGAGGCGCATCAGCTTATGCGCCTTTTTTTAGTGCGCCACGAAATGGGCCTTTAACTGGCTCATCCCTTGAAAGTCCAATTAGCCCAAAGGCCATACGCCACAGATAGGTGTATCAGTTGCACGCTTTATTCTAACGTGCAAATTTTATCATTTTTTTGCCAAAGATTAACCCTAAGCCTGCACGCTCAATTTTGACACACAAAAGTGCATGCGATAAGTTAAAAACTTACGTATATATAAGGTCGGCTTTTTTTTAAGTTTGTTATTTTTCTTTTGTTTCAGCTTCCTGTTTATTTTTTCTCCACCCACGTTCTTCCGAACCGCCACAACTGCCCCCTTCTTCAATTAATGTTTGCTTTCAGTCGTCTTCTCTCTCAGATGAAGGGTCTCCTACGTCCCTTTCCCCTCGCCGGCGTTCCATGCCCCTTCTTCAATTCTTCAAGTTGTTTGACAGTTTGACAATATATTTCCTTCATCCATCTTCAATTCCTTGTTGTTCTTAGAATTTTCGTATCCCCAATTTCCATCCTTCCTGACTTCAAACAAGAGATTTCAACCTCCTCTTCCATGGCTCAATTCCCGTCCTTTTTTCTGGCAATTCTGAAAGAGAAAGAGTCAACAAGTTTCAACATTTTTTGATGGTGCATGAATTGATAGGGCTAAGGAAGCCCTAAAATTGCATACCCATTAGATAAAGATTTTCGTTTAAAACCCAAAACGAATATATTTGGAAGAAGACTGATGAGTCGCAGGAAGAAGATCTGTTTACGAAGTTTTGAACGAGGTTCAAATATGTTTGATGGGTTACCAAATGATTTGGTTATCTGCATTCTTTCGAAGCTCTGATCGTCCTCCGCTTCTCCTATGCTTTTGTTAGCACCCTCACAATTTAAGTCGCCTCTCTGTTTTCTTAATTTCAAATTCTCTCATTATTACTTGGAATGTATCAAATGGCTGGTGAATTTGTGTACTATCTGAAAATTTGTCCTCTTTGAAGGTGACTAAAATTAAAACAATTTGACACTTCATGGCAGGTTTGGTTCATGAATTTTTTATCAAGATCATATTGTTTTAGGTCTTGGAAGTAGGCAAGTCATATGGAGTGCTTTCTTATCCGTGAACTATGATTTTAGGTTGATGAAGCTGCATTTGAGACGGATGAAGAGAGAGCTATGTGGAGTGCTTTCTTATCCGTGAAAAGAATGATGGTATGTGACACATCCTTACCATGTTTAACTTTAATCTCTATTTGCTCATATTTCATGTATAACAGTTTCATATGCCCAATAAGTGAAATCTCACCCAAAAACACTAGGTTTTTCTCTCTCAGTTTGTTTTATTTGGTAATGCTTGATTTACACTATGAATTTGCTTATGGGTCAATTTTACTTTGCAATTCATCATCTATCTTTGTCAATATCTCTGTCAAACGATAATCCTTCTCTTTTTCTCTCTTGAACTCTACATCTAACACTGAGCCTCTAAGAACAAGGGATTTTTCTGCCCTCTCTTGAGGTATAGTCATGGTTTGTCTGATCTGATTGCAAGGGGAAATTCGGTTTTTAATGGATCTGTAACAAAGATAAAATGTACTCTCATGGTTTAGACAAGGATGCATTTGATGCGACAAAGGAACGGTGATTCGCTTCATGTAGTATGTGACCTCCTAGGATAAATTTGATCAAATACTTATTTTTCAATGAATTGGATTCCAAGAAAGGGAGTTGTGTTCTGTTTGTGCTTCTGAAGTTGTAGTTTTAGTTGATCTACTAAGGGGTATGCATGAAGTTTTCAGTTGATCTATACATTTGTTTTCTGCTCACTCTTCACCAGACGCTCCTCATTCAGTAAAAAAATTCATTGTTTGATTACACATCTAGATCTGTAAGTTTCACTTGGAGTTTGGTGGATGCAGGTTGTTGATCTTCTGTTTTTTTATGTCATCGGGTTTATAGTTGCCTGATTTGCGTAATCCTTTTTTTTTTGCAGGTTCATAGCTTATGAATGCTTGCCAACCTCTCCTTCATTAATTACATATGTTAGTCTGGTGATTTAGCTTAAGTTTTGTAATTGGAACTGTAGGTCGTTGAGTTGTTCCTTGCAATTGTAGTTCTTGACCAGTAGATAATCTTCTGAATATATTCCTCCATCTTCTCTGGATGTTCCTTGCATTTGTGTGTATTTTAATTTTTGTTTTCAGTAAATCATTTTTTTGTGTGAATATCTATTACCTTAGTTCCTCCTAGAAATTTTGGTGCACATATGCTTGTAGTTATAGGGAATTCCTTATTAAAGTAACTTTTTGTGACCTCTTATTCATTTGTGGGGATTGTATTGTCAATAATTAATTTCAGTATCAACTTTTACTTGATTAACTGAATGATTACATAATGTTTAAAATAAATTATGCTTTCTCCTCAGCCTGTTGAACATCGTGTTGGATCTAATATGCTTTCTGGTGTTAAAGCCTGTTTGAACTTATTGTTGATTTTTATAGGATTTGATTGCTTATACATGCAGTATAATTAGTATTTTTTTCCCACTTATGGGGAGAACCAACCACCATTCTTTTGTTTATGTACATGATAGCAACAATTTTCTTTTCAGTGTCATGCCTGAATTGCACTTGTCTGAATTGGTGTAACATAGCATATCTTTTTATTAAATCATCTGGAATTGCACTTGGTTATCTACTTGCTATATGAAGACTAAGGTAATGCACGCTTGATCTAAAATGATAGAGACCCTTTTCATACTATTAATCCTCATTTGTTGTCCAGTAATGTAAACACCACATTGTTTTTCTTCAGTGAGAAATTGTTCAAGCTAAAATGATTTGTTCACTTTCTTTTCTTCTTCCCCATCTAATGATTCATTATTATTTTTTTAAAAAACTTATTTGGCTAAATCTATATACTGAATTTTTTTTCTATATATGGACAAGCAAATCATGGGTCATCTTTATCTGTCAATAATGCTATAGTCCTTGTACAATTTAGGGAGTGTCTGCAGTAGAAGCTTTCTGTGAGCTTTTTCGTCATTCAACCTTAAGTGTCATATATACATTCTGAAGCCAAAAAGGAGTGGCATCTCATGAATCTGAGCTTTCTATGATCTTCATTTAATTTTTTGCTTGATAGCTCTTACTTTGAATATGTTGAATCTTTTTAGTGACCATCTCATGAATCTACTGTCAGGAGCATTGATGTGAGTAAAAATGTATTAGTTGGGTCTAAGCAGGTTGGTTAGTAGAGATGTTGTCAAATGACATAGCTGAGCATTATGTATATGTGTGGTATAAGTATTTAGAGTTTGAGTTCAGAAAGGCTTTGATACATTACCTGATAGCAAACCACTTTAGATATGTTTTAAGGAAAGGAAGAAATATGGATTGAGGTTTGTTTTTCATGTGCTGAAAACAATCTTGACATTTTGATGGCAAATTTTACATTTCCTAGGAATCGAGGGACCTAAGACTGTAGATCCGAGCAAACTCATATGATACATCTATAATGGAGTAATTCTTTAAAATTCAATTGTAAGAGCTACAACTGTAAGCACCTCAACAATGTTTGGAACTATAATGGATGCTCTAGAGGTATTGTAGTTTGTTGCTTTATCTTGGAAATTTGATTTTGAAGTGATGCAATGACATTTAAGATACTTGTATTTTTTAATGGCAGCCCCCTATCTTTGTTCTCCTAATAAATTGTCTCTTTGATAGTGATGATGAGGTAAGACGGGATAACCATTGCAGATCCATCAGTTTTTGCTCTTCTTCATACTTAGATGTTAAGTTGATTGCATAGGCTTGCTTTGTCGTTTGATGCATTAATAGTTTGCTACACTCTATGTGTTGTGTTGATCCCCACACCCTAGAACTAACCCAATTGTGAAGGTTTAAATGC
This sequence comes from Rheum nobile, assembly GCA_027886185.1. Classification (NCBI taxonomy): domain Eukaryota; kingdom Viridiplantae; phylum Streptophyta; class Magnoliopsida; order Caryophyllales; family Polygonaceae; genus Rheum; species Rheum nobile. Next base: position 4,990,669 of record WOAB01000001.1, read on the forward strand.
TTCTGAGACAAGTTTCTAAATCACCATGTAATGTATCTTGAAGTCGGTCAAACAAGCAATTCCTTTGGGGTTTGTGTGTGCATTTGTGTCTGCAGAAGCGATCTCTCTTTCTCTTTCTTGGTCACAAATAAGTAATATTAACCTCATTTTTTTGTTATTTTTCCTACAGATTCAATTTTTCACGTGGATTTTGGTGGATATCAATTGAAATAGTAGATACTTGGGGCAGATGAATAGGAGTTGGGCTGAACTGTGTTGTTTGGGTTTGCCCCGTGTACAACTCTAATCGAGGGTGGTTCTTCGCAAAGGTGCAAGTTTTGCAAATTCATGTCATCTAATTTGCTTTCTTCTTCCTAAATTGTGTGTTATTAGCTTCAAGTTATTTACAATTGACTCCATGCTATAATGAAATGGGTTCAAGAGTTATAATCTATAACTATATTCTCCTTGACATATGTTTGTAGTTTCTTAAGGGCCCGGATAGCACAATTGTTGAAAAGAAAATATTCAAGCAAAGCTTGATTACAATTCCTCTATGGAAAAGCTTCATGCTGAAGGTCTATAATTTGCCATCATAATGTTTTGTGCAATTTACTAAAGACTTCAAGTTAAATATTCATGTACCATGTGAACAAACAATTTTTTCTTTCTTTCCCATTTTCTCTTATCCCTTTGACTCATTGTTCCTTTGTCAATCTAATCTTAAAAAATCATAATATGAATTGTAGATACTCGAGACTTTCATCTGAAGTCTCTTACAAAGTTAAAATCATAATATGAAGTCTCTTACAAAGTTAAAATCATATATATGTTCTTATGATGAGTGTGAAAAATAACACACATGTATGTAACATCTCTTCGGTGATAGGTATGGGAAGCAGAATAACAAGATATGTCTAAGAGAAAAATGGGTAGTTGATGTCTCACGTGGAATACTTACATTATTTGCTTCTTTTTGTAATTCAACTCTTAGATTATGCAGCAAAATAACTCTTAGATTATGATGCTCATTAAGTCCATTAATGTGTCATGTTTTGCAAAAGAAGAGGTGTTGTCAATATGTCGTACTCTTGTGGCTATAAATTTGTACACATCATATCATTTTGTCAGAAAGCTTGCTGATTTGTCAGATTCTTGAACAAAAATTTGTTCCAACTTTATACTTTTATCATGCATCGTGCTTAGGAGCTCAAGTCGGTTCATTAGATGATTTTGGTGCATCTTCATATTGACCTAGCTCAGTCTCACGCTGAAAAAAGTTGTATATTTTGCTTGCAAAACTTTCATCCGGGAAAACATTACATTTTTCTATTTCTTGATATTACCCATATCATGGTAAAAGTATCTCAATACTCCATTTAGCAGAGTTTGAATCCGCTCTGTTCATTAGATCTCATCGCTGCCAATGTTGCACTTGCTTAAGCCGAAGGCGTGAAGTGGGTTGTGCAATGATGCGCTGAACAAGATCTTACTCATATCTGATTGTCAAACCTTACAGTGCTCCTGGTTTCATGTATTGATATGACTATTAGGGAAGCAAAAAAGTTGGATAATTTCATGTGCTCAAAGTGTTGTGATGAAGATGTGAAAAGATACATGCACAACTTCACTGTATCTCATTCCGAGTAAGGGAAACAAAACATGTCTTCCTCCTCTAATGTGCTTATTCAGCTCCAATATTTTGTTAAATCAATGTTTCTCCAGCTTGAGTTGTAATTTGTGGGTAATTACTTCGATTGATGAGTGCAAAGATTGCATAAGAATTATATTTATAATGTAGAGTTTGGATCATATGCGGAGCACTCTTACGGTGCGGAGCATGCACTTTAGGGCCTTATTTGTGCACTTTAACGTCTTAAATGTGCACTTTTGTAAAAAAAAAAAAAAAAAAATTCAAGCATTTTTCTCAATTTTTGGAAAAGTGCACAAATAAGGCCCTAAAGTGCACAAATAAGGCCCTATAGTGCATGTCCGCACGTCCGCACCGTAAGAGTGCTCCGCACCGGAACCTTACTCTTATAATGTAATATTTGTGCTTATACTCATGTCAAAAAATCAAGGGTGATATCCAATCTACAATCTTGCACTTGATTGTTGTTGCATTTCAACTGCTTTTTCAGGCTGGCTGAGACTTATGGTAAGTTTATTTCCTTTTAAATCAGTAAAAAAAATATGGTTTCCATAGTGGTAACTCATGTTGGGTGCATCTAAATAGATTTGAGCCAAGGATGGAGATTCTGTATTTGCAAGCCTCTTTTTTGTATATGCAAATGGGTGACTTCTAGAAAGTCCTTGGGTTGTCGTCTTACAAAAATACTAATTTTTCATTACATTTTACACCGATTTTTATAGATGTAAACATGTATTTTGACGTGTCATAATTTGTATAAAACTATAATTTTTATAAATATTGGCAATATATTTTAAAAGCACATATATGCATATAAAATTTATATGTAACTTTCTCGAATATTTCTATTGACAACAAAAGCAAGATTGTTACATGTATCAGCTTCTTTATGTGAATGAACATGGCATCATATGGAGACAACAATAAAGTGTCAATTTTTGTTGTTGTGTTTATTAGTAAACTGAATAATCAACATCTTCATATCATGTGGATGATTGATTACATATGGCTTGCCATTTGTCTTGTGTATTAATGATTTTTCTCTTATAGCACCATTGTTTGTATGTGATTAAGAACAACACATAGCAGAAATGAGCAAGGCGATATGCATCGTAAACTCAATGAGTGTAACCTAAGAAAGACTTCTCGCCTTGGGCAATTATGTTTTAGGAAATCTTGGGTTATTTTACATATATAAGCGCTCCCAGATTGATGGTTGTTCCAATCTAAGCTTTTCATTCCTGTTGTAAAATATACGGGGCATATTTTTTGTTGACTCATGAATGCGCATAGTAAACATTTTTACAGTAAGATATATGGGGCATATTTTTTCTTACATCAGGAATGCACATAGTAAACGTATTTATAGTAAGATATACAGGACATATATTTTCTTACAGTAGGAATGCACATAGTAAACATTTTTGCAGTAATACGGGGTGTATTTTTTCTTACATCAGGAATGCGCATAGTAAACGTTTTTATAGTACGGGGCGTATTTTTTCTTACACCAAGAATGCACATAGTAAATGTTTTTACAATATGATATACGGGGCATATGTTTTCTTACAGTAGGAATGCACATAGTAAACATTTTTGCAGTAATACGGGGTGTATTTTTTCTTACATCAGGAATGCGCATAGTAAACATTTTTACAGTACGGGGCGTATTTTTTCTTACACCAAGAATGCACATAGTAAATGTTTTTACAATATGATATACGGGGCATATATTTTCTTACAGTAGGAATGCACATAGTAAACGTTTTTACAGTAAGATATACATGGTGTTATTTTCTTACGGTATCAATCCTTGAGAATAAGTAAATGTCAAGATCTCTTATAGGAAGTATCAATGTCAGTTATTAGAATATGACTATGTTTTGTAATATAAATATAATCTTAATGTTTGTTTTATCAAGGTTTCAAAGAGAGTAACTAGACTCATTGATCCAAAACTCAAATAGTTAAATGACAAACAACAACAACAAAATTAATATTAAGAACTTTAAATTACATTTACTTTTGTAAGCATAAGACCTAAGAAAATGTTTGAACTCCCTTTTTACCTTTAGTAAACCCACAACTCTCTATTTCTACTCTACTCGCAATCTCCCTACAACTATTTGACACCGCACCTAGCAACCGAATTCTGAACTACTAACACCGGTGAGAGGAAAGTCGGCGGCGGCGAAATACGGTAAGATTCACAAGCACAATCTCCGCTTTCACATCTAGGTTATGTAAGTTACATTGAATTCAAATTGAAGTATAAAATTTTCCCCATTTCAAACCTAGGTTTTCAAATTTTGCATTCTTCGCAAATGCTCGAAATTGGACTTGCTAGGAGATCGTTAGTTCAATTGAAATTGAGAAGAGAGAAATAACATGTGTTAGGAGCAGAATCATGCTGAAATAGTATCCCTGGTTTGAGAATGAAATTTTCTTATCACCTTTGTAACACCCCCAAAACTTAACCCTTTTGGAAAAGTATTACCGCCAGTGACCCCAGTGTTCCTTACCGAGATCACCCAAGGCTTTACCGTTTAAATACCATTTATGAAATACAAATGATACGTAATGATCAAAGCATTCAATCCCAACATAACATTGTTAAAGAAACAAGAGTTACGGGATTACAACCCAATCCCGAATAGGCCAACACAGAGTTTAAACCAAAAACAGCGAAAGTCTTATAAAGTACATTACAACCAAAGTCATTGTCCAAAAGATCTCAACCTGATTAAAGAAATAATTAAAACGTTCAAAAACCACCGTCGACTCCATAGTCCTTCTATTCTTCTGAGCTACTTTCGATCTGATGTGCCGAATCGAACGGATGACACCAGCCCACATGCAGAGAACAAAGTTTGTGGGTTAGTCTACTTGAATAGACTAGCAAGGGTACAAAGCAGAATGGTTCGAAGCAGTCGTATTAGGTTAGACTCATCGCTTCTCGAATAATAATCGATGACGATAGTCAACCATCATACTCCTACTGGAATAGACAAGAGGTATGCACAAGAGAAGATTCTGGAAGACTGAATCTTCACAGAAATTGACTCGAAAAGAAGACTCCAACGGAAATGAGTCTTTAAGGAAGTATGACAAATCTGGAATGTTACAGAATCATACAACAATGATTTAAAAGTTGACTGAGATGCTTCGGTTCACGACCAACCTCATCGCATACAGCGAATCCAGATTGGAAAGAGAACGTACTATGATCAAAGTCGAGACGAGTTTTCCTAGCTGCACTATAACTTAGCTGCACTACTCGCCGAAGGTTTATTAATTATGTGCGTCAGAGTAGCACTTATCTGATTTATGTTTCAAAAACACACATCACGTTTAATAGACTTTTACATGTGTACCCCATCATTGGGACGACACATCTTAGTATACGTTTCGTCGAGAGTGACGCATACCGGAAGGTTTGTGACACTAGCTAAGTGTCCTATCTCTACACACTTGTGAAAGAGACCGATCATGATCTTATAATAGTACCAGATGGAGACGAGCCACCCCGATACCAGATTATAAAGAAACGACTGGACAGAGTCCGAGTAACGTTCATATCTAACAGTGCTAACTAAACAGTTACAGCACAATAACAGTTATAGGATAAATCCACATAAAGGCCCGGAAGGCGATCACAGATAATAGCGTTGTTCTAACAGATATACAACCTATTATATGATTTTCAAAATAGTTTATCAAAACCGTTTCCAGACAAACAGAGTATTCATTCCAAATTAATTACTCAGATAAATTACTGATAATTAATGTAAATATGGAACGAACGAGCAAGAGCGAACCGCCACTTGCCTTAATCCGCAGAATAGAAACAAGCCTAACGACGACAACTGGATTCCGGGCTCGACACGGGTATAGCTCCGACAGCACAACAACCTTCGAGTCGACCCATAAAAGGAACCCTAAGTTAGATCTGACATAACCGTAGTACGAATCTAAAAACGACGAAAGAGAACGAAAGGAAAGACGCCACGACTACAACCAACCAAGCCAAAGCCACGAAGGCATTCTGGGCACTGGCGGCGGTCGCTGTTCTTGGCGGTGGTCGCCGCATTCATCACGGCGGTCGCCGTGAAGAACACGGACGACTGAAACGAGAGAAATCTCACCAAAACGATACGCGTTTTGACCCCTTTTCGCCTTGCTTGGGTTCTAACCTCCAAAGGCAACCAAAAGGCTTCAAAAGGGCTGCTGGAAACACCACCAAACGACACCGACGAGAGCTTGCAAACTCCGGCGAAACACAACTCCGACGACACGAAAATTTGGCAGAGGTTCGGTGTTTGGGATGGCTCAAATATCTCCCCCAACACCTCCTTTTATAGCCAAAGCATCTGGAGCACGAAAAAATGGGCCTACGAAGGCTAGTTCGGCGCTCACCAGAACCACGCCGGCGACCAACGGGCAAGGACTGCCGGACAACGACGGTGGCAATTACGGCGGGCGCCGTAATTTACGGCGGTCGCCGCCATAGCCTGGCACGCCAGCTACCACCTCGAGCATTGGGACGGCGGGCGCCGTGACTATACAGCGGTCGCCGTTCTTGGATCCGCGACGGCGGTCGCCGCGACTGTACGGCGGTCGCCGCGACTGTACGGCAGTCGCCGTGATCAGCTTTTCCCGCCCGTTTAGCTTTGAACGAACATGACATTAAACCGGGATAAAATTATCGTACGCGAACGAATATTAAAATCCAAGGCATGTTGTCTGTATATTATTTCACTGAGAAAAATATTATAGATACAGAGCACATTACAGAATGTCTCAAACTCTCTGTATTAAATCCGACGTACACAACGGGTACTCGGGAAAATTCCAAAATTCCCAAAATAACCTTACAAAAATACGGGGTATCACATCTCCTCCCCCTTAAAAGAAGTTTCGATCCCGAAACTTAGGTCGAAAATAACTCGGGAAAACGCCTGAGCATATCTGACTCGGTTTCCCACGTCTCCCAAGTAACTTCTTCGGTCCCTGACTTGGACCACAGCACTCGTACCAACGGCACGATCTTGTTGCGCAAACGCTTCTCCCGATGCTCCAAAATGCGCACGAGCAACTCTTCATAAGTACCATTAGCTTGAATCTCGATGTCCTCATAACTAAGCACATGAGACTCATCTGGCACATACTTTCTGAGCAAAGATACGTGGAACACGTTATGCACCGGGTGAGCCGATGGTGGCAACGCCAAGCGGTACGCTAGAGATCCCACTCTATCCAGAATCTCGAATGGTCCCACGTAGCGAGGGTTAAGCTTCCCACGCTTACCAAACCTGAAAACTCCTTTGGATGGCGATACCTTGACAAAAACCTTGTCACCGACCTCAAACTCGACAGTCCTACGCTTTCGATCTGCGTAGGACTTCTGTCGACTCTGAGCGGTCAACATCCTTTGTCTGATCAAAGCAATGTCTGAAGCCGTCCTTTCGACCAACTCTGGTCCAAGCAGAATTTTGTCGGCATTATCATCCCAACAAATCGGAGATCTGCATCTGCGACCATACAAAGCTTCAAACGGAGCCATCTTGATTGTAGCATGCCAGCTATTGTTGTATGTGAACTCAATCAGACTCAAGTTGTCCTCCCAGCTAGTCGGACGATCGAGTACACAAGCTCTAAGCATATCCTCCAGGGTCTGGATGGTCCTTTCAGACTGGCCATATGTCTGAGGATGAAACGCGGTGCTGAACCTCAACTCGGTTCCCATAGTCTTATGAAGTTTCTGCCAGAACCTTGACATGAAACGGCCATCTCGGTCCGATACAATGGTCTTAGGAATGCCATGTAAGCGGACAATCTCTTTCTGGTAGACTTCTGCTAACTTCTGGGTTTCCCATGTGGTCTTGATGGCTATGAAATGAGCAATCTTCGTAAGCCTATCCACAATTACCCAGATAGTATCCCTCTGACTTCGAGTCTTTGGTAGCACAGTGACGAAGTCCATGGCAATGTCTTCCCATTTCCATTCTGGCACTGGAAGAGGTAGCAACTCACCACCTGGCATGCGGTGTTCGATCTTGACCTTCTGGCAAGTTAAGCACTTTACCACAAAGTCTGCTACGTCCCACTTCATGTTTGGCCACCAAAACTTCTTCTTGAGGTCCTTGTACATCTTGCTAGAGCCAGGATGCACAGAATAAGCAGATGAATGAGCTTCTCTCATCACCAACTGACGAAGACCTTCTGTGTCAGGCACACAGATCTGATCCTGAAACCAAAGTGATCCATCATCCTGAACCACAAAACTGGGAGCTTTCCCATCCATCACTTCACTGCATAACTTCACCAAGATGATGTCATCGACTTGCTTTTCTTTGATCTGATCCAGCAGTGTAGCCTGAATTTCCATCATACTCAGGTACCCTCTACGCTGGTCATACAAGACTTCAATGTCGTATGACTCTTGGTTTAGCTTGGTCTGAGCAGTAAGTAGAGCAACTACAGTCTTGTGCGTTGTCTTCCGGCTTAGTGCATCAGCTACTACATTAGCCTTGCCCGGATGATACAACAACTCCATGTCGTAGTCTTTGAGTAACTCTAGCCAGCGGCGTTGTCTCATATTTAGCTCCTTTTGAGTAAATATATACTTGAGACTTTTGTGGTCAGTGAAGACTTGGCATCTTATACCGTAGAGGTAATGCCTCCAAATCTTTAGCGCAAAGACAACCGATGCTAACTCAAGATCATGGGTCGGATAGTTTTCTTCGTAAGTCTTGAGTTGTCTAGATGGGTAAGCAATAACTCTGCCTCTCTGCATCAGTACACAACCCAAACCACACTTTGAAGCATCACTATAGACCACATAATCGTCATTCCCTTCTGGGAGTGCTAACACGGGTGCCGAGGTCAGCCGTCGCTTCAACTCCTGGAAACTGGCCTCGCACTTGTCATTCCAGACAAACTTCTTGTGGACCTTGCGGAGTAGATTGGTCATAGGTAGAGCGATCTTTGAAAATCCTTCTACGAACCTTCTATAATACCCGGCAAGTCCAAGAAAACTACGCACCTCCTTCACGTTCTGGGGCTGTGTCCAATTAGCCACCGCTTCAATCTTTTGGGGATCAACCATAACCCCATTTTTATTGATCACGTGGCCTAAGAAAGCCACTTCCTTTATCCAGAATTCAAATTTAGACAATTTAGCAAAAAGCTCATGTTGTCTAAGGATTGACAAGGCAATCCGCAGATGTTCCTCGTGGACTTCTTCATCCGGAGAATAGATCAGGATGTCGTCTATGAAGACCACCACGAACTTATCCAAGTATTGGTGAAAACATCGGTTCATCAAATCCATAAAGATAGTTGGAGCATTTGTAAGCCCAAAAGGCATCACTACGAACTCGTAATGACCATATCTGGTCCTGAACGCAATTCTAGGAATGTCCTGCTCACGAATTCTGAGCTGGTGATATCTAGATCTCAAGTCGATCTTGGAGAAGACCTTTTCTCCCTGCAACTGGTCCAACAAGTCATCAATCCTAGGCAAAGGATATTTGTTCTTGATCGTCACCTTGTTTAACTCTCGGTAGTCGATACAAAGTCGGAACGATCCGTCCTTCTTTTTGACGAATAATACCGGAGCACCCCACGACGATGCACTTGGCCTGACATAACCTTTGTCAAGAAGATCTTCAAGTTGATTCTTCAACTCTTGCATCTCAGTAGGAGCCATCCGATACGGTGCCTTAGAAATTGGCGCGGTACTAGGCTCAAGATTAATTGAAAACTCTATGTCACGGTTCGGGGGTAATTCAGGAATTTCTTCCGGAAAGACATCTGAAAACTCCCTAACTACAGGAATATCAAGAACCTCAGGTCCATCCTTCGCAGGCGAATCCAAGTAGTAAAGGTACCCGACACATCCTTGTCGTAGTAGCTTAAACGCAGCCATCACATTGATCAGCTTGCCGTTATCAGCGTCATTTCGACCTTTGAACTTGCACACGAACTGGCCCCCAGATGACACCGTCACCATTCTTGAACTGAAGTCGATCACCGCCTTGTGATGCGTCAGCCAATCCATACCGAGGATAATATCGTATGAAGCCATGGCTATGCAGATTAAATCTGCCTCGAATTCCTTACCCTGAATGGTAATCGGAAAGTCGGACAGATGCTTGGTTCCCACCAAACGTTCTCCATTAGGAAGATTAACGACGAAAGGGTCGCACGAATCGTTGCACACTAAATCTAACTTGCTAACACAGCTATCCGAAATAAAGGAATGCGTAGCACCAGAATCAAACAGAATGCACACTGAAGTAGAGTGAAGGTATAGAGTACCTTGAGCAATTGGGGCATTGGGTCCATCTGCTTCACGCATCTCGTACAAGCGTTGTCCCTGACTTCCAGAAACAGATGGGGCCTTTCCCCTGTTCTGAGCAGTCGTCTGCACTGAAGGGCTAGGAGTCTCGGCAGGTTTGAACCTAGGTCGGTTGCTCTGATGAGTTGACCCTTGCTGCGACTCTACTCCCTTCTACTTCCCCTGCTTGCAGAACTTTTACAGATGACCATCACGTCCACACCCAAAGCAGGACCTCTTCTCCTTCTGACACTCATTGCTCTTATGCCCAGCCGTACCACAGTTATAACACTGAACTGAACTCCGAGTCTGCCTTGACTGCTGAGTCGATCCTCCTTGCATCATCTCCATCTTAGCTCGGCCGGACTTGGCAAAGTTAGACGGTGGCGCAGGGCGCTTAAAACCACCTCCCTGGTTCTGGTTCTGCATCGACTTTTGTCGGTTGCGCCTCTTGGTCGACTCCTCTAGAGTTACCTCCAGCTTATAGGCACAATCCACATACTGCTCCAAGGTAGAGCATGTGTGGTGCACCATTAACGGCTTGATATCCGGGCTCATCCACTCGTGGAAGTACCAGATCTTTTGGGCCTCGTTGGTGATCTCGGCAGTGGCGTACTGTAAAAGGTGATTGAACTTAGATGCCAACTCGGTCACTCTCAGACCATCCGTCTTTGGGTACAAGAACTCTTTATGCTTCTCCTCTCTCATAGCACGAGAGAAAAAGCGATCAACCATCTTGGTCTTGAACATCGACCAAGTCAACACTGGGCTTTCAGCCAAACCTGTGTTCTCCCACCACTCGCTAGCCTCCTCCTTCAGCTGAAGAGAAGCGATATGGACCTTCTCGGCCTCAGTACACTCCACGTTCTGAAACAGCCTCTCTATATGGGAGAACCAATGAGTCACTGCTACTGGCTCCCCTTTCCCGTTATAACAATCGGGCCTCATGGAAGTGATGGTCTTAAGAGCGCGACCATAGCTGTCTCTAGCCCTGATGGCATTCTCCTGAACCACAGGGTTACTGAGTTCCACAACATCAGGAACCGCTGGGTGGGTAGGCACTTCTTGCGCTTGAGGCGCACTGGGTCTCAATACGTCTGCAATTGCCTGCATCACAATCCCGCGAATCGCCTCAACAGCTGCGGCATCAAACAGCGCCGACGCTTGGGTCTGATCTTGACCTTCACGCCTCTGCTAGACGCGAGACTCTGACTCGTGCTCATCCTGAACACCTCTTCCTGCTGGCCTGGGATCTTGACTAGTAAAGCACCGGCTCGAATCGAGTTCCTCGTGCTTCTTGGGTTCACCATCTGTTTACCGATCCAATTCCAAGCATTCAATACATTAATATTATGCAATATACTTATGCAATATACCAACGTAAAGAAATTACTCAGAATAGATCAACTTGGCATTTTATAGATGAACCTTCGAACTGTTACACAAGCTACACATAAGTCTATCATCCGAGCGCTAGGACAACATTGCTCGAAGATATAAGTTTTTCTTAGAGTATTTGCCGCAATACTGAAATATTACACATAGTACAAACTTGGAATGCTAAGAAACGAAACTACTGCGATAGGCAACGCCAATTCTCATCAAGGTGTTCCAAAATGTCTCTCATAAGACTGGCTACTCGTGCACGGTCTCTTCGGACTAGGCTCACCATCGAGCTCTGGCGATGGGTTTCGCACTCGGCTTGACCCTGAAGCACATGGTCCTATCTCAGTCATGGTAAGGTATGGGTCATCCATGACTGGCCCTCCTATCCCAGTCCTCCTCTGAGTACTGGCGATCATCTCATCCCTTCGACACTGCTGTTCTGCAGAGATTACCTCGCTCTGGCGGAGGATCTCCTGCAGCTCGGATTCTGACCTCCTTCTTCTTGGAGTAGGGATAGGCTGAGATTCTCTGTCACTTCTCCTAATACCGTACTCGGTATACAGTGCCTCCCAATCAGCTTCTGACATGGATGCGTACTCTGGCACTAGTGGCAACTCTTGCATAGGTGGTAACTCTGTACTGGGGTGAATAAATTGCATCCCCGTTTCCTGACTATCCACCAGCAAGTGCCTCAAGTCATCGGACTCCTGGTTTTGTCCGCTGAGGTCCATCTCGGTATCCTCCTCGGGATCATCCTCGATGGGGTCCTCTTCTTCCTCTTCGGGGTCATCCTCTATGGGGTCCTCTTCTTCATCTTCCTCCTCGCTCCCTTCAATAATCATATTCATCAGGTAATCGTCATGGTAGTACCCTCTCGCGTACCTCGACGATTCATCTCCTTGCATTGCTTCCTCCCTTGGTGGCTCCACTGGTGTTGTCACAGGAACTACAGCATTCCTTGACACCAGGACTACCGACTCAGGAAGCACATGCTTGATCTCCTCAGGTGGGCTGCTCGGGCCTCCAACCTCGAAACATCTCTGGGGGTATAGGGAAGTCTAGCCTCTCGATAGACGGTGAATCCATCTCGGCATCTTCCGACCCCTTCTTCAGAGATATACATGCACCCATATCCTATAGGATAACGATGAAGGAATTAGTCTTTCTAGACATAGAAGCAAGCTTACTATATCAGACTATCCAGAAGACATGACTATGAACGGTGTTTTTAAATTCTTTTTACTTTGAAAATTCATAGCTCTTTTTAAAGCATTTTCTAAAACGGATAAATGGTTTATAAAAATCCTAAACCTGTTTTAAAACCTTTGGCTCTGATACCACAACTGTAACACCCCCAAAACTTAACCCTTTTGGAAAGGTATTACCGCCAGTGACCCCAGTGTTCCTTATCGAGATCACCCAAGGTTTTACCGTTTAAATACCATTTATGAAATACAAATGATACGTAATGATCAAAGCATTCAATCCCAACATAACATTGTTAAAGAAACAAGAGTTACGGGATTACATCCCAATCCCGAATAGGCCAACACAGAGTTTACACCAAAAACAGCGGAAGTCTTATAAAGTACATTACAACCAAAGTCATTGTCCAAAAGATCTCAACCTGATTAAAGAAATAATTAAAACGTTCAAAAACCACCGTCGACTCCATAGTCCTTCTATTCTTCTGAGCTACTTTCGATCTGATGTGCCGAATCGAACGGATGACACCAGCCCACATGCAGAGAACAAAGTTCGTGGGTTAGTCTACTTGAATAGACTAGCAAGGGTACAAAGCAGAATGGTTCGAAGCAGTCGTATTAGGTTAGACTCATCGCTTCTCGAATAATAATCGATGATGATAGTCAACCATCATACTCCTACTGGAATAGACAAGAGGTATGCATAAGAGAAGATTCTAGAAGACTGAATCTTCACAGAATTCGACTCGAAAAGAAGACTCTAACGGAAATGAGTCTTTAAGGAAGTATGACAAATCTGGAATGTTACAGAATCATACAACAATGATTTAAAAGTTGACTGAGATGCTTCGGTTCACGACCAACCTCATCGCATACAGCGAATTCAGATTGGAAAGAGAACGTACTATGATCAAAGTCGAGACGAGTTTTCCTAGCTGCACTATAACTTAGCTGCACTACTCGCCGAAGGTTTATTAATTATGTGCGTCAGAGTAGCACTTATCTGATTTATGTTTCAAAAACACACATCACGTTTAATAGACTTTTACATGTGTACCCCATCATTGGGACGACACATCTTAGTATACGTTTCGTCGAGAGTGACGTATACCGGAAGGTTTGTGACACCAGCTAAGTGTCCTGTCTCTACACACTTGTGAAAGAGACCGATCATGATCTTAGAATAGTACCAGATGGAGACGAGCCACCCCGATACCAGATTATAAAGAAACGACTGGACAGAGTCCGAGTAATGTTCCTATCTAACAGTGCTAACTAAACAGTTACAGCACAATAACAATTACAGGATAAATCCACATAAAGGCCCGGAAGGCGATCACAGATAATAGCGTTGTTCTAACAGATATACAACCTATTATATGATTTTCAAAATAGTTTATCAAAACCGTTTCCAGACAAACAGAGTATTCATTCCAAATTAATTACTCAGATAAATTACTGATAATTAATGTAAATATGGAACGAATGAGCAAGAGCGAACCGCCACTTGCCTTAATCCGCAGAATAGAAACAAGCCTAACGACGACAACTGGATTCCGGGCTCGACACGGGTATAGCTCCGACAGCACAACAACCTTCGAGTGGACCCATAAAAGGAACCCTAAGTTAGATCCGACATAACCGTAGTACGAATCTAAAAACGACGAAAGAGAACGAAAGGAAAGACGCCACGACTACAACCAACCAAGCCAAAGCCACGAAGGCATTCTGGGCACTGGCGGCGGTCGCTGTTCTTGGCGGCGGTCGCCGCATTCATCACGGCGGTCGCCGTGAAGAACACGGACGACTGAAACGAGAGAAATCTCACCAAAACGATGCGCGTTTCGACCCCTTTTCGCCTTGCTTGGGTTCTGACCTCCAAAGGCAACCAAAAGGCTTCAAAAGGGCTACTGGAAACACCACCAAACGACACCGACGAGAGCTTGCAAACTCCGGCGAAACACAACTCCGACGACACGAAAATTTGGCAGAGGTTCGGTGTTTGGGATGGCTCAAATCTCTCCCCCAACACCTCCTTTTATAGCCAAAGCATCTGGAGCACGAAAAAATGGGCCTACGAAGGCTAGTTCGGCGCTCGCCAGAACCACGCCGGCGACCAACGGGCAAGGACTGCCGGACAACGACGGTGGCAATTACGGCGGGCGCCGTAATTTACGGCGGTCGCCGCCATAGCCTGGCACGCCAGCTACCACCTCGAGCATTGGGACAGTGGGCGCCGTGACTGTACGGCGGTCGCCGTTCTTGGATCCGCGACGGCGGTCGCCGCGACTATACGGCAGTCGCCGTGATTAGCTTTTCCCGCCCGTTCAGCTTTGAACGAACATGACATTAAATCGGGATAAAATTATCATACGCGAACGAATATTAAAATCCAAGGCATGTTGTCTGTATATTATTTCACTGAGAAAAATATTACAGATACAGAGCATATTACAGAATGTCTCAAACTCTCTGTATTAAATTCGACGTACACAACGGGTACTCGGGAAAATTCCAAAATTCCCAAAATAACCTTACAAAAATACGGGGTATCACAACCTTAATATGTGAAGTTATCGGTGATCTTAATTATGTTCTAAATACATTAAACCTGGTGATTCTTGTATCAAGAAGCATGCTGAAGAAATTGACTTGATTGAAACCAAGGCATATAATTGAAGATTCCATTTTATGATCTGTAATAAGTTAACAATCAAATGTTAAATTGGTCAGAACAATGAGCATCATATATGTTCAACCCTAGAAATTCAAAACCCCCAACTTCGTAACAAAGACAATTTTTTAACAAATTGTACATCATATTTTAGTGGTGCATAAATGCATACATCCTTTTCATAACTCTACTGAAAATAGCAACTTGACAGCGCATTTTGCATCTGTGTTAAAAAAATTAACTTGGTAATAATTTCTACGGCATATCAATACGAGCACCAAAAACATAACTTATGTTAAACACTTATTTTCGTAAATTTTTAATCATGTTTTGATAGGTGTAAACACGTATATCAACGTGTCATAATTTGTATAAAACTATTATTTTTATAAATATTTACAACATATTTAAAAATATATATACATATAAAATTTATGTTAATTGTATTTTTATTAAAAAATAAAATTCAAGTCAACCCGTGCCTTAGGTACGAGGACACGCACACTAGTTATAACTAATAATAAAACTCATGATCTTCACTTTTTAAAACTTTTATTTAGTTTACAATCATATATCCACAAATACGTAGCAATTAGTTACATTGATGCTTACCTCGATTTTCTATAACTACTATTTAATTTTTTATTGACCATTAATCTTTGTTGTTAAGATTTTCCAGTGTATGATCTTTAATTAGTCTCACTTTCTGAAAATGCACAAGTACTTGAACTGTTGTGTTTCGACTAATGGCTACTACAGTTTTAAGAGATTTGTTTGTCAGTTAAAAGGTCCAAAGCCTTTACCGAGACAAATGTCGCGGCGAACCAGTGATTCCTAGACGGTGACGTGCAAAGGATGTACAGATCAATGCTGACCAGTGATGGCGTGGCGATGATGATAAAGGGAGATTGACCATTGATGGAAAAACGTTCGACGCTCACCGGTGATGGCGGTTGAGCTTTGAAAGAGGCAAAAGCAGTGGCAACGGCGAGTGCGGTGTTCTGGATAGTCCTTTTGAAGAAGACTCACATTGAGATCAATCCAATTCTTTCTTTTTTTGGGCGAGAGAAGATCGGTCCAATTATGAGTTGATTAGTGTCGTGGAAGTTTTGGATTTGTTATCTTTTGTAATTAGTTTGTAATCTTTGCAATTTATTTGTACTCTTTGTGAATGCTTTGTTTATATATTAGAAAAAGATTAGTGCTAGATTTAGGATAAAAACCTTTGATACATAATAGAATTTATTAAAAAATGAAAAAAAAAATTACATGTGTCAGTTTTAATGAGTTTGTCATGTGGCATAGTTAGATTATAGTTTAATATGTATATATATTGATTTTAGCAAACTGATATCGGCAATATATCGATGTACCTTTGGAAAGGTTAAAGAGATATGAGATTAGTTTTTTCTTATTTGAAGAGGATTCATTAAGGGTTTGTTCGGTATGACTAAGGCTTATTAGGGTTGAACCTAAAATAGGGACTGAATTGGGCTAAAGTTGATTGGAAGAATCTAAGATGGAGGCTGAATTGAGCTGAGGCTGAATCTGATGGCTGAAACCTTTGGACGCGTTCGGTATCAATGACTTATCCCGACTTAATTTTAGATAAAAATTACAAATATACCCTCAATTTAATTTTGTGAGGGGTATCATGTCCATTGATATTTTTTCACCAAATTTTTTTCTTCCTCAAAGCTGGTATAAGGCCAATACTTTAGGTTTCGAACCCACATCCACGTACATAAAGCTTCACTAATCCAATTTAACCATGATCATAATAGTATTGAAATATTAGCCTATGTTAGACTCGAACCCACATCCATGTACATAAAGCACGTTGCTCTACCATTGAGCTAATAGGCTTGAATGTTAATTCATGAAAAAACATCTAACAACAACATAGTGGATGGTTAAATCATGAATTCATTAATCTGTAATACTGAACTACTTATATAAAGTAATTTTTAAGCATAAAATGTATATATATCCCCTAAGGTTACAATACAAGAATTAATATCAATCACATAGACATTAAATGTTAATATAAGCAACATAATTAGCATACAACCATCTCAAAGAGAAGTATGCATCTAAAGTCCCTACAATTTGGTAAGCTCTCTCCACATGAAACCTCATCAACAAAAGTTTCTGCAAGAGCACATATCACAATAATTAACCCATAATTTGACAAATCAGAACCCCTTTTGTCCACTAACCACAACCCCCAACAACATTAACATGTCAAGATTTGTTCAACATAAAGCTAACATGGTTAAACAAAGCTGTTACAGATCATCACCTAGGCTACTGAGTGGTCAGTGAAGAAGAATGTGAGGCAGTATGTTGAGGATGCAACTGCTAAACCATACTCAAGAAAAAAAGTGAAGCTGTTACAATTCATTAGTTATGTTGAACCCAACTTGGTCCTTGGAGAATAAGCATAAAATGCTTGTTAGAGACAAGGTAATTAATCAGTGTTAACTTATATCTCTTGGGCATACTTGCAAGTGACACTAGTTAGGATATCCTAAATACAAACTGTACTTCCTATATATCACTATTGATGTGAACCCTTATCCCAAAATCAGAGACAAGGAAATTAGGCTCAATGCACAGCTCACAGTATTAAAAATCGGTTGTTACAACTAATGTATAATTTAAAATGAAACAGAGACGGGGGAAAGAAAAAGGAATAGAAACAATAGTAAATAGAACAAACTACTGTCAATGATATTATCTTTTTGAAGGAAAAGTGCAAGATTATAACAACACATCCTTGCATTATAGCTCTTGCTTGGGGATTTAGTTAATGCTCAATGTCTTTCTTTTCATCTGCAAACCTGCAGTGAAGTATGACATGTTCAGCACCATGCAACATTCACATGTAGAAACATAAGAGTGGAGGTAACCAATTCCCATCTGGTTCCTGCTGAAAATAAAAATTAAACTCTCTCAGCTGCTTCTTCTTTGTTACTTTTGATTCTTTATTTATGATTGCAAGATACACAAATAGCATAATTGCAAGTGTGCAAGACCAATCAAATAGCAACATGATACACAAATATAACAACATGATTCATATGCCAATTTCTTTCACTATATATTAAAGATATACACACCAATAAAGAAATCCAATAAAAAAAGGGAAGAATTGATTTCAATTTATCCTATTGACGAATCACATTGTAATAATATCAAAGTATACATCATATATGTAGTCCTGATATATTATTTATCTCTCACCAATAGTTCATGAGACACGAGGATTAGACCAAATAGACAAAAAGACACACTTCAGACCACCACATTCAACCAAATGCGAGACAATAATGAGCAAATTCAACCAAATGTGAGACAATAATAACCAAATTCAACCAAATGCGAGACAATAATAACCAAATTCAACCAAATGGTTAGCAAACCCTAGAAGCCGCATTGACATATGTTCTTGAAGCTGAAATCAACTGTGATCTTCGAGCTCACATCAAGTATAAAAAAACCCTAGCAATGACGAGCAAGATAGCAAATCCTAGAAGCTGAAGATTCACAAAGAAGAGGAGATAAAGGAGGAAGAAACAAACCTGAACCCCATAAGTGATGGTTGAAACAAACCCTATCTTTGAAGAACGATGATCTTCAAAACCCTAAACCCCGAGTTGTCGTTGATCTCGGCGAGAAGGAAAAAGTGTGAGGAGGATAAGCGCGAGGAGGAAGAACAACAGGAGGATGAAGAACTGTGGGAGGAGGAAGATGAGAACCTGGAAATGTCGGGGGGGGGAGAGAGAGGGTAATTGTTGGAAATGAAATGTTAAGTCTTTCAGATAAGTTCATTAAGCTGGAAATGAAAGCTGAATTTTTGCCATGGGTTTCAGCCCAAATCAGCCCCGATAAATCATCCCCATACCGAACGGGCCTTTCCCTACCACTTCAGCCATATGGTGATTTCAGCCCAAATCAGCCCCGATAAATCGTCTCTGATCAGCCCAGATCAGCCCCCCGTTCAGTCATATCGAACGAGCCCTAAGTCCTATTGCTAAGCAAATAAATTTGTGGGCTCATGAATTGAAGTTTTTGTCTCTCTCTTTCTGATGAGAATTCCATAATTGGAAAGTTAATATCCACTAATGTTCAGTGTCTCCTCGTAATATGTTTTAAATTTAGATGAGTATGTATTACCGAAGTTGTGTTGTAGAAAATTGTTGTTGTTTTTGTTGTTTTTTTGTGTAATTTTTGACATGTGTATGTACTTATGATGATGATAAATGTTTAGCCTTTTCGTGTGATATATTTGGTGGGTTCAATTGGAGTATGTGTTAGTAATTTGGTGCAGATGTTTATGTATATGTATTTATAGCAATGTTTATATGTAGTATAGTAGAATGGTTTTGTTAATGTACTTATTTTATTTCAATATTTGTCATAGTTGTCTTTTATAATATTGAAGTAGACATAACATTGATTTGTGGTTGGCTGGACACAAATATAGTCGGATTGCTTATGTGTGTGTAGTTGTCTATGTCAAATATATGGACTAATGTTTTGTTTAATTTTCTTATATTATTTAATTTGTAATAGTATTTCTTGAATGATAGATTTCATAAGGTTTGAAAGAGAGACACCATTAGCAAAGTGTTTTTGTTATAGTATGTAATAATTGATATAAATTAGTTTGTTAAAAATTTGTAATATATATGTAATTGTTTTTTTAGTTCGGTTGCGTAATGTAATTATAGTAACATTCATATGTTTGTGAGTAGGCATTATGTTATGTGTTTGAGAAAGGAACGGTTGCATCAATATAAATAGGCTTGTACTTGTCATTACTTCCCATATTGTGTAACAGAAGAAGCACATTCCAAATCTAGGGTTTCCTCTTTCTCCCCTAGAAACTTGCCCATCGTTTCTTGTCGCCTAATCCCGATTAGTCGGTATTGTTTCATGCATTTTCGTGTTTTCCTCTAATCTTCCACTTGGATTTTATTGTTGATATTTGTTAGTCTTTGTTTTTGTTGTTGTGAATCTGGGTGGGGGAGTATTCTTGTTGAAGCCAATGTCTCCCGAGAATTGTCTCTTTCTTTAGATTCATTTTGTTCCATAGGCAGCGAAAGCTCCAATCTTTATTTTGTATTCCATGCCTTAAAGGTTTCAATTTCATCTTTCTTCCCCGACGATTGTCTGATGTTTTTGGTCTATCCTTGTGGTTTCTGTGAAATGTTCATCTTCTTGATTGTGGGGAAGCGATAATGGGATCGTCCATGCCTATCTGATTAATATTGAGTCTAGTCATTATCCCGTGTTCCCCTCTTCTAAGTTTTGGTGTTAGATTTTAGGCTAGATTAGTATTAGTGTCTTGATGTGTCTTATTTTTGTCATGCATTTTGTGCAGTGTAGTTTTTTATTGTCTTGTAATTGAATGGGCGGATAGGTTATGGTGAGTATCGATTTGATGGCATTGAAGTCTACATGTTTTTCTTATATGAAGTATTGTCAGATAGTGTATCTTAGAGTTTGGTAGACTGAAGTTGTAATAGTTATATTTATGGTTGTAATTACCGTGTTTAGTAATGCATTTGCCTATGTTGTTATGCCTTCTAAAGTATTGTTGGTTTTTTCTTTATCTTGGTCCACTGTGTGTGCATAAAATATTCTGTTTAACAGCTTCTTTGTTTTTTTGTGACTGCTCATTGTATTCCTTTTGTGGTTGATTACGTTATTTGCAGAGAATTAAATAGAAGATGACAAATGTGCACCAAACTCAGTGTTTATGATTAGTATAAGCATACTCCCTCCGTCCCTGAATATAGTTCATGTTTTCCTTTTATGGTGTCCCAAAATATTGTTCTTATTTTCCTTTTTGGTAATTTTAATACCCATCCACTTCTTCTTCTTCTTCTTCTTCTTCTTCTTCTCTCTCTCTCTCTCTCTCTCTCTCTCTCTCTCTCTCTCTCTCTCTCTCTCTCTCTCTCTCTCTCTCTCTCTCTCTCTCTCTCTCTCTCTCTCTCTCTCTCTCTCTCTCTCTCTCTCTCTGCTAACCCTAAATATCGCTCTCCATTTCTAGAATCCTCTCACCGCTTCTCTGCTCTCCATCTCTCTCTCATATCTCTCCATCTTTGTTCTCCATTTTGCCGCTTCTCTGCTCTCCATCTGAGCCGCTTCTCTGTTCTCCATTTCGCTGCTTCTTTGCTCTCCATCTGAGGCGCTTCTCTGCTCTCCATCTGAGGCGCTTCTCTTCTCTCCATTTACGCCGCTTCTCTGCTCTCCATTTGCTTCGCTTCTCTGCTCTCCATTTGCATCACTTCTCTGCTCTCCATTTGCGCTACTTCAATTTCTTTGTCCATTCATTTGCTCTGCTTCTCTAGATCTTGGTTTCTGGGTTTGCATGCAAAGGGTTTGAGCCTCAAATCCCGTTTGTTCATCCAAAAACCCTAAACACCGGTTCGTTTCTTGAAGATGAGTTGTGATTCCTTGTTTTCAACTGAAAGTCCCCTTTTTTTCCGATGAATCTGGTACCTACTCTTGCTCTGACGCTCCAAATTGCGAGTGGGGTTCATCCTGTGATGGAAATCACAGCTACAGCCTTGGATATCTAGAAATGGAGAGAAGAGAAGCGGACGTGGCTCCCTCTGAGTCCCCTGAGGCAAATTTGGAAGACGAAACCGGAGGCAAAGTTGTTGATGAGGCTCCCTCTGAGTCCCCTAAGGGAGGTGTCGATTCTTCTGATACTGATGAAACTGGTGGCTCCAACTGCGAATCCTGTAGCTAAGTCCCCTGAATTCTCTATCTTTCAGTCATCCTTTATTTTGGAGTATTGATGCTCTTATGTGATGGTGGATTGATGCTCTTATGTGTTGCTAATTTGTGATATTGTCCCCTTTGAAGGATGTCCTTAATTGTTGCTTGTGTTTTGATGGATCATGTGAGTAATGTTTGATCAATGATGGGTCCTTTTATGCTGAGTAGTCCTTTATTTTGGAGTATTGATGCTCTTATGGGTCTTGTGAGTGATGTTTGATCAATGATGGGTCCTTTTATGCTGAGTAGTCCTTTATTTTGGAGTATGTTTGCATGTTGTGGATACCAATGATGGATGTGAGTGATGCTTGGATGGTTTATGTGGATGAATGTCAATAATACTTGGATGATGACATGTGTATGATGGTTTATATGGTGGATTGATGCTCTTATGTGTTGATAATTTGTGATATTGTCCTCTTTGAAGGATGTCTCTAATTGTTGCATGTGTTTTGATGGGTCCTTTTATGCTGAGATTACTCGTCCTAATGATGCTTCTAACCTTGCTATGCCATGAGAAATCAGTCACTTTTGACTGAATGTGACTCATGGTGTAGTTAGGGTTAATTACTAAGGGTAAATATACTCCTTCTGTCCTTGAATATAGTTCATGTTTCCTTTTTATGTGTCCTAAAATATTGTTCTTGTTTTCATGTTGTTCCTGTAATCTTATTGTTTGATCAATGATGAAGTCTTTTATGCTGGGATTATTCATCTTAATGATGTTTCTAATCCTGCTATGCCATGAGAAACCAGTCAATCTTGACTGATGAGGCTCATGGTGTAGTAAGGGTTAAATGCTAAGGGTGAAAGTCAATTATGCTTGGGGACATCTGAGATTGATGCCTATTGGTTATCAATAAAAGTGCTCTTCTATTTTGGGAATTTCTTGTAAATAGCTGTTAATTTTTGTGATTAAAAGTATAGCATTAAATGTTATACTTTGTGTTTCAATTCCTTTAATTCATGTGCATTTTTTAGAAACAAGAACTATAGTTTGGGACACTTAAGATTAGTCCCCTTTTATGTTGTTTGTGCATTATGTTGTTTGATCAATGATGAAGTCTATTATGCTGAGATTATTCATCTTAATGATGCTTTTAATCCTGCTATGCCATGAGAAACCAGTCAATCTTGACTGATGAGGCTCATGGTGTAGTAAGGGTTAAATGCTAAGGGTGAAAGTCAATGATGCTTGGGGACATCTGAGATTAGTGCCATCTATTTCTTTTTTTGGCCATTTTAATACTTCCTCCACTTCTCATCTCTCTCTCTCTCTCATATCTCTCATCTGCTAACCCTGAATCTCCATCTGCTCTCCATTTTTAGAATTCTCTACTCTCCATCTCAGATTTGTGCCATAAGAAACCAGTCACTTGTGGCTGAATGAGGCTTATAGGTAATTTGTGCATTCTGTTGTTTGATCAATGATGAAGTCTTGTTAATTCTGAGATGCAATTCATGTATGTTCACTGCTTTAATATGCCATAAGAAACCAGTCATATATAATTGACTGATTGAGGCTTATGAGTATATTTTTGTTGTGAATGGAGTTGTGACAGTGAGGATTATGAGGACATCTGAGATTCTTTTGTGTCATATACATAGATGTTCTGAAAATATTTATATTTTGATTAGTGTTCACAAAAGTTGGAGCTTTATAAAAAAATTCTACCTTTCAAATAACTTCTTAAATTTGCACAAAAGTCCCACTGATTAAGGTTCACAAAAATATAAGCTTTTTACAAGACAGTCAATGTATCTAGGATTCTAAATACATTGATTGTCTTGTAATGCATATGATGTTGTTGCTACTTCTTGAGTGTATAGGATGTTGTTGCTTCTTGAGTTTGTTCTGCTGCTTCTTGAGTGTCTTGTACTGCATAGGATGTTGTTGCTTCTTGAGTTTGTTCTTGAGCTTATGCTTCTTGAGTTTGTGCACCTCCATGAACTATGTCCCATGCTTGTAGCACTGTCCATATAGGTGCTTTGATTTCTCCTTCTAGGTTTCTAGCAGCCTCCATTTTTTTCTTGTTGGGTTAAAATGGACGTGAAACCATCTTGTTGATATACTTGCTGTCATTCTGTATCATCTTGAGTTATATGGGCCTTTGCATTATCTTGTTGTATGAATATCACTTTGTGACCTCCATCTGTTGGCCATTTTGCCTTGATTGCTGGAATGATTTGTTTGATTAACATGCTCCTTGTGACTTTCTGGTTGACTGATTCAACAATCTTAGTAACAATTGTCCCCTTGTCTCTGTTTTTTGAATTCTTTTTTGCTGGCTCTTTGAAAGTGAATGGTAAGATACCAATCTTTCCATCAAAAGTACTTTGTCCCTCTGTATTGAATCTTGGTCTATCTACAACAGTAGTGAACATGACTTTGGGTATGAACTTACTTGAACTTGCAGATCTGTATTTTCCCTTCTCACCTTCTGCTAGATATACTCTGTGTGACTCATTGCTCTGATTAAACCACTTTTCATCCAAGTGAACAAAGTCATACATTGGATAATATTGTCTCTTTGTTTCTGCTGTATCCCCTTGTAGTAGCCCTAATATCCATGCCAACCTTATCTTTTTGTTTGCATCCTTCAATCCAGGATGGAGTGGATTTGTATTTGGCTTGATAATTCCCCTTGTAATCATCCTATGAACTGTGGTCTTTGAGATGTTAAGCTTGGTAGCTAAGTCTTTGATGCATGATCTATCCCCCATATTCAGTGCTGTGATATCTTCAACTACAACTTGAATTCTCTTTCTACCAGACTGTGGAACTTTGTAGTGACATTGTATCTTTGTCCAATATTTTTCTGTTGTTTGGATGTGTTCCGTAATTTGCTTATGCACCTTGATGATACAATGAACTTATGTGCAGCTGCCTGTATTGAACCACGTTGAAGCTTTCCCTCTGTTACTCTGTTTAGAAGCCATAACAGTATTTGCATTCGTTATTCACTGGTGAGCATGTTCCTTGATGGTTGGTGATGACTTGTTGCATGTGTTTCTGGTTGCTGATAATCTTGTTGATCTTCTTCCATGTCCCATGGCTCATTAAGATAAAAAAGAAGATCATCTTCTTCCATGTCCCCCGTTGGCTCGTTAAGATCAAATTGGAACTCAAATGCTTCCATGTTGTTAAAGTCTGAAGCCATCAAGAGCAGGCAGTGATGCAAATTTTTATATTTGGTGTGTTTCAATTTTTTGAAGTTGAGGGATGAAACATTAATGTTTGGATGATTGATGTATTTATAGTGATGAGGGAATTGAAGAGGCTTTGTAGAGGGAATGTGAGTTTAAGGCACAATCTATGTGCTCAAAATACTGTAATTCTATTGGTCCTCAATAAATGAGAGTTTCTATTTTGGGAATTTCTATAAACAGCTGTTAATTTATGTAATTAAAAATAAAAATAAAAAAGTCCAAAAGTACATGTACAGTGGGAATTTTTGTATTTGCAGAGGAATTTGTACTTCATCCTCAATTCCTTAATTCTTGTGCAAAATTATAAACATGAACTATACTCAGGGACGGAGAGAGTAGTATAGAAGAGTCTTAATTATTTGTTTTTTGGGAATGATGGGCAATATTGCTTGATTTTAGTTTGTTTTTTTTAGATTTTTCCGATTTGAAGATTCATAATTTCTTTGCTCTCACCATGAAGATTATAAGTTTTCCTAGTTGTGTATTGAACTGGTTTTATAAATTAATGTATGACGTATCTTATTGTTGTGGTCTTCTCTCTGTAGGTCTGTTATTCAGATTTGACTCTACTTAATTTTTGAAGCATGATTTAATTAGATTAAACTGTATTATGGGAATGGGTATGTTATTGTAGCACCCCCGACTTACGTCGGTAGTACTACACGCCAGTGACCTCATACTGTAAAGTCTAAAGTCACCCAATGCTTTAATCGGAACAATTATGCTTAAATAAATAAATAAATAAATATTAGATAATAACAAAGTAAATAGCGGAAGACTTTTATAAAGAAATTCAATCTTTTTATTAAAATTCCTTTCTTAAATTGAGAAGGATAGTTTACAAATGATATTGAAATTATAACGGAAGACTTAAATAACTCCTAATTACAGGACTAGGATATAACAATTTCACCTATTACATTAATTATGAATTTAAATCTTATATTCAAACAACTTTGAAAAATCATCAATCTAAACTTCAACTATAAGCCTTTATCTTAGATTTGTTACTTGGCGTCTGAGACCAACCACTGATGTGTCGTATAGGACGGATGACACCAGCCAACCATGCATGGAAAAAGAAAGGTTGGTCGTTCTAATAAAAGACTACGCAAGGGTATAAACAGAATGATTCTTTGTGATTATATCCAGTTACTATCATTGTCTCTCGAATAATAGTCGGTAGACGATATATAACTCGGATACTCTGACTGAAACGATAGAAAAGGTATGCGACAAGAGAAGACTTCAAAGAAGGTAAGTCTTAAAGAAATATGTATGTTTGTTTGGGAACATTATATTTATCACACAAAGTTTGAAAACTGACTACTTGAATATTTGGGTTCTCGACCAACCTCACCGCATAATGCGAATCCAGATTGGAAAGGGGACTTACTTTAGACAAGTGTCCCGATGGGTTCCACGTTGTACTTCATCTAGTACCCTATAATAATAATAATAATAATAATGTAAATAATAATAAAATAAAAAATAAATAAAATAATAATATATATAAGGGTCGTTGCTAGCATAATGCACAACCTAATAAATAAGGTTCATTATTCACACCAAATTGTCACACAAGTTCCAAGCAGAAATTAAGAATATTTATCTCAACTTAATTAAGACAATAGATTAATTGTCAATTAAGAAAAATATGGTATAAAATAGTAAGAGTGAACTGTCACTTGCCTTAATTAGATTCGGCGATGAATCTAGACGAGAAGATAACCGTTGATTTTCTTTCCGAAAGTCTAACTTCTGCGCTACGATAATTCTAGCAAGGTTTCAGGTTCACACGCGATCCGACGAATAACTCTATGGACCGACAAAATTATTAATATCAATTAATTTATTTTGACGAACTCAAGTAATTAAATTCAACATTTTTTTACGAATTTAGTCATAAAAATATTAATTGAATTTTTCTATGAACAAATACGAATAAAAATGGGTCAAAATTATACCACGCGATCAATCCGGTTAGAATTTGCACCGAGTATGTTAATTGGGCTCGTGAGCCCAATATATATGTAATATGACCCGGGGGCCCACTGGTTGTTCTTCAAATGGAGTTATCTTCTCCATTGCAAGCAGAACACGCACACAGTACATCACGGCAATTGATCTCGTGGACTGACGGCGAAGCTCCCGGAGGCAGCGCGGTTGTGGTGTTGGACTGGCGACGACATGGGGACGAAAAAACACCACGAAGGCGGCTGGAAGCGGACTGAGTTGCTCAACCCGGAAAATTTCCAGGACGATCCCTTCGATAAGCCTATTTTGAAAGCCTCATTCGAGGCTCGAACGGAGTCTAATTGGAGCGATCTCGGTGGCGTTGGGTTCGTGGAGTTGCAAGGATTCACAGATGATGGGTCTCAAGACTCTCAACGGATGGGAATGGCAAACGGCATGGGAAAAGTGGCTCAAACAGTGGCGAAAAATGCACGGGCTGAACCACACTCAAAACAGAGTTCACAATAAGCCGAGTTCGAGCGGCTCGGACGGGGTTCAAACGGTGATGAAATTGAGCAAGGTTGGTGGCTATAAAAATCTGGCATTGCAAGGTTTCATCGTGGATGGGCCTCGGAGGATGAAAACGACTGTCGGCGCCGGAAAACAGGGCTAAACAGAGGCGCCGAAGCACGATTTTTTCTAGAGGGTGTTCGGTTCCTTTGGATGAATTGGATGCCAAAAACGCATCAAATTGGCTCGTATTTATAGGGGTTTGATTTTCCATAACACGCTCTACACAATCGTGAAAGATTTGGGCCAAAACGATCCCGAATCGGATCGAATTTTGCCAAATAACACAATGACGCGTTTCGTGGAAATTTGTTTCCTTCCGGGGAAAATTCGACCTAGCTTCCCGATTTGAAGGGATACACATATGATCCTTACCTAAAAAGCCCAAGCTTCAATTTCAAAACACCGTACTCAAATCGGGTCGATTTTGCATTTCTATCCAATTTTAGGTTTATCGGGCTGTTCGTGTTAAACTTAGAAATCCGATCAAATGGGGCATTAAAAATCTTGATTTTAGAGGGATTAGGTTTGGGATTGGTCACGCTTTGAAGCCCATGATTTAATTTGAAAAGAACGAGTAGAAATTAGGGCCAAATCTGCTATTGGAGGAGCTTCAAAGGGTTGCGTTTTCCCCCCT
Organism: Rheum nobile; assembly: GCA_027886185.1. NCBI lineage: Eukaryota > Viridiplantae > Streptophyta > Magnoliopsida > Caryophyllales > Polygonaceae > Rheum > Rheum nobile. Next base: position 5,019,073 of record WOAB01000001.1, read on the forward strand.
TGGCTAAAGGTTGAAGATGAAGCCCAATTTCACATATTTTCACACGGCCCCCCAAGGTTTTGGTCAAACTGCACATGTTTGCCAAACTTTTCAAGTTGTGGCAAAAATGCCCTAATTTGATTTTTTTAAAATTCTAAAAATTACCCAAACTTATTTAATTCATTATTCTAAGTTTACAAAATTATTTTATCCCAAATTTATGAAGGATTAAATTTTAGATTAAGTTAATTCTAAGATTTAAGTTACATTTTATCATATTTTAACCTTATCTTACATAACATTTTGTTCTCCTTAATTTAATACTTTATGTTAACTTGATAATTTTAATTTTAATTAATATTAACATAAGTTAAAATAATTTAAATAAATCAGGACTTAAAAAGGGAACAATCTTAGGTTAATTATTATTTTATCCTCTCATGGATAAACATAATGATTCTTATAGCCTTTATTATATATCTAAAAATTCTCAAAACCACATTCATAATTATATTTAATTATTTATTTCTACCCATAGTATTATGACCCATTTGATAATTTGTACAAAAAATTATCATAACCCAACCTTTGAACTTAAGTTAATGAAAATTTAAATTACTCATCTATATGAAATAAAATAAATTTCATAACTTTTATTATTATCAAAATAAAATATATAAAAATTACATTAATACTCTTATGATAAAATGATGGTTATTACAATACTACTCCCTTAAAAATAGTTTTGACCCTGAAACTAGCAGTACCAAGATAGAAATATGAGTTCTCACATAGATCTCACTACTGGAGGTTAATATCCTTAAATGATTCAGTCCTCGAAACTAATCACAAAATTGTTGAATCGTTTCCTTGATCATGGCATTTACTCTTATATGATATATCTATGTATTACCCCATGCAACAACTCACAATATATCCACAAGATTGTAACTACCTTAATTAGAATATCCATAGTCCACAAAATCATCTTAAGGAACTTAATATCCTTAAGCGATAGAACACGACATTTATCTTCCAAATTCCTCTTTATATTCGAAATTCAAAGTACATACATTAAACTCACTTAAAACTCAAATATCAAATCTTGTTAATTTCCAAGTATTATATCCTCTTACTCCTTAAATGTACATCTCATAATTTCCATTATTTATCTAAACTAAATTTGGCCATTATGCCCATTTCTAACTCAAATAAAAAAAAAAAAAACTGTCTCAAATAATTATCTCTAACTTAAGACCCTCAAGATTCCATAAATATTACAAAAGAGAATCAGACAACATATTAGTTCTATTATCCTCAAAATACGATTTGATAATTGATTTATCGTCTAAAATGATCAATCACTTTATTTACCCAAAACGTGTCATAGGATCACCTTAATAGACATATATCACTTTTTCATCAAGTCCAGTGACAAAAATCCATAAACTTACGTTATCTCACACTTTTAATCCACATAAATCAAACAAACATTTATCGGCTGAGTTTGTTAGTCACCCATAACTCCTTAAACACTTAATTATCCTCACACAATTTATTATCCCAAATTAAGCAAACATTTTGCCTAACCAAAATTTATTATTTACCTAGGACTAAATCGCCTTAATACTCCTCATATCATTATATCATTTCCTTAAGAAAGACTTATAATGTCACCTTCAGTAGGTTTTCCAAAATAATAATTTCACACACTTAGCTCTTTCAAAAGCTTTGAACCACTAGTCTCACAACGGACACACTCGCTTATAATTTTAACTCTTAAATTTTCAAGTTTAACTCAAAATCGTATTAGAGTATGATTATTTTAGAGAAAACCAACTCCTTATGAAATACCTCTCTTACAAATTTAATCACTTAAATGAATAATTTATAAGACACACAATTAAGTATTTTAAGCTTTATATTATCTCACCACACAAATTTTACCACAACCAATGCTCGGAGTATACACATGAGAAATAAATCTCAAACTCCATAGAGCATTAACTACACACGCTTAATTCCTTATAGCAAGGAATCCTTACAATACTAAACTCACGAGGCAATGCTCGTCAACTCGAGCAAAGGGAACAAATAATGTCAATACCAAACTTGACATTAATCCAAGAATATAGAGAGATTCTTATGAATGGATCTAAGGATTAAGTAACGGAATCGAAGCTTGCAGAATTTTGAAAACATACTTGTAAATATTTTAAATCACACTTTAAGTAAACTCTTCACACCTTTATCGTTTTATAATACAAATTATTTATAAACATAATGATTTCATAATTAAATTACCAGCATTATCTTTTTAAAATTCACAAGACCACAACCACTTTTAAAATTGCACTTTAAAATCATAAAATGAATTTAAACTTACTCGTTAAAACACAATTATTATATAAACCAAAATGTTATAAGTTTCTTTATAATTAGAAACACAAATTTTATCACTTCTTTAAGTACCTTTATCAACTCCCAAAACTACACTTTTAAAATTATAGGAAATAAACTTAACTTCAACCCTTTATACTACTATTGTTATAAAACAACTTTAAGAAGTAATATTATTGTTTTAGTAACTAGACCATTACCTAAAAAAAATTACAGACTTTAAACAGGTGTGGAATGAACATAGGAGTGCATATATGTGATTGTGATTGTGATTGCCTAATCTAAGTTCTCTTTTTGTACTCTAATGATTAAGTGATATATGTAAACTAATCTTAGCGATAGTAGTGCATGGGTATGTTGGATGCCCCATTTTTGGAAGTGTATGGTGTAAACAGGTGTGGAATGAACATATGAGCCTTTATTTAAAAAGAAGTAAGCTCCACTGAATGGCATATGATATTGTCAAAATATGCTGACCATCTACTTTTTGTGCAACCTGATGTTGTCTTCATGAGTGCTTATATCCTTAATTACAATTGATAGTTAACACCCTTTTTATACGTGTTTGTTAACTCTCATAAATGTATGTAATGTGGATATGTTAAAATATGGTGTAAAAGCTTGAAACTTAATTCAGTAGTTAAGTGTGATGAAATATGTTGTCATTTATGTAATTTGTTTTTAATTTTTAACGTGTTGTAGTCTTTAATAAGAACATAATATAAATGTAATGACAACATAATATAAATATAATGGCAAACTTTGTGAAAGGGTCCATTTTTCATTTTGCGGATTGTACGTTGTAATATGAATATTGTCTTTAATTTGTTAAGTAATAATTAGATTTCTTCATAAGATAATGTAATAATAAGTATGAGACACTTTTAAAATATTTACAAATCTACTATATAACTACTAAATGCAAAGCCCAACTGCGCCACATGTCATTACCATATTGATTTTGCCACATGTCATCACCATAATTTTTCTAATTTTTTTTCAATAAAACAACAAAAACTAAAAATTATATACCAACTATAATCTACTTTCCTAATTAATATATAAATACACATATACCTACCTTATTTATAAATTACAATCAATAATTACCAAAACTAAGTAATAATATTACACAGCTTTCATATTTAATTACGACACAATTAGTTTTCACCAAAACAATCAATAATTACCAAAATTAAGTAATAGTATTACACAACTTTCATATTTGATTACGGCACTATCATTTTTCACCAAAACAATCAATAATCACCAAAACCTATTAAGCATAGCAATTGAATCCTGATAATGATTGTTCAACCTATACAACAAAACAACACATTGATAAGAACAATACTGCAAATCTCATAATTAATCCCAAAAATTAGTATGACTAGAATTTACCCCAAAGAAAGACTTCAATAAGAACAATGTTTGCAAATCTCAAATATGCTGCAAATCTCAACATTAGTAGAACAATGCTGCAAATCTTTTGTTTCATTAGTTTTGTTGTTTCGACTTAGACATTATTTTACGGTTTATCATTATCTATATTTTAATATTGGATGTGGCTATTTCGGTTTCATAACTATATAGCCATTTTTTTAATATAAATAAAGTAATAGAGAGTGTCACCTCTCTTTCAATAATTTATTCTATTGTTCTTTTTTAATACGTAATATTAAATTACAGCTTATAAAGCTCATAAGTATTATTAATTATGTAATGGCCCAATAAGCCCTATAATTAATTATTTTAATTTATATATATAATATTTACTAAAACATATTGTATGCTGTGAGCGAAGGTGGAGAATCAATTTAAAGTTGGGCTTATAAGCCGATTAAAACTATTCAAAGTTGCATTCAATATTAATGTCATATACATTTAGTAGTTATAAATATAAATTTATATTATATTTTTTATAATACTAAATTAAATATTTACCGTGGACCTTTTGTAATTTTTTTGATTACTTATATTAATTAGTTACATATGTTTATGTATTTTTATGAAATTAGGACAAAAACATTAGTAGTATATAGATTAATTTATTTTATTTGAATATATTTTAGATTTGCAAGGTGATTTTGTTATGGACGAATTAATCTGACAAAACAGAACGTTGAAATTGCCTTTTATTAGAGAGAAACGACAATGGACAAATTCAAATAGATTAGGTTAATAAATTGCATTTAATTCTTTGACATTTGTTTTCGATGAATTGAAATATGAAATTTAATATAAATACTAAATATGCAAGTTCTATTCTTGGAGTTAGTCCAAATTCTTCAGTTAGTGAACGTATCCCCCTGACCGACATTTCAAATGGTTAATGATTGTTATTCTATAAAGTCTCTATTTATTTTTATAATACTAAATTAAACTACACAGCTTGACAGTCATGTCATACAAAGGAGAATTATTTCAGGCAACAATATTGAACATACGCTCGCATGATCATGTCACCGTCAGACACTTCAATTTCTTGTAAATGTCGGTTTGTATCTTTCACGACTTGTTTTCAATCATGATCAGTTTTATGTTGCTTCATCAAGGGTGACTAGCAAGAAAGATTTAAAGATATTGATTTGCGATAAAGACAAGAAGAGATATAGTACTACAACTAATGTAGTATACAATGAAGTTTTTGATAATTTGTAGCAATTTTAAACACCGTGCCATATTTTATGTTGAGCGTGTCATTTTCATGTAGTAGAGTTAGATGAACATTTTTATTATGTTTGATCGTTTTAGTAGTATTGATGTAAATGAGTGTGGCTATCCCTGTTTCTAAGACTACTTAGCCAATTTTTATTATTAATAAAGTTATGGAGAGTTCTATATCTCTTTATATAATGTAATTTTTTATATCTTTGATTTGTTTAGTCGATTAGTCATTTTTATTTAAATAACTAATCAAATATATATTAAAACATTAATTCATCGATAATTAAAATATATTATTTTTATAAATATAAGAAAAAAATAAATAATTCCGTGTAAGGCACGAGTATTACACTAGTATATAATATTAGGGGTGTTCATGGGTGGACCAGACCGGATTTTCGGACCGGACCGGTAAAATTCCGGTCCGGTCTCCGGTCCACCATTTCCCCAAAATCGGTTTCCGGTCCGGTCCAAACCCGGAAAAAATCCGGTCCGGACCGGAATTTAAAAAAAAAAAAATTTTTTTGTAATTTATATGTTTTATATTTTTTTTTAGAGATTTATATGTATTTTTTTATAGATATTTTTTTTAATTTAATAAGTTAGGAGTATATATGTTTTATAAATATTTTTTTAGATATTTTAAATAAGAATTTAATTTTTTTAGTTTTTAAAATTAAATCCGGTCCAAGACCGGACCGAACCGGATTAAGACCGGACCGGTCCGGTCTTCGGTCCACATATGCCAAAAAATCCGGTCCGGACCGGATGAACACCCCTATATAATATGGTGCTTTTCATCTTTCCTCTGTTGTACAAACCCTAGGGAGAGGCGTTGTTCCAAGGAGTCTTTCACGGAGCTCTTCTTGCCATTTTAAAATTTAAACCAGTGCCCTTGTCTACTTCTAATTCATCGTTGCTCCCCACAGACAGTCAGCCTACAGATGTAAGGTAGTATTTTTTAAATGTCATTTTCCCTCTTTCTGAATGAATAGAATTTGAAATTCCATCTTTGTTGTCTCAGGTCTGAAGTTGAAGGGCGTAATAGGGTTTTTCAAGTTCGGCGCTCTACAGATCTGGGAGAAAGGTAATGCGTTTTAGAACGATTGCCCCTATTTTTTCAAATTTGGTGAATGCATGTTCATTAGCCGAGTTCTCCTTTCGGTTTTCGAAGATTCGTAATGAATTTTCATTCTGTATCGTTGACTAGATGGAGAAGATTTCTCATTTTAGAACTGCTTTTGGACTATTTTTCATCATTTGCATTGTTCTATTTTGACTTCGGTGAAATACCCCATTTTTTCCCTAATAGTCTTAGCATAGATGGAGAAGAATTAAAGGTTTATTCTCATGGAGATTAAATGAACAATCGTTTTACTGTTTGAGAAATGATCCTAAAGTTTGTTATTGAATGTTTTGTTCCGTAGAAATTAGATGAATGATTCTTAATTTGTTTGAAGAAGAACCCTAACATGGTTGGTTTATCTGTTATTTAAAAATGATATTATTTCTTCATGCCATTTTTTTATAGAAGTAAATCATTCTATTGTGTTTGTTAATGAATATATGTTCACATGTTGTCCATGATAATAAAATTGTTGATTCCAGGTTAAATATGGCAGATACCGATTTGCTTTTTTATGAATCATATCACATGTTGAATCCATGCTGAATTCGTCTAGGAAAAGAGTGTGATGTTTGCTTACTTTGATTTCGGTTTTTTTACATGTTGTTCATGTATCTATTTTGAGTATGCTCAAAGAACCCCTATATTGCTTATATGTTTATAAAATGTGAATGTATGTCTTAATATTTTTTTGTTTTTTGTGGTTGTTCATCAAAATGTACTTGTATTTGTCTTTTCCTATATGTTTTTAGGTGTTTAAATTTTGAGTTGTTGTCACTAATCTGTTGCACAGTCTTGCTGTTAAGAGATTTTTTTTTTTTCATAATAGAAAGGATTGTGATGTAGAGAAAACAATATTGATCAATCATGTTTGCATGAATGTTTTTCTGTTTTGTGTCAATTAGTAATTTTGCCAGTTTGTTTGAGCCAGTTGTGTTTTCTTTTCATTTTTCGGGATTATTCAATGTTGTTTTGTTGTGGATTTTGACAGTTGCTTAAGATCAGTGTATTTGTTATCGACTAAGGTTCTTTTTTTGTGTAAATTGCATAATTGGATTTGTCATTATAGGTAAAATAAGTTGTTGTAGTTGTTTTGATGTTAATATGATATTATACATAACTAATTTTAGTGACAATTTGATTATAATGTCAATCTCAAGTGTCAATCATTAACTTCGTCAGTTTGTTTTCTGTGTTGTACGTAATAGATGTCACGTAGATTGGTTTGTCATAGTTTTCACGTTTTGCGTCTGTTTGTTTTTATTATGATTGGTTAAATTATTCCCTATTTTTAAAGGTTTTGATGGAAGTTGTAAGGAAGCGACTTTTGTGGAGGTTATGATCATGTTAAGCCTCTAGGTCAGCGTTGTTACATGTTTTATCATTAATTCCATCCATGTAAATGTTTTTTTTAGAATTGTTACTCTTCGATCCTTTTTCATACGTTGTTGTATATTATTTTATATTTTAGGAAATGGTTTAAGTCTAGATTTCAGCGCATATTGCTTACAAATTTGTGATATATGTTGTTCACCTTGATGTGCACTCTATCATAATCTAGTGGATTGAATAGATTGTTGATTTTGATATTGGTTTTGAGGTGGTTTTATTTTAAGAAGTTTATGATTCATAGATCGTTGTTTCATTTGCATTTGTTGTAATCTATGAAGTCTGAGTTCATGACAGATACTTTGTTTGATGAAAATGTAATTTAGAAGGAACTGCATGTTGTAAAGGTGATTTTTGTTTTGCTCCATATTGAACACATTGTAAAAAAACTATATACAGCAAGGATAAACCCTTTCTTCCAATTCAAAAAATTCCTTCTTGTTTATATTTGTGTTATTTTGTTGACAAAATGGGTGTCCAACTTCTTGAGAAATATTGTTTTAGGAGGACATTTTGTAGAATTTGGATATGTCGTAGTATTAATCTTGTAGTGATTGTTTGGCTGATGTCTTGGTAGACTGCGATTGTCCAACTATTCTACAAAATTAGAAGTAAGGTTGGAGGTTAGCTTTTAAACAATATAAGAATGAATAATTAAACTGGGAAGAGGTGAGAAAATCTTACCTTTAAAGGTGTGCGGTTATTGTAAGATTAAAGATTATGTAAGTGTTGTATTACGTTGCCAACATTGTATACCTATGTGCATAATTTTCAAGTCATAGGTAATAATCATATCATGTGTTGAGATATGAAGATATAATGACAAATGCGTAAAGATGAACCAATAGAAAATAGGAATTTATACCTTATACGTGGTTGTCTTTGTTACAACTTGAATGTTAAATCATCACACATTGAGTGATCCATCATTATGCTCCATTGCTCCTTTATATATGTTTTCATTATTGTGTGGAATATCAGTAGTGAATGTGATTGCACTTACATATATACATCATTAATTCATCATAATTAAATATATAATGATTAAAAGTTTATAAATTTTGCAACAATGTAATAGATTGTGTATTGAGTAACTATATTGAAGTAATTGGGTTGTGTGTGCATGTAAAATTGTAGTACCGTACCTGCCTTTGTGTGTCTAGCTTGTTGAATGCTTCCTTGTAGACAATATTTTTTGTTCAGTTGATTGGTTGGCCCCCTCTTTAAACCATGACTATTTTCAGTCCTTTAGGATATGTTACTCACACTACTACAAAACAGGTTTAGACAACGGTTAAAAAGTGATATGGACACCGGTTTTGGAACCGTTGTCATATCCAGGGTTGTCTATGCATTGACAACATAGACAACGGTTGACCTGTTACAACAGTTCTCTTAGATCACGTTGGCATCCGTTGTTTAGGATACTATATAGCCGTTGTCTTATGTAGCGTAGAAAATAATATTTGGTGTTTCCAGTTGAAGTTTACCGTTGTCTATGTAGCCTACAACCGTTGTGAAATAGAGAGCAAATGATTGGGCCCATTGTTTTTAATGCATTGCCAATCGTTGTCTAATGATTATATTAAAAAAAAATACATAGACAATGATTGTTGTATTTGGATGTGTTGTCTTTAGTATTATTACAACTGTTGTCTAATGAATATAATGAAAGTGGAATATTATAGACAACGGGTTTTGTACTTGCGTTCATTGTCTTTAATGTAATACAATCGTTGTTTAATTGTGTGTTTTAAATAAAAATGACATTATCCTCTAGATATATACACCAATACATATATATAATGAAAAAGTACCTGTTATAAAACTGTTCGAATAACATTATCCATATAATCAACAAAATGTGCACAAGACAAAGAATAGACTAGCTAGCTAGCTAGCTATAATAATGCCAATTTTGAATTAAACTAAAGAAATAAACATAGTCCTGTAATGAATATATAAACTAATGAATACGTAAAACTTATGAGTTTTGCATCCTACTTGAGTTAGCTTGAATCATCAACTACCTACATGACAAGAAAAGTGAAGATATTAATTAGAACATAATTCAAGAATGCTGATCAGGAAATTCAATAAACAACTTTAGTCGTTATCTGGGCATATATGCCTAATTAGTTACTTACATTCAATGTATTTCTCAACCCACTCTTCTCGTATTTCATCAACTTGATCTGATGTGTACGGACTTGATGAAGAGTAAAAAACTTGCTATTTATCAGATCAAGTTTATTAGACATAAATAAATAAATGATTAATTTATACCATAAACCTTTATATGTACAATGAAATGAGGATAAACCTTGGTTGGAACGCTCAAAGTTCTTTGTCCTATAATCTCTCGCATATATCTCAAGATGTAATAACCACAATCAATAGTATTAGGCTGACGAGGACACTTCATCAACCAATACAAAATACAAGTTAGTAATTGCATATTGCAGATTTTCTATTTCAACTACAAAACTAATTTATTTCCAAACTAGTTAGGACACTTCGCGTAGTAATCTCAAAATATGAAGTCAATCAAGGAGTAAAGAAATTGCATATATAAACCAATCTTGTTCTTTTTGTTAAGGAAGTTAGATATGTTATATATAGCAACAATACAAGTGAAGTTCTAAAATTGCACTGTGATATAAACATGTCAAGTAATAAGTGTGAGAAAATTAAGTTTACTTGATAGTTCAATTCACCAAAAAATATATTGTCTAGGTAAAGTAAAGGAAGTTATAATTCCCAACAGACGATCTTCTTCACTAGCTAAAAAAACACATAAATGATAAAAAAATTAGTATATAAATGTTTTCCATGTATATTCTAGACTTGAGAGTCAAATTTTAAATATAAAAAGAAACAATAAACTTATACCTAGTAACCTTAGAAACTAATTTACGCGATACTATGATTTCTTATGTCTAACATTTTCTAGTGATTCAGAATATGAAGTAACCATGTTAGATATAAACTATAGATGTAAGATAAACAAGAACCAAATTTCAGCAGATTAGCAACATCCATTGAGTAGGAAGTAAGGAACCAACAACACAGAAGCAACAATAATGCACTTCAAGAGGGGGGGAGGTCTTGAAAAATATCACACAGAATTGAGCCATATCAGCTCACATGAAGGAACCCTTGCTTTATTTCAGGTTAGTTTTATTGAGGCTTACCAAAAGAGAAAGTTCATTCAGAAGAGCCTCTAATTAATGATGTCTTGAAAAGTAAATTTTATTCACCATTCAGCAAGATGAAAGAATATTGCACAAGTAGAGAGTGGAAGAGTTGATAGCAAATAAAAAGTTCAGAAGCCCACTTTCCAAAATATATCTATGGTAGCAATGCTTCAACATAGAAGGCCAACAAATTGTTCAAGAGCCCTCTAGTTTCATAGACATTCCATTATTAGGACTAATGATTAACTTTATCAATTAGCAATAGATCATATAAGGAATTTCATTCTTTCCACATTCAGATGTTGGCATAATTCAAGTACACTATAGCTACTCAAAACTTATTGTTTGCTTATATAGCCAACTCACACTTCACATATTCGTAATTGCAGAAGCTCTGGTTTTAATGAACTCATATTTCTACTATGTGACATCTGATCATGAATTTCGCTTTTCTCATATAAGCTACTTAAAATACTGCTTTTCCATATCTAATCACTCTGAAATTGCCAGATTTAGCATAGAACAGTAAGTGGTTCTAATATTGTAACATGTATACACTAGGATGAGCAAACCCCAAGAACTATTTAGTAAATGATTGAGAGAAAAGATAGAAGCAGTGCCTCCACAGATCACTTTTCCCAACTTAACCAGACAGAAAAAGTGACCACACAGGAAATCGCCATAAGCTTATAACTGCTTCAGTATATCCTATTCGAAATCAATGCTCAAGGACTATCAACAAGGAGTCATTAATCCACTTTCAAAAGAGTATTGACAGAAAAATATCAATATGTGGTTCTCATGAACTATGAGGAAGATATAAAAGAATATCGTACATAGTTCGCCCATACTAGACACTTTCAAAAGGATTTACCTTGATTTTGTAGTATGCATTTTCACCTTCACTTGAACTAAAAACGATGAGAGTAGTCTAATAAATGTTGGCTATTCCTATGCCCCACTGAACCACACCCATCAATGGCTGACTGAGAAAGAATTTCAGTTGCTTTGTACCTTCAAACACGCAGCTAATATGTAAGTAGAAACGAGCAATAAATTGCTAATCAGGTACAAATCAGCAAATCAACAAAGCTTGCAAAATTCACCAAAGCGTGCAGTTCAGCAGATTAGCAAATTGAGCATCAGCAAATCAACAAAGCTTGCAAAAAATCAGCAAATTGAGCATAAAAAAATCAACAAAGCTTGCAAAAATTTAGTAAATTGAGCATCAAAAAATCAGCAAAGCTTGCATAAGAACAATAGACTAAAAGCAATGGTTGACAACAGATCAACAAACCTACAAAATTCACCAAAGCGTGCAGTTCAACAGTTCAACATATTGAGCATCAGTAAATCAACAAAGCTTGCAAAAAATCAGCAAAGCATGCAGTTCAGCACGAAATTACAAAATTCACCACAACAAAAGCATACGACAACTTAACTGACAGCAAAATTAGGATAAGTAATGGAAAAAAAGAGAGCTTGCATAATAACCAAGTCTCCAAAAGACCAGCGGGTTAAACCAAATGGAGAATCGACATCAGTTGCACAAGAATTCAATAATACCCAATAGAAATCAAATCAATAAAAGTAAAAAATCAAACATTGGGGTTGAGCACCTGCGAGTAAGGGAGGGAAGTGCGCAGCGGTGATGGTAGGGTTGGAAATTCTGACGATCGATGCTTGGAAATTCTGAATGTGATTTGCAAAGGGAAGTAAGCACCGATGATCGATGATATCTTCACAACCCTATACTCCAAACAACCGCCGTCGATCGATGCTTGGAAATTCTGAAAGTGATTTCGCGGGTTTAAAGATAAGTGCGCGCCGGTGATGGTAGGGTTGAATGTACGTGGTTAATAGCAGGGTTGCAGTGAAAATTTGGATGCAGAATATAGATTTTCTGTAATTTTTGGAATTAAAAATAATTTGGATACTATTTTCATATATCCCTAGCTAATTAGTTATCTTGAGTAATGTTTTTTGAAAAAAAAAATAGAGTATGTATTAATAGATTGACATGTATATATAAATAAGTCGTAGTCTTGTATATATAATTAAAGAAGTTGTGGTAATGTAGGGTTTTAAAAAATAATTTAATAGATAACTAGATATTGGTAAACTAAATTATTTAATAAATTTCTTATATCATAGAATATGTCTCTTAAATGAAGTTTAAAACGTAGTCTTGTATTCTTATATTTGTTAATTTTATAATTGTATTTGATAATAAATATTCCCTCTAAATTTTTTGAAAGATTTAAATTTTTTGCTTTTGAATAGTCTTTCTTTTAACAACTTAGATAACGGTTCAGTGAAGAACCGTAGTCCATGTACCTATAAAAAAACACGCCAATTCTCTTAAACAACAGTTACCGCGCAATACTGTGTATAACTTATAGACAATGGTGGTTTAATTATGTTGTGTATCGATCCATTATAGACGACGTTTATTTACAACCGTTGTGTATAAGGACATTATAGGCAACGGTTACTTAGAACCGTTATTTATGTGTCAATCATAGACAACGAGTCTTTTATCAACCGTTATCCACATATTTTTGTTGCTCAAAGACAATAGGTTTTTTATAAACCGTTGTCCGCATATTTTAAGACATGTAAGACAATGGTTTTTGAGCAACCGCTGTCTATGGTGCAATTGTAGACAACGGTTGATACCAAAAACCGTTGTCTGCATATTTTCATACTTATAAGACAATGGTTTTTGAGCAACCGCTTTCTATGGTGTGTATTTTAATGCGAAGTTTGTACTAGTGTCAAGATATTGCAACATACAGTTGACCATGACAGAAGACAAGTTTAGGCAAATATAGTCCTACATATGTCAATGATTGGCCTTGACTCTTGTTTATTGTCATTGCAAAGCAAGGCTTAAAAGGGAACTATATGTGCTTCATGACAAAATGCCATTTTAATTTTGAAGAACTCATTGTTATTCTTGGAATGAGCACCTTCTTTCCCAAATTGCTTCTTGTTATAATTTCAGCCTCAACCACCCATTCTCCCAAATGAGAAATGATCAGTCAAGTTCCATTGCATAAACCTTGGGTTGGATTCACATTCCTTAGGAGCATAACAAACATTCCTTCTTTTAGTTTTAGTATATGAGGTGGCATACCTGGATAGAAAACAACGATAAAATTATAGTTAGTAATGTCTTGGTGAAAATACAAAGTTTTCATTATTTTGGATAAATATGTTGGCATACCTGGGAAATCTAAGCTGTTTAGAAATTCCATTGGGTACATATGTTCTTGATCTACACTATATGTTGAAGCCATGCATGCCGAATCTAAATTGTTGTATGTCTTCACATGTGCGTCCAAAAGTGTGAACATACAGTCATTTATCTTATCGGTATTTTCATTTAGTGGTGTGGAATTAGCTCTTTCTTGCAAGTATGTTGTGTTTGTCTGATTTGGCAAGAAATCTGTGTAAACTGCATATATAAGCTGTTGAATTGGGTCATTTTCTTCTTCAATAATGAACTCACTCAGAATCTCAATCCATGTTTCCTCTTCTTCCTCTTCTTCTTCTATAGCTATTGTTGGTACATTGCCATCACCTACTTGTAGACTCCATTTATTGAATTGATGTTTGGAGAAGTCCATGCTTCCATTGTTGTTCTTTTAATTGACTCTCTTACTTTGTGATAAAGTGAGTACTTCGCAATGGCTCCACAGCAGGGAATTATTTATACAGGCTTGTACGATTTCTTGTCTCTTACCCTTGGTGATGACTGGTAATATCTGTCTGAAATCCCCCTAGGAGAAATGTGATTCCTCCAAAATGTCTTTTCCAGTTTTCCTCTTGCTTCAAGCCTTGAATGTCTTGCAAAGTTCTATTAAGGGCTTCAAAAGCAAATCTTTGGGTCATTGAAGCTTTATCCCAAAGTATCAACCGGGCCATAAATGTCTTGTATAGGAATGTTTTTCCTGTTCCTCATGGCCCATAGACAAAATAGAAGCCCCCTTGTTCATTTTCGACAGATTTAATTATCCTGTCATGTATAATCCTTTGCTCTGAGTTGAGGGATCTATAAAGGTTGATGTGTTCTTGTGCCAATTTTGCAATGTTGTAACTCATTTCTTCTTGAATAAGTCGGTTATCAATGTTGGTCGGGAGACTTTTATTTCGCTTAGGAAAATCTGGATATTCTGATAGTGACTTTTCATTCCTAGCTAGGATGTCATGTATATGAAGTAAACAATAGTTCTTCAATTGGTTCTCACTCAGTTCCAAATTTTGGAATATTAATTCTTTCCTTTTTGGTAGAGTATGTCTTCTTAAAAGGGCTTCTCAATTCTGGTCCCATAGGTTTTTTTTTTATTTGTCTCATCACAGAATATGAGTATTGTAACGAACAGTTCTCGCAACTGGACCCCTGATGCCCATAGTTGAGCCTCTTGTATTGCATTTGTCCATTCCTTGTCATCATTGAGCATCCCTAGTGCATAGCATGTTTTTCTAAAGTTGTCACACAATATTCTATTTACAGTCTTGATTTCATCATATGACTTTGGCCCTTTTACAAAGTTGAGAAGCACGCACAAATAATAACGCTCTCATGAAATCGGATGCGCATACAATATTCTACCAATGATTTTATGTTGCTTCCGTTTCTGCCACCTTTTATCTTTTGCATTCCAGATATAATATTTTGGTATCTCTACATATGTGTATTTCCTTGCTTCATGATCAAGAGCATATAAGGCAAACCATTCATAAACATTGTTTTCTTCACTTCGTCCCACTACAGAAACGTTGGCAAGCTCTGTGAGTCTTACAGGGTGATTGAATTTTGCTCAGGCAAATGGAATGACAACCTTATGACAAATGGTTTGCAAGAGTGAATATCAAATCCAAAAAATTGCCAAGAAGCTTCATACGCAGATAAGTATCTGCATTCCAAATATTGCTTTATCTCATCCACTTCTATTGGTTTTGATGTGCTTTTTTGGATCTGATGTGTTCTCAGTATGCAGAAACAACACAATTGCTCTATCCGGGCCCTTGCTTATGTACTTGAACAAGTACTTGATTTCCCTTGATTTGTTGCACCACTCCACATTAACGTGTGCATGATATTTGAGCAAAAGATAGCAGCTATAAGGCACAATGTGACTGTTATCAAGCTTTGACTTTCCTTTTTTCACAAAAACCCCATTGTTTCTTCTCCTATAAACTGGATACCCTCCATGATCAATTTTCGTTTCTACATGAAATGGCTTTGGGAAGCGGTTGTTGCATTCTCCATTAATCATGCATGGTGAATTTTTGTTTGCTTGACCGCATGGTCCATGTAGCATATGTTCCACTACCATCTTATGTGTTTTTAGATCTTTCTCTTTGCATGGTATTTCTGCTGAAATTAGGTCATCAATATCTGTTGCCGTCTTTGACGTGGTTGCTTCTTCTAGACATAGTAGTATATGGGCATGTGGGAGGCCCTTTTTGGAATTCTATAGTTGTGGAATGAACGTAGGAGGCATTATTAGAAAAGAAATAACCTCTACGCAGTGTTATATGTTAATGTCAAAAAATGCTAACCAACTAATTTTTTGTGCAACCTTGGTGTTGTTTTTGTAAGTGCTTATATTTTTTATTAGAATTCATAGTTAACACCCTTTTTATAACGTAAAGATAACCTTGAGAAATGTAGCTATAACCTAGGAAATGTAGACAACAACTACAGTGGAAACCTAATATAGCAATTATGTATGATGCAACTGTGAACTGATTTTAGCTAATCGATGGACTTAGTAAGTCAATGCTACATGGGGACTGTAGTTTTTATAACCACTAAAATTGGGGTGACAAAATTGAGCAACTGCTGAGTACAAAATAACTTTTGAGTAGTAAATTCTGGATAGGTTGGAAATGTAATAATTTTACTAAATAGCATACCAACAGTAGTTTTTCCAAATATGTTATACTTTTGAATGTCCTTCATCAGTTGTCCTAGTTTTTGCTTGAAAAGTTGGGTCATCACATATGATCGATCATTTGATTTTTTCCCTTCAATTTCTGATAGCATGTCATCAATTTTGGGCAATCTTGGATTAGTTGTAAATGTAATAAAAAAGGATGGATTCCCAAATGCCCTATAAAGTATCATTGCATCCTGGTAGTTTTGGACCATATACCTTGGACTACCTATAAATGTTGATGGTAGAACAATTATTTTCCAATTGTTCTTGCTTCAGTATTGTAACACCCTCAAATATTTCCTTGAAAGTATTACCGTCGGTGACCTCAGATTATACATTCGGGGTCATCCAAGGCTTAACCATTTTATAACAATCATATACCAACACAAAACTTTATTAAATACACATATATTATTTAAACCAAAGTCACGGATTACATCTGTGAATACCAAATACGTCCAAATACAAAATTATTTCAATACATCGGAAGTCTTTTTAAATAAATAAACATCATGACGGGTCTTGATCTGAGGGATCTCACGCCTATGATCTTCAACCTTGGAAAACTCTTTACACCTCCATCTGCCTTCAACATCGTGTACTAGCCTTCACGGAAAGGGAGTTTACCTGATGTGCCGTATGAGACGGATGACACCAACCAACCATACAAAGGAATAAACCGGTTGGTTAGTCTAATGAAAGACTATGCAAGGGTAAAATAGAAAATGTTCTAAGTAGTACACCTGTCGTTTCTTGAATAATAACCGATGACGACAGTGAACCTCAACACTTCTACGGAAACATACGAAAATGTATGATCAAGAGAAGACTCCAAAAGAGTGAGTCTTATGGGAAACGTATGAAGAGAAGACTCCAAAAGATTGAGTCTTATCGGAAAGTATGACAAGTGTTTGGGAACGTTATAGTTTCACACAAGCGTTTAAAACGACTTGATCATTTGGGTCCATGACCAACCTCACCGCGTAATGCGAATTCAGATTTGGAAGGAGGACTTACTCTAACCGAAGTCCGAGCGGTTTCCAAGTTGTACTTCTCGCCCGAGGGTTCATTAATTATGTGCAATAGTCTCACTTATCTTCTTTAATTCCAAAACGTACATTTACGTTAAAGCTTTTAAGGAATATCATCTCGTCACGAGAGATATCCTGGGGAATAAATTCCGATTGTCGACACCAGCTGTGTGAACCTACCCTGAGTAAGGGTACAGTCATGACCAGGGAAAGTACTAGGGCAAAATCCTCCTAATACCAATTATAAAGAAACGACTAGACCTCGCGAGGTACATAGCGTTCCTACGAATACTCGTTCTAACTACACAGTTAAAACCGCACAATAATCCACACCAATATCATCATGGTAATAACAGATATAATAGCGTTGTTTCTAGCAATATATACAACCTATTATAATATCACATTTTAATCATACATTTATAAAATCTGTTCCCAAACGAAAACAACACTTCATCCCAATTTAATTAGCAATTAAAATAATTGATAATTACCGAAACATGAAATGATAAGCAAGAGCGAACTGCCACTTGCCTTGATTAGACAAACGAAGATTTGCGGGTCGGGAATATTGGACACGAACTTTACAGCCTTCTGGAAATCCCGTCGAAGCCCACCGACGTTCCACGGTCCATTCCGACGACGCAAGCAAAACGAGGCACAAATATCTAATTTAGATATGGCACGGAGCTATACAAAACAAAGGAAAACGGGCTATGCCGCGGCCGCGATGGTTATGGCCGCGATCGTGGCTTTGCTCGGCAAAGTCGCGGTTTACAGACCCGCGGTCGTGGTTTTCTGGGCAGGGCCGCGGTCGCGGTCCTCCCTCCCGATGCGACTTTAAATCGGTTTGAGGCTCACCGATTGACGACGATCGACTCAAACGAGGGCTTGCTACCACTTCCACCACCACGACACCTCCAAAGCACCACATACAACCACCCAAAAGCTCCGGCGACACGCGAAACTGCGACAATGAAGAAACGAGAGAAAGAGAGATGTAAGAGCTGAGGATGAAGAATCCAGAGCTGGAGACCACCCTTATATAGAGCTGGAGGAGCCCAACACCGGATAGACGAAGCGCTTCATCCTCCCTCAACGGCAGCGTTACGAAAACGAGGGAAATTCCGACCGTCATCCTCGGATAAGATCGACGAGGGCGACGATTCACAGAGGCCCGCGATCGCGGGTACAAAACCGCGATCGCGGTTGCCAGCAGGCAAAACCGCGCCCGCGGTTACAAAACCGCGCCCGCGGTTACAAAACCACGGTCGCGGCATATCCGCGGTCGCGCCTCTGGGTCTTTGGTCGCGGTTGTCCTCTCGCGGTTCTTGCTAGAATCCTATTTTTAACACTTTAAAAATATTCTAAGACCCAAAGCATACCAACGTATATTATTACGTTTGAAAAGATCATTACAGAACGAGGGTTGGGAAAATTACCCAAATATCCTTACTAAAAATTGAGGGGTATTACATCACTTCCCCCTTAAAAAAAAGTTTCGACCCCGAAACTTGGCCGGAAAACAGCTCGAAAATAAGGGATATTACATCACCGCCCCCTTAAAAAGGTTTTGACCCCGAAACTAGGCCAAAAACAGGTCGGGAAAACGACTAAGCATATCAGCCTCAGTCTCAGTCTCCCAGGTTTCCCAAGTAACCTCCTCAGATCCAGACTTGGACCAAAGAATCCGTACTAATGGTACCACCTTGTTCCGCAAGTACTTCTCGCGGCGTTCAAGAATACGCACAAGTATCTCTTCGTAGGTACAATTTGCCTGAATCTCGATGTCTTTATAACTCAGTACATGAGACACATCTGGCACGTACTTTCTAAGCAAAGACACGTGGAACACGTTATGCACTGGATGCGCCGATGGCGGCAATGCTAAACGATACGCTAGAGTCCCCATTATGTCAAGGATCTCAAACGGTCCCACGTAGCGAGGGTTAAGCTTCCCACGCTTGCCGAACCTGAAGACACCCTTGGATGGCGATACTCTAACAAATTCCTTGTCACCAACCTCAAACTCGACATTCTTGCGCTTCAGATCTGCGTAAGACTTCTGTCGACTCTGAGCGGTCAACATCCTCTGTCTGATCAAAGCAATGTCCGAGGCAGTCCTTTCGACTAACTCTGGTCCTAGCAGTACCTTGTCGGCATTCTCATCCCAACAAATTGGAGATCTGCACTTCCGACCGTACAATGCCTCGAATGGGGCCAACTTAATGGTAGAATGCCAGCTATTGTTGTACGTGAATTCGATCAGACATAAGTTGTTCTCCCAGCTAGTCGGACAATCTAGTATGCAAGCTCTTAGCATATCTTCCAGTGTCTGGATGGTCCTCTCAGACTGTCCATCCGTCTGAGGATGAAGCGCTACTAGTACTAAACCTTAACTCAGTTCCCATGGCCTTGTGGAGTTCTTTCCAGAATCTCGACATGAATCGGCCGTCACGATCCGATATAATGGTTTTTGGTGTACCATGCAAACGGACAATCTCGTGTAGGAACACTTCCGATAGCTTATGGGTTCCCCATGTTGACTTGATAGCCACGAAATGAGCACTCTTCGTGAGCCTGTCAATGATCACCCATATAGCATCCTTCTGACTCTAAGTCTTCGATAACCCCGTGACGAAGTCCATAGCAATATCCTCCCACTTCCATTCTGGTACTAGGAGAGGTAGCAATTCGCCACCTGGTCTACGGTGTTCTATCTTGACCTTCTGACAAGTCAAGCATTTCGCCACAAATTTTGCTACGTCCCACTTCATATTGGGCCACCAGAATTTCTCTCTGAAGTCTTTGTACATCTTACTGGATCCTAGATGTATAGAATAAGCTGACGAATGGGCCTCCTTCATCACCAACTGGAGAAGGCCATCCACGTCAGACACACAAATCCGGTCCTGAAACCAGAGTGATCCATCCTCCTGAACCACGAATTCGGGAGCTTTCCCGTCCATCACTTCACTGCTTAACTTTACCAAGACCACATCATCAACCTGCCTCTCCTTGATCTGATCAAGTAGCGTAGCCTGGATCTCCAACATACTCAGGCATCCTCGACGTTGATCGTACAAGACGTCAATCTCGCACAATCCTTGGCTTAGCTTGGTTTGAGCAGTGAGTAGAGCTACTATAGTCTCGTGTGGCGTCTTCCAGCTCAATGCATCGGTTACTACGTTAGCCTTGCCCGGATGATACAGCAACTCGATGTTGTAGTCTTTGAGTAGCTCTAACCAGCGACGTTGTCTCATATTCAACTCCTTCTGAGTGAACACATACTTGAGACTCTTATGATCGGTGAAGACTTGGCACCTAACACCATAGAGATAGTGCCTCCAAATCTTCAACGCGAAAACCACAACCACTAACTCTAGATCATGCGTCGGATAGTTTGCCTCATAGGTTTTCAACTAACGAGATGCGTACGCAATAACCTTTCCCTTCTGCATCAGTACACATCCTAACCCGTGCTTTGAAGCGTCACTATAGACCACATAACCATCGGTTCCCTCTGGTAGCGCCAAAACTGGTGCAGACGTCAAGCACTTCTTCAACTTTTGAAAGCTTGTCTCGCACTTGTCGTCCCACACAAACTTCTTATGGACATTGCGGAGCAAACCGGTCATTGGTAGAGCGATCTTAGAAAATCCCTCCACGAACCATCTGTAATATCCAGCAAGTCCCAAGAAACTGTGTACCTCCAACACATTTTGAGGCCGCTTCCAGTTGGCTACCGCTTCAATCTTCTGAGGGTCGACCATAACCCCATCCTCATTGATCACATGGCCTAAGAAATCCACTTCCTTGATCCAGAAGTCACACTTAGACAACTTCGCATAAAGCTGATTTTGTCTAAGGACAGACAAGGTGATACGAAGATGTTCCTCGTGAGCCTCCTCACTCGGGGAATATATCAGAATATCGTCGATGAAGACCACCACGAACTTATCCAGGTACTGGTGGAAACATCGATGCATCAGATCCATGAAGACTGTCGGAGCCTTAGAAAGCCCAAATGACATGACTACGAACTCGTAGTGCCCATACCTCGTCCGGAAAGCAGTCCTCAGAATATCTTCCTCACGAATCCTGAGTTGATGGTAACCAGACCTCAGATCAATCTTGGAAAAGACTTTTGCTCCCTGTAGTTGATCCAACAGATCATCAATTCTAGGCAACATATACTTATTCTTGACCGTGACCTTGTTCAACTCTCGATAGTCGATACAAAGTCGAAATGAACCATCCTTCTTCTTGACAAACAAGACCGGAGCGCCCCAAGGCGATGCACTCGGCCTTATATATCCTTTCTCAAGAAGGTCCTCGAGTTGCTTCTTCAACTCTTGCATCTCAGGGGGAGCCATCCGGTACGGTGCCTTAGAATATGGCGCGGTACCAGGCTCGAGGTCAATAGTGAACTCCACGTCGCGATTAGGGGGTAAACCGGGAATCTCCTCCGAAAAGACGTCCGAATACTCGCAAATTACAGGAATATCAAGAACTGAAGTATCATCCCTCTTGGGCTTATACAGATAGCACAGGTACCCGACACAACCTTGTCGAAGTAGCTTACACGCAGCCATCTCATTGATGAGCTTCCCGTTATCAGCGTCATTACGACCCTTAAATTTGCATATAAACTGGCCCCCAGATGAAACTGTCACAGTCCTTGAGCTAAAATCGATTACCGCCCCATGACGCGTCAGCCAATCCATCCCGAGAATAATGCCGTATGGAGCCATGGCTATACATATCAAATCTGCTTCGAACTTCCTACCTTGAATAGAAATTGGAAATTCTGACAAACGCTTGGTTCCTACCAACTCTTCACCATTGGGAAGATTCACTACAAAAGGCTCACAAGCCTCATTGCACACTAAGCCTAGCTTATTCACACAATTCTCCGAAATGAAAGAATGTGTAGCTCCCGAATCAAACAATATACACACAGAAGTAGAATGGAGGTATAGAGTACCTTGAGCAATCGGAGCATTAGGTCCGTCAGCCTCACGCATCTCGTAGAGTCGCTGACCTTGACCTCCTGAAGCAGCTGGGTCTTTCCCCTTGTTCTGGGCCGTTGTTTGCGTTAAAGGGCTAGGAGCCACCACTGGTTTGAATCGGGGTCGGTTGTTATGACTAACAGACCCTTGCTGTGACTCAGCTCCTTTCTGCCTCCTTTGCGGAAAAAAACGTCTGCAAATGCCCCTCCTTCCCGCAGGCAAAACACGTCTTCCTATCCTTCGGACACTCATTGCTCTTGTGTCCCGGTGTGCCACAAATTGTAATACTGGATCGGATTTTTGCCCTGACCCGAGCGCTGAGTAGACCCTGCCTGAGTAACCTCCGTTCTAGCTCGACCAGACTTGGCAAAATTTGACGGTGGCGCGGGTCGCTTGAACCCACTTGCCTGAGACTGGCTCTGTGCCGGTCTCTGGCGATTGCGCTTTTTCGCCGACTCCTCCAGAGTCACCTCTAACTTATAGGCGGCATCCACGTACTGCTCCAAAGTAGAGCATCCGTGGTGCACCATCAGTGGTTTGATGTCTGGATTCATCCACTCGTGGAAATGCCAGATCTTTTGCTCCTCATTGGACACTTCCGGCCCAGCGTACTGCAACAAGTGATTGAACTTCGCCGCAAGCTCAGTCACTTTCAATCCATCCGTCTTTGGATAGAGAAACTCCTTATGCTTCTCTTCCCTCATAGCACGGGAAAAGAAACGATCGGTCATCTTTGTCTTAAACATTCCCCAGTTCAAATCAGGATGATCAACTAGACTAGTGCTTTCCCACCATTCGCTAGCCACCTCCTTCAGTTAAAGGGAAGCAATATGCACCTTCTCAGCCTCAGTGCAATCGACATTTCTAAATAACCTTTCCATGTGCGAGAACCAATATGCCACTTTGACTGGTTCTCCCTTGCCATCATATCTGTTGGGCCTCATGGAACTAATGGCCTTCAACGCTCGACCATAGTTCCCTCGGTTCCTGACAGCATCTGCCTGAGGCACATGAACATCTGGTTCCTCGAATCCAGGAACAACCTGAGGAATTGGCACACCTTGTGCCTGTGGTACGATTGGCCGTATAATGTCGGTGACCGCTTGCATAACGATCCCCCGAATAGCTTCTATTGCCGCGGCGTCGAACACCACTTGAGGATTAGCCAGAACTTGGCCATTGCCCATGGGGTTGTTGTGAGAGACCAACTCGCTCTCATCCCCTTGATTCGCGACATTCCTCCGATTTAGCCTGGGATCGTTGCTCGGCCCAACACCAGCACGAATAGTGTTCCTTGTGTTCACCATCTGTTTACCGATCAATTTCCCAAGTAACTCACAACATTAATATCATATTATTAAAATGCACAACGCATAGAGTAGGCTCGCAATAGATCAACTGGTAAACTTTTATTGATGTAGCGAACTGAAACTGAGTTTAAGGAGTTTTTACAGGAAGCCCTCCTAAGCGAAAAGACAAAATTGCTAGGAGGCTAAAGTTCTAAACGAACGGACAAGACAACTAGAAAAAGATATCACTAAGGCACAACACTGCCTCCTTCACGGTGCCATGAAGAGTTTCCTATACCCAGTGGACCTCTGACATCTTCTCTTCGAAAGTGGACCCTTCTCGGGTTCCGGTGTCGGACTCCTCGACCTACTAGGGCCCAGAGCACACAGCGCATCCCTAGGTCTTGGTACTCTCGGTCCTTCTCTAGACACGGGAATACTCGGCCCCTCATCTGGTCCTGGTGGGTAGCAAAACTCCTCAAGAAACCCTGGCTGGAAGTCTGCCTTGTTCACCTCGTACTGAGGGTTGAGTAGCAACTTCGCCTGACGGATATACTCATGGAGCTCACGGACGTCCTCAAGCATACAGGAGAGACCGAGTTCAGTCTCGTAAGTCCTCTCCTCCATATCATACAAGGCATTCGTCCACTCCTCCATGCGCTCAACAAGCACTCGGGGCATAGGCCTGACCTGTTGGGTCGAGACCACCCTCGGTGTACCCATCGCCTCCCAAGGCCTTGCCCTCATGCGAGCACGCTCAACCATCTCTTCCACCTGAAGACGAGCCTCAGAGGAAGCCATCTCACTCTGATGAAGCACGTGCCGAGAAGCAGGGCTCACCCTCAGCCTTCCCGGGGTGGGGATAATCTGCGGGTTCACCGGTGCATCCAGTGGCCCGTATCTCCTCCCGCTAATATCCGAGATCCCAAGCGCCTCCCAAGCGGCAGGGGACAACGGCGTATACTCCTCATCAGTTGGCAACACTGGACTCGGGAAAATGAACTGCATTCCCGGGTCCTCGCTGTCCTCCAGCAAGTGCTCCAAGTCGTAGCCATACTCCTCGAGGTCCTCCTCCTCCGGATCCTCCTCTTCTCCAGGTCTTCCTCTGGATCCTCTTCCGGATCCTCCTCGGGATCTTTCTCAGGATCCTCCTCCACCTCGAAGTCGTCGTCGTAGTACCCTCCATGGTACTCCGCCGGCTCCTCCTCCTCTTCTGTGTCCTCCCTCGGGTCTGCGTCGGGCTCAACCTCGGGAACCCTGGCCCCGTCGGACACTAGCACTACCGACTCTGGAAGTACGGTCTTCACCTCCTCGGGTGGACAACTTGGCTCCCCGACCTCAATGCAACGAGGGGGAACCGGAACACTAAGCCTCACTGGAGATGGTGGAACCACCTCGGCTTTCTTCTTGTTCCTAAGTTGAGATACGAAAGCGCTCATATCTTGCGAGGCGACGAGAAATAAATTAGTATTTCTAAATATAGAAGCGAACTTACTATATCAGACTGGAAGAAGGCACGATTTGAATGGCAGAGATTTAAAAATACACTTTTTACTCAAACGTGATTTTATATAAAATTTTCAACTTTTGGATTCAACCAACAACTTTTTCAACACGGACGGTTAAACGGTTCATAAAATTTTTGTTTTCAGTAAAACGATTTAAAACCCAACCCGTTTTAAAAACTTTAGCTCTGATACCAAATCTGTAACTCCCCCAAATATTTTCTTGAAAGTATTACCGCCGGTGATCCCAAATTACACATCCGGGGTCACCCAAGGCTTAACCATTTTATAACAATCATATACCAACACAAAACATTATTAAATACACATATATTATTTAAACCAAAGTCACGGATTACATCTGTGAATACCAAATACGTCCAAATACAGAATTTTCAATACAGTGGAAGTCTTTTTAAATAAATAAACATCATGACGGGTCTTGATCTGAGCGATCTCACGCCTAGGATCTTCAACCTTGGAAAACTCTTTAAACCTCCATCTGCCTTCAACATCGTGTACTAGCCTTCACGGAAAGAGAGTTTACCTGATGTGCCGTATGAAACGGATGACACCAGCCAACCATGCAAAGGAATAAACCGGTTGGTTAGTCTAATGAAAGACTATGCAAGGGGAAAATAGAAAATGTTCTAAGTAGTCGTATTAGGTTACACCTGTCGTTTCTCGAATAATAACCGATGACGACAGTGAACCTCAACACTTCTACGGAAACATACGAAAAGGTATGAACAAGAGAAGACTCTAAAAGAGTGAGTCTTATGGGAAACGTATGAAGAGAAGACTCCAAAAGATTGAGTCTTATCGGAAAGTATGACAAGTGTTTGGGAACGTTATAGTTTCACACAAGCGTTTAAAACGACTTGATCATTTGGGTCCACGACCAACCTCACCGCGTAATGCGAATTCAGATTTGGAAGGAGGACTTACTCTAACCGAAGTCCGAGCGGTTCCCACGTTGTACTTCTCGCCCGAGGGTTCATTAATTATGTGCAATAGTCGCACTTATCTTCTTTAATTCCAAAACGTACATTTACGTTAAAGCTTTTAAGGAATATCATCTCGTCACAAGAGATATCCTGGGGAATAAATTCTGATTGTCGGCACCAGCTGTGTGCACCTACCCTGAGTAAGGGTACAGTCATGACCAGGGAAAGTACTAGGGCAGAATTTTCCTAATACCAGTTATAAAGAAACGACTAGACCTCGCGAGGTACATAGCGTTCCTAATACTCGTTCTAACTACACAGTTAAAACCGCACAATAATCCACACCAATATCATCATGGTAATAACAGATATAATAGCGTTGTTTCTAGCAATATATACAACCTATTATAATATCACATTTTAATCATACATTTATAAAATCTGTTCCCAAACGAAAACAACACTTCATCCCAATTTAATTAGCAATTAAAATAATTGATAATTAACGAAACATGGAATGATAAGCAAGAGCGAACCGCCACTTGCCTTGATTAGACGAACGAAGATTTGTGGGTCGGGAATATTGGACACGAACTTCACAGCCTTCTGGAAATCCCGTCGAAGCCCACCGACGTTCCACAGTCCATTCCGACGATGCATGCAAAACGAGGCACAAATATCTAATTTAGATATGGCACGAAACTATACAAAACAAAGGAAAACGGGCTATGCCCCGGCCGTGACGGTTATGGCCGCGATCGGGGCTTTGCTCGGCAAAGCCACGGTCGCGGTTTACAAACCCGCGGTTGCGGTTTTCTGGGCAGGGCTGCGGTCGCGGTATTCATAGCCGCGGTCGCGGTCCTCCCTCCCGACGCGACTTTAAATCGGTTTGAGGCTCACCGATTGACGACGATCGACTCGAACGAGGGCTTGCTACCACTTCCACCACCACGACACCTCCAAAGCACCACATACAACCACCCAAAAGCTCCGGCGAGACACGAAACTCCGACGATGAAGAAACGAGAGAAAGAGAGATGTAAAAGCTGAGGATGAAGAATCCAGAGCTGGAGACCACCCTTATATAGAGCTGGAGGAGCCCAACGCCGGACAGACGAAGCACTTCATCCTCCCTCAACGGCAGCATTACGAAAACGAGGGAAATTCCGACCGTCGTCCTCGAATAAGATCGACGAGGGCGACAATTCACAGAGGCCCGCGATCGCGGTTGCCAGCTGGCAAAACCGCGCCCGCGGTTACAAAACCGCGGTCGCGGCTCATCCGCGGTCGCGCCTCTGGGTCTCTGGTCGCGGTTGTCCTCTCGCGGTTCTTGCTAGAATCCTATTTTGAACACTTTAAAAATATTCTAAGACCCAAAGCATACCAACGTATATTATTACGTTTGAAAAGATCATTACAGAACGAGGGCTGGGAAAATTACCCAAATATCCTTACTAAAAATTGAGGGTGTTGAACCGTGTGTGTTAGA
This sequence comes from Rheum nobile, assembly GCA_027886185.1. Taxonomy (NCBI): domain Eukaryota; kingdom Viridiplantae; phylum Streptophyta; class Magnoliopsida; order Caryophyllales; family Polygonaceae; genus Rheum; species Rheum nobile. The sequence continues at coordinate 5,047,055 of WOAB01000001.1, forward strand.
TCAAGGAACGGTAAGTTCGTTTCTTGGGCAGCGGAAAATAGTAACAGAAAAACAGAGTAACGAACTCAGTTCCTTAGAGAGGAAAACTTAATCAACCAACTAGTTGACTAAGAAAAACCTCTACCTCTAGGTTTCCCTAGTAGGATTTCGAATGTCTACTTATGTTATTAATCCTGGAATTACAAACAAGCAAGTCTTATCTCAATCTAGTTTACTCCTAGATATCTAGACTTCTCAATGTAACGTTCCTAATAACACCTAAGACAAACAAAACCCTAACAAGTACTCAACTCACCAAAGTCTCGTCCCTTGTAAGTGTTCTTCTTCTTCCTTCGAATACTCTTCTCTTCTTTCGAATGCTCTTCTCTTGTTCCGAATGCTCCGCTCACTGAGGATGCTCTCTGTTCCGTGTTCTGTCGTCTCAAATGAAGTTCGCAGCTTTCTAATATATAGTCTAGGTTTACTCTCAGATTTACCCTAATTTTACTTAAGGAAAATAAGATAATAAAATCCTATACAATCTTTTCTAAACATATTCTAACCACAATATCTCTTTACGAGATCTTGCTTGAGGCCCAAGTTGCAACTTCCAAATCTGTTTTCCATAACAGATATTCGGCGGCTCTTTAGGGTTTCCAACGCGCGTCCTTCGTTCCTTGCGTTGTTCCCTTTTCTGTTATGTTCAACATCACGCGTCTCTTATTTTCTTTCGTTCCAGCGTGTTGTTTTTGTCATTGTTGGCTTCTCTGTTCCTTTGCTTCTCTGTTTTGACTCTTCACTGGTTTTCATCGTTCCTTTTCATCGTTTCCCGAAACTCATAGTCACACTAAAAACCATCAAAAGCATTTGAGTTTATCATCATCAAAACTAGAGGAAACGTCATCGTTCCAACAGAGGGGTATTACAAGTATCTCCTTTTGTCACTGCATTACAAATATTGTTGTACAAATCTGCACGTAACTCATCTTGATTGAATCTTTTCCATTGTAGCCTTTGTTCTTCTAGTGCAATGTAAGCTTACACCAAATATTGTTGGAATAATCTGCCTTTTTTTATTAGTGTTGTGCCTTCACTTGTTCTCTGTTGTATTCTGTAACAGTAGAATTATCTCATTGTAACAAACCCTCTTTTTTTCCCTTGTTCTTGTGCTGGCCTTATACGTAATGTTTTCATGAAACCTATCTTCACCATGAGGAAAGAGTAAAGGGTATTGTAGTGACATGTAAAGCGGGTGTAGTTCTGAAATTCTTTGCAGCCTTGTTGTATTGCTATGTATTAAAACATCTCTAGGTGCATTGCTATGTCTAAAATCTCCTACAATGAGAGTTGCCACTTTTGATACACTTGGCAAGTTATATTTCCTTTTACTTGGTCCTCTTTCCCCTATGACCTTTTGTGTAAAGTCCAATGAATTATTTATACAACACCAATCTTTGGCCATCTTGAATGCTTTTTCTACCGAACTTTTCAAATCCAACATGTTGAGCAAATTTTGGACAATTGATTCATCAAGGTTGGTAGCATCTAGATTCATGCATGTCATCCTGTTTTTGTCCTCATTCCTAGTATCATAGAAGTATAGTTGTGCATACCTTGGCAGACTGCCTTCTTGTCATTCTTGACGCAAAAAAGAGCTAAATCTGTTGAAATTTTGCCCTGAAATTCTAAAAGTATAAGGCCCTCGTGTTTGATTTATTTTTTCATCTAACTGGACCCCCAATGATGTGAAACAAAAGATGTTGTTATAGATATAGATTTTGCTTTTGACGCCCCTGATCACATAGTAGCCGATTAAGTGGTTCTGGTGTTTCTTGTAGCTTTTCTAGACTAACCTTTCCTTCTTCACAACAGATTGAAAAACTTGTATTTTCTACACGTACTGACTTTGCCTTTACCTCCAACCACATTAGTTCATTACAAAAGAGACATTTGAATTTGGGAAACTCTAGCTTGTTGTATGATATTTGGGCATCTAATATGCATTTTATAATTCAGTAGACGCGGTAGTTGATATGTGAGCATTAATGAATTGACAATTATGGATCTTACTACTTGATCTGTGTGTCGCTAGTACTTTTGGTGTATCTTTTGTGCACTACTGGGCATGTTTGGCTGCTGCAAATAAATAAGTGGATTGATAAGGGTGAAAATTTTGTATTAATATTCAGAGTAATTCCATTGCCAAAGAAGTATCTTACTACTTGATATGTGTTTCGTTGGTACTTTTGTTGGCTTTTTATTAGCCTCCTAGTGATGATTGTTTGCTGCAAATATAGTAGTTTAGTTTTAAGTGTATTCAAATGTGAAACATCAGTAATACTAACATGCATAGTGAACATCAGTAATTGTACTGTTTATGAAATATGTTGTAATCCACCAAAGTGCATTAAATTTTGTCCAATATTTTGTATGATAGAATAGTGTCATCATAGTGACAATTAGGAATTGTGCTCAATATGAAATACTTGTGTTACTATTTTAAGCCCGCAAAAACTTTGTATTTTACCATTCTCTCTGAATTATTGGTAGACCAGATCTATATAGAAATCGTTAAACCATCAAATTTTGGTAGGGTATCTGTGATAGTATATGAGTAAAATTTAAATTAAGGGGATAAAGAATATATATATTTGTTGAATGTGTACGAATTTGAGAATCATCTGCATGTTGTCGGTCTTTCCTTTTGTTCATAGTAGCCTTGTATTGTCGCTTGCTATGGTGTGGTGTCAAATGTGCAAATATTAGTATTGGTGAATGTGGCATGACCAAGACAATTGATTACTTTGAAAAATGTTAGTGCCTTTTAAAATTACCTTTTAAATGTTGGGGTCAGTTTTTGTTTGGCTACTCAACCACCGATTTTTGTTTTGCCATTTTTCCATAAATGTTGTTATCTTTTAAGAGGTCTATAATAAATGTGTCAATATATTACTTTTTTTGCTACCAACCTACAAGGAGTTAAATTGTGAATGTAATAATTCAAAGCAATGGTAATTTTTGTCCTCGTCGTTTTATGGTCAATCGTAACACAATGCAAGCAAGTGTGTAAACAGATGATGAACAATGCTCATGTTGTCAGCATAATATTGGAAACTGAAATAGCCTAAGGTTCAGTTCATAAAGGTTAGTGATAGTCTTGATGGTCTCATTACTAATCCATTTTTTTTGTGTTGATTGCCCTATTGGTGGTTATTTGTTTGCATGTCTTCAAATATGAAAAACAATAAGACAAATTCTACAAAACATAAGTCACATAAAAATATGAAATCTCAAGTTTGCTTCTTCAATTATTTTAAAATTCTCTATTGTTTTCTATGAATAGGAATTTTTATGAGGAAAATGGGAGTCTCTTATAATCTAATATGTTATTTGTACATATTTCTAGCACAGTTGTCACGTTCTTTGAATTACAGTTTGGTTAAAATTATACTTTTCATGTTTCGTTTTAGCATTAATCTAATGGTCTAGAAATGGAAATCCATATCGCGTAGGCCGGTGATGCCTCATACTATTGACTTTGCAGTTGTGTCATGCTAATAATGCTACGCAAGTGTATATGTTTTTTCACAATATTCGCATGCACATACATGATATACTTGGGAACATGCATGCGAGATAGTTTGTGAAACATTATAAGGTTGTTGTGGGGGACTTGTTTTTCTTTCATAAATGTTCTATTTTTTTGTTGTCAGTTCCTGGTGTAGAAGCATCTAATAATGTTGGTATTTTGAAGAAAAATAACCCAAAATGGTTGTTCTAATAAGCAAAAAGCTTTATGAACTTAAAAGCAATCCTTAGAAACTTGAAACTGAAACATTACAAAACAAAGGAGAATTGAGGGGCTGGCATAATTAAGAATTCATAGACCTAAGACTCTAAGATGCTTGGTAATTATAAAAAATAGGAAATGATTGCATGTTGAATCTTGGATTCTAGGAACTCAGTACGTATTCTTGTTTTCGCCTCTTGTTGCAGCATCAATGTCTTCCTCTTTCTCCACACATCTGGGCCAATGAAAAAGTCAATAGTTAGTATATTGTAAGTAGTTGTGTAAAACCATCACTAATACATGAGTAACCATGTTACCTCATAGGACTTCAACTGATGGCTGATTCGCTATAGAATCCTCTCTGGGGCGCTACGCTAGATTTTCAACACTTTCTTCATTTAATACATCATCACCATTCTGTAGATTGTTCCAAGTGCAAATTTAAGATGTTTAACTTCATTAAAAGTATTAATATAGTTGTCAATTTAAGTGGTTAAATGTTTGGGAGCATACCTTCTCATAGGAAACCTTCTTTAAATATATATACGAGAGGATCATTGCTAGCAATATATATACAACCTAATATATGATTCATTTTTTCACACCATTATATCACAAAAGTTCCCAAATACAATTTTTAATAATATTTATCTCAACTTAATTAGTTAAACCACTTGCATCGAGTTACGTTCTAGGTCGAACGGGGTAACGAGAGCAGTTGCTTTTGACCAACGAATTGGATTCCTACTTTAACTCCATTCCCAAAAGTGATTCCAAAACGTACCAAATTTACACAAAAATAAATAAATTATAATTAGATCATTTATTCAATAACAGAAAATTGAAGGATACTTTCTCGGTTTCTAATTGAATTTATTTAAATCTAATCAAATCAATTATCAGATATTTATAAGGTACTGAAAATCCTTTAGTTAGATATTCTAAACAATCATAACAAAATAAATTTATTATTTAATTTTTTACAACACTAATTAATTATCTAACCCAACATTTTATCTAATTGAAATGTTAAAAATTAACAATTTACAATCTAAGATAATACCATAAAGATATATTTAGTTTTAACATCCATGAAATTAAATTAACCCAATATATCACTAATTAAACCCAAATAGCCTAACTAATTAAGATTAATTAAAAAAATAAACAAAAATTTCACCCGATGCCCTTCAGTTTTGGGCTTTTTCGCGAAATATCCACATGTTTTGACATTTTCGCCTGGTGCCCTTCAGTTTTTGGGCTTTTTCGCGAAATACCCCTGAGTTTTTGACCCATTTCGTCCTATGCCCTTAAATTTTACAAAAAAAAAACCGCGGTATTTTAATTCAATTTTAATTATTTTAATTAATCGATAATACCCAAAGTAATTATCTTAAACTAGAAATGGTTAAAATTGAATTAATCTTGAAGGACACTTATCGATTAATTAAAATATTTAGAATTACTTTGGGTATTATCGATTTTGTTTTTTTTTAACCATTCCTAGTTTGTAATTATTTAGAATTACTGTAACCCTAGTTTAAGATTGTTTTGTACTTATCGATTAATTATTTAGAATTACTGAAAAGTTAATATTTTAACCATTCCTAGTTTAAGATTGTTTTGTACTCTCCAATAATAAATTAATTCTAAATAATATTTTAACCCTAGTTTAAGATTCTAAATAATATTTTAAGATTGTTTTGTACTTATCGATTAATTAAATTAGAGACGCTAGTTACTGTAACCCTAACATATTTAATTAGAATTGTTTTGTACTTATCTTAAACTAGGGTTAAAATATTCTAACCATTCCTAGTTTAAGATTGATTTGTACTTATCGATTAATTAATTTAAGATTGTTTTGTACTTATCGATTAATTTAAGATTGTTTAATCGATAAGTTACCATAACCCTAGTTTAAGATTTTAAATAATATTTTAACCCTAGTTTAAGATTGTTTTGTACTTATCGCGGTTTATTACTGAAAAGTTAATATTTTAACCCTAGTTTAAGATTGTTTTGTACTTATCGCGGTTTATGGTCTCTAATTTAATTAGAATTACTGAAAAGTTAATATTTTAACCATTCATAGTTTAAGATAATTACTTTGGGTATTATCGATTAATTAAAATAATTAAAATTGAATTAAAATACCGCGTTTTTTTTTTTTGTAAAATTTAAGGGCATATGACAAAATGGGTCAAAAATTCAGGGGTATTTCGCGAAAAAGGCCAAAAACTGAAGGACACAAGGTGAAAATGTCAAAACTTGTGGGTATTTCGCGAAAAATCCCAAAACTGAAGGGCACAAGGCGAAATTTCCGAAAAATAAAAATAAAAACAGAAATCGGAATTCTACCGGACAGGTCGAATGGCACCGGCCGGAAAAGGGGTCAGTTCGGGCTCGTTGGGGCACCAACTGGATCGAGATCAGAGGGCTTTGGACTGGGACTTCAAGGCGGTTCTAATTGTGGCGCTATTGGCGGCATATGAGCACCATGGTGGCCAGAATTGGTCGAGAATAGTCGCAAAAAGAAATATAGATTTCAGTTGATTTCACTCAAAATTGGATAACGAATTGGCATTGGTTGGGGTCGAATTTATAGTAGGATGATAGCCTATATCGAGATCTTCGGAATCGCGCAAAATCCGGCCTTAATTGATCCGGAATGGGATCGAATTTCACAAAATACTACAAGACACGTAAAGACGACGTGACTTGCCTTCTTGGGAGAATTTTGATCAAATCCGGGGGATTTGATTCCCGGTTTTGGGGGGCTTTTGGACGTGTCAATCTTATCTACAAAGCCCACAATCCAATTGCAAGAAATGACAATCGGCACCAAAATCGGCCATTGACGAAGCTTGCTCTGCGCGCGACTAAAGGTTGAATAAAGCTCCACTGTTCACAGTCGCCCTCCCCCATTTTTAGCTTAATTACACATTTTGGCCAACTTTTCAAGTTGTGGAAAAAATGCCCTTATTTTAATTTAAAAAAATTTAAAAAAATTCCCAAATTTATTTATATTATTATCCTAAGTTTATATTTATAATATTATCCTAGCTTAATTACACAACTTAAGCTTAAGTCACACTTTCTCATAAAATTAACCATATTTAAATCTTAATTAACATAATGTTAATCTTAATTTAAATAACTTAGGTTATATTGATAAGTTTATTTAAATTACAATTAATATAGTGTTAAAATTAATTTAAATAAGCCATTACTTAAAAATGTAACATACTTAGGGTAGGAATATAATTAATCTATTCCCTTTTGGAATAATATAACAAACACTATAATTCCTATATTAGAAATAGAATTAAAAAATTACATTTATACCCTTATATAAAAATGAGGGATATTACAAACATAAATGTCCTTTTTAAGAATTTATTTAGGGTTATTACACTAATCTTTGTGCCTTTGGATGGGTAAATGAAAAGTAATAATGATGAAACATTGTGTTAGTATTTAGGGCCTCACAGCCTGTACAAACTGAAGCAAATAAATGGATTCACCTATCATTCCTAAGATGGCATTTCAAAAATTTAGATCCTATTTTGGTGAGTTAAACCTTGTCGACATTACTAACACATCTTATTACATTTCAAATAAGAGTAGATATGAACGTTGAAGGAAAGCAATGTTAGTCCTTTCAAATGTTGTTCTTGTGTGAGAAGCGATGTGCTTACCAATGAGGAATTCTGAACTATTTAGTATAATATCTTCAATGGGAATGAGTTGAAAGGGGAAGGGTGAAAAGCCATCAACTGAACAATCTATTTTTTAAACCACTGTGTTCCCCTCTAGTTGGATGATATGAACATCCCTATTCTAAATTATGTATTTTTCCCGGTTTTGTAATAACCCTCAATTTTGGTAGGGGTATTTGTGTAATTTTCAAACTTTCGTTTTGTAAGCAAGACGTGTTAGACATGTTCTGTAATCCTGTAAGAACCATTTGAATGTATGGATACACATTTAAATGAAATATATGGGTTTAATTATTGGAGGATGGCTAAAAATCGGATTTGAACCAAGACCCGCGATCAAGGTCCGAGAACCGCTGGCGCGGCATTGCCCGCGATCGCGGCTAAGCAGTCGCGAGCGCGGCATTGCCCGCGGCCGCGGTTATGAAACCGCGATCGCGACTCTGTTGCATCGCCTTTACTGAGACGCCGACGATCCGTGCTCCGTCGTTTCTTCTCCGAGAGGCCGGTGTGGGGAGGGGAATCGCTTGGCTTCCTCGGCATTGATATGGAGCTCCATTTCCGAGCCTATAAATTGGAGGTAGTAGCACCGTTCTTCTTCACCATTCTCAGCCCTCTCTTCCTCTCGTGTTGCCTTGTTGTGGGGTTTTTCGTCGGAGTTGTCGTCGCCGAAAGCCGAGGTCGTCACCGTTGTGAAGCTCCTGTAGTGGTGCTAGTGCGCAAGTGTTCAGAAGCGAAGATCCGAAGCCTCGTCGTCGTCGGTATGGCTCCAATGTTGGATTTAAGCTCGCGTCGGGATGGAGCCCCGTGATCGCGGCTCCATCCACCGTGACTGCGGCTGGGCAGAGGCTCGCGATCTCGACCAAGGCATGGCCCGCGATCGCGGCCCCTTCTGCCGCGGCCGCGGTTTTTCCCAGCAAACCGCGATCGCGGTTATGCTAACCGCGACCGCGGACCGTGGCTAATGGTATGGTTTGGAATCCGACCCTCTTGGATGATGATAAATTCCAACGAGAATTTTAGTAGGCAGTCGTGCCCAAGTTCAAGTTTTCGGATTTCGGACCCAACTCTTCGTTCGTCTAGACTAAGGCAAGTGGCGGTTCGATCTTGCTCATTATTCCATATTTCCCTTGATTATCAATTATTTAATTGTTTAATTAAGTTGGAATAAAGTTGTTGTTTTGGTGTTTGGGAACATATTTGATAAAACGATGTGTTAAAATATGAATTTATAATAGGTTGTATATATTGCTAGAAACAACGCTATTATATATAATTCTATATGATATTATCATAAAGTGATGAAATTTTGGTGTGGATTTATATGTGGACTTACATGCTTAGTTATCACGAGTATTCATAGGAACGCTATGTACCTTACGAGGTCTAGTCGTTTCTTTATAACTTTGTGTTAGGAAGATAAATGCCCTAACGCTTTTGGTCATGACCTACCCCTATCCGAATATAGGTGGTGGTGCACTTAGCTAGTGCCAAAATTCGGGATTCGTCCCATGTTCTATATCTCATTGTGAGATTGATGTGGATTAAAAGCCTTAACGTGAATGTACATTTTTGGAAGTAAATAAGATAAGTGCTTTTACGCACATAATTAATATACCCTCGGGCGAGAAGTACAACGTGGAACCCGCCTGGACTCTTGTTAGAGTAAGTCTTCTTTCCAATCTGGATTCGCATTGCGCGGTGAGGTTGGTCGTGGACCCAAATAATCAAGGTCGTTTTTATAAACTTGTGTGAAAACTTAAACGTTCCCAACAGATTTCATACTTTTCCTATAAGACTCAATTTCGTTGGAGTCTTCTTTTCGTTGCATGCCTTTTTCTATCATTTCGTGAAAGTTCCGGGTTATGTATCGTTCCTTCGGTTATTATTCGAGGAACAATGATAGTAAACAGTTACGATCACTTGAACCATTCTGTTTTCACCCTTGCATAGTCTTTCATTAGACTAACCAACTGGGTTTTATTCCTTGCATGGTTGGCTGATGTCATCCGTCCTATACGGCACATCAGTGGTTGGTCCTCGGCGATTTGAAGTAACCAATCAAAGAGAAGGCTTGCAGTTGAAGTTTGCGTTTTAAGAAGTAATTCCAAGGCGTGTCTGTCTAATTTGAAATAGATGTAATACATAGTCATGTAATTAGGACTACTTTCAAAGAGTCTTCCGCTGTAATTTAAAAGTCTTCCGATGTCACTATACTTTGTTGTAAAACCGTCCTTCTCATTTTACGAGAGGAATCTTAATAAAATGTTGAGTTTATTCATTTAAAATGTCTTCCGCTGATTATTATTTCGTTATTTAATATTTATGTATTTATTTAAGCTTAATTGTTCCGATTAAAGCCTAGGGTGACTTTGGGCGTTAACGTTTGAGGTCACTGGCGTGTGACACTACCGACATAAGTCGGGGGTGTTACATGTTTGGTAGAACTGTAAAGCTTTTCAGGCTGAATATTTTTTCCTCCTCAAGCATAGAAACAAAGCAATGTGAAATGTTGGTCTGCGAAGTACAATGTACAGCATTACCCTATGATATACATGAAAGCAGTTACATATGTTAGAATGAAATAATATCATGCAAGTAAATTAAACTGAATACGGTATAATATGTTACTTTTCTGTTTATTTCATGTTAGTGCATTTGTTACCTACCTTGTCATCAACAACAGTGTATTCAGTCCCGATATATTTCAAAAATGAGTTTGTTGCATCCCATTTCTGACACACCATGACTTTTATTGTGGCAACAACCCCTTCACACAATATTAGATGTGAAAAGGTTTATTCTTTTGCATTGCCTTTGGCCTTGGAAATTGGGTTGGTAGATTTCGGATGAATCCATGATGGCTTGCCCCTTACTTTTGGCTGTGTTTTAATATTCTTGGGAAGATGTCATGGCTGCTGGAATGTGATTTTGTATGTGTCAGAGGTACTGCATAAAGGTCTATTTATATGGTGCTGATATGCATTTGATGGTTACAGGATTAATTGTAATTGCTTGATCAAGGAGCCTACAAATAAACGTGTGAATACAAAGGGGTTCTACTTCATTGTTGATACTGGACATTAACAGCCTATAATTGGTCAAATAACCTGCATACAACCATTTAAAGACAGCTAAAACAGGGTGTATAGTTGGATTTATGGCTCTTCAAAGAGGCTGGAATGTAAAAACATGTATTGCATTAATGGCCCTTCTTAAATTTTGGACTATAAACAACTCTATGAAACATGTTAAGGGGTTTTGTTGGATTCCAAAACTAATGGCGTTTGACCTTCGGGTATAAAAGGCTCACTTAATACATATGCCTTTATGGATAACAACTTAAAATGTAGGAAATTCATTCTACAACTTTTGAAAATTTTCTCTTTCCACAACTATTGAACTTCTACTTGTACACGTTTAGCACAAAATTTATGTCTTACAAATTTGCATTACAAATCGGGGTAGTATGTCAACATGTTTGGGTTTTACAACTTGTTGAATTAAAATTGAGGGCATTAATTGACTCCAAAAAAATTAACTTTATAGGTTTTATAGATTATCTACTTCATATAAATACAACTTTCAATTTGAAAATTAGAATAATTTTGTAATACATACTTAATCTTTGAATCCATAGTACATGTCATGGTATATAATTTATTGTTTATAAAATATATGTTTAATATTATTATTAGGAAGCGTACATAATGCTTTCCCGTACGAGAATGGTATGAACCATTCTTGCGCTAACACGTGGCACTTTGATTTTTATCTTTTTTTTTTTCTGGGCATTTTTTTCCGGTCGACTTTAGTTTATCTTATATCTTTGAAATGCATATACAATAAATTTTAAAATGCATATCCAATACATTTCGAAATGCACATACAGTACATTCTAAAATCCATATATAGTACATTCTGAAATACATATAGAGTACATTTTGTTGTGAAATGCACATCTTAAATGCAAAAAAGCACATCCAGTCATTTCCAAATGCACATAAATCAATGTTCAAATGCATATACATATAGTTCAAATGCATATCTAATATAACTCAAATGCACATATAGTTCATAAAAAGACATCAAGTTATATTCATATGCACATCCAATCAAATCTAAGTTCACATATTGTTATATACAAATGCACATCCGATTATATGCACTTGCACATCCTATAAAATTCAAATGGGCATCACATTATAACCAAATGCACATACACAATAACCAAATGCACATCTAGTATAACCGAAATGAACATATAACCCAAACATGCTTTTGTAATGTACACTATGTGCATTTAGAGTATACACTATGTGCATTTAGAGTGTACACTATGTGCATTTGTAGTATACCGTATATGCATTTCTAAGACAAACACAAGTTGGTTGAAGGTAAAAGTATAGGTTGAATCATATGTGCTTTTTTTTATTGTATACTATGTGCATTTGGAGTGTACACAATGTGCATTTAGAGCGTACATTATGTGCTTTCTAAGACAAACACAAGTTGATCGGTGTTAAAAGTATCAGTTGAACTATTTTTGGTTTTGTATTGTAAATAATATGGATTTGGAGTGTACACTATGTACATTTGGAGTACAGTGTATGTGCATTTTGAACTTCAAAGACATACACAAGTTGAGTTGTGGAAAAAAATCTTGATTGAACAATATGTGCATTTGAAGAGTACACTATGTGCATTTTGAATTTATTATGTATGTGTATAAACTAATACGTAATTTAAGGTCAAAACAATTATATTTGAAATATATAACCTAATCCGTAACTATTTTGTGTGAAAATAAACAAATTTGGAATGAAATTACGATTAATGCAAAATTGTGTGCACTTGGATTATATGGGAAAAGATAAACAAGGAGTTAAAATAAAAATAAGAAGGTAGGAGTGTAGGGGATTCAAACCTGAGTTGAAACACTTTGTAACACCTAAGATTTTATAAGGATTAGAGTGTTACTCATGTCAACAAGAGCTCTTTCTTTTTATGGTTCAAGTGAGGACAAAGAACTATGAAGTTAAACATGTTAGGATGGGGATAGTATCAGGATGGATGACCTCTTGGGAAGTTCCCGGGTTGACATGTGATGACGCTTCTAAGGCCTTGGGCCTTACACACTTCCCCTCACATGCGTCTACCACTAGACCAACTTCACTTTGTGTTTACCCATTTACTTTAGGGCCCAATATTCAAAGTTGTCCAGAATTACGAAAATAAAATTGTGTGACATGTACACTTCATTCCCACGTTAAGGGCTATTAACGTATGAGGATTTATTCTCACATGAAACCTTTCCTATAATTATTATAACTCATATGTTAAGCTTCACTAATTGTGTTTTTTTTAAACAAAAAGTAAATATTTGATCTAAAAGTTGTATATTTAATACTTTAAATGTAATCATTTAATATAACATATTCATTTTTGTTAAAATTGTACTAGGTACGAAAAACTACACTAGTTAATTATTTAATTCAATCAAAAAAGAAAATGAAGCTAAAGAGATTTATTATACTTTTATTTGTAAGAAAATTACAAAAGATTACTCGTTTTCCTCATCTCTTCCCTAATTTGGAAATCCACCTAGGGATGGCAATGGGGCGGGGAGTACTCTCCCCGTCCCCGTTTTTTGCCCCAATCCCCGTCCCCAAACGGGGATAGAAAACTTCCCCCGTCCCCATCCCTATCCCCGTCGTTTCCCCGCTCCCCGTCGAGGATCCCCATCCTTGTTTCACTACACATATTTTTTATTTTGTTTTAATTTATATATTATATTGATTTTGTAACACCCCTGACTTACGTTGGTAGTGCCACACGCCGGTGACCTCAGACTGTAAAGTCCAAAGCCACCCTAGGCCTTAATCGGAACAATTATGCTTAAATAGATAAATAAACATTAAATAAATAAAAGAGTAAATAGAGGAATACTTTTGGAATAAATACTTAACTTTTATTAAAATCTTTCCTAGTAAATTGAGGAGATAAGTTTTACGACTCGAAATTACAGTACAGCGAAAGACTTTTTAAATAACCCTAAACACCTGACTAACTTATCTAAGTATTACACTTATTTAAGAAGATTAAATTAATACTAGACAACTTTAAAAATAATATTACTTTAAATCACAATCTTCAACTACAAGCCTTCGTCTTCAATTTGTTACTTCAAGGCTGTATGAGACCAATCACTGATGTGCCGTATAGGACGGATGGCACTAGCCAACCATGCAAAAAAAAGGAAAGGTTGGTCAGTCTAATGAAAGATTGTGCAAGGGTGAAAAACATATAGGTTCTTGTAGTCGTATATAGTCACTATCCTTGTTTCTCGAATAAAACTTGGTAAACGGTATATGATTACTATACTTCTACTGAAACGAAAGAAAATGCATGCTTAAAAAGAAGACTCCAACGAACTGAGTCTTATGGGAAATTAATGAATTTGTTTGGGAAAATTTATAATTATCACAACAAAGTTTTGAAAACGATTGAATATTTGGGTCATCGACCAACCTTACCGTATAATACGAATCCAGATTGGAAAGGGGACTTGCTTTAGACAAGAGACCGGGTGAGTTCCACGTTGTACTTCTCGGCCAAAGGTATATTAATTATGTGCAAAACGACACTTATCGTATTTAATTCCAAAACTTGCATTTACGTTAAAGCTTTTAATCCACACCAATCTCGAAACGAGTTATATCATGGACAAATCCCGAATATCGGCACTAGCTAAGTGTACCACCACTTATATCCGAACAAGGGTAGGTCATAACCAAACAGTATTAGGGCAATAATCCTCATAATACCAAGTTATAAAGAAACAGCTAAACCTCACAAGGTAATAGCGTTCCTACGAATATTCGTGCTAACTAAGCATACAAGTCCACATCAATCCACATCAAAGTTCATCTAGCACCCTATGATGATAAATATATATAGATATGAGGGTCATTGCTAGCAAAATATAAGGTTTATTTTTCACACAAGTTCGCAAATTAAGAATATGTATCCCAACTTAATTAGCACAATCGATTCATTGTCAATTAAGATGAATATGGAATAAATTGCAAGATCGAACAGTTACTTGCCTTAAGTTGTTTTGTCGAAAAAGCGACGTGTCGACGTTCGAGAGAAGATCGATTCTAGTCGACGAACTTGATTCTTGATGATTCAGAGACGTACCCAAATTACACAAAATAAATAAATTATAATGAGATAATTTATTCAATATCGAAATTTGAAGGATACAAGTCTCGGTTTTAAAATGAATTTATTTAAATCTAAATAAATAAATTTCAAGGCTTTTCGATAAAACGATTATTCATACGATAATAAAAATCATTTAGTCGTTATTTTCTAAATAATCATAACATAAATAAATTGATCCAATAATTTATTTATAACCCAAATAATTTCTAACCCAAAATATTATCTATATGAAGTGTTATAATTTAGCAATTCATTATACAAGATAATACCCAAAAAATATATTCAGTTTTATTTTAATACAAATAAAATTAATTTTGCCTAACATAATTTTTAACTAATCCAGATTAATGTAATTAATCAAAAACAAAACAAAAGTCGGTGGACCACCCTACCGGATTTTGCGGTTGAACACTCACCGAAAAACGGGGAAATTTGCCTTCGTCGGAGCACCACCGGGGCTGTAGGTTCTAGGGGTGGCACCAATTGCAAAAACAAAGGAAGGGAGTGGGCGAATTTTCTTGATGAACAGCCGCATTGTTTGCTATAGGGTTCGTGATCTTTGGCTTCAAAATTGGATAAATCTAATCCATGGGTGAAGCTATATTTATAGGGCTTCAACAAACCTCTCAAAACCCTACATATTGATATAAAATTTGACCCAAAAAGATCCCGAATCAGATCCAATTTTACCATAAAAACGTGATGGCATAACCGAATATTTCTTGCCTTTTCGAGGGAAATTTGATCTTATTTCGGGGTGACTCTTCCCGATTTTTGTGAGATAATGTATGCAGGAATGTTACCTTAAAAGCTCAATATCCAATTTCATCAATCGAGCTCGAGCTTGGGTCGAAATCCTTCATGGAAGAAGAGCTTGGGCTGTTGCGTTTTGGCTAGAGGTAAGGGAAGACAACTTCCATAATTCCACAAACCCCCCCCCCCCCCCCCCCCCCCCCCCCGCAAAAAAAAAAAAAAAAAAATGGTCTAAAAAGGTTGGGCAAAAATGTCCTTATTTTATTTAAAAAAAATTACCCAAACTTATTTATAACTTATCCTAAGTTTATTTATACATTTTAACCCAAATTTGAGTTAAAGGAAAATTTTAATTAAGCTAGTGTTAAGCTTAAATCACCTTTAACCATATTTTAATTAACACTCTATTATTCTTACTTTAAAAAACCTTAAGCTTAACAATAAAATTTTATTTAAACTAATATTAACATAAGTTAACATAATTTAAATAATTCATTACTTAAAAAAGATAAACTACTTAGGTTAATTATTATTTTTATCCTATCATGGATAAACATAAGAATTCATATAACCTTTAATTTTATATTTAAAAATTCTAATACTACATTCGTGGTTATACTTATTTGTTTAATTCTACCCATACTATTATAACCCATTTGATAATTTGTACAAAAATTATCTTAACATAATTTTTGAACTTAAGTTAATGAAAATGTAAATTACTCCTCAAAAAGAAATAAAATAAAATTTATAACTTATTATTATTAAAATAAAATATATAGAAATTACATTAATACCCTTATGATAAAATGAGGGTTATTACAGATTTAGGGTATAAAGGATTTGACATTTATGATTTAACGTCTAAAGGGTATAATTTTTAGGGACTAAACGGTATAAAAATTTATGATTTAAGGTTAAGAAGATCACAAAAATAATGTATTTGGCGGGAATCCCCGTCGGGGACCTTTATCCCCGCCCCGCTCCTCGTCCCCACCTGGGATTTAACTTTTTCCTCCGCCTTCATCCCTGTTTAAACGCATCGTCCCCGTAGCGGGGATTCCCCACGGAGAATGGGGAATCCCCGTCCCGTTGCCATCCCTAATTCCATCCAATTTGGCAATTCCAAATATTTTTGTTTCAAATTCTCTACTCCCTTTTATGTTCTCTTCTATACACCCTATAGATTAAATTTGTTTATTTTATATCCTAAATCCTAAAATATAAACCCTAAAACATAAATCCTAAATCCTAAAATATAAACCCTACACCCTAAATCTTAAACTCTATACCTTAAAACTCTAAACCCTAAATTTTAACACCTAAATATTAAACTATAAACCCTAAATCTTAATTATTAACCCTAATCTAATGTTTAAAATATAAAATAATCGTAAAACCTAAAAAAACATAAAAAGGGAGTATAGTTAGGAGTAGGACGCATGAAATTTGAAGTGTTGTATTAGATGATTAGGTCAATTCGATCTAACAAGTTGGGAGTAGTTGATATAGTTTTCGAGTGATCTCACCCAACCAAAATTTGTTTACACATTCCATCAAAAAAAAATTTGTTTACACAAACAGACAAACAGCAACCTAAAACAGTTAGCCCAAATCGTAAGGCCCATTGTAATTGGATCCAGTAACGCAAGCCCAATCAGTTTCTACGGTTCTGTTTTACTAAATTTCACCTCTTTATTAATAAAATTGAATTTAAAGTTACTTTACTCTTTCTTCGTATCCGATCTCTGAAACATTCTGGAAGCGAGCGGCCTACGAGACCAACCCTCATCTCCTCCTCCACCTGCAGGTCCAACAATGGCGGAAGCTGTAGACTCTGAACAGAAACAGCCGACCGAAGATCTCTCTCAAAAGCTCGACAAGATGAACATTTCGCCTAACTTCAACATCTGGCCCCCGTCTCAACGCACCCGCGACGCTGTCATCAACCGCCTCATTCAAACCCTCTCGACGCCTTCTGTACTCTCTAAGCGCTACGGAACGTTGGATCCAGAGGAAGCTTCTGCAACCGCGCGCTCAATTGAGGAGGAGGCCTTTAATTCCGTCGGTGGATCTAGCGCCGATCCTGACTCTGTGAATGGGGGAATCGAGATCCTGCAAACGTATTCCAAGGAAATCAGCAAACTCATGCTTGACGCTGTTAAATTGAAAGCGTCCGGCGCTACTTCGGAGGTTTCGTCAGAGAAATCACCGGAGGATGCCCCAACCAGTACTGCCGCCAGTGTTATTAGTGAAGAGGTGTCTTCAGTTGATAAGGAGTCATCAACTTAGGTTTCTCTTTTCCCTTGATCTTTCTGCGGTTGTGCAGCTCTTATGTGATTGTTAGGTTTTCATGTCTTACTTTGCTATTGCCTAATGCCTATTACAAATTTACATGACTGTGATCTGATGCCTTGTACTATCTTAAAAAAATTTATGAGTATCGGTACTACTATGTTGCTTCTATTATTCTATACAGGATATTTGCTAATTAAGGTTTTGCTAATTTAGTGAGTGATTATATTTTAGTGTCTGCAGCTTGTCCATATTATATTGCGGAATTAAGCTTTCAAAGTTCTCTGTATTGATTAAACTCTCTTAATTGAAAATACAGATAATAGTGAGTGATTATATTTTAGGATCTATGGTTCAACGAGAATTTCTCCATTGGAGAAGAAGAAGAAAATGAGCAAAGCTCTCTGTATTCATTAAACTCTCTTAATTGAAAATACAGATAATAGTGGCTTATATATGACTTATTATAACCAGTAGCCACAACCGGCTATAGCCTGGCTTAACTAACTCAGCTAACAGAGTACTCACATATGCCACATCAGCAATTCCTACAGCCACCCCTCAAGTTGGAACACATACAAGGCCTAACTTGGAAGACAGAAATTGATGTGGTTGTTTGCCTAATGCTTTAGTCATAAAGTCAGCAAGATGCAAACTGGTGGGAATGTAAGAGGTTTGGATGAACCCAGATTGAACTTTCTCTCGGACAAAATGTGCATCAATCTCCAAGTGTTTGGTGCGTTCATGATAGCAGGGATTGTCAGCTATCTGCTGTGTAGCCTTGTTGTCACAGAACAAGGTAATAGGCAGAGGAACCTCCACTGACAAATCATCCAGAACATAGCTGACCCAGACCAACTCTGCAGTAGTGAATGCCATGCTCCTATACTCTGCCTCAGTGGAAGAATGACTAACAGTAGCCTGCTTCTTTGTTTTCCATGAAACCAAAGAGTGACCAACAAACACACAATATCCTGAAAGAGACCTTCGTGTATGAAGGCAAGCACCCCAATCCGCATCAGTGAAGCCAGTAACCTTGAGAGTTTGTTGAACAGGATAAAAGAGACCCTTGTTGACTGTCCCTTTAAGATACCTGAGCACATGCTGGATGGCTTGAAAGTGTGGCTCTCTTGGTTGGCTAACAAACTGGGACAAGTGTTGGACAACATAAGAAATATATGGCCTTGTTAAAGACAAATAGAGTAGTCTTCCAAGAAGTCTTTGATGTCTCTCACTATCAACAAGGAGTGTTCCTACACCTAACTGTAATTTGAGATCAATTGGTAGAGGAAAACTGACTTCTTTGGCATCAATCATCTGAGCAGCCTCCAAGGTATCAATAATATATTTTTGTTGACTAAGATAAGGTCCATGACAGTCCCTGAAGATCTCCATTCCTAAAAAGTATCGTGCACTCCCAAGATCCTTAATAGTAAACTCTCTGTGCAAGGCATCCTTGAGTGTCTGAATACCACTTTCATCACTTCCTGTTATCAGGATGTCGTCCACATACACCAATACTACCAAAAAAGAACTTTGTTCATGTTTGACAAACAATGAAAAATCATTGGTAGACTGTATGAATCCCATCCTCACAAGGAAATTAGTTAGCTCCATATTCCACTGTCTAAAAGCCTGTTTGAGTCCATATAGAGACCTTTTCAATTTACAAACCTGATCAGGTCTTGCCTTGTGATAACCCTCTGGCACTTGCATGTAAATGTCTTCTTTCAAATAACCATGTAAGAAGGCATTGTTTACATCAAGTTGATGTAAAGACCATTCTTTAGCAGTGGCTAATGCAACGACAATGCAAACTGTAGGCATCTTAGCAACAAGACTGAAGGTATGTTTGTAGTCCTTCCCCAGCTTCTGGTTGTACCCTTTTATGACCAACCGTGCCTTATGCCTTTCTATAGTGCCATCTGAGCGAAATTTCACCTTATAAACCCATTTGGAGCCTATAGCTGTAACTCCTTGAGGCAAAGAAGTGAGCTCCCAGGTTCCATTAGACTCAAGTGCAGCTAGTTCCTTTGACATAGCTTCTTCCCACACAGGAATCCCTTGAGCCCTCTGGTAGGATACCGGTTCAGTGACACTCATCACCTTAGTTAAGGAAGCACAAAAACTGGAAGTAGTGTTTGGACAAGTATGAACTCCTGTTACTGACATCACATAATCTGAAGTCCACCTAGGTGCCCTCCTCTCTCTAGGTTGTCGAACAACTTGACTGATTCCTTGATCCAAGGAAGGAGTAGCAGGAGGAACTACAACTGGGATGGAAACAGATGATTCAGCTGGTGAGGACTCAAGAGGCACACAGACAATTTCATCTTCATCATCTGAGAATGAAGATAAATCATTCTGTTGTCCTCCTGGATCGGAAGAGTTGAAACCCCTGAATTGGTATTGAGGAAGAGACCATCCTTGTAAGGAAATTTGTCCTCACAAAAAAATTACATCTCTATTGTATAACACTTCCTCTGTCTATATATCAAAAACCTTGTACCCTTTCTGATGCACTGTATAACCAAGTAAAATACACCTCCTGCTTCTTGCATCAAACTTGTCTCGACCTCTCTTGTTAGTGCCAATGTAGCATAGACAACCAATGACTTTCAGATTGTCATATGTTGGAGTCTGCTCAAACAACAATTCATATGGTGTTTTCCATGCTATACTCACCAAAGGCATTTTGTTGATCAAATAGGTAGCAGACAATATGCAATCTCCCCAGAACTTCTTAGGCAAACTTGCATGAAGACTAAGCGTTCTGGTTGTATCTAGAAGATGCCTATGCTTTCTTTTCACAACACCATTTTGTTGTGGAGTATAAGCCATACTCCTCTGATGCTGAATTCCCAATTGCCTGAAAAGTGCTTGACACTCTTGATTTACTAATTTTGTACCATTATCTGATCTGACCACCTTTGGCACCTTTCCAAATCGAGTCTGAACAAGCTGAAAATAATCTCTCACAACAGATACAACTTGTTGTTTGTTATGCAATAAAAAGGTCCAAGTAGCTCTACTCATATCATCCACAATAGTAAAGAAAAACTTCTCTCCATTAACACTAGGAACACTAAAAGGTCCCCATAAATCCATATGCAACAA
Organism: Rheum nobile; assembly: GCA_027886185.1. Lineage (NCBI taxonomy): Eukaryota > Viridiplantae > Streptophyta > Magnoliopsida > Caryophyllales > Polygonaceae > Rheum > Rheum nobile. Next base: position 5,067,938 of record WOAB01000001.1, read on the forward strand.
ATCAAAAGTGCTTAAGGATCTGTTTGTGCTATTTGGAAAAGGTAATCTATGAAACTTGGCAAGAGTGTAAGTGTCACAAAAAATATCCTTTACATTTGTGCAACTTAGACTAGGAACATGAACCATCCTAGAAAATGATAAATGTCCTAACCTATTATGCAACATATGCATATCTGTATTGCCACTGATAGCAAAACAAGCCTTATATGCCTCTCCATCTTCTGCTGTTCCAGTCTCCATCTTGTAAAGCCCACCACATTCCTTGCCAACAACCACGATTCTTTTACTCAAAAGGTCCTGTAATGAGCAAGAGTTTTCATCAAAACTGGCAGATAACTTTCTCTGTTTGCTGATCTTACTGATGGACAACAAATTGAACTTGAATTCAGGAACCAACAGAACATCATCAATCACTAAATCATGACACAACACTGCTCTTCCTGACCATTCAACTCTTTTGACTGAACCATCTGGTAACCTTACCAAAACTGGTGTAGATAACTTCTTTAAATCAAACAAACATTCAGCAAAGGGACACATGTGATCAGTTGCTCCTGTGTCCCATATCCACTCAGTTTTGTGTGATTCAAAAGAGACAAGATTCAGAAAAGATATACCTGCGAAGTTCACTGAAGAACTAGCCATATTGCCCTTTCCTCTGTGCATCTTCATGATCTCCTGATATAAAGCCTGCACAAAAGAAGGATCCAGAGATTGCATTTTGTTGGTACTTCCTGTATCATCACCTCCAAGAGGTGTCTCAGAAACACACTGATCTTGGGCAACACTTGCTGCAACCTTAGGTCCTTTCTTATTCTTCTTTCCCTTGTACCAGTCTGGATGCCCGATCACTTCAAAGCAGCCCTCAGAGTTATGTCCATCCATGTTACACAATACAATGCTTCCTCTCAGCATTGTGATTCCTCTTTGACTCTTTCTTAACACCAGGATTCCCTTCCTGTGATGTCTTATGACCTCCCATAAATGTTGAACTCTCTGGAACCTTAACAGAGATATGTTTCTATTTCTCAACCTACAGTACTAGGCTATAAGCTCTATTGAGCGTAGACACAGGATCCATAGCCAGAATCCGACTCTTAGTAACATCATATTATGAGCTCAAGTTTACTAAGAAATGTAGTAAGCGATCCTGATCTCCCAATTCATGTATCCTAGCCATTACTTTACAAGTACATTTAGCCAGAAAGCCACAGCAACATGGAGGAATAGCATTCATCAATTGAAGTTCACCCCATCACTTTTTCAGCTTAGTATAATAACTAGTAACATTCATATCTCCTTGAACTATGCAAAGAAGATCTTGCTTCAATTGAAATAGTATAGGAGCATTGCTCTGGTTATACCTGTCAAGGATTTCGATCCACAATTCCCTCGCAGAATTCATCAGAACGAAGGAATTGGATAAATCTGGAGTCATGGAGTTCAATATCCAGCAAGCTACCATTTCGTCACACCGGATCCATCGAGGAAGATCCTTGGAGTCATCATCAGGCCTCTTCACAATTCCATCTAAGAAGCCGAGCTTCATCTTTGCCCCCAGTGCCCTTCGTAATTGTCGATTCCAGGCAATAAAATTATTGACGTCAAACAACATCTGCGTAATCTGAGCATTTGGATTCTCAGAATTTGACATCGATAGTGGATCATTATCCTTCAGTGTTCCTAATTGCAGCAACTGTTCATTGAGCGCCATGGATTCTAGTTTGAATCGCGTATATTGTAATCTTCAGATTCCTCCGAGAATAATCACAGAGATGAGAGAACAAGCTAAACTTGCTTCCTTTAACACTCAATCAAACCTCCTCAGCTCTGATACCATATAGAATTAGGATCTATGGTTCAACGAGAATTTCTCCATTGGAGAAGAAGAAGAAAATGAGCAAAGCTCTCTGTATTGATTAAACTCTCTTAATTGAAAATACAGATAATAGTGGCTTATATATGACCACTCAATATGACTTATTATAACCAGTAGCCACAACCGGCTATAGCCTGGCTTAACTAACTTAGCTAACAGAGTACTCATATATGCCACATCAGCAATTCCTACAATTCCTCTTGTGCGTTGTAGGCTAAATTAGTGCCGCCTAAAGTTATCCTCTTTCAATTGATTCCTTAGTTGGCCTCAACCCTGCACTTTTGATAGCTTTGGATGAAAATGTATTTAAATTTTGCTCTATATGAGTTGTTTTATTTTGCGTTTTAAACCGCTATTATTATTAAGCTTTCAAAGTTTGCTTTTCAATTCATTTACAGGTGACTGTCAAAACTTTGCATTTTATCTGATGTATAGCTATTTTGTCAATACTATAGATTTGATTCTCAAACATTCTTCCATCGATTGTTAGGTTTTTGTCTAAATATAAGGCTGCTGCTATATGCACTACGTTTTTTGACGTTTCGCACTACAAAATACTACGCCAAACTATTGCGTACGCTATATACCGGCGTAGAAGGCAAATCTCAACCAAATACGTATGATTGTTTTTTTTAAAAAGTATAAAACCTCTACGCAAGGATCTTGCGTACGCAAGATCCTGGCGTAGAGCTATTTAAAAAAATAAAATAAAACGCGCTACGCAAGATTCTGACGTACGCTAATTAGGTTATAAGTGCCGAGCGAGGCCCTTCTTCTTCTTCCTTCCGGCGGCGGCGGCGATCGATTTCGATTTTTCGGCTGCTCGAATTTGCTCTCTCTTCCTCCTCTGTTCTTCCTCCCTCTGATTTTCCTCTCAATCCTTCTCTTTCCATCCAATAAATGAGCTCCCCGAGCTGTGGTGGTGGAGCGGCGACAGATGCTGGTGGCGCGACAGTGGAGCAGGTTTCGGCCGCCGCGGCTGGTGGTGGCAGCGAATTCCATGGCGGCGTCGAGGCTGGTGGTGGTGGTGGTTCTCCTGGTGGCGGCGTCGAGGCTGGTGGTGGTGGTGGTGGTGGCGGCGAAGCTCCTTTTGGCGGCGTCGATGCTGGTGGTGGTGGTGGTGGCGGCGGTGAGGCTGTTGGAGGTGGAGCGACGGTGGGGCAGGAGGTGGCGGACGCAGCTAGTGGTGGCGGTGCTGGTGGTGGTGGCGGTGTGGTTGGTGGTGCCGGCGTTCGAGGGCGTCAGACCGGTGGCGTTCGTACCCGTGGTCGTGGAACGTCCACTTCGGCTCCAGACGAGACGCCTGTCGGGACAGAACGACGAGGAGGTTTACGACATGTAAATTAAATTTGGCGTTAAATTTGGACTTTCATTAGACGTTAAATTGGGTTGAAATTATAATTTATATTTGAACTTTCATTAGACGTTAATTTGGATTGAATATGTCTGAAATGTTTAGATAATTATTTGGATTTGAAATTATAAGTGCATATCTATAGATAATTATTTGGGTTGAATTTGGATTGAATATGCCTGAATTGTTTAGATGACATTGAATGAAATAGAATAATATCTATAGATATGCACTTATAAATTTCGATTAGATCTATTTCAAATATTATTGAATTTTTTAGATATAAATCAACTCATGCAATGATAGTATGTATTTTTCGGTATTTTATTTTATTATTTAATAAATATAAATGTTTAGATTTAATTAATTCCTTGAAAATATTCTAATTAATATAAATGTTTTGTAAAAATTGAAAATATTCTAATTAATTTAATATCAATGAAAATGAAATGAAAGTAATTTGTATTCAATATAAAACATATATAATGAAAATGAAAAGAAAGTAAAACAGAAGAGAAAATGTTGTAATTTTTAAAAAAGTAGAAATGAAATAATGAAATAAATAGTTAATAATTTGTAATTCAATATAAAACAAATATTTATAGTAATTTTTTGAATATATTTTTTCCAAAATTTGTAAAAAGGCGGTACAGCACTCGTTGCATTCCGTTCGACAGTCGTACAAAGGCTCTCGTCGGTTGCATCCCATCTTTCTCCTTCTTGTACAATTCCTCAAGTCTCAGCTGTGGAATAGACATTGTTGCATGCTCCTCAATGGTGTCATCACGATAACTCTTATCCCATTCCAGCTGCCTCCAAAAGCGGTGGATCTCACTTGGCATGATCTGCCTCTTATCAACAATAGCCTCCCCAATCTCATGGATGCACGACAAGCCTTGGCATTCTTTCATCCAGTAATCGTCACACTCCTCGTTGAAATCATCTATCTCTAACTGCTTATACATATCGAACAACTTCCTCAAGCCCCTTTCCGACACTTTGTAGAACAGCTTCGTAAACACCCTTCTCATTTCTAGCGGCACCTGGTTGAAACAATTTGGTTTTTTGACCCGTGACATCTCCATGCTCGCCCTCACCTGCCCGATTTAACCTTCGATTATGGTGGATCCTCAATGCCATCCTGTCAAAACCGCCAACACTAGAATCCACAATATCCTTCAACACCCTATGCATACCCTCAACCCTATCAAAACAAAAAAATGCATAGTGCTAGTAAGAAAGTATGACACCGAGCCCTAGGCCCAATAAACATCCCAGAAAAATGAAAAGTGATACATACCTGTTTGAAGTCCTCGTGAAGAAGTGAAGATGATGATCTGTCCACGCTCTGACTATGTTTTCCTGTAAGGATTCAACCACTGTTTCTCAAGGTATCCAACAAGACCGCTCTTCCACGATTTCCTAAGTTTTTGGAGCCTCTCTTCGTAGCTTTCCTCCGTGGTTGAACACCAAAGTCCCCAGCATTGGCCGCAAAAGTTGCTGACTCTTTTCGAATCCTTCAAGATTGGATTAGCATATGCCTCGATGTTGTGTTTGATATGCACCCAACACAAAAGGTGTTTAACCCGATCTTTGAAAACTATCAGAATTGCATTGATGAGGGCCTTCTCTCGATCAGTCATTATGGCCGTTAGCATTACTCCCGCCTCTTGAAACAAATACAAAAGCTTTTGCATTATGAATCCGTAATGCAAACCATCTTCCTCTCGCATAAATGCATAGGCGTTGTTGAACGTCTTGTTAGTGCATGTAAAACCGACAATCTCCACAAGAGGCATGTTATACCTAATGATGAATGTAAGAAAACAAAAGAGTATAAACAATTTTAGATCATGTATATTACGACTATATTAAATTGTAATAAACATAAGGCCATTATATACCTATTTGTCTTGTATGTGGCGTCGATAACTACCACATACGGGAACAACTTCAACAGGTGCAGCGAGTCAGGGTAAGCGAAAAATAGGATATCGATCTCAGACGTAGACCGCTTCCTCAGAGGATGCACTTCGTACCTGTTTTCTTTGAAGAAATTTAGGGTCCATTGGGTGACCGTCATTTCCCCACGATCCTCGTAGTGCATCTTTCGTAAATAGTTGGAAACTTGTTTCCTTGATGTTACATTTTCGGGGTTGCACCTTCTCAACTCCGCAACAATAACACTCGGCGGATTGAACCTCTCGCCGGAACTCCTGACAATGCACTGCTCATCAGGGGTCATTCGACCCATGTATGGATGCCCAAGGAAGGTAGTCGGAAGCTTATGGTTGTGTTGTCCACTCAACACATTCAAGATCCATTTCTGAGTCTCTACTCCCAGCTTCTTTTTCATTCGAAGACCGTACAACTAAAATGTGCACCCAGACTTCTTCGATCTGCTTTCACGAATTACCACAACCTCATTCGGATCATCTTCACTAACTTTCTTCCTCCCCGATCTATATTCACCAAAGTGCTCGCATGTCAAACTAACATGTCTTTCATTACTTCGGTGAATGACTAGAACCATCATCAAATCTTTGCCCCTCTTCTGAGCCCAATCAACCAACTCCTGTTGGCTATCCCACTTCTGATTCGTACGAAATTCAGATCCATAATCTTTACCCTAATAATGTAAATACTAATGTTATTCATTTGCATTTAACGACATAACAATCTCTCAATCTCCAAACTTAAAGAACTACTATTTCTAACTACACATACAATATCAAAATACCGCATACAATATTACAAAACTAAACCGCGAGTCAAACTATATTTATCCTCACTTTTCTTAAAATATAGATTAGAAAACAATTATTAATGTACATACTAATGTTATTCATTTGCATTTAATGACATAACAATCTCTCAATCTCCAAACTTAAAGAACTACTATATCTAACTACACATGCAATATCAAAATACCGCATACAATATTACAAAACTAAATCGCGAGTCAAACTATATTTATCCTTACTTTTCTTAAAATATAGATTAGAAAACAATTATTAATGTAAATACTAATGTTATTCATTTGCATTTAATGACATAACAATATCTCAATCTCTAAACTTAAAGAACTACTATATCTAACTACACATGCAATATCAAAATACCTCACTTTTCTCAAAATACCGCATACAATATTACAACACTAAACCGCGAGTCAAACTATATATACTTTTACGCTTCTATAAACATGAACCAATTCACAATAACGCATGCAATATTACTATAACTAATTCATACATATCTATATAATGCAAATATCAAGCCTTTTACGAATTATGAAATACTAACCGCGAAATTGTTGGGGTTGAATTCTTCATCACTGCTCAAATATTCTTCATCGCTACTCCAATAATCGTTTTCGGTATTTTCCATTTTGGTAAGATTGTATTCGAATGTGTGCAAAAAATGGATGATTGAGTTTGTGTATATATAGAGGGGTAATTCGGCCGTTGGAATTATAGTCGTTGGGCTACGCAAGATCCTTGCGTACGCAAAGATCTTGCATAGAAGGCCAAAATTCAAATCACCCCAACGGCTATTTCAAACGGCCATATTCGGTTCTCTACGCCAGTATCTTGCGTACGCAAGATACTGGCGTAGAGGTTTTAATTTTTTTTTTAAATTCCTACGTATTTCCCTGAAATTGGCCTTCTATGCCGGTATATGGCGTACGCAAAGATTTGGCGTAGAGATTTGTAGTGCGAAAGTTCAAAAAACGTAATGCATATTGTTGGGATGTGTTCTAAACTTGTATATTGTGGAGCAATTGGCCAGTCATTTGCATTTTGAGTGTTGTATGTGGTTTCTTTGGTCTTTTCTGAACAGGTGTTAATCTGTGATCGTGGACTAAGGTAATGCATCTACGTGGTAAATCATGTTTTTTTGTTGGGCTTATTTAATGGGCTTGGTAATGATAAATCTTATTCCTAACAAAATTTTCTTTCTTTTCTTCCTTTGTGGCATCTCTCTTCTTTCACGGATTTAGCTAGCAATTGAAGGAAGTATCTATTAGTACAATACACGTACCTTATACGGGTGAACTTAAATTTATAAAATCATCAATAGTAATTTATAATTATATTAAATTATGTTATATTTAAGTAGTTTTAAGAAAAAAAATCTTATTGATATTGTTTAAGACTTATATAAAAAGAAAGATTGAAATAACATGAATTTATTATTTAAAAACAATATGTTCAACATTTTATTGTTAATTATATAACTTGTATAAATATATTATATTTTATTCATACCTATTCTCGTATAGTTATATTTTTTATTTTTTGTAATCATGTAATTATTTTCATACACGGGATATTTTTGTTGAAGTCTTATGTATTCCACTACCATTTATCGTGTATTTTCAATAAACTATATCATATTAACATAAAATATTCAAATTATGTCAATATTTTAATATTAAAAATTATAAGTCACAATGTTAGTTAAACATTAATATGTGTACTTATAACATAATTCTAGCTTTAAAAGTGATATGTTGAAATGTTATATTAAAAATATATTATTTAATATATATTATTTAAAAATATGAAAATATCAATCATATTAACTCAAAAAAAGAAAAAAAAAACAATTTGACTAATTGTAAATCATTAGTCTAAAAAACATCAAAAAATTTGAAGTAAAAAGTTTGGGATAGTTAGAATATACCAAAGTTATTCATGTTTTTTATGATAAGTTTATTTAGATGTGTATTTATATTTAAAGAAAAAGGAAATAAATTTTTAAATTGAAAATGTTTGGTAATTAAAATATACAATAAACAGTTAATGCTAATAAATTTTATATCGGTTTACTAACCTATGCCCCCAAGGGCACATGTTAAGAATTCTCGTTTTAGAAATTGTTTCCTAAAAAGAAATGCTTAAATCCTTTTTCAAAATATTAAAATCCATGATATAATTACACTGAACAAAATCCTTCTAAAACTAAGTGCTTAACATATGCCTTAGGCATAGGTTAGAAAAATCGTTTTGTATTTAACATGTTGTTAATTATTTTGTGGTGTAAAAATTGTCATTGGAGTAATAACGTAGCTAATATTACGATTTATATCGAAAAGAAGAGTTAAACTTGATAAGATTTGCCATGTTGTTAGAAATAAGATTAAATTGTTATGTTCTTAGATATGAGATTTGCTAAAAAAAAATATGAGACTATGATTTATGTTATTTTAATAACATATCAATATTAGATTAAATGAAAGTTGTTACATTTAACAATAAAAAACCTCACTAATATCATACATTAAGTTAAGAAGTTTGATTGGTTAAAATCAAATTTGATAATCAGGTAAATAAAATATAAATAATATAAAATAATATCCATAATTTGACACATGAGTAATGTGGATCCAAAATCGTTTTGATGGTTAAAAAATAAATTGCTTTAATATATATATATAGATAGATAGATTTTGTGGATTATTAAATAATTAAATAATAATACTTCAATAACTTTTTCTGAGAAACACTCTAGTGCCTCCAAATGTGAGAGCAATAGTATATAGTAATAGAATAGATATTAGAAATAAAATCTTTGACTTGTTCTAAACTACTTTGATTTTTTTTTTTAAGAAAAAAACTTTGACTAATATTCGGTGGCGAGATTGTTGATGGATAAAGGTGGACGGAGTGTTTGGTTCAATTTTTTTTTTTTTTTTATCTTTGACCTTTAATGAATACATGTGCTCCTAATTTGCTATATTTAAACTGTAATCTGTAGCGTTTAGTTTCAATTATCTTCGTCTCAACTTACATTCTTAAAACCCAAATCTCCCAAAGACAAACAGGGAAACGCACATTTATATGAGCAGTAAGAACCTGCAAAGTGGCAAACAAATTAAGTATTACGGAGTAGTATCTTTGCATGAGGAAAAAAGGAAAATGACAAGTTTAATTGCATATAATTCATACATTACGTACTATATATATTACCACTAAATAATTCAAAATGGGGGAGAATATTCGACCTTCTTTGACCAGGAACAAGGACTGCGTCATGCTGCATACTATCATGATCACTGCATTTATTCAACCAAACCGCATTTGATTTTTAAAACCTTGAATATTTTCTGTGAAAACAAGTCATGCCATGATTTGAATACTATATTTGACATACTAATTGAGTAATTGCTGATGTCATATAATTAACATTAATATATTTTGACCAGCATTGCGAGTGTTTCCCGTTGAAGCTTGACCAAATAAGCTCAAGTGTGATAAGACCCTTTCCACTTATAAGTTTGGAGAAACTAAATCTAAGTATATAAGTTTATGAGCTACTTTATCTATTGTTAATTGGTTTGGGGTTGAAATTTGGCTTATGTGTCGCGTTTATTATGCATGTGCGCACGTTTGAACACCTCATGTTTATTGACTCTCCGGACTTGAACATGGTATTTGAGTGGATTATGATTTGGTCTGTTTTCAGTTTTTGGGTTAGAACCTCATTGGCTAATGTGTTGCGCTTATCACACACGTGTGCATATACGAACACCCGGTGTTTATCGGCCCACCAGACTTTAACACGGGATTGGAGTGAGTTTTTCTGGGTTCATCTCTAGGTTTCTTTGGACTTAACCCGTCATGATGGCATGTGATATGGGTTGGTTTGTTTTGCTTGTCAGCCTTAAAGCGTGTTGTCAAGTGTTAACTAGTGGTCGGCGTAGTTACACTTGAGGGGACGTGTGAGAATGAGCTTTCACACATTATAAGTTTGTGTGTGTGTGTGTTTGGGTGGAGGACCGGAGGGAACCTTAGTATATAAGTTTGTGAGTTATCCACTCATTGTCAATTGGTTGTGTTGAAACATTATATATGAGCGTACGGCCGGTTGGGCTTACCGCCCATATACGCACATATGAATATCCCATGTGGCCATGTGTATGGGCTTATCGGACTTTAACATCAATCAAAGTGTTAACATGACTATACTTTTTATGCCCGTCTTTTTTTCCATAGGCCAATACAACAGGAGATGAATTAAGGTTCAAACTTATGACCTCGTGATCAATGAGTGTCATGCTTATTAACTAAGCTGGGAATAATTATCGCCTATCTAATTGATTAGAAGAGAGTTAATATAATGTAATGTAGATTTTTGATGGTAATATTAAATAATTTTTTCAAAAAACTAAGGCGTTTATTATAAGGGTAATCCAAACACATCATTATTCATGTTAATCTTATGAGTTTTTTTTTCATAATAAACTCCTTCTCTACGTACCAAGCCATTGACTTCTTCAAAATACTGTCATCTTTGGTTTGGCATCCAAAGGCGCCCGCTACAGTTTATTTTCTTGGAACGTTTTAGGCTATAGAATAGATGGAAGGAGGTGGAATGACTAATGAAGGTGCCAAAATACTTCTCCAGCTTCTAAGTCTATGCGGATTCCTCTTGACATAAGCTTTCATATCCGACATGATCTAGTGGGCGCATTCTGCTTCGGTGATTTAATTTCTTGTTTTGGTAGACAACGAGGTTACGACATTTCCAGGTGTAGTAGACAAAATAGGTAAGGCAACATCGTCAGTGTGGGAGTCAAATTTTCCTCGCGTAGGAAGGTCTATGCGTAGAGTGTCAAAGCTACCAGAATTCAGTTATGGAGAGAGACGAAGTGTCAGAGAGGGAGGAGCTTCTGTGCATGTTAAAGAACCATGTCAATTCGCGATCGACACTTGGCAACACGGTAGTGGATAGCTATGCTTATATATACTCTTGAGATCCTTGGGAAAAAGGAGGCAAGGGGCAAGACTCCAGAAAAGGGGGTTGCGATTGAGGGAAAGATGGGAAGACAAAGCTCTCGGAGGCTCCAAAGGAGGTGACGGAGAAAGGGACGAGAGCGAGATCTCGGCATGGACAGACGACACCTCGCATCATCTCCGGCCCCATCGCCGCCTCCCACTCTAGCCCATCATCATCTCCGGCCCCGTCGCCGCCTCCCACTCTAGCCTCGACGATTCATTGAGAGGCTCTGGCCTGAGCTTGAACGGGCGACGGTGTCGGTGAAGCTCTGATCCCCACCGGAGAGGATCTCACCCCCACAGTCATGGCCAATAGCTTTATCTCCAGCCCCTCTGCCTCCAGTGATTTGATCCCTGGTACGCCTCCTTTCTCCACTTGTACTGCCATTTCAGGAGGAGATCTCCTTTCTCAATTTCATGCCCAGTAGCATCGTTTCTCAGGCAACTTGCAATTAGACTAATAGCTTCTAAGAATATCCCCGACAAGACCCATATTTGCAAGACTAAGCTCTAATTAATTAGCTAGAAACATGCGAATGAGACTAAGTCCATACTAAGCTATAGTTAATTAGTCAAGATGGAGAGTAACGTGGGAAAATGCAATGGGCATGCTAATGCAAAATAGCTCTTGATAATTAATAGACCCAGAGTCTTAGGCCTGGACCATATTAGTGTGACTTGGCATCGTGGGGCTATCACGGATACATTCTGATAGGCTATACGTCAGATTATAGCTTCACTTAGGCAAGTCATGGGAGGCTAGTGATTTTAGCACTTTGCTTGATATATGAGGTGATTACATAGCTTCTGAGGTCATCTATACGTGCTTGGTGTCTTGTTTGAATGCTAGAAAGTACATGCTAGCTCAGTAATATGCCTTTGGTAGAATAATTGCCACTAACAAGCCCGATCCCCAGTTGATGAAATAAAGGGTGAGTACACTCGTCCAAGGTAAGTTTGATGGATAGGCGAGCATGTCTCAACTTTAGCCATTTATAAATATATGTACATATGCTTTCCGTGTGGAAAACTGACTTGAGCGTCGGAGGAAGCTGCTGGAGCTCGAGAACAGCCATATACAATCTAGAGAAGTATGAAGGAATAGTATCAACATCAGAACTGAACCGTGGAGCCGGAAACCCCTCCCTATGTAATACCCCTCATTTTTAGTAAGGGCATTTTTGTAATTTTCCAAACACTCGTACTGAAGTCGAATTAATTTCAGAGAAGTTCAGACATTCTGTTAAATGCTTGATCTCTGTAATAATTCCCTGAGTGGAATAAAATACATTCGACGCATTTTTGGGGTTTAGAATATTTGTTCGGATACGAATATATTTAATCTGGGGTTAAGACTCATACCCATAATTCTTCCCGGACGAAAGAGGGTGAAAGAGGCAGGATTTGGCCTCCACCGCGCCCGCGGTCATACCCACCGCACCCGCGGTCAGAAATGGCCTTCATCGCACCCCGCGGTGAGACCCACCGCACCCGCGCCGTCATCATTGCTTTTCTAATTCGCCGAACTTTGACCGGCTTCGCTTGAGCCGCTTTGCCTTTGTCGGAGCCGAGGCAGTGGGGGAGGTGCCTGCTTGACCTCCTTGCTTCGCCTATATAAGGAGGGGACTTGGAGGAGGAAGCCATCTCAGTCTCTCTCTCTCTCAAATCTCTCTCTTGTTCCATTGTCGCCGGATTTGCAAGCTTTCGCTGGAGTTGTCGCCGGAGCTCTCATAGGAGGAGGAGGTACTCTCAAGGTGGTCCTTTGGAAGTCCAAGGAATCCAGAAGTCGGAGCCACCACGAGTCGAACCCCCGTCGTCTTCCCCGGTGAGTTTTCGTCGTCGTCGTCTCGTCACTGTGGCTTGACCGCACTCGCGGTCAAGGCCGCTGCACCCGCGGTGTGCCTGGGCACTCGTGGTTATGGCTTGGGCTTTGTGATCTCGTTTGGGATTTCCGTTCTTTCGATTTCGTTCGTCTTTCCTTAGATTCGTATATTTTATTATTGAATCTAACTTAGGGTTTCGTTATGAGTCGTTCCGTAGGGATCTGAAATCCGAGTTCTGTCCTCGTTCCGGACCCGAAAACCCGTTGTCTTTGAGCTTCGTCTAATCTAAGGCAAGTGGCGGTTCGCTCTTGCTTATCATTCCATATTTCTATTAATTATCAATTGTTTAATTGTTAATTAAATTTGGATGAATTACTGGTTTCGTTGGGAACAGTTTTCTTAAAATGATAAGATTAAAATGAATATTATAATAGGTTGTATATATTGCTAGAAACAACGCTATTATATCTGTTATTACCGTGATGGTATTGTTGTGGATTTTTATGCGAACTTGAAATATAGTTAGCAGTAGATTTTATGTGCACTTGAGATATAGTTAGCACGGGTATTCGTAGGAGCGCTGCTTACCTTGAGAGGTAGCCGTTTCTTTATAACCTGGTGGATAGGATGTTCAAGCCCTAACACCGTTTTCTAGTCATGACTATCCCCTATCCGAGTATAGAGGAGGTGCGCTTAGCCGGCGTCAAACCTTTTGGGATTTATTCCCGACTATATATCTCTATATCCTGAGGGATGAGATGATTATGATAAAAGCTTATAACGTGAATATACGTTTTGGAATTAAATAAGATAAGTGCCGTTATGCACATAATTAATGAACCTTAGGGCGAGAAGTACAACTTGGAAACTCGTCCGGGACTTCGATTAGAGTAAGTCCACCTTCCAAATCTGAATTCACATTGTGCAGTGAGGTTGGTCGTGGACCCAAATAGTCAAGTCAGTTTTATAACGCTTGTGTGAATTATAATGTTTCCAAATATTGTCATACTTTCCGATAAGACTCAATTCGTTGGAGTCTTCTCTTCATATGTTTCCTTAAGACTTTATCTTTCAGAGTCTTCTCTTGATCATACCTTTTCATATTTTTCAGTAGGAGTATGGTGGTTGACTATCGTCATCGACTTTTATTCGAAAAGCGATGAGTCTAACCTAATACGACTTCTTAGAACCTTTCTGTTTTTCCCTTGTATAGTCTTTCATTAGACTAACCAACCGGTTATATTCCCTTGTATGGTTGACTGGTGTCATCCGTCTCATACGGCACATCAGATAAACGTCCGTTCCATGAAGGCTAGAAACGACGATGGAGGCAAATGGAATTTTGAAGAGTTTTTATCAAGGTTAAGATCCTAGGGGTGTGATCGCTAGATCAAGACCCTTGTGTCATTTATTTCTAAAGACTTCCGCTGTATTAAACATGTCTTATGTTAAGACTACTATGTATTTATGTTGTTTTTGGATTATGGATGTAACTCCAAGACTTTGATTTAATACGAAATGTTATGATATTTCGTATTATAAATGTTGTTTTATGATTTGTATAAACTGGTTAAGCCTTGGGTGGCTTCGGATGTGGAATCTGAGGTCATTGGCGGTGATACCTTTCAAGGATATATTTGGGGGTGTTACAGATCTGGTATCAGAGCCGAAATTTTTTCGGGTTGGGTTTTAAAATGTTTTGCGGGAAACAAAACTTTTATAAACTGTTTACTCGCTTTGAAATTGAGAAATATTTTCGAAGGCTCTGAATTTCCAAATAAAATGATATTCTGCTGTTCTAGTCGTGCCTTCTTTAGTCTGATATGGAAGCGAACTTCTATATTTAGAAAAACTAAACTCTCTTCTCGTCACCCGTAGATTATGGGTTCATGCTTTTCTCTTCAGATGGACTCAGAAGAAGTCGAGGTGGCTCCGCCATCTCCAATGAGGCTTGAGTTTCCAATTCCTCTGCGATGCTTTGAGATCGGAGAATCTAGTAGTCCACCCGAGGAGGTGAAGACCGTACACCCTGAGTCGGTAGTGCTAGTGTCCAATAAAACCGAGGTTCCTGTGGTAGAGCCCGAAGAGGAGCCAAGGGAGGACACTGAGGATGAGGGTTATCCGTCAGAGTCTGCAAGAGGGTACTACGACGATGACTTTATGATCGAGTCGATTCCCGAGGAGGATCCAGAGGAAGAGGATCCTGAAGAAGATCCAGAGGAGGATCCAGAAGAGGACCTCGAGGATCAGGGCCACGAGTCCGATGGCTTAGAGCGCTTATTGGTGGGCAGCGAGGACCCGGGGATGGAGTTTATCTATCCAAGTCCGGAGTTGCCGCCTGATCAAGAGTACTCACCATTGAATCTGGCCGATTGGGAGACACTCTATGCTGAGTTTGGCATCAGAAGAAGGAGTGACCCATAAAATGCATTTGAGGACTCACAGCCTATTCCTGCTCAGAGGAGGCTGAGGTTGAGCCCTGACTCGCGAGAGGCACTTCGCCTGGGTCAGATGATTTCCCTTGAAGAGCGCCGTCAGATGGATGAGGCGGTTGAGCATGCTCGAAGAAGGGCAAGGCCAAGGAATGAGCCATGTGCTCTAGGACCGGGCAGGGTGAGAAGTCCATCACCAGATTCCGATGGTAAACCCCGTTCGAAGAAGCCATGTATGAGGAGCTGTGATTACAGGAAATGTTTCAGGGCGCCATGATTGGGCCAGTGCTGATTAGCAGTTTCTTTTCTTGTATTTCAGTGTTCATTTTGTTAAGAACCTAAGTCTCCGAGCAATTTTGTCTTGACGCTCGGGAGATCCCTTTTGTAGAACTTATTAGCTCAGTTTGAGCTTATCAATGAAATTATCAAGTTTGATCTATTCTAAGTGATTTTATTACATTGAGTACATTGGAATGATATTAATGTTATAAAATACTTGGAATTTATCGGTAAACATATGGTGAACACAAGGAACACCATTCGTGCTGGTGCTGGGCCAAACAATGACCCCAGACCAAATGTGAGGAACACTGCGAACCCTATGGATGAACACGAGACTACTTCTAATAACAATCCAGGGGGCAATGACCAAGCTCCGGTCAACGCTCCAATAGTATTTGATGCAGTAGCAATAGAGGCTATTCGGGGAATTGTGATGCAAGCATTCACAGACATTATGCGACCAAACGCGCCTCAGGCACAAGCTGTGCCAATTCCCCCAGCGGTTCCTAGATTTGAGGAGCCTAATATCAATGTACCCCAAGAGGAAGCGGTCAGGAATAGAGGCGACTATGGCCGAGCACTGAAGGCCATAAGCTCTATGAGGCCTGATAGCTATAACGGGAAATGAGAGCCAGTTAGGGTGGCATATTGGTTCTCACACATGGAAAGATTATTCAGAAACGTTGAGTGCACTGAAGCTGAAAAGGTGCACATTGCTTTCCTTCAGCTGAAGGAAGTAGCCAGTGAATGGTGGAAAGGTACAGGTCTTGCTGATCACCCTGGTTTGAACTGGGGGATGTTCAAGGCAAAGATGACAGATCGTTTCTTCTCTCGAGCTATGAGGGAATAGAAGCACAAGGAATTCCTCTATCCGAAGACGGATGGATTAAAAGTGACCGAGCTTGCGACCAAGTTCAATCATCTATTGCAATATGCTGAGCTAGAGGTGTCCAACGAAGAGCAAAAGATCTGGCATTTCCACGAGTGGATGAACCCAGATATTAAGCCACTAATGGTACGTCACAAATGCTCTACTTTGGAGCAGTACGTGGACGCTGCCTACAAACTGGAAGTGACTCTGGAGGAGTCAACGAAGAAGTGTAATCGCCAGAGGTCAATGCAGAACTAGTCTCAGGCGAGTGGATTCAAGCGTCCCGTGCCACCGTCTAATTTTGTCAAGTCTGGCAAAGCAAAAACGGATATGACTCAAGGAGGGTCTACGCAACAGTCGGGTCAAGGCAAGAATCCGATCCATGTGGTACACCCGGGCACAAGAGCAATGCGTGTCCGAAGGAAAAGAAGATATGCTATGGTTGTGGAAAGGAGGGCCATGTACAGACGTTCTGTCCGCAGAGAAGGCAAAAAGGGGCTGAATCACAACAAAGGTCTGTTAGTCAGAACAATCGACCCAGGTTTAGACTAGTGAAGGCTCCTAGTCCTTCAGCGCAGACGACTACACAAAACAAGGGGAAAGCCCCAACTGCTTCTGGAGGTCAAGGTCAAGGTCAACGCCTTTACGAGATGCGTGAGGCGGATGGACCCAATGCTCCAATTGCTCAAGGTATTCTATACCTTCAGTCTACTTCTATATGTATGCTGTTTGATTCGGGTGCTACCCATTCCTTTATTTCGGAGAGTTGTGTCAGTAAGTTAGACTTAGTATGCAACGAGGTTTGTGAACCTTTCGTTGTAAATCTTCCTAATGGTGAACATTTGGTTGGAATCAAGCATCTGTCAGAATTTCCGATTACCATCCAGGGTAAGAAATTCGAAGCAGATTTGATATGTATAGCCATGGCTCCATACGACATTATTTTCGGTATGGATTGGCTGACGCGTCATGGGTCGGTAATCGATTTTAGCTCAAGGACTGTGACGGTGTCATCTGGGGGCCAGTATGTATGCAAGTTCAAGGGTCGGAATGACGCTGATAACGGCAGGCTTATCAATGCGATGGCTGCGTTTAAGCTACTTCGACAAGGATGTGTCGGGTACCTGTGCTATCTGGACAAGCCCAAGAAAGATGAACCTTCAATTCCTGATATTTCGGTCATCCGTGAATTTCCGGATGTCTTTCCGGAGGAGATTCCTGGTTTATCCCCGTATCGTGACGTAGAATTTACCATTGATCTCGAGCCTGGTACCGCACCGATCTCTAAGGCACCGTACCGGATGACTCCTCCTGAGATGCAAGAGTTGAAGAAGTAACTCGAGGATCTTCTTGAGAAAGGATATATAAGACCGAGTGCATCACCTTGGGGCGCTCCGGTCTTGTTCGTCAAGAAGAAGGATGGATCGTTTCGACTTTGTATCGACTATCGAGAGTTGAATAAAGTCACGATCAAGAATAAGTATCTGTTGCCGAGGATTGATGATCTGTTGGATCAACTGCAGGAAGCCAAAGTCTTTTCCAAAATCGATCTGAGGTCTGGTTATCATCAGCTCAGGATTCGTGAGGAAGATATTCCGAGGACTGCGTTCCGAACGAGATATGGTCACTACGAGTTCGTAGTCATGCCATTTGGACTTACTAATGCTCCAGCAGTCTTCATGGATCTAATGCATCGATGTTTCCACCAATACTTGGATAAGTTCGTAGTGGTCTTCATCGACGATATTCTGATCTATTCCCCGAGTGAGGAGGTTCACGAGGAACATCTTCAGATTACTTTGTCAGTCCTTAGACAGAATCAGCCATCACAAGAGTCTAAAGTCTAAAGTACGTGTTCACTCCAGCCCCATCGCCGCCTCCGACTCTAGCCTCGACGATTCATTGAGAGGCTCCGGCCTGAGCTTGAATGGGCGACGGTGTCGGTGAAGCTCTGATCCCCACCGGAGAGGATCTCACCCCCACAGTCATGGCCAATAACTTTATCTCCAGCCCCTCTGCCTCCAGTGATTTGATCCCTGGTACGCCTCCTTTCTCCACTTGTACTGCCATTTCAGGAGGAGATCTCCTTTCTCAATTTCATGCCCAGTAGCATCGTTTCTCAGACAACTTGCAATTAGACTAATAGCTTCTAAGAATATCCCCGGCAAGACCCGTATTTGCAAGACTAAGCTCTAATTAATTAGCTAGAAACAGGTGAATGAGACTAAGCCCATACTAAGCTATAGTTAATTAGTCAAGATGGAGAGTAACGTGGGAAAATGCAATGGGCATGCTAATGCAAAATAGCTCTTGATAATTAATAGACCCAGAGTCTTAGGCCTGGACCATATTAGTGAGACTTGGCATCGTGGAGCTATCACGGATACATTCTGATAGGCTATACGTCAGATTATAGCTTCACTTAGGCAAGTCATGGGAGGCTAGTGATTTTAGCACTTTGCTTGATATATGAGGTGATTACATAGCTTCTGAGATCATTTATACGTGCTCGATGTCTTGTTTGAATGCTAGAAAGTACATGCTAGCTCAGTAATATGCCTTTGGTAGAATAATTGCCACTAACAAGCCCGATCCCCAGTTGATGAAATAAAGGGTGAGTACACTCGTCCAAGGTAAGTTTGATGGATAGGCGAGCATCTCTCAACTTTAGCCATTTATAAATATATGTACATATGCTTTCCGTGTGGAAAACTGACTTGAGCGTCGGAGAGCCCGCCCCGGGGAAGCCATCTCCGGGGTGTTTTCAGGTGAATCTCGCGTATGAGGAAGCTGCTGGAGCTCGAGAACAGCCATATACAATCTAGAGAAGTGTGAAGGAATAGTATCAACATCAGAACTGAACCGTGGAGCCGGAAACCCCTCCCTACGCGAAGCCAGAGAAAAGGGAGCAGCGGAGGACACCCCCGAAACAAACAAATTCTGAATACATCCGGGTTGAGGGTGTGTTGACCCTCAACGTCTTCACGAAGGGTTGAAACGGATTTCAACAGTCAGTACTGTGCAGTGAAGGATCGGAGGCTGCTGCGTACCTTGGGAGAGCCAGTTAGTCCATGAGGCCGGCCAGAGCATTGAATCTGCTTGTTATGCGCAGCCATATGAGAATAGTGTCAATGACAATTTCCGTTTTCGGGGCGGAGTTACACAGAACACAAGTGTTGGATCCTTTGAGGCCCCACTGGTGGAGAGTGGTGAAGCGCGTTCATGGATGACGAGCCAAGTTCTGAAGCTGCTTCTTGGTGAGCTAGCTGTAGCCACCCCATATTCCAGAGAAATGTTCAAGGGCAGGTTGGGTTGGTTTGAAGACATGATAAACAATACATCAATGGAGGAGTACGTACCTACCGCTGGCAGAGAGCTAGCATAAGTTTTTCAAGTTGTGCATGCACTAGGAACTAGGAAGGTGTGTTAAGAAGAAGACTAGCTACAAATAAAATCAATATGTATAACTACAAAGCTTTCTTTACAAGCCAAGTATAGCCTCTCCATTTTAGATGCATACAATCGATCAAACTCCACAAGTGGGTTTTGATTTTGGAGGGCAAAAACAATAAAAGAATTTGCAAATGCGAATGCAACCCACCGCTTGCAGTATACCTTGTTTGCATAACGGCATGAAAATGAAAAAAAAAAAAAAAAAAAACAAAGATTCCTAATTTTAAGCTACAAGATAAAATCAAAAAAACAAAGCTAAAAAGCTCCGATATCCGTGTACAAGCTAGCGAAATCAATGGCCAGCGCCCCCTTTGCTGGGCCCAGAGGCCAATACAAAGCCCAAACTCCTCAACAAAGAGCTTACGCTTGCGCCGGTGTCGTTGAAGACGCCGGAGAACGACAACATGCCGGAATCCTGATCACAGTCGGCCCCGATCGTTGGAAATCCGGCGACCGGCGGCCGGATCGCCCTGCTTTCCACAACACTTGTTTGCACCGAGACAAGTATGATGAGCACCAGCATAGCAGAGTACACCAACACCAAGCGAACATTAAGACTCATCATTAATTATGTATGTGATATTTCGTTACCAATAAATTTCTGTGTGTTTTGGAATTGTTGGTTGATGGAAATATATAGAGAGAGATCTCGAGTATGTGCCTGAATTAAATTTTGGGCACCCACTTTCGTTGTCCTTTCGTATGAATACCACGGTGTGTGATGTGAACGGTGCACCCCTTGGAGGAAACGAGTTTTAGTTTTTTGGATTTTTTTTCAAACGCTATTTATTATAGCTAGCAATTTACTGCGTACGGAGTATGTTATACGTACTCCATTTGTAATATAATATAAATTATTTCTAGATATTTTAAGATAAATAAATTAAATACTACTCTTTATTTACGCATATGCACTCATTAATAAATATATGATGGCAACTTTATTGGAGTAAATAATTACGATGCCATGCACGTTAGTAGTCAATTTTAATTTACATGTCATGTATGCACATACCTTTTTTTGTTTTTCTTCTTGTTCTTTACTGTGTGACCGACCGCCGTAACTTTAGCAAAATTTACAAAATAAATAACTAGGCAGGAGGTATGTATATATATATATATAATTGTACTCGATCTGCGTTACAACTTACGGCTTGTAACAATTCTCATTGGTGCATGAATCACATACATCAATTCTTTGTCAATAAATTAATTACAGCTATATATATATATATATAGTACGGAGTATATGAAAGCAATTTTCTCCTTATAGTGATTTTTGGGAAGGTAGCATAAAAGGTCAACAAAACAATGCTAGTCAACGTTCGTGATAAGAATTTTGAAAAATAAAATGGGAGTAGTTTTTTCAGTAGATATCAATTCACATTATATATATATGTATTGACGTATATATTGTGTAGAGTTATTATGACTAAAATATTTGTTACATATCTTTTAGAGGTTTTTAAAAAATTAAAATTTAAGGTCAATACCTCTTTTTGTAGAAGTAATACATCTCTTCTTACCTCTATTCCGTTTAATTTTCCTGTAGGTTTTCATGTTTTGAATAGGATTGTTCATCGGTCCAGAACCGAACCGAACCGAACAAAACCGAAATTGTAAAATTTTTGAACCGAAAAATGAACCGAATATAACCAGTTCGGTTCGGTTAAAACCGAACAATGAAAAATATATGAACCGATTCTAAACCGAAATAAACCGGAAAACCAGAAAAAACCGAAAAAAACCGAACAGGGTATACTTAGGACTGAATAAGAAACTTAACCATTTTCCCTGTAGAGTAACTGAGCAAGTGTTTGCTAAGCAAAACCACAACCAAATCTAAGAATCAAACACCAATAGTCTCAAAACAGTTAAACAAATACAAAGCTTAGTTCATGTCCTCACAAGATGAAGCATGACCATAAGTCCATAACCATTAATCGATTACTCCACAATCCATTAATCTAAATCCATTAATCCAATAATCCATGTCTTGAAAGTTGAAACAAGATCAAAACATAATTGAAGTCTTCAATGATCAATCAATCACTTCACATGTCTCCATCATAAGATCCAAAACCTAGAAAATGAACAAAGATTATATAGAATTAGAACTTTGTAAGATATACTTAAAAGGCCAATTCATTTAGCATAATATTAATTCATTAATAATATAAACCAAATTAGTAACTATACCTTTTTGCTTCTAAACAAATTGTAACTGAATCCTTTCTCTTGCATCGTGACTTCAAACATTCAAGTGGTTCATATCTAACAAACATATCAAGCCATTGGAAGTTTTTACCCCAAAAAATTAATAATTTGCAAAAGCATAAGCAATGAGAATATACTCAATATAGGATATATAATATGACTATACATTCTACAACCTTCTGTGACTCGATATATTGATTGAGTTCATCCCATTCATTTTCCTTCTTGTCACGAGACCTTATATCTGCACGGATCCAGTCTTGTGTGCAAAGAAGTGTTTGAACCATCTAATCACAATAAGAAAGAAAATGATTAATATTTGTTAAATAAAAATACAAATGTAGCTAAATTTACATTACAAAGAGTTAAAGACTTTACCTCAGGGGACAATCTGCTTCGAAATTGATCAATCTGCATAAAACTAAATGGCATCTCTTCTCCAACAACCAATCTGCATAATTTGGTTCTCAACACCTCTAGATCTAGAACACTACTTGTCACCATGCAATTTCCAGCAGCATTCATTTGTTGTAAATTAAGAGTAGTTTGAGTAGTACCTTTAAGTACTCACATTGGATGAATGTCTATCCGTGATTTAGTAGAGAAATCTAAGCAAGTTTATAATGGCACCTAGTAGAGAAATTAGGGTCAAAATTAGGGTCAGAGAAAAAGTTTATAATGGCACCTAGTAGAGAAATCTAAGCAATATGTAAATCTAATGTAAAATAAGAGTATACCAAGTGGCTTCTCTATAAATGGATTTTTTCAAAGCAGCATTTGACCAAACTACATTCAACTAAACTTCAGATCAGGCACTACGATTATAAACTACATTCGACATTTCAACTAAACTTCAGATCAAGCACTACATTCAACTCTTTGTCACTTGATACATACTTGTGTTTCTTTCAGATAAAAATGATTTTTACTTTGTATAAGACATATCCAATTAATCCAAAGCTAGTATTGATGTTTATCTCTCTGATGACTGATGGGGTTGAGCAGAAGGGTGGTATACTGGTATGAGCAAGTGAGCAACAAACAGAAGGGTGGTATACTGGTATGAGCAAGTGAGCAACAAACAGAAAGAAGGCATGGACTGATGGAAGTGAATCAAGTGTAAGACTACCTAATCAGATGGACTCATGGAGCCGGTGTCTGGTGAAGAGGGGACGGACTGAAAGAGCGGTCGCCGGATGGAGCAGAGCAGCAGCCAGCAGGACTCAGGAGCAGCAGTCGCCGGCCGTGAACTCCGAGCAGAGCAACAACAAAAGAAGAGCCCGTGAAGTTCGTGAAGAAGGGAGAAGAAGGAACGACGCCGGAGTAGGAGCAACAGTCATCGGCCGGACGGAGGCAGAGCTGGTAGCAGCGGAGCAGCCATCAGGAGAAAAGGTGTCGCTAGGGTTTCTGAAGAATCTGAAGTCTGAACAGAGGAAGGGTCGAGGGGAAATTAGTGATGGGAAGAGAAATGAGAATTAGACCTTTTAGCTGAGTTAGGGTTTCAGGTTTCTACTTTCTATTGATAAAAAGTAAATATTTTTTTTAAAATCGGTTTTAACCGAAAAAAACCGAACCCGAACCGAAAACCGAAATGTGATTTTTTAAAAACCGAACCGAATTAAATAGGTTCGGTTTCGGTTCAGTTTGTTCGGTTTGGTTCGGTCCAAAACCGAAAAAACCGAAACCGTTGAACATCCCTAGTTTTGAATGACCATATTAATAGTTTGATTCGATGGTTTTTGATGATGTAAGGGGTGTGGCTTTGCCCCGTATGGATAGACGTTAACTTCTTTTATTTTATATAGCGTGCAAGAGTGTCGTCTCTCCTTTTGACAAAATAAAAGGTAAATTTTAATACTATACGTAGTTAAATGTGGTCATTTATGGAATGGATGTGTATTCATTTTTTCTTGTAAGATTAAATTTCAAGAATTAAAATATATGTATTATATGAAATTGCGGTCATGAAATTGCGGTCATGTTTATGTAGAGTTTTAAAAAAACATTATAATAGATTCTAAAACTTTATTATAAATAGATAAATCCTATTTAAAAATTTTAAATTAAAAAATATTATAACCAGATAAAAGAAGAGACATAAATAATCTTAAATTACATATATACTATTTTTCAACTTTACTGGACCTAAACCGATGAAATAGGGCCCACATTATGCATGATGCATGGAAAGTCAAATAGCAGCATATGCTCCGTATATGATAGATTTGAAGTGATCGATACAGATTTGGATTCATTGCTCCTTTAACTACACCAGTTTTAGATTGTGTTAGGGTGCAGTTATGATCAAGTAGAATTTTGTTAGGATTGTATAAGTGAGAATCAATATATATTTAAAAGTTAGTTTCATGGGAGTAATGAATGTTACCTTTTAATCCCAAAACACTAAAACAATTCTGAAATGGGCCTAGCTCCATCACCCCCTTAGCAGCTACCGTTTAAAACCTAAACAATAAAACACCTTCTAAACTGGGCCAAACAACTTCTAGACTGGGCCAAATTTTTGGCCTGAAAGAGGAACACTACTGAATTGGGCCTCAGACTAATCCCCTAGAATTGAATTCGTGGGATTGAATTTGAAGTGGCTGTCGGCTGTCCCTTTGAGCTTCACCAGAATATAACTCCAGAATTATAGGATTTACCTCCAGAATATAACTCCAGAATATCGGCTGTCCCTAATATAACTCCAGAATTGAATTTTTGGAATTAAGAGGTTGCCTTTTCACCTGCACGAATAAGAAATCCCTGAGAAACATGCCCTTTAAATAGTGTTGGTGATAAACACATATGCCTTCACCCACTGCAATTATAGGATTTACCTCTCCTCTTATACACCCCATGGCTTCAAAAGACTTGCAAAGCATGCATTCGCCGGGTCTTCCTTCTACTGCGTCCATGAAAGGGAAAGGTGTCGGCATCATTACCGGACCCACAACCCCTCCCAACAAGAACGCCTCTGGTTTAGCGGTGGTCGATTCAGACAACGCGTACGTTTCTCTGATTCATGGGTCGAAGTTCCTTCTTGGTATGCCCTTATTTATACACCTGAAATATTGAAAGGACAACAAACCCAAAACAATTTATACTATTCTATGATTCATTACTGTGCAGATTTCTGAATTCTTTTCCCTTCCATTTCTGGTATTCAAATGTCCATTTTTCCTTCCATTTCCTACTGTTACAACCATTATGCAATTTCTGAATTATTTTCCCTATCTGCACAGTAATAAAATTACATGAGAAAACCACACACACAAAAAATTGAAGGAAAATACGAAGCCTATGTTACATTGATGGCCTGTATGAGAAAAATAAAAGGCCAAAATGGTCTTATTATTATCTAGGCATGCTTTCATACCTTGATACCATTTGTTCAGGGAAAAAAACAGATAAAGAAAGAGACATTGCTATAAAATATTGCAGATACACTCAATACAAACCTAGCCATAACAAACAGTTCCCTGATTGACCTATATAGCCCTGGGTCCTGCCTTCACAGAAGAACCAAAACTCATGGATTTGGGAGTACCAGATCCCAAATATACAATTTTAAGGAAAAAGTAAATACTTTAGGATAACCAAAACTTCACAAAATCAAGAAGTTAGCATCTTAAGAAGTCATAACAACTCACTTATATAACAACCCAACAAAATCAATTAATTATGTTTATATTCACAAAATAAAACTTTTCATATAAAGAATATGATGTAAGCATTGTTTTGAGGACCTTATGCCTAGGAAAGATTGGGATGCTGATAAGGATGTTGGCTGACATTGGAAGAATATAAACCTTCTTAATAATATTATGCGTAATTTTGTTATTGAATAATAAAGCCTTATATAGGCTGCTGATAACAAATATAATGCTAACAGAAAGTTAAAACTAGCTCTCAATAAGAAAATATAAAAATCTAACAAGGAATTATGAATAAGTCTATCCTAACTATATCCGAAATATAAAAAGTATACAATATATGTATTTCTGGAATTGTTCAACTCTCAGCTAACATCCATATCAGATGTCGAATAAACCTTTTTTATTTGATAATACACACTGTATCTCCCACACATAGAAATAATTAAATCTCCTAAGAGAAATCTAGATACCATCTTTCACTTAAGATCTTTGAAAAAGGCCTACTAAGAAGCTCTTACCAGCCTTTTCCGTCTTCAGCTCAGGCTTGTCGAAAAAAATCGCAGGCAGTGCTGAAGATTCTTTGGACTCATGAAACTCTGGAGATAGTTCCGGTGTAGCATCATAAGATAATCCATCAGGTTTCGATTCAGGCAACTCCTTTACAGGTTCAGGTTTCACATTGCTACCCGAATTTTGTCTGGATGCATTTGCTTTGAGATTGTTGATAGCCTAAAATCAGTAAAATGCAAGCTTATTCTCATTTTTTTTACAGAGAAAGTGGAAGAATGTGTGATTTTAAAGGAGATATGTATGTAACCAAGGGAAACAAATGGATTCCTAAGAATTGCATTTTCCATCACACTATACAAGCTTGTAAATAAATTGCAGATAGGCTTCTAAAACAAAAACAGGAAATGCAACACAGCTCAGACTACAGAAATATCTAGCAAAATGTAGAATGCTTCAACAGAAATGTAGAATGCTTCAACAAAAAAATTCATGGACCTTTTTTTGTTTGAAGTTAGTCCTTGAATGCTGAAACTAAGCAATCACCAAAAACAAATACGCTTTGCATTCATAACAATAGACTCCAAGTGCACGGTGCAATTGTCATTTCAGCTCATTAGTTTTGCAATCATTCAACTACAATAAACGAATGAGATTAAACAAAAAAGAAAACATTTTTTTCTGGAACCCTAAAATACGCAGCAACGGAGAGAGAACTTACAACACCAGTGGAAGAGTAAGTGGTAATCGTAAGTTTGTGTTCACTTTGATAATCTCTGTATAGCAAATCTGCGTATCCATGGGGAAAAAATCAGGCTAAGCAACAGATTATCGAAGAAGAAGCAAACACTAATAGGGTCATAATTGAAAGATGAAATCACCTCTGGCTTTTTTGCCGATGTCGGAGTATAATCCTGGACCCTTTACCATCGTTTCTTCTTTTAGCTGGATAGAGCGAAGAGAGGAACCCTAGAAAAATGGCGAGGGACGAGGAATACGCGAAGCGCAGTGCAAAACTTTGGATTGGCCCCTTGGTTTATTATAAGTTTTTTATTAGACGATATTAAAATTTATGTATTTAAATTCATTTTGTGATATTAAAAGATGACTAAATTTTCTATCAAAATAAAAAATAAAAAGATGACTAATTGCACTCAATTTATATAGCACTTTACTAAATTAATAATTTTATTTTCGAATCTAATTTGTCTTACTAAATTAATTTTTTACATATTATTATGTATTTCTTATAAAAATAAAATTTATTTATAATTAACAACTCTCCTAATAAATACTCGCTACAAATTATATTTATCAAATTATAAACGATTTTATCAATTTTGTAAAATGAAATAGAAATCTGTATCTACTTAAAAGTTGACTTTTTTGTCATCCAATATTATCTTTTAAGTAGATAAGTAGGACAAAACAATGGCAAAAGCCACTTTTATTTAGCAAAGTTTTTTTTGTAAGGATTTTCAAAATACTTATCAGATTAAAAACAAAATTTTAAATTTCTTTATCATAAAACATGCCATCACTCTATAAAATGTTTAAACTAAGCAATGAGTGCCCTATAGAAAAATACAAAAAAGTCCATAAATTTTTAAATGATCGATTGAATCCTCAATGTTATATTGATGTAAAAATTCAACTATGAAGTTTAAACATTATTGATCGTATTATGGTATTTTTTAAGGAAACTCTTTGATAGAATTCAAAAACTATATAGCAAAAAAGTTATATGTCGATAAAAGTTAAAATTAAAAAATATAAATAGATATATAAAAAGATAATCATGATTAAAAAATTCTTATTTAACAATCAAGAATTCAAGATTTATTCAACTCTACCTCTCTTATTCTTTACAATTCTATTCAAACTGAATCCTTTAACGACAAATCAACAAATATTATCAAATTCTCTACATCGTGATAATGACAATCTAATAGGTTAGATTAGAAGGATTTGTTTGATGTGACTATTTATAAAGACTTTTATAGAAATATGTATTTTATTATTAAAAGTTGCTTGGATAAAATGTATTTATCAATAGAAAAATATATGTAGTACAATTAAGAGAAATGTGTAAAATTTTTTACTTTTACACAACTTTTGAAACGCTGAAAATATTTTTTCTAAAGAAATACCTTTGTGAACTCCTCAATTTTTCAAAATAAAAAGCAACAAAATTTTGAATTCCTTACTTTCTCAAAACAAAGAACAAAAAACTAGAACACAATTTAGATAATGTTATTATTTTTAATTTCATTTTAAAAGTAATCCGGTATATATTTTTTATCCTTTTGGGAGTTCTTCTTTGATATCTATATCCCTTGTCTTTTCTGTCAACTGTTATATTTTTAGGGTTCGTATCATTTCCCCCGTAGATTTTTTGTTCGATAGATCGTAGAAGATCAAAAAACTCGATGGGGAAACATTCATGGTTGCTCCACCCGCTAGATCCAGAGTCGGTTTAATACTTTCAAAGTTGTATGGTATTGAATGAACACACTTAATGCACAAAAATGCAAACTTTATATAAGATATAGAAGATTTCTAAAATATTCACAAAAACTTTCATCAAAATATAAACACTTCCCTACAAATTAGACATGTCAACTGGGTCGGGCGGGTCGGGTTCGGGTCATATCGGGTTCGGGTCGATCGGGTTGATAAAATTTCCGGGTCGGGCGGGTCGGGTTCGGGTTGACCCAACGGGTCCATCATGCCTTTTTTTATGATTATTATTATGATTTTTAACTTTAATAAAATAATTATAATAATATAATTAATATTATATTATTATTTAATAAAGTATATTAAAATATTTAATATTTAATATAAAATATACAAAATAAAGGGGACCCGCGAGCTCGGATTTGCGTTCGGATCGAGTTGGGTCGGGTTTGGGTTCGGGTCCTTCTTGACCCAGTGACGTTCGGGTCGGGTTCGGGTCCTTTCGGGTAGGGTCGGGTTTTCGAGTTGGGTCGGTTTTTGACAGGTCTACTACAAATACAAACTTCCACTTTAATTCAAAATTAAAATTATACTTCTAACCAAAATTATAAAAAATAAAATAACCGCTTCTTATGTACAATCATAACATTTAAACCTAACATACTTACATTTAAATAAATATCAAATAATATATGTCTAACATGAAAAAACAGAATAACGATCCATGTATTACAAACTTATTTTGTATATCGTGACACTACATATATACAAATGGTCCGTGCGAAGCACGGGCTTGGATTTCTAGTATATGTTGTAATTGGGAGGAACTAAAATCATAAATGCGTAAATACTCTAAAAGGCCTATCAAAGGCATATACGGCTTCATCAGTGAAGGGGCCAAGGTTGTCAAAACTTGTTATAAACGTCCCACATCGGAAGTTGGGACATAATTTGCCTAGTATATAAGTTTGATGGACTACTCCTCCTATTGTCAATTGGTTTTAGGATGAAACCTCATTGAGCTTATGTACTGGGCTTATCTGCGCCTATGCGCTCGTGTCCGCACGACCCCCAAGTCTATGGGCCCACGGACTTTGACATGGTATCAGAGCGGGTTCGGTCCTGGGTCCCTTTATTGGGTTGGTTGGGTCTGGCTATAAAGAGATTGAGATGCCCACCCACACCCGTTTGTTCAAGTGTCAACTGGGCCTGGCCAATTGCCCGCCTATTGCACTTGCGGGGGCGTGTTGGAATATAAACGTCCCACATCGGAAGTTGGGACATAATTTGCCTAGTATATAAGTTTGATGGGCTACTCCTCCTATTGCCAATTGGTTTTAAGATGGAACCTCATTGGGCTTATCTGCGCCTATGCGCTCGTGTCCGCACGACCCCCAAGTCTATGGGCCCACGGACTTTGACAAAACTTGACCCGATCCGAAAAAAACATCTGACACCGAACCCGACTGACACCCGAAGAAAAAAATGTATACCCAAGACTGGTTTGAGCCAACCCGATCTAACCTGAACCATTAAACAACCCGAAAAAAATCTGAAACCGATTATATCCGAATGAATTAGCCTGGAATCACCCTAAAGCCTGAAAGTCTCTCAACTCGAAATCACCTGAAACTGAAAGCCTGAAGTCACCCGATCCAGTATCACCTGAAAGCTCAATGTCACCGGACCCGGAAATCACTCGAAAACCTAAAGCAACATATTAAAATATTAAATTTATTAGTTATATTATCCTTAATTATGCAATCAATCTAGTAATGTGCTTGGTGAATATAGCCTAATATTAAGTATAATATCCTATTATGAAATGTATATTCATATGTTTTCGTACCTTAGTTTATATCACTAATTGAATATATTTATTTATATTATATATAATTTTTACTATGTTAATTGAAATATTTATGATATAACAAACTCTAAACCTTAAAACATAATTCTTCAACTCTCCCTACCCAAATTTTTGGAAGTCCACCAAAGCTAGCTCTAGTCCATTAGCTCTTTAATCTTTGAAGTAACTAAACAAAAGAAGTTTCATCATCTAAATTTTGATTTAACCAAAACCCGACTCGACGAAATCCGGCTCTGCCTAAAATCTGTCTCGAGCCGAAATCTGAACCACTCATTATCTAGTTCGATTGAAGTTGACCCTAAAACTCGACTTTACCCGATAAATAAATATTTGACCTGATCCGGGGCGCGGCACCAACCCAATTTGACCCGAATTGTTAGAATATTTAACATTGATCCGGATCCGAGGCGGACCGATACCGAAATGACTCGACCCGAAACCTATCCGACACCCGATCCATGGACATCCATAAACAATTACATGTTTTAGAATAACTTTATAAGTATTGTTCTTAGATCATATAATAAAATAATAAATCATTTTAAAATAATTAAAATAATAATAATTATATTAATGATATGAAAATGAAAACAAATTGACTTCCATTGCCACAAATTTGAACCAAAGCACTGACTTGAAGATTTTCATACTTTGGTCAAATTGGCGATTTTCATTTTGATTTCATTGAAGCCTTGGTTAATAATACAACTCTTTAACCTGGCTAGTAAAAAATAAACAACATTGAAGCCTTGGTTAATAATACAATGTGACAAAGAGCAAGTAAGTTTTTTATAGTGATATCTTAATTCAATAAAAAAAACGACTTGAATTTGTACAATTAAAATCATTATTACCTTTTTAACAACACTTTAATATATAAATCATTCTTTTTAACCTCATGTGTTGTGTTGGTCTATGGTACGGTTAGTGCCGTAACATGCAGGGAATGGTGCTAATAGTCATCAGACAGTTCCTATACTTCCAACTTGTCGAATTATGTGGATTTGGTGGCATGTTACGCGAAATGCCACATTCATTGGACTTTAGTAGTAGTCAAACCTGTTAAAATATTTTCTTGGTCAAACCAGCATGTAATTTACGAATTGCCCTGGTTAACGTGGATTCTGCCCGTTCAACCTTCAACTTCCACTGCGTAGATATTGGGACTGAATTTATTTTTTCTTTCTGTCATAAGTCATAACTAATAAATAAAGTATATGAAATCAGTACGTCAGCATGACTGCCTGAATATATTGATATGGTGTTCGTTGAACGTAGTGATATATTTGGAGAAAATATGTTTGGTTGTGATATTTAGAATGCATCAAACATATATTAAATCAACAGTTCT
Source organism: Rheum nobile (assembly GCA_027886185.1). Classification (NCBI taxonomy): domain Eukaryota; kingdom Viridiplantae; phylum Streptophyta; class Magnoliopsida; order Caryophyllales; family Polygonaceae; genus Rheum; species Rheum nobile. The sequence continues at coordinate 5,099,877 of WOAB01000001.1, forward strand.
AGAAAATTATTTATAGTGAATTGTAATTGTTGGTGTTTTTAATGTCATCGGTTATTTTATGTGATCAGAGTTTTATTGGGGTTCGATCAGTTTATTATGGGCTCGGAGTGTGTCGGGGCTGAGGCGGATCCCCTAGCGAGGTGCGGGGTAGCGTCCCGCCTAAACGGTATAAAACGTTGTACAAAATAGTGTGCACGGACCGTGCGGTTTTCTGGCGCGTAATTTCGCCAAGTATTGAAGAGTGTACAGTCTAAGGCATGGTCCTTGCGTTTCAGGGCATAGACCGTTCAATGCTCTCTGTAAAGAAAGTGTATGGACCATGCGTGAGTGCACGAACCGTGCACTGCTCTATGTAAAGAAAGTGCACGAGTCGTGATACAGATCGCGCCTCCGATGCTCAGTTCAAGGTAAGAATGGTTCGTGCTTGCGTCTCCGAATAAGGCTCCAAACTAGATCTCTCCGGTGTTGTTTCTTTGTCTAGAGATTAGACAATTCAAGGGCAGTTGAGGACTGATCTTTTTTGTTGTTTTTTTGATGGTTTTGAAGGAATAGGTATCCTATACTTAGGTTGATATAATGCACCAGAAAAGTAGAGAACAAGGATCAAGGAAACTTGAAATATAACGCACTCAAGAACACTCGATCAACACTCGATATAACTCACAAGCAAGAGGAATTTTGTAGTGAAAATTCAGAGGATCACTCTTGAGAGAACTCAGTTTTTGATTAATCTTGAAGTGAGCAACAAAGGCCAACAAGGCCATCTTAAATAGGAACAAAATTGCAAGAGTTACAACTCTTGATCTAGCTTATTCAAGACAAGGAAAAACCCTTCACTTAGTCAACTAATTATATCATTTAAATGACTCCAAATCTGAATAAACCCTTCATTGATCTAGTAGAAGAAGAGGTCTCACGTGTCCCCCTTGAATTTGAAGCAAAAGGCCCTAGTGGATTTGAAATGGGCCTCGTATTACGCCAACGTGTGAAATCTGCGGTGGAGGCACCGACGTCGGCTTTACTTGGAGAAGAACCACCGAGTCAACTACAAATTGGCTTGGTGCTCCTAAGCTCAAAAGACCCTCCGTAAGCTTAGTCTTGAGTCTAAAAGCTTGGGCCTTGTGATCATGCTAGGAGGTGGCTAATTGACAATCTTTGGTTTAGAAACCCTAGCGGTGGCGCGCGCTTGTGCGGAGTGAGGCGTACGCCTTGGAAGTGCTTGGTGAAGCCATGGGCAAGTCTTTCTGATTGACCTTAAGTAGGGTCACAAACTAGTCAAAATAATGAGAAGGTGTCGGCGGGTTAGATTATTCTGTTTTGATCTCTTCCAACTTTCCAACACTTCCTTGGAGACAAGTTTTTGCAAGGAGGTGGCTCATCGTCGAGGTTGTAATATCGCACTTAAATTAGAAGGGTATGGTAATTTTAATTTGATAATAATAAAAGTTATGAAATTTATTTTATGTCTTTTAAAGGAATAATTTAACTTTGCATTAACCTAAGTTCAAAAGTTAGGTTAAGATAATTTTTTTTAAAATTATCAAATGGATTATAATAGTGTAGTGTAAAAATAAATAAATAAGCATAACCATGAATGTGGTTTTGGAAATTTTTAAATATAATAATAAAGATTATAAGAATTATTATGTTTATCCATGAGAGGATAAAATAATCTACTATATAACTACTAAATGCAAATACCTGCTAAGCCACACGGCGCTCCTACAATAACCCAAAAAAAAATTCGCCACATGGCATCACAGTATTAATTTTGACACGTGGCAGCCTGTGTTTTTTTTAGATTTAAATTAAAAATCACAAATTTGGAGTATCCTACAGTTACCTTAAATTAAAGATCAGTCGAAATAAATTTATATTACTTTATTTCCTTAATTAATATATTTCCACTTTATTCTCGGTAAGCTACTATATGCAGATTTGATATGAAATAAAAATACTGACCAACTGTATGATTTTGTTCAAAAATACTAAACATGTAGATCTCATACAAAACCAACACAAATGTGCAATGTACCTAATATATAGAGATTTGCATATCCACGGTTGGTTACAAAACCGTGAAACAGATGCAATGTATTTAATATATGCAGATTTAGCATAAAAAACTCAACCTGTTGTGCTATGACAAATAGCACACAAACTAAACTTGGTGACAAATACACTTTTGTAACCAAAACAAATGCTGCAAAATTTAATCTGCTGGAATGAACAAAAAATGAACCTGTTGCAAAAACTTTGCCTGATACACATTTCTAAACCAAGAAAATTCCGTAAAATTTAAATCTGTTGGATTGAAACAAAAAAAGTCTGCTGATTGAACCATAAATGAACCTGTCCCAAAAAATAAACCTGCTATACTTTCATAACCAAATAAACTGGATTGCCCAAAAAATAACAATACACTTTATTAAATGCCTCAAAAGTATAACAAATCTGCAATTTCCAAAAACAACCATGCAGGTTTGATTATAAAAAATCCAACTGCAATATCAGCACAATAAAATCAAAACCCTAAAGTCAACATTAATAAATGATATTCCAAATATACTGCAGATTTCAAAAATGTAATAAAGGATACCCTAAAGTTAGCAATATACTACATCTCCGTGTTTTCCATAAGTGTAGAATCAAATATTTTGATCCTTTCAGCACGATCTTGTAGCATAAATTCAATGCTTTTAGGGGTTATAAAACTACAACTTCTCCCACAATATCAGTACAAAATAGTTGAATCATATCAAAATTATGGTTACACAATCGATTGTTCAGCATTTAGCAGGTATGTGCAAAGAACTAAACTAATTTGTTTGCAGAGATATTATATACTGATTATTATGCACTGATTGATGAAAATAGCCAAACTGAATATTGATTATAATATTATGTATACACTCTATACGACTTAGGTGTTTGTTAATATTAAGTAGTTATTAGAAAACTGATTACAAACTAATTTTATTTCCTAAGTCTGAAATGCACATAGATGAGTTTATGAACACATATTTTTAAATGACCGAGGATCTGTTAAATGATGTCCCCATTTCTAGCATAATCTCATTACTTATTGATTTAGTTTGATAATTGCTAGATAGTTAAGTGTTGTGCCTTTCAGAGTGACTGACGTCTTTTGGTCACTTTAGATACTCTTTAGTTACTCTTTAGCATGTAATAATAAGTTTATATAATTATTCTTATGGTCAATTTAGCTATTCTTTAGCATGTAATAACAGTTTATTAAAGCTACTAAACCGAATTTATTTACTACACTGGATAAGGCACACATATTAGAATAAATTGAAAGATTCTAATTTTTGACAAAACTACGGTTACAAAAGATTCTTTAGCATGAAATAATGTTTGACATTCTAATACTTACTACACTGGATAAGGCACAAATATTGTAATAACATTGTATCTCTCTAATTGTACTTTCTGATTTTTTTATTAAGTTGATGGTTATGATAGCAGAGAAAAAACTAAGAAGTTGTTCAATCCTAGGAGGCATCGAAACTAAAAGGTATTGTTTATGTTTATCTGGTTCGATTTGTAATGTTTGATTGTGTTTATTTACAACTAAATCATTAGTCTTCAGTTGTATGATTTAGGTTAACTCTCTAACTGATTTAATAAAATCCTATTGTTTATACTTATCTTCTACGGATTTAGTTCCAGGTTACTAAAACTATGTAATAAAGCTAATCTACTGACTACTCTATGCAAAAAATAATCAGAGTTTAAAGCTAAACTACTAACTTCTAGACATACCTTTATGTCTTTCAAACAGCTTAAGCAATACCAATCCAAAATTTGTAATTTCTGAGTCCAATCCGAGATCCCACATGGCATTCCTATACCATGAATAAATCACTTTAATTAGTGAATAGATTAAAAAAACATATTAAAATAGTCATGTTAAGTGTAAATAGATAGAACCACGACCTTATTGTATATCTTCAATCAGAGTAAGAGGTGTATCTTGGAGGAAAAATGCTCAAACCTGTAATTGCAAATTTTTATAATTCAGTAATTAGAATACAAGTTAATGAGTAATAAAAGATAGTCTTCATTTAGTATAGGAGGCATACCTTTAGATCTTTCAGTTTAGGTTAGGGTTTAGCTCTTGGCTTATGTGTCGAGTCCAATCCCACATGGAATTCCTATAACAAAATAAATAAGTTAAGTACATAATAGATTTAAAAATTAAATTAACATAGTATGATGTTAATTTTAAAGATAAATAACCATGACCTGGAAGTATATCTTGAATCAAAATAAGAGATGTATCTTGGATTTCATGTGTTGAAACTTGTAATTGGAAATTATTCAAAATCAGTAATCACAGTACCAGTTAATTATGATAAAGATAGGCTAAATTTATATGGTACAAGCACTACCTTGTAGAATATGATTCAAAGTGAACTTCACATTTTGGCAGTCTGATTTCCAATTCAGAACCATTTAAAAGTGTAGGGTATATTTTCAGATCTATAAGGAATAGTTTGAAAGTAAGTAATTATATTATAAGTTAAGAAGCAAAAAGAAATAATCTAAATTGAAATGACAGAAGGACTACATTGCATACTATGATCATATTGAACATGACATTCCCAATGTAATATTTTTTTTGTTATCAGGGACAGCTCGTGTGCTCACATGCAATCAAAGAGAGTAAACAATTGCAAAGAATATGGGATATATAGTAAGTTTATCTAGAAAAGCACGTTACAATTAATATCTATTTTTTGTATTCATATTTGTAAATATGTCGATTTGATTTTATGAAATTGTAAATATACCTATTGGGCCAATTAGCCCATTAAATGTTAGCATCATAAATATATATACTTATTTTATGGACCAAATAGCCCATTGATTTTTTAGTAATCTGAAATGTTAAATTTTTTTACTATGAAAATTTTTAATCTGTCTTCTTTCAATCAATTTTTTGTACGAATCAATTTTTCATTATAGCCAAGCAATCATACTATACTTCTCAGATTTATGTAGCTAAATGTATAATATTGTTGAACAATTAAATCACAGAATACAAGTGATTCATATCAAAAACCGAAATATCAATGTTTATGTTGGATCGTTAGAGTTACGTCTGAGGGAACAAAAGCTTTGTTCCCACAGAAGGCACATCGGATTAAAATAGCAAGAAAGATAACATAATGAACTCACGATATATAGTGGAAACCCTGATTAGCAAAACTAGCTTCTCAAGGAAAAACCACTACCTTCAAGCTTCCGCTTGAGAGGATTTTGAAGTGTGTACTTGTCTTATTGATTTCTTGTTCGATTACACTTGTAGCATAGACTCCAAAACACTAGACTTCCCACCTAGATTCGAAGATCACTCCTACAACGATGAATCTGAACTCAACCCTCAAAGACTCACAAACACTTCACTCTCTTTTTCTTCTCAACTGAACGCTCTTCGTTCTACTTTTTCTTCTGCGTCGTTCGAAGTCATCCACAGAATTGAATCCACATTTTTCCTTAAATACAACTTCGGCTTAAACCCTAATTGACACAAAATTAGGAAATACTAGAATCGGATTACAAAGATATGATTTTGTTTTGAAGATAAGATATCACAACCGGTTATATTAATTAAGGAAGGAGTTCCTTAATTAATCCAACCGATTGGATAACGTTTTTCTCTCTCCAATCGCCTTATCTTAGGAAAGATTCCTAGGATCAACACGATCGGGTTTTCTCTCTCCATATCTTTGCGCAATCCGGCTTGATCCTTGGAGCCGAAGTCTTCATCCTCTACCGCGTGGCTTCTTGGTTTGTTTCCTTAACTCAGCACGCTGGATGACTTCTTTCCTTTTGCAGCCTTGATCTGGTCCGTCACTTCAGTTCCTTGAGAGGTAACAAAGCGCTAAGCAAGCCTTTGTTCCCTCTAAGATCCTGTGCTGCAAAGCTCCCTGGGATAACTCTTCTTGTCCCTGAAACACTTGGTACACATATTAGTTGAGTGTTTGTAACCATCAAAACCTAAGGAATTCAACAAATTCCCCCTTTTTGATAGTGACAAACACCCTTAACAATGAAGCATATACCAACTAGAACAAGACAAAACTAACAAGAAAGATTCCCACTAAAAACGCCGTTAGTTCCCCCTTAGTTCAGCAATACGTTTTACCTGTTCTGTTCCCCCTTAGACAATGCTACCTGTCATTTTCCCCCTTTTGGCATCATCAAAAACACAGTAAAGAGTTAGAGAAGAAAGATCAATGCCAGATAAACAAAAAACCCCTTGTCATTAATTAAAAAAAACTTAAACAACATGCAAAGACAGCCAAAACATGCAAAACATCTAAACACAGTCATTAAGCCACACAGGGCACACAAGTCATAGAGAAATAAAAACAACTAAGGAGGATAGATAAGCAAGGGAACAAAGGAGTGGGTGGATGGCAGGTAAACGGTTAGGCATCACTATGACCAGCCGATGGAGCTGATACGTGATGGGAGAGAAGCGCGCGTACGTCTGCCAAGAGAAGCGTCTGCTGAGTAGCCAAATCCTGCACTGCCTGGCAAAGACTTCTCAGATCCTTCCCCAGAGATGATTTCTCATTCAGTTCCCCCTCAGAACTGTCCGCCTCAGAATCTTCCATAGTCTCAGAAATAGCCGGAACACTATCCAGTTTCACCCAGCCTTCGTCACCTTGAAGAACAAACTTCATCTTGTGTAGATTACTGACATCGAAGGGGCGGGAGAAGACACTCGATTCCGCCGAGGAATTGTAGACTTTATGGTACTCAAGAATCTTTTTGACAACTCGAGGGAACGGAAGAGCGTGCTGGTCTGTGTTCCTAGCATGGGACATGTGTTGCATCATAATCCTGGGGAGGCAAATGGGTTCCTTCTTCAATAGTATAGATAGGAGGACAATATCCAAAATCAACAGTCGGTTTTTTTTCTGTCCCCTGGGCGTGATGTTGCTGATCAAGAAGTGGTATAATACTTTGTTGACGGCAGACATCTCAGATATGTCAAGATCACCACTTCCCAAAGCATTCTCAATGCTAGCCACTGCCCACATTGCTTCAGAATATGGAAAATCCTTAGGCCATCTTCCTTTTGGGTACTCGCCATACCCCTCATGTGGGACTCCCAAGGCTACTCCCAACTCAATGCTCGAAACAGATGTACCTTCTCTCCAAGCTTGTAGCTCCCCAGAACGGCGTGGGGTCTGACTTCCATCACATAAGACGAATAGAACTCCCTTATCAAGTCCTCATCCACTCCTTCTTCTTCCACGAACAGCCGACTCCACTTCTGAGCATCCAGTACTGCATACACCTCCTCCAGATAATTCTCCTTAAGGAACTCCGGGTCCACCAGCAATTCTTTTACCACGGACTTATGGCTCATGCTTTTGACTTCATCAGCCGCCACCTTTCCTTTGGCCTTGGCGGGCTGACGACGTTGACTTTTGCGGAGAGGACCAACAGAGACCTTGGCTTTCTTCGCTTTGTTCCCAGTGAGGGGTTCTGACTCCTCGTCAGAAATGACTGTGATAGCCTTCTCGGACTTTTTCTGAGAGCGGGTCTTCCTCTTGGAGGAGTATGCAGTCTTTATCCTTCCAGATGACTTTAGAGAAATAAGTGGTTCCTCCTCATCTTCTTCCTCAACCAATTCCTTGGCGAGACACCTTACAACTCCCTGAATCTTCTCCTTCATAGCCACGTGCTCCTCAGTGGTGACTGGAGTGGTCTCTCTAGGTAACTCCTTTATCTCCTCTTCAATGGGGTCAGGATGGGTTGGAGAGGAATAAACCTCCTCTCTTTCAGTAGAGGATATGGCAGTGGGAACGGCCGGGGAGATTTTAGGGTTAGGGTTTTGTGGAGTGGGTTCTGTGTTTGGGGTGATTGGGGCTATGTAGGGGACCATGGCGAGTTGGTCCTGGGTTGGTGATGGTGGAGGGATAACTTTGGTGGTCGCTGGGGTGGTGGAGGAGGAAGGTAGGGACTGGGTAATGGCGGCGAGGAGAGCGGGGTTTGTCCCCATGAAGGACAGTTTGGCAAGGAGGTTTTGGAGGTCTTGGGCAAAGTTAGTGTTTGAGGCCATTTTTGTGAGAGAGAGAGAGAGAGCTGGGAAGACGAGAGGCAGAGAGGAAGAGGAAGATAACTTGAGGAAGAAAAGAGAATAGTGAAGAGGAGACTTACCTGGAGACCCGAATTATATAGCCATCACAAAATCTTCCAGAAATTCCAAAGATAAAATCTAATCCTTTCAGTTTCCAAAAGATAAAAATTGCAATCTTCCACTTTCCCAAAAACTTGCCAGAATCTCATCCAAATCCAATTGAACCAGCCGAAAGATCTCTTTCTAACTTATTTCCATCAAATCAACCCTTAATGCATGGCGCGTCCCAACACAAGGTTTTCATTATTACATTCTGCCATACACACGTCATCTCAGACCTGCAAGCCACAGAGGCCGAACCGTTTTCCCGCCAAAACAAAAAGTAGTAGGGTGTGATGCTGGGGGTTAGTTACCAGAGAGGGTACAAAAGACCATCACACCAAAATATATGATATTTGCGATTGATTTTTACATCATGCCTGAGGGGTCTCCAGTTGTGGATGATTAGATGGGATCATAGGAGACATCAAGCAAGGCGGTTACGGGTGAGCTGTAGAATCAACTATCATTTGGGCTTATGATGAGGGAACAAAACATCAAGTTGATTCTTTTGGGCCAAAATAGAGCTGATTCATGTGACATGTGATAACATAGATGACCATGCAAGACATTCGGTACATAAAGGAAGTAAAAGCACATAGTCAAGCTTTTCGAAAATTAATACCCAAGGAAGCTAATGCATAATAAGGCATGAAGATTCGACTTTCACAGTTTACCACGTAATCTAGCCAATCATCGAGGGAACACAACACATAGACATGTAGTTAGGGGAACAAACCAGACTTCGTATGGAACTGAATGTAGAGTTCCCCAACAGGTGTCCTAATGAGAAAAGTGGCATTTGATTCTTTGTTCCACGAGATCCCTTATTTGGCAATCTTTCTCAACACAGTTATGACTTTTCTAGATGTACATGGTACCTGAAATTTTCACACAAGGAACAAATTTTGACACCAGGCCTTTGAGTCTCAAGTATTCCATGCAGAAGTGAGGTGAGACTCGCTTTGTTCCCTGTCAAGTAACTGACCCTTGAATGAATGAAACACTAGGAATATTCCTCACTTTATCCTGCACAGAAAGAGTTAGTTCTTGCGAACCCAGACAAGCTTATACTTTCTGGGTTTGGGAGCAACATATCTAATCTTAGGAGGTTCAACTTCTATATGCTCCCTAGTAGTGCGAGCAATCTCCTCATTATGTTGCTTCAGCAGGCACTCTTGCTTGTAATGACCAGAATGCCCGCAATACCAACAGACCCTTTGACACTTCAGATCAACATACTTGCTCTGTCCTGGCCAAATTGTTTTGTTAGCAATCCTTGATTGAAAATCAATATTATTGGACTTATTGCTTTGGGATTGCTTCAGCCAAATTGCATGAGCCTTCTGTCCATGATACCAAGCCTTGCCTTCCTCAGTCGAATTAGAACAGTCTTTGCCTTTGTTCCCTCCGGCGGAACATTCCCCCTTTTCTTTTACAGACTGTTTTCCTTCGACTTTGGAGCCTTTTTTCTTAGTGTCATCAACATGAAGCTTAGGTTGATAGCCAATTCCAAAGCGAGGTACTTCCTTCTTTTCAAGTTTCTTTTCATTCTTGGCTGCAACAAAGACAATACCTTTTGGCTCGTCCTTTTGTTCCTCACTTAGTTTGGTTAGATCACTAGAAAGTTTTGCATTTCCTAGTTTTAACATTAAAGACTCAGCCTCGAGTGAGGAAACAGTGGACTCTAGAGACTTAATCTTTTCAGTGAGTTCTGGACACTCAGAGCATGTGTTTGAAGAGGAAGATGAACCTTTCTCAAGCGTGATCACTTTTTCAGCCCAAACCTGATTTTCTTCGATCAGACCTGAGATCGATTCATATTTCTCTTCGAGTTGCTCACTGAAAAGACTACTCTCGCGAACGAGATTCTTAATGAGAGAGATCAAGCTTTCTTTATATTTGCATTTTAAGCTTGATATAAGATCAGATTCAGTTACCTCATCGTTGATTACCTCTTCCTTTGTCTCGTTTGGAACTTCAACGACCATTAAGCATACATCCCTGGAATGTGACGAATCTTCGTCATCTGAGTCTGATTCTCCCCAGGTGGCAACCATTGCTTGCTTCCCTTCATTTGCTGGAGGCATTCCTGCCTTCTTTTTGAAGCAGTTTCTGGCCATGTGTCCCTTGTTCTGACAGTGGTAACAAACCACATCTTTCATGTCTCTGTTCCCTTCAGAGGAACTGGGCGAGTCTTTGTTCCGAGACCATATCTTCCTCATTGCCCTTGTGATAAGAGCAACATCTTCATCTCCATCCTCATCTTCATCGCCCATTTGAGACAGATCAAATGCCCTTTCCACCTTCAGGGCAATGCTCTTCTCCTTCTCCTCTCCTTTCTTGTTTATCTTATGGTTATAGATAGAGGTGTTGATTTCCAACTTAGCAACCACCTCTTCCATAGTAAGAGTCTTGACGTCTGTTTGAGAGTAGAGGGCAAGAGCAATGGCATCCCACCGAGTGTTGAGACCTTGCATGAAGTGATGAGTCAACTTCCAGTCTGGCATTGTTTCACCAAGGTACTGAAGCTGACCAACTAGCCCATGGAACCTGGAGTAGTACTCTTGAATGTGTTCATCTTTCCCTTGAGAAACTTGGTCATACTCCTTGATCAGAGAAAGGATCTTGTTCTTCTTTGTGTCTTCATTTCCTTGATGAAGGCGCTTTAAAGCATCCCAGATCTCCTTAGCAGTTTTGTAGCTCATGATTTTCTTGAGATCTGAGGGAGAAAGAGCCATGTGGAGGATCTTCTTGGCCCTGTTGTTTTTCTCCAATTTCTTCCAGTCCTCATCGGTGTAGTCGATCTTTGGTTTTGGCTTAGTCTCATCTTCATCATTCTTGATAACCAAAGGATCGACTTCTATGACTCTCCAGATCTGTCCGTCGAGGGAACAGATGTGGGACTCGATTTGTTCCACCCACCAATCATACTCACCGACCTTCAGCATTGGCGGCTTCCAGAATGAATCACCGATTGCATTGCTTGACGACGACATCTTTCCTGCAAATTCTGTAACGAAAACAATCTAGAGCACCAGACTCTGATACCAATTGTTGGATCGTTAGAGTTACGTCTGAGGGAACAAAAGCTTTGTTCCCACAGAAGGCACAACAGATTAAAATAGCAAGAAAGATAACAGAATGAACTCACGATATATAGTGGAAACCCTGATTAGCAAAACTAGCTTCTCAAGGAAAAATCACTACCTTCAAGCTTCCGCTTGAGAGGATTTTGAAGTGTGTACTTGTCTTATTGATTTCTTGTTCGATTACACTTGTAGCATGGACTCCAAAACACTAGACTTCCCACCTAGATTCGAAGATCACTCCTACAGCGATGAATCCGAACTCAACCCTCAAAGACTCACAAACACTTCACTCTCTTTTTCTTCTCAACTGAACGCTCTTCGTTCTACTTTTTCTTCTGCGTCGTTCGAAGTCGTCCACAGAATTGAATCCACATTTTTCCTTAAATACAACTTCGGCTTAAACCCTAATTGACACAAAATTAGGAAATACTAGAATCGGATTACAAAGATATGATTTTGTTTTGAAGATAAGATATCACAACCGGTTATATTAATTAAGGAAGGAGTTCCTTAATTAATCCAACCGATTGGATAACGTTCTTCTCTCTCCAATCGCCTTATCTTAGGAAAGATTCCTAGGATCAACACGATCGGGTTTTCTCTCTCCATATCTTTGCGCAATCTGGCTTGATCCTTGGAGCCGAAGTCTTCATCCTCTACCGCGTGGCTTCTTGGTTTGTTTCCTTAACTCAGCACGCTGGATGACTTCTTTCTTTTTGCGGCCTTGATCTGGTCCGTCACTTCAGTTCCTTGAGATGTAACAAAGCGCTAAGCAAGCCTTTGTTCCCTCTGAGATCCTGTGCTGCAAAGCTCCCTAGGATAACTCTTCTTGTCCCTGAAACACTTGGTACACATATTAGTTGAGTGTTTGTAACCATCAAAACCTAAGGAATTCAACAGTTTACTTAAGAATTAGCACCCAGTTATATCCAAACTCCCCCTGATTATTGTTTGTTCACGTTTTATTGAATAAATCCATTCGATGATTTCAAACGAAAGGGATGACCAGAGTTATAGATAAATATATAAACACAGAGACAGATTGAGAGAGAGAGACTCACGAAAATAAACCATGCTTCGTTCAGACAACTTCGGACTTTGAGTTCAGAGGAAAACTCCAGATGGGCTTCGGAACTTGCGATCCATATTTTCTTTCTCCGAGAAACTTAGGGTTTTGGGAACCTTCCAGTAGCAACTCCAGATCTACTCATCAAGCCGTTTTTTCCTTTGCATGTTACAGAAAAAAAAGTAGAAGTGATGTTTTTCTTTGGATCTGACAGAGATAGTCGATGGATTTGAACATGCAAAGGAGATTAAGCTCTTTTTTTCGGATCTGTGAGCTCTAGATCTCCTTCTGGAGTTTGTTTAGGGTAGATATCCATCATTGGGTCACAAAAAACTCGGATCTGTAATCTTTAGATCAGAGTGTTTTTGGAGAAAAAAAAGTTGGATCTGGAAGATTTACAAAAAAGAAAGAGAAGCAGATTGTGGATGGAATTTCCAGAAAAGGAAATATGAAGAAAATCCCAAAAATTTTAATTTGTAATGAGAAATGGAGATGGAATTTGAAAGAAGCAAAAAGAAAAGAATGTTCTTCCCTATTGAACATAAAAGAGAGAGAGAGAGAGAGAGAGAGAGAGAGAGAGAGAGAGAGAGAGAGAGACTGAAACGAAAAAGAGGCGAAAGAAAAATGGTTAGGGTTTGTCCGATCAGTGGCTTTTGTAATTTTTTTTTAAAATACAAAATAAATGGAAATTGGGCTAAAGAACTAAGCTTGATCTGCAATGATCGGCTGAAATTAATTGGGCTTTAAGTCCATTTATTATTTAAATGGGCTAATTGAAGTCGGACATGTAACTAGGCTTGATTTAAAAATATGAAGCCTATTATTAACCCAATTCGATGTATGTGTTATTATTTTTAGCCTATTCCAATATTATTTTGGCCCATATGTCCATTTATTCTTTATAAATTTTATTTTTAATATTAAAACAAATATTTAGTATGTACAAAGTTGTATTATTTAAAAGTGTTTATATATTATTATAAACTTAAAATAAATGATTAGTTTGTATATTTATTTATTTTGTCTAACCCCATATGAAAAACTACTTAGCCAAATTTTACTATTAATAAAGTTATGGAGAGTTCCGACTCTTTTTATATAATATATTTTTTTAATATCTTTAATATTTGTATTCAATTAGTCATTTTTTATATAAGAATTTCTCTACTTCTATAACAGTCATTAACTAAATATTTCTATATGAATGAAATATATAATTTTAATATACTATTTTTACAAATGTAAGAAAAAATAAACAAATCCCGTGTACTACACTAGTAATTAACCTAAGTAGGTTATATCTTTCATTCATGAATTATTTAAATTATGTTAATATTAATTTATATAAAATTATCTTGTTAAGCATAAAGTAATTAAAGTAAGAATAATAGAATATTGACTTAAATATGGTTAAGCTAATAAGAAAACATAACTTAAGCTTAAAACTAAGCTAATTTAAATTTTCCTCAACATAAAGTTTTGGTTAAAATGTATAAATAAACTTAGGATAAGTTTGGGTAATTTTTATAACTTTTGAAAAATAAATTATGGGCATTTTTGCCACAACTTAAAAAGTTGGGCAAAAATGCGTAATTAAGCAAAATAAGGGGGGCTGTGTATACTTTGTGGTTGTCTTTAATCTTCAGCCAAGCAGCCAACACGCAACTTTTGGAGCTATCGGCCATGGCCGATTTTGGCCCGAAATCGAGCTCGATTTGTACAATTGAGGATTAACATCTTACGTGTAATCTCTTCTTAAAATCGGGAAGAATCACCTCAAAATAAAATCAAATTTCCCTTGAAAAGGCAAGAAATATTCTTGAACGCGTCTTTGCATTTTTTGACTAAATAGGATTTTGGCACAAACTTGTGACGATTATGTTGGGTTTTTCGAGACCTATCTAAGCCCTATAAATAGAGCTTCACCCATGAAGAAGATTTATCTAATTTCGAACGCAAAACTCACGAACCCTAGCTTTCGACCGCGACTGTTCATCGATTAATTCTGACCACCACCGTGCTTCATTGTTGCAATTGGATTCAACAAGTCGTCCTCTTCAAAATCCTATTGTTCCCAGCCCCGGTGGTCCTCCGACGAGGCCGGTTTTATCGTTTTCCGACCCGGTGTCTTGCGCGAGTTTCCGGTAGCCATTTCCCTTCAATTCGGTTTTGGTTTTATTTTTATTTTAATTAATCTTGATTAATTACATTAATATGGATTAGTTAAAAATTATGTTAGGCTAAATTAATTTTATTTGTATTAAAATAAAATTAAATATTTTTTTGGGTAGTATCGTATATTATGAATTGTTAAATTATAACATTTCATCTAGATAATATGTTGGGTTAGAAATTATTAAAATTTTAAATAAATTATTGGATCAATTTATTTATGTTATGATTATTTAGAATATACGACTAAATGATTTTTAGTATCGTATAAATAATTGTTTATTAAAAAGCCTTGAAAATTGATTTATTTAGACTTAAATAAATTCAATTAAAAACCGAGACATGTATCCTTCAAATTTCGATATTGAATAAATTATCTAATTATAATTTATTTATTTTGTGTGATTTGGGTACGTATCAGAATCACTTTTGAAACGGAATTAAAGCATGAAGTCAATCTACTATTCGAAAGCAACCGTTCCCGTTACGCCGTTCGACCTTCTTCGTAACTCAAGGCAAGTGGTGGTTCGCTCTTGTAATTTATTCCAGATTTTTCTTACTTGACAATTAATCGATTGTTTTAATTAAGTTGGGATCAATATTCTTAAATTGTGTTTGGGAACTTGTTTGTTAAATTGGTGTAAAAATGAACCTTATATATTAGGTTATATATTTTTCTAGCAATTACACTCTTATATATATTTATTGTCATAGGGTGCTAGATTAACTTTGGTGTAGATTTGGTGTGGACTTGTATGCTTAGTTAGCACGAGTATTCGTATGAACGTTATTTACCTTGCGAGGTTTAGATGTTTCTTTATAACTTGGTATCTGGAGGATTATTTCCCTAATACTTTTTGGTCATGACCTATCCTTATTCGAATATAAGTGGTGGTGCACTTAGCTAGTGTCATTATTCAGGATTCGTCCCTTGATATATCTCATATCGAGATTGGTATAAATTAAAAGCTTTAACGTAAATGCACGTTTTGATATTAAATAAGATAAGTGCTTTATGCACATAATTAATATATGTCAGGCGAGAAGTACAACGTGAAACTCGCCCAGACTCTTGTCTAAAGTAAGTCCCCTTTCCAATCTGGATTCGCATTACGCGGTGAGGTTGGTCGAGGACCCAAATAGTCAAGTAGTCGTTTTTTTTAAAACTTTGATGTGATAATTATAAATGTTCCCAAACAAATTCATTTAATTCTCATAAGACTCAATTTGTTGGAGTCTTCTCTTGAAGCATATCTCTTCTATTGTTTCACTGAGATATTTTTAGTAATGTATCGTCTACTGACTTTTATTCGGGAGACAATGATAGTAACTGGATACAATCACACATAACCTTTCCTTTCATACCCTTATTCAGTCTTTCATTAGACTAACCAACCTTTCTATATCCTTGTATGATTGGCTGGTGTCATTTGTCCTATATGGCACATCAATGTTGGTATCAGACCACATTAAAGTAACAAATCGAAGACGAAGGCTTTCGTTGAAGATTGTGATTTAAAGTAATATTATTTTTAAAGTTGTCTAGTGTTGATTTAGTTTTCTTAAATAAATGTAATACTTAGATAAGTTAGTCATGTATTTAGGGTTTATTTAAAAAGTCTTTCGTTATATTGTAATTTAGAGTTGTAAAACTTATCTCTTCAGTTTATGAGAAAAGATTGAAATAAAGGTAAGTATTTATTTTAAAAAGTATTATGTTATTTACTCTTTCTAATGATTGTATTTAAGTATAGTTGTTCAAATTAAAGCCTAGGATGGCAAGTCTGAGGTCACTGGCGTGTGGCACTACCGACATAAGTCGGGGGTGTTACAAAGGATATGAGAAGGAATCCTAGCGGTGGCGCAAATGGGAGAGGGTGCACGGCGTTGGTAGGGCTCGGGAGAGGGTGCATGAATCTGAGGATGAGCTTGAGGAAAAAGAAGAAGTCCTTGAGGAGGAGGAAGAAGAGATGGATCATGCATGTGAAGGCTACAGAAGGTGAGTGCTTTGTGGTCAAGAAGACCTTAGTTGCAACCGAGAGCTCAACTACTCCAAATCTGCGAGAGACAATTTTCCACACAAGGTGTCTCATCAAGGGTAAGGTTTGTACTGTCATTATAGATGGGGGCTCATGTTGCAATATCATCGACCAAGAGGTGGTAAACAAGTTCAATCTTTCTACTACTCCTCACCTACAACCCTATACTTTATGTTGGTTGAATTCTGACAGTCCTCTTAAAGTGAAAGAGCAAGTTACCATTCAGTTCTCCATTGTTGGATATGAGGATGAGGTGGTTTGTGATGTTTTGCCTATGACGGGAATCCTTCTCCTCCTAGGAAGGCCTTAGCAATAGGACCGAGGGGTGATTCACCAAGGAGTCTCCAACGAGTATTCCTTTCACATGAAAGGCAAGAGAATCACTCTCCACCCCTTGTCTCCCCATGAGATGATGGCATATCATGTGGCTAGGGAGCAAAGAAAGGCTCTAAAGCAGAAAGAAGAGAAGTCTAGAGGTCAGAAGCTTGCTATTGAAAACAAAGGAGCCGCATCAAACCACATGCTCCTTGCCAAACCAAAGGAAGTTGTTCAAGCCATTCAGGGAAGTAAAGTGTGCTTTCTTATCATTTTTAAAGATGTTTTGCTTTCACCCCAAGAATTGGATAACCTACCTCCTTCTATTGTTCGTCTTTTGCAGGACTTTGATGACTTATTCCAAGAAGACGTTCCAAGTGGACTGCCACCAATAAGAGGGATAAAGCACCAAATAGACTTCATACCCGATGCTACACTCCCTAACCGAGATGCCTATAGAACCAACCCCGAGGAAACTAAGGAGTTCCAAAGACAAGTATAAGAGTTGCTTGACAAAGGGTATATGTGGGAGAGTCTTAGCCCATATGCGGTGTCGGTGATCCTTGTCGTCAAAAAGGATGGCTCATGGAGAATGTGTGTGGACCGTCGAGCCATCAACAACATCACCATTAAGTACCACCATCCAATCCCTCGCTTGGATGAAAAGTTGGACGAGATCCATGGCTCAAGTGTCTTCTCCAAAATTGACCTTAAGAGTGGGTATCATCAGATTAGAATGAAGGAAGGGGACGAATAGAAAACAACTTTCAAGACAAAGTATGGTTTGTATGAATGGATGGTAATGCCTTTTGAATTAATCAATGCCCTAGTACATTCATGCGACTGATGAATCATGTTTTAAGGGCTTTCCTAGGTAAGTTTGTGGTAGTATACTTTGATGACATCCTAGTGTATAACTAGAATTTGCATGATCATGTGTCATCTTAAGTTAGTGCTTGAAGTGCTTAGAAAAGAGAAGCTCTAAGCAAATTTTAAGAAGTGTCACTTTTGCTCGGATCACGTGGTATTTCTTGTTTTTGTTGTGTGCAGGGATGGCATAAGAGTTGACGAGGAGAAGGTGAAAGCCATCAAGGAGTGGCCTACTCCGACAACTATGACTCAAGTGCGTAGCTTCCTTGGCTTGGTTGGGTTCTACCGTCGTTTTGTGAAGGACTTTAGCACCTTGGCCACTTCCCTCACCGAGCTCACAAAGAAGAATATGGCATTCAAGTGGGAGGCGCCGCAAGAAGAAGCCTTTTGTGCACTCAAGGACAGGCTCACCCATGCGCCACTTATAGCTTTGCCTAATTTCAACAAAACTTTTGAGATTGAGTGTGACGCTTCAGGGATCGGTCTTGGAGGTGTACTCATGCAAGAAGGCAAGCCAATCTAGGGAAACAATCTCCAATCTTCACAAATCTTCAATGGAACTCTAAAAAAACACTTAGGGCTAGAGAGAGTGGCAAAAAGAGGTAGAAGAGAGTACCAAAAAAATCCTAAAAAAGTATTTATACCGTCCTAAAATAAAAGGGGGTGAAAAAATAAGAATTTGGGTCCACGGGCCAACCGCACGGTTTGTGACAAAACCCGCACGATTTGTCACAAACCATGTTTCTTTACAGCATGTGTTACAGAGTCTAAATCTTGGACTTAGCAAGGGCGCACGATTTAGGATAGATTGGCACTGTTTGTAGCAAACTGTGCCGAACTGCGATACGATTTTGTAATCGTCATAACTTTTGATTTCCTAGTTCAAACGTGCTGAAATTTGGAGGAGTTATAGTTGACATTGTGATCTTAATTTGGCGTTGGAATCACTAAATTCGGAGTTACGTAGAAAAAGTTATACTTCTCTAAAGATGGGACAGAAAATAGAGATCTTTTGCGCGCCAAGGCGAGTTCTTTGTCGTCGTTCATCTTTTTATTCGACTGTGTGCATCTCCTATGAAGCCCATGCCTCGTAATGCACCTCCTATGCCCGCTAAAGTATATGAAAACATGCAAAGACTCGTGTAGACCTCTAAACTAAAGAAATTGATGCAACTAGCTAAAAATGCAAGATAATAAACGTGGAAATGCCTAAACTATAGCCTAAATGCATGTCCTAAATATGTATAAAATGGATGTCATCAAATGCCCCTAAGCTTAACCCTTGCTTGTCCTCAAGCAAGTACACAATCTATAAATCGACAAACGTGTCAAGGTTATTTTTACCCAAGAGACAAGTGAACAATGATCATAAGAGTCCAAACATAAGACAAGTGCAATCATAGCATACTTTGCAATCAATGATAGAGATGTAGATAGTTCCTCTACTCCAAACCTCACAAGGATAAAGAAATGAAGTCACTCCACTTATGTGTTTCGGTTTGTGTTTCGCTCAATTCTCTACTTTGAATGCTAAACTACCATAGGCTTGCAACAGTGTCCTAAATCTCCACTACGGAAGACCATGTACATAACAAAAATCATGAGGACTTTACATGGTTGTAATGGGGCCAAGGTATTGGATTAAGGTAAGGATATACTTAGGCCATGTGGTGCTAAATCCGAGGAAGAGAATTTCCAGGACGACACCAAGCTTGTAACGATCCTTCACATCTAATTTTATTCTTCAAACCCATACAACAAAACCCTTTTGATGCTTGATAGCAGGGTTTAGTCGTATCACCTGATCAAAATAAACCTAAACAAGTAGCAAAGGCAAGCAAGGGTTGAATCCCACAGGGAGGAAGTAATCTTTCAGAGTGCAAAGTCGTTTATCAAAGGTAACAAAGGGGGGAATTGGTTGATTGTTGTGAAACAAGTAAACAAAGCAAAGTAAACAAAACAAAAGGTTGAAATCAATTGGGGAAAACACTTAGCCAAACAAATATCCACCATTCATATGATTGATTGGTCCTAGGTTATCTCTATTCCTTCCTTTGATTATTTATGTCCCTATTCTAAATTAGTTACCAGTCCTACCAGTCCAGGCAACCCTAACTATTAAACAATCCCTACCAACCTTCAAGATTTAATTCAATAGCAGCAAGAAGCATAAGAATTAACCAGGATACATGCAACACCACAACCCGCAGTATTTAACATATAATCAAATCTCTTTCATAATAAACTAGTCCTACCAGTCCTAGAATATCATGGATGCTACAACAGATAAGGAATCTCAACCTGAAATATCCAAACCCTAGTAATAGACAATTACTAATATTAACTAGTTGGCCAAACCAGTCAAATCAATAAGAAACAATAAGAATATGCTCAAGAGAAAAGATATAATCCAAAGGAATAGGAAATAGAGTTATAACCTCACAATCATGAATCAAATAAAGGCTTCAATTATCGGACTAAGCAAAGGGTGCTTCGTTCTTCATAGTTCAAAGGAAAACAATGCTGAAATGGAAAAACTGAATTATAACGTCATTATTAACAATGAAAGGGAAACTAGGTTAAATAACCTAACCCTAAAGCTAAAGTGAAAAGATAACGAAAACAATCCTAAAAGGAAATAAAGTATAATGTTCGAAATAATAAAAGAAAGAAAATCGAAAAAGGTAAAAAGAAAGAAAGTTCGGAAATCCTCGCGGGCTCGCTCCCGTGTCATTCTGCGGTCGCGGAAAGAAATCCACGGTCGCGGAAAATAGAACTTTGCTCTCGACTTCATGGACGCTGGGGAATTTTCCGCGGGCGCGACACATTTTCCGCGGTCGCGGATTTTCGCCTGTAGACCCGGCTGGGTCTATGCTTCGACTTGGCCGCGATCAACTCTACCTCCGTCTGCGGTCACGGCTCTCCTCTATTCTCCTTCGTGTGGCTTCTTCCTTCTATCTTCCTTGGTCTCCTCAAGTGGTCTACTTCTCGTCTTCAATAAATCTTCGTTTAAGCTTCTCTAGACCACTGAATCCACACTTCTACTCTCCAACTCCATACTCCACAGTTGTGCTCTAAACCCATACAAATGGCACCCAAAACACCGGTAAAAACTCCTAGATAAGCACTACAAAGTAGAGCTGATCAATGCTAAATTGTCTCCTTTCCTTGCTTATTCTTCCTTGCTTTTATTTAACTTTTAATCATTTTTTATCATTTTTTTGCCTTTTTTTTAGCAAGGAAGAAAAAGGAAAAATAAAGCATTACAAGGCTTAGTCATATCCAACCACTAACATACGCAACCTCCCCCAAGCCCGGGTCAAGTCCGCTCAAGTCCACACTAGCAAAACAAATCAGCTATCCTAATCCCCGGATGGGTAGGAAGAATAAGTAGGCTCGGTATGCTTTTGTGGAGCTTCCAAAGAGAAAGACAATTAAGGCACAGAGGGGCTTCAAGCAGAGGAAAACATATATAGGGTGGCCAGGAATAAGGGGTTAAAATGAAATAATGCCTCAATCATATTAATGTCATGTACATAATGTAGCCTTGAAAAAGGTATTAATGCAAGTTCTGGAGTTAGCAATCAAAGAGAGATTCACACATATAGAGAAAAAGAGAGGTCTTGCACAAAAATAGTCCTAAAAGGCCAAAATCTCACCGGCGTTTTGTCTAGAGCATCGGTCCTAACACATCCCAATCAAAGATCACATGCTCAAGCCAATTGTCTAAAGTTCAAACCCTCATAGTCATGCTCATAATGCAATTGCAATATCAACAGCCAAAACATATTAAGAGGATTCATAACTCATGCATTACAAGAAAAACAACCAGAGGGAATCAAGCAAAAAGGATCAAATCCAACATCCATAATGCAATTCATGGAAACAAGTTCATAATGATGAAAAAAATGCAAAGACAACTAAATCTAGGATGAACTAAGATGATAATGCAAGTCTACATGTGAATTGCTCCCCCAAGCTAAACCCTACATTGTCCCAATGTAGAAAAATAACAAAAGAAGAGGAAACTCACATCTAGAGTCTTGGGTTGCCTCCCAAGCAGCGCTTCTTTTGGGTCATTAGCTTGACCTCCCACCACTTTCAAGTACTCGGATCGGGAGGGTCGGTGGTACCCTGCTTGATCAGATCAGGCTTGACAACAGGCTTCAGTCGATGACTTTTAACTTTGAACTTTCTTGAGTTTTTATGCCATAACTCAACCGTCACACCTCTTAGAACTCGAGTAACCCGATATGGTCCTGACCATCTTGTTCCTTTAGTTCCTGGAAACATGGCAGATTTCTCATGAAGTAACAAAACCATATTTCCACACTTGAACTCAACCTTTGTTCTAGCTTTCTTTCTTGTCTTGGGAGTTTGCCTTTTCATTGCTTTAGCAGTTTCACCACCATTCGGGTCCGAATCTCCCAAAGACTCATCAAGCAAACCAACTATGTCAGATAAGATCTCATCTTTCCCAGGATCAACCTCAATCTTACAGCATGTACCCAAAACGGGAGTTGGTGGAGTGTCTTTGTATATCTCAAGGAAATAATCCTTGAAATATTTATACTCGGTCTTCTCTTCCCCTATTGTGAATGAAAGCTTCCCATTCTTGACATCAATATTAGCCTCAGCGGTGGCTAAAAATGGTCTCCCAAGGATGATGTGAGTTTTATCACTAACCTCCATGTCAAGTATCACAAAATCTCCTGGTATGAAGAGTTTTCCCACTTTCACATGGACATTTTCTATTATGCCAACAGGATGAGTAACAGACCTATCAGCCATAAGGAGACGCATCTTGGATGGAACAGGCTCACCCAATTTCAGTTCTTTGTAGATTGACAAAGGCATAACATTGACACTAGACCCGAGATCACAAAGACAATTATAAGTTAGACTGCCAAAATATGCAGGGATAAAGAATTCACCCAGATCTTGCAGTTTCTTTGGCATCTTCTCAGCACACTCCATTGTCAGGGTCACAGTCACATAGTCCTCCAGCCTTCTCTTCTTGATCAGAATCTCTTTCAGAAACTTAACATACAAATGCATTTGAGTGAGGATATCTGTTAAAGGTATGCCAACATACAACTTCTTCATCATCTCCTTAAACTTCACAAATTGGTGCTCTAGCTATATCTGAATCCTTCTATGAGGAAAAGGCAGGGGTGACTTGTATGGCGGGGGAGCAACATACTTGGGTTCTTCTTCTTGTGGCTTCTCCACATGCTCCTTTGTTGCTTCTTTTTCTTTTAGAATGTGCTCCTCTAACTGTTTTTCTTCACTCAGAGAGACAACCCTGCAATGCTCCTCGGGGTTGACTTCAGGTTGACCAGGAAGTTGACCAGCCGGCCTAGGAACATTCATAGCAATTTGGGCCAAATGACTCTCCAATTGGTACATCCTCTTAGGCAAGATCTCGAAGCTGTCAACCTTCTTAGATAAGGCTTCTAACTGAGAAGCCACGGTCCCTTGAATTTTAGCCATTTCCATCAACACAGACTCAAGTGCAGAGCTCTCAGATGATTGTACGGGAGCTTGATTTTGTGGTTGAGAGACTCTCGGTTGGAACCCAGGTGGTGGTCTTTGCTGAGCATCGTCATTCTTGTAGGAGAAGTTTGGATGATTCCTCCACCCAAGATTATAGGTATTAGAATACAGATCATTCCTAAGACCTCTGTTGAAGTTATTCATGTAGTTTACTTCTCCTTGAGACTCGTTCTGGGAAGCGAAGAGTTGACACGATGATATAGTATGGTTACCCTCTCCACAAAACTGACAAGCTACACTAGAAACAGCCTGTGTGGATTGCCCTGCACCTTGCGCTTGAGACTTTTGCACTAACAGATTCAGCCTCTTGATATCTTGTGCCATAACATCTATTTGAGCATGTTGGTATGTCTCAGAATTAACCTCATACATCCCCGCATGTTTCTTGGAACTTGAAGTAGATCGGGGATCACTGTAATAGTGAGAGTGTTGAGCAGTACTCTCAACCAAGTCCCAAGAATCATCAACTTCCATACTCATGATTCTTCCACTCGCTGAAGCATCAATGATTAGCCTGGTAGAATTGTCAACAACGTTGTAAAAGACATGCAACATGGTCCATTTTTGTTGCCCATGGTGGGGGCACAACATCAGCAATTCCTTGAATATTTCCCACCCTTCATAGAGAAACTCTTCATCCTTCATCTTGAATGCAAGAATTTGATTCCTCATCTCAGCAGTCTTCTTTGGTGGAAAGTATTTGTTGAGGAATGCCTTTGCTAACTCATCTCAAGTTGTTATCGAGCCAAGAGGTAGGGCCTTGAACCAGGCTTTGGCCATGTCTCGCATAGAGAACGAAAAGACTCACAGGAAAAGCGCATCTTGGGATACCTCATGGATCTTCACAGTGTCCATTAACTCAATAAAGGTCGCCAGATGTTGGTGTGTGTTCTCAGAAGGTAGACCTCCAAATTGATTCTGTTGAACCATGTTGATCAAGGAAGGTTTCAGCTCGAAGTTACGAGCTTGCACAGGAGGTCGGACCACATCAGAAATAGGACCAAGGTGATTTGGCATCACATAATCACCAAGCGTCTTACGTTGCCCTTGGACTTCCAGAGGAGGATCGTTTCCCACTTTGTTGTCACCCATCGCTTGTTCTCTGGCTTCGAGTTGTTGTCTTCTTCTGGCACAAAAAGTACGCTCAGGTTCGGGATCGTAGTCGTTGAGATTACCAGCGCTCAGGACACTTCGCATCTGAAGAAAACAGGCCTGAAAACAAAGCAACAAAAAACAAGATCAAAAATAAAACAAAGACTTAGTCGAACCAGTTGTAGGAAAACAACTGATACTAGCAATAGTCCCCGACAACGGCACCAAAAACTTGATAGGACAAAAACCTACCCACAAGCTTATGGGTTCAGTTGTAGCTTTTCAAGTGTCGTTCCCAACGAGGACTATGTAGTATCTTTTGTAAACTTAAACTAGTAAGCTAAGCCGTAAGAAAGGAAGATGCGTTTGTCTAATAACTAAGGAAATAAGAAAACAAGAAACAAAATTGCAAAATATGGTTGTAAATAATTAGGGAGAAGATCCTAGGACCAGGGATCCCCACAACAATGTCTTGGTAAAGTTATAGATATCTGCTTGAAATTAGTCTGAACCTGTATGAAGATAAACTATCTAAAGTCTCTACTAACTCCTTTCAGACGATAATAGATGTGCCTAAATTATAACTAACAATCGATGTCGCACAAAGCTAATCAAATCTAGACCCTTTGGGCACTTAGAATCTAGGATCAAACCGGGTTAACATTTGTTGTCGCGCTCTGCTAAGTCTAGGCAAACTTAGGGTTTCTATGATAGCTTAGGAATCCACAAGAGTAGTTAGGTTGCTATCGCACAGATAACACTCAGGTTCAATACCTAGTAATCTGATAAAGTAATCTCCTTTCAGACTCATACCCTATCTGGGTTATCTATTAAGGTTTTCTCCTTTCAGACTCAAACCTAATAGAAACCTAATCAACATTCATTAATTGCATTAAGAACTCTAGGATTGAATCAGACAAGGTTCCAAATTTCAATTCAGGAAAATATCATACACAAGTCTACCAATCCATTATTGGGATCACCCCAACCTTAGAATTAAGAGATTTAGCCAGACATGCTTGGAGAAACAATCAAAAATATCATATGAACAAAAGAAATCATTCAACTAAATTAGAAAAAGAGAATTATTTGATCCAATCCAGGGAAACAATCTTCAATCTTCACAAATCTGCAGGGGGAGTTGCACGGTTTGTCACAAACCGTGCCACTTTATAGAGGCTAAATTCTGGACTCAGCAAGGGCGCACGGTTTAGGATAGATTGGCACGGTTTGTAGCAAACTGTGCCGAACTACAACACGATTTTGTAATCGTCATAACTTTTGATTCTTTGGTCCAAACGCGCTAAAATTTGGAGGAGTTAAAGTTGACATCGTGATCTTAATCTGGCGTTGGAATCACTTAATTCAGAGTTACATAGAAAACGTTATACTTCTCTAAAGATGAGACATAAAACAAAGATCTCTTGCGCGCCAAGGCGAGTTCTTTGTCGTTGTTCATCTTTTTATTCGACCGTGTGCATCTCCTATGATGTCCATGCCTCGTAATGCACCTCCTATGCCCGCTAAAGTACCTAAAAACATGCAAAGACTCGTGTAGACCTCTAAACTAAAGAAATTGATGCAACTAGCTAAAAATGCAAGATAATAAACGTGTAAATGCCTAAAATATAGCCTAAATGCATGTCCTAAATATGTATAAAATGGATGTCATCAATGGACCCAATAATACAACTCCTCTTGATCTAATGCAATATGCAACCAAAGACGGGAGAGCAAGGAAGAACTTGATCAAGCTAAGAGGATCAAGAAGCTTCATGAAGACACAAGGCTCCATCTTAAGAGGGAGACTGCTCAATATGTGAGGCAAGACAATAAGGGTCGCGAATAACTGATTTTTTTGCCTGGCGACCTTGTTTGGGTGCATTTGCGGAAGGAACGTTTTCCCACACTCCGTAACTCCAAGCTCAAGCCTCATGGTGATGGCCCATTCCAGGTGTTGGAGTGCATCAACGACAATGTTACAAGCTTGAATTGCCTCTTATGTATGGTGTATGTGATGTGTTCAACGTCGCCGACTTGGCGTCGTTCTTGGTTGATGATGAGGACGACTACTTTGGCCAAGATTCGAGGTCGAATCCTTTCCAATAGGGGGAGGATTATCTGACTATGTCCCATCAAGTTTCACAAGTGCCAAGTCAAGCTCCTCTCGACCAATCTTTGCCCTTGGTCGCGGCGCCGCTCGCCTCGAGCCCTTAGCGACACCAAGCTCCTCGAGCCCTTAGCGACACCAAGCTCCTTAACAGGCCACAAGCTCTTTGGATCACTTTGCCTCGGGCACCCTGACGTCCATGGACTCTCATGGACCTATGCCAAGCTCTCAAGACAAGAACGCCAAGGGAACTGCACCGGCGCCCAGTCCTCGCCTCACACGTGCAAGAGTCGCCGACACCGCTAGGGTTTCTACTCCAAATCCAGGCCACAACCCTCCTCCCGGCGTGATCACTCGAGTACGAGCATCTAGACTCCAATCTAAGATCATGAAGGGACTTATGACTCAGGGAGCGCTCACAGAGTCGAAAGATGGCTCAGTGACTTTGCTCTTGGTCTAACCGAGTGATGCATGAAGGCTACACTACTTTTGGCTCATGCCTTTGGGATCATAATTTCATGACGAACTTATTATTATATTATTTATCATTTTCCAGAATTTCATAACATTTGGATAAGGTTTTCTATGTTTAATGTTTGAGACTCTTCACTCGCTGGCGGCATGTCAAAGGCCTTGTGCAAGAGTTTTGTTTTGAGGCTACTTAAAGCCTTCTTCTTCTCGTATTGTAAACCACGTTTTAATCAATTAAAAGACCAGAAAACTCTAAGTTTTTCCTTGAGAAATTCCCATAATTTACAGCCTTTGTTCGTGTGTTACATCGAACTCCAATCTTGCTTCTCGGGTGAGTTATATCCCATGAGTGTTGATCATTTGGTCTCCCTTGTATGGTGTGTCATATCCACAAGAGGAAGATCATTTATCCCTCATATCTCAAGTCAGATCCATCACCATCTTCGTCATCTCCACATCCTACTTCCATCATCACTACTCCTTGCGCAACTTCTTCAACAACTCCAGATATTGATCCAACCTTGCTTGGGAACCAGTCTAGGCGACTTACGTTGCACCGAGGCTTAAGGGAGGCGCGATCCTATCATGTGGTATCAGAGCGATCCATGGGCAAGCCATGGGAGAGCCGTGAAGTGAGTACGAGGTTCGTGCGGTGGGTTCTGTAAAGCATTTGTACTTGGCGCGAAGGAGTGCACAGTTTGTGCACTTTGGTAGTTGGTCGGTTTGGCGGGTTTTTAACCGACTTAACCACCTTGTAACTGTTTTGGCCGGCCTATGCCCTATATAAGGGTGTGTTAGGGTCATGTTTTGGCATCCTAAGAGATTGATCTCTCTTGTGTGAGTCTACATCCTAAAACCGAGAAAAACTCTAAGTGCGTCTCTTGGATTGTTGACTAGAACCAAGAAGATCGTTTGTTTTATACCAATGTGGAATTCGTGTAACTCTTAGGCATTCTAATATGGTCGAATTATTACTTTTGGAAACCGATATCTAAATTTTCGTGACGTTGATCGATCTCTTATACATGAAGAATTCCGACAGTAATTTTGGGCATTTGGATGAAATTTATAAATTTAAAATTGATCTCAAGTAGTTTTGGTGAACTACCCTGTCAATAATAGTACATACTTATATCAGAATAATAAGTAAAGCTGTTTATTAGCTTTTATTTCGTACGACATCTATAATACAATTAAAACAAACCCCTTCCCCCATCCTCCTCCTTCCGCCACGTGACATCTTATTCCAGCCTTTCTTTTTTTTTTTCTTTTTTTTTTACGTTTTAGGGTTTTAATCCCCTTTTTTCAGTCTCACCAACCACCCACTCCCATTGTAACTCCTTTCCTACCACGTTCTCCTTCATAACTGCAACTGGAGAGGTTATTTCTCCTCTCTAAACTTCAATATGGGATATTTCTCTCCATTTAGCTCTCAAACCGCAATTGAATTTTGCTCCCTTTTCCGGCATGCTCCCTTTGTCGGCGTCGACTTCGCCCCCTTCCCCGGTGTAGAGTTTGCTCCCTTTCCCGGTGCTTGACATTGACAGAGGAAGGTAATTTAGGGTCATGGGAGATCCGGTGCTTGCTTTTAAATACTCCTCTCTCACTTTCTCAATGTTGGCTCCGCGTTTCTTCTCTCCAGGAGACCAAGCAGGCTGGATACACGTTCTCCATACTTTATTTGGACGAGAGGCTGGATACATGTTCTCCATACTTTATTTGGACGAGAGGTATGAGTATTAAAAATAAGTTGCTACATGATGTTGTTAATTGCATCTTGAGGCCTTAATTTCGCTTTGTGATGTATATTTTGATTACATTACATATCAGAGAGGGAGTTGGTGAAGTTATTAAGGTTGGGGCAACTACTCTAAACATTCCTGATATTGTAGGCATTAATGTGCCTTTTGAGTTTGGGCAGTTGATTTCTGACATTAAAACAAACACCCCAGGGATAGAGAATGTGGTTATTTCAACACATTGCCAGAATGATCTTGGACTTTCCTGGGCCAACAAGTATAATGTATGCTACTTGGTTTTTTGGAGAAGAAAATGGAAGGGGTAAAATATCACTAATGTGTACCTAAATAGATATAGGACGCATGTGCAGGTGCAAGACAACTAGAATGTACTATTAATGGCATTGGTGAAAGAGCCGAAAATGTTGCTCTTGAAGAGGTGTGTGTGGTTGTTTAGCTTGCTTCATTTTTAGGGTAATTGAGATGTGATTGTGATTTTGATTTTCACTGTTTCAAGCAGGTAGTCATGAACTTAAGATGCCATGAACAATTATATGGAGGTCTTTACACTGGAATTCGTACACAACACATTTTCAAGGCCAGCAAAATGATGCTTTCCTGTAACTGCTCAAGTTGTTATGTTGCATTCCAATTTTTTCGGTGTTGGGTAGTTCTTTAATCTAATTGTTTGCTTTCACGTTTTTGAGTACACAGGATTGTGGGTCAGCGCCGCCGTTGGCGGTGGTGGTGTTCTTTGGTGCCAATGACGCTTGCCTTCCTGATCGATGCTCTGCTTTTCAGCACGTGCCTTTGGACGAGTACAAGCAGAACCTCTACTCCATTGTATCTTCTCTCAAGGTATATGTGATGTAACAGACCTTATCTATTTTTCATGTTAAATCAGTTTCCTTCTTGAAGTTGTTTTGGGTGTTCTATGAGTACTGCGATTATTACTAAGCTGAATGCTTAGGTGAATTAGGATCTGAAGGCATTGGGTTAAGCTTATACATATGATTGAAGGGATTTGATCCGCATTTAGTTATAGTGAACATGTAGTTCAAGCCAGGGACGGATCTACATGGGGGCTAGGGGGCGGCAGCCCCCGATAAATCCCTTATAGTATGTCGAATTTTTAGTTAATCTCTTTTTTGAATTTTTTATTTTCATTATGTATACATAAAATTATGAGTACATGACAAGAAAAATACATTGGCCTAGTGGTATTTGTCTTGAAACTTGTGTGGAAAAAGCTAAATGTCATGGGTTCAATTCTTCAATTCCTTCTCCAATCCTTTTTTTTTTCTACTTTTGTTAATTTCTTTATTAAAATCTTTGTGTTTATTAAGCATGTTTCTTTCTCTTTTATTTTTTATTTTTCCTTCCATGTTTTAATTTTTATTAACACAAAAATTGAAAATCTTACATTATTCAAATAATTTTTCAAAACGCTAAAAAATAGAGTATATACTGCATGAATTAATCAATTTTCAAAAGGTGAATCTAGTATTTTTTGTAATTTTAAAATATTAATATAAATGTCGATTTATGGAGTGAAAAATATACGAAACTCGCCCCCCCTTCGATTAAGTTCTAGATCCGCCACTGGTTCAAGCTACTGTAACTCAACCCAAGAGTTGTGTTTTGAGGATGATGGGTTGTGTACCCCACATGGATTATAAGAATGAAATGAGTTGCTTTATAAGGTGCCGAGTTCTAAATTATACTCCCTCTGGTTCTATATGTAGGTCGTTTGGACAATTATCACATAAATTAAGACATCCTCCTTTATTCTGTTGGGATATTAATTAGCTACAATTGCAGGTTTGGGATATGGGTTTCGCTACTTAATTGCTTGTGATTATTGTTTTGGCTGCTCGAAACCCACTCCTCCTTTACTCTGTTGGAGTACTTTTCTGCATGCAATTTCATTTGCTATCCAAAAACTGAAAATTCATGTAATTAAAATTTCAAAACATTTCAGATTTCACTTTCAAGTGCAGTAATGGAATTTTTTTGGAGCCAAATGAAAATTTTTGGATCCAAATTGCAAAATAAAATTTATGCATGCAATTTTATTTTAGCTTTTTTTGTGCTGTTTTGGAGCTATTTTTTTGCTGTTTTCTTAATTACAGTTGTGCAGTAGTTTGATGAATTTTGTAGCTGTTTTTGTTGGTATTTCGTTGCTGACTGTTGTGCAGTATTTTTCTGTTGTTTTAGACCTTTTTTCTACTTTTTTATTGCCTTTTTTTGGTTATTTTTGTGCAGTATTTTGCTGCATTACTATAGCTTTTTTGTGTTGTTTTCTTAATTACAGTTGTGCAGTAGTTTGATGCACTTTTGTGCTGGTTTGGTCATTTTTTTGCAGACTAGCATGTTGGCTCCAAATATATTTTACAATTCATTAAAACTTGAGAATCAATACTACCAAATGCATTTGTCAAAGGGAAATTCCATTAAATGTTTAAGCTTATCAAACAACTTTCATGTGTCAAAACAGCTTTCATGGCTCAATAAAACAGTAGTTGTTGTATAAAGAGTTGCTACAAGCTGATGTAAATTAGCTTTTGTATAAAGAGTGCTCAAAATGGAGTAATTTACAGCATAAAGAGTGCTCAAAGTTGAAAAATTAGCTTCTGATTTTGTTGATTGAAATGAAATTCTTCTTCCACTGGAACAACTTGCCCCAAATCTTTGCTGTTTTTTGCTTCCTCCTCTTGATTCTCCTTGTGGTGATGAATCTCTACATCATCGCAGTATGGTTTGTTAAGATCGAAAGAAAAATCGGTCTCGTCTTCACTATCGGGCACAATCATATGGCAAAGATCTTCATCAGAATTTTCACGATCCATTGAAAATTAGGAAGGAAAAATAGAGAGAATAACAAGGATAAACTTGATGAAGTAGAACATCGCTTATTGAAGGAGGAGGTTGCAGGGAAGAGTTAATAGAGGAAGAACGCTCTCTCTTGGAAATAACAGCTTCCATGAAAAAGGGTGTAAAGTGGCTATAATTATTACTGATTACTGAAAGGAAAAAAAAATCTGAAACTACTAAGATTTGGTTCCATGAGCTTACCAAAAAGTGATAAAATGAGTTCAATTAGACTTCACTCTTCTGACTGAGATCCTGCACCGTTGCCTTGACAGGAAGAATGTGTCTACACTACGTGGCGGCTGACAGGGTGGAGGTGGCGGCTTCCAGGTTGGTGGCAAATAGAATGCCTAAGAATTTTGTGGCATTCTCACACCCGTAAACCATTCTTTGCAAGACTTACAAGCCCGTCCTCCTGTATTTTTTGTTTTTGTTTTTGACTAGTGTTACACTGTTACATCATTTTGTGTGGGATAGACCTAATAATGAAACAAAGTATTCTAATTTTAAATATGCACAATATGTAGGGTTTGAAAGTGTTAGAAACCATTATTGTTCACATCAAGGTGTTAGCATTTCTAAATTAATGAACTTTATTAAGATTGTGATCATCAGTAAGAAATTTACTCGATAAAATAAATGAGTTGAATTTTAAAGGCCACCTAAACCTTTGAAAGGCATACATAGGATGTGTTGGAAGCTTACCAAAAAGTACACGCCACTAATGGTTTACTGTGTTGAAAAGTTGTACTTAATTGATTGCATCATGTTTCCTTCACCCAAGAAAATGAATGTCAGACTCAGAGGACTGCTTGATAATTTATTTATTTCATATCATAACATGGATTAATCCATAAACACCACCACAATCAGAATAAAAGAAAGCTAATTCGACGACGAGAAACTTAGAAGTTAGAACCTCCCCAACCTCATGATAACAATAGAGGCTAATAAAACATACTTTAGAAGTTACATAAGGTGTAACAAGGTGGCTAGAAAGAACATATAAACTCAAAAACTGATACTACTAAAAACTTATAATTTCCAATCCTCTTGAGCTATTGTTTAATTCAACAAAAGTATAACCTGTGTTTTTGGGATGATATGCAACCCTCCCACCAATTCCAGCTTATATTTATGCTTCTAAAATCATCTTTACTTTGACCCTTTAAGTAGACACCAAGAACACTAAATCACTCAACTTGGTAGTTTAATGAGAAATGGAAGACCGATTATAGTATATGAGCCGTTCAAGAAATCTTTGACTTTTCTGCTAATTGTTGCTTTTGCTAAATCTCATAAATATGAGGCCATTAAGTGGAGACATATCATTTTGAAACATAAGTGGAGAACTATTGCAAGAGCATATTTTTTTTCTTAATGAAAAAAAGAATGTTGGGTTGTGTCTTATTTAGTAATGAGTCTGACTATTTGGTTGGTTTTACAAACTATAGTAAGGGTTGTTGTATGTTTTTCAGAGTATTGTAATCCTGATGTAAAAAAATGTATACAAGTGTATACATTTTTACAACAGAAATGCATAAAATTAACATTTTTACAGTAAGATATACGAGACATATTTTTTCTTACACCAGGATTGCACATAATAAACGTTTTTACAGTAAGAATTATGGGGCATATTTTTTCTTACATCAGGAATGCACATAGTGAACGTTTTTACAGTAAGATATACCGACCGTATGTTTTCTTATAGTAGGAATGCACATAGTAAACATTTAAACAATAAGATATACGGGGTGTATTTTTTCTTACAGTATCAGCCGTATGTTTTCTTATAGTAGGAATGCACATAGTAAACATTTAAACAGTAAGATATACGAGGTGTATTTTTTCTTACAGTATCAATCCTTGAGAATAAATAAATATCAACATCTCTTATAAGAACTACATTGACAAATCCAAACTCAAATAGTTTAATGACAAACAACAATAAATTTTTTAATATTAAGAATTTAAAATTACTTAAATTTTTTAAGTATAAAATCTAAAAAATCGTTTGAACTCCTTTTTACCCTTAGTAAAACCTAAAACCCACAACTATCCACTTCTACTCTGCTCACAATCTCTCTATAATTATTTGACGCCGCTCCTAGCAACCGATACTACTAACATCGATGAGAGGGAAGTCGACGGCGGCAAAATACGATAAGATTCACAAGCACAATTTTCGCTTTCACATCTGGGTTATGTAAGTTACATTGAATTCAGATTGAAGTATCATTTTTTTTCCATTTCAGACCTAGGTTTTCAAATTTTGCATTCTTTGCAAATGCTCAAAAAATTTATTGTTATTGAAAAATAACAATAAAATATCAATTAAAGTTAAGGTGTTAGTATGGACAAGTGCTTCTAAGACTTGAGTTTGATAATAATTTTTTTCATTCAGTCATACCGTAATTTCTCTACCCCTAAAACATCTAGCAATATTTACATCATATTTTACGGGCGTAGAAATTCATTCAATCATACCGTAATTTGTATTAAAATACTATTTTTTGGCAACTTTACAAGATGTTTACGGGAGGAGAAATTCATATAGTTGCATCATAATTTGTGTTAAAATACTAATTTATTTTGACCAATATTTGCAACATATTTTACAAGCATAGAAATTCATTCGGTCATACCGTAATTTGTGTTAAAATTCTTTTTTTCATCAACTTTACATGATGTTTTACGGGTGAAGAAATTCACACAGTTGTATCATAATTCGTGTGAAAATACTAATTTATTGCTAGCAATATTTACAGCATGTTTTACGGGCGTAAAAATTCATTCATTCATACCGTAATTTGTGTTAAAACACTACTTTTCAACACATTTATAGGATGTTTTAACGGTGGAGAAATTCATACATTCGCATCCTAATTCGTGCTAAAATACTAATCAACCTATAGCAATATTTACATCATGTTTTACGAGTGAAGAAATTCCTTCAGTCATACCGTAATTTGTGTTAAAACACTACTTCTCAGCAACTTTACAAGATGATTTACCGCGGTGAAGAAATTCATAAAGTCGTATTATAATTCGTGTTAAAATACTAATTTATTTCTAGCAATATTTACAACATGTTTTACAGGCGTATAAGTTCATTCAATAATACCGTAATTTGTGTTAAAAAAAATTTCAACAACTTTACAAAATGTTTTACATGTGGAGAAATGCATACATTTGCATCAAAATTCGTGTTAAAATACGAATTTATTTCTAGCAATATTTACAACACGTGTTACGGGTAGAAATTCATTCCGTCATACCCTAATTTTTGTTAAAATACTATTTTTCAGCAACTTTAAAAATGTTTTACGGTGCAAAAATTCGTGTTAAAATACTAATTTATAGCAATTTTTTACAATATGTTTTACGGTGCAAAAATTTACATACAGATTAAAATAGTTATGTTTCATTATATTTTACACTATGTTTTGATAGATGTAAACACTTATATTGACATGTCATAATTTGTATAAAACTAAATTTTTTACAAAAATTTATAATATATTTTAAAAATATATATATGCACATAAATATATATATATATAACTTTATCGTTATTATAAAACAATATTTAAAAATAAAATTTAAGTCTTAACCCGTGCCTTAGGTGCGGGCACACACACTAGTTCTTAATAAAGAAACATAAAAATCTTCTGTCGGTAAATACTGGTATTGCATTTTGGTTCATAATATGAGCATAGAAGCAGATCGTGAGCTGAGAACGAAGCTGCACTGCTGGGGCAATCGGGCCAAACTACATGGTCCCTGGCCCAAATTCATTCCAGTAAGTCCAGCCCAATCAGCCCAACAGAGCAGCATGGAAAAACTAATAGACAAGGTAAACGACAAAAATGGTTTAGTGCGAAAAAGAGGGATGTCAAAAAATGTGATGATGTTTAGGAATCTCAACAATAAGACAGGCAGGTAGGTGATAAAATATGAGAAATTAGGTTTCCCACTAGCAAAGGTATATTGCCTTATCAGTCTATGGCTACGAGAGTGGGGGTAACGTGTTTTGCTCGCCAATCACTCGCTTTTGTCCTTTCTCGCCTCCCTCTCCTTTTTAGCCACGGCCCCACACTCTTAACATTATCGCTATCTTTAACTTTATACAAAGTTGTACTTGGATTTTCCTATTAATCACCCACCAAAACACTATAGCTAATTGCTGTTTATTTTGAACTAATATAAACCTTCATCTGTCATATATATGGTTGTCCTTATTATTTCATGCGCATATTGCGAGAGATTAAACACTTTGAATTAATTACGCATTGATACTGAAGAATATCACTCGTCTTTGAAAAGTTGAAATAATTCTTAACGTGTGCCATTTGATTGATCACATGGTAAACACAGTACTATTTTTGGCTAACATCAAAGTACTTAGAAAGTGGACAAAAAAATAGTCTGAGATTACCGTAATGTCCCTGACTTTTATGGAGATTAGAATGCGGATACATATAACATAACAGTAAGTAAGGCATTGCATAAGTTTTGGAGTGCCCCAAAAGACAGGTCAAAGGAGGGTTGGATCAATAAATGTGGCGAAAAGATAAGGACAAAATCGTAAATTTGGAAAAAAAAGCATCAAGACGGCATTAACTTCACCTTTGTCTTGTTCGAAACGGTCAAGCCTCGCTGGATGTCCTATCCAGCCTTGCCTGCCTCCCCTTTTTGCCCTATTCCCTTTCCCCTCTCCACTCCAACAATCAAACAAATTCCCCCCAATTTTCAAGATCCGCTCTCTTTGATCCTTCTCCTCCGATCCTCAACCGCCATGAAACGATCAATGGACGCCGACACCGCTGCTACCTCCGGCGACGAAGACAGGCTTAAGAAGATCAAACTGGAAGTCGGTCAGGAGCATGATGAGGAAACGAAGGAGGAGGGGGAGGTTTCCAACGCAGAGAGCCATGGAAGCAGCGGATTCGTCAACTTCGACGAGAATCTCCTCTACGAGATCTTCAAGCACGCCGATTCTCGGTCGCTGGCCGTGGCGGCGTGCGTTAGCAAGCTCTGGAACCGTACGGCGCAGGACGAGCGCCTCTGGGAGCTGATCTGCACGCGCCACTGGGCGCAGGTCGGTTATGACACTCGGCAGCTCAGATCCGTGGTCCTCACGCTCGGCGGATTCCGCCGCCTTCACTCTCTTTACCTCTGGCCGCTCATCAAGCCGCCGGCGTCGGCGTCCTCTAATTCGCCGTCGCTTCCTCCGCCGCGATTGACGACGTCGTTCTCGGTGAAACCGCCTCCGAGGAGCATCGCGCGTTGGGGGAAGGATGAGGTTCATCTTTCGCTCGGTCTCCTTTCCATCCGTTATTTTGAGAAGATGAATTTCAAAGTGGATGAGTCCAAATGAGAGATGAAAAACTGCCTTACTGATACTACTAGAATTACTAATTCCTTTCGTAATTTCTCTACGATTAAAGATAGCTAAGCGTTGATTTTGGATCGAGAGTGTTGATCCGTGTTTTTTTTTTTTTTTTTGATTACTGGTCCGTGTAATTTAGTACGTGTGTTTGTATCAATTAATGGGAAGATAATACCCTTCCCTGGCATGGTGTTTAGCTTTGGCTTGTGTTCAATTACTGTACTTAAAAACTAATCTCCCATTTGAGGCGGATCAGATTCGTACTAATTTCCATGAGTTAATGGCGGTTCAGTTGTTTTTGTCTGTTTCTGGATTTGGCTCTCGTTGTGAATAAGCGATGGGGGATGAGGGAAGAAGAAGAACAGGGTGTTCCAGTGGATGGCAGGTGGAGTGGTTGTGGGCCTTTGTTTGTCCGATGGAGACAAAATTAATTAGTTGTTTAGGTTAAATGATCGTTAGACAAATGCTCTCAGTAAATTTATTCTAAACTTATGACTCATGGTAATATTACTCAAACTAACACATTTGATCATTGACCGGCGTTAAATCAGTGAAGTTTTTTCCCGTCAAAAAAATAAAGGATTAATGTCCGCACCCGTTTTTTTATGTGGCGCACCCGTTTTTGGGCGCAACCCAAAAAGCGGAGATTTTTTTTTTTTTTAAACAATTCCTTGAGCGCAACCTGGTCCGGGTGAATTTTTTTATTTTGAAAAATGAATTTTTAAAGATTATTGAACCGGTTCTTTATCTTAACCGGTTCACTTGGGCGCAACTACGTTACACCCAGAAAAAAAAAACGAAAAAAAAACTTGGGTGTCCACGCTTGTATTTAAATCAACAAATGTATTTCATATTTAGATAAATTTACTACATACTCATTGCACTATATCTATCCTGCTATTTTATATTATTTGAAAATTCAAATACCTAGTAGATTTGTATACTTGTGTACATGACTATAAATTTGTTTGTATCATGAGGTTTCAATGTCCTTTTATTCATCTAAAATTCATGTGCATTTCTCTACCAATTCGTTTGATATTAACTGTTTATTATTATTATTCTTGATATAACTATGGTTATATCCTATAGTTATATACTATGATTATATCTTATAATTATATCCAATTTGGTTATATTTTATGGTTATATTCTATAGTTATATACTATGGTTATATCATATAGTTATATATTATGATTATATCTTATAGTTATATCCAATTTGGTTATATCTTATGGTTATATTCTATAATTATATCCAAATTGGTTATATCTTATGGTTATATTCTATAGTTATATACTATGGTTATATCATATAGTTATATATTATGATTATATCTTATAGTTATATCCAATTTGGTTATATCCTTGTATTTATATCCAATTTGGTTATTACTATAGAATATAACCATAAGGATATAGCCAAATTGAATATAACTATAAGGATATAACCAAATTGGATATAACTATAAGATATAGTCATAGTATATAACTATATGATATAACCATAGTATATAACTATATGATATAATATAGGATATAACCATAGTATATAACTATGGAGTATAACCATAAGATATAATCATAGTATATAATTATAGGATATAACCATAGTATATAATTATAGAATATAATATAGGATATAACCATAGTATATAACTATAAAATATAACCATAAGATATAATCATAGTATATAATTATAGGATATAATGATATGATATAACCAAATTGGATATAACTATAAGATATAACTGTAGTATATAACTATAGGATATAACCGTAGTATATAACTATAGGATATAACCATATTATATAATTATAAGATATAATCATAGTATATTCAACTATTTAATTGGAGGAACACAGACTGAAAAATAGAATTATTTTATGGATTAAACTCTATTTTATCATTGTTTTCTCTCTAATCTCAAATCAAGTAATCAATGTTAGACTTTGTACTCGAATGGACGAAAACCCCAAACCCTAAACCCTAAACCCTAAACCCCAAAACCTAACCATAAACTCTAAAAAACACTAGAAACCCCTTGGGTGCAACCTAGTTGCGCCCAAAGGGTTGTGTGAGGATTATTTTAGGATTTTTTAGGATTTAGGGTTTTTATTATTGTAGTACAAAGTTTAAAATTTTCAAGTTGAAGTTGGAAAATAACTTATAATATCTATATATTGACTGAATATTTTGCTAAATTGTTTCGGACCTTGAAATGTATGATGGTGGTTGAAGGAGTAATATATAATGTCATTACAGGATATAACTATAGAATGTAATATAGGATATCACTATTGAATATAACCATACGATATAATCATAGTACGAAAATCCTAAACATTAAACCACAAATCCTAAACCCCAAAACTTAACCCTAAACCCTAAAAAAACACTAGAAACTCCTTGGACGCAACTAGGTTGCGCCCATAGTTCTAGACGCAACCTAGTTGCGTCAAAAGGGTGTGTGAGGATTGTTTTAGGGTTTTTTAGGATTTAGGGTCTTTATCATAGTATATAACTATATAATATATGATATAACCATATTATATAACTATAGAATATATTATAGGATATATGAATAGTATATAACTATACAATATAACCATAAGATATAATCATAATATCTAACTATAGAATATAACGATATGATATAACCAAATTGGATATAAGTCATATAACTATAAGATATAATCATTGTATATAACTATATGATATAACCATAGTATATAACGATATGATATAACCAAAGTGGATATAACTATAAGATATAATCATAGTATATAACTATTATATAGTATATAACTATATGATATAACGATATGATATAACCAATTTGGATATAACTATAAGATATAATCATAGTATATAATATAGGATATAACCATAGTATATAACTATAGAATATAATAGAGGATATAACCATAGTATATAACTATAAGATATAATGATATGATATAACCAAATTGGATATAACAATAAGATATAATCATAGTATATAACTATATGGTATAAACGTAGTATATCTATATGATATAATATAGGATATAACCATAGTATATAACTATGGAATATAACCATAAGATATAATCATAGTATATAATTTTAGGATATAATCATAGTATATAACTATAGAATATAACCATAATATATGACCACAAGACATAACCAAATTGGATATAACCATAGTTATATGTGATTTTCGAAGGATATAACCATAGTATATAACTATAGGATATAACGATATGATATAACCAAATTGGATATAACTATAAGATATAATCATAGTATATAACTATAGGATATAAATATAGTATATAACTATATGATATAATATAGGATATAACCATAGTCTATAACTATGGAATAAAACCATAAGATATAATCACAGTATATAATTATAGGATATAACCATAGTATATAACTATAGAATATAACCGTAGTATATGACCATAAGACATAACCAAATTGGATATAACCATAGTTATATGTGATTTTCAAAGGATATAACCATAGTATATAACTATAGGATATAACGATATGATATAACCAAATTGAATATAACTATAAGATATAATCATAGTATATAACTATAGGATATAAACATAGTATATAACTATATGATATAATATAGGATATAACCATAGTATATAACTATGGAATATAACCATAAGATATGACCATAGTATATAATTAAAGGATATAACCATTGTATATAACTAGAGAATATAACTGTAGTATATGACCATAAGAAATAACCAAATTGGATATAACCATAGTTATATGTGATTTTCGAGAATAATAATAATAAACAGTTAACAGCAAACGAATTAGTGGAGAAACATACATTTATTTTAGATGAATAAAAGTATATTGAAACCTCATGATACAAACGAATTTATTGCCATGTAACCCAGATTACTTGAAAACGGATAAATCTTTTTTTAAAAAAAAACCAGTGCGCCATATAAAAAAGCGAGTGCGCACATTCTCCTCGAATTTTTTTTGGTGATGTCATCATCTTGATGACAATTACTGTCATCAAAACACAAACTGTCATCAAAACACAAACTGTCATAAAAAATACAAACTGTCATCAAAACATAAACTGTCATCAAAACACAAACTGTCATAAAAAACACAAACTATCATCAACATACAAACTGTATCACAACTAGTTGATGATGTATTAACCCATAAAAGTCCCAACTGTCGTTTTGTAAGCAAGACGTGTTGGACAATTTCTGTAACCTCTGTAAGAATCATTTGAACGTAATAATATACATTTAGGAAGATTTTAGATCTTAAAGTATTTGGGAGTACTAAAAATAATAAGTTTAAGCATGATCTCGAGCAAGAGCCGCGACTAAGGACCCAGAGACGCGAGCGCGGCAATTCCGCGACTGCGGTTTGAAACCGCACCCGCGGTTTCGCCCAGGGGCAAACCGCGACCGTGGCTCTGAAACCGCGACTGCGTTTTTCTCTGTTTGTCGGCTTCCAGAAGGCCGACATCTGGTTTTCTCCTCGTGCTCCTAACGCCGGGGGAGCTGGATCGTTTGGTTTGCCGGTGTGGGGTGAACTCCTCCTCCTCCATGCCTATAAAAGGGAGCTCGTGGCAGCCATTCCCTTCATCAATCTCAAGCTCCATCTTCTTCTCTTCAAAAGTTGTTGTTGTCGTCGGAGTTGTTGCTCGTCGCCGGAGTTTTAGTGGTCGTCGGAGGAAGTCGTTGACAACCTTGTGACGCCTAGTGTGGTGGTGATACGCGGTGGTGGAGTGCAAGCCTCGTCGTCGTCGTCGGTAAGGCTTCGAAGCCGCCTAACCTCGCGTCGGGATGGAGATCCGCTACCGCGGCTCCATCCACCGCGACCGCGGGCTTGGCCCAGAAAACCGGGACCGCGGATTTTCCCAGCAAGCGCGATTGCGGCCATGGTAACCACGGCCGCGGCTCAGGCCTTTTTCCCTTTGTTTCGTTTTGTAAATTCGTATTGTATCTAACTTAGGGTTTCGTCTTATAACTCGTCGTCGTAGGAGTCCGTACTCAGATTCCAGTTCCAGATCTCGAACCCGATCTCTTCGTTCGTCTAAACTAATGGTAAGTGGCGGTTCGCTCTTGCTCATTATTCCATGTTTCCCTTGATTATCAATTAATTGATTGTTAATTAAGATGATATAAAAGTTATTGTTTTATGTTTGGGAATAGATTTAATAAAACAATGTGTTAAAATATGAATCTATAATAGGTTGTATATATTGCTAGAAACAACGCTATTATGTATGATATTACCGTAATGGTTTTGGTATGGATTTATGTATGAAATTACATGTGTAGTTAGAACGAGTATTCGTAGGAACGCTATGTACCTTGCGAGGTCTAGTCGTTTCTTTATAACTGGTATTAGGAGGATTTTGCCCTAGTACTTCTGGTCATGACCGTACCCTTACTCAGGGTAGGTGCACTTAGCTAGTGCCAACGTTCGAGATTCATTCCCATAAATATCTCTCGTATCGAGATGATGTGAATTAAAAGTTGTAACGTGAATGTATGTTTTGGAATTAAATAAGATAAGTGCTTTTACGCACATAATTAATATACCCTCGGGCGAGAAGTACAACGTGGAAACCGCCCGGACTCTTGTTAGAGTAAGTCT
Organism: Rheum nobile; assembly: GCA_027886185.1. NCBI lineage: Eukaryota > Viridiplantae > Streptophyta > Magnoliopsida > Caryophyllales > Polygonaceae > Rheum > Rheum nobile. The sequence goes on from WOAB01000001.1 coordinate 5,142,543, forward strand.
TCTTTCCAATCTGGATTCGCATTGCGCGGTGAGGTTGGTCGTGGACCCAAATAATCAAGGTCGTCTTTTTAAACTTGTGTGAAAACTTAACGTTTCCAAACAATTGTCATATGTTTCCCATAAGACTCAATTCCTTTGGAGTCTTCTCTTCGTACGTTTCCCCATAAGACTCAATTCCTTTGGAGTCTTCTCTTCGTACGTTTCCCCATAAGACTCAATTACTTTGGAGTCTTCTCTTGATCATTCCTTTTCTTGGGTTTCCGTGGAAGTGTTGAAGTTCACTATCGTTTATCGGCTATTATTCGAGAAACGATGGTTATAACTTGATACGACTATTTAGAACCTTTTTATTTGTACCCTTGCATAGTCTTTCATTAGACTAACCAACCAATTTTTATTCCTTGCATGGTTGGCTGGTGTCATCCGTCTCATACGGCACATCAGATAAACTTCCTCATCCGTGAAGGCCAGATTCCGACGTCAAAGGCAGTTGATATTTTAAGTGTTTTTCTCAAGGTTGAAGATCCTGGCGTGAGATCGCTCAGTTCAAACCCCTTTATGGCGTTTATTTATTTCAAAGACTTTCGTTGTAATAAACATTTCTGTATTTGGTTTTGTATCAGTTGTAACCTATGACGTTGGGTTGAATATTATTTGGTCAACTTTCATGTTATTTAATAAAGATTACAACATTATATCATTTAATTTAAAAACGGTAAGCCTTGAGTGACCCCGGGTGTGTATTCTGAGGTCACTAGCGGTAATATTTCCAAAGGTATTTCGAGGGTGTTACAGATTTGGTATGTATTAGAGCCAAAAGTTTTTTAAAATGATTTAGGTTTTCAAATCGTTTTACTTAAAACAAAATTTTTATAAATCGTTCTTCGTTCGTGTTAAAGAAATTTATTGGTTATTTCCAAAGTCAAAATTTTAAACAAAATAATACTTTTTGAGTAAGTGTTATATTTTGAAACCTCTGCCATTCTAGTCGTGCCTTCTTCTTCTGTCTAATAAAGAAAGTTAGCTTCTATATTTATAAAGATCTAATTCTCTTCTGTCACCTCGCAGGCAATGGGTGTTGTCATATCGCAACTCAAGGGAATGAGGGACGCTGAGGTAGCTCCGCCACCTAAGGCCGAGCTTGGGTCCCCTATTCTCCCAGAGTGTGCTCTAGTCGGGGAGATGGTTAGTCCTCAAGAGGAGGAGAAGACCGTTCTCGAGGAGTCGGTGATTCTCATCTTCGACAAGATGGAGGATCCCGAGGAGGATCTAGAATAGGACCCCGAAGAGGATCCTGAAGAGGACCATGCGGAGTACCTCGAGGAGTACGATGATGATCTGGGTCTGGAGCACCTGCTTGTGGATGGTGAAGATCCGGGGATGCAGTTCATATTCCCTAGTCCGGAGATTCCACCATTTCAGGAGTACGCACCTTTGTCCCCTGCTGCTTGGGAGGCACTTGGGGTGTCCGGTGTTGATAGGGTGGAGTACGAGCCATTGGATGCGCCAGTGGGTCCACATCCTGTTCACGCACCTAGCGAGCCAGTGATGAGCCCTGCGTCTCATCACGTACACCATCAGAGTGAGATGGCTTCCACAGAGGCTCGACGCCAAGTGGAAGAAATGACGGAGCAAGCTCATAGGAGAGCAAGACTGTGGGAGGTTCCAGTGGATGTTCCCGCTCAACAGGCAAGGGCCAGGCCTCGTGTGCTAGTTGAGCACATGAAAGAGTGGATGGGTTCGTTGTACGCCATGGAGGAGCGGGCTTACGATGTTGAGTCTAGTCTCTCTCTCATGCTGGATGACGTCCGCGAGCTTCAGGACAACATTAGGCAGGCCAAGCACCTGGTCAACCCGCACTATGAGCTGATTGTGGCGGATTTTCGCCCAGGGTTCTTGGACCGGTTTTTCTATCCACTTGTACTTGGGGAGGGGCCGAGTGTTCCTGTGCCTGGGGAGGGGCCGAGTGTTCCGGTGCCTAGGGAGGAGCCAAGTGTTCCGGGCCCTAGTATCTCGAGGAGGCCAGCTCCGGAACCCGAGGACAAATCACCTCCGAAGAGATATCGTAGGTCTGATGAGTACAAGAATCTCTTCAAGGCACCTTGAGAAGGACATTAGCCAGTTGTAGTGATCTTTTCGAGTTGTTTTTCGTTGTTTTTAGAACATTAACCTCCTAACAGTTTTGCCTTGTCCTTTAGGAAAGTTATTGTAAAACTTATAAAGCGTGGTTTCAGTTCTTTCATCAATAAAGTTTGCCAGTTTGATCTACTCCGACTCAATTACATATATTGTACGTCTTTAAGTGTGATACTAATGTTGTGAAGTACTGACATGGCCGAAATATGCAATGCAAATATCGTTGAATGGCCTAATCAAAGTAAAAGTCCTAACAAACCTACTAAACAGATGTATAGCAAGCAAGTAAGGGTCGAACCCACAGGGAAGATCTGATGAAGTATGCAATTATGATTAACAAGTAACAAGGAAGGGGGGTTTTGGTTATCAAACAGAGTAAAGTAAACATCTTTAGTTGATTGAGAATATGATTTGGGGAAAGTAGTTCCACTAGAACGAGATCCACAATACAAAGATATAATTTGATCACTGAAATCTATTAAATCCAAGTTCTTTAACTATTCTTATGGTTGCTCCTACCCTGATCGTGATTAACTACCAATTCAAACAGTTGTTGATAGTACTTACTACAATATCAATGGAAGAAAACCTTACCACTAATAAAGCAATAGCATTCATGCAAGGGTATAGGATACATGCAAATAGAAGAAAACCTTACTATTCAACATGAAATAATTCTCTCTCACAATTGCACACTCGTATTCCACTATATGCAACAATTGTGTTTGCTACTAGATATGCACTCGTATTCCACTATATGCAAATCCTAGCAATTTGATAAATATTACTCAACCTAGTTGATCAGGCTAAGAAGAATAACAATAAATCAATACTCAATAATATCAAGAGAATTAAACCAACACATATAAGAATAAGAACAAGAACAAGGAATAGAAATCTCACAAACGAATCAATTGTATTGCTTCAAACGTCTAGTAGAACAAGGGAAAATTAGTGCTCCATTGAGATGCAAATGAAACCCTAATTGAGAAAAGAAAACTACGATGATAATGTGTCTTCCTCCTCAAGACCTGGAAAGAGGTCTTAAATAGGCTAGGGAAAATAAGCTAAACCTAGAAATAATACTAAAGGAAATAAGAAAATAAAAATAGGAAATCCGGAATTGCAAATTAGGAAATAATGTTTTCGCTGGCCGCGAGGCGTTACGTGCCCACCGCGGGGCGTCAGGTTCCACCGCGGGGCGGTGGCTATCTTCTGGCACGACCAGCTTCTTCTCTGAGACCCACCGTCGGGTCGCGGTGGAGTCTGGCGTGGGGCGGTGACACCCGCCCTCTCCTTTCTTCAGCTCTTCACTTCTTCTCTTCCGCTCTTCCATACTACCAAGTGTTGGTAGCCTTCTCTAATTAGTATTCAAGCGGATCATCATCCATCTTCATCTTCTCCATCCTTCATTAAGCTGTAAATCCCTGGATATCTTCAATTCTCTCCACATCTTCTGGATTACAGACTTAACCTCAAATCTAGTCATAAACTCTTCTAAATAATGCTAATAATTGCTAGTAAAGGTGCATGAAATGACACCTATCAAGTACTTGAATAATTGATCGGCAAACAGATGGTGAACACAAGAAACACAACCCGTGCTGGTGCTGGGCCGAGTAACAACCCAAGGTTGAACCTGAGAAGTACCGCTAATCAGGGGGATGAGAGCGAATCTACCTCTCACAATAACCCCGCAGGCAATAGCCATGTTCAGGCTAACCCTCAGGTTGTCTTCGATGTTACGGCCAAAGAGGCCATTCGTGGGATTGTTATGCAGGAGGTCACCGAGATAATTCGGCCAGTTGTACTGCAAGCGCAAGGTGTTCCAGTTCCTCATGTTATTCCTGAATTTGAGGAGTCAGTGGATCATGTACCTCAGGTCGATACCGTCAGAAGTAGAGGGAACTACGGTCGGGCCTTGAAGGCCATAAGTTCGATGAGGTCGGACAGCTATGACGGTACCGGAGAACTAGTCAGGGTGGCATATTGGTTCTCGCACATGGAACGGTTATTCAGAAACGTCGATTGCACTGAAGATGAAAAAGTGCACATTGCCTCTCTTCAACTAAAGGTTGTGGCTAGTGAATGGTAGGAGAGCACTGGACTAGCTGATCACCCCGCGTTGAATTGGGATATGTTCAAGACAAAAATGACTGACCATTTCTTTTCCCGTGCTATGAGGGAGGAGAAACATAAGGAGTTCCTTTACCCTAAGACGGATGGGATGAATGTGACTGAGCTAGCTGTAAACTTCAATCACCTATTGCAATATGCTGGACCGGAAGTGTCGAGCGAGGAGCAGAAGATCTGGCATTTCCATAAATGGATGAACCCAGACATTAAGCCATTGATGGTGTGCCATGGCTGCTCTACTTTGGAACAGTATGTGGACGCTGCCTACAAGCTAGAAGCGATTGTAGAGGAGTCGGCAAAGAAGCGCAATCGCCAGAGACCGGCGCAGAGCCAGCCTCAGGCTAGTGGGTTTAAGCGACCTGCACCACCGTCGCACTTTGCAAAGTCTGGTCGGGCAAGAACTGAGGTGGCACAGTCAGGCCCTACTCAATGCTCGGGTCAGAGCAAGAACCCGATTCAGTGCTATAACTGGGGAACGCCGGGGCATAAGAGCAATGAGTGCACGAAGGGTAAGAGAACGTGCTTTGCATGTGGGAAGGAGGGACATTTGCAGACTTTTTGTCCTCAAAAGAGGCAGAAGGAGGCTAAGTCGCAACAAGGGTCAGTTAGCCATAAAAACCGACCCCGATTCAAGCCTGTTGGAGCTCCGAGTACCTCGATGCAGACAACTGATCAGAACAAGGGGAAGGCCCTAGCTGCTCCAGTGGGTCAGGGTCAGCGGCTGTATGAGATGCGTGAGGCTGACAGACCCAACACTCCGATTGCTCAAGGTACATTATACCTTCACTCTACATTAGTTTGCATATTGTTTGATTTTGGTGCCACTCATTCCTTTATTTCGGAGTAGTGTGTGAGTAAGTTAGGGTTGAAATGCAATGAATCTTGCGAACCATTTGTGGTGAATCTTCCCAATGGTGAACAATTAGTAGGGACCAAGCGACTGTCGGAATTTCCGATTACCATTCAAGGTCGGAAGTTCGAAGCTGACTTGATCTGTATAGCCATGGCTCCATACGACATCATTCTCGAGATGGACTGGTTGACGCGTCACGGGGCGGTAATCGATTTCAGCTCAAGGACAATGATAGTTTCATCTGGGGGCCAGTTTGTGTGCAAGTTCAAGGGTCGTAATGACGCTGATAACGGAAAGCTCATCAATGCGATGGCTGCGTGTAAACTACTTCGACAAGGTTGTGTCGGGTACATGTGCTATCTGGATAAACCCAAGAAGAATGAGACTTCAGTTCATGATGTTCCTGTCATATACGAGTATCCGGATGTTTTTCCTGATGAGATTCCCGGTTTACCCCTGAATCGTGACGTGACATGGAGTTCAAACCCTCCTTTGTTACCATTGCATGCGAACTTACATAAAGATTGACAACTCCTCCCTATGGGATTCGACCCTTGCTTGCCTTTGCTACTTATTTAGGTTTGTTAGGATTTATTTTGACCAGGTAACACGACTAAAACCTGCCTATCAAATTGGCTCCGTTGCCGGGAGGCAAGTTTTTATTCTTCTTTGTGTGTGTTTGTGTGCTTGTTACTATTGTGTGGACCTATCTTATGGTCCACACCCGTGCTACTAATTCCCCAATTTTAGCTTTGGATTCAGAAATTGAGAGGACCCTCTCCCAGAGCCGCAGAGTAAACAAATCTTTAGTCTTTGACAACCAAACTTTTGAGATGGCAGACGATCAACAAACGCTGAGGCAGCTGACTGCCCCTAATCTACAACAACAACCGCTGGTTGTGCGGTTTCCTGAGCTTGCTGACGGAGTCAACTTCGAGCTCAAGTCTGAATTGATCCACTTACTCCGCCACTTCCATGGGATGAGTGGTGAAGACCCTAACAAACATCTGTCAGAGTTCCATGCAGTCTGCACGAGCATGAAGCCGAAGGGCGTGACAGAAGACCAGATCAAGCCGAGGGCCTTTCCTTTCTCCTTGAAAGATGCAGCCAATGATTGGTTCTACTACCTGACTCCAGGGAGGATAGACACGTGGGCCAAGATGAAAAAGGCCTTCCTGGAGAAGTACTTCCCAGCGACAAAGCTGAACAGCCTGAAGAGGAGTATTAGCAACATCGAACAGCAGGCTACTGAGTCACTCTACGAGTACTACGAGCGCTTCAAGAAGCTGATTTCTAGTTGCCTCTATCATGGCTACTCCGACCAGGACCTCATACTTTATTTGTACGGAGGTTTACTTGATGATGAGCGTCAGATTGTGAACGCTACATGTGGAGGAAACATCCTGAATAAGACTCCAGACCAGGCCTATGAGGTTTTCTTTGAGCTATCTGAGGGCTCAAGACAGTTCAGCAAGAGGGCGGGCGCCCAATCCGTGAGAGCTGTAGAGTCTCAGCCCAATTCCACTCTTCTTGATGAGATGGCTGAGATGAAAGAGATGATGAGGCGGTGCATGATGAAGGGTGGCCAGCAGCAGGTCAAATCATGTGGGATATGCCAAGATACGATGCATCCAACTGATGCATGTCGCATGCTGCAGGAGCACACTGCTGAAGTGAACACAATTGGCGGATATGGCCCTCAAAGGCCAAGATATGACCCGTACTCCAGCACCTATAATCCAGGGTGGAGAGATCACCCCAATTTGATGTACGGGAACCAGCAGAACACTCATCATGGCCAGAAGAACCAAGATTACCAACAGAGGCCACCACAGTTTCTCCCCCGCCCACAACAGTACCAACAACCTGGGGGTCAACAACCATTTAGAGATCCTTATGACCAGAGACCCCAAGGCCAGAGTTCCAGCACCCCCGCATCCAGTGAGGATAAGATCAATGCCCTTGTCCAGGGCATGACAACCATGGCTAGCAATGTGAACGCACTGGCAAACATTGTGGCCCAAAATCAGCAAGAGACGAAGTCCAGTATTCAGAACCTGGAGAAACAAATGGGGCAGATCTCTTTAGCTGTGAGCAGGTTGGAAGCGCGGGAATCGGGGAAGCTACCATCTCAAACGGTAGTCAACCCGAAGGAGAATGTATGCGCCATGACGCTAAGGAGCGGGGCTGAGGTGGAAGCTAGTCGAGCCAGAGAAAGAGAAATCCGTGACCGCAGAGAAGAGGGTCGCGACCGTGGCTTGACTACTGGCAAGAAGGAAGAAATCGGCGAACTTCCGCGACCGGGCAGGAAATCCACGACCGCAGAAAAAGCACGGAGGAACAAGAGCACCAGGTCGAGAATTTTCCGCGACAGCGGCAGGACATCTGCGACCGCGGAAAAAGGGCCGAAGACAGCGAGCAGGTAGACAATATTCCGCGACCGCGGTCACCAATCCGTGACCGCGGAACTGCTCCCGACGCGTCTCTTCACTTCAAGGCTCCCTATGACGACTATGTGCGCCCCTATTTCCCTCCACTCGGGTCCGAAAAACCTCCCGCACCTTTCCCTAAAGCTCTGGCGGACACAAGGAGGCCAGCTAATGATAAGGAGTTGTTCGAAACATTTAGCAACTGCGAGGTAAACATTCTGTTACTTAAGTTGATTAATAGTATTCCTCGCTATGCTAAATTTTTAAAGGAGCTCTGCACGCTTAAGAGGAAAAGGGATGTGAAGGAGAAGAAGAAGGTGGTAGTCAGTGAGAATGTGTCCGCTATGCTACAAAAGCGGATACCTAAGAAGGCAAGCGATCCAGGGATGTTCACCATTCCCTGTAAGATTGGAGGTACCTTGTTCGACAAAGCTTTACTTGATTTGGGTGCCTCTATCAATGTGCTGCATCTCTCACATTACGAGTCCTTGGAGTTGGGCCCATTAGAGAAGACGGGGATTGTCATCCAATTGGCGGATAATTCCTACGTCTACCCCAAGGGAGTGGTGCAGGACGTGCTAGTCAAGGTAGGCAAGTTGGTATTCCCTGCAGACTTCTTTGTGATGGACACGGGGCAGGACAAGGATGTAGCGCCAGTGATGCTAGGGAGGCCGTTTATGAATACGGCGGGGACAAAGATCGACGTGAGCAGCGGTTCGCTCACTATGGAATTCGACGGGGAGAAGGTTGGATTCAACATTGATGATTCCAAGAGACACCCTCCAGATGGGAACCCCGAGTGCTCATTGGAGGTGAGCGAACCAAGTTGAGGAGGTCGAGTAGTATGTCGAGCCACGACAATAACTAAGGCGCTGTCCGGGAAGCAACCCGAGGTATGTATTTCTTTTCTTGTCTTTTCAATTCTTGTTTTTAATTGCTTTTGTTCGTGTGTTTTTGCTTTTGTTTTGTTTTGTTTCTGACAGGGCTAAAGTCGTATACCCAAATCAAAGTAATCCTAAGCAACCTACTATAGAGTATAGCAAGCAAGTCAGGGTCGAATCCACAGGGAATCAGGTTATCAATTCTTGTGATTTAAAGTCACCAACTTGGAACAAGGGGGGGGGGGGGTTTAAGTATTTTCGAACCAAATTAACAAAAAGACAAGAAGACAGAATCGCAGATTTATGGTTATAAACAAGTAGAGAGACAGCGCTACACTCAACACGAAATCCACCGAACAAGAGATAGGTTGATCCTAGAATTCTATTAGCCTCAAGTTCTTAACAATCCTATGGTTGTTCTAATCCCGATCTTAGATAATTGTTAGTTCTACCAGCCTAACAATACTTATTACTAAATCAATACCGAAAACCTTCAGGCACCAATAAAGCAATAGCAATCAAACAAGGATAAACAAGACACATGCAATAGAAACAACCCGTTACTATAAACATGCAATCAATTCTCTCCCACAATTGTGCGCTCGGATCCCCTATACGCACAACCGTGTTCGCTACTAGATAAGCAATCTAAACTTAGAATCACAAATCCTAGCACTTAGGAAAATATCGATAAACCTAGTTAGCAAGTCTAGATAAACCAACATAAACCAATATTCAATCAACACAAGCGAATCAATCCAACCAAAAAGAAAACGAACAAGAGTAGAAAACTCACAACCAATCAATTGTTGGCTTCAAACTGTCAAGTGCAACAATGGAGGTTTAGTTCTCCATAAGGTTTGTAAGCAAATACTGAATAACGGCAATTAGGGTTCTAGAGAGAAAAAAGGACCCTCTCCAAAGTGTCTTAACCCTACTTAAATACTAGGGAAATAAACATAAGGAAATAAACAAACTTGGAAACAAAGTTTCGGAACAAAACGAAAAAGGAAATAAAAGTTCGCAAATAACAAGCAGCTAACGCAACCGCAGGGGGCGGTCACTCCACCGCAGGGGGCGGTGGTCCTCCAAAACGTGATCAGCCAAGCTCGCCGCAGGGGCGGTAGTGGAACCGCAGGGGGCGGTTTGGCTCCAGTGCATTCTGTCCTCCAACCGTAGGGGGCGGTTCTCCAACGCAGGTGCGGCAGGATCCAGTTCTTCACTTCTTCATAGCTCTTCCTTGCTATCTCCCGCACCTTCCTCAGCTCTTCTCTTCACTCCTATGGCGTCTCCTTGGTGGCTTCCATCCTCGGTGTCTCCAATGATCTCCAAAGTCGCTCAAACACCTCCATAAACGCTATACTTCGCCCCCAAACGCCTTGCACATGAATGTGCCTAGATCTACCCGAATGACACCAATAAACCCTCTAATGACTCCTAGTTAAGCCCTACAAAGTAGTGCTTATCAGTTTCGAACTAACCTGCAGGGAAGAGACCCGAATCATATTGAAGAAGGTGTTGCCCACACCAACGTAAGTCTTCCTATACCCTGCTCGATAAAAAAAAAAGTTCTACCGAAGGCCAGCTGTCCGATTTTCCCATGGAGAGATGGTGCGCATCGTGTTGTCCAGGAGGAGACATTAGCCCCACATTTGTATTTGACAACGATGATGGCCCTATAGTCGACAACTGGAGAGGAGGAACACCAGGGCCCACACCACGATTACATCTGGGCCTATTTTTTGTGTTCGTTACAGGCCATACAACCCCATTCCCTTGATTTACCACTTCTCACCACAGTGGTTCCTTTTGGTTGCATGGTAGGAGTTGATTGAGTTGAAGGCCATATAGCCCTGATTTCTTTGATGACCACTACACACCACAGTGGATCCCTTTTGGTTGCACGGTAGAGTTGAGTTTGAAGACGCCCGCGCAACACCAGAGACATGAGCTTTCATTGTTATACCGCCAACAACAACTTCAGTGTCCAAGCCAACTCAACGACGTTTGTGAGTTATTTTTTTACCTTTCCCTGTGCTTCATTCTTTTTGTCTTTCATTACATTGAGGACAATGCAATGTTTAAGCATGGGGGAGTATTCTATACTTGCTATGTCGTTGAGGAGAAAAGAAAAAGAAAAAGCCAAAAATTTAAAAAAGGCAAAACTAGAAATCCTGGGATAAGTCGAAAACCCGAAAGGACGGCTTAGGCAATAAGTAGGTGGCTTGGACCAACATTAGGCTGGGGTAATAATTGGTCAAGAGTGATGTGAGTTATATGTGAGTCCATCTATTGAAAAAATGAAATGAGTGGCTTGGTGAAAACCCGAAAGGGCGCCTTGGCAAAATGAGTGAAAAAAAGAAGAGTGATTATTAGGATTCCTCATTTTTTCTGGCGAGGTGACATAAGAAGAGGTGATATAAGGAGTATTCAGGTAGGTCACTCTGGGAGGTATAAGAAGATAGATGGAGGCTAGGATTAGATTTGTATTCACTCTATGGTGTTCGGGATAAGCTTGGGGGAAGTACTCTGCTTTCCTTTTTGCTTGGTAGGTGTTATGTGTTGTGTTGTGTGTTGAGCGTATTGTGTTGGTGCCTTGGAGATTCATGTTAGGTGCAATTCTTAGTGGAGATGGTTTTTCTATGCTTTCTGAGACCCTGGGGATTTGATTGGAGGAGTAGGTTTATGTTAGCTTACTCGAGGACGAGCAAGGTTTAAGCATGGGGGAGTTTGATCAGCACTACTTTATAGTGCTTATCTAGGAGTTGTTACTGGTGTTTAGGGTGCCATTTATAGGGATTTAGAGCATAATTATGGAGTATGTAGTTGGAGAGATGAAGTGTGGATATGGTGGTTTGGAGAAGCTAATTGAAGACATTCAGAAGACGAGGAGAAACCACCTGAGGAGACCAAGGAAATAGAAGGGAGAATCCACACAAAGAAGGAGAAGAAGGTCTACCGCGACTAAGGGCGAAGACACAAGCTACCGCGGCGAAAGGCGAGGCGCGGAGCAAACAAGTGCCACTTCCGCGACCGCGGAAATCCGGCCGTGCCCGCGGAAAATTCCAGAGCTGTGCAAAAGTCGAGAGCAAAAAGTTAATTTCCGCGAACGCGGATTTGGTGCTGCGACCGCGGAAGGACACGGGGGCGAGCCCGATGAGGATTTCTGAGTTTTTCTTATTTTATTATTTTCCGGTTTTTGTTTATTTTATTATTTCGAACTTTATAGTTTATTTCCTTTTAGAATACTTTCGTTATCTTTTCCCTTTAGTTTTAGGGTTAGGTTATTTAACCTAGTTTCCCATTCATTGTTCATCATCATGGATATTCATCGTTGTTTCCATTCAACATTTTTTCCTTTGAAGTTTATTTGGTTCCAAGAACTATGAGGAGCTAAGCACCCTTTTGCTTAGTCCGACAATTGAAGCTTTTTGTATGATTTGATTGTGAGGTTACAACTCTATCCCTTGTGCCTTTGGATTATATCTTTTCTCTTGAGCATATTCCTATTGATTATTATTGATTTGACTGGATTGATCACCTAGTTGATATTAGTAATTGTCTATTGTTAGAGTTTGTATATTTCGGGTTGAGATTCCTTATCCGTTGTAGCATCCATGATATTCTAGGACTGGTAGGACTAGTTTACTATGAAAGAGTTTGATTATATGTTAAATACTGCGGGTCATGGTGTTGCATGTATCTTGGTTAATTCCTATGCTTCTTGCTGCTATTGAATTAAATCTTGAAGGTTGGTAGGGATTGTTTAATAGTTAGGGTTGCTTGGACTGGTAGGACTGGTAACTAATTCAGAATAGGGACAGGAATAATCAAAGGAAGGAATAGAGATAACCTAGGACCAATCAATCATATGAAGAGTGGATATTTATTTGGCTAAGTATTTTTCCCTAAATTGATTACAAACTCTTTGCTTTTATTTCCCTTGTTTGCTTTGTTTACAACCAATCAACCTCAAAACCCTCCTTTGTTACCATTGCATGCGAACTTACATAAAGATTGACAACTCCTCCCTGTGGGATTCAACCCTTGCTTGCCTTTGCTACTTGTTTAGGTTTGTTAGGATTTATTTTGACCAGGTAACACGACTAAAATCTGCATGTCAAATTGGCGCCGTTGCCGGGGATGCAAGTTTTGATTCTTCTTTGTGTGTGTTTGTGTGCTTGTTACTATTGTGTGGACCTATCTTATGGTCCACACCCGTGCTACTAATTCCCCATTTTAGCTTTGGATTCAGAAATTGAGAGGACCCTCTCACAGAGCCGCAGAGTAAACAGATCTTTGGTGTGGATTTATGTATGAACTTACATGTGTAGTTAGAACGAGTATTCGTAAGAACGCTATGTACCTTGCGAGGTCTAGTCGTTTCTTTATAACTGGTATTAGGAGAATTTTGCCCTAATACTTCTGGTCATGATCGTACCCTTACTCAGGGTAGGTGCACTTAGCTAGTGCCAACGTTCGGGATTCATTCCCATAAATATCTCTCGTATCGAGATGATGTGAATTAAAAGTTGTAACGTGAATGTATGTTTTGGAATTAAAAAAGATAAGTGCTTTTACGCACATAATTAATATACCCTTGGCGAGGAGTACAACGTGAAAACCGCCCGAAAGCTTGTTAGAGTAAGTCTTCTTTCCAATCTGGATTCGCATTGCGCGGTGAGGTTGGTCGTGAACCCAAATAATCAAGGTCGTGTTTTTAAACTTGTGTGAAAACTTAACGTTCCCAAACAATTGTCATATGTTTTCCATAAGACTCAATTCCTTTGGAGTCTTCTCTTGATCATTCCTTTTCTTGTGTTTCCGTGGAAGTGTTGAGGTTCACTGTCGTTTATCGGCTATTATTCGAGAAACGATGGTTGTAACTTGATACGACTCCTTAGAACATTTTTATTTGTATCCTTGCATAGTCTTTCACTAGACTAACCAACCGGTTTTTATTCCTTGCATGGTTGGCTGGTGTCATACGTCTCATACGGCACATCAGGTAAACTTCCTCATTCGTGAAGGCCAGATTCCGACGTCAAAGGCAGTTGATATTTTAAGTGTTTTTCTCAAGTTGAAGATCCTGGCGTGAGATCGCTCAGTTCAAACCCCTTTATGGCGTTTATTTAGTTTAAAGACTTCCGCTGTAATAAAAATTAATGTATTTGGTTTTGTATCAATTGTAACCTATGACATTGGGTTGAATATTATTTGGTCAACTTTCATGTTATTTAATAAAGATTACAACCTTATATCATTTGATTTAAAAACGGTAAGCCTTGGGTGATCCCGGGTATGTATTCTGAGGTCACTAGGGGTAATATTTCCAAAGGTATTTTGGGGGTGTTACAGATTTGGTATCAGAGCCAAAAGTTTTTTAAAATGATTTAGGTTTTCAAATCGTTTTACTTAAAACAAAAACTTTATAAACCGTTCTTCGTTTGTGGTAAATAAATTTATTGGTTATTTCCAAAGTCAAAATTTTAAATAAAATAATACTTTTTGAGTAAATGTTATATTTTGAAACCTCTGTCATTCTAGTTGTGCCTTCTTCTTCTGTCTAATATAGAAAGTTAGCTTCTATATTTAGAAAGATCTAATTCTCTTCCGTCACCTCGCAGGCAATGGGTGTTGTCGTATCAGAACTCAAGCGAAGGAGGGTCGCTGAGGTAGCTCCGCCACCTAAGGCCGAGCTTGGGTCCCCTATTCTCCGAGAGTATGCTCTAGTCGGGGAGATGGTTAGTCCTCAAGAAGAGGAGAAGACCGTTCTCGAGGAGTCAGTGATTCTCATCTCCGACAAGATGGAGGATCCCGAGGAGGATCCTGAGGAAGATCTAGAAGAGGACCCCGAAGAGGATCCTGAAGAGGACTGATAGGTGCCATTTCAGGCACCTTAACTAGTGATTATTGACATGTTTTAGACGGAGTTTTGGAATAGATTTAGGCTAAGTCTGTAATCCAGAAGAATATTTGAGAAGTGAAGATATCATAGGATTTATAGCTTAGTGGAGATGATGGAAGATGGAGGAGAAGATCTGCTCAGAATTCATGGAGGAAGGCTACCATTACTTGGTAGTACAGGAGAGCAGATGAAGAAGATTGAAGAAGCTGGCCATTACCGCCCCGCGCCACAAGCCACCGCGGCCCGGCGGTGAATCGTAGAGAAGGGCATCACAGCGAAGCCACCGCCCAGCGGTGGAACTCACCGCCCCGCGGTGGAGGACGATGCCTCGCGGCCAGCGTTGAATTATTTCCTTTTTAGTATTTTCGACTTTACAATTGTTATTATTTACTTTCCTTATTTGCTAGGTTAGTTTTCTAAAACCTATTTAAGAACCTTTTCTAGTTTTTGTAAGGAGTTCGGTCCTCTCTATTATTCATTCCACTTCTAGGGTTTGAACGAATGGAGAAGCTAAACACCTTTGTTTCGCTAGACAATTGAAGCACTGCAATGAATTGGTTGTGAGATTTCTATTCCTTGTTCTATATCTTATAAAGTTGGTTTAATTCTCTTGAGCATATTATCTATTGGTTTATGTTGATTCTTCTAGCGTAGCTAACTAGGTTTTTCGACATCTATCATAGTGCTAGGATTTGCATATAGGGGTTCCGAGTGCATATCTAGTGGCAAACACGATTGTTGCGTATAGGGGTTCCGAGCTCACAATCGTGAGTGAGAATTATTTGCATGTTAAGTAGTAGGGTGTCCTTCTATTTGCATGTATCTTATATCCTTGTGTGCATTGCTATTGTTGTGTTAGTGGTAAAGTTCGCCGACAACTGTGAGAATCGGTGGTATTTTCCCATTGATAGGGTAATAAGTCTATCGACAACCGTGAGAATCGATAGTACTTAAGATCAGGATGGGAACAACTATAAGATTGTAAAAAGAACTTGGAACAATAGTTTTCAGTGATCAACCTATTTCATCTGCTGTATGGATATTTGTCTAGTGGAATACTTTTCCTCATCATATTTCATCTTCTGTTAGATCTTGCGTCTTTGTTATTTTGCAATTACTCTAAAACCCCCCTGTTACTTGTTAGTCACACGTTATTGCATACAGATAACTGACTCCCTGTGGGATCGACCCTGACTTGCTTGCTATACTCTGTAGTAGGTGAATTAGGATTTCTTTGATAGGAAAACGACACCGGTTTCCGGCCTTGTCAAATTTGGCGCCGTTGCCGGGGAGTCAAATACTCTGTTTGTGATTATTTGTGATTGACTGCGGTGTGGATCTATCTTACGGTCCGCACCTTTGCTACTGATTCTCTACTTGTTGAAATTGATACAGAGACAGGTACGAATGGCTCAGACACTCCGACAGTTGACTGCGCCAGATCTGATACAACAACCATTGGCTGTAATTATTCCACCCCTTGCTGATGGTGTGACATTTGAGCTCAGAACATGAGTGATACGGTTGCTCCTGAGATATTATGGACGAAGTGGAGAAGACCCCATTCTTCATTTGGGTAAATTCCACAACGTCATTATGAGCATCAAACCAGCCGACGTCACTGAGGATCAGATTAAAATGAGAGCCTTCGGGTTCACTCTGAAGGACAACGCTGAGGACTGGTATTATCATCTATCTGGCGGACGCATAGATTCATGGGCTAAGCTACATAAGGCTTTCCTCGCGCGTTATTTCCCAACCAAGATGGCGAATGCCTTGAAACGGGCGATTGCCAGTATTGAACAGGGAGAGGAGGAGACCCTCTATAACTATTGTGAGCGGTTTGAACGACTCTGTTCTAGTTGCCCGTTCCATGGTTTTGACAAGAAAGCTCTGGTACTCTATGTTTACAACGGGCTGATGGATGATGAAAGAAGAATTATAGATGCTACTTGTGGTGGTAGTATCCTGAATATGACTCCTGATGCAGCCATGACTAAACTTCATGATATGGCTGAGGGTACAAGGGATTTTGATGAAGCTCCAAGAACCAAAGGAGTTGCTGCTGTCATCTCCAATGATTCACATTTATCACAAGAGATTGCTTCATTGAAGGAGGTTATTGTGAAGATGAGTAAAACAGAAGCCCCTCAACAGCAAAATGTCTGTGGAATTTGCGTTGACCCATTTCACAACACCAGTGCTTGTCCCCAACTTTAGGACATCACCACTGCTGAGGTGTATGCTGCTGGAGGCTACAGGCCTATTAGACCTCGACTCGATCAACAGCAGTTACAACCACCGTCAAAATCTCACTGTGGTGAGCCATCAGCGGCTCCCCAAACTAGTAGTTCCCCTTCGACTGACGACATACTCAAGGCCCTAACAAAGCACTTCACAACTCATGTGCAAACAACTGAGGCCAACATTGAGAGCATGAGGGAGAAAATGGGTCAGTTGACAGATGTGGTAACTAGGTTAGACAAAAGGGTCGCAGAAGAAAGTGTAAATGCGGTTACCCTCCGAAGTGGCAAGAAGTTGCAAGTCGCCCCTACTGATGAGAAGGACGACAGGATTGGAATTGACGATGGGCACATTCCACCGCCCCACGGCGGTGAACACCGCGACCTGGCGAAATCTCCCAGTTATGTTGAGCCAATACCGCCGCCCCGCGATGAAGGCCCAGAGATCGATCATGATGAAGAAGAGGACACCTATGTTCGTCCTAATTTCCCTCCTATTGGATCTGAAAAGCCCCCTGCCCCTTTTCCGGAGGCACTAAAGGAAATGAGAGTGATTGACGACAAGGATCTCTTCGACACTTTCAGCAAATGTGAGGTGAACATCCCACTCCTCAAGCTTGTCAAGAGTGTACCGAGGTACGCTAAGTTTCTAAAGGAGCTATGCACCATCAAAAGAAACCAGAAGCTGAAGGGCAAGGAAAAAGTCAAGGTTAGCGAACGCGTATCCGCTGTATTCCAGAGGTGTATGCCAAAGAAGTGCGGCGATCCAGGTATGTGGAGCATTCCTTGTATTATTGGTGACACTAAGTTTGAAAGAGCTATTCTTGATCTTGGTGCCTCCATTAATGTTTTGCCCTATTCTCTCTATGAATCTCTTGGACTTAGACCTCTGCAAGAAACAGGAATTGTAATTCAATTAGCTGATAGGTCCAGTGTCTACCCTAGAGGAGTAGTAGAGGACGCTCTTGTTATGGTTGATAAATTGATATTCCCTGCAGATTTTTATGTCTTAGATATGGAAACAGATACAAAGGCAACCCCTATACTGTTAGGTAGGCCATTTTTGAAAACTGCTAAGACTAAACTTGATTTTCAAAGTGGGACACTTTCCATGGAATTTGATGGGAAGAAGGTGGAATATAACATATATGAAGCTATGAAACACCCCAATGAAGACCATTCTTTATGCTCAATTGATGTGATTGACTCTATCGCACAAGATGTATTTGATATTTCTGGTCCTAATGAGCTGCAATCCATTGTTGAGAATAATTTGGATTTGTCCCATGAGGAATACTCTTTGCCATCTAACATGCAGGAAGTCATAGCTCAGCTGGATGCATATGGTAAGTATCCTTTAGATCCTTTGGGCGTTGGCCCCACTTTACTAAATCCGAGCGAGAAGCTTGTTCCCTCTGTTGAACAGGCCCCCGAGATTGAATTGAAGCCGTTGTCGGATCATCTCAAGTACGCCTTTCTTGGAGCCAACGACACTCTGCCAGTCATTGTGTCTAGTAAGCTATCTGTAGACCAGGAAATGAAGCTTTTAGGCGTGCTCACGGAGTACAAGACTGTGATAGGATGGACCATTGCAGACATAAAAGGGATAAGTCCCTCAACTTGTATGCATAGGATCCTACTCGAAGATGGAGCAAAACCATCCAGGCAGCCACAGAGAAGGCTCAACCCTCCAATGATGGAAGTGGTCAAGAAGGAAGTACTGAAACTCTTCAAAGCTGATATGATCTTCCCTATTTCAGATAGCCAATGGGTAAGCCCAACCCAGGTTGTTCCTAAGAAAGGAGGTATCACTATAGTGGAGAATCAACAAGGAGAATTAGTTCCCACAAGGACCCTTTCTTGATCAAATGCTAGAACGCCTTGCTGGGCGCCCCTATTACTGCTTTCTCGACGGGTATTCAGGATATTTTCAGGTAGCCATTGCGCCAGAAGACCAAGAGAAAACCACTTTTACATGTCCCTTTGGCACATTTGCATACCGCAGAATGCCATTTGGATTGTGTAACGCACCCGGTACATTTCAGCGATGTATGGTTAGTATCTTCTCTGAATATGTTGAGAAATTTATTGAGGTATTCATGGATGACTTTACAGTGCATGGGACTAGCTTTGATTCTTGTTTAAACCATTTGGCACTCGTACTTAAAAGATGTGTTGAAACCAATTTGGTTTTGAATTTTGAAAAGTGTCATTTTATGGTAGAACAAGGTATAGTACTTGGTCATATCGTCTCTGCTAGGGGTATTGAGGTCGATAAGGCGAAGATTGATGTAATTCAGTCTTTGCCTTATCCTACTAATGTGCGTGAAGTGCGTTCCTTTTTAGGTCATGTAGGTTTTTACCGAAGATTTATCAAGGACTTCTCTAAGATCTCTTCACCCCTATGCGAGCTATTGAAGAAGGAGGTGACCTATGCGTTCACTGATGAGTGTAAGAAGGCGTTTGATTGCTTGAGAGAACGCTTGACAAGTGCGCCTATCATTCAGGCACCTGACTGGTCTCGCCCATTTGAGATCATGTGCGATGCCAATGACTATGCAGTTGGAGCAGTTCTAGGACAGAAAGTGGGACGTGCCTCCCACGTAATTCATTATGCTTCCATGACGCTGAATGGAGCCCAGAGGAACTACTCTACCACCGAGAAGGAAATGCTGGCAGTTGTCTTTGCCTTGGAGAAGTTTAGGCAATATCTTTTCGGAGTCAAGGTGATTATCTATACAGATCATGCTGCTCTTTGTTACCTGATGACGAAGAAAGAAGCAAAGCCAAGATTAATCCGATGGGTTCTCCTTCTCACTGAATTTGATGTGGAGATCCGTGATAAGAAGGGAGCGGAGAACCTAGTAGTTGATCACGTGAGTAGGCTCGTACATGAGGAAGATAAGCCCGGAGAATAGAGCCCCATTCACGGAACCTTCCCAGATGACACACTCTTTATGATCAAGGGAAGTTCAGCAAGTGCCCACCGCCCCGCGGTCCACTACCACGACCCGGCGAACTGTTACCAGTGAGAAGCTAGAGGATCCACCGCCCCGCGGTGACACCCACCGCGACCCGGCGGTATATTTACCTGAGAATCAGGAAAGCTCACCGCGGCCCGCGGCGATAGTACCGCCCCGCGGTAACATCTCTGGTGTCACACTTTACTCGGTAGACATTTCTGACTCCTCTCCTCACATAGCCAAGGACGTCTTCGGAATCCGTTCTTTTAGACCATGGTACGCAGATATCGTAAACTATTTGGTCCGAGAGGAACTACCCCCGGATTACACCAGAGCTCAAAAGGCGAAGGTACGAAGAGAAGCCCGTCATTATGTGTGGGATGATCCCTACCTATGGAAGCATTGTGTCGATCAGGTAGTGCGCCGATGCCTTTAAGACAATGAGGTACAATCTGTCCTTAACTTTTGTCATTCTGAAGCATGTGAGGGTCATTTTGGAGCAAATAGGACTGCTAGGAAAGTATTGGAGGCAGGATTCTATTGGCCACACATCTTTCGGGATGCTTACGCCTTTTGCAAATCCTATGACCGATGCCAAAGGGTTGGAAATATCACCAGAAGGAATGAAATGCCACAATCATCATTAATCTTTTGTGAGGTCTTTGATGTTTGGGGTATGGACTTTATGGGACCCTTTCCTAGCTCTCATGGGAATATTTATATATTGCTTGCGGTGGACTACGTTTCCAAGTGGGTGGAAGCAAAGGCCACCAGGACTGATGATTCTAAAGTGGTGGTAGGTTTTCTTAAGGAGAACATTTTCTCAAGATTTGGGATACCCAAAGCTTTAATTAGTGACAGGGGAACCCATTTCTGCAACAAGACAGTGACTGCCCTACTGAAGAAGTATCACGTTACCCAGAGAATCTCCACGGCCTATCATCCTCAAACTAATGGGCAGGCCGGGAACTCCAACAGAGTGATTAAATCTATACTGGAGAAAACAGTGGCAGCTAATTGGAGGGATTGGAGTACCAAACTCAATGATGCATTGTGGGCATATCGCACAACTTTCAAGACTCCGATAGGAATGTCTCCTTTCCGGTTGGTATTTGGAAAAGCTTGCCACCTCCCTGTAGAGCTTGAGCATAAAGCGTGGTGGGCAATAAAGAAATGCAACATGCAACTGGACGAAGTAGGAGATTTCCGAAAGCTGTAGCTGCAAGAACTAGAGGAGTTGCGCCTTGAGGCTTATGAGAACTTTGTGAGCTATAAGGCGAAAACCAAGCAGTGGCATGACAATCAAATTCTGAGAAAGGATTTTAAGCCAGGGGATAAGGTCCACCTTTTTCAATCTCGGCTTAAGCTCTTCGCTGGGAAGCTGAGATCCAAGTGGACGGGTCCTTATGAAATTGCTGAAGTACACCCCCATGGCGCCATTGGACTGATTAACCCCAAGACATACAACATTTTCAAAGTGAATGGCCACAGGTTGAAACCTTATTATGAAGGCTTTAACCCGAACCATGTTGATGCGGTAAGTTTTGAGGCCCCTGAAGCTGAAACCTGATAGGCCACAACCTGCGTTGAGCCAACGACGTTAACCAAGGCGCTGCTCGGGAGGCAACCCGAGGTTTTTTTATTTTTATTTTTTTTCTTTCTTTTCCCTTTTTCTTTTCTTTTGATTTCTTCTTCCCTTAGACTTTTTTTTCGTAGTTTCTTTTGCTTTGTTTCGTTCTCCTACTGCTAACGTTTCAGGTACGAAAGTAAATGGAGGCGAGTTTACCTCCCCAGGAACCTCACGACCGCCCCGCGACAAACTTCACTGCCCCGCAGTGAGTCCCACCGCCCCGCGGTGAAGCCTGGGTAATTTCACTCAATCCCGATTTCAAAAAAAAAAAACTTGAAAAAGGCAACCGAAATCCTGGGATGAGCTGAAAACCCGAAAGGGCGGTTCAGGTAAAGCAGGTAGTCCGACTGGTATAGACCGGTGAAAAAATAGACTGGAGTGATGTGAGAACATGTGAGATGTCTAGTAAAATGAAATGAGTGGCTAGGTGAAAACCCGAAAGGGCGCCTAGGCAAGATGAGCGTAAAGAAAAAGGAGTGATTTTAGGATCATTCTGAAGGTTGGCGTCATAAGGAGGACTTGAGTAGGCCACTCTGGAGCAATAAGGAGCTAGACAGGAGTTAGGAATAGATTTATCTCGCGTCACTTATTTTGGTTGTTTGGAGCTGAATGTTGAGTTGTTGTAGTCACTGGTATCATGTGTGCGCACACTTACTGAGGCCTTGGTGTTTGATGAGTGGAGTATGATTAGTTCTGATTTACTCGGGACGAGTAAAGGTCTAAGTGTGGGGATATTTTATAGGTGCCATTTCAGGCACCTTAACTAGTGATTATTGAAATGTTTTAGACGGAGTTTTGGAATAGATTTAGGCTAAGTCTGTAATCCAGAAGAATAGTTGAGAAGTGAAGATATCATAGGATTTACAGCTTAGTGGAGATGATGGAAGATGGAGGAGAAGATCTGCTCAGAATTCATGGAGGAAGACTTGGTAGTACAAGAGAGCAGATGAAGAAGATTGAAGAAGCTGGCCATTACCGCCCCGCGCCACAAGCCACCGCGGCCCGGCGGTGAATCGCAGAGAAGGGCATCACAGCGAAGCCACCGCCCAGCGGTGGAACTCACCGCCCCGCGATGGAGGACGACGCCTCGCGGCCAGCGTTGAATTATTTCCTTTTTAGTATTTTCGACTTTACAATTGTTATTATTTACTTTCCTTATTTGCTAGGTTAGTTTTCTAAAACCTATTTAAGAACCTTTTCTAGTTTTTGTAAGGAGTTCGGTCCTCTCTATTATTCATTCCACTTCTAGGGTTTGAACGAATGGAGAGCTAAACACCTTTGTTTCACTAGACAATTGAAGCACTGCAATGAATTGGTTGTGAGATTTCTATTCCTTGTTCTATATCTTATAAAGTTGGTTTAATTCTCTTGAGCATATTATCTATTGGTTTATGTTGATTCTTCTAGCATAGCTAACTAGGTTTTTCGACATCTATCATAGTGCTAGGATTTGCATATAGGGGTTCCGAGTGCATATCTAGTGGCAAACATGATTGTTGCGTATAGGGGTTCCGAGCGCGTAATCGTGAGTGAGAATTATTTGCATGTTAAGTAGTAGGGTGTCCTTCTATTTGCATGTATCCTATATCCTTGTGTGCATTGCTATTGCTGTGTTAGTGGTAAAGTTCGCCGACAACTGTAAGAATCAGTGGTATTTTCCCATTGATAGGGTAATAAGTCTATCGACAACTGTGAGAATCGATAGTACTTAAGATCAGGGTGGAAACAACTATAAGATTGTAAAAAGAACTTGGAACAATAGTTTTCAGTGATCAACCTATTTCATCTGCTGTGTGGATATTTGTCTAGTGGAATACTTTTCCTCATCATATTTCATCTTCTGTTAGATCTTGCGTCTTTGTTATTTTGCAATTACTCTAAAACCCCCCTGTTACTTGTTAGTCACACGTTATTGCATACAAATAACTGACTCCATGTGGGATCGACCCTGACTTGCTTGCTATACTCTATAGTAAGTGAATTAGGATTTCTTTGACAGGAAAACGACACCGGTTTCCGGCCTTGTCAAGGACCCTGAGGAGTACCTCGAGGAGTACGATGATGATCTGGGTCTGGAGCACCTGCTTGTGGATGGTGAAGATCCGGGGATGCAGTTCATCTTCCCTAGTCCGGAGATTCCACTATTTCAGGAGTACGCACCTTTGTCCCCTGCTACTTGGGAGGCACTTGGGGTGTCCGGTGTTGATAGGGTGGAGTACGAGCCATTGGATGCGCCAGTGGGTCCGCATCCTGTTCATGCACCTAGCGAGCCAGTGATGAGCCCTGCGTCTCGTCACGTACACCATCAAAGTAAGATGGCTTCCGCAGAGGCTCGACGCCAAGTGGAAGAAATGACGGAGCAAGCTCGTAGGCGAGCAAGACCGTGGGAGGTTCCTGTGGATGTTCCGCTCAACAGGCAATGGTCAGGCCTCGTGTGCTAGTTGAGCACATGGAAGAGTGGATGGGTTTGTTGTACGCCATGGAGGAGCGGGCTTACGATGTTGAGTCCAGTCTCTCTCTCATGTTGGATGACGTTCGTGAGCTTCAGGACAACATTAGACAGGCCAAGCACCTGGTCAACCCACACTATGACCTGAATGTGGCGGATTTTCGCCTAGGATTCTTGGACCGGTTTTGCTATCCACCTGTAACTGGGGAAGCCTGGGGAGGGGTCGAGTGTTTCGGTGCCTAGAAAGGAGCCAAGTATTCCGGGCCCTTGTAGCTCGAGGAGGCCAGCTCCGGAACCCGAGGACAGATCACCTCCGAAGAGATATCGTAGGTCTGATGAGTACAGGAATCTCTTCAAGGCACCTTGAGAAGGACAGTAGCCAGTTGTAGTGATCTTTTCGAGTTGTTTTTCATTTTTTTTAGAACATTAACCTCCTAACAGTTTTGCCTTGTCGTTTAGGAAGGTTATTGTAAAACTTATAAAGCGTGGTTTCAGTTCTTTCATCAATAAAGTTTGCCAGTTTGATCTACTCCGAATCAATTACATATATTGTGCGTCTTTAAGTGTGATATTAATGTTGTGAAGTACTTGAATAATTGATCGGCAAACAGATGGTGAACACAAGAAACACAACCCGTGTTGGTACTGGGCCGAGTAACAACCCAAGGTTGAACCTGAGAAGTGCCGCTAATCAGGGGGATGAGAGCGAGTATACCTCTCACAATAACCCCGTAGGCAATAGCCATGTTCAGGCTAACCCTCAGGTTGTCTTCGATGTTGCGGCCATAGAGGCCATTCGTGGGATTGTTATGCAGGCGGTCACTGAGATAATTCGGCCAGTTGTACCGCAAGCGCAAGGTGTTCCAGTTCCTCAGGTTATTCCTGAATTTGAGGAGCCAGTGGATCATGTACCTCAGGTCGATACCGTCAGAAATAGAGGGAACTACGGTCGGGCCTTGAAGGCCATAAGTTCGATGAGGCCGGACAGCTATGACGGTACCGGAGAACCAGTCAGGGTGGCATATTGGTTCTCGCACATGGAACGGTTATTCAGAAACGTCGATTGCACTGAAGCTGAGAAAGTGCACATTGCCTCTCTTCAACTAAAGGTTATGGCTAGTGAATGGTGGGAGAGCACTGGACTAGTTGATCACCCGGTGTTGAATTGGGGTATGTTCAAGACGAAAATGACTGACCATTTCTTTTCCCGTGCTATGAGGGAGGAGAAACATAAGGAGTTCCTTTACCCTAAGACGGATGGGCTGAAAGTGACTGAGCTAGCTGCAAACTTCAATCACATGTTGCAGTATGCTGGACCGGAAGTGTCGAGCGAGGAGCAAAAGATCTGGCATTTCCATGAGTGGATGAACCCATACATTAAGCCATTGATGGTGCGCCACGTCTGATCTACTTTGGAGCAGTATATGGACGCTGCCTACAAGCTGGAAGCGACTCTAGAGGAGTCGGCAAAGAAGCGCAATCGCCAGAGACCGGTGCAGAGCCAGCCTTAGGCTAGTGGGTTTAAGCGACCCGCACCACCGTCTTACTTTGCCAAGTCTGGTCGGGCAAGAACTGAGGTGACACAGTCAGGCCCTACTCAATGCTCGGGTCAGAGCAAGAACCCGATTTAGTGCTATAACTGCGGAACGCCGGGGCATAAGAGCAATGAGTGCACGAAGGGTAAGAGAACGTGCTTTGCATGTGGGAAGGAGGGGCATTTGCAGACTTTTTGTCCTCAAAAGAGGCAGAAGGAGGCTGAGTCGCCACAAGGGTCAGTTAGCCATAACAACCGACCCCAATTCAAGCCTGTTGGAGCTCTGAGTACCTCGATGCAGACAACTGCTTAGAACAAGGGGAAGGCCCCAGCTGCTCCAGTGGGTTAGGGTTAGCGGTTGTATGAGATGCGTGAGGCTGACGGACTCAACACTCCGATTTCTCAAGGTACATTATACCTTCACTCTACATCAGTTTGCATATTGTTTGATTCTGGTGCCACTCATTCCTTTATTTCGGAGAAGTGTGTGAGTAAGTTAGGGTTGAAATGCAATGAATCTTGCGAACCATTTGTGGTGAATCTTCCCAATGGTGAACAATTAGTAGGGACCAAGCGACTGTCGGAATTTCCGATTACCATTCAAGGTCGGAAGTTCGAAGCCGACTTGATCTGTATAGCCATGGCTCCATACGACATCATTCTCGGGATGGACTGGCTGACGTGTCACGGGGCGGTAATCGATTTCAGCTCAAGGACAGTGACAGTTTCATCTGGGGGCCAGTTTGTGTGCAAGTTCAAGGGTCGTAATGACGTTGATAATGGAAAGCTCATCAATGTGATGGCCGCGTGTAAGCTACTTTGACAAGGTTGTGTCGGGTACCTGTGCTATTTGGATAAGCCCAAGAAGAATGAGACTTTAGTTCATGATGTTCCTATCATATGCGAGTATCCGGATGTTTTTCCTGATGAGATTCTCGGTTTACCCCCGAATTGTGACGTGGAGTTCACTATTGATATAGAGCCTGGAACCTCGCCGATTTCTAAAGCACCTTATCGGATGGCTCCAGTGGAGATGCAAGAGTTGAAGAAACAACTTGAGGACCTACTCGAGAAAGGATATATAAGGCCGAGTGCATCGCCTTGGGGCGCTCCTGTCTTGTTTGTCAAGAAAAAAGATGGTTCGTTCAGACTTTGTATCGACTATCGAGAGTTGAACAAGGTCACTATCAAGAATAAGTATTCGTTGCCAAGGATAGATGATCTTTTGGATCAACTGCAAGGAGCAAAAGTCTTTTCCGAGATCGATCTGAGATCTGGTTACCATCAGCTCAGGATTCGTGAGGAAGATATTCCGAGGACTGCGTTCCGGACGAGATATGGACACCACGAGTTCGTAGTCATGCCATTTGGGCTTACAAATGCTCCGGCAGTTTTCATGGATCTGATGAACAGATGTTTCCACTAGTACCTGGACAAGTTCGTGGTGGTCTTTATCGACGATATCCTGATCTACTCTCCGAACGAGGAGGCTCACGAGGAGCATCTTCGTATCACATTGTCGGTCCTTAGACAAAATCAGTTGTATGCAAAGTTGTCTAAGTGTGATTTCTGGATTAAGGAAGTGGCTTTCTTAGGCCTTGTGATTAGTGAGAATGGGGTAATGGTTGATCCTCAGAAGATTGAGGCGGTAGCCGACTAGAAGCGACCTCAGAACGTGAAGGAGGTGTGCAGTTTCTTGGGACTTGCAGGTTATTACAGACGGTTCGTGGTGGGATTTTCTAAGATCGCTCTACCCATGACCCAGTTGCTCCGCAAGGTCCATAAGAAGTTCTTATGGGACGACAAGTGCGAGGCAAGTTTTCAAAAGTTGAAAAAGTGCCTGACGTCCGCACCAGTTTTGGCGCTACCAGATGGATCTGATGGTTATATGGTCTATAGTGACGCTTCAAAACATTGGTTAGGATGTGTATTAATGCAAAAGGGAAAGGTTATTGCATATGCATCTCGGCAATTGAAGACCTATGAAGCAAACTACCCAACGCATGATTTGGAGTTAGCGGTTGTGGTTTTCGCGCTGAAGATTTGGAGACACTATCTCTATGGTGTTAGATGCCAGATCTTTACCGACCACAAGAGTCTCAAGTATGTTTTCATTCAAAAGGAGTTGAATATGAGGCAACGTCGCTGGTTAGAGCTACTCAAGGATTACGACATCGAGTTGTTGTATTATCCGGGCAAGGCTAACGTGGTAGCCGATGCATTGAGACGGAAGACGCCGCACGAGACCGTAGTAGCTCTGCTCACTGCTCAAACCAAACTTCACCAAGGATTGTGCGAGATTGATGTCTTGTATGATCAGCGTCGAGGATGCCTGAGTATGTTGGAGATTCAGGCTATATTACTTGATCAGATCAAGGAGAAGCAGGTTGATGATGTGATCTTAGTGAAGTTAAGCAGTGAAGTGATGGATGGGAAAGCTCCGGGATTCGTGATTCAAGATGATGGATCACTCTGGTTTCAGGACCGGATCTGTGTTCCTGACGTAGATGACCTTTGCCAATTGGTGATGAAGGAGGCCCATTCGTCAGCTTATTGTGTACATCCAGAATCCAGTAAGATGTACAAGGACCTCAGGAAGAAGTTCTGGTGGCCCAACATGAAGTGGGATGTAGCAGAAATTGTGGCGAGATGCTTGACTTGTCAGAAGGTCAAGATTGAACACCGCAAACCAGGTGGTGAATTGCGACCTCTCCCAGTGCCAGAGTGGAAGTGGGAGGATATTGCAATAGACTTCGTCACGGGGTTGCCGAAGACTCAGAGTCAGAAAGATGCCATATGGGTGATCATTGACCGGCTCACTAAGAGTGCTCATTTTGTGGCCATCAAGTCAACTTGGGGAACCCAGAGGCTATCAGAAGTCTTCCTACACGAGATTGTCCGATTGCATGGTACGCCAAAAACCATTGTATCGGATCGTGATGGTCGATTCATGTCGAGGTTCTGGAAGGAACTCCACAAGGCCATGGGAACTGAGTTGAGGTTCAGTACCGCGTTTCATCCACAGACGGATGGACAGTCTGAGAGGACCATTCAGACACTGGAGGATATGCTGAGAGCTTGTGTACTAGATCGTTCGACCAGCTAGGAGAACAGCTTAAGTCTGATTGAATTCACGTACAATAATAGCTGGCATTCTACCATCAAGATGGCTCCATTCGAGGCTTTGTACGGCCGAAAGTACAGATCTCCAATTTGTTGGGATGAGAATGCCGATAAGATTCTGCTCGGACCGGAGTTAGTCGAGAGGACCGCCTCAGATATTGCCTTGATCAGACAGAGGATGCTTACAGCTCAGAGTCAACATAAGTCTTATGCTGATCTAAAGCGCAAGAATATCGAGTTTGAGGTTGGTGACAAGGTGTTTGTCAGGGTATCGCCATCCAAGGGTGTGTTCAGGTTCGGCAAGCGTGGGAAGTTCAACCCTCGCTACGTGGGACTGTTTGAGATCCTTGACAGGGTCGGATCTCTAGCATACCGTTTAGCATTGCCTCCGTCGGCGCATCCGGTGCATAACGTGTTCCACGTGTCTCTGCTAAGGAAGTATGTGCCAGATGTGTCTCATGTGCTGAGTTATAATGACATCGAGATCCAGGCAAATGGTACGTATGAGGAGAGACATGTGCATATTCTCGAACGTCGCGAGAAGCACTTGAGGAACAAGGTGGTACCATAAGTGCGGATCCTTTGGTCCAAGTCGGGATCTGAGGAGGTAACTTGGGAAACCAGGGAGACTGAGTCTGATATGCTTAGTCATTTTCCCGAGCTGTTTTCGGCCTAGTTTCGGGGTCGAAACTTTTTTTTAAGGGGGGAGGTATTGTAATAACCCCTAAAAGTCCCAACTGTCGTTTTGTAACCAAGACGTATTGGGCAATTTCTGTAACCTCTGTAAGAATCATTTGAACGTAATAATATACGTTTAGGAAGATTTTGGATCTTAAAGTATTTGAGAGTACTAAAAATAATAAGTGTAAGCATGACCTCGAGCAAGAACCGCGACCAAGGACCCAAGGACGCGAGCGCGGCAGTTCCGCGAGCGCGGTTTGAAACCGCGCCCGCGGTTTCGCCCAAGGGCAAACCGCGATCGCGGCTCTGAAATCGTGATCGCGGTTTCCTTTGTTTGTCTTCTTCGTCGGCTTCCAGAAGGCCGACGTCTGGTTTTCTCCTCGTGCTCCTAACACCGGGGGAGCTGGATCGTTTGGTTTGCCGGTGTGTGGTGAAATCCTCCTCCTCCATGCCTATAAAAGGGAGCTCGTGGCAGCCATTCCCTCCATCAATCTCAAGCTCCATCTTCTTCTCTTCAAAAGTTCTTGTTGTCGTCGGAGTTGTTGCTCATCGCCGGAGTTTTAGTGGTTGCCGGCGGAAGTCGTTGGCAACCTTGTGAAGCCTAGTGTGGTGGTGATACGCGGTGGTGGAGTGCAAGCCTCGTCGTCGTCGTCGGTAAGGCTTCGAAGCCGCCTAACCTCGCGTCGGGATGGAGATCCGCGACCGCGGCTCCATCCACCGCGACCGCGGGCTTGGCCCAGAAAACCATGATCGTGGTTATGCTAACCGCGACCGCAGCTTTGCCCAGCAAGCGCGATCGCGGCCATGGTAACCACGGCCGCAACTCAGGCCTTTTTCCCTTCGTTTCATTTCATATCTTCGTATCATATCTAACTTAGGGTTCCGTCTTATAACTCGTCGTCGTAGGAGTCCGTACTCAGATTCAAGTTCCAGATCTCGAACCCGATCTCTTCGTTCGTCTAAACTAAAGGCAAGTGGCGGTTTGCTCTTGCTCATTATTTCATGTTTCCCTTGATTATCAATTAATTGATTGTTAATTAAGATGGGATAAAAATTGTTGTTTTATGTTTGGGAACAGATTTAATAAAACAATGTGTTAAAATATGAATCTATAATAGGTTGTATATATTGCTAGAAACAACGCTATTATGTATGATATTACCGTAATGGTTTTGGTGTGGATTTATGTATGAACTTACATGTGTAGTTAGAACGAGTATTCATAGGAACGCTATGTACCTTGTGAGGTCTAGTCGTTTCTTTATAACTGGTATTAGGAGGATTTTGCCCTAGTACTTCTGGTCATGACCGTACCCTTACTCAGGGTAGGTGTACTTAGCTAGTGCCAACGTTCGGGATTCATTCCCATAAATATCTCTCGTATCAAGATGATGTGAATTAAAAGTTGTAACGTGAATGTATGTTTTGGAATTAAATAAGATAAGTGTTTTTACGCACATAATTAATATACCCTCGGGCGAGGAGTACAATGTGAAAATCGCACGGAATCTTGTTAGAGTAAGTTTTTTTCCAATCTGGATTCGCATTGCGCGGTGAGGTTGGTCGTGAACCCAAATAATCAAGGTCGTGTTTTTAAACTTGTGTGAAAACTTAACGTTCCCAAACAGTTGTCATATGTTTCCGATAAGACTCAATTCCTTTGGAGTCTTCTCTTCGTACGTTTCCCATAAGACTCAATTCTGTTGGAGTCTTCTCTTGATCATTCCTTTTCTTGTGTTTCCGTGGAAGTGTTGAAGTTCACTATCATTTACCGGCTATTGTTCGAGAAACGATGGTTGTAACTTGATACGACTACTTAGAACCTTTTTTATTTGTACCCTTGCATAGTCTTTAATTAGACTAACCAACCGGTTTTTATTCCTTGCATGGTTGGCTGGTGTCATCCGTCTCATACGGCACATCTGGTAAACTTCCTCATCCGTGAAGGCCAGATTCCGACGTCAAAGGCAGTTGATATTTTAAGTGTTTTTCTCAAGGTTAAAGATCCTAGCGTGAGATCGCTCAGTTCAAACCCCTTTATGGCGTTTATTTATTTCAAAGACTTCCGCTGTAATAAACATTTATGTATTTGGTTTTGTATCAGTTGTAACCTATGACGTTGGGTTTAATATTATTTGGTCAACTTTCATGTTCTTTAATAAAGATTACAACATTATATCATTTGATTTAAAAACGGTAAGCCTTGGGTGACCCCGGGTGTGTATTCTGAGGTCACTGGCGGTAATATTTCCAAAGGTATTTTGGGGGTGTTATAGATGACACATACTGTCATCGCAACTAGTTAATCTCACAAATTGTCATCTTAACTAGTTGACGACAATTATCATTTTGACGACAAATCTCATTTTGATGACAACTCTCGTTGAAATGTCACCACCACTAGTTGGTGGCATTTACGAAGTGTCATCTCCACTAGTAAGTGCATGTTCAAAGTGTCGTCAAGACTAGTAATTAGTGACACTTTCAAAGTGTCATCAAGGCTAGTAATTAGTGGTACTTTCAAAGTGTCATCAAGACTAGTAAGTGGTGACACTTTCATCGAGGCTAGGTAGTAGTGACACTTTCAAAGCGTCACCGAGACTAGTCGGTGACACTTTCAAAGCGCCACCGAGGCTAGTCGGTTTTCGAAGCGTCACTGAGGCTAGTACGATGACACGTTCAAAGCGTGACCGAGGCTAGTCGGTGGCGCGTTCGAAGCGTCATCGAGGCTAGTCGGTGGCGCGTTTGAAGCGTCACCGAGGCTAGTCGGTGGCGCGTTCGAAGCGTCACCGAGGCTAGTCGGTGAGACGTTCGAGGTGTCACCGAAACTAGTTGATGATGATTTTAAGTCTTTATAATTTGTCCAGGATATATATTTATCAACAATACTAGTTGATGACATATTTCGCTTTGATCAACAATAGTTGGTGAGACCTTTTGTTTCTATGATCACCGATAGTTAATGACACTTCTTATCACTTTCAAAGTGCCATCAACCCTAGTTGGTGTCACTTTCGAAGTGACATCACTACTTTCACTTTCGAAGTGTCATCAACACTACTTGTTGACACTTTCGAAGTGTCATCAACAATAGTTGTTGATACTTTCGGAATATCATCAACACTAGTTGGTGACAATTTTCTTTGGAATTAAATAGCAATAGAAAAATGAAAAAAGAAGATACGCGTAAATGTTTAAGGGATGACTTCCATGAAAGGTAATTAAGAGAATGCATAATGCTTGTTAAAACATGTTGACAAGTAAAATAATATGAATACTGGATTTTCTCCTATTAGTAAATTAATGTGGCAAATTAACAAGTAACATGTGCAGCACACCTTACTCAATCAACACTTTGCCATGTATCAAACAAAAGAAATCCAACTAAAATATATTTAGCTGCACAAAATTCCAAGTATAGGATGTTAAAATAACTTGATTTGAGAAGTTATTATCATCATACATAATTATTGCCCATAGGTTAGAGTAAGACATGCTTACATCCACTTGATAATTCCGATCAAAACACATCCACTTGATAATGAGACAAGAGTTGCTTCCTCAACCTGCATGTTTTCAAGGAAAGAAAATTTCAAGTTAAATGCAGGAAACATATAAAGCAACAAGAATAGAGGAAAAAAATTATGTGACATGAAAGGTAAAAGAAGTTACATAACATATCAAACATTGACCACAAAACCTTTTGCAGTAGTTCAAACTAATACCAATCCCATCCCTCAAAAGATCAACATTCAGAGCCTATCAACTTAGCAATGCTCTAACCAACTAGCAATAACTCCAGACACATACTTAAGTATTGAAAGAAGCCTAAGGAAACACATAACCATCCCTGACCCCTTAAGAAAAGCAGCTTTTTGCACTAAAACAACAAACATGAAGAGATTCCTAACCCAAACAAGCTTTTGTACATGACCATTGATATCATGAATCAGTTCAGCAAGCAAGCTTAAAGGAGAACAGGAACAAATTCACAAAGAAGGGGAACAACATTCCACGAAAATTCAATAGAGAGAAGGAGAACAAGGAGCACACAACACCACCTTCACACCCTAGCAAAAAATCCCACACAAATTATCGGGCACTTTGAATCAAAACAAGAGGAAAAAAACACCAGTTTCTAAAAAAGGAACCAAGGCAGATGATTTGGTCACTACGATTAAAGCAATAAAATAGCAGTTGCATCCTCGTCCATGAGCAAAACCCTGACATCAACAACGAAATCTATTCACTCGATAATCTGGGTAGGGCATTTCGTCGAATGGTTGGTAGGCACTGGGGGAGGACGAGGAAGGAAGAAAGAGAGAGGGGTTCTGGAATGGGAGATGGAATCGATGAGATTAAGGTCGGTCCATGGATTCCAATCTGGAATAGGTCCTAGTTAGGTTGGATCCGGTTGCGGCGGTGGGAGCGGAGCTCACGAAGTGGAATGAAGAATTCGAAAATGGCATAGATTAAAGAGGGAGAATCGAACCTTCTATCTTTCCTTCTGCGCAGCCGAATCTGGAATGATGGCGCCAACGGATTGAGGCGATCAACGGCCGAGACCGAGGACATCAAGACGTCGGAAAGGAGAGCGGAGGTTGAAAAGCTTACCAGAGGTCAAAACTAGCGGAAGCGAGACAACTTCGTTCCATCCTAGAGAAGGCAAATGTCCAGTTTCAGGGGAAAAGAGTCGCGGTCTAGCGCGCATGTGTAGGAGGAAGTATACAAGGGGTCAAAAGTCTAAACTTTGTATTTAGTGGGGTATTACTCAGATTTCAGCTAAGAAAAGAGACAATGGGCCTGGTTGAGTTGAGTTAATGAGAAAATTGGGCGCAAATGGTTCTTTAAGGGAAAAAATAGCAAGTTTAAGCTTATTTGTTCCAAAATTATAAGTATGACCTCCTATTACTACATATATGGTCCAAAAGGGATGAAAGTGTTTTTTTTAGGGTTTAGGGTTTGGGGGTTAGGGTGTAGGATTTAGGGATTTTTAAAGACTTAGGGAGTCAAAGAGCTAATTTATTTAATTAGGAGTCCAAACTTGTTATTTGACCACCTTAAGGGGTCAAAAATCCTAAAGATCCCAAATTAATTGGGCAATCGGTTGGGATGAGCTGGTCCTGGGCTAATGTTACTGGCCCATCTATATGTAGCCCAATCAGTTTTACTCTTTGAATCGTAATTCATATATGCGCGATCGCCGTAAGATATCACTATGATCACTTATAGTTCCCCCAACCAACAACACGATGATTATAAATATAGGATAAGAAAATAATTTTCAATAATATGTTCACTGTAGCATATATTCGTAAATGTGGTCTAGTTTACGTGATCTATCTTAACCTAGTGAACTGAAATTAAGTTAAAGTCAATATTGCCTTTTATGCAATTCTTACCATAAGTTTCTTTTACTTAAAAATGAAAAAAAAAAAAGCTATCTTGTCACAGCCTCAACCGCACACGGCACACACATGAACTTCAAATGGAAGTAAAGTTCGGAGTATAACTCATTCAAATCATCCAATATAGCTGGTAAATCTGATATTTTGTGACCAGAACGTCATGAATTTGAATTTTTTTTTTTCCCTCTTTACAACGGCGTATTTATTTTATATGGATAAAGGGTTCAACTCAATGGCGGAGCTACTTCAGGCCCAGTAATCCCCACTGTGTTTTGAAAAGAAAAAAAAATGTTTTTTGTGTATTTTTTAGGTATTTTTGTGTATTTTTTCTCAAAATTTTTAAATCTTTGTTTTTATTTTTAATTTTCCCCTAGAAGAAATATCTTAATTTTATTTGAAAGCTCATTAGTAAAATTTACTAATGAGCTTTTGAAGAAATTAATTTTAGTTAACATAGTACTGTGTCTATTTTTTAATTTTTTTTTATGAAGTTAGTATTTTTTAGTTGCAATAAATACGGTTAAAAGATTTTTTCCTGTTATGAAATTTCTCAAAAGTTGAGTATGCAATCGACTTAGAATTAATTTGATAAATAATTGTTCAATTGCGAATATTGAGAAAGATGTAGTAAAATTTATTTAGATTGAAGATATTATTGTAAGATTTTATAACATGGCGCGTCAAAAATATATTATCAAATTACAAATCTTATGTAATTTTAATATTTTTATTTATTTATTTATTAGAATAATAATTTAATTTAGTCCTAACTGAACCGAAATCCTGCCTCCGTCCGTGATTCAACTTATTTTATTTTATTTATCTTTTGGATATATTCTGTTCATAAAATAAGGAGATTGCTCTATATTACTATATGTTACACGTAAGATTGTAAGAACCAAAAATAATCCCGTTCATGATAGGACAATTCAGGATCGACTTCCTTATTCTTTGTTTTCCAATTCTAGGGCGTTGCAGTTTTTTCCTATTTGGGTTGTTGTTTGCCTAACTACCAATTTCAAGATGTGTGCATTGTTTTCAAATTTTGAATCTTGAAATAAAATCAAATTA
This sequence comes from Rheum nobile, assembly GCA_027886185.1. NCBI lineage: Eukaryota > Viridiplantae > Streptophyta > Magnoliopsida > Caryophyllales > Polygonaceae > Rheum > Rheum nobile. The sequence continues at coordinate 5,177,988 of WOAB01000001.1, forward strand.
GAAAACATACGACCCTCAATATGAAAGAAAAAAATACTCTATGATAATAACTAGCTTAGTGTATATGCCTCGCACGAGATTTGTATAAATATAAATTGAATATTTTTATAATTATAAAATATATCAATTTACATGTAGAAAGAAAACATATAGAAAAATTATGTAGTTGAATAATATAATTTGTTTTTATCAAATTAGTGAATTTAAATCAATTAACAGAAAGTGTAATAATATAATAAAGTATCTAATAAAAATATATAATGACTATTAAGATACATAGTTTAAGATAATAGATTATTGAATTTATTACTCATTGTGTTCCATAATAATTGGCAGTTTGGTTGATGACACAAATTTATAAGAGTTACATCATTTGCACTAAAATATATGATATATTTTAGTTACTTTATTTTTTTTATCACTTGTTAATTACGAAAAAAATTTAGTAATAGTTGAAAACATATGAGAGGAGAATGGATAGCTTGTACAATTTTAAAGAAAAATAATTACAACCCTCCTAACTATCCAAATAATGACAATTGACTAACAAAATCAATTGACTAACAAAATTTAAGGACTAGAATGAGACTTATTACTGAACGGATGAAGTATAATATAATATTGTAATGAAACTAATCGAAGGTTACTTATAGTATTTGAATGAAAAAATTAAACCTTATTTTTTGATATTTTCTCAGTTCAGATTTACTTGTCCTTTTTAGTCTTCAAATTTTGTTCATAAATATTTATCCTTATAAGATTTCAAGACAATTTATCTCATATAGTTCATAAATTTTGTATTGGAATTTGGTTATGTTGATTTTTTTCTCTCCATCTATTGGTTGTAGAGGGGGGTGAGTGATTAAATTGAGGAAAAAATTGGATTTTCAAAACATGTTCAATGACTTTCGTAATATGTATGAAATTTTTAAAAGGACAAATAAAAATGAACGGAGGGAGTAACGATTATAACCTTAATATTTATATAATAAAAATAACCATTTTTGGATATAATGATTACAATCTTAATATTTTATAATGAAAAAGATTTCATAAACATAACCTTATTTTTTGATATAATGATTACAACCTTAATATTTATATGATGAAAATAACTAACTTTTGTAACGACACATGATAAAAGTTGATGTGATTTATTATGGGGATATATATAAATTAGACATAAACACATTTTAATTATATATATCACTCATATATATATATATTGATTAATTCGATAACTAAGAGCTCCAAAGCTGAATTGGTTTCACTTCCTAAACAAGTAAAAATGGAAAATGAAATTAAACCAAATTAAACAATGTCAATCTTTTCACATGTATCGTAATGTAATATTTAAAGAAAAAAAATTAATATAATATTCATAATAAAAATAAACCCATATATATTAAATGAAGATAGAAAATATCTATATTATATCTATATAATAATCTATATACCTAAAAAAGAAAATTAAAATTTATAAAATATTACAAAAAGGAAATAAAAGTATTTAAGAAATACAAAATCATGTATATACTAAAAAGAAAATTTATTGATATTATAAAGAAAGAAGATATGGATTTGATTTTAAACATAATATAAAATTGTGGTAATGAAATATGACAAAGATGATGTGACTTAATTTGAGATCGACATGTGGCATTACATAGGTTCATCTTTAGTATTATACTAGGTAAAGACTCGTGCCTTGCACGAGAGCGCGACGCTATTAATCGTTCCAAAATTTTAATATAATAATAAATTTCTTACTTCTTATTTTTTAAACCTTAATTTTTCATGTTTAATGTTATACCATCTTTTGTTATTTTTTACAATCAATACTATATTTTTATCATTTTGTTTGAGTAGTTTTCTTATTAAATCTTATTTAATAAATAAAATATTTTTTTATGGTGAGTTAGTGTCCTAACAAATTAATATTAACTATAAAAATAAATATTTATTTTATTTAGAGATTCACTAAAGGCGACAACCAATTAATTTTAAGAAAAGGCGAAACACATGGCCTCAACAATTACCTACCACATGGGTCCAACAACTACTCGATGTGACATCAATAAATTCCCAACGGGAACGCTACTTGCGCCCTGACACGGTGCTATTTGCACCGTGTCAGTGCCGGCCGGCGTTGGCTGCCGGCGGCCGGCGACGATCTCGCGGTGATGGGTTTAGGTTGCGTCCGTGATGGGTTTTAGGGTTTAGGGTTTTATGGTTTAGGGTAGAATATTTGGTGGATTTCAATCAAAATTATTGGACGTCGGTGATGGGTTTATGGTTTAGGGTAGAATATTCGGTGGATTTCAATCAGAATTATTGTTGCGTCCGTGAATGAATTACTTTCGGTGGATTTCAATCACAATTTTTCGGTGAATTTCAAGAATCCGACTCGACCCGAACCTGACTCGATATTTTTTAAGACTCGATATAATTTTAAAATTCAATATTTTTAAATATCGAAGAAGAACCCGACTCAACCTAAACCCGACCCGAACTCAACCAAAAAATTTGTACGACTCGATCGATCCACTGCCGACCACCTCCGATAATCACCACCACCACCCACCGCCGACACCCACCGCCGGAACCCACCGCCGGAACCCACCGCCACACGACACTCATTGCCGCACGGAAGCCGCTGCCGCGCGCCTGCAGGGGTGGTCAGGGCACTGTGGCCCGGTGCAAATAGTATTTGCCATTCCCAACATGAAGCCCTCAATGATAACTTTATATATGGCAGCTTTGATCATTACTTAACACATAACTTCATTTTCGATGGATATATAGCCACATCGACTAGATGACAAATAGCATCACCATTTGTTAATTGTCCGACATGTTCCTCAATGACTGCTCAATAGATGACATCAACAACTTCCAGACTTGCGACATCAATATTGTAATAACCTTAAATATTTTAAATTTTTATAAAGAACATGTTTTTATGTCAATAAAAACAAAACTTAGGATCAAAACGTAAATACTCAAGAAATTCAGATGTTGAGATGTAAAATGAAAATTTACTATAAATAGTAAGGTCCATGGTTGAGGGATTGCTAAAAATAGTAACTCTATATCTAGTATGTTTCCGAATAAGGAAAGTCAATCTTTAATCGGGTAAGATAATTTTGAGCCCGTAGATATAATTTGATAACTTAGACTCTTTGTGTATGATGTGAACGAGCTAAAAACATTTGTGGACATCTTTAACATTTATCCAAACAAGCCCTATTTAGTCTTTGAATGAAATAAATCAAAGTGACGGATCAAAACTCGAGGGTCTTGTTTGCACCGGGTTTTTTTTGTTCTCGCACCGCTATTTTAAACGCTACATGGTAGCGTTAAAAAAAACGTAAACGCTATATGGTAGCGTTTGAGATGACCCGGTTCAATTTATGAATCGAGTCAAGTTAAACGCTACCGTATAGCATTTACTTTTTTGACCCGGTTCAATTTCTTTTAAACCGTAAATTGTAAAATAAAAAAATGAAATTAAAATCTGGAGAAAAATTAGCGTTTTCAAATGCCACGACGTAGCGTTAAAAAACGCTATTAAAAGGTGCATTTTGCCTCCTCCTCCTCCATCTTTTTCTTTCCATTTCCAGCTTTTCTAAACCCTAAAATGTCGAACGGCGGCGGCAAAACAATGGAGGACATCGGCGAGGTGGTGGAGGCGGGAGGACAGATGGAGGTGGTGGAGCTGCGCGCGGAGGTGGAGCCAGATCTGGTGGAGGAGGCAGGAGGAGATACGGCGGTGGGCACGGAGGACGACCAGGCAGAAAATAGGTTGAAAATAGTTTCGAAATTATTTTTCGAAAATTCTCAAACCTAACAATAGGCCAAGAATTTTAAAACCATTGCTCTGATACCATAATTGTAACACACCCGACTTACGTCGGTAGTGCCACATGCCAGTGACCTCAAACGTTACTGTCCGATGTCACCCTAGGCTTTAATCAGAACAATTAATCTTAAATAAACATAATAACTAACGAAAGGTTTAAACAGCGGAAGACATTTTTAAATGGAACTCAATTATTTTTATTAAAAGATTTCTCAAGAACAATCTACAACGGAGTGAAATTACAGGGAAAGACTTTAAATTACACAGCAGAAGACTTTAAGAATAAACCTCATGACTAGGTTATAAAAATACATATTAAAGTAATACTTAACGACCTTGAAATACCGACACTTAAATCTGCAACTGCAAGCCTCTTCTTCAATTGGTTACTTCGAGTCTTCGGGGACCAACCACTGATGTGCCGTATAGGACGGATGACACCAGCCAACCATGCAAGGAATAAAACTCGGTTGGTTAGTCTAATGAAAGACTATGCAAGGGTGAAAACAGAATGGTTCTAGTGATCGTAACCGTTTACTATCATTGTCCCTCGAATAATAACCGAACGAACGATACATAACCCGAAACTTTCACGGAATGATTAGAATTTAGGCATGCACTGAGAAAGAAGACTCCAAAGGAATTGAGTCTTATGGAAAACGTATGAAGAGAAGACTCCAAAAGATTGAGTCTTATGGGAAAGTATGACAAATATTTGGGAACGTTATAGTTTTCATACAAGCGTTTAAAAAATGACTTGATCATTTGGGTCAACGACCAACCTCACCGCACAATGCGAATCCAGATTGGAAAGAAGACTTACTCTAACCGAAGTCCGGGCGGTTTCCACGTTGTACTCCTCGCCCGAGGGTATATTAGTTATGTGCATAATCGCACTTATCTTGTTTAATTCCAAAACGCATATTTACGTTAAAGCTTTTATCATATAAATATATCATCTCGATACGAGAGATATCTTGGGAATAAATCCCGATTGTTGGCACCAGCTGTGTGCACCTCCCCTATATTCGAATAGGGGATAGTCATGACCAGGGGAAAGGGTGTTAGGGCCTGAAAATCCTACACACCACAGTTATAAAGAAACGGCTAGACCTCGCAAGGTACATAGCGTTCCTACGAATACTCGTTCTAACTACATATGTATAAGTTCAAAAATAAAATCCACACCAATATCATCATGATAATAACAGATATAATAGCATTGTTTCTAGCAATATATACAACCTATCATAATGTCACATTTTAATCATACATTTTATAAAATCTGTTCCCAAACGAAAACAACAATTCATTCCAATTTAATTAACAATCCGAAATAATTGATAATTAACGGAAACATGGAATGATAAGCAAGAGCGAACCGCCACTTGCCTGAATTAGACGAACAAGATGTCGGGTTCCTAGGATCTGGAAACTGGAATCTGAATACGGATTCCTACGACGATGACGGAACAACGGCGGAACCCTAAGTTAGATTCGATACGAATAATAATACGAATCTAAAGAAACGAAAGAAACGAAGGTCCCATCCGTGATCGGCTCATCCAAAGCCACGATCGCGTTTGCTAAGGCAAACCGCGGTCGCGGTTTTGGATTTCACGGTCGCGGATTTCTGGGCACCATCCGCGGTCGCGGTGTTCATGTCCGCGATCGCGGCTCAACCTCCGACGAACCATAAATCGAACCAGCTCACCGACGACAACGGCTCGGACGAGGGGGCTTCAACTACCACCACCACGAGGCCTCCAAAGCACCACCAAACGGACCACGAAAACCTCCGGCGAGCTGCTCCGACGACGATGAACTCCGGCGAAGGGAAACGAGCAAGAGCGAGAGAGATCTGAGATATGGAGATCGGATTGGATGATCGATTCACCCTCCACGAGCCTCCCTTTTATAGGCCTTCGAGGAGCTCAACCCCCGGCCAGCCAAATCGCTCTAGCTCCCTCCCCTGGCGAATTGAACAGTTTTCCGCGATCGCGGAAATTCTTCCGCGGTCGCGGAAAATGCCACGTTCGCGTCTTTTGCTCAGGGAAAAGATTTAACACGTGATTAAACCCGAAAAATAAATATTTGTACCCAAACAAATATTCTAAGCCTCGAAAATACATCGAATGTATATTATAAAGCCCATGGAATTATTACAGAGATTATACGAGTTACAGAAATTCCTAATATGCCCAACTCATCTCGCTTACCGAACGAGGGTTGTGAAATTTTACCCAAATACCCTTACTGAAATTGAGGGGTATTACATCACTACCCCCTTAAAAGAAGTTTTGACCCCGAAACTTGGCCGATAATAGTTCAGAGAAGCGACCACCGCACTAAGTTACCCAACCTTATAAGTTTAACCATGCCTAAAACATTTAATACTTTGTGAATTGGTTCAAGCATTTCTAAGTTAAAATCTATAAGTTGATTCAAATTACAGTTAACGTAAGGTTAACCGTAAGTTAAACCCTTCACAACCTAAGAGAATTCTATAACTTGCCTACACCAGACATACATTCTATCATATTACTCCTATGGTAACATGAGGGTTATTATATTACTACCCCCTTAAAATAGTTTCGACCCCGAAACTAGCATCGCTAAACTAAAAGGAACCGATATCACCATAATCTCACTACCTGATCTTAGTATCCTTAACCATCTCATCCTTGTACTTGCTCCTAGGAAAACGATTTGTTTCCTCGACCATACCATTACCTCGCATATCTTATTCCCACGTGCTACACTTGTATCCACGCGTGACTATATCCACAAGGTCATAATTATCTTAGGATAATAGTCTCCCAAAATCATCGCAATACACTCGCTAAACCTTAAGCATGAGAACACACATTTCTCTTTTACCTTTCTCTTTATAAACCTCTCTCAGAGTACATACCTTATTTTCCTTAAGTTGATATCCTTAAATAAATTTGGTCTTCGTAACCTATATCACCAAAATCGAACTATTTCTTCGATCGTGATTCCACTTACTACACTGCCTACATTCCTTACACTCGCTAGAACGGATATGATCATCCACAAGATTACCATTGCCTTAATCAGAGTATCCATTATAACCTCCAATACCATCTCGCTATTATGCCATATTCCTCATTAAGACCTTGATGTCCTCGAACAGAAGAATACAACATTTTTCTACTAACTTTCCTTCGACGATCAGATTCTCAAAGTACAAACATATAATTCAACTATACCTCAACTTAGCACCTCCACTTGCCGTATAGACCGTACTCCCTACATACACGGCTAACCTATTTCATTGGTTACCTTAATCACATTTGGCCCTTGTGCCATCTTAACTCAAAATCTTTACGCATGTGATCCCACAATTAATCACACCATAACCTATGTCCGATTATCTCAACATGATCTAATAATCCATTCCACAAGATTATACTCCCGTTTTACCCAAACGTTCCATACGATCACCTTAATAGACATGGGTCACCTTTTCCTCAAGTCCACTTGGTATCGTCCACATACTTACTTTATACCACCCTATTGACCTTCAAAACCGTAACAAACTTTTACCGATCGAGTTTGCTATGCACCAAAAAATCCTTAAGCAACGCTTTGTCCTCATATGATTTACTATCCCAAATCAAGCACCATTTTGCTTTACTGATATATACCATTTATCCAAGATTAACCTAACGTATTCCATTATTCAATCTCTAACTTAAACCCTTAAGGTTCCTCAATTCTATTGATGAACGATGTCTTGCCATCAAAATCAATCACTTCACGTCCTAATCCTTCAATGGGTATATACGAGTAACATTTGTTACTTTACTCCTTAAACGCACATGAGACAATTTCCCATACTATATTCTTTGGTATTGATATTCTCCGAATAACTAGGCCCTACACCATAACCCTTAAATTTCAAGTGAGCTTTCTCCCAAAACAATTGTCTCACAACTTAATTCTTCCAGAAAGTGATATATCATCGGCCATATAGACGTCACACTCTCTTCAAAATCCACATATCAGACCTTGCAATCTCTAGATATCATAACTCCATATCCCTTGAAGGTACAATTCACTGTTTCAGTTCCTTGGCCCAATTAGATTTGGTCCTAAAGCTCACTTCCAACTCAAAATCTTTAGTTTCCTCAAAACAAGATCGTGATAAATCAATTAGCACAATTACGGCCAATCACTTTATTCTCCCTAAATGTGACATCAAATCGCCTTAACAGACGTCAATCACTCTACATCCAATCCTTATGTCGTTTCTCTTAAGAAAGCCTCATAACGAAACCTCAGATAATACTTATGACTTCACACCCTTGGGTGCTAAGGTTTTACTCCAGGTCGTAATAGAGTACGATCCTTTTAGAGAAACTGACTCCCTATGAACTATCTCAGATATACATTTATTCCCTTCTCATCAATCTATCCACATAGACGACTATAGTATGACCTCACAATGAGGCATTTTGAACTTCATATAGTTCATTCCAGTGTACTTTTACCAGAACAAATGTTTAGGGTACATATGAGAAGAAAAATTCTTCATCCCATAGAGCATTAACCACATACATTTGTTTCCTTTTCATTAAGGAATTTTGGTAAAACTCAACTCACTAGATAACGCTCGTTAGCTCAACGAAGGGAGTAATTAATGTCATACCGATGTGACATTACTCCAAGAATAAAGAGAGATTCATAAGAATGGATCTAGGAATTCAGTAATAGAGTCGCCCCTGGTGTTAACCATGTAGGGAACGAACACCTCGGCTCCATACGTTACCCCTCCTTTATGAGTCCTGACAGCCCTTATCCACACGTGGCATAACTGTTTTTGGCACTCACGGAGTCTCGTATGAACGAACCGTTTGCAAAAATAACGAATTTAGTAATTTGCGGAAAAAGGAAACACTTCTTTATTATTCGAAACATTACACAAAACAACTGACAAAAAGTCGAATAGACAGATTACTAAACTATGGAGACTATCGACACAAGTCATCGCTCCTTATTCTCAAAAGCCTTACAAAATACTACCACTCGTACATGGCTTCCCTCCCGTCGGGGTGACGTAACATAAAGAGTCGTTGATCTTGACCTAAAGATTCCATAGGCACCTTGCCTTTGATACGAGCAACAGATTGCTCCGGGGCAGACACTTCCGCCCTTGGGTTCTGCCCACTGCCAGCTTTTAAGGCCTGATGTAGTTGTGTTGGCCTTAGGCCCTTTCGCCTACAGTATGCCTTCATGTGGCCTACCTTCCTACAACTAAAACATGCCCTCCTCTCCTTTTGGCAACTAGGACTCTTGTGCCCAGCTTTACCACAGTTGTGGCATTGAATCACGCTGTTACTCCAGCCTGGGCCTTTGGCGGAGCCAGACTGAGTCGCCTTGGTCTTAGTACGACCAGACTTCTCGAACTTGGTGGGTGACGTCGGCCGCTTGAACGAGCTAGCCCTACGATTCTGTTGCCCACTCGTTGCCTTGATTTGTGCCTCCACACTAGCTATGACTTGAGGTATGGGGGTCGCTTGGGTTTGCGGTATCACCTGGGCCATTAATACTTCGACCACTAGCCCCACTATCTGTCCAATGGTCGCCGCATTTAGCACGATCGGGGCAGGAGGTGGAACTCCCCTTGCAACTTGGGGGTCCGCTTGTCCCTGACGAAAATCCTGTCGCATGGTCGGGTCATTATTACGTGAGCCAGATCCCACGTCTTCCCCTTGTGGAGTAGCACTTCTCAGCCGAATTCGAGAATCGTTGCTAGGACTTTCGTTAGCTGCTTGGTTGGTGGATCGGGTGTCCATTATCTGTTGATGAACCATAACGTTAGTTTAGAACTTTTCCAACTTATACATGACACTGAGTCAATTACGTTATGATACGATTTATAAGGGTTCAAACTAATAACTTTATATCAGTCCGACTAGCCCACCACCATTAACCGCAGAACGACCTTCTTCTCTTTACTTGAAAGTGGAAACTCTAGGAGAAATGTCAACCTTTAAATGACATTAAACCTAAGGAAAAACGATATTCCTAAGAATGGATCTAAGGAATAGGTAACAACTTGAATCTTGCAGAAGTTTGAAAACCACCTATTATAAAACCTTATACTTTCAAAACTTTATACTTTATATTTATCAACAATTTTATCAAAATAATTACTTATACAGTTAGTTTCTCAAACTAGTGATATGATTATCACAAAACTCTACCAAGACTAAAAATTGCACTTTTAAAGTTACAATCATAAACGTAATTTAATTGCTTATAGCATGACATTTTTATAAACCAACCATAAATAACTTTTGAAATTCAAATAACTAAATCACTATTTTAAATTAAATTCCAAGAAATAATTAAAATTTTTAAATTTAACATTGAAACTCTTGAACTTCCTTTTTAATAGAAAATAGGTTGAAAATAGTTTCGAAATTATTTTTCAAAAATTCTCAAACCTAACAATAGGCCAAGAATTTTAAAACCATTGCTCTGATACCATAATTGTAACACCCCCGACTTACGTCGGTAGTGCCATATGCCAGTGACCTCAGATGTTACTGTCTGATGTCACCCTAGGCTTTAATCGGAACAATTAATCTTAAATAAACATAATAACTAACAAAAGGTTTAAACAGCGGAAGACATTTTTAAATGGAACTCAACTATTTTTATTAAAGTATTTCTCAAGAACAATCTACAACAGAGTGAAATTACAGCGAAAGACTTTAAATTACACAGCGGAAGACTTTAAGAATAAACCTATTACATGACTAGGTTATAAAAATACATATTAAAGTAATACTTAATGACCTTGAAATACCGACACTTAAATCTGCAACTGTAAGCCTCTTCTTCAATTGGTTACTTCGAGTCTTCGGGGACCAACCACTGATGTGCCGTATAGGACGGATGACACCAGCCAACCATGCAAGGAATAAAACCCGGTTGGTTAGTCTAATGAAAGACTATGCAAGGGTGAAAACAGAATGGTTCTAGTAATCGTAACCGTTTACTATCATTGTCCATCGAATAATAACTGAAGGAACGATACATAACCCGGAACTTTCCCGGAATGATTAGAATTTAGGCATGCACTGAAAAAGAAGACTCCAAAGGAATTGAGTCTTATGGGAAACCTATGAAGAGAAGACTCCAAAAGATTGAGTCTTATGGGAATGTATGACAAATGTTTGAGAACGTTATAGTTTTCATACAAGCGTTTAAAAAATGACTTGATCATTTGGGTCAACGATCAACCACACCGCACAATGCGAATCCAGATTGGAAAGAAGACTTACTCTAACCGAAGTCCGGGCGGTTTCCACGTTGTACTCCTCGCCTGAGGGTATATTAGTTATGTGCATAATCGCACTTATCTTGTTTAATTCCAAAACGCATATTTACGTTAAATCTTTTATCATATAAATATATCATCTCGATACGAGAGATATCTTGGGAATAAATCCCGATTGTTGGCACCAGCTGTGTGCACCTCCCCTATATTCGAATAGGGGATAGTCATGACCAGGGGAAAGGGTGTTAGGGCCTGAACATCCTACACACCACGGTTATAAAGAAACGGCTAGACCTCGCAAGGTACATAGCGTTCCTACGAATACTCGTTCTAACTACATATGTATAAGTTCAAAAATAAAATCTACACCAATATCATCATGATAATAACAGATATAATAGCGTTGTTTCTAGCAATATATACAACCTATCATAATGTCATATTTTAATCATACATTTATAAAATCTGTTCCCAAAGGAAAACAACAATTCATCCCAATTTAATTAACAATCCGAAATAATTGATAATTAACGAAAACATGGAATGATAAGCAAGAGCGAACCGCCACTTGCCTGAATTAGACGAACAAGATGTCAGGTTCCCAGGATCTGGAAACTGGAATCTGAACACGGATTCCTACGACGATGACGGAACAACGACGGAATCCTAAGTTAGATTCGATACGAATAATAATATGAATCTACAGAAACGAAAGGAAATGAAAGAAACGAAGGTCCCATCCGTGACCGGCTCGTCCAAAGCCACGATCGCGTTTGCTAAGGCAAACCGCGGTTGCGGTTTTGGATTCCACGGTCGCGGATTTCTGGGCACCATCTGCGGTCGCGGTGTTCATGTCCGCGATCGCGGCTCAACCTCCGACGAACCCTAAATCGAACCAGCTCACCGACGACAACGGCTCGGATGAGGGGGCTTCGACTACCACCACCATGAGGCTTCCAAAGCACCACCAAACGGACCACGAAAACCTCCGGCGAGCTGCTCCGACGACGATGAACTCCGACGAAGGGAAACGAGTAAGAGCGAGAGAGATCTGAGAGATGGAGATCGGATTGGATTGGATGATCGACTCACCCTCCACGAGCCTCCCTTTTATAGGCCTTCGAGGAGCTCAACCCCCGGCCAGCCGAATCGCTCCAGCTCCCTCCCCTGGCGAATCGACGGCGACCCAACCGGCGAAACGCGAAATCCCATTGAAGGCGACGTTGAACAGTTTTCCGCGATCGCGGAAATTCTTCCGCGGTCGCGGAAAATGCCACGTTCGCGTCTTTTGCTCAGGGAAAAGATTTAACACGTGATTAAACCCGAAAAATAAATATTTGTACCCAAACAAATATTCTAAGCCTCGAAAATACATCGAATGTATATTATAAAGCCCAGGGAATTATTACAGAGATTATACGAGTTACAGAAATTCCTAATATGCCCAACTCGTCTCGCTTACCGAACGAGGGTTGTGAAATTTTACCCAAATACCCTTACTGAAATTTAGGGGTATTACAGTTCTCGACCGTGTTCCTGACCCTATACCCAACCCCATTCTCAGCCCCATTCCCGACCATATACCCGACCCCATTCCTGACCCTATACCCGACCCCACTCCCGACCCTCCTGCTCCCCAGCCCACCCATGACACCCGTCCCGAACCTCCTTATGGTGTGGGGAACGGTGAGCTTATATCGTCCTTCGACCAGCACATTGCGCATCGGATATGGCATCATCTCAAGGAGGCCCCTCGCCGTCTAAAGGTTCATACACGTCCACGCTATCTCGATTTCTAGAGACGGCATCACCTTATTCCTAGGGGGGAGGTGGTTGAGGGTAGCTGGTGGCATTACGCTTCCCTGAGCGGGTTGACCGGACTCCACGCGTTTCAGTTTGGAAGTGTGGACCACGTCCTCATTTCTGCTTGTGTGGAGATGTGGCATCCAGAGACCAACAACTTCCATTTTCCGTGGGGCGAGATTACCGTCACACTTCATGACGTCGAGAGGATCATGGGGCTGCCTATCGAGGGATACGCCGTTAGTGCGGTACTAGATGACGGGGCGTTGGCCGATTTATGGCATGAGGTTTTTGACTACGGCCTAATGGAGGTGAAAAAGTGGGTGAAGAAAGTTGGGGTTGATGCATGCGACTTCGTGTTCGACGTGCGTTCGATGATTTTGCTAGGCGAGGACCCCATGTCTTGTGCAGCAGGGTATTTATTCCACTTGTTGGGGTCCATCTTGTTCGTGAACAAGTCCACGAACAAGATGAAGTGTCAGTTGTTGTCGTTGTGCGTGGTTCATGAGCGTACCCAGCGGACGGCCTGGGGAGCCGGAGTTCTCGTCTGCCTGTACAGGAACCTAGGTGAGGCTTCACGTGGGAAGGCCAAGAGCATAGCCAGTTGTTGTTTGCTACTCCAGGTAAAACGTCGTTAATCTTTTAATCTTTGTATATTGCACCGAACTTTAAAACTACCATTTAAAAAGTTAGGGTTTAAATTTATTTTGTGACGATTGCAGATGTGGATATGGGCATACTTTTTGAGGTTTCTCGGACATCCGCATCCCTAGGTTAGGAGAGCCGACGATGACCGACGAGCGGCATGGTATTGGGTATTACGCCCCCCTCCACGGGATCCATCTCGGATTCGGAGTTACCGCCACGTCCTTGATGAGTATCGGCGTGAGGATGTAAGTACATGATTCTATTATATCTTGTGATTAGCTTATAATGGTTACTCGTAACATTGATGTTGTTTATGCTTGTAGGTGTGGTGGATGCCACACGGCCAGCTGGATTTCCATTCGCGGTATAGAGCTTTTACATATCGAGGCACGATACGCTTACAGACAACAGTAGAGCCGTACATGCCTGACCGCGTGGCACTCTAGTTTGGACGGAGCCAGAGCAGGCCTCTGGACCCGATATTGGGATATACAGTTGAACGCCCTGCAAGCCTAAAAGGGAAGGATGCTTACAAGCTGGAGTTTGATGCCCACTTACTCTTTTTTGATAACAACCCGTGCATCTCAAACGAGCATTCACTCTTCTTTGTCCTAGTTGACCGATTCGATTTAGGGGTTGGCTCGGAACCTTCGACCGCCTTTTTCTTCGCCGGTTTGTATGATCCAGACTTCTCACATGATAGTATCACCTTTCGAGCCCATGATTTTTGTATGACAATCAAAATGTCTAGTTCCTTGCCCACTGAACGAACCCATTCGATCATACTCTTTCTATCACCCCATTCCTCATCCGTAGTAAAATGCGAAGAAAAATCGACACTCGTAAAGTTGGTACCACTAGAATCATCCTATTTATTTCACAAACATTGGTACACATTATAAATATGCATAAATACAAACTAAGATAAATAATCATGTTCTACACTAAGATAATGTTCTACCTAACCTAACGTTCTACCCTAAAAATCATGGTGCAAAAATGATACACGTAGAAAAAATACTTTCCAATTCTACGCTAATTATATAATCTAACACATTTCTACGATAACATAATGTTCTAAAATAAAACGTATACTAATATTCTACAATATCATAGCCAATACAATTTATTGCTAATATTCTATACTAACATACCTACAATATCTATACTTTTTAATTCTACGCTAATTATATAATTTATCACATTTATACACTAACATAATGTTCTAAAATAAAACATATACTAATATTCTACAATAACATAGTCAATATATATTATTGCTAATATTCTATACTAACTTACCTAAAATATCTATAACATATAATTATTACTAACAAGAATATGTTAACATATAATTTATGACTAATAATGTGCACTAACATACATATAATATCTATAAAATATAATTTACAACTACTATTTTATACTAACATAATAATATTCTATAATCAATTTAAATCTACAGTATACGTACCAGTACATTTTCTTCACTAATCGATTCAAGACCGGGCCCATCGACTACGCTTGAGAACGACATTCTCTCTCTTACTATTGTGCTTTGAAATTGTGTAAATGTGAAGAAGGCATATGGATGAAACACATATATACAAGTGTGGGGAATGGATTGTAGACCTTTTGGGAACTCGATCGTTGGGAAAAAAGGGGAAGTTTTTAAACTCTACGACGTAGCGTTTAAAAACGACCGTTGACGTAGCGTTTAAATTTCAAACGGTCAAATTTAAACGCTACGTCATAGCGTTTGAAAGTGACTGTTTGAACATTTAAATGCTACATCGTAGCGTTTAAATATAAATTGGATCAATTAAACCAGGTCCATTTTAAACGCTACGACGTAACGTTTAAGTTGGACCCGGTTTAATCGAGCCGATTTCTTTTTTAAAATATCAATAAATCCAAAAAAAATACAACAAAATGTAAACGTCACAATGTGGCGTTAAAAAAAATCACACGCTACTAGGTAGCGTTTAAAACCTGGTGCGAAAACAAAAAAAAACGCGGTGCAAAACCAAATGCCCTCAAAACTCGGAATTTTGATTAATGATGGACCAATAAGATTTAAGTTTAGAATTTTCGTTGGGAATCCCACAATAATTTTTGTGTTCGAGGCAGCTTCGTAGAACGGACATATCGTTTGCCACAAATCTCGGATTTCGATGATTCAAGATGCGTTGGAAACTAGACTCGGAGATCTACTATTATCTAGTTTGCATGGTGACGTAATTTCAACAGTAAGTGGTTCGAAATTATGCGCCAATATGGGTCATTAAACATTTTTATCCCACATTGCTCATCTTAGAAATATTGATAAAACTCTCATCCTATATCTGAAAGAGAGAAGAACAAGGGTTAGGGAAACAACAATATATAGTGGTCTAGACACTCTCTACCATTCATCCAAAGTTAATAATTTGTAAGATATTTCGCTATAGACGGACCCAGTACTTTTGGCGGGTCCACAAAAGCGAAACTCTTCAAATTTGAAAATTATTTGCTACGACGGGCCCAGTCTTTTTGACGGGCCCACAACAGCGAAATAGTTTAATTTTTGGGACTCATCTTACAGTTCCTCATCAATCTCATCATTATCTCTCCTAGGGTAGGAGATGAAGCTTGGTGTCCTGTTCATAGTCACGTAAGTTTCCGAGTTTATTACTTTTCCGCTTTAGTTCTTTCAGTTATTTCAATTCTTAGAGCATAGTTTAACTTAGGGTAATGTTGGTCTTATGCCGCGAAACCTTATTTGGTTTCGTGAGGATTGGTGGAGCGCTGGCATTGCCTCGGCGCTCAACAATCCAAGCTTTGTCTTGGTCTAGTGTGCTTGATGGGCAACCGTCATCACTAGGGTGGTTGCTTGTGTATATGAACCTTATTTATTAGGTTGTATATTTGCTAGCAACGACCTTTATATATATTATTGTTGTAGCGTGCTAGATGAAATTTGGTGTGGAATTGTTGTGCATTTGCTATGGACTTATATGCTAGTTAGCACGAGTATTATTAGAAACACAATTTACCTTGCGAGATTTAGTTGTTTCTTTATAACTTTGTATTAGGAGGATTATTGCCCTAATACTTTTGGTCATGACGTGCCCTTATTCGAATATAAGTGGTGGTGCACTTAGTTAGTGCCGAAATTCGAGATTCGTCCCATGATATTTATCTCATTACGAGATTGGTGTGGAATAAAAGCTTTAACGTAAATGCACATTTTGGAATTAAATAAGATAAGTGCCATTTTACACATATATAATATACCCTCGGGCGAGAAGTACAATGTGAAACTCGCTCGGTCTCTTGTCTAAAATAAGTCCCCTTTCCAATCTGGATTCGCATTATGCGATGAGGTTGGTCGAGGACCCAAATATTCAATGAGGCACTTTCAAAACATTGTGTGATAAATATAATGTTCCCAAATAAATTAATTTAATTTTCCATAAGACTCAATTCGTTGGAGTCTTCTCTTTAAGCATACCTTTTCTTTTATTTCAGTAGAAGTATAGTAGTCATATACCGTTTATCGAGTTTTATTCGAGAAACAAGGGTGTGACTATATACGACTACAAGAACCATTCCATTTTTCACCCTTGCATAGTCTTTCATTAGACTAACCAACCGTTCATTTTCCTTGCATGGTTGGCTGATGTCATCCGTCCTATATGGCACATCAGTGGTTGGCCTCAGACGATTTAAAGTAACGATTGAAGACGAAGGCTTGCAGTTGAAGTTTAGTTTGAATAATTTTCAAGGTTGTTTGAATATAAGATTTAATATCCTAATTAATGTAATATGTGAAATTGTTATATCCTAGTCATGTAATTAGGATTTATTTAAAGTCTTTCGCTGTAATTTCAATATCATTTGTAAACTATCCTTCTCAATTTACGAGAGGAATTTTAATAAATGATTTACTTTTTTTTATACAAGTCTTCCGCTATTTACTCTGTTATTATCTAATGTATTTATTTATTTAAGCATAATTGTTCCGATTAAAGCCTTGTGTGACTTTGGACTTTACAGTTTGAGGTTACTGGCGTGTGGTACTACCGACGTAAGTTTGGGATGTTATAAATATTGTTCGATACATTGCCGCAACAATATCATAAAAGGAAAAAATAGTGTAAAATATCAGGTATTGAAAGAAAGAAAGTAATCGTTAGAATTTTAAGATTTTTTTTACAAAATATTAACTTATACACAAAAATAAAAGAAATTATTCTACCAGTTTAAAATACAAAGAATAATCTTGAAAATGAGATATATTGTGTATTATTTTAGTATGGATGCGGAACTGGTGAGAACACTTCTTAAAATGAGAACTCTCTTAAAATACGAACTAGTGCACAAGTCTGTACAACAAGGTGCACAAGGGAGAGAAAGTGCACAATGCACTTGCAATCTCATGCACACATATTTGGTGCACAATTGTGCACTACGTTGGTGCACAATTGTGCACTACGTTGGTGCACAATTGTGCACTACGTTGGTGCACAACTGGTCTCCCTAATGACCCACCGGAGCTCAGGAGTTGACCACTGTTGACCGACCGTTGACTGGTTGTTGACCGAACCTTGACCGATTAGTGCACTTGCTTGTGCACCATGTTACGAATACTTGTGCACCATGTTGGAAATAATTATGCATCATTTAAATAAAATACAAGTGTACAATAAATTAAATACAAGTGCACCATGTCATAAATAAATGTGCACCACCTTACGAGTAATTGTGCACCACAGTTCATATGTTTGTGCACTGAGAAGGTTCATGTGTTTGTGCACTCTATTGTATTTAAAAAAATACAAGTACAGTACTCAATAAAAATTGGGTGCACAATTCAACATATTATGATGCACTTTTCAACAGACTTTGGTGCACAAACTCGTACAACTTGGTACACAAACATTGTGCACTGCTATTGTACTTAGAAAAAAACAAGTTCATTACTCAATAAGATTCTGGTGCACAACTTCACATATTTTGGTGCACTTTTCAACAAACTTTGATACACAAATTCGTACAACTTGGTGCATAAGACTAGTTTGTATTTTAAGAGAAGTTTTCATTTTAAGAACAGTTCTCACGAGATCTGTTTACATGTTAGTGTTTTAAATTGTTGATTGCTACCTACTTATAAACGGATATAAATGACATTTACTTTAAAATATTGACATAAAAATTTCTTCTTTTTTCTTTAATTATTATATGTTAGTATCTAGCTAGTGTGTGTTCACTTTTTTTAATTTGACATATGTTATCAGTTTATATAAACAATTATCCAATTTTAAATGTTGAGAAATGTGATTAAAACTAAGCTTATGTAGATTTATTATTTATTGTACATATGACTTCTATCTATAAATGATATTTTGTCAAATTAATGCCTGATAATAATTTTTCCAAAGTTTAATTATTTGTTTGAAGAGAAAAGCAATGATTAAACAACAATGTCCTATAACATGTCATTTGACAGTTTAATATCAAAATTACAATGGTTGATTTGGTAACTATTTAAAATAGTTTGTGAATTACTAATAAGAAATATATTTGCATTTAAAAAATTAACTAATAAAAAATATAAAGTAAAATAGCTCATATGTATTAGATTAAAATTCGATTAAGTTGGCTATAGAATTCATTATGGAGATTCTGTTAATAAAAATAAATAAATAAATGTGTGGATGGGGGGGGGGGGGGGGGGATTCAAAGTTTAAAAATGATAAAGATCTAATAAAAGCAACAAATATTGGTGAAATCTATATTTTAGTTAAGAATTCGACAATTCCATTTTTATGTTATTTATGGGACCCTAAAATAACAACCAAATAATATATAAAAATAAAGTAATGTTTGTTATAAATTCTTATATTTTACAAAAAAACTTAAGTGTAAAAGAAATTAAAATGTAAGTAGTATTCTTGTAGCTTTTGCTAATATGCGGATGATATTCAACATTAATTGTAAAAGAAATTAATTTAGTTAGGAACCATAATAAAAGTTGTTAGATAAGTGGAATTAGTCCATACTCCATTTTATAAACTTCTTTGTAAAAAAGTTTTGGTTTTCAGATGTTATAAAAATGCCTAAAATAATTAAACTTATATTTCATGAATAATTGTTTTCATTTAAGAAAACATAACAATAAGATTAAAATACAAATAAAAAACATGAATCCTCCGAGAGGAATTATTATCATTATCGATGATTTCATCCAAAATACTATTAGTATTGTTTTATTATGCATCCAGCCAGTTTCTCACGCAGGACTGGTGTTTGACGTAAGTCGTAACACGTGAACTCTATGAATTAATTAATTATCGTAAAATGTAATAGTATTCTTGTAGCTTTTGCTAATACGCGGATGACATTCAACATTAATTGTAAAAGAAATTAATTTAGGTAGGAAGCATAATAAAAGTTGTTAGATAATACCAATTTAAATTCTTATATAAATAATAAATTAAATAATAACTTAGTTTACAAAATTAATTAATTATCATAAAATTTAATATTTTTTTGATAATATAAGATTTATTTGGTAGGACCGCAATATAATATTAACACCCAATAAGCATTCAGAAAAAATAATAATACGGTGAAGTTAAACAGACAACATACAGAATTACTCTGATTTAGTTATTAACTAGCATGTGTCCCCGTGCAAGATGGCCATATATTTTAAGAATGAATTTAAATTTGTTTAGTATATATAAAATATAAAAGAGAATTATATAGGAAAATTAACATGATGTATCGAGAAGATAATTTCTTGATTGGAATAATTTATAAGGTGTATTGTATGATGAAAATTGTGAATTTATATTAATAGAAGAAAATATAAATTAGGAATTTTATATAATTATTAAAAATAAAAAGTGCACTAAAATAAAACTGCATATTGTATTTTTTATAATGGAGTTTACGAACAATCTATTCACCCTTTTTAAATCATATACACTAATTAAGTATGATAATAATATTTTTGATAAGTACATAATTATATGTATGTGAACCGTATAATGTTAACGTACTATTTACGGACCATCTATCTATATACATATCTTTGTAATGGAGTTTACGGACCATTAACGTACATATTATATTATGGACACTAATTAAGTATTATAATAATATTTTTGGTAAGTGCAGAATTGTCATGTACAATGTGAAATGTTTCGGGGTGGTAATTTAGGACATTTGTATAAATAAAAGATAAAATAAATTGTAAATAGAATAAGGGTGAATAGGTAAATATACATAATTATTTGATGACGTGATATACTTAAATGAACGACACGTAAGAGAAATAATTACGACTTTAGTAATAATATATAGAATATATAAATTATTATTAATATATTCAGTTTATCATCAAATTTTAAACTTATAATTGAGTAAGCATTATACGGACTACGGAGATCTCATCTGAGGATCCGTGTATCACAATCCAAAGGACACACCGCTCTCCCATGGCAGATAGGCTTTGTAGTTTTAATTTTCGAACACTCTTTTAATTTCCAGTCAAATGTGGTTCAAAATAATTGTTTTTGCTAACTAATAAATGGTGTATGTAGGATTATATGATATGCCTACTTTAATAAACGAGAATTTACCCGACAAACTAGCTTCTAATTAAGTTTGTTTGTTAAGTAGCATCACTAACAATTTCTGATTAATTACCCGGCCCTTATCATAGTACATTGACTTTATTGACACAAATTTGTAATCTATCTATAGTCTATACAAAACATTAGAACATTTGGGTTTCAGTGACATCACTAATAGATCAAAATTGACCTGCAGGTATCCAATGCAGAGTATTACTTTGTTAATTAGAATAACTAAGAGTTATTCTGCGGCCACCAGATTATACTTTATGGTGCATCGCCAATATTAGTCAATTAGTGTGATAGATTTTCCCCTATATTCTGATTTCTGATGGTCCAATTGTCCTATTTAATATGCCTATAACTACGGTTAAATGGTATAATTGTATAAATAATCATGTGGTGGACTATAGTCATAATACTACCTTTTCTTGACTTTTGGCAAATCAATTTTTTTATTTGTCAACGGATACGTCAGCGGTTACGTGCGATTCAAGTTCAGGTGGGACGAATTATGAAGTTGCCCTGCTGCTTCCTTCCCCTGCCGAGGAATTCAACACCTTGAATTTTATCAAGTCCTCAATTGGCGGCAAATCATGCTCTAGCTCCCCAAGCAACTTTGAATATGTGTCAAAATTGGACTATAAATTGTTTAATTTTCTTCAGTCAAACTCATCAAATTTCCTAGCAATATCGAAATTCATCCATGCACGTGACGTATAGGCTGCGCAAGAGAGGCGTTATAAATAAGAGACACCCAAGATCCTCCTCCCTCCAATACTACAACTTACGAGGTAACATACTCTTGAAGGGCAAATAGAAGTTGGAGATCGAAATAATGAAGTTTTTGAGAGTAGCTTTCTTGGTGGTGCTCCTAGTTGCCGGAGTTATGGTTTCGAGCGTCGAAAGCAGGCACTTGAGGAAGAAGGTTGTAGTCGGGAAGCCGGTTAGAGGAGCGGTGGTGATCGATAGAGCGTTTAGGGCGTTTTTCGAGG
Source organism: Rheum nobile (assembly GCA_027886185.1). Classification (NCBI taxonomy): domain Eukaryota; kingdom Viridiplantae; phylum Streptophyta; class Magnoliopsida; order Caryophyllales; family Polygonaceae; genus Rheum; species Rheum nobile. The sequence goes on from WOAB01000001.1 coordinate 5,200,236, forward strand.
GAGTGTCGACCATGAAGACGAGTGGGCCCAGCTCACGTGGCGGGGGCCATTCGTTTGGGCAGAGTGCACCCGTGGCTAATGTTGCTGGAAGGAAGTTGTCTGGTCCATCCCCTGGCGATGGACACTAAAAAGTTAATCATATGCTTTTGTATGTTGCCTGTACAGGCTAGCTAGGTTATCATTTTTTTATGGCTGTTGAGCTACAGCCTCATGTATAGAGAATATTTATAGTCCACCCTATATGTAGTATGGAATTGGATATTGAATGAATTAGTACATCCTGATGTTGCTTTGAACAAAGTTACACATGTATGCAATGCATGAGAAGGTTTCAATCTTTATGTTTGTAGTTGTTATTCAAGCATTGTATTAGAACCTTGGAGGTACAACGTACAAGGTTTATTCTTAAATGGTGTATGTTATGTGGCCCAAAAGTATTGACTTCGTTAAGAATAGGCCCATTTTGGTTTTGCAAATAAGTCTAGCCCAAGTAAAACACAGTCTTATGAATACATAAGACTGTGTTTGAAGCAAATCAAGTACTTGTCTCATGGTTGGCCTTGCATCTCTGTCTTCCTCCACACATTGCAGGGCTACCAAAGCCAAAGTCTTCATCCCATGGATGTCATAGTTTCCATTCAAACCAGGGTCTGCAATTTCTTCAATCCAAGATCCAACTCTTTCACTTGCATTCTTCTTCTCCTTCACCCATGTGACCAATATTTCCTTGTTGCTCCATCTTAATTAGACACCATAGCTATACACATCCACCTTGGAAGTGATGGGCAAATTGCTAACCCACTCAGGAGCCATGTAGCCTCTTCTTCCTCTTATCCTTGAGAAGTCAAAATGTTGGGAGCCATCTCTCTTCACCAGTGTGGACAATCCAAAATCTGCAACTTTTGGTTGGTATTCAGAATCCAACGAGATGTTTTGGGGCTTCACATCACAATGCAAAACCCACTCCAAGCACTCTTCATGAAGATTAGCTAAGCCTTTTAGCGGTTCCTAGCGCGACCCCATACCTCTTTTCCCAATTAAGGGAGTTGGAGCATAGATTCTCAGCTAAAGATCTCTTCTCCATGAACTCAAAAACCAACAACCTTTTCTTTCCATCTAAGCAATATCCCAACAGTTCTATCAAGTTCATATGCTTCAGCCTTCCAATGGTATTCACTTCTCCTTGCCCTGAGTCATTGAGTTACTTGATGGTAATCACCTTTCCATCAGGATGTATACCTTTGTACACAACCCCAGAACCTCCTCTACCAATTTCTTCTCTGAAGTTCCATGTTACCTTTCTCAATTCTGCATACAAGTACCTTTTGAACCCAGTAATAGCTAGAACATAGCCTTGCAAGGATACAACTGGATCTTCATAGGACCTAAATAGGAAAAACTACACCAGGAAAATGCAGAGCAACTCTACAACACCTAGTGCACTCGCAAACACTAGCAAGAACTTTAACGTGTAATATCTCACTCAAATTAGAAGGGTAATATGGTAATTTTAATTTTATAATAATAAAAATTATGAAATTTACTTTATTTCTTTTAGAGGAATAATTTAATTTTTCATTAACTTGACTTCAAAAATTACGTTATACCCCAATACAAGAAAACAACTAGCTATACCTGACGGAAGAAACATAACAGAAATAGATAACATCTATGAAAAACTGAATAGGGTGCTTATTCAACATCAGATCCTTCAATGATACCCTGATATCTGTACTAAACACTTTGCTTTTATCAGCTCGGATCACTGTCCCATTTCTATTGAGCTTGCCTCTACAGTACCCTTCAAAAATCAACCCTTTAAATTTGAAAAAAATTGGATGACTAGAAAGGATTTTAGAAATGTCGTTAAACAAGCTTGCAGAACAAATTATCATGAATCTAAAATGTATAATCTAGTTTCCAAGACAAAATTACTTAAGAAACACTGGAATAAAAGTATCTTTGGTAATGTGTTTACCCAACTTCAAACCATAGAAAAACAGCTTTCTGACATTCAAATTGAGATATGTACAAACCCTAACAACGATCTCATTAAAAAGCAAAATAGACTTATTGAAAAAAAGGAAAAACTTCTTTGTTTCCAAAAGATATTTTGGAATCAAAGAGCTAAAGTTAAACACGTAAAATATAATGATACTAATGCCAGTTATTTTCATAAAATAGCAAATGGGAGAAGAAATAGAAAAATTATAAAAGAAATCAAAACCCAAGAAGGAACAAGCATTATTGGAGAAGAGAACATTAGAAATGAAATCAGAAATGATTTTATTAAAAGGTTCAGAAGTGAAGATATGGATTACTTTGGGAAAACCTAGAACTATGTCATTCTGAAATCTCTACAGAGGATAATGTAGGACTAACAAGGAACGTATCTAATGAAGAAATTAAGAAGGTTGTTTTTGACATTGGCTCGGATAAATCACCGGGTCCTGATGATATGACAGCAGAATTCTATAAACAATATTGGGACATTGTATGTCCATCTGTAATCCAAGCAGTAAAGAGCTTTTTCCTTTAAGGGAAATTGTTGAAACAAATAAATCATACATTTATCTCTTTGATTCCAAAATGTGACAATCCAAACTCAACTAATCACTATAGACCCATAAGCCTATGCTCTACAATTTATAAAATTATATCAAAAATCCTAACAACAAGACTCAAAAGAACCATGGAAAAATTAATTCATCCCCTATAGGGTGCTTTTGTTGCAAATAGAGCCATCCAAGATAATATCTTAATAGCTCATGAAATAATTCACTCATTTAAATCGAAAAAAATGAGCAGAAGGATTCATTGTCCTAAAATTAGATATGGAAAAAGTCTATGACAGAATTGAGTGGAAATTTCATTATTAAAATAATGGAGAAGCTTGGATTCCATGAAAGATTTTTCAACTGGATAAAAGAATGTATTTGGTGCTGGTCAACAATGGACCCATAGAAATATTTAAACCAACTAGAGGACTCCGACAGGGTGATCCTCTCTCACCTTTTCTGTTCATTCTAGGATCGGAAATCCTTGCCCAAAAACTTCAAAAAGCTTCTGAAAAACCCCGGAAACCGTTAGGTTTTCAAATCACTCGACAAGGAACGTGAATTCTTTTTCTGGCATTTGCGGATAACATTGTGATCTTTTCAAAAGCAAACCAGGAAAACTGTAAGGAAATCAAGGATATTGTAGATGAGTATTGCAAAATTTCTAGACAAAAAATAAATTTTCATAAATCTGCTTTTCAAGTCACAGAAAAGGTAACCAACCAAAAAAAATAGCAATCCAAGGTATTCTCACAATCACAAACATGATTTCTCTTGAAAAATATCTAGGTTGCATTATCATTAATGGTAGAGTCAATTCGAATATATTTGCTGATCTTTTAATTAGCACAGAACAACAACTATCCAAATGGAAAGTGAACTCTCTTTTCCAAGCAGGAAAAACAACACTAATAAAAGCTAATCTGACACTATGACCAAATTACCTCATGCAAAGCTTTATGCTACCTACACATACACATAATAAACTTGATAAACTAAATAGATCTTTTTTTCTGGAACAAAGTCAGTTCCTACAAACCTCTTATAGGCTGGGAAAAAATATGTAAACCAACACAACAAGGGGGCCTTGGATTGAGAAAATCGAAGGACATGAATAAAGTTTTACAATTTAAATTATTGTGGAAAATTTTAGGTGATCCAAATAATTTTTGGGTTAAATTTGTTACCGAAAAATATCTGAAAACACAACATATGTTACAATATGAGAATAAAGGAAGTTGTTCTTGGCAGTGGTCCAAAATGATTGAACTTCTGGATGAATTCAAATCTGGACTAATTTGGCAAATTGGAAATGGCCGAACAATCAACTTTTGGTCTGATAATTGGGTTTCTAAAACTCATTTATGTGATATCATTAATACACAATCAATTCTGAATAAGGATGTTTTGGTGACAGATTTTATTTTGCCAAACAAAACCTGGAACAAGGACATGATTGAACAATGTTTACCCCATGATTTAGCCAAACAAATAATCTCTATCCCAATACCTTTGAATAATATTCATGACAAAATGTACTGGGAAGCCAGTAAAAACGGATGGTTTTCTACAAACTCTGCTATGGATATGATCAACAGAAACAAAAGATATTCTGCTTATGATTCTTTCTGGATCTAGAAGATGGACACTTATCCCAAAGTTAAAAACTTTATCTGGAAAATAATGAAAAATGGGCTCCCAACCAAAGCAAGATTAACAGAAAAAAGAGTAGCAATCCCCCAGGGTTGCATCCGTTGCAATGCACAATTGGAGGATTTGAATCATCTCCTCTTCCAATGTAACCATACCATGAAAATAATAGAGAAAATGAATTATTTCACCTATGGAATCATTAGATCTCTAAACTTAGGGAATAAAAAAACATATGAAATCATTGAGGAAATTTAACAAAAAACTGACAGATCACAATTTATAGAATTAGTGGTCTCTTGGTGGGGAATCTAGTTTTATAGAAACCAACAAAGTTTTGGAAGAACAACCAATGATACAGATAATATAAAGGATGTTCCAATTTATATTAAAAAACAAATTGAGAATTGGAAATAGACAAAGAATTGGAACCCAGACTGCTTAGCAGAGGGTAAACAAAAAACATATAGAAATAATAATCTAAGACGTCCGAAAAAGAAATGGAAAAAACCACCGAAAAATACAATTAAAATTAATACAGATGGATCGACCAAAACTAATGGTGACTCTAGTTTTGGCTATATTTTCATAAATAGCACAGGTAACCCAATCTTCCTCTTTGGGGATAAATGTGGTTTCTCAACCCCTTTGAAAACAGAAACTCTAGCAGTCAGAAATGCCCTGGTTAAGGCTTATGAATTAGGCATTACCAACATTCAACTTGAATACGACAACCTTACCATTGTGAACGTTCTTAATAAAATCTAGCACTATCCTTGGGATATTGAAATTTTAATTCCTGATATCCTTTGTGTTTTACAACTGTTTTCTTCAGTACAGATTTGTCATGTCTTCCGAGAAACAAACGCGGTGGCCGACTTCATTGCAAAGCTGGGCCAGCAGAGTTCCTTGGAAGATATTCGAGCTAATCTAGAACTTGTAATTCTCATCCGCAAAGATGCTATAGACTGAGAAACCGTTTCCTTTGTGGTTTCCAGTCTAATCTTTACCTTATCAAAAAAAAATTAGGTTAAGATAATTTTTGTACAAATTATCAAATTAGTTATAATAGTATGGTGTATAAATAAACAAATAAGTATAACTATGAATGTAGTTTTAGAATTTTTAAATATAATAATAAAGATTGTAATAATTATTATGTTTATCCATGAGAGGATAAAATAATAAAAATTAACCTAAGTAGGTTATCTCTGTAAGTCATGAATTATTTAAATTATGTTAACTTATATTAATATTAATTTAAATAAAATTATATTGTTAAGCATAAAGTATTTAAAGTAAAAATAATAGAATGTTAATTAAAATATGGTTAAGTTTATAAGAAAATATGAATTAAGCTTAAAACTAGCCTAATTAAAATTTTCCTTTCACTTAAATTTGGGTTAAAAGGTATAAATAAACTAAGGATAAGTTATAAATAAGTTTGGGTAATTTTGTAATTTTTAAAAAATAAAATAAGGGCATTTTTATCATAACGTAAAAAGATGGGCAGACAATGCGTAAATAAGGCAGAAGTTTGGGGGCCGTGTATAATTAGGGGGAGTTGTCTTCCCTTACCTTCAGCCAACACACAACTTTTGGAGCTCTTCTTCCATGGCGGTTTTCGACCCAAAATCGAGTGATTTTGACAATTGGGCATTGGGCTTTGTTGGTAACTTCATGACGTGTATAATGACCATAAAATTGGGATGAATCAACCAAAGATAAGATCGAATTTTCCCCGTAAGGAAAGAAATCTTCTTGAACACGTCCTCACATTTTTTTTTTCGATCCTTAGGATTTTTGACCCTTTAACGGGGGTCAAATAACAAGTTTGGACTCCTAATTAAATAAATTAGTTCCTTGACCCCCTAAGCCTTTAAAAACCCCTAAATCCTAAACCCTAAATCCTACACCCTAAACCCTAACCCTTAAACCCTAAAAAAACACTTTCACCCCCCTTTGGGCCATATGTGTAGTAATAGGGGGTCATACTTGTAATTTTGGAAAAAATGAGCCTAAACTTACTATTTTTTCCCTTAAGGGACCCTTCGCGCCCAATTTTCTCTTTTTTTTTGGCAAATTGGATCCGATTTGGGATCGTTTTGGGCCAAATTTTATATCAATATGTAGGATTTTTAGAGATCTATCAAATTCCTATAAATAGAGTTTCACCCATGGATTAGATTTATCCAATTTCGAAGCCAAAAGCTCACGAACCCTAGAAGAACGACGCGGTTGTTCAACCGAAGATTTCGACCACCACCTTGCTTCGTTTTTGCAATTGGTGCCACCCCTAGATCCAAGAAGTAGTCCTCTTCAAAAGCCCTTTGGTCCTAGCCCCGGTGGTGCTCCAACGAAGGCGAATTTCCCCTTCTTCCGGCCGGTGTCCTTGCGTCGTTCGATAGCGATTTCGATTTCGATTTTTGGTTTTGTTTTTTATTAATCTTGATTAATTATATTAATCTAGATTAGTTAAAAATTATGTTAGGCTAAATTAACTTTATTTGTATTAAAATTAAATTAAATATTTTTTTGGGTATTATCTTGTATTATGAATTGTTAAATTATAACATTTCATCTAGATAATATTTTGAGTTAGAAATTAGTAGGGTTATAAATAAATTATTGGATCAATTTATTTATGATATGATTATTTATAATATACGACTAAATGATTTTTAGTATCGTATAAATAATCGTTTTATTGAAAAGTCTTGAAATTGATTTATTTAGAGTTAAATAAATTCAATTAAAAACCAAGACTTGTATCCAATTTCGATATTGAATAAACTATATAATTATAAATTATTTATTTTGTGTGATTTGGGTATATCTCGGAATCACTTTTGGAACAAAAATAAAGCATGGAGCCAATTTGCTATTCGAAAACAACCATCTCCGTTACGCCGTTCAACTTCTTCATAGCTCAAGGCAAGTGGCGGTTCGCTCTTTCAATTTATTCCATATTTTTCTTAATTAAAATTAATTAATTGTTTTAATTAAGTTGGGATAAATATTCTTAATTTGTGTTTGGGAACTTATGTGATAAATTGGTGTGGAAAATGAAACCTTATATGTTAGGCCGTATATTTTGCTAGCAATGACCCTCGTATGTATATATATATATATTATCATAGGGTGCTAGATGAACTTTGGTGTGGATTTCGTGTGGATTTGGTGTGGACTTGTATGCTTAGTTAGAACGAGTATTCGTAGGAACGGTATTTATCTTGCGAGGTTTAGGTGTTTCTTTATAACTTGGTATTAGGAGGATTATTGCCCTAATACTTTTTGGTCATGACCTACCCTTGTTCGAATATAAGTGGTGGTGCACTTAGCTAGTGCCATTATTCGGAATTCGTCCCATGATATATCTCGTTTCGAGATTAATATGGATTAAATTCTTTAATGTAAATGCACATTTTTGAATTAAATCAGATAAGTGTCATTTTGCACATAATTAATATATCTTTGAGCGAGAAGTACAATGTGGAACCCGCCCGGACTCTTGTCTAATGTAAGTCCTCTTTCCAATCTGGATTTGCATTATGCGGTGAGGTTGGTCAAGGACCAAATATTCAATGAGTCGTTTTCAAAACTTTGATGTGGTAATTATAAATGTTTCCAAACAAATTCATTTAATTCCCATAAGACTCAGTTCGTTGGAGTCTTCTCTTGAAGCATGCCTTTTCTTTTGTTTCAGAAAGAGCATATTAGTCATATACCGTTTATCGAGTTTTATTCGAGAAACAAGGGGAGTGACTATATACGACTACAAGAACCATTTCGTTTTCAGCCTTGCATAGTCTTTCATTGGACTAACCAACCGTTCATTTTCCTTGCATGGTTGGCTAGTGTCATCCGTCCTATATGACACATCAATGGTTGATCTCCAACAATTTGAAGTAACAATCAAAGACGAAGGATTGCATTTGAAGGTTGTGTTCTAAAGTAATATTATTTAAAGACGTTAACTATCGATTTTATATTCTTAAATAAATGTAATACTTACATAAATTAGTCATGTATTTAGGGTTTATTTTAGAAGTCTTCCATTGTACTGAAATTTCGAGTTGTAAAACTTATCTCCTCAATTTACGAGGAAAGATTTTAATAAAGGTTAAGTATTTCTTTTTAAAAGTCTCCCGCTACTCTTTTATTATTTAATATTTACTTATTTTTTAAGCATAATTGTTTTGATTAAAGCCTATGGTGACTTTGGACATTAAAGTCAGAGGTCACTGTCGTGTGACACTACCGACATAGGTCGGGGGTGTTACATGACGGCCCTTTTTTGTGCTTTGTTTCGTAGCTTCTGTTCAATATCACTTCTTTTTTTTTGGAACCATTACAACTTAGTTGGGTTTGGGATTTTTGAAGGGAAATGCTTTGGTTTCTAGGCATCTTCGGATATAGAGTCCCTTGAAATCTTGGTAAGACAGCAAGTGGAACCCATTGAGCAGCTGTGTTGTTGGATAACAACTGTAAACAAAACTATCCTTATCATATATCAACACAAAAGCTTTGCAGACTTTGGATTTCCTACAAAATTCCTCGCATGTTTCAATTGTAGAGTTTTGCAGCTTTTCAATGTCATAACCCTCGAATTCAATGTTGTTAAATATAACAAACTCCACCTCTTGCCGACTATCTTTAGGACTGAATCCTGCCTCACAACAAACACCCAATTAGTGGAATTTCTAAGGACAAATGTAGGTTTACACCATATCTAAACTAAAAGTCTTATACCTCTTGTCATTTGTCAAAAGCCAGATGAATCATACCATGCAACTCTACTGTCATTATATGTAGTCCTTCCACTTTGAAAGGATACCATACTAGGATTGAGCCAGTAAATACAAGAAATCTCAGAACCATTGAAAAGAAGAAGCAAAACATTATCATTGTCAAAGAAAAACTTGTAGAAGCCGGAGGAGTGGTTAGATAAGCTGATGGATGAGATGAGGCTAATACCTCTAGTCATTAGTTGATTAGGAAGCCAGGTGTTGGTGGGGAAATCAAAGCTTTGCCAAAGAAGAGCGTTTGATGAAGTGTTCCTTAGGACAAGATTGCCATTCTTAAGAAGGATTAGCTTCACATGAGAGTCTGAAATTGTGTTGGATGACCATACGGGCGTGCTCAACATAGCATCGACGAGGTGGATGTCGCCATTATTCATGAGCTTCAACTCTGAGTATTAAAGGCAACTACTATATGCACTACCATTTTCGCCCTTTCGCACTACATTTCTCTACGCAGGTATTTGGCGTACGCCAGATTTCTGCGTAGAGGATGAAATTTATCTACGCAGGTATCTTGCGTACACAAGATACCTGCGTAGAGGTAAAATATGATTATTTGAGATATGAGACTTGGGGAAATTTTTGAAATTTGTCTTCTACGCCATACGCCAGATTCTGGCGCAGAAAAAAAAAGTTTTTTTTTTCCTGAAAACAACAAAGCGAATAACATATTTTTTAAATCTGTATTTGACTCTAGTAATAGACGTTATCAAGTAATCAAGGTTACATGTCAATAAATTTGTTTGTATCATGAGATTTCAATATACTTTTATTCATGTACATTTCTCCACCAATTTGTTTGATATTAACTGTTTGTTATTATTATTTCGAAAATCACATATAACTATGGTTATATCTTATAACTATAAGGATATAACCAAATTGGATATAACTATAAAGATATAATCAAATTGGATATAACTATAAGGATATAACCAAATTGAAAATAACTACACTATATAATCATAGTATATAACTATATAATATAACCATAGTATATAACTATATGATATAATATATGATATAACTATAGTATATAACTATAGAATATAACCAAATTGGATATAACTATAAAATATAATATATGATATAGCCATAATATATGACTATAAGATATAATCATAGTATATAACTATATGATAAAACCATAGTATATAACTATAGAATATAATATAGGATATAACCAAAGTATTCAACTATAGGATATAACGATATGATATAACCAAATTGGATATAACTATACGATATAACCATAGTATATAACTATAGGATATACTCATAAGATATAACCAAATTGGATATAACTATACGATATAACCATAATATATAATTATAGGATATAACCATAGTATATAACTAAAGGATATTGTAACACCCCCAAATATATAACCTTGAAAGTATTACCGCCAGTGACCTCAGATTCCACATCCGAAGCCACCCAAGGCTTAACCAATTTATACAATATATAAAACACACTGATAATATGAAATATCATAATCTTTATTGAAACCAAAGTCTCGGAATTACATCCGTAAATCCCAAATACAACAGAAATACAGAATACATTTAATACAGCGAAAGTCTTTTTAAATAAATAACAAAAATGTCTTGATCGGAGCGATCACCCGCCTAGGATCTCAACCTTGATAAAACTCTTACAAACTTCATCTGCCTTCATTGTCGTTTCTAGCCTTCACATAACGGGAGTTTACCTGATGTGCCGTATGAGACGGATGACACCAGCCAACCATGCAAGGAATAAAACCCGGTTGGTTAGTCTAATGAAAGACTATGCAAGGGTAAAACAGAAAGGTTCTAAGGTAGGCGTATTAGGTTAGACCCATCGCTTCTCGAATGAAAGCCGATGACGATAGTAAACCTCAATACCTCTACAGAATAATTCAAAGTAGAATGATCAAGAGAAGACTCCTAAAAATCGAGTCTAGTATAACACCCCGGGCCAGATGTGCTACAGTGCCATAGTCCCGAAGGACTATAAGGCGATTTTAAAAGAAAAGAAATCCAAAACTCTTCCAATACATAAAATCATCAATATTAAAATCCCTGCTCAAGATTTAAAACAACACTTAAACCTGTCATCCAGTTTAATGCATCAATTTAAATCCAAAACAACGGAAGCGAATACAACATTTTCAAATCTGATGCAATTCTAAATCTTTCACTGTGAAGACACATCTGTGATCCAGAACTCGCTTGTTGCTGCAAACCTGCAAGCCTGATTGACTGGGGGACCCGATACCCCAGCCAACCGCGGCACGTAAACCGAAGTTGGTCAGTCTTACGAAAGACTGGCAAAACTCCACAAGCCAAAACAGTTTAACACCAGAAAATTATCACAACAACCAACTCATGCCAAATAACAACATGCCACACATTATATATATTCATATATATATATATATATATCATAACTATATCATAATCATATCAACCAACCAAGACCAATCACACGTCAAAACACAAACACCCACTATCACATAACCAATCAATTACTCATTCTTATCCAACTCTACACTATACTAATCTCTTTCAATCCAACCTCAACCTCATCACAAGTATAAATGAATAAAACGATCTAATCTAATTTTCTTCTCTACTATTAACACCTCAATTATCAACTTACAAAACATATATACATATCTTACTACCAACATGTAACCAAGGCTAACCAAACATACCGAACTCACTACTGTCACTACACACAAATGTCAACACACACAACTGTCAACACACACCATCCAACACACACAACTGTCAATACACACACAAAAGTCAACACACACAATCCAACACACACAACTGTCAATACACACACAAAAGTCAACACACACAATCCAACACATACACAATTTGCCAACACACACAATTACCAACACATACACAATTACCAACACACACACACATTGTTGCCAACACACACACAAATGTCAACACACAATCCAACACACGCCATCTAACCTCCGATCCAACCTCCAATCCAACCCACCACCGGATGGGACTTTCAACCATCCAACCCAGCCTTAACCAACGGAGGTCACACCCTCACGCGGTCGGATGAGGTTACACCCTCACCCCGGCTCCATAACCAACCATCACCAATCCACCAACCACCCACCACCGGATGGGACTTTCAACCATCCAACCTAGCCTTAACCAACGGAGGTCACACCCTCACGCGGTCGGATGAGGTTACACCCTCACCCCGGATCCATAACCAACCATCACCAATCCACCAACCACCCACCACCGGATGAGACTTTCAACCATCCAACCTAGCCTTAACCAACGGAGGTCACACCCTCACGCGGTCGGATGAGGTTACACCCTCACCCCGGCTCCATAACCAACCATCACCAATCCACCAACCACCCACCACCGGATGAGACTTTCAACCATCCAACCTAGCCTTAACCAACGGAGGTCACACCCTCACGCGGTCGGATGAGGTTACACCCTCACCCCGACTCCATAACCAACCATCACCAATCCACCAACCACCACCTCCATCTGCCAACATCACCAACCATCCTAGCAAACACACACAAGGCAACCAACCAACACATTCAGCCATATCAACACAAAACCAATAATCCAGCACATAATCAATATCTGCCAACAATCAAGCAAACAACCAATATTCCACACAAAACAGTAACCAAGCACATACCAATATCTGCCAATCAACCAAGCAAACAATCAATACCCAGCACAAGACCAATAACAAAACACACAACTGATATCCGACGCACGACCAATAATTATGCACACAACCGATATCTAAGAATTCAATCAATATCCAACACGAGACAAATACTAACACACACACACATTCAACCAAGTAATTCCACAACCAATAATCCAATTTAACATACTCAAACAAGAGTAAAATTAATTACTGAACCAGAAAGGAAGCAAAAGTAATTTTATAAAAAAAAACGAAGGGTTAGCAAGAATCATCTTGCCTTAAACTCGACAACCACGACCTCAGAGATCTCCAACCAACTCGAACGAACCTGCGACAACAATCCGAACAAATCTCTGACATTAATTAACTCATATCAATCCACTACTAACAAACCCCCAATTTCACCTTATAATCATTCCATGATTAAATAAGTAAACCACACCAAAATTAACCCAAACTCAATCAGTCGTAGCTGCACTAATTCAGCTCACCGGACTGCTCAATTTTAACAACACCATTCACACAATCATTAACAATTGAATAATATCCCTAAATTTCATACCTTCAAATCCAAATTCAGCAAACCCCACCCAAGGTTTAACCAATAGCTTCCAACATCCGATGGTGGCTTGTCGACGACCCTCTGCAGCCCCGGAAAAGACTCCCCTCGTCGCCGGAACTCAGTAGCAACAGCAACTCCACGCAACAGTAGCAACTCAGCACATCAGCAGCTAAACGCAGCCCAAACGACACCTAACAGCGGCTTCGACTTGTAAAAATTCGTTCTCCCTGCTCAGGACTCCAAATGCGATGATTCCAACTCGAGCAGTTAGATCTACGAGTCTAGTTTGCCTTCTCAAAATTTCAGACCAAATTAATGAGTGAGCAGAGAGTTATTACAATTCTCCTGAAGTGTTGCAGATGGGGCAACAAAACACCAGCGGATCCGGATCTGTGCAGCAGCTCGTCGCGGTTCAACAGAGGTTCGGCTCGCCTCTTCGGTGGCTCGCCTCTGTCACCGGGAAGAGCAGCACCAGCACAACGACAACAACAACAGCTCCGACGCAGCAGCTACCCCAGCGAACAGCAGCTACTTCAGCGAACAAAGGAGGACGAAGCGAGGCGCCAGAGGAGACGACCGAGCCGGGTTTGCCGGAGAAGACGATGGCTGGGCAGGGAGGCGGAGGAGCACAGCTCAGCGGAGCTCACCTGAAGAAGAAGACAAGGCCTCCTCCAAATCTGTCCCCTTCTCTGATTTTCTAATTTCCCCAATTCTCATTTTTATCCCCAAAATCCCAAAATTTCTCTTTTTTCTGATTTAAGAAAAATCCCAAAAATCTTATTTACCATTTTGCCATTTATATAACCTTTGGGGTATTTCATAAAGGAAACATATGAAGAGAAGACTCCAAGAGATTGAGTCTTATCGGAAAGTATGACAAGTGTTCGGGAACATTAAAGTTTCACACAAGCGTTTAAAAAGACTTGCCCATTTGGGTCCACGACCAACCTCACCGCGTAATACGAATTCAGATTTGGAAGGAGGACTTACTTTAGTCGAAGTCCAGACGAGTTTCCAAGTTGTACTTCTCGCCCAAGGTTCATTAATTATGTGCATAGCGGCACTTATCTTATTTTAGTGACAAAGCGTACATTCACGTTATAAGCTTTTATATATCATCTCATCGCGAGAGATATTGAAGGGAATAAATCCCGAGAATCGACACCAGCTGTGTGCACCTACCCTGAGTAAGGGCAAGGTCATGACCAGAGAGTACTAGGGAAAAGTCCTCCTAGCACCAGTTATAAAGAAACAACTAGACCTCGCAAGGTACATAGCGTTCCTACGAATACTCGTTCTAACTAAACAGTTAAAACCACATAATAATCCACATCAATGCCATCATGGCAACAATATATATATATATCCATAATAGCGTTGTTTCTAGCAGTATATTCAACCTATTATAATATCTCTTTTAATCGTATCAAATACGTTTATCAAAACTGTTCCCAACGAAAACAATATTCATCCCATTTAATTAACAATTAAAACAATTGATAATTAATAGAAATATGGAATGATAAGCAAGAGCGAACCGTCATTTGCCTTAGATTAGACGAATGATTGACGAAGACGAGTTTCTGGGTCCGAAACGGGAACAGAACTCAGATTACAGATTCCTACGGAACGACCCATAATGAAACCCTAGGTTAGATTCGACAATTAAAATGATACGAATCGAAGAAGGAACGAACCAAATCGAAGGAACGAAGGCCTCGACCGAGACCGACAAGCCCAAAGCCATGATCGTGATTGCCCAGGCAATCCGCGGCCGCGGTGGCTTTGCCGCGGTCGCGGGCGTCGAGGACGAGTGTCCGTGAGTGACAAAGGCAGCGGCCGCAGACGCGGCCGACCTTGTCACAGCCGCGGTTGCGGCTGTTCATGTTCGCGGTCGCGGACATGAACTCCGGCGACTCAGAATGGGAGAAATCTCACCGGGGCGACGCGACGGGGCTCGACTCCTGGGCACCTTGCACCACCTTGAGAGCACCACCACCTCCAACAAGAGCTCCGGAGACAGCTTGAAGATTTTCGGCGAGAGCTTCGACCTCCGGCGAGCACGAAAACGAGAGAGAATCTGAGAGGGAGAGAGTGATTTCGGTGTGCCCTTCAACCCTCAATCCGACCCCCTTTTATAGCCAAAGGAAGGAGCTCTCCCTGCCCAGATCAACGGCCAGCCAGAAGATCAACGGTGGCGCGAACGGCGAGGCTCTGAGCGACGCGACGTTGGCGTGTTGGAGTTTTCCGCGGTCGCGGAACTTTATCCGCGGTCGCGAAAAATTCCTGTGCCCAGCTCTTCAGAAGCCCATATTTCCGCGGTCGCAGAAATGCCGCCGTAGTCGCGAAAATACCTTTTCTGCGTCTGATTGCCCGGGGAAAGGTTTGGCGTGGGTTTTAAACCCCGGATTAAATATATTTCTACCCAAACAAATATTCTAAACCCCGAAAAATACGTCGAATGTATTTTATATCACTCAGGGGATTTTACAGAGATCAATCTCGATACAGAAATCCAAACTTCTCCAAAAACGACGATCACAGAACGAGGGTTGAGTAAATTACCCAAATATCCTTACTAAAAATGAGAGGTATTACAGATATAACCATAGTATATAACTATATGATATAACCATAAGATATAACCAAATTGGATATAACTATAAGATATAACCATAGTATATAGCTATACGATATAACCATAGTATATAACTAAATAATATATTTTTTTAAATATATTATTTAAATCTGCATTTGACTCTAATAATAGACGTTTTCGAGTAATCAGGGTTACATGGCAATAAATTCGTTTGTGTCATGAGGTTTCAATATACTTTTATTCATGTACGTTTCTCCACCAATTTGTTTAATATTAATTGTTTGTTATTATTATTCTCGAAAATCACATATAACTGTGGATCTTATAGTTATATCTAATTTGGTTATATCTTATAGTTATATGCTACGGCTATATTCTTTAGTTATATACTATGGTTATATCCTATAGTTATATGCTATGATTATATCTTATAGTTATCAATTTGGTTATATCTTATAGTTATATACTACGGTTATATTCTTTAGTTATATACTATGGTTATATCCTATAGTTATATACTATTGTTATATCCTATAGTTATATACTATGATTATATCTTATAGTTATATCCAATTTGGTTATATCTTATGGTTATATCTTATAGTTATATATTATGGTTATATCCTATAGTTATATACTATGGTTATATCTTATAGTTATATCCAATTTGGTTATATCTTATAGTTATATCCAATTTGGTTATATCTTATGGTTATATCCTATAGTTATATCCTTTCGTTATATATTACGATTATATCATATAGTTATATCCAATTTGTTTATATACTATGGTTATACCCTTTAGTTATATACTATGGTTATATCCTATAGTTATATATTATAGTTATATCTTATAGTTATATCCAATTTGGTTATATCTTATGGTTATATCATATCGTTATATCCTATAATTATATACTATGGTTATATCTTATAGTTATATCCAATTTGATTATATCATATCGTTATATCATATAATTATATATTATGATTATATCTTATAGTTATATCCAATTTGGTTATATCTTATGGTTATATCCTATAGTTTTATACTATGGTTATATCCTTTATTTATATCTTATGGTTATATCCTATAGTTATATACTATGGTTATATCCTTTAGTTATATACTATGGTTATATCCTATAGTTATATATTATGGTTATATCTTATAATTATATCCAATTTGGTTATATCTTATAGTTATATACTATGGTTACATCTTATAGTTATATCCAATTTGGTTATATCATATCGTTATATCCTATAATTATATACTATGGTTATATCTTATAGTTATATCAAATTTGATTATATCATATTGTTATATCATATAATTATATATTATGATTATATCTTATAGTTATATCCAATTTGGTTATATCTTATGGTTATATCCTATAGTTATATACTATGGTTATATCTTATAGTTATATCCAATTTGGTTATATCATATCGTTATATCCTATAATTATATACTATGGTTATATCTTATAGTTATATCCAATTTGATTATATCATATCGTTATATCATATAATTATATATTATGATTATATCTTATAGTTATATCCAATTTGGTTATATCTTATGGTTATATCCTATAGTTATATACTATGGTTATATCCTTTAGTTATATCTTATGGTTATATCCTATAGTTATATACTATGGTTATATCCTTTAGTTATATACTATGGTTATATCCTTTAGTTATATACTATGGTTATATCATATAGTTATATATTATGGTTATATCTTATAGTTATATCCAATTTGGTTATATCTTATGGTTAGATCCTATAGTTATATACTATGGTTATATCTTATAGTTATATCCAATTTGGTTATATCATATCGTTATATCCTATAATTATATACTATGATTATATCTTATAGTTATATCCAATTTGATTATATGTTATGGTTATATCCTTTCGTTATATCTTATGGTTATATCCTATAGTTATATACTATGGTTATATCCTTTAGTTATATACTATGGTTATATCCTATAGTTATATATTATGGTTATATCTTATGGTTATATCCTATAGTTCCATAATATGGTTATATCTTATAGTTATATCCAATTTGGTTATATCATATCGTTATATCTTATAATTATATAATATGGTTATATCTTATAGTTATATCCAATTTGATTATATCCAATTTGATTATATCATATAATTATATATTATGATTATATCTTATAGTTATATCCAATTTGGTTATATCTTATGGTTATATTCTAAAGTTATATACTATGGTTATATCCTTTAGTTATATCTTATGGTTATATCCTATAGTTATGTACTATGGTTATATCCTTTAGTTATAAAATATGGTTATATCCTATAGTTATATATTATGGTTATATCTTATAGTTATATCCAATTTGGTTATATCTTATGGTTATATCCTATAGCTATATACTATGGTTATATTCTTTAGTTATATACTATTATTATATCATATAGCTATATACTATGATTATATCTTATAGTTATATCCAATTTGGTTATATCTTATGGTTATATCCTATAGCTATATACTATGATTATATTATTTAGTTATATAGTATGGTTATATCGTATAGCTATATACTATGGTTATATTTTATAGTTATATCCAATTTGGTTATATCTTATGGTTATATCCTATAGTTATATACTATGGTTATATTATATAGTTATATACTATGATTATATAGGGTAGTTATTTTCAATTTGGTTATTTTCTTATAGTTATATCCAATTTGATTATATCCTTATAGTTATATCCAATTTGGTTATATCCTTATAGTTATAAGATATAACCATAGTTATATGTGATTTTCGAAATAATAATAACAAACAGTTAATATCAAACAAATTGGTGGAGAAATGTACATGAATAAAAGTATATTGAAACCTCATGATACAAACAAATTTATTGCCATGTAACCTTAATTACTTGATAATGTCTATTATTAGAGTCAAATGCAGATTTAAAAAAAAAATGTTATTCGCTTTGTTGCTTTCAAAAAAAAAAAAAAAAAAAAATCTGTGCAGAAGGCAAATTTCAAAAATTCCCCCAAGTCCCATATCTCAAATAATCATATTTTAGCTCTACGCAGATATCTTGCGTACGCAAGATACCTGCATAGAGAAATTTCCTCCTCTACGCAAAAATCTGACGTGCGCCAGATACCTGCGTAGAGAAATGTAGTGCGAAAGGGCAAAAATGGTAGTACATATAGCAGAGGCGATCTATAGGGAACAAGAGAAAAATGTGAATAAAGATTGACAATATGTAAATGTGGTTACACATTGTTATAAGTTTGATAACTTTGTGATTTGCCAATTGACAATCAACATAATCGTTTCAAAACAAGTCATATCATATTAGGCTATGTTTGGATTCTATAGTATAATGTATTATCTTGTATTAATGCATTCTAGAGAGAATCCAAACGGACCCTTAGTCTCATTAATTGACATGATTATTAATATAATAATAAGACTTAAAAAGTTAGCATTTTGTGTAATAAATGTCTTCATTTAATATCAAGCAAAATTTATTTTTCAGAAGCAAGCATTTTGTCAGCAATAAATATATAGCAAAGATGAAAAAAATTAAATAAATGTAAATTCAATAAATTGTAAATTTTATATTCAAATATAATATCTTTAGTTAAATGATTTGAAGATAAATAAATGACAAAAGTAAAATTAGTTTAGATCCCAAATAAATTAATATTTGTCTTCTACTTTCAAAATAAATTATTAATTTCAACATATAATATTTTTCTTTTGTTGTACAATAAAATAAAGTTATTACTTTAGCAAAATATTAAGAGAACCATAAATATGAAAAGTAACCAATTTTATTAAAAGTTCACATACTATAATCAATATTAGTCACAATTATAAACTAAATCACACAATCACAAATACGAAATATGTAAAAAAAAAACTTCCAACTATAACAAATCGTTAACAGAATAGATTTAAATCTTAAAAAACAAATATATAGATGACCACTTAAAACAATTAAGTAGAACCACACTAATGAAAACTTATTATCTATATATTATTAAGACAAAATAATAATGCATTAAATCCACACTAATAAAAACTAATTATTTATATATTATAAAAATAAAATAATAATGCATTTTGGTTCAACCTTTTAGTTGTTTCAAAACATGTCATATGCTAGCAATTTCTAAATTGTTTCTTTAATTCTCCAAAGTGACAGCTACAAGTTGTAAAACAAACAAAACATTATTTCCAAAAGTGCCCTTAATATTTACACTTGATCCCAATATTTGTCGGAGTTTTTTTACAGTACCTTTTGTTGACTGGCTGGTCCCGGTTGGCCATCCATGCTACCAGAGGTGGATCCAGGGGATTCGATGACCCCCCTCCCATGAATGAACCCCCTGATGACCCCCCTCCCATGAATGAAGTTATATATAAAAATTGAATTTTTAATGTGTTTTGTATAGTAATAGAAAGACTGAAAGAGTTGTTAGCTCAATGGTTATAGAGTAAGAGTGTAATGTCAAAGGTTTGGGGTTTGAATCCCTCATCTCTCATTTTTTAAATTCTTTTTTTTTCCAAATAAGTAACAATTTGTGTCATTTGTTTTCTCTTTATTTACTTTTCTTATCCTAATATTTGTGTTTCCTATTTTTTGCCCACAACAATTATGAAATGGGTTAAAACTTTTATAAGGTAATTGAATTAATCTCACAATATATTTAAAACTAATATTTTTAGGTAGTTCTCCTTACTATTTGTCCAAAAACACTTTTAAAATTGTAAATTAGTTCAAAATAATTTTTCATAACATAATAATCCACCTAATATATAAGATTTATCAAAAAAAAGTACACAAATAGAATATGTGGTTAAAAGACATTTCTAGTCAACATTATATAATTTTCACAAACGATTTTGAGAGTCCTCTTTAAATAATTCATGGATCCGCTAGTGCATGCTACTGTACGATCGGAGGAGTTTGTGGACCAAATGGTGAAGCAAAATGCATTGTGACCAACATTGTAGAAGCCAGTGAAGATTTGATTGGAGAAATAAGGATATCTTCAGTTTTCTCCACATGAAGAGAAGAACCTTGTGAGAGTTGATTTTTCTGCACATTTAGGCGTTGGGTTGATGAGAAAATGATGAAGAATGATAACAAAGTGGCAGAGATGCTTAGCATTGCCATTAGAAAAGAGGAGGAGATCAAAAAGATAAGACGCGCAGTTTATGTTCCTAAATATGTTAGGTGTTTAGTTTGAGGAGCTACAATTTTATTTGTAGGCATGGAAGGGGAGTGGGTAAAATTTTCAAAGTGAATATGGAAAATTGGTAGAATACTGAGATAACTTGTTTAGTATATAAGTTTGATGAACTATATCTTCTATTGTCAATTGGTTTTATGATGAAATTCTATTGAGCTTATGTGTTAGGCCTATATGCGCATTTGCGTCATACCCACATTTCTTCGGGTATACCCATGGCCCACTGTCTAATTCGACAAAAAATAACAATCAAGCTAGTAAGTTATAATGAAAAAAGCTTGATTTGGAATAATAATGTGAAAGTCCATTGTCTCATAGACCAAGGGTCGTGCGGATACGAACACATAGACGTAGATAAGCCTAGTATATAAGTTTATTAGATTCAATCCTGAAATCAATTGACCAATTAATAATAAAATTTACTAAACTTATATATTAGACAAATTATATTCCAACTAGATGTGATAAGTTATATTCCAACTTATAATTACACCTCAATTTACTCTTCTGGTGCAACGCATACAATTATTAGTACTAACTTTAAAAGTTATGGCGATACTGAGTTAGTCCACGGGGCCGAGGGTAGACGTGTTGACGGAGAAAGAGCATATACACACAAGATAAGAAAGCAACGAATGAATGTCTAAGTCAAGATTCCTCGTGTTTTTGAAACAATTATGTTTATTTTTTCGTGAGAAGGGGAAAAAGTCTAGTCATTTGAGAAAAACTGAAGTGGTTCATACGTTGTGCTGGTCTAGGATGTTGACCCTGGAATATTAAATCATTATTTGTTAGATAATTGAGGCATTTCAACTAAACAAATAATACATACATTTATAGATCAAATCGTTTCATATCTTCCTGCTTACAAGAGCTTATAGAACCCTACATATCTCAACTGTTCTGATGGATTGGGCTCATTAGTCAATATACGTCTCATGAGCCCCATCATGATTAGTAGAACGGGCCATGACATAATAGGGCCTGTCTAACAGTGAAAGCCCATCTTCACAGAGAAGGCCCAGCCTAATCTTGAGGATTTTAGACTTATTGACCCTTTAAGAGTTTTAAATTAACAAAACTATTCATATTAGTTTTTATGTATTTTTTCTATCCCTATTAGTTTTTTTTTCCTCTCCTTTCTTTGTTTTTTTCTCTTTCTAAAATATTATTTTTTAGAGTTTAGGATTTAGAGCGTAGAATTTAGGGTGTAGGGTTTAAGGGGAGGGAGAAGGAGTTAGTTTCCTAGAGGGTTAGTTTCTTAAAAAACCATTGCACATGAGTCATTTATCCAACTCATCCCCTAATATTTTCCAAACCAAGCTACTAACACCACAACATGCAAAGAAACACCATATTCCGTTGAGATAGGGTTGTGCATAATATGTCCAGACCGAAAATTTCCTAACCGGACCGGATCGGATATAGTCGGTCTGGTCCACGATCCATGTATTTTAGAATTTCGATTTCCTAATTTTATTTTTTATTACTATACATGTATTAATAATTAAGTAGACTATTAAAAATTAATATTTTTTTATATAAAATAAATTAGTAACAAAAGATATGTCCATTATTTAAAAAATATTTTAATAAAATATAAAAAAACTTAATTTTTATTTATTATAAACTTTTAAAAAAATCCGATTCAAGACCGTATCGGACTGACCTTTGGTCCAAATACCTCAAAAATTCTGATTTTTCGGTTTGCTACTAACTGTTTTTTCCGATTTAGTTTGGACTGGATAAACACCCTATGTAAAAAACCTTTAAGTTTTAGTATGCGGAAGTATATAACACCTCCTATTAAATTAAAACTTACTAAAAATCACCGTTACACAAATTTAAACCCAACCCACATGCATGATTCCGTTAGACTCTCTTTGGGTATATTACAGTTTACAAGTAATCTATGCCTTGTTCGTACACGCTAGACATCAGCTTATGAATGTACGTGCAAGCCCCATGCATAGAATATACTACATCTCCCTTCAACTTTATTTCTTCCTCAAGCCGATCGTACGTGCTTCCCAGAATTGCCCTTCTTCTATCACCTCTTCGATCTTCAAATTAACATAATGATTTAGTTCAATATAAACTTCTTCTTAATATAATTTGAGAGAGAGAGAGAGGTGTTTTTTCAACTTGAATTGTTATATCATATATATATATTAAACAAGCATCAACTATATCTTGCTTCTAACTGCCCTTATTTGTGATGAATTCAGACCTATTTTCATCTTCATTTCTCATCATCGATCTGCATGCTAGCTACTTTTTCACTTTGGTCGTGATCTCCTATCACCATATATGTTTTAAGACCATATCAAACTGATCGATAACGCACATCCAAATTAAAGATAAATACGTACACAATTAAGCATATATAGTAATAGTTACTTATATTATTTATCTTAATCCAGTTATTGCATTGTTGTTCGATCAACTACTCAGAGGTACGGTCTTATATATTTACACAAACAACAGTAAAGTAAAACTATATATAATAAGACCATGCAGTTGACTAATTAGAAATTTAGTTTATAGAAAGCTCTCTCTTAATATTATTACTCTCTCACATGCCTGCACACGCTCTAACATGCATCTCTGATTTGAGTCCATCGATCTTGCATGCATGTTGTCGTCGTCGGATATAGCTTCTAGTACTCCACCCCGCTGGTTCCGCAGCGGTAGAACATGGCGTTGGTTGCGGCTCCATGGGTAGCGCCGCCGCAGCATGACGTCGTCCCGGCAGCAACCCGAGCCACGTGCTCCTGCATGTACCCCTTCACTTCTTTCCTCACCAGCTGCTGCATCTCCTCGACCACCTCCTTGTCAAACGCCCCCACCACGTTCGCCACCGCGTTCAGAGCCTCCAACCCCATCCCCAGACAGCCGTACCCCGACGCCGCCGCCGGCGGAGGAGGAGCCAGCATATTCAGGTCACTACCAAACGACCCTGAACCGGATCCAGGAAGCGATAGAGAGAGAGCCGTGTCCGGTTCAGCATTGAACTGAACCGGAAACCCATACGGCTCGGCCTCAACGACGGGCCTATAACCGTCAGCATCGGGCAGAATCGGGAGACCCGGCATGTTCAGGACCGGCGGGGCGGATGGGGCCGGGTCCTTTCCAGCAGCCCTCATGGAGGCGAACCTACGCCGGATGGTGGAGTTCCAGTGGTTCTTGATGGCGTTGTCGGTCCGGCCCACCAGCATCTTGGCGATGGAGGCCCACTTGTTGCCGATCTCAGCATGGGCCTTGATGATGACAACATCCTCCTCCGGGGTGAAGGGCTTGCGCGCCACGTCAGGTGACAGCTGGTTGCACCACCGCAGCCTGCAAGACTTCCCGGTCCGGCCCGGGATCGAGTTGCTGATCGAAGACCAGTTCCTCGGCCCGTTTTCCTTCACGAGCCTCTTCAGCAGCTCGTCTTCTTGGTGGCTCCATGGGCCCTTGACCCGGTCTCCGTTTCTTCTACTACTGCATGAGGTGGGAGCCATTTTTAATTTGTTCTTTCTTTCGAACTCTTGGTTTGAGGTGATCGGAGTGGAGGGATCGGAGGGCATTTATAGGAGGAGGAATGGAGAAGTGATCGACCGGCTATTGGCGGTTTAGAGGTGGGCGAGCCACCGGCAGTTACACATCAGTGGTTCCAGCTGCGGACTGACACGTGGACATCTCTGACTTTGCGGGCCCAAATACACTGCCCACTGTAATACATGCGTGATTTGGGTGTTCATCAAAGTTTGTTGAGAAAGATTGTATTTTTTTAATCAAATTTGGAATGTATTTAGTTATTCCTAATCCATGCAATGTAACCGTTTTGGAAGTTAAAATAATTAATCAACAATGTTTTCTGGGTGCAGGGGAGGGCCGAATCTAAATAATTCGATCACTACTAGCTAATTATGTACCCTAATTGCATTGTGATTGGTAATATAGAAAGTACGTTTTGTTTGTCTAGCTACTCGATTTCTATGGTTAGTTGAATTTGATTAGAATCATTGAGGATCAGCTGGCATGACAATATATAGTACACTGCAACCAATTAGTTCTTGTTTGGATAGTATAACCCGTATTAAGAAATAGATTAATGTCTAATAAGATAATTTATGATTCAATCCTATCATAAAACAACTTTTAAAATGTGTAATGGTGATTTCCACAATAATAGAATTAGTATATACATGTAATAACTCCTAAAGACATCATTCCCTAATTTTCTTACTTTTTGCTTATTCGAATCTTTTTTCATCGATCTCTTCACCTTACAATCCAGTTCACACGCAGATACAGTGCACACAAACGCAACTTTAACAATCTCTTAAAAGAAAAAAAAGAGATAAGTAATATGCGCGGTTTAGTTTTATCCGCACAACTGTTTTCACACTCTATGCAGCTGTTTTTCAGAAAACAGCTGGTTTGTGAAAAACAATCGAATTGTGAGTTGAGCGTATAAAAACTGGCGATGTTTGTTTTTTCATCTTCTTACTTTCCACTGATTCAAGGCAGCTTTTTCTCAGTTACACGGAACGTTTCAACAACCTCTCACACGGAAGCGTTACATTGGCTGAATTCATTGATTTTGGCAATCTTTATCTCTTTCAATTTGCTTCCTTTGATCTTTATCTCTTTCAATTTGCTTCCTTCAACAACATACCTTCAATAATTTACTTCGAAAATATGGAGAAAAAGTAACACATGATTTATGCATTAGAAAAAAATGTTTGCAACAACAACAATCGTAACTAAGGACGGACTAAGAGCCCTTCACAAACACCCTCGGACTCTAGCAACATTTGAAGGAAAAGGGGTTGAAGATGACCCCCTTTTTTTATTTTTGTTTATAAAAAAGAAATGAATCGAAACGATGTCGTTTTGACTGACATTGTTTGATTGTTTTTTAAAAAATATGGTCGAAACAACTTCGTTTTGATTTTTTTTTTTTTAAAGAATAAGAAAATAACAACTCTTGTTTTCTTCATGCTCATGAGTACGTGACAAGAGATTGAGTGATGACCACCATGACATATTCCACACCATAACCTTGGTTTTAATTGCTTTAAATGCTTTTCCTAACTAAAGGTCACAGTATATATATTGCACTGCACATTCCCTTGGTTGCGCATATATATTTCATAATCCTAATTTAATATTATTCTAGTATAATGCAACATATAAATCGTTTATATGTCTCTCTACTGCATGTGTCGACAACTTTTAAAACAAGATTTTCATGTGAAAAATAAATAAATCTACAAATAAGCTAGCTAATTAAGGGTGGAGTACATACTTACGCACGTACAGCTTGTTCATATGCTAGTACAACTGAACTGTAGAATGAAATATGAATTATCAATATAAGATTTGTGAAGTTATTTTTCATCAAACTGTAGCAAACTTTACCATAATTACAATACCTTTTCTAGAGTTTGATTCAATAAGATTGGTAACTTACATATCATCATAGTTATATATAGTACATGCTTAATTCACTAGTCTCTCTTCCGATCTGAATTCTATTTATAACCTTTTGTATTTTTTTAGTTAGCGTAAATTCCGTTTTGGACCATAAAAATTGAATTCCTCGTATTGATTAGTTGAGTTCATGACTAAATAGTAAACAATAATGGATATGTCAATAAAATTAACTAGTATAGACCCGATGCCATGCATCGGTTATTTGAAATAAGAATTATCAATCCAGTATCTCACTAGTACAAAAAAAAGGGATTCACCACACTATTATTGGAGCGGATTTAGAAAACTGAGGTAAAGAAAATATATGGACCACGGTTATATACAAAAATGTGGTGTAAAAGATTTTCTTAAAATTAATTTAACTCGCACTGCGGTTTCAATATAACAAACGCGGTAACCAAAAAAACACGGACCACAATTACATAATAAACGCGGCATAAAACTTTTTTATTTAATCAAGTAAATCCGCAACCGCAGTTCAGATATAAATGTGGTAAACAACTACTCAGACCATGGTTAGCAACCGCGGTCTTCGTTTTATACATTTAGGTTTTGTTTCGTGGGCACCGCTAACTTACATTACTCTCCTTCGATTCACTTGTAGAGAGTTCCTCATCGGCCGCCGAGACCCCTTGCCATTCCATCCACCGAAACTCTCGTCGCTCCGCCCTCCTTCGGCCATCGCCACCGGCCATCGAAACCCCTCTCCATTCCATCCGCAAATTCTCTCCACCGGCCGCCAAGACCCCTTCCCATTCGTTCACTTACATTTTTCATTGGTGTCGGTCTCCGCCAGTGCTTTTCCCTCCCAGACGTGGTCCCTCATCGGTGCTTCTCCCTCCCCGGTAATTATTTTAACGGTTAGTATTGTGCTTCTCCCTCCCCGACGCGGTCCCTCTATTATCTGCATACTGTTGGATGGTTCGATACAAATGTTGGCTTTCGTTAACAAAATTGGTTGTGGATTTTTGTTGGTATGTAGTACGTCGTGAAGAGGAAATCTGTAGGGATTTGGGTTGTAAGGACTGTGGTAAGGTCAAGGCTGGAGGTGCCTATACTTTGAAGTGAGAATCTAATCCCCTATTGTTGTGTTTCTTCTTGATTTTTCTACATTTCTTAATTGAGTAATTGTTAATATTATTTTTCTGATTTCCCCTATGTTTAATTTGAACAGCATTGCTAGTGCGATGACGGTGAGAAGCACTATCAAAAGGTTGAGGGAGCAGATAAAAAGTTAGGCAGAACGATCAGGTTGTCTTGGTGTTCTAGTTATATTTTTGCTTCTTGTCATGAGAAGCCTATGGTTTCTCTTCTGTATTGATTACATTGCTCACTAAATCTGTAGTGGTAGTTTTTGTTTAATGGATTCTGATTGCAATCTAAACTGCAATGGTATCAACAAAGAGATAAATGAGTTTGTGTTTCTATTTTTGCTTTCTTTATATGCTGATAAAGCCATTCTATTATAACTGTAGAGTATTGAGTTCAAATTTATAAGCAAAATGAATCATATTGTGTTGGATGCTTTGCAATACAACATCAAATTTGCATTTAGAACATTCTTCTATCACAATCAAAACAATGTTTTTTAAAATAGCTATATCCAGATAGGTAATATGTGTTGCCTGTAGTTTAAGCTCTTGTTTTAAAATCTAATAATAGGTGGTATTCAAGTGCAAGGAGTCCTTTTGTACACATCAGTGCAAATTGCTCAACAATGCTGTTAAAACATTGATCTAATGGCTGGCCATTTTGCTTCATTCAAGGAAGATATGGTGTAGAGAGCATGATATAACAGGTCACGAGCCATATTAATGTGCAGTAAGGGTAGTTAAATACTTGAATTAATCGAATGAAGTCTTGATCTTATAGGGTGTCTCTTGACTTTGGTCAATTACTTTCCTTAATAAGAATGAGATTAAGAGAATGAAAGTCCTATATCTATATCTATATCTATATCTATTTTAACGGTTAGTATTGTTCTTCTCCCTCCTCGGTGCTTGGATGCAATTTGTGGGGTTGGTGTGGTGAAAGGATTATATCCATATATCTCAGTATGAGATGTTGGGAGGTGGGACCAATGCGGGCAACCATGGCTACACAAATGGAGATGGACTTGGTGATAAGATTGTGGGAACTTTTGTGCTTGTTTGCATTGTCTTCCCTGCTACTGATGCCAAGAGAAATGCTAGAGACTCCCATGTCCATTTATAATGATGTTTCAAGGAATGAGAAATTGTAGATTGTTATCTAAAATCTTGAATCCTTATTTTTAGTTGTCTTGTTTGTTAATACTTAAAATTCCACGGCTTCCTTAAGTAAAGTTTTATAAAATGTTAGAACCGGTATCTTGCAAATAGTGTTGCTTCCATTCCCCACTAATATCTTGATGTACTCATGGAAAAAAAAAAATCAGACACAGAACATTTAGATGAACTTATAGCTGTTGTGATGCAAAGTATAGAAGCCAGTAACGAGCAAAAACGCCCACAACTTCTGGCGAGTTCACAACTCAGTTTTGCTCTTTTCCTCGTCTTTTCCCTCATTTATTCATTTTTTATCAGTTGAATCTGAAACAAATGTTCTCTTAAACTCAGTATGAAGATGATGAAGGCGACGAAGTTATGCCCACAACTTCTGGTGAGTTCATAACTCAGTTTTGTTGTTACCTATTCTTTATTTGTTTCATGAAAATTGTTGTTTGTGTGAGTTGTTAGCTTGTGGGTTTGTATCATGTTCAACTGGTAACTTAGAGTGTTCTTCATTGTATATGCTAGTTTTGCTTTTGTTGTTCTTGATTGTATATAAGCTTGGTTAGACATTACTACTTGTGTAGGTTTTTTCTTTTGAGAGATGGATGTAGTGTACGATAATACTTGTATGATGATTGTTTACAATTCAGTTATCCTCAAAATTTGCTTGTAAAGTTTGTGTGTGTTAACTATAAGACATGCTTGTTATTATGTTACACAAGGGCACTAGATGACATGCTAGTCTTAGTACTACTTTGTTCATGTTTCAGTTATTTGACAACTAGGTATCATTTGTATGATTCACTTTGTTGTTGTGTTTTGAGTCGTAATGTAGTAGTATGAAACATATTGATTAGTATTAGTTAAACGTTGGCAAAAAATCTATTGCTTAATGCTTTCATTCATTGTCATTTGTTTGGCTAGAATCACACCATTTGTCATGAAATCCAAAATTTGTGACTTGTTCTTAAATAGTGTAATTCTCATAGATACTATTTGTCATAATAAGCTTAGGTATATGTTATACTGAGATGAATTGGCAAAAAAATTGATTTTAATCAGTACCTCTTATGTTTGTGGTCCTAGTTCCACAGATACCTTTGGTCCTGAAGTATTACTTGAGTTGTCAATATATAGTAGTTGATTTTAACAGGTGTGGAGCAATTGAACATGTGTGTCAACCTCAGGTAAAGTTATAATTGTATATTGAGTATCTAACCAAGTGAATATATATCTCTTTTGTTGATGTCATGTGCCGATTTGCTGTTGTAATATGCTAGTACTTGCTCTATGCCAATATTCTGTTGTTAGATGCCTCTTTTTCTGTTTTGCTACATTTTACAGATCTTTTTTGCTTTATCTCATGTTGGTTGTGTTGTTATTTTGGGCATGATATGTGTTGTTGGTGTGAGGTGGATCTCACTTGCAGATTTTGCTACTCTTACTTTAGTTAGTAAAATAACTAGGATTTCAATTTGTTTTAAAGTTTCAGCATTTCAAGTTTTTTGAACACATCTAAAAATTATCAATCAAGACCATAGCTATGAATTTCTTGTAGACTATTGAGTAGTTTTCTTTATAAGTACATACATTGTGGAATGAGTGTATTGTGAGAAATGTGTATGAGTTTGATATTATTATACTAAAATTGTTTATTTAAAAACACCATAACTCAAAAAAAAAAAATTTAATTTTTTTTACTGCGGTTCTATGTAAAAACCACGGTCTAAGTTCATATTTAAAAAAAAAACGTAACGGGACCGCTGTTTGCGAAAACCGCGGTCTATTTTTTCAAGCGGACCGCGGTTTATAAATCAACTGTGGTCTTACTTTTTGTTTTAAGAAAAAATAAAAAATAAAAACAGACCACTGTTATTATAAATAAACGCGGTCCGAGTTGTGCACCACAGTTTCACTAAAACGCAGTCTGAGAGCCTTACTGCGCCGAGAACAACCACGGATATAATTACGTGGTCCGTTTCACAAAAAAAATGTGGTGTACCCCCATATTTTGTACTAGTGATATTCAACACAAAAATATATAATGCTTAGTGATTTTATATAAATAGAGAATTATAAGCTACCAATGAAAATCATGAAATTAATAGATTACTAATATGTAAATAAGTTGTCATATCTTTATCAAATTCGTCTCATATTCAATGTGTTTCAATGGATATATAATTACATTAAGTAAGTGAAAACTATAATATTATATAATAGGAAACGACGTCATATTAATAAGTTATAAAATCCAAAATACCAAGTAATCTTTCATGGTGGACTAAATATTATAGTTAAGAAAATCCACTAATTAGATTAATTAACAATGAGATTGATTCTAATTTGTATAGATATTTTGTGATGTTCGTATAAACTATCATATATACGTTGTGGTGAAGATTTAGAAGGTATTGTTAAAAGTATATTACGTTTTAGTGGTTAATTTCTATGAGATTGAATATTTATTAACTAATGTAGTTAAATTTGATTATTAAGACCACATTATTTATATTAAACAAAATATAATTAATACTTGTTTAAGAAATAGTTATAAACAAACTCAAAGAAAGAGTGGGAAAATAAAAAAACTTGTAAAAATAACAATATAACATATAACTATTAAAAATAAATAAATATCAAATGTTAAATTCGTTATCATACCGAGAAAGACAAAAAGAAACCGTCACACACACATGCCTCCTATCTTTTATACGTTTAATTAGCGAGTTAAAATGTGTATTTGGCAAAACCGATAAAGTAATAGGGGGTAGATTTTAAAGTTTTATAAACAAATAATCGTAAAAGTAGTTTTTGATATTTATAAATAGCATTTGAAATGCTATATTTTCAAAGTTATTTTTAGTAGCAATTTGATTTAAGTTATTTTGAAGCGGTAATTTTATGACCGGAGAAAAATGAGGATGTTTCCTCTTCAACACGTTTGACTATAATTGATATGTAGTTGATTGAGACAGAATAATATTCAATTTATAGTCTTTCGATCACATCATCCTGGACGGGGTTTATATTAACATTATCAATTCTCTTTATATAAATGAAATTATTTTTATTATTCAAGTTATTACCAATCTATGCAAACGTTTGAAAGTTAAAATAATTAATAATGTTTTTTTTTGTGGAGGGAAAG
Source organism: Rheum nobile (assembly GCA_027886185.1). Classification (NCBI taxonomy): domain Eukaryota; kingdom Viridiplantae; phylum Streptophyta; class Magnoliopsida; order Caryophyllales; family Polygonaceae; genus Rheum; species Rheum nobile. The sequence goes on from WOAB01000001.1 coordinate 5,232,295, forward strand.
GTCGAATTATTCACTGCAATGCACCATATTACTTTATAAATGGTAGGGAGAGTACATTTTGTTTGTCTAGCTAGCTACTCGATTTCTATGGTCACATTGTCAAATTAATCATGGTTATCTGAATTTGATTGGAACCATTGAAGATCGACCGAGATATAATAGTACGTACAATAAAATCAATTAGTTCTAATTTAGATAGTATAAACCGTATTAAGAAATAGATTGACTGCATGATTCGTCAGATTATAAAATAACTTTTGGAGTTGTATAATGTAGCTTTCCACATTAGGAGAATTAGTAGTATACATGTAATAACCTGCTAAAGATCACTCTTCTCTGAATTTGTACTTTTTGTTTAATCGAAACTTTTTTCATCGAATTTTTTCAATGACCTCTTACACGAAGATATAGTTTACACAAACACAAGCTTAGTATATACATGTAATAACTGCAAAAAGACACTCTTCTCTAATTTTTCTACTTTCCGCTTATTCGAATATTTTTTCATCAATCTCTTCACTTTGCAATGACAGTTCACACACAGAAACAGTGCACACAAACACAAATTTAACAATCTCTTAAAAAATAAAATAAGAGATAAGTAAATTGCGCGATTCAGTTTTATCCGAACAACTGTTTTCACACTTTGTGCAACTGCTTTTCGGAAAACAGTTGGTTTGTGAAAAACAATCGGATTGTGAGTTGAGCGCATAAAATTGGCAATGTTTGTTTTTTCATCTTCTTACTTTCCACTTATTCAAGACATCTTTTTCTCAATTACACAGAAAGTTTCAACGACCTCTCACACAAAAGCGTTACATTGTTTGAATTAATTCATCTTTAGCAATCTTAGTCTCTTTCAATTTGCTTCCTTCAACAACATACCTTCAATAATTTATTTCGAAAATGTGAAGAAAAAGTAAAACATGATTTATGTATTAGAAAAAGATGTTTTCAACAATAGCAATCGTAACTAGGGACGAACGTATAAGAGCCCTTCACAAACACCATCAAACTCTAGCGACATTTGAAGGGAAAAGGCGATAAAGATAACCCCTTTTTTCTTTTACTTCATATTTTAAAACAGAAATGAATAAAAACGATGTCGTTTTGACTTACATTGTTTGATTGTTTTTAAAAAATATGGTCAAAACGTCGTCGTTTTGGTCCTTTAGTAAAAAGAAGAAGAAAAGAACAATCAGCTTGTTCACATAACGAGAATAGGCTAGTACATCTGAACTGTAAAATGACATGAATTATCAATATAAGATTTGTGAAGTTATGTTTCATCGATCTGTAGCAAACTTTACCATAATTATATACAACACCTTTTGTAGAATTTTATTCAATAAGATTGGTAATTTACATATCATCATAGGTATATATAGTACATGCTTATTCACCACTCTCTCTTCTTAATTCTATTTATAACCTTTTGTATTTTGTTAATTAGCGTAAATTCCATTTTTTACTGTAAAGATAGAATTCCTCGTATTGATTAGTTGAGTTTATGACTAAACAGTAAACAATAATGGCTAAACCAATAAATTAACTAGTATAGACCCGATGTCATGCACCGGTTGTTTGAAATAAGAATTATCAATCCAATGTTTATTCAACATTGAAATATATAATGCTTAGTGATTTTATACAAATTGAGAATTATAAGTTAGCAATGTAAATCATGAAATTAAATGATAACTAGTATTTTAATAAGTTGTCATTTCTGTATCAATTTCGTCTCATATTCGACGTGTTTCAATGGATAAATAATTAAATTAAGTGAAAATTATAATATTATATGATAGAAAACAACGCCATATTAAAAGGTATAAAATCCAAGACACCAAGTAATCTTCCATGGTCAAGTAAATATTATAGTTAAAAAAATCCACTAACTAGATTAACAATGAGATTGATTTTAATTTGTATAGATATTTTGTGATGTTCGTATAAACTATCGTATATATGTCTTTAGAAAGTATTGTTAAGAGTATATTAACGTTTTAGTGGTTAACTTTTATGAAATTGAATATTTATCAACTAATATAGTTAAATTTGACTACTAAGGTTAAATTATTTAGATTAAACAAAACAAATTAACACTTTTAAAGAGACAATTATAAACAAAAATCAAAGAAAGAGTGGGGAAATAAAAACTTAGAAAAAAATATAACAAATAACTATTAACAAAAAAGATAAATATTAAATGTTGAATTCGTCAGGATACTGCGAAAGACAAAAAGAAACCGTTAAAAGTCACACTCACATGCCTCCTATCTTTTATAGGTTTAATTAGCGAGTTAATACGTGTATTCGGCAAAATCGATAAAGTAATACGAGTCAAGTTTAAAGTTTTGTAAAAAAAAATCGTAGAAGTAGTTTTTGATATTTATAAGTAGCATTTGAAATGCTATATTTTTCAAAGTTATCTATAATAGCAATTTGATTTAAGTTATTTTGAAGCGGTAATTTTGTGGCCGGAGAAAAACGAGGATGTTTCCTCTTCAACACCTTTTTTTTGATAATGTAAGAATTCGAAGATCCAAGTCACACTTGGCAAAGATTATCGAGAGGCCATAGAAACGGCAGCCGGAACAAACCAGCTAGAGAGAACAAATTAACAACAACTATTCAAAGAGAACCAAACAAATCGAAAAGAGCTAGAAAAATAGGCAAACAGATGAGAAGGGCACAAACACGGGTTGGAAGAAACCAACGTGGCAATGCAACAGTCGGGAAGCAGAATAGAAGACACACTCTAGAGGTGCGATTGTGACACCTGGATCACGCTTCGTCTCTAGAACCCAACATGAATCACACGACCATGTCCTCGATCTCTTGCCCGAAACAACAATCTCGATCCAAACCTACAATCAGCTACACATCAGCACATGAATGTATCTCAAAATGTTAAAGTTTCTCATTTTATGACTTAGTCTTTTAGTCTACTAGATTATAAAGTTTCCTTTAAAAGCATTTTCAACACGATAAATGATTAAGGAAGTAGGAACATTCATAATTGAGTACAATGCATATTGGTCTGCATCCACAATTGTTCCAAAACATCATAATAGGCAATTCTTTCATATTGTTTATGTTTTTTGGTCGTGATACGTATTTCAAACAACATAAGAGAGGGATCAAGGATGTCGTATTTATTGCTGTCAATCAGCAAGGGAGTTCATCAAATTCATGTCTCGGAGTCTCACAGATAAAGTTGTTTAAGCTTTGATTGGTAGTCAAAACGAAGGTCTTTTTTATTTATTAGGTAAAAATTAGACTGAAAACCACAGAAAAGACGGTTTCTCAGTCTATAGCATCCTTACGGATGAGAATTACAAATTATAGACTAGCTCGAATATCTTCCAAGGAACTCTGCTGGACCGTCTTTGCGATGAAGTCGGCCACCACATTTGTTTCTCGGAAGACATGAAAAATCTGCACTGAAGAAAACAGTTGTAAAAACACAGGATATCAGAAATTAATATTTCAATATCCCATGGACAGTGCCAGATTTGATTAAGAACATTCACAATAGTAAGGTTATCGCATTCAAGTTGAATTTCGGTAATGCCTAATTCATAGGCCTTTACCAGGACATTTCTTACTGCAAGTGTTTCTGTTTTTAAAGGGGTTAAGATACCACATTTATTGCCAAAGAGGAAGATTGGTTTACCCGTGTTGTTCCTGAGAATGTAGTCAAAGCTAGATTCACCATTAGTTTTGGTGGATCCATCTGTATTGATTTTAACAATGTTATCCGATGGTTTTTTCCATTTCTTTATTGATCGTCTAACATTGTTCATTCTATGAGTTTTAAGTTTGTCCTCTACTAAGTAGTCAGTGTTCCAACTCTTCGTCTTATTCTAATTTTCAATTTATTTTTTAATATAAATTGGTACATCCTTTATGGAATCGACATCATCGTTTGTTCTATCAAAGCTTTGTTAGTTTTTCTATAAAACCAAATTCTCCATCAAGAAATCATTAGTTCTAGGAATTGTAATCTATCAGTTTTTTGTCGAATTTTCTCAATACAAAACGAAGGTCTTTGGTAGAGATACATTGAATTTAACTTGAACAAGAACAAATCCAAATCATTTCAACAAGTAGAAGAAATAGCAAATTCAAAATAGCTTCCTCAGCCTTTGGATTTGTCATTGTTTTTCGTAATTTTGTTCAAAATTTCTTGGGTCATTATTTCATAACCTTCCACTAAAAGCCAAAATGGTTGAAGTTAATTAAAATGGATATGGATCACTCCTTCCACTGGAGGACGCGATGGGCCTGGTCAGGGTTGGAGTGATGGAGAAAGTAGACGCCGTCGGGGCGCAGCTCCCACACGCAGTTGTTGTCGGGGCGGCAGAAGTTGCCCTGCTGGGTCTTGACGAAGAGGACGCCGTCGGCGTACTTGTTCTGTTAATTGAAGACGCAGTCGAAGGAGCGGTCGTCCCACACCGGCAGGTCCCACTCCACGTTCTCGTCGTTGCGAATCGAGTACACCCCCAACGACGCGCGGTAGAACATGCAGTTCACGTTGTTCGATCTGCTCCTCCGGCCCTAGCCTGCTCGTTATCACCATCCTGTAGTGCGTCGTCGTCTCGTTTTCCCATGCAAGTCCCGCCATCATCGCCGCCGCCCACATCGCCATCGCCATCCTCTCCTCTCCTCTTATTAATTAATTAACCAAATCGCTTTTTGGTTTTAGAATTTGAGTGTTTTTCTTTATTTTCTATTTCCTCTGTCTCATATTGTTTGTCTGGTTTGACTTTTATATACTATTCATAGTTGAAGAGAATCTTTAAGATTTTTTCCAATATATAAGAAAAAACATAGTCATGTGGGGTCTTATTTGGTTCGTCTCAACGAGTACTTTGATAATATCAAAAAATTATAATTTTTATTAATATATAATTAGAGATATTAACGATACAAAACTCGTCTCGGCAAATATGTCCGGTCAAAACAGAACAAACAAACCGGGACAGAGAGTATTTGCTTTTCTCTTCATCTATTCTTCGTACGTACACTCTTTCTTATTATGTACGTACGTACGCTTTATGTGGGTTTGCCTATATATAGATAGAGTCATCGACATGGCCGCTTATATATCTTCTAAATTGGCTTTGCGGACTTTTTCCGACCAAATTATGGCTTTGCCGCCTTCTTCGCCACCCCACAAGCTGAATGTGGAGGAGGTGCTTAATTATCTTTTCTCTAAGTTTTATCTATGTCTAAGTAATTGCTCATTGTCCTTAAACCTGGAAAAAAAAAAAAAAACAATTTCTCTATGAACAAACTGTCAACTTTCAAATACCCCAAGATCTGGGAATCTAGAGTATGGTTTCAGTCTGATGGGTTCATATAAGGAAAACACAAGGTATTGAAGGTCGTATTTCAGTCTATTGATGGTCGATGCAACAAGTTTCCAGATTTTAAATATGGAGTGATAAGGTCAATCAGTTCAATGTTGGAGTTGTTGATAAAACACCCAAAAGTTTTAAAGGATGCTTCCCTAAATCCAAAGGCGGATAAAAGAGAAACAAAGAGTAATTAAGCAAAAAAGAAGAAAAGGTTCCTAGAGCAAGACAGTATGAGGTTTTCAAGTCAAAGGATTCAATAGCTAACTAAAGTGAGTCAAGTAGAGATCGAGCACAAGGCCGGGTAAAAGATGAAGCGTGTACACCTGATGTTGATTCAGATCTGATCTTGGGTTTCACGAAGGACCAAACCAAAGCATAACAAGGAGTTACACAAACATCGTTTCCAGCAGCAGAGAACACCAAATCTCTCCCCAAAAATTATCGAAGGGTCGTTTGTTAGCTTATTGATGGTTTGTAGAGGGGATTTCATTGTTTAAACTCACTGGAAGGAAGTAATTTGACATTTACACTATGTTTGGTTGGAGAGATTTGGAAGGATTTGAAGGGGAGGAAAATAAGGGTAGATAGTTTCTCTTGTTTGGTTAGTATTAATGAGGAGAATTTAGTGGATTTGAGGGAGAAATAAGACGAGAATGAGAGGGAAAGTGGGTCACTCCAAAGTGATGGAATTTGGGTAAAAAACTCTAACCCTTTGTTTGGAAGTCAGTATTTGAAGGGGAAAAGGAGGATGGGAAATAAAGAGAAATTAATACATGTTGTTTGGCTGAATTATTGAAAGAGATTTGAGAGTAATCTGGGAGAAAGGAAAAGAAAATAAGTTAGGGATTTGGAGGTAAAACAATCCCTTCTATTTGGGTAAAATTTGGAGGGATTCATATTTCTTAACAATATTAAAAAAAAATTAAAAAACATCAAACTCTACAAACTCACATTTTCTTTTACTTTCCCCCCACTTTCCAAACAACATTTTTAAAATTCTACATTTTTCTTTCCACCCTAGCCAAACAATATTTATTTAAAATTCTGTATTTCCTTTTCCTATCCTTTTCCTACCCTCTTTTACTATCCCTTCCCTCCCTTTAATAAACATTTAGCCAAACAGAGAGTAATGAAAGTTTTGAAAGTAAAAAAAGATAAAATAAATACAATAAATTTTAGCTCTGAAGGGGGAAATTATCCAACTTTTCTAAAACAGAAGATCATGCCCATTTACTTAAATGAGGCCCATTAAGACATAAATATAGGAGGCATTTAATAGCCTAAACCTACCCTAAACCCTAGAGGAAAAGAATTCAGTTTACAGCCTCCTTTTCATCTCCTCCCTATGGGGAGAAAGCACATGTTTAATTGTAGTTGTGATCGATATCATATTGAAGGATCCTGGCTTGGTAGCCTCCAGATGTAGTCATTTATGGCGAACTGGGTCAACAAATCCCGTGTCCATTTTATCGCTTTTCGCGTCCATTGTTCATTTGTAGGGAGATCAATCGTTTCCTTTTACAAATTTACTGTGGTACAAATTCATGCTACCACAATTGACGCCGTCTGTGGGAACGATTACGATGGCTCCGACACGAAGACAGGCGAACAGTGCATCAGGCACTATTCTAACCGCCGGAGATCAATCAGCGGCAGGGACAGCGGAGGCCATGGCGAGACGCTAGGAGGAAGCAGCCGCCGCGCTGGCCGAGAAGGACCGGCGGTTGCAGGAGGCCGTCGACGCCCTCGCCGCCAGGGACCGCGAGTTGCAGGCTGCTCGCGGGGCGCTAGAGGAGGCAAACCGGAGAGCGGTTCGCGCGGCCGGGAAGAGACCCATGGTGGAGGTCCAATCCGCCGGCGGTCGAGATCGGCGGATGGAGAGCATCCTCGATTTGGGGGATCACCGTCGGAGCCCTAGGCGAGATGGAGAGGGGGCAGATCTGGATCTGGGCTACCGCCGAAGCCCCAGCGACCGGAGCGGCTCAGATCAGGACGCGCAGCGGGCTCCCGGATGCGTCGGAGGGGAAGGCGGCGCAGATCTGTTGGCGCAACGAGGGGGCCGAATCGTGGAGAGGGAAGCCCAGATCGACCCCGATCTCGCGGCGTGGGGACGAGAGCGAGAGGAGTTCCGACGACGGAGGGCAGCCCGGACTTCGTCCTCTGCTTCCAGGGCCGGGGGGCGACCATCCGACCGGCGACGACTCCAAGCTTCGCCAGGCAGGGGAGCTCCGTCCGAGCAGCTTCAGGGGTCTTCCAAGTCGGGGACCTTATTTGGCAGGGAAGAGTCGATCTCTCCGGGCACCGAGCGCCACCATTGTCAGCACCGTCGCCGAGTGAAGCTGATATGACTATGCTCAAGGTCAATGAGGTACCCAACATGCAAGAGAAGCACATGCCCCAAGCCGAGATCAAGGCGAAGGCCACCCGGGCAAACCCTAAAACCGCGCCGGGTCATACAAGGGGCATAGAGACTTCACCAGGCACGACTCCACTTCTCTCGGCCACCAAGGCTCCCACAGCTCCTTTGGTGTCACCCAAGACCAATAGAGTCCTCATGGCTGAGCCATTGTCGCCTTTGCCGAGCCACCTGACTTGCCCTAGATTTGCGGCGGCAATGGAAAAGGAGTATAGGCACGGGCCCACATCTGGCTCAATCCCTCGAGCCCGACCAGACCCACCTCACCACCAGCTCAAGGGAGGTCCTTTGGCTCAGGGAGTGCCGAGCCAAACTGCGCCCAGCCCGGGTCCAAGCAATGCAACCTTTCCGCAAAACCCGGCGCCGGCTACGCCCGAATTGGAGCCCAATTGAAGCCCAAGTGAAGCCCGATCATGTTATTGCTGTGTTTAGTGATTTTCAGACATTATTAAACACTATTTTTAATTCCCTAATCAGCCCATTAGTTGTTAAGAAGGTGGGCACGTTTTTAGCTTTAGTGGGTTAATTTTAGTGATTTTCCTTTATTGTTTTTAGTAACCGTAAGCTAGGGTTATTAGGAGAAACTTTTTAGCATTTGTTAGACACGTTCAAATCAGATTGAAATGAGAAGTTATCAGTTTCAAAGCTTTTAGTTTAGTTCTTCAACTTGTGAGTTAAATCGAGTTGATTTCCTTGAGAGATTTGAGTGCGTAGTATCTCCGATCTTTCTTGGTCGCTTTTCCTTGGTTTAGTGTGTGATATCTAAGCCTTGGGGAGTGCTTATCCATCGACAATCACCAGCCATTCAATCGCCCCCACCGACTCCACAAAAATCCCTAAAAAGTGCCGAAGTTGCCCTAATTCTTCAACCTTGGAGATTTGCCAATTTCGTCTACACCAAGAGCAATACTTGCACCGAGGCATTCATATATCCGAAGGGCCATCATTTGGTATCAGAGCTACGTAAGTATTGCTCTCAAATTTGACTTTAGATCTATAGAAAAATCGGACAATTACTTGCTCACTTTTTCGTGTCTTTGCATCAATTCATGTGTAGTTGTCCGTAGGTTTGTCTTGTGTTTCCTTCTTGTTCGTTTGCATTGAGTCTTGAGTCTGCATAGGGAAGAAAGGGGTCGAGATTTGCAGTTTGTTTTAGGAGAAATCAGCCGTGCACAATAGAGAGAGAGGTTAGGATTTTCTTCCTAGATTTTAGGGTTTTCTTGTTACGGTTGTTGCATGCTTTGAATTTCAAATTTTTGACTTCCAATCTGCATGAACCAGCCGATCCCTCATTAGTTCATTTAGTTTAGGTTATTTTGAGTCTTTTATATTTGTATTTGGCATTTAATCAACCTAGGGTTATTCTTGTGCAAACCGAAGCAACCGATCTTCATTCTTGTGTAGGAAAAGTCTTGAATTTTCCTAAGTGTTGATTCCGACTTTCAATTCTGTAATTTCAGTTTATCAAGTTGTTCTAGTGTTCAAAAAAAAAAAAGGAGACGAAAAGATCAAAAGGAAAACAAAACCGGAAGAGTCAAGCCATTGAACAACAAAAGAAAAAGACTTGGCTTGGAAAAGTGGTTGTTCAAAGTTTGTTATCTTGTGTGGGATTATTCTTTCTTTTGATACATTGTGGAGTTGTTCTTTTGTGGATATTCGGCCGGAAATTGTCACTCAACTTTGTAAAGAAAATTTCAAAGGCTTAGTACTTGCATTTGTGTTGTGAAAGTTGTGGAATTTAGCACAAGGATTAGCCTAAAAGTTGTGGTGCAATTTTATCTTGTCTTTGGTCATATTGAGCATATTAGACAGCCTACCTTGACCTATATTTTGAGCTAGTAAAGGTCACGAATTTTTCTTTGATTTAAAATCAGATTTGTGGCTTACTTGCTAGCTTAGGTGGCATTTGTTGTCTTTCGACCTTGTGGGCTGTTGTGTGGTATTGCTTGTGTGTAGGAAATCATGGTGAAAGCCAAGGAGAAGAATGTGGCTGCGGAGGACCCTAAGGATGTCTCGGAAGCGACATTGGATGCCATCCTCTTGGCTATCCAAACATCAAAGGAAGAGGCCCAAGAGCGAGAGCGCCAAGCTGAAGAGCGCACTCGCCAAGAATTGCAAGCCTTGCGGGATGCGCAAGTCACCTTCATGAAGACCATGGAGGAGAAGTGGAGGTTGTCCCACAGTCCATCTCCGAGCCTACATCAAAACGCACCTCAAGGAAGTGGAGCCCAATTCATCCCAATGGTCGGACCCTCAAGCGGCACTCAAGAGGTCCAAGTGACCGTGCCACTTCTAGCTCAAGAACTAGCACATGTGACTCTACGTGAAGGGTTCCATCACCCCCCACCGAATGTGGCCGCCTCAAGGGAAGAGTTCGGTTTGATCTCTAATACCTCTTCTCCTTACATTGCCCCTCTTACTACTAGTATGGCTCCCTTGTGTACTAACATGGCAGGACCAAGTACTACTCATAGAGGAGAACCAAGAGGAGTGCCGAATGCCATCTATAGAGAGGAGCCAAGGGGAGTTCCGAATGCATACAATGGGTACCAAGACCCGGGAAGGAGGATGGCCGGAAGAGGAGGCATGGGCCGAGGTCAATACCAAGGAGGAAGAATGCCATATGCACCCCGAAGAGCTTTTGAAGACTATGAGGAAGACTATGGTGGTCAACGTGAGGAGTTTGCATATGATCAACAACGGCCTCATGGAATCAAGTTAGAGGTACAATCCTTTGGTCTTCAATGTGATCCGGAAATTTATCTTGATTGGGAGCAAAAGACCGATCAAATTTTTAGGTACTATAACTACTCGGAAGCTCAAAGAGTAGCTATAGCGACCATAAAATTTGAGGGGTTTGCTTACCAATGGTGGCTTGGGGACAAGGAGGAACGAGAGTACCTCGGAAACCCCCAAATCACTACTTGGCAAGCACTAAAGCAAGCTCTCCGAGATAGGTTTGTCCCGGAGGATTTTTCGGATAGAGTGCATGAGAGGTTGGAGTTGTTAGAGCAAGGGAATAAGACCCCGGATGAGTTCTATATGGAGCTAAAGACCTTGGTCTTTAGGTCTAGACTTAGAGTTCCCGAGGGGTATCTTATTTCTAAGTTCATTAACAACCTTAGTCCCGAGCTCCGAGCCATAGTGAGCAAGCAACACTTTTCTAGAGGGACTCCTATGGAAGAAGTGCTTCATTATACTAATCGTATATATAAGGCACTTCATTCAAAGCGTCCCCAAGCTCCAAGCTCACGGCCTTGGCAAAGTGCACCAAGTGGCTCCAAGGGGCCACCACCTATGCCAAGACGCTTAGAACCCACTAGAGGTGACAACCCAAGCCACCCTAGAAGAGATTCCCCTAATTCGGATCAAACCCAACGAAAGGAGGGGGAGCCCCGAGCTAGGGATCTTAAGTGTTTTAAGTGTCTCGGTCATGGCCATTTTGCCAAGGATTGCCCTTCAAAAAGGCAAGTTCTTCTCAACACTATTGGGGACATTGAGTCCGAAGATGAATGGGAAGAAGAACTTGTTAAGAATGAGGATGGCTTAGAGGAGTTACATGTTGTGGCAGCCGAGGGTGAGTGCTTTTTGGTCAAAAGAGCACTAACCATCTCGGAAAATCCTAGTACACCTAGTCAACGTGAGACTCTCTTTCACACTAGGTGTACCATTAAAGGAAAGGTGTGTAGTGTCATCATTGATGGTGGCTCTTGTTGCAACTTAATTGATCAAGAAGTGGTGAATAGATTCAATTTATTGACCACTTCTCACCCGCAACCCTACTCACTTTGTTGGTTAAACTCCAACACCCCCCTTAAGGTCAAGGACCAAGCCACCATTCAGTTTGCCATAGGAGAATATGTGGATGAGGTTGTGTGTGATGTTTTGCCCATGACCGCATGTCACCTTCTCTTAGGCCGGCCATGGCAATTCGATAGGGGTGTCATCCATCAAGGGGTGACAAATGAGTATTCTTTTATCATGAATGGTAAGAGAATCACTCTCCACCCTATGATGCCACACGAAATCATGGCTGACCATGTGGCTAGAGAGCAAAGAAAGGCCAGCCCACCCATAGAGCAAAGCCAAGGTAAGAAGATGGCAATTGGAAACAAAGGTGGTGCTTCGCATCATATGCTCTTGGTTAAGCCTTTAATACCTTCACTTGTTGCATACCCTTCCTCTTTCATTACATTTGATGAGACTAACCCTACTAATGTGAAGGATGTGGTGTTGCATAGTTTGTCGTGTAGCTCTATTGTAGGCCAAGGAGGTGTCCCGCACAAGGAAAGCTACTACTTGGAAGGAGAAAGAGACTTGGACGAGCTGGATTCGAGGTCGAATCCCTCTCAAGGGAGGGAGGATGATATGACTATGCTCAAGGTCAATGAGGTACCCAACATGCAAGAGAAGCACATGCCCCAAGCCGAGATCAAGGCGAAGGCCACCCGGGCAAACCCTAAAACCGCGCCGGGTCATACAAGGGGCATAGAGACTTCACCAGGCACGGCTCCACTTCTCTCGGCCACCAAGGCTCCCACAGCTCCTTTGGTGTCACCCAAGACCAATAGAGTCCTCATGGCTGAGCCATTGTCGCCTTTGCCGAGCCACCTGACTTGCCCTAGATTTGCGGCGGCAATGGAAAAGGAGTATAGGCACGGGCCCACATCTGGCTCAATCCCTCGAGCCCGACCAGACCCACCTCACCACCAGCTCAAGGGAGGTCCTTTGGCTCAGGGAGTGCCGAGCCAAACTGCGCCCAGCCCGGGTCCAAGCAATGCAACCTTTCCGCAAAACCCGGCGCCGGCTACGCCCGAATTGGAGCCCAATTGAAGCCCAAGTGAAGCCCGATCATGTTATTGCTGTGTTTAGTGGTTTTTCAGACATTATTAAACATTATTTTTAATTCCCTAATCAGCCCATTAGTTGTTAAGAAGGTGGGCACGATTTTAGCTTTAGTGGGTTAATTTTAGTGATTTTCCTTTATTGTTTTTAGTAACCGTAAGCTAGGGTTATTAGGAGAAACTCTTTAGCATTTGTTAGACACGTTCAAATCAGATTGAAATGAGAAGTTATCAGTTTCAAAGCTTTTAGTTTAGTTCTTCAACTTGTGAGTTAAATCGAGTTGATTTCCTTGAGAGATTTGAGTGCGTAGTATCTCCGATCTTTCTTGGTCGCTTTTCCTTGGTTTAGTGTGTGATATCTAAGCCTTGGGGAGTGCTTATCCATCGACAATCACCAGCCATTCAATCGCCCCCACCGACTCCACAAAAATCCCTAAAAAGTGCCGAAGTTGCCCTAATTCTTCAACCTTGGAGATTTGCCAATTTCGTCTACACCAAGAGCAATACTTGCACCGAGGCATCATATATCCGAAGGGCCATCAGAAGCCCTCGGTATCCCACCGCCATCGGTGAATTTGTGTGCGAGGTTGACGATGGTGTGTGTGTTGGTTGAATTTCCAATGGGCCAAATATTGGCTAATGGGCCAATTGGTAGGGTTTGGATGTTGTGGATGAGAAGCCCATGTACAATTATATATCGGTAAGTTTCAACCAAGCTTATTCAATTTCATGGGCCAGTTGGTAAGATTATTTATTTATTTATTTAATGATCATATATCGAACGATCCAATTTAATTTATGATGTAATTGTTATATGTTTATACCATGTCGGTACGAACTCGGAGCAAACCGTTAATGAAAGCAAAAATGAGATCCAAGCATTGGCCATCAAGAGATTGAGATTTGGGGCTAATAAAGTTCTCATGTAGCTATCTTACAACGATAATGGGGGCACGTAACAATCCCTACGAATTTCGATCAAGAGGCATTGAGCACAACCTGCTTGGAAATCAGGATAGCACGAGACGCCTCATTTATTCTATCAGCCTAGGGGCAACGAAGCATGCTAGCTGGAGTGCATGGACGTCAAGCTTGGAATAGAAGGCAGAGCATGGAGCATGCAAGCTGGATTGCATGGACGACAAGCTTGGACTAGAAGGCAGAGCATGGAGCATGCAAGCTGGAGTGCATGGACGACAAGCTTGGACTAGAAGGCAGAGCATGGAGCATGCAAGCTGGAGTGCATGGACGTCAAGCTTGGACTATAAGGCAGAGCATGGAACATGCAAGCTGGAGTGCATGGACGACAAGCTTGGACTAGAAGGCAAAGCATGGAGCATACAAGCTGGAGTGCATGGATGACAAGCTTAGACTGGAACGAAAGAGACCCTACCACGTAGTGGCAGGCAGGGGCATTAGAGCGGGAAGCTACAGGATATGAATGACAATGTGATCTTTCACGACGCAGTGTAAGTCTGACACGAGAGCCGAATTTGAGCTACTCGTAGTCAGGCATGTATTACCGTGGTAACGAGCCACACGGGTGCCGAATTCGAGCGACCCACGCTAGGCAAGAGCCAGCAGTGTAAGTCCGGCACGAGAGCCGAATTCGAGTTACTCGTAGTCAGACATGTATTTCCGTGGTAACGAGCCACACGGGCACCGAATTCGAGCGACCCACGCTAGGCAAGATCCAGTAGTGTAAGTCTGACACGCGAGCCGAATTTGAGATACTCATAGTCAGGCATGTATTACCGTGGTAACGAGCCACACGGGGCCGAATCCGAGCGACCCACGCTAGGCAAGAGCCAGCAGTGTAAGTCCGGCACGAGAGCCGAATTCGAGCTACTCGTAGTCAGGCATGTATTACCGTGGTAACGAGCCACACGGGCGCCGAATCCGAGCGACCCACGCTAGGCAAGAGCCAGCAGTGTAAGTCCGGCACGAGAGCCGAATTCGAGCTACTCGTAGTCAGGCTTGTATTTTCGTGGTAACGAGCCACACGGGCGCCGAATTCGAGCGACCCACATAGGAGTATAGGAGTCGAATCTGAACACCTATAAGCAAGCATAAACAAGTTAGGCAAGGGCCAACGCATTACGAAACGGCTTGTGTAGCTTAGGTCCATCAGATGGATGACCGAGTGCTGCAAAATCGAGACGAAAATCATTCAGATTTGAATGCTGATTCGAGGTACGACCCGGAGTTATCGGATCCTACGGTTTCTGTCGAACCCGAAGAACCCGAGGGGCAAAATGAAGGGGGAAATTATCCCACTTTCCTAAAACATAAGATCAGGACCATTTACTTAAATGAGGCCCATTAAGACATAAATATGGGAGGTATTTAATAGCCTAAACCTACCCTAAACCCTAGAGGAAAAGAACTCAGTTTACAGCCTCCTTTTCATCTCCTCCCTATGGGGAGAAAGCACATGTTTAATTGTAGTTGTGATCGATATCATATTGAAGGATCCTGGCTTGGTAGCCTCCAGATGTAGTCATTTATGGCGAACTGGGTCAACAAATCCCGTGTCCATTTTATCGCTTTTCGCGTCCATTGTTCATTCGTAGGGAGATCAATCGTTTCCTTTTACAAATTTACTGTGGTACAAATTTATGCTACTACAAGCTCAATTTTCTCTCTCAAACCCCCTTCATCCAAACAAGAGAAAGAACATAAAATCTCTCTCCTCTACTAAGGTCCTCTCCCTTTTCTTTCTTAATTTTTCATATTTTCTCTTTCTTTTATTTCTACCCATTACTTGGTTGTCAAGAGTGTTAAGGTTGCAATTTTTAGCAGATTGGGATACGAGGGGAAAGAGGCGAGGGCGGCGTTCGGGGTGAGGAAGTAATTTGACATTTAAGGTTGCAATTTATAGTGTTTCCGCCCACATCATCTTGGACGGAGGTTTATACTTTATATTAATATTATTAATTCTCTTATATATAGATGGAAGTATATTAACCATGATGATGATGTACATGATATGCGAAATTAATTCAGATCCATTCACTTCTTTCCCCACCAGCTGCTGCATCTTCTTAGTGGAATGTATTCAAGTTATTTCTAATCTATGCAACCGTTTGAAAATTAAAATAATTAATAATATTTTTTTGCTGTAGGAAAAGGCTAAATTAATCACTGCTAATATATATGTACTCAGAGGTGGATTCGGGGGGTCCGGTGGCCCCCCTCCCCATGGAAGTAGTTAAATATAAAAAATTAATTATTTAGTTAAATATATATGTCAATGTGTTGTGTATGGTAATAGAAAGCGTTGTTAGCTCAAATAGTTATGGGGTAAGAGTTTGATACCAAAGGTTTGAGGTTCAAGTCTAAGTTCTTTTTCTTTTCAAATAAATAATATTTTGTGCCTTTATTTTCTCTTATCTATATTTCTTATCCAAATATATGTGTTTCCTATTTTTTGCCCACAATAATTATAAAATGAGTTAAAACTTTTGTAAGGTAATTAAATTAATCTCACAATATATTTGAAACAAACATTTTTTAAGTAGTTCTCATTATTATTTGTCCAAAAACATTTTTAAAATGGTAAAGCGACCGGCAGTTACACATCAGTGGTACCAGCTGCGGACTGACACGTAGAGATCTTTGACTTTGCGGGCCCAAATCCACTGCCCACAGTAATCTCTTGTTACATGCGTGATTCGGGTGTCCATCAAAGTTTGTTGAGAAAGATTGTATTTTTTTAATCAAAATTGGAATGTATTTAGTTATTCCTAATCCATGCAATGCAACCGTTTTGGAAGTTAAAATAATTAATCAACAATGTTTTTTGGGTGCAGGGGAAGGCCGAATCTAAATAATTCGATCACTACTAATTATGTACCCTAATTGCATTGTGATTGGTAATATAGAAAGTACATTTTGTTTGTCTAGCTACTCGATTTATATGGTTATTTGAATTTGATTAGAACCATTGAAGATCCGCCCGCATGACAATAGTACACCGCAACCAATTAATTCTTGTTTAGATAGTATAACCCGTATTAAGAAATAGATTTAAGATTATTTATGATTCAATCTGATCATAAAACAACTTTTAAAATGTGTAATGGTGCTTTCCACAATAATAGAATTAGTATATACATGTAATAAACATCATTCCCTAATTTTCTTACTTTTTGCTTATTCGAATATTTTTTCATCGATCTCTTCACCTTGCAATCCAGTTCACACGCAGATGCAATGCACACAAACGCAACTTTAACAATCTCTAAAAGAAAAAAAAGAAGAGATAAGTAATTTGCGCGGTTCAGTTTTATCCGCACAACTGTTTCCACACTCTATGTCGCTGTTTTCTGAAAAACAACTGATTTGTGAAAAACAATCGGATTGTGAGTTGAGCGCATAAAAACTGGCGATGTTTGTTTTTTCATCTTCTTACTTTCCACTAATTCAAGGCAACTTTTTCTCAGTTACACGGAACGTTTCAACAACCTTTCACACGGAAGCGTTACATTGTCTGAATTCATTGATTTTTGGCGATCTTTATCTCTTTCAATTTGCTTCCTCAACAACATACCTTCAATAATTTACTTCAAAAATATGGAGAAAAAGTAACACATGATTTAAAAAATGTTTGTAACAACAACAATCATAACTAGGGGCGGACTAAGAGCCCTTCACAAACACCCTCGGACTCTAGCAACATTTGGAGAAAAAGGGGTTGAAGATGACCCCTTTTTTCTTTTAATTTTTTTTAATAAATAAAAATGAATCGAAATGATGTCGTTTTGACTGACATTGTTTGATTATTTTTTAAAAAATATGGCCGAAACGACTTCGTTTTGGTCCTTTTTTAATAAGAATAAGAAAATAACAACACTTGTTTTCTTCATGCTCATGAGTACGTGACAGGAGATTGAGTGATGACCACCATATGACATCCACACCATAACCTTGGTTTTAATTGCTTTAAATGCTTTTCCTAACAAAAGGTCACACTATATTGCACTGCACATTCCCTTGGTTGCGCATATATATTTCATAATCCTAAATTCCTAATTTAATATTATTCTAGTATAACGCAGCCTATAAATCGTTTATATGTCTCTCTACAGCATGTGTCGACAACTTTTAAAACAAAATTTTCCTGTGAAAATAAAATAAATCTACAATTAAGCTAGCTAATTAAGGGCGGAGTACATACTTACGCACGTACAGCTTGTTCATATGCTGGTACAACTGAACTGTAGGATGAAATATGAATTATCAATATAAGATTTGTGAAGTTATTTTTCATCGATATGTAGCAATTACACTTTACCATAATTACAATACCTTTTTTAGAGTTTTATTCAATAAGATTGGTAAAAAAAAAAAAAAATTTTTAGATCATTCGTCCGATTCGAATGATCATTGTCACTCTACGTCCCGACCGGATTCTGATTGACCACATTTTGATTGGGCGGCCCCTTCTAACACTAATAGTTCCATACACGCCGTCAGAAGGACTCGAACTCAAAATCTCTAAATAAAACATTTAAGGGACCTAACGCTAATACCCATTAGACCAACTAAAAAGTTGGTCTATAAGATTGGTAATTTGCATATCATCACAGATTCACAGGTATATATAGGACATGCTTAATTCAACAGTCTCTCTTCCGATCTTAATTCTATTTATAACCTTTTGTATTTTTTTAGTTAGCGTAAATTCCGTTTTTGACTGTAAAAATTGAATTCCTCGTATTGATTAGTTGAGTTTATGACTAAACAATAAATAATAAAGGATATGTCAACAAAATTAACTAGTATAGACCCGATGCCATGCATCGGTTATTTGAAATAAAAATTATCAATCCAGTATCTCACTAGTATAAAAAGGGAGATTAACCACACTATTATTGGAGCAAATTTAGAAAATCGAGGTAAAGAAAATATACGGACCACGGTTTTATACAAAAACACAGTGTAAAAGTTTTTTTTATATTAATTTAACTGGAACCGCGGTTTCAATATAACAACCGCAGTAACAAAAAACACACGGACTGCGGTTACATAATAAACGCAGCATAAAACTTTTTTATTTAATCAAGTAAATCCGCAACCACGGTTCAGATATAAATGTGGTAAACAACTACTCGAACCACGATCATCAACCGCGATCTTCGTTTTATACATTTAGGTTTGGTTTCGTGGGCGCCGCTAACTTACATTACTCTCATTCGATTCACTTGTAGAGAGTTCCTCACCGGCCGCCGAGACCCCTTGCCATTCCATCCACCGAAACTCTCGCCGCTGCGCCCTCCTTCGTCGTCGCCATCGGCACCGAAAACCCTCTCCATTCCATCGGCAGATTCGCTCCATCGGCCGCCAAGACCCCTTCCCATTCGTTCACTTGCATTTTTCGTTGGTGTCGGTCTCCGCCGGTGCTTTTCCCTCCCCGGCACGGTCCCTCGCCGGTGCATCTCCCTCCCCGGTAATTATTTTAACGGTTAGTATTGTGCTTCTCCCTCCCCGACACGGTCCCTCTGTTATCTGCATACTGTTGGATGGTTCGAATACAAATGTTGGCTTTCGTTAACAAAATTGGTTGTGGATTTTTGTTGGTATGTAGTACGCGGTGAAGAGGAAATCTGTAGGGATTTGGGTTTTAAGGACTGTGGTAAGGTCAAGGCTGGAGGTGCCTATACTTTGAAGTGAGAATCTAATCCCCTATTATTGTGTTTCCTCTTGATTTTTCTACATTTCTTAATTGAGTAATTGTTAATATTATTTTTTTGATTTCCTCTATGTTTAATTTGAACAACATTGCTAGTGCGATAACGGTGAGAAGCACTATCAGAAGGTTGAGGGAGCAGACAAAAAGTTAGGCAGAACGATCAAGTTGTCTTGGTGTTCTAGTTATATTTTTGCTTCTTGTCATGAGAAGCCTGTGGTTTCTCTTCTGTATTGATTACATTTCTCACCGAATTTGTAGTGGTAGTTTTTGTTTAATGGATTCTGATTGCAATCTAAACTGCCATGGTATCAATAGAGATATAAATGAGTTTGTGTTTCTATTTTTGCTTTCCTTGTATGTTGATCGATAAAGCCATTCCATTATAATTGTAGAGTATTCAGTTCAGATTTATTAGCAAAATGAATCATATTGTGTTGGATGCTTTGCAATACAGCATCAAATTTGCATTTAGAACATTCTTCTGTCACAATCAAAATAATGTTTTTTAAAATAGCTATATCCAGATATGTAATGTGTGTAGCCTGTAGTTTAAGCTCATGTTTTAAAATCTAATAATAGGTGGTATTCAAGTATAAGGAGTTCTTTTGTACACATCAGTGCAAATTGCTCAACAATGCTGTTAAAATATTGATCTAATGGCTGGCCATTTTGCTTCATTCGGGGAAGATATAGTGTAGAGAGCATGGTATAACAGGTCACGAGCCATATTAATGTGCAATAAGGGTAGTTAAATACTTGAATTAATTGAATGAAGTCTTGATCTTGTAGGGTGTCTCTTGACTTTGGTCAATTACTTTCCTTAATAGGAATGAGATTAAGAGAATGAAAGTCCTATATCTATATCTATTTTAACAGTTAGTATTGTGCTTCTCCCTCCCCGGTGCCTGGATGCAATTTGTGGGGTTGGTGTGATGAAAGGATTATAGCCATCTCAATATGAGATGTTGGGAGGTGGGACCAATGTGGGCAACCATGGCTACACCAAAGGAGATGGGCTAGGTGATGAGATTGTGGAAACTTTTGTGCTTGTTTGCATTGTCTTCCCTGCTACTGATGCCAAGAGAAATGTTAGAGACTTCCATGTACATTTATAAAGATGTTTCAAGGAATGAGAAATCGTAGACTATTATCTAAAATCTTGAATCCTTATTTTTAGTTGTCCTGTTTGTTAATACTTAAAATTTCACGGCTTCCTTAACTAAAGTTTTATAAAATGTTAGAACAAGTAGACCTTGATAATTGATTATCTCCCGTTCTTTAACCCAATGAATGTTCCAATTTCTTTTCTTAAGTTTATTAACATGACAACCAGACCTTGATAATACTAACTATCAAACAATCATGAAACTATCGATATTCAATTTAATAGCAGCAGTAAGTTCCAGGAATTTTAGCAGATACATACAACAAAAAACAACCAGTTTTATTTAGCATGCAAATCAATTCTCGTCTACAATAAACTATCACAACTAGTTCTAGAAGATCATAGTTGCTACTCTGAATCAGATATTTCAACTAGAAATAATCCAACTCTAGCATAAGAGTAATACCAATGGCCAATTAGCAAAACTCAAAGGGATTAAGTTCAAGAGAATCAATAACATTCAAACAAGTAGAACAAGAGTTATAATCTTACAACCAAATCAAACGAAGGCTTCAATCGTTTGACTAAGCAAAGGAACTTGTTCTTCATAGTCTTGCAAAAACTCCAAAAACAATAGAAACGATCGTTCTCCAAAAACAACTAAATGAAAACTAGGTTTAGCAAAGTATTTATATCCTAGGCTAAAGATAAAAGTTTCCATAAAAACGTAATTAAAACAATTAATAAAAACTGATAAAATAACTAAGGAAATCCGAAATAGCCACTCTGCTGACTTTTCTTCAATGGCCGCGATCGCTGCCTTGTTGGCCGCGCCTGCGGCTTTGCTTGTTTTTTACTTCAGCAAATTCTTCATAGGCCGTGCCCGCGGCTTTGCCTTCCTCAGCTCCGGACACTCCAAACTCACTAAAATCCACCCTTTTGTACTAATCGTCCCACTCTCCTCAATCATAAATTAACTCCTAAACTATTATAAACATCCCTCATAGCGTACTAACAATTCCTAGTTACGCACTACAAAGTAGAGCGTATCAAATTCCCCCATGCTTAGACCTTGCTCGTCCTTGAGTAAGCTAATGGAAACCTACTCCTCCAATGAAATACCCAAGATCTCAGAAAGCACAACAAAATTCTCCACTAAGAATTGCACCAACTACTCATGAATCTCCAGCCAACACCAACACCCATGTATTGCAATCCACTACCACTAATACTCCAACAACAAGAAAATAGCTCATCAGCATTAAGGAAAGTAGAGTACTTCCCCCAAGTTTAACCTGAACTCCAGTATGTGAATGAGAATTTCTAATCCTAACTTCAATCTATCTCCTTATAACTCCAGAGTGACATACCCGAAACCTCCTTATAACTCCACCACTTATGTCGCCACGCCAGAAGAATGAATGAATCCTATTAATCACTCTCTTTTTCCACTCATTCTGCCTAGGCGCCCTTTCGGGTTTTCACCTAGCCACTCGCTTCATTTTTCATAGATGAGCTCACGAATCCTCATAAGTCACATCACTCTTTAGCCTCTTATTACCCCAGCCTAATACCGGGTAATGAAAATCTGGGGAAGAAAGAAAAATACCCACTAGGGTTGCCGAGGTGGTCCACGTCTCCGACGACGGGGTTGGCGTGGCGGTGGAAAGTTAGTGAAGTAAGAGTCTCTGGTGCGCTGGCGGGTGACAATGCTGTCCAACTCATTGTGTGTTGGTCCCCTATACCGCGGCCACTCGTCATGAGCAAAATCATTCCAGTATTGGCCGTAAGCGCATGCCACTAGTTGCTGATCTCGGAGCTGCCGAACATCCTCATCTAACTCAGCTATCCACGCACCCTGCTGAGCCTGGGTGCTCATGATGTTAGCGACATCGACAACCATATGATCCAAGCGAGTGGCACACCGATGCTGCTCGTCCATCATATGCCGCTGGTCTGCATCCATCTCTCTAATCGTCATGTCCATCTCAGCTTGGCGATAAGCCATCTCCTCTTGTCGAGCGGAAATGCCGGACATAGCAGCTAACATCTTCTCATGCCAAGAATTAGGCTCACCTGAATTGCCTGCAGGACTACTTGAGGTGCATGCCTCATACTGCATGTCTGTGTCAGCTGCCTTACCATGTCGCTCCATATCAATCATCATATCTGTAGGTGCCCCCGAAATCTCCTCCTCGTCAGCTATATCATCCTCATCTAGGGGGTCGCGGTCGAGGCTTGGGAAAAGAAAATTTGAAGAAGGAGAGGAGAAAGAAGGGTTTATATGCGGAACAACAGAACCGCGACATCAATACAGCCAAATTTTTTATTTTTTATTTATTTATTTTTTTTTCATTTTTTTTTCAAGGTAGAGAAGGCTTACGGTATTTGGTGTGCAATTGAATTGCATGCATGCTTCATGTATAGGCAAGGCCGCGATCGCGGTTTTTAGGCCGCGACTGCGGCTTTTACTTTGAAAGCGTCTTTACCTGCAAATTAGTCTAGAAAAGAAAACAAGGAAAAATAACAATAGAAGGAGATGAGAAAAATGACAAGAAAAACTTCATACCTCAGGCTGCCTCCCGAGAAGCGCCTTGGTTAATGCCGTTGGCTCGACATAGTGTCATGGTGATCAAAATAAGTTACTCACATCAATAGAACACATAGAATCATCATCAGGAGGGTGTTTCTTAGCATCAAATTGTTATACTTTACCCTTTCCCCATCAAATTCCATAGCAAGTGAACCACTACTTACATCAATTTTTGTGTTGGCAGTTTTAAGAAATGACCTACCTAACAGAATAGGAGCTTCATGCTTGTCATGGTCCATGTCCAATACAAAGAAATCAGCAGGAAAAATCAGCTTATCTACCTTCACAAGAACGTCCTCTACTATTCCTTTCAGATAAATATTGGAACAATCATCTAATTGAATCACTACCCCAGTTTCATGCAATGGTCTAAGCCCCAAAAATTCATATAAAGAGTAAGGCAACACATTAATAGATGCACCTAAATCTAACATGGCTCTTTCAAACTTAGTGTCACCTATCATACAAGGAATGCTAAACATGCCAGGATCGTCACACTTCTTAGGTATTGGCCTTTGAAACACAACATACACATGTTCACTCACCTTAACCTTGTTCTTGCTTTTCACTTTTTGATTCCTCTTAATTGTACACAATTATTTAAGAAACTTTGCATAGCGAGGAACACTTTTAATCAATTTAAGCAAGAGAATGTTTACCTCACACTTACTGAAGGTCTCGAAAATCTCCTTATCATTCTCCAACCTCCTTGTGTCTTTCAACGCCGCAGGAAATGGCGGAACTGGCTTCTGGGAGCCGAGTGGAGGAAAATCTGGCCTGACATATGGCTTTTCAGCTGCTGTATGTTCCTCCTGCTGAACTGTAACTACTATAGGTTGTTCGTCCCTTTCAGCTGAGGGAACTCTGCTGTCTACTCTGTCATCCAACTGCATCCCACTCCTCAGCATAATTGCACTCACATTCTGTCTCGGGTTCAACTCCGTTTGCGACATCAACTTACTCGCCTCCTTAGCTTCCAATTTGCTTACTGCCAGAGAGATCTGCCCAACCTAATTCTCCAAATTCTGAATGCTAGACTTGGTCTCATGTTGAAATTGCACTAGATTGCTCTACATGGTGGTCATGTTCTGCGCAAGGGCCTTGATCATGTCTTCTGTAGACGTAGATGAACTCGAATTTTGCCCCTGAGGTCTAGGATCATATGGTGGTCTGAATTGTTGTTGTTGTTGACCTCCAAGCTGCTGAAATTGCTGCTGCTGTTGGAATTGCTGGTTTTGTGGGTTCCCATATCTCAAATTGGGGTAATCTCTCCACCCAGAATTGTAGGTGTCGGAGTATGGGTCATATCTCGGTCTAGGAGGTCCGAAACCTCCCACAACATTCACTTTACATGTAGGCTCTTGCAGTTGCGGGCATGCATCAGTAGGGTGCATCGTGTCATAACAGATGCCACAAGACTTAACTTGTTGCGGGTTTCCTTTCACCATAAAATGCTTCATCATCTCCTTCAACTCGTTCATGTCAGATTGCAATAAAGATGATGTATGAGAGTCGGCTGCTTTGGCTGCGTGAGAGCTCGCTCTCTTGCTGAATTGCCTTGAGCCTTCAGATAGCTCAGAAAACATCTCAAATGCCGCTACAACGGTTTTATTCAGAATGTTACCGCCACATGCTCCGTCCACCATTCTGCGCTCATCATCAAGAAGTCTGTCATACAGATATAGAACGAGATCTTGGTCAGAATAACCATGGTACGGACAACTTGATATTAGTTGTTTGAATCTCTTATAGTACTCATACAAAGTCTCAGTAGCATGTTGTTCAATGTTGCTGATGTTCTTCTTCAGGCTATTGAGCTTTGTTGCAGGAAAGTACTTCTCCAGAAAGGCTTTCTTCATCTTTGCCCATGTATCAATACTTCCCGGAGCTAGATAGTAGAACTAGTCATTGGTCGAGTCCTTCAAAGAAAAAGGAAAGGCCCTCAACTTGATTTGGTCCTCTGTAACTCCTCTCGGCTTCATGCTGGTGCAGACATCGTGAAATTCAGATAAGTGCTTGTTGGGGTCTTCGCCATTCATCCCATGGAAGTGGGGTAGTAAATGAATTAACCCAGATTTTAGCTCAAAATTCACACCATCAACCAATTCAGGAAACTGCACAGCAAGCGGTTGTTGCTCTAAATTCGGTGCAGTTAACTGCCTCAAAGTCTGTTGTTCAGCCATCTCGAGTTGCTCACAAACTTCCCTGCGGTTCCTGAAAAGTGTCCGCTCAATTTCTGGATCAAGATTTAAAATTGGAGGATTAGTAGCACGGGTGTGAACCATAAGACAGGTTCACACAACAGTTGGTAAACAATCACACACAAACACGGAAAGATTAAAACTTTAGATTCCTCGGCAACAACGCCAAATTTGACAGGGATTTTGTCGTATGTACCTATCAAATAAACCTCAATAACCCAACTAATGTAGTCTGGCAAGTAAGGGTCGAACCCACAGAGAATCAAGCTATCTATCCTGTTTGCAGAAATCGTTTACCAATCATCAACAATAACAAATGGGGGTTTTGGTTTGAGTTCTAAAGCTACGAAATTAACTAACAGAATTAACAAAGATGTAAACAGATATTGATGCAAGAACTCAGCCAGAAAGATATTCACACTTCAGTTTAATTGATTGATCATTGATTATCTCCAGTTCTTTATCCCAATGAATGTTCCAATTCCTTTTCTTAAGTTTATTAACAAGACAACCAGACCCTGATAATACTAACTATCAAACAATCAAGAAATTATCGAGATTCAATTTAATAGCAGCAGTATGTTCCAGGAATTTCAGCAGATACATGCAACATAAAACAACCAGTTTTATTTAGCATGCAAATCAATTCTCTTCTACAATAAACTATCACAACTAGTTCTAGAAGATCGTAGTTGCTACTCTGAATTAGATATTTCAACTAGAAATAATCCAACTCTAGCATAAGAGTAATACCAATGGCCAATTAGCAAAACTCAAAGGGATTAAGTTCAAGAGAATCAATAACATTCAAAGAAGTAGAACAAGAGTTATAATCTTACAACCAAATCAAACGAAGGCTTCAATCGTCTGACTAAGCAAAGGAACTTAGTTCTTCATAGTCTTGCAAAAACTCCAAAAACAATAGAAACGATCGTTCTCCAAAAACAACATAATGAAAACTAGGTTTAGCAAAGTATTTATATCCTAGGCTAAAGATAAAAGTTTCCATAAAAACGTAATTAAAACAATTAATAAAAACTGATAAAATAACTAAGGAAATCCGAAATAGCCACTCTGCTGACTTTTCTTCAATGGCCGCGATCGCTGCCTTGTTGGCCGCGCCCGCGGCTTTGCTTGTTTTTACTTCAGCGAATTCTTCATAGGCCGTGCCCGCGGCTTTGCCTTCCTCAGCTCCTCACACTCCAAACTCACTAAAATCCACCCTTTTGTACTAATCGTCCCACTCTCCTCAATCATAAATTAACTCCTAAACTATTATAAACATCCCTCATAGCGTACTAACAATTCCTAGTTACGCACTACAAAGTAGAGCGTATCACTTGCAAATAGTGTTGCTTCCATTGCCCACTAATATCTTGATGTACTCATGGAAAAATTTGTTCAGGCGCTGAACATTTAGATGAACTTGTAGCTGTTGTGATGCAAAGAATATGAGCCAGTAACGAGCAAAAACGTCCACAACTTCTGGTGAGTTCACAACTCAATTTTGCTATTTTCCTCGTCTTTTCCCTCATCTATTCGTTTTTTATCAGTTGAATCTGAAACAAATGTTCTCTTAAACTCAGTATGAAGACGATGAAGGCGACAAAGTTCTGCCCACAACTTCTGGTGAGTTCACAACTCAGTTTTGTTGTTACCTATTCTTTATTTGTTTCATGAAAATTGTTGTTTGTGTGAAATTGTTGTTAGCTTGTGGGTTTGTATCATGTTCAACTGATAACTTAGAGTGTTCTTCATTGTATATGCTAGTTTTGCTTTTGTTGTTCTTGATTGTATATAAGCTTGGTTAGACATTACTACTTGTGTAGGTTTTTTCTTTTGAGAGATGGATGTAGTGTACGATAATACTTGTATGATGATTGTTTACAATCCAGTTATCCTCAAAATTTGCTTGTGAACTTTGTGTGTGTTAACTAGAAGACATGCTTGTTATATGTTACACAAGGGCACTAGATGACATGCTAGTCTTAGTACTACTTTGTTCATGTTTCAGTTGTTTAACAACTAGGTATCATTTGTATGGTTCACTTTGTTGTTGCGTTTTGAGTCGTAATGTAGTAGTATGAAACATATTGATTAGTATTAGTTAAACGTTGGCAAAAAATCTGTTGCTTAATACTTTCATTCATTGTCATTTGTTTGGCTAGAATCACACCATTTGTCATGAAATCCAAAATTTGTGATTTGTTCTTAAATAGTGTAATTCTCATAGATACTATTTGTCATAATAAGCTTAGGTATATGTTATATTGAGATGAATTGGCAAAAAAATTGGTTTTAATCAATACCTCTTATGTTCGTGGTCCTAGTTCCACTGATACCTTTGGTCCTGAAGTATTACTTGAGTTGTCAATATATAGTAGTTGATTTTAACATGTGTAGAGCAATTGAACATGTGTGTCAACCTCAGGTAAAGTTATAATTGTATATTGAGTATCTAACCAAGTGAATATATATCTCTTTTGTTGATGTCATGTGCCGATTTGCTGTTGTAATATGCTAGTACTTGCTCTATGCCAATATTTTGTTGTTAGATGCCTCTTCTTCTGTTTTGCTGCATTTTACAGATCTTTTTTGGTTTATCTCATGTTGGTTGTGCTGCTGTTTTGGGCAGGATATGTGTTGTTGGTGTGAGGTGGATCTCACTTGCGGATTTTGCTACTCTTACTTTAGTTAGTAAAATAACTAGGCTTTCAATTTGGTTTAAAGTTTCAGCATTTCAAGTTTTTTGAACACATCTAAAAATTATCAATCAAGGCCATAGCTATGAATTTATTGTAGACTATTGAGTAGTTTTCTTTGTAAGTACATACATTGTGGAATGAGTGTACTGTGGGAAATGTGTATGAGTTTGATATTATTATACTAAAATTGTTTATTTAAAAACGCCAGAACGCAAAAAGTTTTTTCGCTTAGAAAAATACATCTTTACTGCGGTTCTATATAAAAACCGCGGTCTAAGTTCATATTTAAAAAAAAAAACGTAACGGAACCGCGGTTTGCGAAAACCGCGGTCTATTTTTTCAAGCGGACCGCTGTTTATAAATCAACCGTGGTCTTACTTTTTGTTTTAAGAAAAATTAAAAACAGACCACGGTTATTATAGTAAACGCGGTCCGAGTTGTGCATCACGGTTTCACTAAAACGCGGTCCGAGAGTATTATCGCGCCGATAACAACCACAGATAGAATTACGTGGTCCGTTTCACAAAAAAAACATGGTGCACCCCCATATTTTGTACTAGTGATATTCAACATGAAAATATATAATGCTTAGTGATTTTATATAAATAGAGAATTATGGCTAGCAATGAAAATCATGAAATTAATAGATAACTAATATGTAAATAAGTTGTCATATCTTTATCAAATCCGTCTCATATTCGATGTGTTTCAATGGATATATAATTACATTAATTAAGTGAAAACTATAATATTATATAATAGGAAACGACGTGATATTAATAAGTTATCAAATCCAAAACACCAAGTAATCTTTCATGATCGACTAAATATTATAGTTAAGAAAATCCACTAATTAGATTAACAATGAGATTGATTCTAATTTGTATAGATATTTTGTGATGTTCGTATAAACTATCATATATACGTCATGGTGAAGATTTAGAAGGTATTGTTAAAAGTATATTACGTTTTAGTGGTTAATTTCTATGAGATTGAATATTTATTAACTAATGTAGTTAAATTTGATTATTAAGACCACATTATTTATATTAAACACAATATAATTAATACTTTTAAAGAAATAGTTATAAACAAAATCAAAGAAAGAGTGGGAAAATAAAAAACTTGTAAAAATAACAATATAACATATAACTATTAAAAATAAATAAATATCAAATGTTAAATTCGTTATCATACCGAGAAAGACAAAAAGAAACCGTCACACACACATGCCTCCTATCTTTTATACGTTTAATTAGCGAGTTAAAATGTGTATTTGACAAAACCGATAAAGTAATAGGGGTAGATTTTAAAGTTTTATAAAAAAATAATCGTAAAAGTAGTTTTTGATATTTATAAGTAGCATTTGAAATGCTATATTTTCAAAGTAATTTTTAGTAGCAATTTGATTCAGGTTATTTTGAAGCGGTAATTTTATGGCCGGAGAAAAATGAGGATGTTTCCTCTTCAACACGTTTGACTATAATTGACATGTAGTTAATTGAGACGGAATAATATTCAATTTATAGTCTTTCGCCCACATCATCCTGGACGGGGTTTATATTAACATTATCAATTCTCTTATATATAAATGAAAGTATTTTTATTATTCAAGTTATTACCAATCTATGCAAACGTTTGGAAGTTAAAATAATTAATAATGTTTTTTTTTGGGTGGAGGGAAAGGCCGAATTATTCACCACAATGCACCATATTGCTTTATAATTGGTAGGGAGAGTACATTAATTTTGTTTGTCTTGCTAGCTACTCGATTTCTATGGTCACATTGTCAAATTAATCATGGTTATATTAATTTGATTGGAACCATTGAAGATCGACCGGGATATAATAGTACGTACAATAAAATCAATTAGTTCTAATTTAGATAGTATAAACCGTATTAAGAAATAAATTGATTGCATGATTCGTCAGATCATAAAATAATTTTTGGAATTGTATAATGTAGCTTTCCACATTAGGAGAATTAGTAGTATACATGTAATAATCTGCTAAAGATCACTCTTCTCTGAATTTGTACTTTTTATTTAATCGAAATTTTTTTCATCGAATTTTTTCAATGACCGCTCACACGAAGATATAGTGTAGACAAACACAAGCTTAGTATATACATGTAATAACTGCAAAAGACACTCTTCTCTAATTTTTCTACTTTCCGCTTATTCGAATATTTTTTCATCAATCTTTTCACTTTGCAATGACAGTTCACACGCAGATATAGTGCACACAAACACAACTTTAACAATCTCTTAAAAGAAAAAAAAAAGATAAGTAAATTGCGCGATTCAGTTTTATCCGAACAACTGTTTTCACACTTTGTGCAGCTGCTTTCCGGAAAACAGTTGGTTTGTGAAAAACAACCGGATTGTGAGTTGAGCGCATAAAATTGGCAATGTTTGTTTTTTCATCTTCTTACTTTCCACTAATTCAAGACATCTTTTTTCTCAATTACATGGAAAGTTTCAACGACCTCTCACACCAAAGCGTTACATTGTTTGAATTAATTGATCTTTAGCAATCTTTATCTCTTTCAATTTGCTTCCTTCAACAACATACCTTCAATAATTTATTTTGAAAATGTGAAGACAAAGTAACACATGATTTATGTATTAGAAAAAGATGTTTGCAACAATAGCAATCGTAACTAGGGACGGACGTCTAAGGGCCCTTCACAAACACCATCAAACTCTAGCGACATTTGAAGGAAAAAAGGGATAAAGATGACCCCTTTTTTCTTTTACTTCATATTTAAAAAAAGAAATGAATAAAAACGATGTCGTTTTGGCTTACATTGTTTGATTGTTTTTAAAAAATATGGTCAAAACGTCTTCGTTTGGTCCTTTGGTAAAAAGAAGAAGAAAAGAACAATCAGCTTGTTCACATAACGAGAATAGGCTTGTACAAATGAACTGTAAAATGACATGAATTATCAATATAAGATTTGTGAAGTTATTTTTCATCGATCTGTAGCAAACTTTACCATAATTATATACAACACCTTTTGTAGAATTTTATCCAATAAGATTTCTAATTTACATATCATCATAGGTATATATAGTACATGCTTATTCACCGGTCTCTCTTCTTAATTCTATTTATAACCTTTTGTATTTTGTTAATTAGCGTAAATTCCGTTTTGGACTGTAAAGATAGAATTCCTCGTATTGATTAGTTGAGTTTATGAATAAACCGTAAACAATAATGGCTAAACCAATAAATTAACTAGTATAGACCCGATGTCATGCACGGGTTGTTTGAAATAAGAATTATCAATCCAGTGTGTATTCAACACGGAAATATATAATGCTTAGTGATTTTATACAAATGGAGAATTATAAGTTAGCAATGAAAATCATGAAATTAAATGATAACTAGTATTTTAATAAGTTGTCATATCTTTATCAATTTCGTCTCATATTCGACGTGTTTCAATGGATAAATAATTAAATTAAGTGAAAATTATAATATTATATGATAGAAAACGACGTCATATTTAAAGGTATAAAATCCAAGACACCAAGTAATCTTCCATGGTCAACTAAATATTATAGTTAAAAAATCCACTAACTAGATTAACAATGAGATTGATTTTAATTTGTATAGATATTTTATGATGTTCGTATAAACTATTGTATATAGGTCGTGGTGAAGATTTAGAAAGTATTGTTAAAAGTATATTAACGTTTTAGTGGTTAATTTTTATGAGATTGAATATTTATTAACTAATATAGTTGGATTTGACTACTAAGGTTAAATTATTTCGATTAAACAAAACAAAATTAACACATTTAAAGAGACGGTTATAAACAAAAATCAAAGAAAGAGTGGGGAAATAAAAACTTACAAAAAAATATAACAAATAACTATTAACAAAGAAGATAAATATTAAATGTTGAATTCGTCAACATACTACGAAAGACAAAAAGAAACCGTTAAAAGTCACACTCACATGCCTCCTATCTTGTATACGTTTAATTAGCGAGTTAATATGTGTATTCGGCAAAATCGATAAAGTAATACGAGTCAAGTTTAAAGTTTTGTAAAAATAATAATCGTAGAAATAGTTTTTGATATTTATAAGTAGCATTTTAAATGCTATATTTTTCAAAGTTATCGATAATAGCAATTTGATTTAAGTTATTTTGAAGCGGTAATTTTGTGGCCGGAGAAAAATGAGGATGTTTCCTCTTCAACACGTTTGACTATAATTGACATGTAGTTAATTGAGACGGAATAATATTCAATTTATAGTCTTTCGCCCACATCATCCTGGACGGGGTTTATATTAACATTATCAATTCTCTTATATATAAATGAAAGTATTTTTATTATTCAAGTTATTACCAATCTATGCAAACGTTTGGAAGTTAAAATAATTAATAATGTTTTTTTTTGGGTGGAGGGAAAGGCCGAATTATTCACCACAATGCACCATATTGCTTTATAATTGGTAGGGAGAGTACATTAATTTTGTTTGTCTTGCTAGCTACTCGATTTCTATGGTCACATTGTCAAATTAATCATGGTTATATTAATTTGATTGGAACCATTGAAGATCGACCGGGATATAATAGTACGTACAATAAAATCAATTAGTTCTAATTTAGATAGTATAAACCGTATTAAGAAATAAATTGATTGCATGATTCGTCAGATCATAAAATAATTTTTGGAATTGTATAATGTAGCTTTCCACATTAGGAGAATTAGTAGTATACATGTAATAATCTGCTAAAGATCACTCTTCTCTGAATTTGTACTTTTTATTTAATCGAAATTTTTTTCATCGAATTTTTTCAATGACCGCTCACACGAAGATATAGTGTAGACAAACACAAGCTTAGTATATACATGTAATAACTGCAAAAGACACTCTTCTCTAATTTTTCTACTTTCCGCTTATTCGAATATTTTTTCATCAATCTTTTCACTTTGCAATGACAGTTCACACGCAGATATAGTGCACACAAACACAACTTTAACAATCTCTTAAAAGAAAAAAAAAAGATAAGTAAATTGCGCGATTCAGTTTTATCCGAACAACTGTTTTCACACTTTGTGCAGCTGCTTTCCGGAAAACAGTTGGTTTGTGAAAAACAACCGGATTGTGAGTTGAGCGCATAAAATTGGCAATGTTTGTTTTTTCATCTTCTTACTTTCCACTAATTCAAGACATCTTTTTTCTCAATTACATGGAAAGTTTCAACGACCTCTCACACCAAAGCGTTACATTGTTTGAATTAATTGATCTTTAGCAATCTTTATCTCTTTCAATTTGCTTCCTTCAACAACATACCTTCAATAATTTATTTTGAAAATGTGAAGACAAAGTAACACATGATTTATGTATTAGAAAAAGATGTTTGCAACAATAGCAATCGTAACTAGGGACGGACGTCTAAGGGCCCTTCACAAACACCATCAAACTCTAGCGACATTTGAAGGAAAAAAGGGATAAAGATGACCCCTTTTTTCTTTTACTTCATATTTAAAAAAAGAAATGAATAAAAACGATGTCGTTTTGGCTTACATTGTTTGATTGTTTTTAAAAAATATGGTCAAAACGTCTTCGTTTGGTCCTTTGGTAAAAAGAAGAAGAAAAGAACAATCAGCTTGTTCACATAACGAGAATAGGCTTGTACAAATGAACTGTAAAATGACATGAATTATCAATATAAGATTTGTGAAGTTATTTTTCATCGATCTGTAGCAAACTTTACCATAATTATATACAACACCTTTTGTAGAATTTTATCCAATAAGATTTCTAATTTACATATCATCATAGGTATATATAGTACATGCTTATTCACCGGTCTCTCTTCTTAATTCTATTTATAACCTTTTGTATTTTGTTAATTAGCGTAAATTCCGTTTTGGACTGTAAAGATAGAATTCCTCGTATTGATTAGTTGAGTTTATGAATAAACCGTAAACAATAATGGCTAAACCAATAAATTAACTAGTATAGACCCGATGTCATGCACAGGTTGTTTGAAATAAGAATTATCAATCCAGTGTGTATTCAACACGGAAATATATAATGTTTAGTGATTTTATACAAATGGAGAATTATAAGTTAGCAATGAAAATCATGAAATTAAATGATAACTAGTATTTTAATAAGTTGTCATATCTTTATCAATTTCGTCTCATATTCGACGTGTTTCAATGGATAAATAATTAAATTAAGTGAAAATTATAATATTATATGATAGAAAACGACGTCATATTTAAAGGTATAAAATCCAAGACACCAAGTAATCTTCCATGGTCAACTAAATATTATAGTTAAAAAATCCACTAACTAGATTAACAATGAGATTGATTTTAATTTGTATAGATATTTTATGATGTTCGTATAAACTATTGTATATAGGTCGTGGTGAAGATTTAGAAAGTATTGTTAAAAGTATATTAACGTTTTAGTGGTTAATTTTTATGAGATTGAATATTTATTAACTAATATAGTTGGATTTGACTACTAAGGTTAAATTATTTCGATTAAACAAAACAAAATTAACACATTTAAAGAGACGGTTATAAACAAAAATCAAAGAAAGAGTGGGGAAATAAAAACTTACAAAAAAATATAACAAATAACTATTAACAAAGAAGATAAATATTAAATGTTGAATTCGTCAACATACTACGAAAGACAAAAAGAAACCGTTAAAAGTCACACTCACATGCCTCCTATCTTGTATACGTTTAATTAGCGAGTTAATATGTGTATTCGGCAAAATCGATAAAGTAATACGAGTCAAGTTTAAAGTTTTGTAAAAATAATAATCGTAGAAATAGTTTTTGATATTTATAAGTAGCATTTTAAATGCTATATTTTTCAAAGTTATCGATAATAGCAATTTGATTTAAGTTATTTTGAAGCGGTAATTTTGTGGCCGGAGAAAAATGAGGATGTTTCCTCTTCAACGCCTTTGACTATAATTGATATGTAGTTAATTGAGACGGGATAATATTCAATTTATAGTCTATCGCCCACATCATCTTGGACGGAGGTTTATTTTAATATTATTAATTCTCTAATATATAGATGGAAGTATATTAACTATGATGATGATGATGTACATGATATGAGAAATTAATTCAGATCCATTCACTTCTTTCCTCACTAGCTGCTGCATCTCCTTATTGGAATGTATTCAAGTTATTCCTAATCTATGCAACCGTTTGAAAGTTAAAATAATTAATAATGTTTTTTTTGGTGGAGGGAAAGGCCAAAAAATTAGTTATATACAAAAAATTTGGTATTTATGTCCTGCTAATATATATGCACCCAGAGGCGGATTCGGGGGGTCCGGTGACCCCCTCCCCATGGACGTAGTTATATACAAAAAATTAATATATGTCAATGTGTTGTGTATGGTAATAGAAAGCGTTGTTAGCTTAAATGATTATGGGGTAAGACTTAAGAGTTTGATGCCAAAGGTTTGGGGTTCGAGTCCCTCATCTCCCATCTGTTAAATTCTTTTTCTTTCCAAATAAATAACAATTTGTGTCTTTGTTTTCTCTTATCTACCTTTTTTATCCAAATATTTGTGTTTCCTATTTTTTGCCCACAACAATTATGAAATGGGTTAAAACTTTTGTAAGGTAATTGAATTAATCTCACAATATATTTGAAACTAACATTTTTTAGGTAGTTCTCATTACTATTTGTCCAAAAACATTTTTAAAAATGGTAAATTAGTTATAAATCTTTTTTCATGACATAAAAATTCACCTAGTGTATACGGTTTATCAAGAAAAATTACACAAATAGATTATATGGTTAAAAGACATTTTTAGTCAACATTATATAATATTTCACAAACGATTTTGTGACCCATCTTTAAAGTATTCCTTGATCCGCCACTATATGCACCTATTGCATTGTACTTGGTAGGGAGAGTACATTTTGTTTGTCTAGCTACTCGATTTTTATGGTCACATTGTCAAATTAATCATGGTTATTTGAATTTGATTGGGATAATTAAAGATCGGCCGGGATGATAATAATACGTACAACAAAATGATTTAGTTCTAATTTAGATAGTATCAAAAGTATTAAGAAATATATCAATTGTATGATTCATCTGATCATAAAACAACTTTTAGAATTTATAATGTTGATTTCCATATTAGGAAGAGAATTAGTAGTATATATGTAACTAGTGCAATACCCGTGTCATCCACGGTTATTTGGAACTCATATATCTATGTATGTATAATCAAAATCACCTATAAATAACTGTAAAATATAACTGATTATTTACAACATTATGACTGAATTATTCAGATTTTACTTGCATGAACTTTTTTAAAACTAAAGTTTAGAAATTGATATTGATTAGGATTCAATAAAGATAATTATTGACAAAGTGGTGAAAAAAATCTAAAACATGAAAAAAGAACTAGAAACATGCATGAAGAACAATAATAAAATAAATTCACCCTCCTAAGTGTAGTTGAACATAGTAATGTAAAGATACATATGTATAAGATTCATAAGGTTTTTTTTTTTTAAAAAAATCTAAGTTTTCATATTGATATTCATTTAAGTCGATCAAGATCTTAATCAGAGAGCAATTCCTCCTCCGGGGTGAAGGGCTTGCGCGCCACGTCAGGTGACAGCTGGTTGACCCGGTCTCCGTTTCTTCTACTACTGCATGAGGTGGGAGCCATTTTTAATTTGTTCTTTCTTTCGAACTCTTGGTTTGAGGTGATCGGAGTGGAGGGATCGGAGGGCATTTATAGGAGGAGGAATGGAGAAGTGATCGACCGGCTATTGGCGGTTTAGAGGTGGGCGAGCCACCGGCAGTTACACATCAGTGGTTCCAGCTGCGGACTGACACGTGGACATCTCTGACTTTGCGGGCCCAAATACACTGCCCACTGTAATACATGCGTGATTTGGGTGTTCATCAAAGTTTGTTGAGAAAGATTGTATTTTTTTAATCAAATTTGGAATGTATTTAGTTATTCCTAATCCATGCAATGCAACCGTTTTGGAAGTTAAAATAATTAATCAACAATGTTTTCTGGGTGCAGGGGAAGGCCGAATCTAAATAATTCGATCACTACTAATTATGTACCCTAATTGCATTGTGATTGGTAATATAGAAAGTACTTTTGTTTGTCTAGCTACTCGATTTCTATGGTTATTTGAATTTGATTAGAACCATTGAAGATCCGCCCACATGACAATATATAGTACACCGCAACTAATTAGTTCTTGTTTAGATAGTATAACCCGTATTAAGAAATAGATTGATGTCTCATAAGATTATTTATGATTCAATCTGATCATAAAACAACTTTTAAAATGTGTAATGGTGCTTTCCACAATAATAGAATTAGTATATACATGTAATAAACATCATTCCCTAATTTTCTTACTTTTTGCTTATTCGAATCTTTTTTCATTGATCTCTTCACCTTGCAATCCAGTTCACACGCAGATACAATACACAAAAACACAACTTTAACAATCTCTTAAAAAAAAAGAAAAAGAGATAAGTAATTTGCACGGTTCAGTTTTATCCGCACAACTGTGTTCACACTCTATGCAGTTGTTTTCTGAAAAACAACTGATTTGTGAAAAACAATCGGATTGTGAGTTGAGCGCATAAAAACTGGCGATGTTTGTTTTTTCATCTCTTACTTTCCACTAATTCAAGGCCACCCCGTTGCGATGACCATCATGACATATTCCACACCATAACCTTGGTTTTAATTGCTTTAAATGCTTTTCCTAGCTAAAGGTCACACTATATTGCACTGCACATTCCCTTGGTTGCGCATATATATTTCATAATCCTAATTTAATATTATTCTAGTATAACGCAGCCTATAAATCGTTTATGTCTCTCTACTGCATGTGTCGACAACTTTTAAAACAAGATTTTCATGTGAAAAATAAATAAATCTACAAATAAGCTAGCTAATTAAGGGTGGAGTACATACTTACGCACGTACAGCTTGTTCATATGCTAGTACAACTGAATTGTAGAATGAAATATGAATGATCAATATTAGATTTGTGAAGTTATTTTTCATCGATCTGTAGCAAACTTTACCATAATTACAATACCTTTTCTAGAGTTTGATTCAATAAGATTGATAACTTACATATCATCATAGGTATATATAGTACATGCTTAATTCACCAGTCTCTCTTCCGATCTTAATTCTATTTATAACCTTTTGTATTTTTTTAGTTAGAGTAAATTCCGTTTTGGACCGTAAAAGTTGAATTCCTCATATTGATTAGTTGAGTTTATGACTAAACACTAAACAATAATGGATATGTCAACAAAATTAACTAGTATAGACCCGATGTCATGCATCGGTTATTTGAAATAAGAATTATCAACAATCCAGTGTCTATTCAACACGGAAATATATAATGCTTAGTGATTTTATATAAATAGAGAATTATAAGCTAGCAATGAAAATCATGAAATTAATAGATAACTAGTATGTAAATAAGTTGTCATATCTTTATCAAATTCGTCTCATATTCGATGTGTTTCAATGGATATATAATTACATTAAGTAAGTGAAAATTATAATATTATATAATAGGAAACAACATCATATTAATAAGTTATAAAATCTAAAACACCAAGTAATCTTTCATGGTCGACTAAATATTATAGTTAAGAAAATTCACTAATTAGATGAACAATGAGATTGATTCTAATTTGAATAGATATTTTGTGATGTTCGTATATACGTCATGGTGAAGATTTAGAAGGTATTGTTAAAAGTATATTACGTTTTAGGATTCCGGATCAGATACATCACAAAGTTACCGTACGAAATGCGAAGTATTTTGGGGCGTTCGATCAATCTTCTTTCACGGCTAGATTCCACCCGCGTGTTTTGAGCTTATAACTTATTTGGGGGTATGTTTGTAATTTGGTATTTATGTCCTTCTCCCCCAACTTGGATCTATGTTCTTCGATCTTCATCGACGCTCTTACCGGCGCTCTCTACCGTTGTTCTCCACGATTCGCAAATCATTTTTCGTCTTTGTTGATTTCTTCATGGTGGATATTGAAGACCTATAGTCGATTTTTACCTATTTTGATCACATATTGTGTTCATCTGTTTAGGTTATTTTTTATTTCTTCTTCCAAAAAACGTCATGGATGTGATTTTGAATTGCTTCAAGCACTTCGAAATTCAATTGTATTTTTGCTTTGTGATTGATCTTTGGTTTATTTGGACATGTAACACACTAATTATTCTCAGATTGAGAGGCTTTGATTTTGATTAGGGTGGATGAGTTGATTCAAGCCCGCAAACTGTTCAGTGAAATGTCTAAGAGAGTTCTTGTGAGTTTGGCATAGTTGAAATGCAATCAAAGGCCCCTATGATAGATAACTTACTTGTTTTTTCACATTTCTTTACACATTTGATGTAAACAATATGATAAAGTCCTGAAAAAGGCAATAAATTGACATGAACAACAACAAGGTTTATATGAAACTCGACGTTATTATATATGAACATGATATGACTATATATATGAACCCTTATTTTATTTACGGAATTTTCGCGTAGATCCCTTGAATTTTTGCAAAATACCCGAAGGTTTGAACATTTTCGCATGGTACCCATGAGATTTTGACAAATTTCGTCAAATATCCTTGACGCCAAAAAACGTTAAATTTTTGAGGTTCCGCCGTTAAATCCTAAAAAAAAAGCAAAAAATATATTAAAATACAACCAACCGCAAAATCACCGTTCGATACACCCGATCCCTCCTCCTTACCGTGTACCCCCACTACCTAATTTCCTCATCCTCTCTTCTTACATGGGAATTCAAATACTGAAACTTCTTTCTTCCTCTGTTTTGCTTCGAAGCTCGATGATAACATCCATTTTATACATATTTTAAGAGTCTAGTTGCATATTAGATTAGGTCATTCTCATGCATATTTTATATATTTTATAGATAGTTTTGCATTATTTTGTATTCGGAGTCTACACTCGTATTTTTATATGTTTCAGGTATTTTTAGGCTAATTAATACGAGACTTCGGGGCGAACAAGTCTGCTGAGTTTGGACCGAAGTGATGATAACAAATCTGCTGAAATTTATTTAGACTGGCCCACTAAGGATGAAGAGAGACCTGCACAAAATATGAATTTGGGTTGCTTGAAGAGTTTATTGTGCAAAGGCCCATTGAAGAAATAAACGGTGGCTTAGATGGATTGAAGAGAATTAAAGGATTTGATTAAAGAGGGGGTTAGGGAGCTGGAGGAGAGGAGGGGGGTTTCTTTAGTTTAGCTTTTGTTTTCAGTTGGGAGTTTTGTTTTGAGGGGGAGAGCGGAGTGGAACTTCATGAAAGAATTTTGTCCTTTGACATGGATTGAAGATTGTCCTTAATGTTCTAGCTTTGGTTTGAATTATTTTGACATTGAGATTAAGTTTTCTTATCTCTTATTTTTGTTGAATAATTTATGCATATTGATAGCTAGTTTAATCTATTATTTATCTTCGATCATGCTTGGCTAAATTTATAGTTCTAGGGTTATGGTGATCCCGACGATGCGTATGTAATTAGAATTATTTCTTTGCCTGAATTGAAATCTGAAACCTTGTTTGATTCAATCCTAGAGTTCTCAATGCAATTGATGAATGTCAATTAGGTTTCTATTAGGTTTGAGTCTGAAAGGAGATAACCTCAATAGATAACTCAGATAGGGTATGAGTCTGAAAGGAGATTACTTTATTAGACTACTAGGAATTGAACCTGAGTGTTACTTGTGCGACAACAACTTAATTACTCTTGAGGATTAATAGGCTATCGTAGATGTGCTAGGTTTGAGTTGGATTAGCGGAGCGCGACAGCGAATGTTATTTCAGTTTATTCCTAGACTCTAAGCGCGTTAAAGGGTTTGGATGAGATTAGCTCTGCGCGACAACGATTGTTAGTTTAATCCAGGCACGTTTACTATCGTCTGAAAGGAGTTAGTAGATTACCTTAGATAGCCTACCTTCAAATAATTTGGACTAGATTCAGGTGAATGGTGATTTTACTTACTATTGCATCGTTGCGGTGATCCTTAACCTTAGACACATTTATCCCACTGATTTTTATCTTGTTTTATTTGCTTTTATTAGTTAACTTAATTATAGATTTCATCGATTCCCATTTTCTTGGCCTAGTTCATTGATAGTGTTTCGATTAATATTACATTGGTCTCTGTGGGATCGACACTTGACTACTACAACTGATCTCGTATACTTGCGGGTAGGTTTTAGCCACATCAAGTTTTTGGTGCCGTTGCCGGGGACCAATTTGTTAATATTAGTTGTCATTTCTATTGGTGAGTCTAAGTCATTATTTTTGTTTTGATATTTTTCTTCTTCTTATTTCAAAAAAAAAAAAGCTTCAGCAAACTCGGGAAACTCGGTCGAGTTTTCGACCGAGTTGTCCTAACAGAAAAAAACTCGGTCAAGAACTCGGCCGAGTTCTCAACCGAGTTTCGATCTGTTGGCTGGAAAAAAAAAAAACTTTCCCTTCCTGTTTTCTTTTCTCTTCCCTTCCTCTCTTTCTCCTTTGTTTCCCCTGTCTGCCGCCGTCACCATCTCTTACCTCCGGCCTCCTGCTCCTCCACACCGGTCTCCCTCACCTCCGGCCCACCACCAAACCACCGCACCACACCACCCTCCACCTCTCTTCTATTCCAATCACTCGATCCGCACCTGCCGCTCTCGACCGCATCTCGAACCAGCAGCACCGAACCACCTCCGAGCCGCCCCACACCAATGTCCAGATCTACCCGTGCCCTCCTCCGCCACCCCCACCCACACCAACCACCGGCGAACCCAAATACGCCCTCTCCCAGCCGAGCCGCAAATCCATTTGCGTTGCATCACCACTGTTGCCATTCACTGTCGGTGTTCAATTCGACTCGGTATGATTATCTTCACCCTTACATGTGCTTATATGCTGCCGTTCATTGCCTCTGATTTCACATTATATATATAAGCATGTATATTGGGTTGGTTAATTTTAATTTGGTTGAATTGATTTATACTGAACTGAACTTATTATATTTGTGTTGGTTTTGGTGTGATTCTCTCTTGTGGATACCTTCTAATGATTGCTTATATGGTGTTTGGTTTGTTGATGCTGGATTAACAAGTCCGTTATAGACATTGGATATAATCTTGGCGTGATGGCCTATGATCAGCTTTTTTGGTGTTGACTATGAGTTTGAGTTCGTCTTAAGCATATACTTACATTGTTATATCTTATAATTGCTGGGATGTGTGTAGTCTTGTGTGGGGTTTGTTTTATTTATGTGTGTACAGTGCTACTAGAAGATGGAAGATAGGATGCTGATGAAAATTCCTCTGCACTTGTACCAATTTTTGACAACCTGGAGCATAGAGTGAAGATGCATGATTGCCTGATTTATTTGGTGAGTTTCTTTTCCTCTTTCTTTTATGTCTACATTGGGGACAATGTAGACTTTAAGTTTGGGGGAGTGATAATTCCATGTGGAGCTCCGTCTGCATTTTAGTGTAAATTTTTCTTTTTTTTGCATGACATTTTTTTTTCTCATGCATTGCATTGCATATTTGCATTTGGATATTTGATATGTTCTCCTGTTTATTCATTTGTGGGTCATTATAACGGTACATGATTGTGAATCTCCTTAATATGCCTTGGTTGTTAATGTTGCAATTGCATTATGAGCATGATATGATTGATCAAACCTTTGACAATGACTTGAGCATGTGGACTTTGATTAAGATGTGTTAGGATCGATACTCTAGACAAAATGTCCTGGTGAGCTTGTTAGCCTTTCTTGGACTACAATTGCATAAGTCCTCTAATTTTTCTTGTGTGATCTCTCTTTGCTTGTTATCTCTAGAACTTGCTTCAATACCTCTTCGAGACTGCATATAGGACTAATGTGCATTACATTTTGATTGAGACATTATTTTTCATGAGCCTATATTATCCTTGACCACCCTAATATTTTTTCCCTCTTCTTGAAGCCCTTTGAGCCTTAAAGCCTATTCTTTGAAAGCTCCACAAAAGCATCCGAGCCTATTTATATATCCTTCCCATCCAGGGGATTGAACTTTTGTTTGCTTAACGTGGAAGTGGACTAAGCTTGAGGGAGTTGCATAAAATGTTGGGTGATCATTAGAAATTGATTGTAAGGTTTTATACCATTCGGTTGATAAAAGTTTGCTTCCTTCTTCTTCATTAAAAAAAAAAAAAAACTAAAAAAAAAGAGAAAAAAAAATGAAGAAGAAGAAAAGAAGTGCGTAGATAGAATGATGAACTTTGGGTTATTGTTGAGCTTATTGTAAAATCAGTTTATGCTTGGTGTTATTTTTGTGAAGTTCTTTTCCCTGGATTTAGCACCATATGGCCAAAATTTATCCATGTCCTATCAAAATACCTTGGCCCCATTACAACCCTGTTTATATGTCTCATGATTGTGTTTTGCATTGTCTCTAGCAGTGGAGATCTAGATATTGTTGCAAGCTTATGGTAGTTAGCATTCAAAGTAGAGAATTGAGCGAAATACATATCCTAAACACATGAGTGTGAGTGACTTTATATTTATCTTGGTGAGGTCTAGAGTAGAAGAACTAATTTCATCTTGTCATTGATTAAGAAGCATGCTAGGAAGTTGTCATTTGTTTGGACTTTCATGGTCATCCTCACTTGTCTCTTGGATTGCAACAACCATTGTATATTTTGCGGACTCATTAGTTATGTACTTGCTTGAGGACAAGCAAGGTTTAAGCTTGGGGGATTTGATAACATCCATTTTATACATATTTTAAGAGTCTAGTTGCATATTAGATTAGGTCATTCTCATGCATATTTTATATATTTTATAGATAGTTTTGCATTATTTTGTATTCGGAGTCTACACTCGTATTTTTATATGTTTCAGGTATTTTTAGGCTAATTAATACGAGACTTCGGGGCGAACAAGTCTGCTGAGTTTGGACCGAAGTGATGATAACAAATCTGCTAAAATTTATTTAGACTGGCCCACTAAGGATGAAGAGAGACCTGCACAAAATATGAATTTGGGTTGCTTGAAGAGTTTATTGTGCAAAGGCCCATTGAAGAAATAAACGGTGGCTTAGATGGATTGAAGAGAATTAAAGGATTTGATTAAAGAGGGGGTTAGGGAGCTGGAGGAGAGAAGGGGGGTTTATTTAGTTTAGCTTTTGTTTTCAGTTGGGAGTTTTGTTTTGAGGGGGGAGAGCGGAGTGGAACTTCATGAAGGAATTTTGTCCTTTGACATGGATTGAAGATTGTCCTTAATGTTCTAGCTTTGGTTTGAATTATTTTGACATTGAGATTAAGTTTTCTTATCTCTTATTTTTGTTGAATAATTTATGCATATTGATAGCTAGTTTAATCTATTATTTATCTTCGATCATGCTTGGCTAAATTTATAGTTCT
Organism: Rheum nobile; assembly: GCA_027886185.1. Classification (NCBI taxonomy): domain Eukaryota; kingdom Viridiplantae; phylum Streptophyta; class Magnoliopsida; order Caryophyllales; family Polygonaceae; genus Rheum; species Rheum nobile. Next base: position 5,276,703 of record WOAB01000001.1, read on the forward strand.
AGGGTTATGGTGATCCCGACGATGCGTATGTAATTAGAATTATTTCTTTGCCTGAATTGAAATCTGAAACCTTGTTTGATTCAATCCTAGAGTTCTCAATGCAATTGATGAATGTCAATTAGGTTTCTATTAGGTTTGAGTCTGAAAGGAGATAACCTCAATAGATAACTCAGATAGGGTATGAGTCTGAAAGGAGATTACTTTATTAGACTACTAGGAATTGAACCTGAGTGTTACTTGTGCGACAACAACTTAATTATTCTTGAGGATTAATAGGCTATCATAGATGTGCTAGGTTTGAGTTGGATTAGCGGAGCGCGACAGCGAATGTTATTTCAGTTTATTCCTAGACTCTAAGCGCGTTAAAGGGTTTGGATGAGATTAGCTCTGCGCGACAACGATTGTTAGTTTAATCCAGGCACGTTTACTATCGTCTGAAAGGAGTTAGTAGATTACCTTAGATAGCCTACCTTCAAATAATTTGGACTAGATTCAGGTGAATGGTGATTTTACTTACTATTGCATCGTTGCGGTGATCCTTAACCTTAGACACATTTATCCCACTGATTTTTATCTTGTTTTATTTGCTTTTATTAGTTAGCTTAATTATAGATTTCATCGATTCCCATTTTCTTGGCCTAGTTCATTGATAGTGTTTCGATTAATATTACATTGGTCTCTGTGGGATCGACACTTGACTACTACAACTGATCTCGTATACTTGCGGGTAGGTTTTAGCCACATCACTCGATCTTCGGGGCAAATTCCTTACGCATTCAATTCCATTTGCCTTGTCAGGTTTCAGTATTTATTTCTGGATTGAGGATTTCTAGGGTTAGGTTTTCAACGGTTGGGATTTGGGGGTTTTCAGTGTCACCTCGAAAATACACAAAATTTGCCGCCTATGCGTTCCCATTGACGGAATAAAACAATCGTAACCGCCACTGTAACACTAACGTTTACTTTTCAAGGGATTTCTTGGTGGATTTTTTCGTTTTAATTTCTTTCGGTCAACCCATTTGCACCAAGGAAAACAAGGGATGAAAAAAAAGAGGAAGAGTAAAAAAGGAGTTAACGGCTTAACCTAAAAAATTTAACGTTTTTTGACGTTAAGGGTATTTGGCAAAATTTGTCAAAACCTCACGGGTACCATGCGAAATTTTTCAAACCTTCGGGTATTTCGCAAAAATTGCAAAAACTCAATGGTATCACGTGAAAATTCCCTTTTATTTATTAGGTGCAAGAAGTATTGAAAAAATATGATGGCTTCAGAATAACAAGTGTGAACCTTAGATGACTACATATGAACATTAACATATAACATATGAACATTAAGGGGTGAGAATTGGGTATGCGGAATTGATATTGTTCATATTGTTTTTACAATAATAAGTATGAACATTAGATGATTATATTTGAACATTGACATGTAACGTATGAACATTAGAAGGTGGGAATTGGGTATGGGGAATTGATATGGATATTTGAATAAGTATGAACATTAGATGACTATATTTGAACATTGACTTGTATGGTATGAACCTTAGTGTTTCTATGAACCAAAAAAAAAACCTCAAACATGAACACACTCAAAGTATTACATATGAACATGACATGACTATATGTGAACATTGACACACACACACATGAAATAATGCTACACAAACAATGGAAAACACGCACGAATGTTTTCAATTGAATAAATATGAACTGTTAGGGACTATATATGAACTTAAACATGATACACATGAACTCAACTTGAATTGAGACTTTTGACAACCATAATATGTAGCCTGTGAGGGATTCAAACCCACATCCATGTGTACATACACATTGCTCTACCATTTGAGCTAATGACAATGTTGTTAAAATCGGGATTCCAGATCAGATCGCAAGCTCCTCTATGAATCAGATTGTAAAATCGAATCGTAAAATTGTAAGATTCTACAAAATAACTAAGTATAATATAAATCAACCTAAGAAACGATAAATGTCCTATATTTGAAGTGAAAACGTAAAGAATATAATATTTTAGTAATTTTATGATACAAAAACATTATATTTCTACAATAATTTAGTGGCGATTTATGAACTAATCACATTATAATAGATAAAAGAATAAATGTATATATTTTATAATTTAAGTATACATTTCCATCTCATAATGAAATTATGTTACATAACAAACATGTTGTAGGATAGAAGGAATCATATGCAAGATCAGAATCGTACAAGATCCTATTGATTTTATATCGAAATTTAAGATCCTACTTTCAATAAGATTCTACCTAAAATCGGGATCGTTAACCGACTTTTGAATCGTAGGATCACTAGAATCGTAGAATCAAATCAGGATTTTAACAACAATGGCTAATAGGCTTTGTCAAATCAATTATTTAGGCATGTAACAAATGAACCCTGTATTTTCTATCTGCACAAAACGTGAACTTTAAGGTAATATACATGAACATTAAGATACTAAATATGAACATCGCGAATAACGCAACCAAATCAAATGACATCCAAATTGTGAAAACGAAAACAACAACAGAATCTCAAGTTCAGTCCAAATTGGCAAATGTAACATCAAATAATTCTAAGAAACTTCAGTAAACAATGGAGACAAATGCAAGTCATCAAGAGACCAACTTCATCCCAACAAATCCAAAATTAAGCACATGGATGAGCAAATCCAATCCAATATCATAATTGAGACATTAGAATGTTTCGTTACCTTGTTACAAACTGGTGTTAATGAAAGCTCCTCATCGTTCGCCATGGCGTGAATGAAGAACAAATCTCGTCGAGCGAACGTGATTTTGAGCAAACATGATTCAAACTTGTGGTGGATCGGGAGCGACACAGATTCAATCTTCGACCTATGTGAGAAACAAACTTGATAACTTTGATTGATCTACCGATTTGAGGAGAAGTATTGCAGATTTCTTGGGTTGTCTCCTTGGATCATATTGGGGTTGAATCTCGCGCAACGCTGATATATGGGAGAGAGAGTTCTATTTGGTTTAATGAAACTCTTCCCTTTTTACTGGTAATTAAAAAAATTGTCACTCTAAATGATAAAAGTGACACGCGTGCCCTTATTTTCTCGTTTAAATGTACGTGAATCGTTGATCCGCTCGATCCAATGGCCCACGACGTTTCGCAAATTGTACATTATCCATTGATTGTACCCGAAACACACTCTACGTTTTAGTGGTTAATTTCTATGAGATTGAATATTTGTTAACTAATGTAGTTAAATTTGATTATTAAGACCACATTATTTATATTAAACAAAATATAATTAATACTTTTACATAAATAATTATAAACAAAATCAAAGAACGAGTGGGAAAATAAAAAAACTTGTAAAAATAACAGTATGACATATAACTATTAAAAAATAAAATAAATATCAAATGTTAAATAGTTATCATATCGAGAAAGACAAAAAGAAACCGTCACACTCACATGCCTCCTATCTTTTATACGTTTAATTAGCGAGTTAAAATGTGTATTTGGCAAAACCGATAAAGTAATAGGGGTAGATTTTAAAGTTTTACAAAAAAAATAATCGTAAAAGTGGTTTTTTATATTTATAATTAGCATTTGAAATGCTCTATTTTCAAAGTTATATTTAGTAGCAATTTGATTTAAGTTATTTTGAAGCAGTAACTTTGTGGCCGAAGAAAAATGAGGATGTTTCCTCTTCAACACGTTTGACTATAATTGATATGTAGTTAATTAAGACAGAATAATATTCAATTTATAGTCTTTCTCCCACATCATCCTGGACGAGGTTTATATTAACATTATCAATTCTCTTATATATAGATGAAAGTATTTTTATTATTCAAGTTATTACTAATCTATGCAACCGTTTGAAAGTTAAAATAATTAATAATGTTTTTTTGGGTGGAGGGGAAGGACGAATTATTCACTGCAAATCTGCAATGCACCTTCTTGCTTTGTAATTGGTAGGGAGAGTAGATTTTGTTTGTCTAGCTAGCTACTCGATTTCTATGGTCACATTGTCAAATTAATCATGGTTATCTGAATTTGATTGGAACCATTGAAGATCGGTCGAGATATAATAGTACGTACAATAAAATCAATTAGTTCTAATTTAGATAGTATAAACCGTATTAAGAAATAGATTGACTGTATGATTCGTCAGATCATAAAATAACTTTTAGAATTGTATAATGTAGCTTTCCACATTAGGAGAATTAGAAGTGCTGAACGGACTACCATGACGTTGCCCTCTCTTCTAGGAGAGATATGAAGGAGCCTCAACCATGACGTTGCACTACTACAAAATTCATCTAATAATTCGCAGAAAATAACCCGGGCGTTCAATTATCGGGTTATAAAGATGTTTGGAAAAAATGTATTATATATTATAACCCGGGCGTTTCGTAATCCGGGTTATATAAAAGAATGAGACAATATATAACCCGCAATAATAAACGCCCGGGTTATATTTACGGGTGTATATATCGTGAATCGCGTATCCGGGTAATTAGTGAGGTTTAATAAAGGTGATAAGCCCGGATTATTCTTGCACCCTAACTGTACGTGCAGATCTCCTCCTACCTTCTCCAGTTCTCGGTTCTCCTTCGTTGCCCTAGCCCCAAATTAACCAATCGAACCGAGCACTAGCACCAGCCTATCCGCCTCTCTATTGGTGTCATCCTTCACTCCTCCATTGCGACGACCTCTCACCGATTTCGACAGCGAAGTTGATTCCGGCCCGCCGAGATCGCCGAAAACAAGTGTGACGAGTTCGCTCCCATTGATTCCGGCAACGTCGTTGTAGAAAGCGTTGAAGAAAATGGTCAGTACATTAAGCCTTCCCCGTCATGATTTCCATGGACGACTGGTACTATTGTGCTTCTTTCTCCCCTCCCCACACTCATTGAATTTGTTCATTTGTGTATTGTATTGTTGTTCTGTACTTTTGAAGCTGGAAGTTTCCAGATTTTGATGATGAATTCTCGAGTTTTTTTTTGTGGATTTCTATGTTCAGGTTAGCCCTTATAGTGAAATAATGTCCATTCGTTTTGTGTTGTGTTTCTTTCTCCCCTCCCCCATGCCACATTCTTGAATTTGTTCATTTGTGTGTTGTATTGGTGTTCTGTACATCTATTTTGTGCTCCTGAAGCTGGAAATTTCCAGAATTTGATGATGAATGCTTCTATTCTTTTTTGTTATTTACGAATTTCTATGGCTAATTAAGCCCACCATTAACGCAAGAAATTCACATTGGTTAAGGGGAGGGGGGAACGAAGATGAGAAATGATGTTAATGTGGCTTCTCCTGTTGCTTGTAACTTGAATAATGTGGATGAACTTTGGCTAGCAAAATTGTAGTAGAATCTGATATCTAGCATTAGGAGTGTGAAATGGGTGAGATAATGAAGGAATTATAAATCAAGAGAATCATATGGGAGAGACATGAAAATTGGCAAGTAAAATCATTACTCGCAATTTGCTGACTCTAGCTAAATGGCTTGTGTTATTCTTAGTTGTCTGGTAGATGATCTTCTATCTTTGCAATGATAAGGATTGGTGGGTTTTAACATCAAATTTGAGCAGTTAGATTTGAACAATTTAAAGCACTGGTTTCCACTTATCTTGCTTTATCTGGTAGATGCACGTCGACCATTTAACTTCATTTCATGCTATAATATATGCACGTCGACCATTGATTGATCAAATACCAAAGAATATAATAAATTGACGTTATTATATATATGTTATGCATTTATATAAAAAAGAAATGAAATTAGTTAAATCTACAAATACATACCTTCCTTGACATAATTGTTGATGGCGCCAGATGAAGATAAAGGAAGAGCATATGCAAACAACAACACTAGCACTCCTATGAACAACACCAGAGACCTATAACATAATCTTCATAATTGTGCTTTGATTAACTTTGCAACTGTGCACATAGTTATACAAAAGGAGTGACAATTAAACGGTGACACGTGTGCAGGAATTTGGTGGCAGTGTTGCCGTGGAGGGCTATATATACTTAATGTGTGACGGATCTGTGGGCTACTTGTACATTCTAGTTTTCCACTGATCGATATGATTTAGTTTACGTTCTTTGGGTTGTTTTTAGATGAAGAATCTGGACATCTGTACATGTGGACATGTAATTCCTTGGCACTCAAAACTGAAAAGCAAGTAAATCAATTATCTTAAAGGATTGAGCATTAGCTGCTGCCTTTTTCAGGTACAAGATGCCAAGATCGCTGGGCACTCAATTTGTCTTTGCATGCTTCACATATTTCTTCTTCTTCTTCTAGTTAGTACTGCTAAGAGTTTGACTTATCTGATAAAGACGTGTTCTTCAAGAAGATTCCCTTTGTAACATAATTAAGCTCTTGCACTTGCTTGCTTATTTCAATCTTTTTGTACTGAAAAATTTAGGCTCAATTTATATTGCAGGCAAGAACTTTTACATTAGGTGCAGTTATCTTTAAAGGTCTAAGTTGCTTCGATCTGCTGGTGTTTCAATCCCCATGCTGGCTGCTGAGTTTATCTGGTATGTGTTTCTGCAAAGGTTCAGGACCCAATTCCTGTTACTTGAAGCTGAAGCTTTCTCGTCAGCTTCAGCTTGCTTCTAACACCAATCTTAATTCCTTTTTCTTCTTGCCAAATATAAGTTACCAATACCAGTTTTTGATATCACTCTCTTATGTTAACTTGTATACTTCCCAGATTTATCATCCTTGCACATCTCTGAAACCAAGTTGAAAGATAAAATTAATGGCCCTGTGCAGTCAGCTGAAGTTCTCGTTGTAGGTTTATTACGAGAAATCCAGGAGGGCGTCACTTTGTTCTTTTAAGTAACAGAAAGTTGTATACTACACCGGAGAGTGTAATATACAGCTTCCACACTCTTTTACTTGACCTTCTTAGTGGAAAGCATATCCTCTTAGTCATGTGAGTTCTCTCTGTTATACTCTATTACTGTTGGCTCAGCATTTCTATTTTATGCATGCTTTGTTTGCTATAACAACTTTACATAAAACTGTAGAAACTGGATAAGATGCAGAATAATGGACTCTAAAAAGGTTAAAACCTTAGTATATGATGGTGAGTGCGTTGCTGTTCTTAGTTGATGATATTTTCTTTGCATGTGCAGGAGGTGGCACTTATTCCTTCCTATCCTCTTGCAGCTTTTGGAGATGGATATGGAACTTGAAGAACTTAGAGAAGTGGTGGTTCAGAATTGCAGGTTCCATGTCCAAATACTCACTATTCCATTATGACATTTGTGTTGTTCCTGCTTATTAGTGCGCTAATCAGATTAACTTAAGACCCTGTCAACTTGTTGAATGGCAGATTCAAGAGGTGGTCAAAATCATGGAGATTGAACTAGGGGATGGATGGATTTATCATGATCTCTGCAAGGTGAGCTAACTAGTGTTAAAGTATCATTGCCTTTCGGTATGAGACCATAAGCTTTGACATTGTCAACTCGCGACCAAAGCCACTCGCTGCATATCTGTTCACAAACGATAAAAAGCTCAAGGATGAATTCGTTTAACAGCCACCTTGTAGGAACGGAGACTGATCAAGGTCATAATGGGCCAATGGCAAAGAGCTATAGTGATGCGGGGATTAGCCGCGAGTGGCCTGATCTTGACGCCAAGAGAGACTCGTGGAGATGGAAGAGAAGAAATGAAACACAAGTGATTAGAAATCTGAAAAATAGCAAGAAATAACAAAGATAAATAAAGGGGATATAGAAAGAACCGAATTGAATAGAGGCAAGACCCTTGGAGCCCTAAGATGTCTCCCAAGAACCAATACCAAATATCAACCAACCCTTCCTTCTCACACAACAATGGACGAATCCAAGGAGCACGAGGAGGATTCTTGTGAAGCCTACGAGCACCAACCCTATGGAGGAGATTGACACAACGCAAGGGCAGTCAAGCAAGATTGAATCAACCAAGAGAAGCCTCTCCCATGAGAGCTCTCGTTTTCTTGTGCATGAGCAACAATCAATATCTCAAAAAGTCTCTACAAAATGTCAACAAAGTGGCCTTAAATACTACCTAGAGTCATGGACCAAACAAGCCCACAAAGGCCCAAACAAAAGGCACTTAAAATAGTCTTAAAATACACTTAAAATAACAAGGAAGCAAGACCCTAGGTGGCCCCCACATGAAGCCCTTCTCAGCCCACAACTTTGGCCAACAACTGAGGAGAACTCGGCCTGGACCCGACCGAGTTTGTAGGTCGAGTCAGGGGCCAAGTCAGGTGCCGCAACAACTGAGGAGAACTCGGCCTAGACCCGACCGAGTTTGTAGGCCGAGTCAGGGGCTTCTTGTGGCCTTTATTCTTTCGCGCTTGGCTTGGCTCAGAAGGTCACCAAGGTCCTTAGCATGGGTTCGGTGAAGTCCGCAACGAGGGTGGGTTCCCGTGAGACGTGAAGGCTTGCCAAGTTCTCTAGCTCCTCTTGCATGCGCTTGGCTTGAGCTCTTGTGAGTGGGCCATCTCCGCTTGTGTGCGTCTTGGGTGAAGCCTCAGATGCTCCCGCATCATATAGGTTGCCCGAACTCAAGATACATCTTGAACATCATTTTTGGTTTCCAGAAATTTACACTAAATGCAAAGCATTACGCGTTTGGTGATTGTCTGAGCAGGTTCATTGAAGGTGATTTCAATACTTATGTTGCCCGAACTCAAGATACATCTTGAACATCATTTTTTTTGCCTCTGTATGTGTAGCCCCGATTTATGCTTTTGTCGGTTGGGTTACGAATGGGATGTATTTATGGTCTTATGGATATAGAAAATATCTTGAACATCATTTTTTTTTGCCTCTGTATATATTTATGGTCTGATGGATATAGAAAATGTATATATTTATGGTCTTATGGATATAGAAAATGTGATGTATTTTGGTCCATACGAGTTAAAAATAGTCTCTCTTTTAGAATGCTTGTAGATGGATTTATATATTTACATCAGTGAAAAATAGTATCGAGGTGTATTTAAGCATACTGTGAAATAACCCGGATCTAAAAATACGGGTTATAATTCAAACCAAATAACCCGGATGAGTAAAATCCGGTTTATTTTTGGGTAGGTCTAATAACCCGGATATATACCTAACCGGTGTATTTGTCATTAAAATAACCCGGATATATTGGTTTAGCAAATAACCCGGATGTGCAAATATTCGGATTATTAGGGTATCTCAAATAATCCGGATCTTAAAAGATGGTGGAAAATTTTTGGGAGGCAAATAACCCGGGTGTGTCGATTTTAGGTCCGGGTTATTTAACCCCTATCAAATGCGGCGTAGCTCTTTAACCCGGACCGAATCCGGGTTATATACCCTTATACGCCCGGATTATTTGCCCTATTCTGTAGTAGTGTTGCCCTCGTACAAGAGAAATCTTCATTGAGCCACAGACACGACCACGACCCCAACCGGAAGCTCAAGCATCACTCTAGATCAGTTCCACAATTAATTTTTTGTTTTAATTTTTCAATTTATCATTGATTTTTAGTGGGCTGTTTGGAATACTTTTTGGTTGAAAATGGGATACTTTTATGTTTTTAATGGGATTTAAGGCCCAAACAATTGATATTTTGACTAGCTAGTTGACCAATATATCATTGTTCAATTCTAAGCTTGCACGGCAAGCTTCATGCATGTTTCCAATGAGCTCAATAATAAACAATTGATATTTTGACTAGCTAGTTGACCAAGTCAAAAAACAAGAAATGCACAGCTTGTTCAACAAGCCACAAATTTTAAGATCTGTAAACTGGAAGGAGATAGAAGACTATGGCAGCCTAGAGGAGATGAGAAGATTTGTTAATCTGAAAGATTATGATAAGGTGAACATATTGGAGTTGACAACCCTAACCATGGAGGTCGGAGAAAGCTGCTTCATTAAGAGAAGGTTGAAATCCGAGTGGTAGCCACGAGAGGGGTCGATGATTGATTGTCTTGGTGTTGGTAGATTGGGGTCAGGTAGCCGAAAGATACACGTGCAAGGTTCCCAATTTGTAGATCTTGGGTGGTCGAAGATTGCAGGACAGCCTATCAAGGGTGATTTGAATTGTTTTCCGTCAATCCCGAATAACGAGATGAACCAGAATATTTTCATTTCCATTTCTAAAGAATGATTTGTAGTAAAAACATTTTGAAGAGGGGGGTGAAGCAATTTTGATTGAATTCGTTTCTTATAGTAATTTTTTTTTCAAGGTATGGAAAAAAAGCTTTTTACCACGGTTATTTTGCAAATGTTACCACGGTTAATGAACTGTGGTAAACTTGACCGTGGTAAATATGTTTATCACGGTTGCACATTTACCACGGTTGCATATTTACCACGGTTGTTGAACCGTTTTAAATGGGACAACCGTGGTAAAAATGTAACAGTTTAATAGGTGAATAAACCGTAGTAAAATTGTACAACCATGGTAAAATTGATCGTGGTAAATAATTTTTGAACCGTGGTAAAATTGTATAACCGCAGTAAAATTAAATTGTAGTACATTTAATCGAATCGTGGTAAATCGTTACAACCCCATAAATCGAGGTAAATGTGCACATCTTTTGATACCTAATTTATAATATTTATTATATCATACACACAATTGTCATTTATCAAAATGGATCGATCAAATAATGACCTAAAGTTAATTAAAAATATCATAAGCATGTGATAATGCTTAATTAAGATCAATTAGAGCCACACTTCTACACTTCAAATTATGACCTAAAACTTACAAAGTAAATAGTGACCTGAAACTTACAAAGCATCATTTAGCTAACCATGTGATAATTGAATAGGTTGTTCTTAATAGGGTATAACTTGCAGTACTATCAAAACTAGCAAACTAAAGTTATAATATTAATGCTTCTTACATAACATATAATTAAAGATGCAACAAATTCTCTACCTCCAATCAATGGTTATAACTTAACATACCAAATAATCACAAACTTTTGGTCAAAAGTCCAAAGAAGATAACAGACATCAGCAAAAAGTTGCAATGAAACGAGAGTTTAGCCTGTACATTTCAAATAAATGAGTGTCAAAACCTACTGTAAATTAGCAGAATCAGACAACAATCAAGGGTGCTTGAACTTAAATATATAAACAAAATGAAAATGCAAAGGACCAAGGTGTATGAATTTTTATCAACACTTACGAGCGAAATCACAAATTTGAAGTTAGGAAGGCAGAAAGCTAATGGCATCAAAGAAGCAGCACGATGTGGTTGTCACTGTGGATGCTCTAGTGGTGGGCAAGGTTGATAGCAGTTATTGTGGTTCACAATGAGGTACTCAATGACATTTCAAAGAGAACGAGAGGTCTTGACATCGTAATATGATGCAACACGCAATACTCAAAACCCCCTTTTATTTGTATAATTCACATTAGCAAGTCCAAGCTTAAGTAGCTCCAAGGTGGTCTTGACATTGCAATATGCTACAAGATAATGAAAAGCGTAGGCGTCATAAAGGGTGGTATGCCACTCTTTCAGTATCGTCATTACTAATTCAACATCATCAGAATCATATGCTCTGTGTATTCTCTTGACATGTTTATCAGGAAACCCATTAGAGTCCAAGCTAATATGAGCAAGTTCCCTGCGTTCATCCATGATTAAGATGGCAATGTGCATTGGCAGCAACTTCTCAAGAGTAATTTTATCAACATCTGACTTAACCACGATCTCAACACACTGTATGTGCAATCATTCACTAAACACTCTTGCACAGGTCTGCAACATATATAAAGTTCAGAAGATCATCTGGTATGATCTTCTCAGGAATACCAAGTAGTCGTCTCTACAAGTACAAACAAACATTTACAATAAATGTTTACAATTATCTAAGAGCAAAAAGTACATGGATATTCAGTACACTTACAAAACTTAAAATTTCCAACGGAATAAGTCAACAATCACATAACTCAATATCCATATCTCAAGTGCGAGAGATTCCCCAATAAGAAGCATTAATGAATCTCAATTTTCCAATTAATCAAACAAGGAAGCTTAAGAACATGAAATTGCTAAAAAAAAAACTCAAAACATGCCTGGTAGAGGGAGACTAACTCATTGATATGAAAGGTGATGGACAAGTTCAAATGAAGCAACAGATATAAATGCAACTACTATCCCATTAAACTACAGACATAGGTCAACTAGTCAAAGACCATACTTAAATGTAAATGCAACTAGACCTTTCAATGCTGAAAAGATTTAAGTAGAACTGCCCGCACAAATATCCCATTAAACTTCTTAAATGACTTTGTATTTTGCAAATGTCAATGTTTTAACAGGATCCTCTTTCATCTACTCCTAAGGTGCGGTTTATAGTCCTCTAAGCACAAATATGCTGCAATTTTGTTGATGTCCATGTTTTGAGCTATGGAGTACAAGGACACCTAGCATTAAGATAATGTAGCAAACACTATCAAAAAGATCTGCCTGGAAATAAATAAATGCATACAGGCGATGCTATATTCTAAAGAAAAAGTGTATCATTCCATTTATCAACATTTCAAAGCATAACTGTTTTTCAAGATAAAAAGTTATCCATACCTAGAGACAAGTAAATCTTGAATGGGGGCTTGAACGGTTGAATCTCGTAGAAGCAATATAGACCATATAGGCCACCCAATCTATGTGACAAGGGATAAGTTGCAACCATGTGGCCTATACATATGGAAGTTAGTTGAGCAAAAGCAATGAAACTCTACAAGTGTAAAATAAAAAAAAGATGTGCAGAGTATAGTCAAGAAGATTTTCACGATTAACACTATGGAAAGGGGAAAAAGTATAAATTTTAACCTTCATCTTAGCTTTCCAATTGAGTAAAGATTTTTGAAAAATCAATGGGTATCAAATCTCGAGGTAGAAGTTTGACACCAGGAAACAGGGTAACTACATAGGTTCTATCTGACTCTATCATTAGATAAATGACAAAAAAAGTAGTATAGTATGTTACATTACTTGGAGCTATATACCTACAGTTTAGGAAAAATCATTTAGTCATAGTTGTGTACTTGTATTTGCTTTAAGTTTTAGTTCTGCAAGCAAACAGATGAGCACATAAACAGGTAAACATGTAAATGTTCACTCAAAAAGAAGTATCTAGGACATCAATTGAGAAGCTATAGATGAATGAAAGATCAATCAAAGAAATAATATAGTGACTCTCTGTGTTGTCTTAGACTAGTAATGATAGCAGAGAGCCGGGAGTACATGAATAGGTAATCACAAATATGAAATATGAACCAAACAGTACAATATTGGGTTTCAAGAATTTCCAAACTGGCAAAAGGAATGCAGACTAATGTCCTAATACTCATATTCTCTTTACCAAAAAGCAAGGGATATATATTTTCAATCGACATAGATACTGTATATACATACCAACACAATGTGTATAGAGTGTTTGCATAACCAATGCCAAATTTGAATTTCCAGGTATAGCATCAAATATGTATGAGAACTTTCTAGCTAGCCACACTCTTTTCATATCAGACAGTAGTTTATAATCACCCTGCAAAATTCAAACATTATGTCAGTCAAAGCAGAAAAGATTCAAACCACCGGCTGACATCCGAGGTGTGGGCACTCATCGTCGATGCACACATGCATATGTGCTTTGGCAAAGGCTTCACCGGCCCGCTGTGCAGATACGCATCTAAGCCAACATCTTAATGCCCTATTTAGTGGCTTAGGTTTAGCGAATTAGGTATAGTGATCTAACGGTGCTTTAATTTGGTGGAGGCTGGCGAGGAAGATGGAGAGTGACATAGGTCTAGCGATCGGAATGCCCGATTTGGTGGTAAGGAGGTTGCCTGAATGCTTGAGAGAGATCCGAAGAAGGCTGGATTGAAGAGAAAGAAAAGAAGGAAGGGTTCAACTCGTACAAAAAAGTATTATGTTACCCTAAAATTAAGAATAATAGATTACGGTTCTTTGAAACAACCGTAGTAGTTTAGCTACCGTAGTAAAAGAGTAAGCATAATCTCTACGGTTACTATTTCACCGTTGTTAATTGAGAACATAATTACTTCGGTTCTTTAAAGAATCGTGGTAAATTTGGCAACCGTAGTAAAAGAGTAAGCAAAAATACTACGATTATTATTTCACCGCTGTAAATTGAGCACAATATTACTTCGGTTCTTTAATGAACCGTGGTAAATTTGTTTTCGTAGTAAAATATTAAGCACAAACACTACGGTTATGTATTCAACCGTTGTAAATTGGCACGCAATTACTTCGGTTATATAAAGAACCGGGGTAAATTGGCAAAATATGTATATTTACCTCGAAAAAACATGAAACCGTGATAAATCCTTCAGTAGCCAAAGCCCATTTTTCTACTAGTCGGTGGTTTAAAAGGTATTTAAGCTTTAGTTCGGTAGTAGTCTTGTTTGTATTGGCTTGTGAAGCCAATCTGAATTGGTGTTAGCCTAGTTTGAGTTGGTATCGTTGTATAGAGTTGGATTTGGTTTGTGAAGCCATGATTGAGTAAATAATGGCTTGTGAATCCTTAAATCTCTTTTGCTCCAACTCACAAAAGTGAAGATGAATGAGTTTGGGTAGGTAAGACTTCGAAGGAGTACGTTATGGGGATAAATTGTAGCTCTTTGTGAGCAAACTCCACTCCATTAATGAAAGATGACAAGCGCCACTTTTGTTGGGGTTTAGAGACTAAAGTTGGTGTTTGGGGAAAGAAAGGGGAAAATGGAGTGTTTGGAAGTGTTTTCTAATAGTGTTTGGGAGTTATAACAAAAAACTATTAAAAAAGAAGATAAATATTAAATGTTGAATTCGTCAGCATACTGTGAAAGACAAAAAAAAAACCCCGTTAAAAGTCACACTCACATGTCTCCTATCTTTTATACGTTTAATTAGCGAGTTAATATGTGTATTTGGCAAAACCGATAAATTAATACGGGTCGAGTTTAAAGCTTTATAAAAAAATAATCGTAGAAGTAGTTTTTTTATATTTATAAGTAGCATTTGAAATGCTATATTTTTCAAAGTTATCTATAATAGCAATTTGATTTAAGTTATTTTCAAGCGGTAATTTTGCGGCCGGAGAAAAATGAGGATGTTTCCTCTACTATAATTGATATGTAGTTAATTGAGACATGATAATATTCAATTTATAGTCTTTCACCCCATCATCTTGGACGAAGGTTTACATTAATATTATTAATTCTCTTATATATATATGGAAGTATATTAACTATAATAATAATGATGATGATGATATGCGAAATTAATTCAAATCCATTCATTCTTTCCTCACCAGCTGCTGCATCTCCTAATTGAAATGTATTCAATTCTTCATGTAACGTCCCAAATTAACCACTATCACAGCGCCAGGAATTTCCTACAGAAATTCCCTCAGACAATTTAAGAAAAGAAACTTAACCTATGAAAATTCAAAACCCGACTCATGACGAATTCAAATTTTAAAACCTATTTAAAAGATGATTTCCATGAAGACTCAATACACACATGGGTCGGTGACGGAGGCTAAAGTCGTATCGCCTTATCAAAGTATTCCTTAAAAACCTAAACTAGTAGAATAGGCAAGCAAGGGTCGAATCCCACAGGGAGGAGTTGTCTTTCTTTATGTAAATTTGCATGCAAAAGTAACAAACGGAGGGTTTTGGTTGGTTGTTTGTAAACAAGTAAACAAAGGAAACAAAAACAAAGGTTTGTAATCAAATTGGGAAAAACACTTAGCCAAACAAATATCCACAATTCATTCGATTGATTGGTCCTAGGTTATTTCTATTCCTTCCTTTGATTATTCTTGTCCCTATTCTGAAATAGTTACCAGTCCTACCAGTCCAGGTAACCCTAACTATCGAACGCTCAAGAAACCATCAAGATTTAGAACAATAGCAGCATGACACATATGAATTAACCAGTTAACATACAACACCGATTTTTCGCAGCATTTAATACATAATCAATTCTCTTTTATAATAAACTAGTCCTACCAGTCCTAGAATATCATGGATGCTACAAAAGATAAGGAATCTCAACCCGAAATTTCCAAACCCTAACAATAGACAATTACTAATATCAACTAGGTGATCAATCTAGTTAAATCAATAAGAATCAATAGGAATAAGCTCAAGAGAAAAGATATAATCCAAAGGAATAGGAAATAGAGTTATAACCTCACAATCATGAATCAAATGAAGGCAAGTTTCAATCAGTTGTCAAATCTTTTTCAAAAATGAAAAAAGAGAAAGCAAAACGCTCTCAACCTCAAATCTTTTTCTACGCCCCAAACCCTAAAATGCGACCAACCTCCGCTCCATAAAATCTTGAAATCGATCCTCTGGATCATCTTTATTCTCAAATCTCTCCGTTGGAACTCATCACCAACACAAATCTAGCAACCCACCACCACACCACCTTGAACCAGCCACCGAGACCACCGTTCTTCTGCAAAATCGCGACCTCTGCGCCGACGTCTCCTCCTCGTCCAGATTCAGCCGGGACCCACGTCGACACGACCCTCCGTCGACCTTCCACCACCTGCTGCGATCCTCTGACGTCCCCCTGTCGTCGTCGATCCGCTCCCCTGCGCCACCAGCCGCAAAGACTAAACCGTTTATTTTGGCGACTACCCCCGAGCGAGAAGCTCCGACCAGGGCAACAATTAATTGCTGCAGACCATTCTTAGATTTGTCTACCTAAGAAGAATATCAGAATTCAATGGACAACCCCGCTCTGACCGAGCTCCGCTCCTACCGAGCTCCCCGCTCCGACCGAGCCCCCAGTGCCTGTTCCGGTCAGCCATCTGGGCACCCTTGCTCCAGATCGGCCGAGCCCAATGAACCCACGCCCTGATGCTCACCTGGCCATCCGCTGCTGTAGTCTGTTTTGGCTACCGCTTCCTTTTTTTTAGTTTTTGTCTTTTTTTGTTTCGTGTTTTGTGTGCAAGCTTGTGTGTGGTGATTCTTTGCTTCTGTTGAGCTGATTGAGGGTGGAGATCGAGTTGTTCCAGTTGTGGTCGCGGTTGTGTTGAGGCTCCTAAAGATCCAAATGGCAATGTCAGGGTGGTTGAAACTCCTGAAGATCCCTCATCATGAGTGGGGGCAATGTCATGGTTGTCCATTCAACACTTCCCAGGATCGTTTTTCCTGTTTGACCCGTCGTCTGGTGGCACTGTTCGTTTGTGCTGGACTCACTTCTCTCCCTAGTCTTATAGCTCGCTTTTGCTTTGTTGTATTTTCATTTGCTTGTATGTGTTGTTCTGAACTGGTTTTTCCAGTTGCCGTTTTTTCGGCCTCTCGAGCTTTCCGACATTTTTGTCGGTAACTCGAATTCTTACCTTATCAAAAATAAAAATGAATCAAATAAATGATTCAATTGTCGGACTAAGAAAAGGGTGCTTAGTTCTTCATAGTCTTGAAACAAAAACTCAAAGGGAAAAGAATGCTGAATAATGAACCAACCTCAAAGCTGCTAGGGAAACTAGGTTAATAACCTAACCCAAAACCTCAAGCTAAAAAGATAACAAACAAACTCTAAAAGGAAATAAAATAAAGGAACGAAATAAAGAAATAAAAGAAAAGGGAATAATAAAATAAAATTAACCAAGCTTAAAGGAAAGCAGAGTACTTCCCCCAAGCTTAACCCGAACACCAAATCTAATCCTAGCCTCCATCTATCTTCTTATGCCTCCCAGAGTGACCTACCCGAATCCTCCTTATATCACCTCTTCTTATGCCACCACGCCAGGTAAAATGATGATTCCTAATAATCATTCTTCTTCTCTTCACTCATTTTGCCAAGGCGCCCTTTCGGGTTTTCACCAAGCCACTCATTTTATTTTTCAATAGATGGGCTCACATAAAACTCACATCACTCTTGACCAATTATTACCCCAGCCTAATGTAGGTCCAAGCCACCTGCTTATTACCTAAGCCGTCCTTGCGGGTTTTCGATTTATCCCATGATTTCTATTTTTGCCTTTTTTCAAATTTTTGGCTTTTTCATTTTCTTCATTTTTTTCTTTCTCCTCAACGACTAGCAAGTATAGAACACTCCCCCATGCTTAAACATTGCATTGTCCTCAATGTAATGAAAGACAAAAAAGATGAAGCATAGGAAAAGGCAAAAAAGTACTCACAACCGTCGCCAAGTTGGCTTGGACACGGAAGTTGTTGCTGGCGGTGTATCAATATAAGCACATGTCGCTGGTGTTGCGGCGTCTTCAAACTCAAACTCTACCGTGCAACCAAATAAATCCACTGTAAGGTGTAGTGGTACATCAAAGAATCGGGGCTGCACGGCCTTCAACGAACAGATAATGGAGCCCAGATGTAAACAGGGTGTAGGCTCTGGTGTTCCTCCTCATCAGTTGTCGAATGTCGGGCCATCATCGGTGCCAAATACAAATGTGGGGCTAATGTCTCCTCCTTGGCATCATGATGTGCACCGTATCTCAAAATAAAACGTAGACAGCGGGCCTTCAGTAGAACTTTTTTTTTGTTTTTTTTTGATTTTTTTTTCATTTTTTTTTCCAGCAGGTTACAGAAGGCTTACAGTGGGATTTCCGCGCCCGCGGAAATGTTGCTGGTGCGTAATTGACACCGTCTTCTATTAGGCTTAGGGCCTCCATCCTACAGGTTAGTCTAAATGTAAAAACAAAAAGCAAGAGAAAAATAACACAATAGTAACTAAAGACATGGAATGAAAAGACAAGAAAGAACTACGTACCCCGGGTTGCCTCCCGGACAACGCTTTAGTTATTGTCGTGGCTCGACCTAGTACTCTTCCACTCAACTCGGATTGCTCACAGCAACTGAACTCCTAGGGTCAAGATTAGGGGGATGCCTGTTTGTATTCTCTGTGTTGAGCTTTACCCCCATTCTCTTGCACTTCATGGTGGGTGGACCGCTATTTACATCAATGATTACACTTGCCATCTTCAGAAACGGCCTACCCAACATCTCAAGGACTGCATGCGTGTCCTGCCCCGCATCCAGCATGGAGAAATTCGCCTTTTGAATCAAGGTGTCCTTCTTGTGCTTCTCCTTCGGCTTCTTCTTGATCTTGCGCAGCACCCTTAAAAATTATGTGCAGCGAGGAATGCTGTATGCCAGTGTGACCAAAGGGACGTTGGCCTCACAGTCACTGAAGGTTTCATAGGTCTCTTTGTTGTTCTTCAGCCTTCGAGTAACTTGTAATGCCTCATGGAAAGGTGTCGAGGGCTGCAATGTACTGAGCGGAGGAAAGTCGGGCTGAATGTAGGTATCTTGGACGTCAGTGGTCAAACCGCGATCGCGGATTGGGTCCCGCGGTCGTGGACATTCATCGAGCATTTTGCCCTCTCCAGAGATTATTCCGCGATCGCGGAAATTCACCGTTTTTCGGCTTTTCGTTAGTGACCAATCCGCGATCGCGACCTTCTTCCCGTTCCAAAAAATAATATTCTTTAGAGAGCACATCACGGTCTCGGGCGTCGTCTGGAATGCCCAGCTCCTCAGTGAGTAAACCGCGATTGCGGCACACCTCCCGCAGTCTCGATTTCTCTTCTGCAGACATCTCGCTGTTTTCTGCACCCGTCTCACTAATTTGTTCTTCCCTTTCAACAAAGGGAGCGACATGCTGTTGCTCTGTACTTCGCAGGGTCATCGAAGAGACATTCTCTCTCTGGTGCACTATTGGGTGGGGTAGTAGTTTCTCCGATGCCCGGGCCTCCATTCCGCTCATTGCCTGAACCATTTGCCCCATATGATTCTCCAAGTTCTGGATAATGGACTTCGTCTCTTGTTCTTGTTGGATCATGTTTTGCGTAAGAGATCGAAGTAACTCCTCAGTAGACATGGAGGAACTTGGATCGGACACTGGTGGGCTATGCTCGTAGGCTGGATACTATTGTTGTGAAGTACCCTGCTGATAGAACGAATGTGGCCCCAGGTAGAACTCCTGGTAGTCATGACCATATAGAGGGTATTGGTGGTTCCCATAACTCGAATTGGGGTGATCTCTCCACCCTGGAGTGTATGCGCAGGAGTATGGGTCATATCGCGACTCTGGCTGTTGTCCACTCTTTGTCATATACATATGCATCATCTCCTTTAGTTCTCTAATCTCAGCATGTAGGACTGCGGCCATTTCTCGTTTGCTGGTTTTCTGTATTAGGACTCAGAAGTGGAAGATTAGTAGCACAGGTGTGGACCATAAGATAGGTCCACACCAAAAATTGGCACACAAACACACACAAAGAAAAACAAAACTTGCCTCCCCAACAACGACGCCAATTTGACGGAGGCTAAAGTCATATCGCATTATCAAAGTAATCCTTAAAAACCTAAACTAGTAGAATAGGCAAGTAAGGGTCGAATCCCACAGAGAGGAGTTGTCTTTCTTTATGTAAATTTGCATGCAAAAGTAACAAAAGGGGGGTTTTGGTTGGTTGTTTGTAAACAAAAGAAAACAAAAGCAAAGGTTTGTAATCAAATTGGGAAAAACACTTAGCCAAACAAATATCCACCATTCATTCGATTGATTAGTCGTAGGTTATTTCTATTCCTTCCTTTGATTATTCTTGTTCCTATTCTGAAATAGTTACCAGTCCTACCAGTCCAGGTAACCCTAACTATCGAACGCATAAGAAACCATCAAGATTTAGAACAATAGCAGCAAGACGCATAGGAATTAACCAGGATACATGCAACACCGATTTTTCGCAGCATTTAACACATAATCAATTCTCTTTCATAATAAACTAGTCATACCAGTCTTAGAATATCATGGATGCTACAAAAGATAGGGAATCTCAACCCGAAATTTCCAAACCCTAGTAATAGACAATTACTAATATCAACTAGATGATCAATCTAGTCAAATCAATAAGAATCAATAGGAATAAACTCAAGAGAAAAGATATAATCCAAAAGAATAGGAAATAGAGTTATAACCTCACAATCATGAATCAAATAAATGCTTCAATTGTCAGACTAAACAAAGGGTGCTTAGTTCTTCATAGTCTTGAAACAAAAACTCAAAGGGAAAAGAATGCTGAATAATGAACCAACCTCAAAGCTGCTAGGGAAACTAGGTTAAATAACCTAACCCAAAACCTCAAGCTAAAAAGATAACAAACAAACTCTAAAAGGAAATAAAATAAAGGAACAAAATTAAATCCTGAACTTCTTCGCTCTCGAATTTTCCGCGACCAAGCCTTGGAATTCCGCGATCGCGGTTTTGCTCCTGTAGAACCACTTGGTTCTATTTCTTCGTCTTCTTGGGTGGCTTCCTTCTCTCTTCAATATATCTTCATTTAAGCTTCTCCAAAACACCATATCTGCACATCTACTCCAACTCCGATCTCTACAATAACGCTCTACACATCTCCAAATGGTACCCAAAACACCGATAACAACTCCTAGTTAAACCCTACAAAGTAGCGCTAATCAGTCAGCGTACACAGACGCATCCACGACCCATCAAACAAAGTTTAATTGGAAAAAAAGTATACCATAACTGAAAAAGGCCAAAAACATAAACAAGACCCCATCCTAGAGGTACATCACGTCGCATAACCTTCTCTATGCTCCCGCTGCGCTACTCTGATACCCTGGTCATGTCAAACATAACCAGTCCCCCACATACGGGTTAGTCTACATCCAGACTAAGCAAGTTATATGAGCAATAAACGTGTGATAGTAAAAGTTAAGTAATCACAAACTAGCAGACCTACAATCATGCAGACATGAATGTTTATACATGCAAACTTGATTATATTTAAACCTTAACATATCCAGAATGCATTATTTCATCTGATTGCCAATTTACAAGAGAAATTACAGATTAACATATCCTAACATGTTATCAACTCTAGAGAATACCCAAATTGACCTAGTCTATTATGAATGCATTTATCCACATGTTTCCAAGTGTACAAGAAGGTTACAGATGGTCAGTTTATAATATGAATGCATCAACAAACTCAAGCACAATGCTTATGATTTACCAACAATAGATACACATAGATACATCATATTCATATGTCGATCAAGCACACTTCATGATGACTTTAGTCAACTTCCAATCAATTCTTAAATGTACAAACATGAAGCAATACTTACAGGCAATATATAAACAATTATCCTGAACGAACAGATACCACAATTTACATTACAACCTAATGTTATAAATAACTATACGTGCATGAATAGATGACACAGATACTACAACTGCCTTACAACCTAACGTATAAATAACCATACATGCATGAATAAATAACACAGATACCACAAAAATACCTTACAACCTAACGTTGTAACTAACTATACATGCACGAACAAAGGTTGGTCAGATCACAGATAGTCATGATATGAATCTATTGAATAAGTGCAATATCCAATATCAAACAGAATAATGATCTAACTGCAATGACCGTATCTATAGACATGTAATATCAGGTCACAGATTTCAGTATGCATTCAACTAAACATGGATTTTTATAATTAAAATCCATTGTTTGAAACCTATACCTGGGTACATTTTTCTTTTAAGAAAAACTCAAAAAAAAAAACATTTATGAAAACGTTTGAAGATCAATTACGAAAACGTTTAAAAACAAGTCCAAGCTTGTCTTGGATCCGAAGGTACTTTCTTGCCCGTATCTTGGGCCAATTCACTTGCCCGTATCTTGGGCGGAACTTGTCCGTATCTTGGACTAACCTGCCCGTATCTTGGACTAACATGCCCGTATCTTGGGCTAACCTGCTCGTATCTTGGACTAACATGCCCGTATCTTGGACTAACATGCCCGTATTTTGGGCTACCCTGTCCGTATCTTAGACTAACCTGCCCGTATCTTGGGCTAACCTGTCCGTATCTTGGACTAACCTGCCCATATCTTGGGCTAACCTTACCCCATATGCATCATATCACCATTAAATTTTCCGTATTCCAAAACTCAATCATCATATCTCAAATTGAACTCACTTAGCACATCGCAGTCAGTCAATAAACATCATTTAACCATATACAATGATTACAAACTCCATTCATCATCATCTTATCAAGATTTTATAATTGTACATCATTCCTCAGTGTAAAGTTTCTATATAACCATGATCGGGCATAAACACAACAATAACGACAACTGCGACAACAACAATAACGACAACTATGACAACAACGGCAAAGTATAGTACACAACGACAACAACAACAACAACAAAAACGATATAGCATAGCACATCAATTTGATATAATTACTCATGCAAAATTAATGATTTGATGACATGCGTAATCCGTTATCCTAAACTTAAACTACGACACGCGAATGCTCACAAATGACTTGCCATAGACACTATTAACATCAGCTTGCATTCATAACCATAAATGACCCTTCTATTTCAAGACGAACATATCACAAGATTCATCCATATTATCATTATTTCCCTATCACCTTAACACAACCAATGTCCATTTATGGGCACATCAATCATATAAACTCGTGTTAAGATATTATTAACCAATTCCACCTTGATGCATAATACAAGATTCAGGACTCACATGAAATCGAGAATTCTAACATCGACTATAGCATGCAACGTTCACAAATAACCTACCATTACTCATTAATGAAATAAATTCCAACACACAGAGATATATCAGGAGCACACTTAATATGGAACTCTTATCTGACATACAAAAGTCAATTACAAACTCAGCATTCATATATAATCATGTTTACGATGTACCTGCATAGATCATATTCCCTGTTTGCATTATTGTCACTATGCTCAGACCAGATTTCCTCCATTAGAGGTCATCATCGAGATTGTATCCTATTTTAAATTAGTACCCGATCATACCATATCATGTACTCATAAACAACACCAAGTATTCCTAGACAATGTCTAGTATACATGTAATGATAATCAATATCAAGATCTTATAACACCAAAGCAACTCACAATTACAAAAAACCATTACACCTAATCAATATACTATCATCTCATAGCAACAAGGCAATCCGGAATATTGGCATATAGACGCATAATCAAGCAATGACACATAACTGCAATATTCATGTATGATGAGAATCAAAATTCATGAATGGTTGATGATCTACTGTCATGCATAACATGATATCTTAAACTTAAACTACGACACGCATACGCTCACAATAACTTGCCTTCAAGAAGTTCCACGTCAAGCCATTCTCGCGGTATAAATATTTATATGACCCGACGTTCCCCGATTCGCGTAGTTATTGCGAATTCCCGAATCTACATTACAACGCAGATTTGTGCATAACTTTTTATATATATATATCCAAATCAAGATCCGTAAAATTTCTCATACTCGTAAGAGGATTCCTCACCTTATGAACCCAGCCACAACTTTCCAGTAATTATGAAATTTTCCCAGAAGTGCCCAGAAATACCCAAATCCCTAGCTTTCACTTCCAACCTTCCAATCCAATCCACCTAAGCCTCTCACAACATCAATTAACCTCTAATTAATCATCACTTGCACCCTAAGTACCTCTTTTGAACAAGAATATCCAATTGATGAGATTAGGTTTAGGAACTCTAGAAAGGTATTACCTTACAATTCTTAGCAAGGGAGGTGCAAGAGGTTGAAGAAGGAGGTGGAAGCTCCTAAGGTGAGGTTGAATCCCCAAACTGTACAGCCATGGCAACAGTTCCCAACAGCTGAAAACACAGCTGAACCGTAGAGGAAAACAGAGGAGGCGAGCGGTTCCTTGGCGACGACGTTGCTCACAAGGAGGAGGAGAGAGTGGCGGTGGCAGCCATGGGAGGTGGCTGGTGGTGCGTCTCACCGGAAGGAAGGAGGCAGCCAAGAGAAAGAAATAAAAGGAGGAGGATGGCGGTGGAGAGGGATGAGGAAGGAGGGAGAACGTGTCTAAATGGCTTTACGAGAAATATCTACTCCCTCCGTCCCTAAATGTTTGTCCTATTTGACTTTTGGACACTGTTCATCGTTGAAGAGAATCTTCAAGATTTCTTCCAATATATAAGAAAAAACATAATCATGTGGGGTCTTGTTTGATTCGTCTCAATGAATACTTTAATAATATCAAAAAATTATAATTTTTAGGATTATGTAATTAAAGATATTAACGATACAAAATCCGCCTCGATATTTGAACCCGGTCAAATCAGGACAATCTTTGCGGGACAAAGGGAGTAGTTGTTAAGAGATAAGTATGATAAAAAAAAAATCTAGGTGTTTACAACCATTTCTATTTTGTCTTTTGTGATAATGATTATTTAACTATAATTTATATGTATAAGGAATTGGGATAACCTATTGATTACTCGGTAAATATTTTGGCATCGATACTAATTCGTTCCCGTATCCCTCGTCGATATTCATAGTATAACTAGTAGTAGAAAAATATATATATTAGAATTACTAACCAAAATAGAATATTAATACACTCATCATGGTAATATTTCATAGGTATACAATATCCAAGAATACCTATCGATAACTCCAATTCCATACGAGACAATCCCAAACGGAAATTATAACATCCGAGGTGATCCCATACCGCTATTCCACGAAACGGTAGCCCAGATTTTCAAGTCATCAACCAATTTATAATCATAATAAACATAAAATATATTGACTACTCAAGAATAATTTAAGGCGATAAAATTCCAAGCGGTCCCAAACTCGTCTTCTAAAATCTCGAGTATTACAATTCCTAATCTATGTAACCGTTTGAAAGTTAAAATAATTAATAATGTTCTTTTGGTGGAGGGAAAGGCCAAATTATTCACTGCTAATATATATGCACCCAGAGGTGGATCAGGGGTCTGGTGACCCCCCTTCCTATGGACAAAGTTATATATAAAAAATTAATTTTTTAATTAAATTTATATGTTAATATGTTGTGTATGGTATAGAAGATGTTGTTAGCTCAAATGGTTATAGAGTAAGAGTTTAATGTCAAAGGTTTGAGGTTTGAGGTTCGAGTCCCTCACCTTCCATCTTTTAAATTCTTTTTATTTCCAAATAAATAACAATTTGTGCCCTTTGTTTTCTCTTATCTACCTTTCTTATCAAAATATTTGTGTTTCCTATTTTTTTTTCCACAACAATTATAAAATGGGTTAAAACTTTTGTAAGGTAATTGAATTAATCTCACAATATATTTAAAACTAACATTTTTTAGGTAGTTCTCCTTACTACTTGTCCAAAAACGTTTTTAAAATTGTAAATTAGTTATAATTTTTTTGATCATAGATAAAAATTCACCTAGTGTATAAGGTTTATTAAGAAAAATTACACAAATAGAATATGTGGTTAAAAGACATTTCTAGTCAACATTATATAATTTTTCATAAACGATTTTATGACCCCTCTTTAAAATATTTCTGGATCCGTCACTGTATGCACCTATTGCATTGTACTTGGTAGGGAGAGTACATTTTGTTTGTCTAGCTACTCGATTTTTATGGTCACATTCTCAAATTAATCATGGTTATTTGAATTTGATTGGAATAATTGAAGATCAGACGGGATGATAATAATACGTACAACAAAATGATTTAGTTCTAATTTAGATAGTATAAACTAGATCGACTGTATGATTCATCTAATCATAAAACAACTTTTAGAATTTATAATGTTGATTTCCACATTAGGAGAAGAATTAGTAGTATACATGTAACTAGTGCAATACGTGTGTCATCCACGGTTGTTTGGAACTCATATATTTATGTATATATAATCAAAATCACCTCTAAATAGCTGTAAAATATAAGTGATTATTTACAACATTATGAATGGATTTTTCATATTTTACTTGCATGAACTTTTTTAAACTAAAGCTTACAAATTGATATTGATTAGGATTCAATAAAGATAATTATTGACAAAGTGGTGAAGAAAATCTAAAACATGAAAAAAATAACTGGAAACATGCATGGAGAACAATAGTTAAATAAATTGACCCTCCTAAGTGTAGTTGAACATAGTAACGCAAAGATACATATGTATAGGATTCCATAAGAAAATTAAAAAAAAATTAAATCTAAGGTTTCATATTGATATTCATTTAAGTTAAGATCTTAATCAAATAACAATTACTAAACATATATTTACGAATCTAGGCGATTTATAGCTTCTAAACAATAGAAACAAAAATCTAGAAAAATAAAGAAAACAAATCATATATCAAATAATATGAAGTCTAGTTCAAAACAAATTCAGGAACCAATTTTTAAAAATTAAACACATAATTATATAAGATTTTGGTTTATAAACTAATTATATATTATTAAATGTATAAATAGGTTGTTCTAATGCAACTTCAACAAATAGACTTCGTTGCTCAATTTAAAGTAAAATATCAAATATGAATTAAGTTCTAAAATATTAAGATAGTTGGTTATGATGCATTTGCAACTTTATATGACTTATATACCATGGAATGTTAATTTCTATCTTTGTTGGATCCTTCTTTTAAAAAGATTGTATCTTTGACATGAAATTGCTTCTTTATATGTATCATATTTATTTCATATAATGTATATTAACTGATTAACAAATTTAAATTACTTTGTATATTGATTTCATCTTTTATTCGACCAAAAGTAGTTTTAAAGTAACTCATTTACATTGTTATAAATATATTCAATTAATAAAATTTTAGTAAATCGACAACAAAATGACCAAAAAATTAAAGTAGACTTTTGGGTTAAGTAAATTCATTTTCATAAATTAATATTGGATATGTTGAGTGAAAAGCTATGGGTCCGTTTCATACCTTGTGAGTTTTCAGTTTTATGTCCACAAAATATTTTGACAAAAAAAAAATTGTATTCATCTAACGAAGTAGCAATTGTAAAGCTTTGTATTTGCTGGTGCAAATCCTATTAAGGACTTTTTTGTTAATTTATATTTTGCTAATTATTTAATATAATAATAAATAGAAAAAAAATTCTAACAACTTGGACCTAAAAACAATCTTATGGCTCAAAAAGAATGAGCTTTAATATATAATAGATATCTTGCTAATGAGTAATGATCACCCTTCTCTTAATGACAGTTCACACAAAGATATAGTGTACACTAGGGTGTTCATCCGGTCCAGACCGGAAATGATTTTTTGAAAAGGGTGGACCGGAGACCGGACCGGACTGAATAGGTCCGATTCCGGTCCGGTTCCGGTTCCGGTCCGGTTCCAGTCCGATCCGGTCTAAGACCGGATTAGACCGGACTTTATTTTTTTAAAAATAATTTAAATTCTTATTTAAAATCTATAAAACAATATCTAAAAAAATATATATAAAACATATATATTCCTAACTTATTAAATTAAGAAAAATATCTATAAAAAAATACATATAAATCTCCAAAAAAAACATATAAATTAAAAATTAGAAAAAAACCCGGTCCGGACCGGTTTTTTTCCGGATTTGGACCGGAATCGGATTAAGGGAAAACCTTGGACCGGAGACCGGACCAGAATTTCACCGGTCTGGTCCGGTCTTTTCCAGTCCGGTCCGGTTTTCCGGTCCGGACCGATTTTGAACACCCCTAGTGTACACAAATGCAAGCTTAGCAATCTTTTAAAAAGAAAAAAATAAGAGATAAATAATTTGTGCGGTTTAGTTTTATATGCACAATTGTTTTCATACTCTGTGCAGCTGTTTTCTAGAAAAATAACTGGTTTGTGAATAAACAACCGCATAATAAGTTGGGCGCATGAAAACTGACAATTCTTTTTTTTCATCTCCTTACTTTTCATCGTCGGGGAAAGGGTTTCCAACTCCAATCTGCCGCCTCAGATCTTCAATCTCCTGGCCATCCTTCGGTCTTCTTCGCTACGCTGTTGGTGTTGCCTGGATGACCGACTCCGATGGACTACCGGCGAATTGGGGTTTTCTTTGCAGCCCCTGTTTTGCAATTGCAGATCTGATTTCCCCTTTGTTGCTTTCCGCTCGGCCTGTAACTCCGGTTTCTGCTGCCAATTTTTCCTGTGTAAATGCTCCTCTTCTGGTGGTCTGCCTTGGTGCCTGGAGTTACAGTTACGGTGCTGGTTTTTTGGTTCTTGTAGGTTGCTCTAGTTTTCATAGTTTTGTTTCTGCATGTGGTTTTGGTTCTCTTTGGGTCAGTTTCGTACAGTTTGTAGATGTTTGTTTGGGAGATGATGGCTCGGTAGCCCTTGGGAGTAAAGTTTTAAAACCAAGTGTTGCTGCGGATCTGATGGGTTCGGTGGCTCAGGTTTGGGGCCTGCTTTCTGCCAGGATTTTAGGTGCTTCAGCTCTGAAGACTCGAACTGATTGTTCATGTGTTGTTAATAGCGTTCTTTCAGCCTCGTCTGATTGCGCTGTTTCACTGATCAATTGGATCTCTGAGTTCTCCAGTTCTGTGATTTTGTTGGTTTCTAGTTCTAGGTCTCCCTTTTCTTATTTTGCTTTTTCTTTATGTATGTTCTTCTCTTCCTTGCCTTTTTGGGCAATGGTATCCTTATGTTCTCTTCAATCTGCCAAGCTCTTTGGCACATCCCATGCATGTACTGTGTAATTTTCTTTATGTTTAATATATAAGTCTACCTTTCCATTAAAAAATAAAAATAAAAAATGACATTTTGTTTGTCTAGCTACTCATTTTTTATGCTCGTATTGTCAAATTAACCATGATTTTTTTTAATTTGATTGAACCATTGAAGATCGGAACTCGTCCTCTGAAAGAGAAGTTGCTTGGGAATGACAATAGTACAACGAAACTAATTTGTTCTAATTTAGATAATATAAATCGTATGGTCTTAAGATTATTGTATTGCTCATCCGAACATAAATCAAACAACTTTTAAATTGTGTAAGGTGCTTGGCACATTAATAAAATTAGTATATATATGTAATAACTCGTTAAAGATACTCTTTTCTAATTTTTTACTTTCTGCTTATTGAAAAGAAATTGTCGTTTTTTTTTAGTTTTTCAATGACAACTTACGCAAAGATAAAGTGTACAGAAACGTAAGTTTAGCAATCTTTTTTTTTTAAAAAGAGATAAATAATTTGTGTGGTTCATTTTAATCTGCACAATTATTTTCACACTATGCATAACCAGTCTCGTAAAAAAAACAATTGATTTCTAAAAAAACAACCGGATTGTGAGTTATGTGTATAAAAAGTGACAATGTTTTTTCATCTCCTTACTTTTCAAGACAACTTTTCCTCAATTAAATAGAATGTTTCAATAACCATTCACATAAAAGTGTGCATTGCCTAAATTCATTGATCTTTAAGAATCTTTACTTGTTAGATATGTTTTCTTCAACATGCCTTAAGTGTTTTATATATTTAATTTATGTGATTTATGTACTAACAATCTTTATTTGTACCCTAGTTGCATTATAATTAGTAGAGAGTACATTTTGTTTGTCTACCTACACCATTTGTATGGTCACATTGTCAAATTAACCATGGTTATTTGAATTTTATTGGAACCATTGAAAATCGGCCGAAATGACAATAGTATAACAAAACCAATTAGTTCTAATTTGTATAATTAGTAGAGAGTACATTTTGTTTGTCTACCTACACCATTTGTATGGTCACATTGTCAAATTAACCATGGTTATTTGAATTTTATTGGAACCATTGAAAATCGGCCAAAATGACAATAGTATAACAAAACCAATTAGTTCTAATTTAGATAACACTAGTAGATTGACTCATGCCTTGCACGAGTTCTTGTAATAAAGAAGTGTATGTAATAATATTAAATAAATAATGGTAATTAATTATTATAAAATAAAATCAACAAAATTTAACACCAATAATGTCATATAATAATAATGATGAATATCAAATAAATCTCTCAAATAAGCAAATATTGTATGATAATAATATTGATAAAGTGAAAATCATAGAATAAGTCTTATGTAAGAATTAATAACTTCAATGTCATGTGCAACACAATTAGTCCTCATCTTTCTTCACCAATTTCTCGGTACGTGAAGTAGAAAGTTGGTTTTGTGCACCATCTTTTTCATTACCATCTTCCAGCAATTGGGTGTCACGCGCTTGGAAGGAGTGAGCATTTCATTGGACGACACAATGGAGTGTTCGGGCTCAGACGACAGAGTTTCGACATTGTTATGAAATATTAAATATAAGTGTATAAGTAATTAGTTAATGAAATATATAATATTGTGTTATATATGATATATAGCAACAATATAGTAAATATCTGAGTATCCGAAATCAACTTCTCAACGAACACTTTGATTTCTTCAGGCATGCTACTATCATTCATATCCTGTATATTAGGAAATAAATTTAATAGAATATGAAAGTAAGGTAATTTTATTGATCCGAGTTTCACCACCATGTGCATTGACCAACTTGTATTGATCTAAGAAAATACATATAACAACTCTTTTTTTAATTTAAACTATTAAAAATAATAAAAACGAAAATGAACAACCTACATTAATCTATATATTAAGGATACATTAAAATAATTTTGGTAACTATATACTAATTCGATTTGGTATATATATACATATAATAAAATAATTTTGATTAAAAAAATAGCAAGCATGATCTAACTTGTTTAATACGTAGATCCAAATTAAATAGTTTGACAGTTTGCATGGTATGCTACTTTAATTACGTCGTTGGACCATCTATATTCTATATACATATCTATATACATATTATATTATGAACACTAATTAAGTATGTGACACATAGAATTAGTAAAAGAAAAGTAATATATTTCATATTCTTTATAATAAAAACACTCTATAAGTAAAAATGATATTAATTGGTGGAATAATTAAGAAAATTAAAATAATTTGAAGTTGAAATATGTGTAAGAAAAATTAATATATAATCATGTACATGGAAAATATTTTGGGGGTGGTAAATTAGGAAATTTATATAAATAAAAGATAAAATAAATTGTGAATAGAATAAGGATAAATAGGTAAATGTACATAATTATTTGATGATGTGTCATACTTAGATGAACGACATGTAAGAGAGATAATTACGGCTTTAGTAGTAATATATAGAAAAACCATATTAAGAAATAGAATGACATGTCTTAAGATTAATGTATCATTCATCCGATCATAGAACAACTTTTAGAATTGTGTAATGCTGCTTTCCACATTAGGAGAATAAGTATACATGTAATAATTAGCATGCTAAAAATACTCTTCTCTACATTTTTATATTTTGCTTATTAGACCAACTTGAACTGATTACAGAGGTGATACATACTCTTAGCCTCTCGGGGTCCTTGTCGTGTTTCTGCTAAAGCTGTCTGTAGAGAGTCTGATTCTTCTCAGACATTCTAATCCTCCTGGTGCGAATCTGAGACTGCAAATCGTTTCCTTGCTGGAAGAGAGCAATAATGTCATCAACAGCTTCTCTCATGGTTTGAAAGAAAAAAACAGCTCAGTTACAAAGTCCAAGATCTACTATCGAAAAAGTAGGGTATTTATATGATTCATTAACATTTAACAAGCAAATGTGATAGGTTGCATTTAATTGATCAAAGCTTGGCTAAGCAAGTTAATGAAGTTCGGGGAAAGTCATGATTTGACACAGTTGTTTGAATATTACAAAGTACGCGTTGGCATCTCTTTAATTCCCTCGGGTTTCCTTACAACTTCCTATTGAAAGTGACTCACAAGGAGACTACAAAAATGAAGTTATATTGATTTTGTGCAGTTATGACATATATAACTTCATATTATGTATTAGAGATTATAAAACCATTAGGTCCATTACTCAGAACATTACAAAAAATCAAGCAAGAACAAGTCAAATTTTTTATAGGATTTTCAAAACAATTCTTTCAGATATCAAAGTCATGCAATAAGAATAAATAGGTCAATTTTAATACCACTTGACCACATGCAGTTAGACTAAAAACATTACAACGGGGTATACCCATAACTTAATAAGGACTACCTGACATCCAATGGAATGTGTAACAATGCCTTCATCACGCTTAAGTCTTTCTATGAGTGAACCTTTTGCTCTCTCAAACTTTAAGAGGATATAATCTCTTGCAATAGTCTGCAAGGTAGAATTGTTACTCTTAATAAACTTTCAGCACATAATATATACAATTAAGACCATACATAGAGAGCTAGATATTTCATAAAAAGCAAGACCTATAGTTCCAATCGAGAGTGGTGGAGATGCAATCGAATCATGATCATTAGCTTACAATTGACAAAACGAAACACAAGTACAACCTCGTTAACACAAAGAAAGGAAAGGAAACCCTAATTGGAACCAATAAAACAACAAAACCTAAAATCACATAAATGGAGAGACCTTCTTACCGATGTTGGACCGAAGAGTGGTTGAGTCATATAGGCGGCAGATAAGCAAGTTAATGGCCACTTTTGTACGGAGAGCGACCATTTCGGAGGAAGATGATTAACCCTCCGACCTTAAACATCTCCAATATGGTGCAGAGAGCGCAAATTGAATGGCTGAAAGATTTACCGACGAGGAAGAAGCACCGGCGAGGGAGAAGCACCAGCGATCGAGAAGCATAGGCGAGGTAGAACCACCGGCGAGGGAGAACGAATGACCACCAGTGAAGTTGAGGGGACTGGCATCCAATTCGGCGGTACGGTGTGGAGCGAGTTCGTGAAGAAGATCGATGGCAACTAGCGCGCGGCCCCGAAATAAACAAAACCTAAATTATACAACGATGACCGCGATACATATTGAACCGCGGTGCTTTATTTTTAATATTTTAAAACATTACATCGGTAACAAATAAACCGCGGTCCGCGTATTTTTATTAACCTCGGTTTACATATAACCGTGGTTTTAATTTAATTAATTAAAAAAATGAAAACTACATCGCGTTTAAGCAATATCCGAGGTCCGTATATTTTTTTAACCGCGGTTGATTTAAGGAACCATGGTGCGAGCTAAAAAAAAGCATTTACACCGCGTATAAAATTATAACCGAGGTTCGTGTATCTTTTTTATCCCGGTTTTATAATTCCGCTCCAAAAATAGTGCGGTTAATCCCTTTTTTGTACTAGTGCTTAGCAATCTTTTACAAGAAAAAAACAAGAAAAAAACAATTTATACGGTTAGTTTTATCTGTACAGTTATTTTCACATTCTTTTAGAATTGTGTAATGCTGCTTTCCACATTAGGAGAATAAGTATACATGTATTAATTAGCATGCTAAAGATACTCTTCTCTAAATTTTTATATTTTGCTTTTTTCATCGATTTTTTTGGTGACAGTTCAGATGATGTTATGGCGTTTACAAATGCATGCTTAGCAATATTTTAAAAGAAAAAAATAAGAAAACAATAATTTATGCGGTTAGTTTTATTACAGCTGTTTTCACACTTTGTAAAGCTATTTTCTAAAAAAAATAAATGATTTGTGAAAAATAACTGGATTATAAGTTTGGCCCGCAATCCTTGTATTTTTTCATCTCAGACAAATTTTCTTAAATTACAGCTTTTCCTCAATTAGACGGAATGTTTCAATAACCTTTCACACGGAATCGTGCATTATTTAAATTCATTGATCTTCTACAATTTGTGTCTCTTGCAATAAGTGTTCTACACCAACATTCCTTAAAATTATGTCATTTCAAAAATATAGGAAAGAAGTAACATATAACTTACGTGATTTATGTACGTACTAGCAAAAAGAAGAAGTTATAGAGGGACAGGGGGAGAGGAGAGAGAAACTCCCTTTTTCGTTAACAGCTTTCCTTCTGTACTGGGTAAATTCTTCCTTTAACACCGCTTGTCAATATTTTCTTTCTTGTTTCTTTTCCTTGTCAATATTTTTCTTTCTTGTTTCTTCCGTCTGCTTGTTCTTGTTTTCTTTTATTATGAAATCCCCCATGAAATCTTTTATGACCCAATCTATGACTCTTTCGTATACATCTTTATTTCTTCGCTTAAGATGTTGTTTGTACATCTTACAAATTGAACAACTTTTGGAAATATCTCTTGGACTTCACAGCGTTACGTACACCAGCCATCAATCATCGTCACCAACATAAACGCACACCGCCTATATCTGGGCCCAAGCTCGATCCCACACCTGGTCTATAATCATTACTCATAACATTCATGTAATGGTTAATGGTGATTTAAATGATATTCTAAGCCCCGAGGATAAGTTAGGTGGGATTGAACCTGCCTAGATTTCACAGACTTAATAACTTCCTTTATGAATTTGGGTTAGTTACAACTCTTTTCTATGGATTTCCTTTCACCTGGAGGGAGTCTACTACCCAGTCTGACACTATCTATGAGCGATTGGATTGTGTTATTGCGCACCCATCTATTATCACAACATTCTAGTCCATTAATGTTCACCATCACCCCTTCACTACATCTGATCATTGCTTGCTTACTGTCACCTTAGGAAATAATGAATCTGTCAGGAAACACCCTTTTCGTTTTGAACCGTCTTGGACTAATGACCCATCCTACAAGGCACTCGTCCACCAAGTTTGGAAATACAAACATTCGGGTTCCTTCATGTTCAATTTTACAGGAAACAGAAACTTCTAAAAACTTATTCCAAATCTTGGTACAAATCCAAAAACCAAAATAATTATGAACAACTAAAAAATTCAGAAAATACTCTTCTACAACTTCAGACATCCCTTATCCAGTCAAACAATTCCTCGCATATCTTCCTCAAATACAAAAGACACCTCCTCAAATATCATAAACTCCTTGAATACCAACACTTATTTTGGAAACAACGTGCAAAATCAATTCATATTAACAACATGGACAAAAATACCACCTACTTTCAATCTATAGCAAAAATTCATACATATAAACAACAAATTAAACCGTTTCAAACAAGAGATGGTTGTACCTTCCACGGGCATTCTGACATTCGACATATGATCACCTCAGAACTTCAATCCCTTTTCTGCCTCTGGTAGCTCAACTGTTTTCCACCAATGGCCTCGAAATTATTCCCTCTCTTGTAACTCTGGCTGACAATTCCTACCTAACAGCCATTCCCACTGCCTATGAAATCCGAACTATTGTCTTCAATCTACCTGGTCGTAAAACTTCGGGATTTGACGGTTTTCCGACAGAATTCTACCAATCCTATTGGCAATATGTCAGTAAATCTCTGATCTCCGCAGTTCAAGCCTTTTTTCACTCTGGTCAACTACTCAGGGAATGTGCACACTGCTTTATTACTTTCATTCCCAAACAAGATATTCCCTTAACTATTAACCACTACTGGCCCATCAGTCTCTACAATACTATTTACAAAATTATTACAAAAATCATGGCAAACAGAGTAAATGTTATCCTTTCAAAACTTATCAGTCCTCAACAAAGTGCTTTCATTACCAATCGGTGTATTCAAGACAACATTTTAATTGAGCATGAAATCTTCCATTTCTTCCACTCCAAAAAGAAAGGTAAAAAATGATGGATGGCTATTACACTTGATATGGAAAAGGCATACGACAAACTCGATTGGAATTTTATATAGCAAATCTTGATTAAATTTGGCTTCTCAAAAACCTGGGTGCACCTCCTAATGACGTGTATCAAATCTACTTCCTTCTCAGTTCTTGTCAATAACGAGCCTGAACCACTTTTTAACCCTTCATGCGGACTTTGACAATGTGATCCAATAGCCCCCTTCATCTTTATCCTTGCAACTGAATTCCTTTCCAGATCACTCACAAGAGAATCGTAGAACCGCCAGTGGAAAGTGGGGATACAACTAACCCGGAATGGTACTTGTATTCCCTTTCTCACTTTGGCTGATGACACACTTATTTTTGCTAATGCCACTACCTCTAACATGCTCTTCATTAAGGACTTGCTTCACAAATTTAGCCTCACTTCATGCGTTTATGTTAACTTCCACAAAAGCTCCTTCCAAACTTCTTCCAACATCTCCTCTCCTCAAACTGCAGCGCTTGCGTCTTTAGTCAACATACCCATAACTACTTCCTTAGAACAATACCTCGGCATTCCGATTGTTCGGGATCGAGTTAAAAAATAATTTTTTGATACGTATATTCAAAAAATGAAAAAACAACTATCCAAGTGGAAGGCTAACTCTTTGTCTCAAGCTGGTCGTTTAGTTCTAATTCAATCTAATCTATTTTCTACGGTTAATTATTTAATGCAAAGCTTCCTTCTTCCGGTTGGAATCTGCAATGACATTGATAAAATTCTTAAGGATTTTTTTTGGAACAAAACCAACCCAACCTATCGCCCCTTAATTAGTTGGGATTCAATTTTTGCAAACCTAAAGTTGTAGGTGGCCTTGAGCTTCATAAGGCAGTTAATCTAAATCAATCCTTACAAATGAAACTTTTATGGAAATTACTCACAGAACCTGATAACCTATGGTGCAAAATCATTCATGAAAAATACCTCCGGTCATCTGATCTCTTCTCATACCGGAAAAAAAGCTAAACAATTTTGGCAATTTTCAAACCTACTGCATCTTCGTTCAGAATTCTGCACCGGCCTTGGCTGGGAAATAGGAAATGGACATACGGCTAAGTTCTGGTCTGATTCCTGGATCCCAGGCTGTGTACTTTTCCCTTATTACAATAACACTACAAACCCACTAATTACGGTTTCCTCTTTCATTACTCCTAATTCTCAGTATATCCACAAATTGCAATCCCTTCAACCCCCGCATATTGTCACAAAAATTTCGGCCATTCATATTCCTCTGTCAGACACTATCGACAAACTAGTATGGACCCCAAGATCTCACGACTCTTTCTTGATTAAGTCATCCTATAAGATCACCTAGGCCATTACAACAACTCCCCAATTAGATTCCCTACTCTGGCTTTGGAAATTAAAACTACCACCCAAAATCCAAAACTTTATCTAGAAATGTCTGGTGGATGCACTACCAACTTCTGAACGCCTTAACCGCTATTAGTCAACGGTTCCTTCGACATGTACTCTTTGTACGTCTTACAATGAGGATCGTAACCATCTATTCTTCATCTGTCCCTTTACTAAGTCATTGATCCAGATTTTAGAATCCAAATTGCATTGCTCATTCTCACTCCCATCCTCTGATAATTTCATTCAAAATTTCGACTTTTAACGCCACTCTAATTCGCAACCTGTTCCGCTTCTTTTCTTATGGTGGTCTATCTGGACGTACCAGAATGCACGTATCTTTCAACCTCAAAATAATCACTCCCAGCTTTGTCCAGTAACCTAAGCTTCTTACTATCATCAAGACTGACTAACACTTACATCTTCCCCCACATCAGCTCCAGTGCGACGTAACCGCTTGCGACCTTCTAATCACACTTGGAAGAAACCGCCGCCTTATTGGCACAAATTGAACTTCGACGGCTCAAGGAGAAATGACGCCAACTCCCATATCGGACATTTAATGTAACACCCCCAATTTATACCGGAGATATTACATGCCAGTGACCTCAGACTTTACCATCCAAAGTCACCCCAAGCTTTTCCAGAACGATTAAGCTTAAATACATAACATAATTACATATTAATTGAAAGATTAAACAACGAAAGACTTTAAATTACACAGCGGAAGACTTTAAAGAGCCAACTTAAAACATGGCTAAATTATGAAGATACATTGAAATAACACTTTAACCATTTTAAAACACTTAACAGCTTAAAACACTGACTTTTAAATCTTCGTCTGCAAGCTTCTTATCCCTCAATAGGTTACTTAAACTCCGGGAATCAACTTCTGATGTGCCGAAACGGACGGACGGCACCAACCATGACGATGCAGATAACAAAAATACAGCGGGTTAGTCTACTGAATAGTCTAGCAAGGGTACAAAGCAGAGTGGTTCGAGTGATCGTGACCGTTTACTATCATTGTCCCTCGAATAAAAACCGAAGGAACGATATATAACCCGACACTTTCACGGAATGATTTAACAATTAAGATATGCACTGAAGAGAAGACTCAAACTGAAATGAGTCTTATAGGAAATTATGACAACTGCTAGGGAACATTAAAGTTACACACACCAATGATTTAAAAGTTGACTGAGATGCTTCAGTTCACAACCAACCTCATCGCATACAGCGAATCCAGATTGAAAAGAGAACGTACTATGATCAAAGTCGAGACGAGTTTTCCTAGCTGCACTATAACTTAGCTGCACTACTCGCCAAAGGTTTATTAATCATGTGCACTTGGGCACATATCTTATTTAATTACAAAACACACTTTACTGGAACACGTTAATGTTCTTAAGAGCGGCACACAGCTTAAATCTCAGGGTGACAATCATGTCGACCCAAATTAACACAACACACAAACACACACACGCACGCGCACACACGAGGCTTAACATTATTCCGAGAACAACGGAGTTATTATTACACAGGGTGATCTTACGTTCACCCAGATTACACTGCCACAGTGCTTACACTTTAATTTACAGGATGACAGTTACGTCCACCCCAATTGCACTAGCTAAGTGCTTAATGTACAGGACTGCAATTAAGCTCATCCAATGGCGCTTGCAAGGCGCTTAAACACTTCAGATCCTTAAAGGTGGATAAGAAGCATAGGTCATGACCCTTAAATTAATATTCGGAAATTATCCCGAGGAATATTATGATTTAAAGAAACGACAAATCCTTATTTGGATTAGCGTTCCTACGAACATTAAGTTATAAAGAAACGACTAATCCTTACTTGGATTAGCGTTCCTACGAACACTCGTGTCAACTAAATAGTCTAACACAACAATTAATCACATTAAAGCCATCCAGGCAATCAACTTAAACATAGAGATAATAGAAACAGCTAATCCTTACTTAGATTAGTTTTCCTATTAACCCGCATGATATTCTAGCATTAAGATTAAATTCACAATAATACCATCACGGTAATTATCAGATATAATAGCGTTGTTCTAACAGATATACAACCTATTATCACATTACTTTAATCACGTTTATTTATGAAATTAGTTCCCAAGCAAAACAACAGTTCACTCCAATTTAATTAACAATTAAATAATTGATAATTAATGAAACATGGAATGATTAAGCAAGAGCGAACCGCCACTTGCCTTAATCCGCAGATCTGGAACAAAGCAGAGACAACGGGATTCCGGGCTCGACACAGGTATAGCTCCGACAGCACAACGACCTTCGAGTCGACCCATAAGGAAACCCTAAGTTAGATCCGAAATAAACTAGTACGAATCTAAGGAAAGACGAAAGAAATCGAAAGGAACGAGTCCATAACGACGACTACCAAGACCAAGCCAACAAAGGGGCTTCTGGCCACTGGCAGCGGTCGCCGTGTTCATCACGGCGGGCGCCTCCACGAACACGGCGGTCGCCGTGAAGAACGGCGGCCAACAGAACGACGAGAAAACTCACCAAAACACACACGAGGGTCACTCCTTTGGCCTGGCTTTGGGTTCAGACCTCCACTAAGATTCCAAAGGGACCTCTAGGCTTCAGGAAAACACACCAAACAACATCGGCGATTGCTCCAAAGAACTCCGGCGAGGGCAAGCTTTTCCGGCGAGACAAAATCTGAGATTGAGCTTCTGATTTTGTGTGAAATCCGATTCCCAAGCCTCTCCTTTTATAGCCAGAGATCGAGGGAGCACAATGATGGCTAGGAGGGCGTCGTGAAGGGGCTAAAACGGCGATGTTAGACGTTCGCCGGTGACCTTCGGAAAAGGACCTCCGGACAACAACGACGGCGGGCGCCGTCATCAATGCGGCGGGCGCCGCCATAGACCTGGCATCCCCAGCTAGGAGAAGACTCGGCTGCTCCTCGAGCCTTGCGACGGCGGGCGCCGCCATACCCACGGCGGGCGCCGCCACCCTGGCTTCGCCTCCTCAGCTCTTAGATGAAAACGATGTTAACCCGGGATAAAATTATCGTACGCGAACGAGTAATTAACATCCAAAGTACGTCGTATGTATTTTAATTCACTGAGAAAAATAATACAGAGATATAGCACATTACAGAATGTCTTAAACTCTCTGTATTAAATCCGACGTACAAAACGGGTGTTCGGGAAAATTCCAAAAATTCCCAAAATAACCTTATAAAAATACGGGGTATCACATTTAATACGTGACTCTCGTGGTAACTAGTTTCCTTCCACAGAGAAACCATCCCATCTACCTCCATCCTTCGAACTGAGGCCCTTGCAGCTCTTTCTGGGATTCAGCAAGTGGCTCGTATGCATGTAACTCACTTAATTGTTAAGGGTGATAATTTAGTTATTATTAACTCCATTAGAGGAATTTGGAAAATTCCATGGGAAATCCATACTATCATTAAGGATATTATTTCGCTTTTGTCGTCTTTTGTGTCTTTTCAAGTATATCATTGCTTCCGCAAAGCAAATCATGACCTCCTCGCAGGTCATAGTCTTCCTCCTTCAGTACTCCATAACTTTCAACGAAAAATTCTATCCAATTCTAGTCCTCCAATCTTGTCTTTGCTACACGACACCCGATATGAGTTCACAAAATTGAACTATGACTTTGATTTGTTTAGTACAAAGTTTGTAAAGATCATCCATTGGGATGATTTAGGGTTGTCATCTGGTTAGATGGGTCCTAAAGTTTGCTGTAATTAAAATAAAATATACTAGCAAAAACGTATGAAAACAAACTAGTTAGGAGCATGATACGCTCTACTTTGTAGTGCGTAACTAGGAGTTGTTACTAGTATTTGGGGTACCATTTATGTGTGTTTAGGACACAATGTAGGAGAATGGAGTTTTGGAGAAGAAGTGTTGATTTGGTGGTTTTGAGTGCTTAAATGAAGACTTAAGGAGTTGAAGGCGAGGCCACAAGAGAAGACCGCAAGCGAGAAGCTGAAGATCGCAACAGAAGCAAAACTGCAGGCGCGGAAGGACAAGCCGCGATCACGGAACGAGGCGAGAGCGAGACAAGAGACAACGAGCAATTCCGCGGGCGCGGATGGATTTCCGCGGGCGCGGTTTTGACGACAGAAGACAACGAAGACTACGAGACCAATCCGCGGGCGCAAAATTCTTTCCGCAGCCATGGTTACTATTCATGCGCGGAGCCGGGATTTTATTTCGTCCGAGTTTTGTTTATTTTATTTTATTTCTTTTATTTCCTTTTAGGATGATATTATTTCTTATCTTTTTAGATTAGGGTTTGCTAGGTTTTTCATATTAGTTAGTTAGCAGCCTTTTCATATTTCATTCATCACATTATCGTTCAGTTTTTCCCTTAAAGTTTTTATGCTTTGAAGACTATGAAGAACTAAGCAACCTTTGCTTAGTCCGATGATTGAAGCGTTCGTTTGTATTTGGTTGTGAGATTATAACTCTATTTCTTTTCCTTTGATTATATTGATTCTCTTTGAGCTTCATCCCATTGATTCTTGCTGATTTGACTAGTCTGATCATCTAGTTGATATTAGTGATTTTCTATTGCTAGTGTTTGGATATTTCTAGTTGAAATCCCTTATCTTGTGTAGAAATCACGATTTACATGAACTAGTTGTGAATGTTTATTGTGAAGAGAATTGATTACATGTCGAGTACTGACTAGTTGTTAAGTATTGCATGTATCCTGGTTAATTCCTATGCTTACTGCTGCCGTTAGATTGAATCTTGATAGTTTCTTGATTGTTTAATGATAAGTATTTTCAGGGCTAGTTGACCTGTCTATATACATAAGATCGGGACAAGAATATTCATTGGTAGGAATTGGAGATAATCTAGGATCAACCAATCAAACTGAAGTGTGAATATTTGTCTGGCTAAGTTATTTCTCACCATTGATTACATCTTTTGCTTTGATTTACTTTGTTACGTGACACAAACCAAA
The DNA here is from genome assembly GCA_027886185.1 of Rheum nobile. Taxonomy (NCBI): domain Eukaryota; kingdom Viridiplantae; phylum Streptophyta; class Magnoliopsida; order Caryophyllales; family Polygonaceae; genus Rheum; species Rheum nobile. The sequence goes on from WOAB01000001.1 coordinate 5,319,590, forward strand.
ACCACCCTTTTGTTACTATTGACATACAACCCTTGCACTTAGAAAGATTGCTTACCTCCCTGTGGGATCGATCCTTATTTACCCTACTATATTAGTTAGGTTTTTGAGGTTTACTTTGATAGACATCACGACTTCACCTCATCAGAGGACGTCTTCACAACCTCCCCTCTCCCACCCTGGCCATCTGAGGCTCCGATGACATTTTTTTGATAAGAAAAGAAATTAGGGGGACTCATTTATTTTGAGGTGGGTCACCCTAGAGCATCCTTACGGATGAGATCACTAAGATGTGGAATGGCTGCACAATTTGCTGAAATTGATATGTGGTAAAGTTTAACGATAAAGTCGACCACAATATTAATTTCCCAAAAAATATGGGAAATGCGACAGGAATGGACAAAACCCCAATTTGGACAAAACCCCAATTTGGATAAAAAGAATAAAATATGAATCAAGACCCCTGTACTAGCCTGGTCAGCTTGATAGATAGGTATTATCGTATATCATAACAAATTTGGTTTTATAGAAACCAACAAAGCTTTTGAAGAACAAACGATGGTGCCGACTACATAAAGGATGTACCAATTTACATTAAGAAACAAATTGAGAACTGGAATAAGACGAAGATTTGGAATCCTGACTGTTTAGCAGAAGATAAACAAAAAACTCATAGAACGAACATTGTTAGATGCCAACAAAGAAATGGAAAAAACCACCAGACAATATTGTTAAAATCAACACAGATGGATCCACCAAAACCAATGGTGAATCTAGTTTTAGTTACATTTTCAGGAACAATACGGGTAAACCAATTTTCCTCTTTGGGGATAAATGTGGTATCTCAACCCCGCTAAAAACAGAAACATTGGCAGTAAGAAATGCCCTGGTAAAGTCCTATGAATTAGGGATTACCAACATTCAACTTGAATGCGACAACCTTACCATTGTGAATGTTCTTAATCAAATCTGGCACTGTCCATGGGATATTGAAATCTTAATTTCCGATATCCTGTGTGTTTTACAACTGTTCTCTTCAGTGCAGATTTCTCACGTCTTCCGAGAAATAAACGTCGTGGCCGATTTAATCACGAAGAAGGTCCAGCAGAGTTCCTTGGAAGATTTTAGAGATAGTCTAGAATTTGTAATTCTCATCCGTAAGGATGCTATAGATTGAGAAACCGGTTCTTCTGTGGTTTCCAATCTAATTTTTACCTAATAAAAAAAAATGGTGTTTTTTTTCATCGAGCAATTGAATATACTCGTTTCTTATCACTATATAGTACTAATAAAGATAGCTTTAATTTGAACAAACTTAAACCGTCAATAAATAAGATTGGTAATTTATGAATCAATCATATATATATATACTATATGCTTCACATACCGTCTGACGTGATGTTGGGGGAGCATATTGTACAGAAGAGAGAGAGTTTCAAGTACCTCGGCTCGGTCATGCAGAGTAACAGAGGTATTGACGTGGATTTACAACATAGAATTCAATTGGGTTGGCTTAGATGGAGAAGGGCATCTGGAGTGCTGTGTGACAAGAAGGTCCCTCTCAAGCTAAAAGGAAAATTCTTTTCGACAGTGATCCGACCAGCCCTTTTGTATGGTGCAGAATGTTGGCCGATAACTAAGGCGTAGGAGCAAAGGTTGATGGTAGCAGAGATGAGGATGTTACGCTGGATGTGTGGCTACACGAGGCTAGATAGAATCTGAAACGAAGTTATCCGGGGAAAAGTTGGAGTGGCTACTATTCAGGATAAATTGCGAGAATCTAGACTACGTTGGTTTGGGCACGTGCAGAGGAGGCCGACTAATGCGCCTGTGTGCAAATGTGAGGAGTTAGTGGCAGTACAGTTTCGTCGGGGCAGAGGGAGACCTAAGAAGAATTGGATGGAGGTCATTAGAAAAGACCTCGCCTTTTTGTCTCTCACAGCGTCTATGGCTTAGGACATGTCTTTTTGAAGGGATATGATTCGCATTACAGAGGGTTAGTCGGACAGGGGATCCATGTGGTGCTCTGACTCTCTTCTACATATTTTTCTCTATTTCTCTATTTCGGTTCCCTTTATACTCATTTTTCCACTCTCGCTCTTTTTAGTGGGTCGTTCGAGGATACATCCACCCGACTAGTCTCGGGGTTCGGATGGAACCATCTTGACTCCCCCAGACATCTGTCGCAGATGGGTCAATCCACTGGGTTGTTGTTGTTGTATGCTTCACATACCGTCTCTCTTCTGAATAATTTTTAGGAAAAATTACAAAAATAATTTTAACTTTTACCAATGAATTAAGAAAAAACTACTAAAAATAATCTCATTTTTTAGTAATAGACAAAAAATAGTATCAACTTTCAAACCAACGAAAAATAATCTCAACTTTAAAATCATGAACAAAAAATAGCACAAATGATTTTTTTGCTAATCCGATAACGTGTACTCGAGGTCTCTTTGTAGTTGGATGTTGTAAGTGATTCTCTTTTGTACAAGATATCTTTCTTTTTTTTGATGATGAAAGAATTAGACTGGTCTTAGTTTCTATTCGAAGACCAGCCTAGAGCATCCTTGCGGATGGGAACATGAAGTTCTGAATCGAGACTAGGGTTAGACACAAATGGTGAAAAGATGAGTTTAGCAATGCGATCAGCAGTACAATGAAACCTCTCTAAAAATGTGTCTAAGTTGTACATCCTGGAAAAAATTGGATGTCGACCAAGATGTCCGCGACAACCATTTCACTTTCCCAGGGACAATCCTATATGCCTTTAATAGAGTTAATAAGGCAGAGATTGTCACCTTCAATTTGTAACTTTGTGATGTTTCAAGTTTTAGCATAAGAAATGCTATGTTTCAATGCTAGTGCTTCAGTCATAAGTATGTTGTTAAAACCACAATGTTCACTTCTTATATGGATTACTTCAGCTTTATCATTTCTAATGATGAAGCCAAGCCAGCTTCACCATTAGTTTGTTTTGATCCATCGCAATTGATTTTGTAAAAAAATTGATTTGGTTTTTCCCATCTCAGAAATTTGGTTTTTCTGAAATGGTGTAGATTACTTTTGGGTTGTGTGAAGTCATCATTTTCTGCTCTCTTTGTTTTTTTCCAATTTTTTATTAGTGTAGAAATATATTGCGATAAGTTTTTAATCTTATCATTTGTGTCAGTGTTAAAGATAATTTGGTTTCTATTAATCCAAATACCCCACCAAGTAGTGGTGAGGCAGACAAATTCTTTATTGGTAAGTAGAGATTGTAGTTTAGACAATATTTCACTTGGTTTTTTATTGGTAGAATCGATATTTTAAACATTTTCTTAATTGTTACATTTTGTTCTTTGATTTGTTTAAGAGTGAAAGCGCATTGTAGGAGGAAGTGGTTTAGGTCTTCAAGGGGGTTGTTGCAAGAATCACATGCTAGAGGAACTGGAACATGTTTTTGTGCTAGTCTCTGTTTTGTGGGAAGGCCATCATGGCAAATTTTCCAAATAAAGTTTTTCACTTTTGGATATGTATCCAACTTCCAAATCCATGCAAGGTTATTGGTTGAAGGAGTTTGCTGCTTTGCAATTAGTTCAAAGGCTGATTTTGTAAAAAACCAACCGTTTTTATTGGGAGCCCAGTACAGTCTGTCAGGGATTTGGTTCTGAGGGATAGGTATATCTAATATGCAATCCACGGTGTGTTGGTTTAGAATTTCCTTTAGTTTATCTTTGTTCCATGACTTATTGATGTCAACAAAATCACATACCTTTGTCGATGGGTTGATAACAGTATTTGCTAATATGTTGTTTTGGAGATTTAGATTAGCTAGCCAATTGTCAGTCCAAAAATAAATAGATTTTCCATCCCCAACTAGCCAATGAAGACTAGTTTGGAATTCTTTTATAAGTTTGAGTAGTTGTGACCATTGCCATGAGTGGTTGCCTTTTTTGTGGTAGTGAAGAATGTTAGTCTCTTTGAGATATTTCTCGGTAATGATTTTAACCCAGATATTGTTTGGTTCTACAAATAGTTTCTAGATGAGTTTCATTTGTAGAGCTTTATTCATGTCTTGTGTCTTTCTAATACCAGTTCCTCCGTTTTCTTTATTTTTACATATTTTATCCCATCCTATTAGGGGTTTGTATGATGAGTCTTTGTTCTAGAAGAAAGTTCTGTTTATTGTGTCAAGTTCTTTGTGTATATAGGATGGTAGCATGAAGCTTTGCATCAAGAAGTTTGGTTTAGAAGCCAGATTAGATTTGATTAGCGTAGCTCTTCCCTCTTGAGAGAGAGAGAGAGAGAGTTAGCTTTCCATTTTGTTAGCTAATTTGTGGTTGATAAGATTGTCTCTTTAAAAGTATCATGGTTAACTTTCCCTTTAATGATAGGACATCCAAGATATTTTTTTGAAGATGTTGTGCTAGGGATGCTTAGTACAAATTGGATTAAGTATTTAGTTTGGTTTGAGACGTTGCTAGTAGTTTGAAAGGCAGACTTTTGGAAATTAGCACATTGTCCAGATATCGAATAGTAATCTTTTATGATATTTTTGATTTTGGAGCAGGCTGTTTGGTTAGCCTTTGCGAAGATAAGGATGTCGTCCGCAAAGGCTAGGAAGGGAATATTAGTGCCCCTTCTAGAGATTTGAAATCCCAATTGGTTGTTACTACTTGCGCTCTTGTTTTAAAGTTTTCTGGCTAAGATATCTGCACCTAAAATAAGTAGAAATGGAGATAAGGGGTCCCCTTAGCGTAGTCCTTTTTCAGGATAAAATATATCAGTTGGTCCATTGTTAACTAAGACCAAGAATGATACAGTTTTGATACATTCTTTAATCCACCCGATAAATCGTGCGACGAATCCAAAATTTTCAAGGACTGTTAGAATGAATTCCCATTCAATTTTGTCGTAAGCTTTTTCCATATCGAGTTTAATTGCTACCCATCCTTCCTTTCCTTTCTTAGCTCGGAAGGAGTGAAAAATTTCATGAGCTATTAGGATGTTATCATGGATTGATCTTTCAGCTACAAATGCCCCTTGTAGTAGGTGGGTCAGTTTGTTTAGGATAGGTTTCATTCTATCAGTCATAATTTTTTATATAACTTTGTAAATGGTTGAGCACAAACTGATAGGTCTGTAGGGATTTGTAGAACTTGTGTTATCACATTTGGGTATAAGAGTTCGCTCCTGACGACCCCAGCTACTGCGACCAATTCCGCGACCGCGGAAACCCATTCCGCGCCCACAGAATATTCTCTGTATGACACCGCTTTAGCAACACATTCCGCGACCGCGGACACCAACTCTGCGCCCGCGCTTGTTCCACTGCTCGCTTCGGCATTTGCACACGATACCGCGACCACGACCCTCCTTACCGCAACCACGGATTTTTCTCTGTGCGTTGATTACCACGCGAGCTCCCTCTTGCCACCGTTCTCGGCCCACGTGATGCACCGCTCTTTGCTACCTCAACCACGCGCGTCTACTCCTTTTTTTCAGGGATGTTTTCTATTTACTACTCCTGCATGTTTTTCTTTATTAGAGGACCCCTATGATTTACCCCCGTATGTACACCCTCTATTGCAAGTACTTGATGATGTACCCCCGGATGAGCCTCCACCCGCTTCCAGCATTGACCAAGCATTGGACCTGCACCCGGATATGAAGCGGATACACGGACATGCATACCGTGTTGAACCTGGAAGGAGCATAGCAGCACTGGATGGGTACACGAAGACTACACCACAGCTGACCACAGACTGCCTTCACTTCACTATCGACCACAACGGCTTGTGGCCTCACAAGCCCCCGGACAGCAACATTCGCGAAACGGGGATGTTTTGCAGCCAAGTGGGGGAGAGTGATGTGACCCCGGACAACGACATTCGCGATGGCTTGCTTCCACACGAGCCCCCGGACCGCGACATTAGCGAAACGGGGACGTTTTGCAGTCAAGTGGGGGAGGATGATGTGACCCTGGTCACAACATTACTCGACATTACGAGTACCATTGGAGTTACGTTGGTATTGTGACGCTCACATGCCAATTTTGAGACATTCTGAGACATTTACTATTTTTTAGCAATTTTTCGGTATTTCGCAGTTTCCCTTATTAGCAGTTTCCATTCTTAGAATGTTTCTAAGTTTGGAAGGTTATTGTTTTTAGTATTTACTATTTTTAGATGTTTCCGTTTTTAGATAGTTTCTATTTTTGGATGACGGGCCTCTCTTGTGCCAAGAGGGCCGATCCATTTATGTTTTAGGCCCATTAGGGCAAGAACTTTGTTTGGCTGCTATATAAGCCAGCCTTAAACCTAATTAATGATAAGTTGATTTGAGAGTTAAAGCCTAGCGCTGCCGTTGAGCCAAGCTCGGTCTAGCTCCTTCAACTAAGCCTTCACCGAACCTCCCTAACCAACTCCCGACCCCACGATCGAACCATCACCGAACCACATCACTGAACACGAACCCCTTTGTACTGACGTGGCTCTCGGCCCTAGCCGAGATCCTCTCCTCGAACCATGATTGAATCGCGCAAACGCGGCAACAGAACCCAAAACCGCGACCACGGTACTGTTCCTGCGACCGCGGTTCTTCCTGCGACAGATCCAGAACTTCAGTTTTCGTTCGATTCCTTCCGCGAGCAAGATTATTTCGTCCTCCTTCTACCTAGATCCGCTCTGACTTGTGTTTTGGGAGACCGGAACACATCAACTGGTATCAGATTTCAGGGGTACAAGGTTGGTCTTTTCTTTCTCGCTTTATTCTCACGTTAAAATTTAGTCTTTCCCTTGCGTCCGCATTTGTTTCTTTCGTTTGTTTCAGTTTTTGTTGTTGTTGTTGGTTTCCCCCAACAATCCCCTACCCTAGGTTGAATTTGTGGCTTCTAAGTCCTTGTTCAAGACCGAGAGATAGAAAAAATAAAAAAGAGATTTTTGTGAGAAACCCTAACCCTAGTTGTGGACTTTGCTTGCCCTAAATCATATTCATCTTGCATATTTGGTTTGCTAAAGTTTGTGATTATTATTAGAATTTTCTCTACTGTTATCTCCTAGTTTTCCTCACACAAAAAAAATTACTTCTTTCTAGTCTCTGCATCAATTGCTCTTTGTCTACCCTAAAAACTTGTGTCAAATCAAAAGAAAAACAAGAAAAAGGCATTCGATAATAAATAAAAAGCCACCGTATTTGCAAGATCACAAGCCTCAGACGATCTCGGCGAAGCCGATTCACTTTTGACACAGGTCTATTAAGCTTATCTCCCCGTATTCTTTCTCTGTGAATTCAAGGATTTGCATGCTGGAATACTTCTTGCGTAGTCACTATATTTTGGCTTCTGAATTGTGAGGTTTATGTGGTTTTTGTGTTGGTTTAGTCCACGCTGAGTCAGCCTAGCCACTCCGCCCTCACGGCTTTACCCAGATTAGTGACCTACGTGAGACCTTGTGGGATTGATTTGATCTCATTTGTCCTTTGTTTTTTTGTTACCTTTTGTGTTTGTTTCTGCTCTTCCGGCGCTTGTCATGGTGTCTACAGGGACAGACACGGACGACACACTCGCCCTTCGCCAGGCCGCTCACAATGCTTACGGCCGGGCGTTGGACACGATCCTTGCAAAGCTAACCGAATTGCAGTCCGACAGAGCCGCGTTCATAGCTAAACTCACAGCGTACGCAGACAGACAAACCACGACCGCGGTCCAACCAGCGACCGCAGTCCAACCCGTGACTGCGGTCCAACACACCGCACCCGCGGCTCTTCCAATACCTGCCGATACCGTCCCGATTGATCCCTTACACGACCATGTGGAGAGGAACCACGCAAAGACAGAAGACGAGCAATGTCTCGACCTTGTACAAACCGAAACCGCAGACGCAGCAACCACGACCGCGGTAGCTTCCACCGCGCCTGCGGCAACCCAAGCCACGACTGTGATTTCGCTACTGACGAACCCCACTTCTGCATCAACAACCGCGGCACTCCTACCCGCGACCATGGCATATTCCACCGCGATCGCGGCAACCAAAGCCGCACCTGCGAGTTCGCTCCTGACGACCCCAGCTACTGCGACCAATTCCGCGACCGCGGAAACCCATTCCGCGCCCGCGGAATATTCTCTGTATGACACCGCTTCAGCAACACATTCCGCGACCGTGGACACCAACTCCGCGCCTGCGCTTGTTCCACTGCTCGCTTCGGCATCTGCACACGATACCGCGACCGCGACCCTCCTTACCGCGACCGCGGATTTTTCTCTGTGGGTTGATTACCACGCGATCTCCCTCTTGCCACCGTTCCCGGCCCACGTGACGCACCGCTCTTTGCTACCTTAACCACGCGCGTCTACTCCTTTTTTTCAAGGACGTTTTCTAATTACTACTCCTGCGTGTTTTTCTTTATTAGAGGACCCCTATGATCTACCCCCGTATGTACACCCTCTATTGCAGGTATTTGATGATGTACCCCTAGATGAGCCTCCACCCGCTTCCAGCGTTGACCAAGGATTGGACCTGCACCCGGATATGAAGCGGATACACGGACATGCAAACCGTGTTGAACCTGGAAGGAGCATAGCAGCACTGGATGGGTACACGAAGACTACACCATAGCTGACCACAGACTGCCCTCGCTTCACTATCGACCACAATGGCTTGCGGCCTCACAAGCCCCCGGACAACGACATTGGCGAAACGGGGATGTTTCACAGGCAAGTGGGGGAGAGTGATGTGACCCTGGACAACGACATTCACGATGGCTTGCTTCCATACGAGCCCCCGGACCGCGACATTAGCGAAACGGGGACGTTTCACAGTCAAGTGGGGGAGGATGATGTGACCCTGGTCACAACACTCGGCATTACGAGTGCCATTGGAGTTACGTTGGTATTGTGACGCTCATATGCCAATTTTGAGACATTCTGAGACATTTACTATTTTTAGCAGTTTTTCGGTATTTCATAGTTTCCCTTATTAGCAGTTTCCATTCTTAGAATGTTTCTAAGTTTGGAAGGTTATCGTTTTTAGTATTTACTATTTTTAGATGTTTTCGTTTTTAGATAGTTTCTATTTTTGGATGTCGGGCCTCTCTTATGCCAAGAGGGTCGATCCATTTATGTTTTAGGCCCATTAGGGCAAGAACTTTGTTTGGCTGCTATATAAGCCAGCCTTAAACCTAATTAATGATAAGTTGATTTGAGAGTTAAAGCCTAGCGCTGCCGTTGAGCCAAGCTCGGTCTAGCTCCTTCAACTAAGCCTTCACCGAACCTCCCTAACCAACTCCCGACCCCACGATCGAACCATCACCGAACCACATCACTGAACACGAACCCCTTTGTACCGACGTGGCTCTCGGCCCTAGCCGAGATCCTCTCCTCGAACCATGATTGAATCGCGCAAACGCGGCAACAGAACCCAAAACCGCGACCACGGTACTGTTCCTGCGACCGCGGTTCTTCCTGCGACAGATCCAGAACTTCAGTTTTTGTTCGATTCCTTCCGCGAGCAAGATTATTTCGTCCGCCTTCTACCTAGATCCGCTCTGACTTGTGTTTTGGGAGACCGGAACACATCACTTGTGAACCATCATTTTGAGGGGATTTAGAGCACAAAGAAGAGGGGTATAATGAGTTACCATGGATTATCACGATAATAAGAGGCCAGAACACAGAATAATAGAGTAATTTTATTACAACATCAGACAGTGGGTCACACACATCAGCTAGTGTAGTTCTAGTTAATTTTTTGTTGATAGTGGTGGAGTCTTCAACCCAGAGAGAAGAGAAGCATAATACCACCAGATCCCTATTCAGAAAGGTATGTTCGATTGGATGTTTTAATCCAAAGAGACCCTGCACAGTCAAAGCAAAAGTAGTGTAGATTAGTTGGTGGAGAAAGGCATAGTATTTCCAAGAAGTAATAGGAATCACACAGAAGGTGAGTGTAAATAAAAGACAATTAAGATTGTAAATGGGAGAGGTAAGTTTGTTCTTGAGAATATGAATCATAACAAATAAGGAGCAAAGATTGATCAAGATCAGGGGAGAGTTAAGTTTGTTTTTGGATTTAAAGACACATATAGAAATAAGTAAAGTCTTGAAGTGAGGGTTAACCTCGATGGTTATATGTTTCCAGCAGGCTTGTGAAGCCTTATTATAATCAAGATTTCCAGCAACCAGAGGTAGCTTTGGTTTGTTGATAACAACAGAGGGGATGGTAGAAGGAGCTGCTTGTGAAGCAGAGGCAAGGGTATCCGAACAAAGAGCTTCAAAGTAAGTTGCTTTACCTTTATCCTTAACAGAAGAGGAAAAGCGAGCAAGCAATTGGTTGAAGTTAAACACAGCCACACACACAAGACCATAACAACATATAGAGCATTCAGTTTTAGAGGTTTTAGGGAGGATATTCAGAGGAGCAAGCATGAGTAATAACATCCAAAGACACCAGTATTTGTAATCGGTAGGATTAAAGCAGTAAAGATTAAAAGAGTAAGTTTGAGTGATTGGTGTAACACCCCCCGACTTATGTCGGTAGTTCCACACGCCAGTGACCTCAGACGTTAATGTCCAAAGTTACCCCATGCTTTAATCGGAACAATTGAGCTTAAATAAAACATAAATATTAATTAACAAAAGAACAATCAGCGGAAGACAATTTAAATGAATAAAACTCAACCTTTTATTAAGATTCCTCTCGTAAAATGAGAAGGACGGTTTTACAACAAAGTATAGTGACAGCGGAAGACTCTTTTAAAGTAGTCCCTATTACATGACTATGTATTACATTTATTTCAAATTAAACATACATGCCTTGGAAATATTACTTCTTAAAACGCAAACTTCAACTGCAAGCCTTCTCTTCGACTAGTTACTTCAAATCGCCGGGGACCAACCACTGATGTGCCGTATAGGACGGATGACACCAGCCAACCATGCAAGGAATAAAATCCGATTGGTTAGTCTAATGAAAGACTATGCAATGGTACAAGCAGAATGGTTCTAGTGATCGTAACCGTTTATGGTTATATAATATGGTTATATCCTTTAGTTATATACTATAGGATATAACCATAAGATATAACCAAATTGGATATAACCATAGTATATAACTATAAGATATAATCAAATTGGATATAACCATAAGATATAACCAAATTGGATATAACCATAATATATAATTATAGGATATAACGATAAGATATAACCAAATTGGATATAACTATAAGATATAACCATAGGATATAACCATAAGATATAACGAAATTGGATATAACCATAGTATATAACTATAAGATATAACCAAATTGGATATAACCATAGTATATAACTAAAGAATATAACCGTAACATATAACTATAAGATATAACCAAATTGGATATAACTATAAGATATAACCATAGTTATATGTGATTTTCGAGAATAATAATAACAAACAGTTAATATCAAATGAATTGGTGGAGAAACGTACATGAATAAAAGTATATTGAAACCTCATGATACAACCGAATTTATTGCCATGTAACCCTGATTACTTGAAAACGTCTATTACTAGAGTCAAATACAGATTTTAAAAAAAAATGTTCACTTGGGTGCGTCCAGAAAAAGAAAAAAATTATTTAAAAAAGAAAAAAATCTTGCGCCAGATTCTGGCGTACAACAGATTGTAAAAAATCAAATTTAGAAGTTGGGCCGGCCCTAATATGGGATGGCCCAATTTGTACGCCAGAATCTGGAGTACGCCATATTCTGGCATAGAGATTTATACTTTTTTTATAAAAAAAATACGTATAATCTTAAATTATACGTATTTTCACCTGTACGCCAAGACATGGCGTACGCCATGTCTTGGCGTACAGATTGTCGTGTATATAGGTGAAAAATGTCGTGTATATAGCAGGCTCGTAAAAAATTGGTCTTTGTTTAATATGAAGCATATAGCCTAGTAATAGAAGCTTGTGGGAGGGAGGAAGAGCTCATGAGTTCTCTCCTCAAGAGGAGCATGCGACCTTTTTTTCCCTTCTTTTTTAGCTTTAATTACTCAAATACATATGAATATTCAATAAGTACTCAAATATCTTATAGTTATATCCCAATGGTCCGCGATGTTCTCGTACTGCTGAGCGATAAGCGTCACCATGTCCCCCATGGAGATCTTGCCACCCGTCTTCTCCCTCAGCCCGAGACAGTTGGAGAGGAACAAATTGACCCAGTCGGGGGTGTTGTGGCTCTCCGGTGTCAAACACCAGAGCACTGTAAGGTCCAGCGTTAGAACCTTGTTCACCTCCCCCTGTCCCAGGAAGGACATGGCGAGCACCTTGTGCGCCAGCCTCAGACAGGGGTGCGTTAGCTTGTAGTTATACTCGCCGGCGCTGGGGTTGAGTACCTCCCGGGTCGCATCCTGCCAGAAGGGCTCTGGCAAGGAGCGTGCGGCCTCCCAATCCTCGGCGGGAGCCTCAGTAACGCCAAACAGGTCCTGCAGACCTTGGTAGGACATCATCCTCTGCCGCCCTAGCAGGTTGAACGTGATCCCGTCATCGTGGCGCTCTAACGTGGCCAGAAACTCCAGGGTCAGCTCGTGCGAGGATGGGGCGGCTAGGTCAATGAAGTTGCCGAGCCCTCCGTGGCTCAACAACTGTTGTGTGCAGTCCTCCAAACCGAGTCGTTGCAGCGTCGGCCGATCGAAGAACTTCGTCTGGACGAACTTCCGCGCGCTGAACGTCTCGTAGTAGCGCCTGTACCTCTGGCTCCGCATGTTGCCTACGAAGGCTGCCATGGTGGGAAAAAAAGGACGAGAAAGCACAATAGAAAGAGTACCGGAGGGACCCGCGATCGCGGGGTGTGGGGCGCGGTCGTGGTTTGTGCTCGACTCAAAGCTTGCTGGAGAAGATGGGTCGCGATCGCGGGGTTGATGCCGGCGATCGCGGTTTCTGGGTTTGCAGCGAACTTCGAGAAAAAATGGCTCCGGTGCTTTGCGGTGGCGCTGCGGTGGTCGCGGGGTTTGGCGTGGGTCCGGCGATCGCGGCTCGTGAGGCTATGAGAAATCCAAGAGTTGGAAAATGGAGATCTCACCCAAACGACGTCGCGGCGTCGGAACGATAGTCGCGGGGCTGCAGGGGGGTGTCGCGGTGGTCGGGGTCGGAGATCCGATCTGGTGAGAGTGAGAGGTGGTGGTGGAGGTGTTGTAAAATGCCTCCACCGCCTCTCGCCATTTATAAAAGCCGCGATGAACACCCGCGATCGCGGGGCAGGGGGCCGCGATCGCGGGGTTAATGCCCTTGCATCCGTAACAGTCGGCGCGAGTTACGAGGCACTGACTGCCTCAAAAAATGCGCCGGTTTTATTAAACCGTGGGCTTTGTTTTTTTTTTTTTTGAATCTGATTTTTTTTTTGCTAGAACTCGCCATGGATCGCCGAGGGGAAACCGCGATCGCGGGTGTGAAACCGCGATCGCGAGTGCTGGATTCTGGCCTCCGCTACAAGGTTAGTTCTAGTGCCCACAGAAAAAGAAAAACAAGTGCAAAGAAGAAGAAAGAAAAATAAAATCTAAGTCCTAAGAAGGGTAAAAACATAAATGAGTTCAACGACTCATACCTCGGGTTGCCTCCCGAGCAGCGCCATAGTTATCATCGCGGCACGACGTCCTACTGTACTTCTCATCCGGGGTTGCCTCATGTAACCGTACTCCTTGCTCTCGTATCTGGAGGATGCTTCGGAATGTTCTCCAGCCTATACTCTGTCTTCCTCTTGTCGAACTCCATGCTGATTGTGCCTCTGCCCACGTCGATCTTTGTGTTGGAGGTCTTCATGAAAGGCCTCCCTAGCATTACTCGTCCTCCTCGTTCCCTTGTGTTCATGATAAAGAAGTCTGCAGGATAAACAAGGGTATCGACGCTTACCAGTACGTCCTTCACAACGCCCTCAAGAGTGATGACGGAGTTGTCAGCCAGTTGGATGACGATTTCCGTGCTCTCTAATGGTCCAACGTCGAGGTTGTTGTAGACGGACAGTGGCAAGACATTTATTGAAGCTCCCAAATCCAGCAATGTCTCGCTGAATTCAGTCTCCCCAATCTTGCAGGGCACGCTGAACATTCTGGGATCCTCACACTTCTTGGGAGTCCTCTTCTGCACCACAGCAGAGACATCCTTCTTGACCTTTGGCTTCTTCTTAGATCGCTCCTTTTGCTCCGTTATGGTCTTGCGTAGCTCTCTCAAGAAGGGGCTATCCGGGTAGTCCTGGTATATCTCGCAGTATATTTCCGTATTCCCTTCGTCTTCTAATGTTGCAGGGAATGGCACCGGTATGTCAAAATATCCCTCCGGATAGTCATACTTGTTCATAAATGTCTTGCGAGGTGGAGCGCTTTCCGAGAGTTGATCGCGGGTGTCAACCCGCGATCGCGGTTCTCGCATTGGTTTCCCGCGATCGCGGCTGTCATGCCCGCAATCGCGGTTAATGCTCGAATTTATGCTCGAGTTTTTCTCGGCTTTTGGCTCCGTAAACCCGCGATCGCGGCTGTCGCCCCGCGATCGCGGTTTTGCCTCGTACTTCTATTTTAATTCCAACTTCTCTTCTTCATTCTTCCATCTTGGCCTTGACGTCATGCATTTGACGTTTTGCTTTGGATTAATCTCAGTTTGAGATGGGAGTGCTCGTGACTCTCTAGCTTCGAGCTTGCTGACCGCTTGGGAGATCTGCCCTACCTGCTTCTCCAGGTTCTGGATACTGGACTTGGTCTCATGTTGGAACTGAACCATGTTTTTCTGCATGGTTCCTACTGTTTGTGTCAGCGTGGTCATGTGCTGCGCTAGTGTATTGACCTGGTCCTCTAGATTCATAGTGCGGGGAGCTCCTTGTCCTTGCGGTCTGTGCTCTGCTGGGCCTCTGAACTGCTGGCCTCCTTGGAATGGTCGCTGGGGGTACTGCTGCTACTGCTGGTATTGCTGAGGGGGTCTTGGTCGGAACTCAGGGGGGTTCTCCACATTGTGCGTGTTCCCGTACCTCAAGTTAGGATGGTCTCTCCACCCCGGATTGTAGGTACTGGAGTAGGGGTCGTACCGTTGTCTTTGTTGGTACCCCCCAACAGCGTTGACTTGCTCAGTGGGCTCCTCATGGAGTGTAGGACATCCGTCAGTTGCATGCGTGGTGGCATAGCAAAATTCGCACTCCTTGACCCTCTGGGGTCCTTCCTTCCTCATCAAAACCTTGATCATCTCCTTCATTTCGCTCACTTCCCTCGCCATAGATGGGGGAACATTCTCACTTGAAGTGGCTTTCACAGCATGGGCGCCCGCCCTCTTGCTGAATTGCCTTGAGCCTTCCGACAACTCGCTGAATATCTCAAATGCAGCGGTAGGGGTTTTGTTCAGTATGTTTCCCCCACACGCCTCGTTCACCATTCGTCGCTCTTCATCCAGCAATCCCCCGTACAGATATAAGACCAAACCCTGGTCTGAATACCCGTGATAGGGACAGCTAGAGCACAACCTCTTGAAACGCTCATAGTACTCGTAGAGCGTCTCCGTCCCATGCTGCTCTATGTTGCTCAGGTTGCACTTGAGACTATTCAGCTTCGTTGCTGGAAAGTACTTTTCCAAGAACGCCTTCTTCATTTTCTCCCAGGTGTTGATGCTTCCTGGGGTGAGGTAGTAAAACCAGTCGTTGGCTGAATCCTTAAGTGAAAAAGGAAAAGCCCTCAACGTGATTTGATCCTTAGTGACATTCCGTGGCTTCATGGAACTGCACACGGCATGGAACTCCGAGAGGTGCTTGTTTGGGTCCTCTCCAGCTAGCCCATGGAACTGAGGCAAAAGATGGATAAGACTAGACTTGAGCTCAAAGTTCACTCCCGTGCCTAGCTCAGGGAATTGTACGGCCAGTGGCTGCTGCGTCAAGTTAGGCACAGTCAGCTGCCTCAACGTAGTTGGTGGTAACTCGTCCGCCATCTCAAAAGTGGGATTCTCAAAGATCAAAGCTCGATTTACTCTGCGTCCTTGGGAGAAAGTTCTCTCAATCTCTGGATCAAGATCTAAAGGTGGAGAGTCAGCAGTACGGGTGTGGACCATAAGATAGGTCCACACACACAAGTAAACGCATGAAAATCACACAGAAAAAATTCGAAAACACACAAAGCATGCAAAACACCAAAAAATCGCAATTGCGATCCCCGACAACGGCGCCAAAATTTGATAGGGGGTATTATTCGTCGTACCCCTAATCAAAAGTAAATCCTAAAATCCTCACTAAACAAAGTATAGTAAGTAAGTCAGGGTCGATCCCACAGAGAAGGAAGGAATTCAATGGTGGTAGCATGCAATGTCACAAAGGGGGGGTTGTATGATTGGTTGGTTGCAAACAAAACAAACAAAGCAAAGTGGAATGGATAAATATCAAGAAAGAAAAATACTTAGCCAAGTAATGTCCACATAAGTCATTCAAAGGTTGTTCATAAATATCAAGAAAGAAAAATACCGAGCCTCTGCCGTGTCAGACCCGCGATCGTGGGTGGTGGACCTTGATCGCGGCCCATGTGGCTCCGCGCCCTTCAATCTCTCCGCGCCCGCAGAAAACTCTTGACATGCTCCGAGTCCCGCGATCGCGGAACCCATGCCCGTGATCGCGGTTAATGCTCGGCATTCTTGTCCTTTGCCTTGCACCAACCCGTCTCCTCTTTACTCCTTGGCGTCTTCTCTTGATGGCTTCCTTCCTCAGTGTCTTCATGATCTCCAAAGTAGCTCAAACACCTCCAAAAACACCAACTTCGCCTCCAAACGCCATACACAAGAATGTGTCTAAATCTACCCGAATGGCACCAATAAAACCTCTAATAACTCTTAGTTAAGCCCTATAAAGTAGTGCTTATCACGTTCCCCGATGTTCAGAGAAATAGTGTAGTGCTTGATTTGATACATAGTGACTTATGTGATTTTTATGCTTCTCCGTCCTTGGGAAATAAGAAATATGTTGTTACTTACATAGATGATTACTCCCGTTATTGTTATGTATTTCTATTGCATGCTAAGGACGAGGCCCTTGGAAAATTTAAAATCTATAAAACTGAAGTAGAACTTCAATTGGGAACGGTGATCAAAAGATTGCACACCGATAGAGGTGGTGAGTATTTTGACCCAGAATACTTCCAATCCGTAGGAATCATTCATGAAACTACGGCTCCCTATACACCACAACAAAATGGTGTGTCGGAGAGGAAGAATCGAGTTCTTAAGGAAATGGTCAATTCCATGTTTACTTGGTAGAGGGAACAAGGGATGAAGTTGGATCCCAATACTTGTATTGTTACAATATTGAGGATGACCCAAAGACGTTTACTGAGGCAATGAAGTCTCAAGACGTTTCCTTTTGGAAAGAGGCCATAAATGATGAGATGGATTCCATCATGGGGAACAATACATGGGTCTTGGCTGATCTTCCCCCTGACTGTAAGCCATTGGGAAGTAAGTGGATCTTCAAGAAGAAGATGAAAGTGGATGGAACCATAGATAAGTTTAAGGCCCGATTGGTTGTTCAAGGCTTTAGACAAAAGTATGGAATTGACTACTTTGATACCTATGCACCGGTTGCTAGGATTACCACCATTAGGCTATTGATTGCCTTGGCTGCTATTCACAAGTTGGTTATACACCAAATGGATGTGAAAACAGCGTTCCTTAATGGGGACCTTGAGGAAGAAGTGTATATGAAACAACCCGAAGGGTTCATTATGCCTGGACAAGAGCATAAGGTGTGCAAATTGGTCAAATCTTTGTATGGGCTAAAGCAAGCACCAAAACAATGGCATCAAAAGTTTGATGAGGTTGTATTGTCCAATGGATTCAGACTGAATCAATCCGACAAGTGTGTATATAGCAAATTTGACAATTTTGGGAACGGTGTTATAATTTGCTTGTACGTGGATGACATGTTGATCTTTGGAACGGATCAAAGGCAAGTAGACCTTACAAAGGCATTTTTGTCATCACAATTCTCCATGAAGGACATGGGGGAGGCCGGTGTTATCCTAGGGATTAGGATAAGGCGGGGAACGGAGGGCTTATCGTTGTCACAATCTCATTACATTGAGAAAGTATTGGAGAAATTCAATTGTGATAAGTACACTCCTTTGAAAACACCATATGATCCGAGTGTTAAACTGTTCCTTAACAAGGGGAAATCAGTTATGCAACTTGAGTACTCAAGGGTTATTGGGTGCTTGATGTATGCCATGACAAGTACTAGGCCGGATATTGCTTTTGCAGTAGGGAAGCTTAGTCGCTATACTAGTAATCCTAGTGCATATCATTGGCAAGCGGTTCGACGGGTACTTCATTACCTTAAGGAAACAGTGGACTTTTGTCTTACTTATAGTGGATCACCCTTGGTGTTAGAGGGATATTCAAATGCAAGTTGGATCACAAATGAAGAAGATCATTCTTCCACTAGTGGGTGGGTGTTCCTTGTTGGTGGGGGTGCCATCTCATGGGCTTCCAAGAAACAAACTTGCATCTCGAGTTCCACCATGGAATCAGAGTTTGTTGCCTTATCCGCTGCTGGGAAAGAAGCGGAATGGCTAAGGAACTTGATATATGAAATTCCATTATGGGAAAAGCCAATTTCACCTATATCAATCCATTGTGATAGCGCTGCAACTTTGGCTAAGGCATATAGCCATGTATACAATGGGAAATCACGCCACTTGGGTGTGAGGCATAGTGCGATAAGAGAGCTCATTACGCATGGGGTGATTTCGGTGGATTTTGTTAGATCACAACAAAACTTGGCTGATCACTTGACGAAGGGGTTGGCTAGGGACTTGGTCTCCAAGTCGGCTAAGGGGATGAGATTAAGACCCATATAGTTTTCTAGCGGTGGGATACCCAATTCCTTTCCAATTAACGTTGGGAATGAATTCAATGTGGAAAGCCTACACCTAGAAACTGAGAGCACAAAGGAACAGTCCCCAGGTATGTGCTCTGTTCCTACAAGTATAGAGGTTGAAAACAATTTCTTAATAGTTCCTTTGAAAAAGTGCAGATTGTAGGTGCACGATTGAGGATTCGTTCCTTAAAAGGATCTACCTATATGGGCGTGAAGTTTGGCCGCTTCGTGAAGTTTGGGTTGACTTCAAAACGCTCACGAATGGATAGGGACTCAAGGCCATTAAGAGAGTCAAGTTAGACTATGGAATTGTATAGTAATTCATGTGTGTGTTTGATAGGTGTCATTTCATGCACCTTAACTAGTGATTATTGACATATTTTAGATGGAGTTTTGGAGTAGATTTAGGCTAAGTCTGTAATCCGGAAGTAGTGGAGAGAAGTGAAGATATCCAAGGTTTTACAGCTTAGATGAAGATGATGAGGATCTGCTGGAGTTTCATGGAGAAGACTACCAACACTTGGTAGTAATGAAGAGCAGAAGAGAAGAAGAAGGGGAGCTGAAGAGAAAAAAATGGCGCCCCGCGCCAGAGCTACCGCGACCCGGCGATGGGTTTCAGAGAAGGATGCCGCCCCGTGGTGAAAATCACCGCCCCGCGGTGGGAGTTGGCGCCCCGCGGCCATGAGCTGAAGCGAAGCGAATTAATTATAAGCCGCGTGGTGGGAAGCTGATGATGGGCCAATGAAGGAAGGAAGGCCCAAGTCAAAGAAAAGCCCAATTGAAGGAAAGAATGCCGCGCGCGTGTTGAAGGCTTGAAGCTGGAAAGAAATGATGATGATGTCATGATGACGTCAGCCATGTGCTGTTTGGAGTGTTGCAGCTTGGAGTTGGGCCGCGTGCTTGCATTGGGCCGAAGTTGGGCCGTGGCTGCCGATTGAATGGAGACACCGAGGATGAGCTTGCACGAGGAGAATTGCGGGATTAATTCCCAAGTTCGATAGTTTATTTACTTTCCTTTTATTATCTTATTATTATTTCCTTTCATTATTTTTACAATCTTTTAGTTTTAGGTTAAATATTCTTTAGTTAACCTAGTTTCAGCATACAAGATTAGTTTTTAGTTTTGAAGTTCGTTTCCGTTTTTCCTCCGGGGTTTTCTACCCATGGAGAACTAAACACCTTTGTTCTGCTAGACGTTTGAAGCAATACATTGATTCGGTTGTGAGATTTCTATCCCTTGTTCTTATTCTTATGTGTGTTGGATTGATTCTCTTGGTTATATTGATATTGATTTATGTTGGTTTATCTAGAGTTGCTAACTAGGTTTATCGATATTTATCATATTGCTAGGATTGCATATAGGGGTTCCGAGTGCATATCTAGTGGCAAACACAATTGTACGTATAGGGGTTCCGAGCGTACAGTTGTGTGTGAGAATCAATTGCATGTTAAGTAGGGGAGTGAGTACTTGTACGTCTTTCTACTTGCATGTATCCTATATCCTTGTGTGTATTGCTATTGCTTTGTTGGTGGTAAGGTATCCCGGTCTAGTACCGCGTGACTGGCGTGTTTTATCATTGGCATAGTAATAAGTCTATTGACAACTGTGAGAATCAATAGTACTTAAGATCAGGGTGGGAACAACCATAAGAATAGTTAAAGAACTTGGATTTATAGATTTCTATGATCAACTTGCATCTCTGTATTGTGGATCTCGTTCTGGTAGAACTACTTTCCCCATCATTCTTATTCTTTCTTCTAAAAGCTTGCATCTTTGTTACTCTGAGTTTGATAACCAAAACCCCACTTTCTTGTTACTTTGCATGCTTGTGAACACATAGATTGATCACTTCCTCCCTGTGGATTCGACCCTTGCTTGCCTCTACTACTTGTTTAGGTTTGTTAGGAGTATTTTATTTGTTTAGGTGTCACGACGACAAACACCTATCAAATTGGCGCCGTTGCCGGGGAGGCAAGATTTGATTTTTCTGTGTGTTTGTTTGTGTGTTTGTTACTTTGGTGTGGACCTATCTTACGGTCCACACCAGTGCTACTGATTTTTGTGTGTTTTTCTGTTTGCTTTTTATACAGATATGGATTCTTGAGGAGAGCCGCGATATGACCCATACTCCAACGCATACACTTCAGGGTGGAAAGATCACCCCAATTCGAGTTATGGGTACCAACAATACAATCCATATGGTTATGACTACCAGGAGTTCTACCAGAGCCACAATCTTTCTACCAGCAGGGTACTCCAAGGCATTACAATCCGACCTATGAGCATAGTCCGCCTGAGTCCAATCCAAATATCGCCACTACAGCAATGCTCAAAAACTTGACTCGGCACTTCTCCTCTCGTGCAAGCAACTCAACTGAAGAGATGCTTAGGACCTTGACTCAACAGTTCACCACTCATGTGCAGAACCATGAGTCAAGCATCAAGGAAATAGTAGGGCAGGTGAACCAGTTGGTGGAGTCAGTTATACAACTCAAAGCAATGAGGTCGGGGAATCTACCATCTCAAACGGTAATAAATCCGAGGGAAAACGTTCCTCCTAGTGCTGAAGAGGAGGATGAATATGAGATGGAGAACATCGCCCACCGCCCCGCATCACCTCTCACCGCGACCCGGCGTGAAGTCCCAGTTATCTCACCGCCCCGCGGCGAGATTGACCGCGACCCGGCGGCAAGCCTCAGTAACTCCACCGTGACCTCACCGCCCCGCGGCGATGGCCACCACCCCGCGGTGGGACCACCGCGGCCCTGCATCCAAAATCCTAGCTCTGCTGATGAGGTTTGGGTTGATCCTTATTTCCGCCCAGAGGTGCTGACTGAGGAGGAGTGTTGTTACCGTGAAGATGCTCCAGAGATGCCCGTTCCCCCCATGAACGCCCTGGCAGCCCCCGACCCTCTGGAGGCTGCCTATGATGAGTTTATGCATCTCAACTCTTTCCCACTCGTTGCGCTGCAACCCGATATACCATTCCCTGAGGCTCTGAAGGACACCCAAAAGGTGGAGAGCAACAAAGGCTTATTTGACACCTTTAGTAGCTGCAAGGCAACCGTCCCTTTGGTCCATCTGGAGGACAGCACCCCTCGCTGCAAGGAAATATTAAAGGTGCTGGGCTTGATCAAGAAGAAGCCGAGGGGGAAGCACAAGAAGGAGGCCTTGATGCAGGTGGTGATTTCTTACGTACTGGATACGGGGCAGGAAATACATGTGGCCCCTGAGATGCTGGGTAAACCGTTTTTGAAGATGGCAAGTGCATTCATAGATATGAAGAGCGGTCCAACCATCCTGAATTGCACAAGCATGGGGGAGAGGCTCCAAAGGGAATATACAAAGAGGCACCCCCCAGATCAAGATCCCAGGAGTTTAGTTGCTTTGAGCAACCCGAGTTGAGAAGATTGAGAAGTATGTCATGCCATGACAATAATTAAGGCGCTGTCCGGGAGGCAACCCGATGTATGTTTTTCTTTCTTTGCTTTTCATTCTTTGTTTTTGCATTTTCTTTAATGTGTTTTGCTTTGTTTTTGTTCTTGTTTTTGTTTCCGACTAACCTACAGGGAAGAGACCCATGCCTATTGAAGAAGTTGTTTCCACACCAATGTAAGTCTCTCATGTCCCTGCACTAAGTCGCTCCCCGAAAAAACCTTAAACGGGGAGGCAAAAAAAAAAAATCAAAAAAAAAAATGTTTTACCGAGCTGTCCAGAGTCACCACGGAGAGGTGCGCATCATGTTGTCAAGGAGGATACATTAACCCCACACATTATTTGACAACGATGATGGCCCTACATTCGACAGCTGAGGAGGAGGAACACTAGCGCCCCCACCATGATCATATCTGGGCTCTACCATGTGTTCCTAGAAGGCCGTGCAATCCTACTATCATTGCTACACCACTATTCACCAAAGTGGTTTCCTATGGTTGCACGGTAGAAGAAGACGATGAAGTTGATGAAGACACTCGCCCAACACTAGAGACCTGGGCATATCTTGAGAAGACCGCCAGCGATCACCTACAGTGTCCAAGCAGCTTGGCAACGTTTGTGAGTTATTTTTTGCTTTTCCCTCTGCTTCTATTCTTTTGTCTTTCATTACATTGAGGACAATGCAATGTTTAAGCATGGGGGAGAGTTCTATACTTGCTACGTTGTTGGGGAGAAAAATGAATAAAAATGAAAAAAGCCAAAAATTGAAAAAAAGGCATACATTTGAAATCCTGGGATAGGTCGAAAACCCGAAAGGGCGGCCTAGGTAATAAGCAGGTGGCTTGGACCAACATTAGGCTGGGGTAATAATTAGTCAAGAGTGACGTGAGCTTATGTGAGTACATCTATTGGAAAATGAAATGAGTGGCTTGGTGAAAACCCGAAAGGGCGCCTTGGAAAAATGAGTGAAAAAGAAGAAGAGTGATTTTAGGATTTCTCATTATTCTTGGCGAGGCGTCATAAGAAGAGGAGTCAAAGAAGGATTGTCGGGTAGGTCACTTTGGGAGGCATAAGAAGATAGATGGGAGATAGGATTAGATTTTGTTTCACTCTATGGTGTTTGGGATAAGCTTGGGGGAAGTATTCTGCTTTCCTTTTAGCTTGGTTGTGTGTGGTGTTATGTTGTGTTGTATTGTGTTGTTGTGCTGTGCATGTTACTTTGATACTCTGGAGCTGATTGTTGAGTTTTTGTAGTCACTGGTATCATGTTTGCTCACACTTCCTGAGACCTTGGTGTTTGATGATTGGAGTATGATTGGTTTTGATTTACTCGGGACGAGTAAAGGTCTAAGTGTGGGGATATTTGATAGGTGTCATTTCATGCACCTTAACTAGTGATTATTGACATATTTTAGATGGAGTTTTAGAGTAGATTTAGACTAAGTCTGTAATCCGGAAGTAGTGGAGAGAAGTGAAGATATCCAAGGTTTTACAGCTTAGATGGAGATGATGAGGATCTGCTGGAGTTTATTGGAGAAGACTACCAACACTTGGTAGTAATGAAGAGCAGAAGAGAAGAAGAAGGGGAGCTGAAGAGAAAAAAATGGTGCCCCGCGCCAGAGCTACCGCGACCCGGCGATGGGTTTCAGAGAAGGATGCCGCCCCGTGGTGAAAATCACCGCCCCGCGGTGGGAGTTGGCGCCCCGTGGCCATGAGCTGAAGCGAATTAATTATAAGCCGCGTGGTGGGAAGCTGATGATGGGCCAATGAAGGAAGGAAGGCCCAAGTCAAAGAAAGGCCCAATTGAAGGAAAGAATGCCGGGCGCGTGTTGAAGGCTTGAAGCTGGAAAGAAATGATGATGATGTCATGATGACGTCAACCATGTGCTGTTTGGAGTGTTGCAGCTTGGAGTTGGGCCGCGTGCTTGCATTGGGCCGAAGTTGGGCCGTGGCTGCCGATTGAATGGAGACACCGAGGATGAGCTTGCACGAGGAGAATTGCGGGATTAATTCCCAAGTTCGATAGTTTATTTACTTTCCTTTTATTATCTTATTATTATTTCCTTTCATTATTTTTACAATCTTTTAGTTTTAGGTTAAATATTCTTTAGTTAACCTAGTTTCAGCATACAAGATTAGTTTTTAGTTTTGAAGTTCATTTCCGTTTTGCCTCCGGGGTTTTCTACCCATGGAGAACTAAACACCTTTGTTCTGCTAGACGTTTGAAGCAATACATTGATTCGGTTGTGAGATTTCTATCCCTTGTTCTTATTCTTATGTGTGTTGGATTGATTCTCTTGGTTATATTGATATTGATTTATGTTGGTTTATCTAGAGTTGCTAACTAGGTTTATCGATATTTATCATATTGCTAGGATTGCATATAGGGGTTCCGAGTGCATATCTAGTGGCAAACACAATTGTGCGTATAGGGGTTCCGAGCGTACAGTTGTGTGTGAGAATCAATTGCATGTTAAGTAGGGGAGTGAGTACTTGTACGTCTTTCTACTTGCATATATCCTATATCCTTGTGTGTATTGCTATTGCTTTGTTGGTGGTAAGGTATCCCGGTCTGGTACCGCGTGACAGGCGTGACTGGCGTGTTTTTATCATTGGCATAGTAATAAGTCTATTGACAACGGTGAGAATCAATAGTACTTAAGATCAGGGTGGGAACAACCATAAGAATAGTTAAATAACTTGGATTTATAGATTTCTATGATCAACTTGCATCTCTGTATTGTGGATCTCGTTCTGGTAGAACTACTTTCCCCATCATTCTTATTCTTTCTTCTAAAAGCTTGCATCTTTGTTACTCTGAGTTTGATAACCAAAACCCCCCTTTCTTGTTACTTTGCATGCTTGTGAACACATAGATTGATCACTTCCTCCCTGTGGATTCGACCCTTGCTTGCCTCTACTACTTGTTTAGGTTTGTTAGGATTATTTTATTTGTTTAGGTGTCACGACGACAAACACCTATCAGTGTTATCTTCATGCATCCAAAGAGGTTGATTGGTTCAATACTTAGGACACCATGATTCCCGGGTGTTTGAAATGTGTAATTACACTAAGACATAAATTCAATCGTTTCGATATTTGTGTTTATGCATGAGTTTGGGATGAAGACTTGCTTATTTTATGAATCAAGGATTACACTAAAATGGGGGAGGATTGTTGGTGATTTTAGTGTCATCAAGAGACTGTTCCCATATAGGGAACGATGCCATTTAGTGTGATCGGGATTCATACGACACTATAAGATCTCACTTAGCTACGTCATGGGTTTGGAGGTGTGGAGTACACACTCGTGTAAGCATACTTGAGATTCTGAGGGAGACATTAAGGATATGTGACGTTACCCATATGGAAACAGTGCATCAAAGAGGTTAATCGTGTCTTTAAGACATATCGACGTTACGTAAGGTTGAACGAGTGATTGTTCCTTAAAGGGACCATCTGTTCCCTAGGTGGGAATGTCAAGTTCCCTGAGGCATGGTTAAAGTTTCAGCACCTGATTAATGTGTTGTAACCGCCTTGGTAACCGTCGGAGTAACCACTCTTAACTACCTTAAATCAGTTGATAACTGATATAAGTGGTTGAATATTCTTGGAAACGGTTGGTGGCAGTTGGAACGGTTGGTAACCGTTAGTAACCGCTTGTAACCGCCGTAACCGTTCCCTGTAATCGCCCGAAAGCTTATATAAAGGCATTTCGGAGATAGTGTTGGGTGATCAGAAATTACACACGATTTGTCTATCTGAGTTAAAGTCATACATCCACAAATACGTGAACATAGTTTAGTTCCCATCAGAAGCCTTGAAGGGAACTAGAGGATTTGTCTTATCTCACTTCAGATTTTGCGGATTCCCTAAGGCTTAGTAAGGGGCAAAATTCTGATTTCGAAAAGTGTTCTCACGATTCAAATCTTATCCGAGTTACAGCGTTTATTGATCGTTCCCTATTGAAGCCGAAGTCAACATCAAGAGAAGATCAAGACTTGCAAGGAACAGTCGCCTCAACATACATTGTTCCTTATTCAGCATATATTGTTCTTACAAAAAGTAACCTTGACCAAAATTAGATCTTACTAGCTCAAGTGATTATCTCACATGATCATAGTATTAAAAAATAAAACACTTGGACCAATATTACATAAATGAACATTCGAAAATGTGACTTTATGACCACGAATGTCATCATTTTTTTTGTCCATAATGAATGTCATCATTTAGCAATAAGTTAGTGAAGTTTGACTGTGGTAGTTAATGCTGATAGTGTGTCATTATTTCATAATAACATTAACGTGTTCTATATTGCTCGTTGGCACCCCAGACCATGAAGTACATCTAACGTGGCGACCTCAAGAACTTACTAAGGAGAGAAAATGAGAGGTACAAGAGGAAGAGAGGCCATAGAGTATCTCTAGCGCGACAATCCCCAATGACTGCGTCATCACACCAACATCACTTCTTCCATCTCCCGCGAAGTCATGATCGCGTAGTAGCCGTTGGACGCCACCAAGCCGCCGCGAATCACTCGAACCAATCCGGACATGCCAACCATGCATCTCTCCAGTTTGACACGCGTCTTCTCGCCCCGCCGGTCCAATCACCACCTTACACCCCTTTGTCGACGTCTGCCACCGGCTGAGCCGCAAGGTGACACGTGTCCCCGCATGTTGACTAAGCAGAAGCAGGACTCTTCGCCTATAAATAGCCCAACACCCCTCAGAAATCGGGGTCGAGAAAAAGGAAAATAAATAGTGCCATGAGTTTGTTTTAACTTTTTCAAGATCCGTGATGATTCCCATGTAATTGTGAAAAGTGGAAAGCTTTGTGTTCGTTATTTGTAATACGCCACGTCCTTTATCTGAGTTTGTGTTCTTGTATTAAGAGTGATTCATCGCGTTCATTCAGGATCAAGTCTTTTTTAGCTCTGTACTTTATTTACTTAGATAACGTGGGAGTCGTCACTGGCGCCGTCCGTGGGGAGTCTCCTCACACTATGGCGACTTGGTCCTCTTTGTGAACGCGACGGAAGACGATGTCAAGCCTTGATGAGTTCGACTGGTCAGAGTTCGAGATGGAGACCCCAGTTCCTCGTTGGCCGCCTCCGCTGCACCCCGAAGCTTGGTGGCCCCACTACTCACCCGCCATCCCAGGTTACCCGCCGTGGATTAGTGCACCATACATGGCTCCCGCACCGGTTTTTCATCAGTTCATGCCTCCGCCGGACTTCGTTCCACGTCCTCAAGCACCTCCAGGGTTTGCCTTCGATGCGGGTTACCAAGGACCTCTGGCTGGGTATGGTGGACATTACCCCTCAAGTCAGTCTACAACTCCCTCGCACCCTCATGATGATCACGGAAATGTGGAACCCCTCGTGATGTCAATGTCAGTATCCCAGGGAAGCTCATCGCGTTCTCATAGGCGTGACCAGGTGATCACCGGACATGAGGAAGCATTAGATGGGGAATTACAAAACCTCTCCATCTTTTCGGAAGCAGTAAGGCGTGCCCCTGTGCTGAAAATATTTTGTTAACCCACCATGGAGGCTTATGATGGGACATCCGACCCTGATGAACACGTCCAAGCATTTATGAGCCAACTGGAAATCAATGATTTCAACAACGCGATGTTCTGCCGTTCTTTTCCATCCACCCTGAAGGGAATTGCCCTCTCCTGGATGATGAATCAACAACCAGGGAGCATCTGGTCCTTCTCCAAAATGATTCAAGCCTTCAAGACTCATTTCAGCAATGCGAAGAAAAGAAAGAGAACAATCCAAGATTTGTTTTCAATAAGGCAAGGGGCTGAAGAGTCACCCGGGGATTTCATCACACGCTTCACCAGCATCGCGTCTCAAATTACCAGTCTAGAGCCCGTCATAGCGCATGAAGTCTTGATGAATAACTTGGCAGATTGTCAGTTCAAACTCTCTGTGTATCGCGTGCATCCGGGAACGTATGACGCGCTGAGGAGTTATATTTCGCGGCAAGTTTACGCGGAAGAGGCAGTAAGAGGTAAGGCAGGGAAATCCCAGCAGATCAAGTGGGACCGCGTTCATATGTCTAGGGAGAAGGACAAGCGCGAAACCAATCCTCCATTGCCAGACAGGGATAAAGTGCGAGGTGAAAGACGTCCCCCAGTTAGAGACGCCTATGAGATTGGCCGGTCAGAGCGTCGAGAACATCCCGCGACGCATAGACAGCAAGCGCGAGAGGCCGGGACGTATCAACATGACAACTCTTGCGAGTATTCTGGCAACCATCGAGGCGGTCGTCGAGAACCAAATGCCCATGACAAAAGCCCACACTGGGACAGGCCTTCGTCAGGGAGGAGGCCCGCCTATGAGGGGCGACGTGATCATCCTGATCCGACGCTCTGCCCAAATGGCTACATCAACACCATCGCAGGAGGACCTTCCCTCGCAGGTTCCAGTAATCAAGAAAGAAAGAGGTACGCGCGAGAAAGCCACCATGCCCCCTCCATGTTCAGCATCGCTCAATCATCCCGGCCTCACTTTGGCCTGACATTCACGGAGGAGGATGCGGAAGGGTTGCACATGCCTTACACAGACCCCCTTGTGATTCATGCCCAGCTAGGGACCAAGATGGTGAGACGTGTCCTGGTAGATTCTGGCGTGTCAGTGGATATTCTTTATTTCGACGCGTTCGAGCAGCTAGGAATATCTCCCAATTCCCCCAAGCCCTTTGTGGGGAAGTTGGTGACATTCTCTGGGGAGGAAGTAGATGTCGCGGGCACGATCGAGTTGAAGATGACATTGGGAACTAGTCTCGTTCGGCGTGTGGAGGACATTGAATTCACTGTAGTGCGACTCCCGGCATCATACAACACAATAATGGACCGCGTCTCCCTTATGAAGTTTCAAGCAGCTCTCTCCATCTACCACCTGAAGTTGAAATTCCCTGTGGGTGATAAGGTTGGGGAATCCAGAGGCCACCAAGAGGAAGCGCGGGGTTGTTATTTGTCTTCCTTGAAATCAAGACCACAAAACCTCATGTACATGGTTGAGGAGCAGGACACGAAGATGGAAGTGGATGACCCCCTATCTGATGATGCACAAAAGTTTGAAAAGATCGTGCTCAGTCCCTACGAGAATAAAGAGGAGAAATTATTCGTCGAGCGATGCATGACCGGAAACCTCGCCCAGGAGCTAGAACGGTTGCTTTCTATCTCGCGGGATGTGTTCGCCTGAAGCATTGAAGACTTGAAAGGTGTAGCCCCAACAGTAGTCACTCATTCGCTCAATATTAATCGTGCGGCTCGACCCATAGTCCAAAGGAAAAGGAAGATGAACGAAGAACGCGTTAAAGCTGCTAATGCCGAGGTTGAAAGACTGCTCCAAGCTGGGTTCATCCGCGAAGTCAAATATCCTAAATGGTTGTCCAATGTGGTGCTAGTGAAAAAAGACATTGGGAAGTGGAGAATGTGTGTGGATTTCAAAGATGTGAACAAGGCTTGCCCGAAGGACAGCTACCCGTTACCCTACATAGACGACCTTGTCGATTCCACCGCGGGAAATGTGGCGCTGAGCTTCTTGGATGCTTATTCAAGTTACAACAAGATTCAGATGGATCCGCGCGATGAGGAGAGCACGGCCTTCATCACCAGCCAGGGCACCTACTGTTACAAGGTTATGCCCTTTGGCCTGAAAAACGCGAGGGCCACATTCCAGCGGTTGATAGACCGCATATTTAAGGGTCAGTTGGGAAACATCGTTTCAGCTTATGTGAATGACATTGTCGTCAAAAGTGCCACGAACGAGCAACATTTGGCAGATTTGCAGGAGGTGTTCGAGACGCTAAGAAGATTCCGATTGAGTTTGAATCCCAAAAACTGCGTGTTTGGAGTAAACTCTGGCAAGTTTCTTGGCTTCATGATTAGTGCTCGAGGCATCGATGTCAACCCTGAAAAGGTTGCTACTGTCGTCGCGATGAGGTCTACGAGATCCAGAAATGAGATTCAAAAACTCAATGGCGCGGTTAACTACTTGAGCCGGTTTTGCTCGCGACTGGCCGATAGGGCTCTCCCCTTTTTCACTGCTCTGAAGAAGAATGAGAAATTCATGTGGACCGAAGAGTTGGAGCAGTCTTTCTAGAGCCTCAAGGTCTACCTCAACCAACTGCCCACTCTCTCCCCACCTCTTCGCGGCGAAGATCTTCAACTTTACCTCGCAGTTAGTCCTACCACTATCAGCACGGTATTATCCAGAGAAAGCAATTACCCAGTATACTTCATAAGCAGGGTCTTACAGCCTATCGAGCAAAGATATTCTCCCATGGAGAAGGTAGCGTTAGCCGTGGTATCGACGGCCCGACGTTTGAGACCATACTTCCAAGCTCACTCTATCCAGGTCCTATCTGATTTTCCCTTGAGACAAATTTTGCATCAACCTGCGCTATCTGGCCGAATGACCAAGTGGGCCGTTGAGTTATCAGAATTTGACATCTCCTACTTGCCACGCACAGCTATCAAAGCACAAGCCTTAGCCGATGTCATCGTTGAAGCAAGTTTTTTTTATCTCGGAAGAGCCGAATCTCAAGGAGTGGAGGGTTTTTGTGGATGGGTCGAAGTGTGACGCGGGAGGCAGATCGGGGATAGTGCTAGAAGGCCCCACGTCTTTCGAAGCTCAGTACGCCTTTAACTTCACGTTCCCCGTTACCAATAATGAAGCAGAGTATGAAGTCCTAATTGCTGTGCTTAGAAATGGCTCTTCTGAATGGCACACGAAGAATCCAAGCCTTCACTGATTCGGAGGTAGTGGCGCGACAAGTGATGGGACAGTATGAAGCTAAGACAGGATCGCTCCCCGACTACTGTGCAAAGGTCAAAACCATGGCATCTTACCTGGACGCATTCTGCATAGAATCCATACCCCGTGTTTCGAACACCAGAGCAGACTCCCTTTCAAAGCTTGGAACGAACTTGCCACTGGAGGCAGGAAACAGGGTGTTAGTAGAAAGGAAGATGACCAAGGGAGTGACCAGCCAGGTGATGAGCATTCAACCTAAAGAAAGCTGGGTTGATCCCATCTCACAGTACATTGAACACGGCAACCTTCCGAACGATGCTCTTGAAGCAAGGAAAATCAAAGTAAAGGCCGCGAGATATTGTGTCAGGGGAGGGAGACTCTACAGGAAAGGGTTCGTTGAAGCTGATTTGTTGTGTGTCGACGCACGAAGGGCAGCTGAAATCCTGAAAGAGGCTCATGAAGGGATTTGCGGAGGCCACCCAGGTTGGAGATCGTTAGCCCAAGGAATTACTCGGAGGGGATACTTCTGGCCTACCTTAAGGGTTGATGCCACCAACTATGCTAAGAGATGTGACAAGTGTTAGAGGCATACTAATATCCTCCATCGCCCTGCATCCAATCTAAAGCCGTATCACGCGGCGTGTCCGTTCGCTCTTTGGGGAATGGATATCCTGGGCCTTTTTCCTAAAGCGACGGGGCAAACCCGTTATATCCTAGTGATCGTGGATTATTTCCCCAAGTGAATAGAAGTTGAGGCTATGTCCAAGATCACCGCGGCAAAGGTGTGCTAGTTCCTCTGGGAAAATCTCATATGCCGTTTTGGAGTGCCCTAGTCCATTATCACTGACCATGGTCCTCAGTTCGACTATCAGGAAGTCCGCGATCTCTGCTCATCCTTGAGTATTACCTTGAAATTCTCATCTGTCGCTCACCCGCAGGCAAATGGACAAGTCGAGAATGTCAACGCGCGGATCCTCGACGACCTAAGAAGAAGACTGACTGGAGCAGATGGGAGGTGGATCGAATTACTACCCTTGGTACTCTGGACCTACCGCACCACGGCACGACGAGCTACAGGGGAAACCCCTTTCACCATGGTCTATGGTACCGAGGCTGTTGTTCCTGTGGAAACCTTGGTGCCTTCAGCCCGAGTGTTTGATTTCGATCCAAAGAGCAACAAGGATTCCCTCAAACTTGACATGTACCTAAGAGAGGAGTTGCGTGATATTGCGGCCTTGAGATTTGAAGAATACAAGTGCCGAACCGCGTCATATTACAACAAAAAGGTGAGATCGCGTTCACTCAAGAAAGGAGACTTGGTGCTATGACGCGTTGATGGAGGCAAGCTTGATCCAAAGTGGAGAGGCCCATACCTCCTTGGTGATGAAGTCCACGAGGGTGCGTTCAAACTGCGTGATGAAAATGAGGCAACCCTACCCCAGACCTGGAACGTGGCCCACCTGAAGAAGAACTATGCCTAAAGGAGTACCCAGAGTTAAGTGATGTAATATATACAACACCATCAATAAAACATCGCCACTAGGCGGTTGCTTGTACAAATTTCATTCTTCTTACCTTACGCTTAGCCCAAGAGAGGCGGATGAGATCCCTCAAGTCTAGGCTTGGGGATGCCACCGCGTCCATTCTCCAACAGACGGGTGAGATCCCTTAAGTCTAGGCTTGGGGCTGCCACTATGTCCATTCTCCAACAGACGGGTGAGATCCTTCAAGTCTAGGCTTGGGGCTGCCACCGCGTCCATTCTCCAACAGACGGGTGAGATCCCTTAAGTCTAGGCTTAGGGCTGCCACCGCATCCATTCTCCAACAAACGGGTGAGATCCCTCAAGTCTAGGCTTGGGGCTGCCACCGCGTCCATTCTCCAATAGACGGGTGAGATCCCTCAAGTCTAGGCTTGGGGCTGCCACCGCGTCCATTCTCCAACAGATGGGTGAGATCCCTCAAGTCCAGACTTGGGGCTGCCACCGCGATCATTAATCAACTGAAATCCAGGCAAAATGAAGTGTTCGTCATTTGCATTCCTATGCAAACTTAGAAATATCCCACAAAGGTTACATTGTTTCAAAAGATTGTCCTAACAAGATCAACAAAAATCAGATCAGACAATTCAACATGAATTATCACGCGGTAGAATTTTCCGCTGGTACATCTTCTCCTCCGCCCTGCCCTGGGTCTGGGACCGCGTCGTGACCCTCATCGTCTGAATCCGGTATCTCTGGTTCCCCAAAAAGGCTTGTATACTCCGGCTCAAAGTAAATAATCTGGGGATCAATTTCACCAAACTTGGCCACCGCCTGCCTAACTCCAATGCGGATTCCCTGTTGCCAATGTGGCAAAATCTCATCTGCCCTTTTCAGCTTGTACTCATCAGAAGATAGATAGGCGCGAATCACGGATTTCACCCTAGCCTCCTCGCCCCTAATTCGCTCCTCCGTAGCGTGAAGTTACTCCTCCGCGGCATCACGCTCCTTGGCAAGGGCCTCATTCGCAGCCTTCAGTTTGTCGATATCCCTCCCCTTCTTTGTGACAAACTTCTTCAAGTCGCCAGCTTATTTCCTAACGACGGCGGTCTCCTTCTTGGCCTCAGACGCTTCCTTTCTCGCGGCGTCGCGGTCAATACTGAGCTCCTCGATTTGCCTCCTACACTCTTCTAGTCGTCCTCCATCCTCGCATCCTTCCAGCTAAGAACATCCAGCTTCCAAAGTCTTGCAATACGAGGCGGTGACCAGCAGTCCCAAACGAGCCTGTCAAGAAGAAAGAAGGATCAGACACCGCGGAAAATACATAGCCAAATCGATCTCTTCATCAAGAGGATATACCATTTCTAGATATTTCAAAGACTCAAATTCCAGATGAGCCGCGGGAAAAGTGTTAAACCACCCTTTCTCCGCAACGCAGGCTTCCCTCAGAACCGCAAGTTTCCTCAGTTCCGCCGCAGCAGGGGCAGGGGCGGTGTAACGCCTGATGGTGTCCATATTGACAGAGTTGGCGCGTCTAACCAAGATGATCCCTGCTAGGACGTCCATCCTGGCTCTCTTAGTAGCAGGCCCCCCCTGCCTCCCCTCGTGGCTCACCTTACTCCTACTCTCTACCCTCACCGGAACCACCGGAGGTCGAGTAGTACTGGTAGCCTCAATAGCCGCGGTCTGTGTAGGACCTTGGTCCTTTTCCGTGATTGGGGTTGAGGTTCCTTCTTCCTCGGGCACCACAGCAGGAAGTGAGGATTCCCCCCCCCCCCCCTTGGTTTTCCATGCCGCACTCCCCAACAAAAACGAGGAGCTTACCATATCTGCAAAGTATACTGGTCATGTTAGATGCAAGTTTTAAACAAAAAAAGAGAGAAAAAACAACAGCACAACTTATGTAAAGCATTCGAGAATGCGTCAACATGAGACAGGTGAGTGAATACCCATCTCCCTTTCGTCACGACCACCTCTTAGCGGCAGACTCAAGCCTGCCTTCTCCAAGTTCTCTTGTGTGATCAACCTTTTAAAGTCTGGAGCATCCATTTCATTACGGAACCTAACCTTGTACGCGTCTATGTCTCGCTGAGAGGGCTTCTTGGGCCTTTTAAACAACACGGGATATCTTCGACAATTAAATAAATCCTCTGAGAACCCCTGACTAAGAACCATCTATCCTTCCATTTTCCCACGTTGGAAGGTTTTCTAATGACCTTTAGGGTAGGGAGACTAAAGTTACACATTCTCTTCTCATACTTCATAGTAAAGAGGCAATGCATATGTTGTGCGTCAGGTGTTATCCCTTCCTTGTAGCATCGCATGGTGTAACCACTGAAGTACCTCCAAGCATTAGGATACAACTACGCATGACTCAAATTAGACATGGCTAAAAAATCACGGTAATGGTCGGCTAAGGGCAAGCGAAACCCTCTTCTAAGCTAAACAAATTGACCACTAAACAGTTCTCATAACGCGCCAGTGAAGAACCCAGATGCTCAGGAAGGCACAACTCTACACCTCTGGGCCAAGGAATCTCTTCCGCTAACCTTTCCAGAGTTTGGAGAGAGACAATAGTATATGTACCCATTTCGCGCATATCTTCATCCCCTGAAAGTGGCATCATTGGGACCTCTTTCGGGTTCACTTTAGCAGGAGGTGGAGGTTCTACACCTAGTCTATGACTTGGAATGTCAGCACAGCTGTCCATACGCCCTTCCCTGCGAGAAGATGTAGTTTTTGGAGGCATCGTAGGAGATCGGGGCATGGCACCTTCCTCCGATATGGTTTGCACGACCCCTATTCTACCCCTGGGAAGTGGCACGGCCTCCAACGTCTCCTCAGAATCCGAGGAAATGGTATCGACACCCCCATAAACCACCGTGCCTCCCCTAACCATAGACGGCCGCGAAGGCCCAGGAGGGGGAGAGGATGACGAAGATGTAGAAGATGTTTCCTCTGGACTCGTCCCCGGGTCATCTGCCAAGAAGGCTTCTTCCCTAGCGCGACCTAAAGGGTCCATACTCCCCGAGTCTGTCTCGCTGTTAGGCATCCTAAAAGAGCGACCTGAAGTTGTCACATGTTCTCTTAACTCTCTAAAGACAAGGTAAAACAAAAGAAGGCTTAGCACGATGAAAGAAAATACAAAGCGCGCCCAAGGAAGAGGACGCGAGGAAAAAGCATGAATTACCACGCCGTCAACAAAGAAGGAAAAAGAGGGAGCAAGAAAAAGAAAAAGTGAAAAGAGAGGAAGTGGTGGGCAGACTCTACACCCAGGATGCCGAAAAAGGTTAGCATCGGGTTCACTGATAAACATGGAACCGGGTTAACCAAGAGGAAAAAATAAAGGAGGGAGCCGAGTTAAAGATCAACCCGAAATCGGAAAAGGCGAAGGGCATCTCCCCCACTCCCTTTTTTTCCCCACCACCAGGGAACGACTCTTCGCCTCCCCAAACTCGTAAAAATCCCAAGCTCTAAGTGACCTCTCAGTGGTTGGAAGCCTATCCCTAGCCATCAAAACCCCTCATCCGCCCATACTAACCTCTACATGCCTGCCCGGAAACCCCAAGACCCCGGCAAACAACCTCATTCCCTCTTACAGTCGCAGTAACCTCACCGGAAAAGAAAACCACAATCCCCCCCCCCCCTCAATCAAGAAATTTTGCACATGCAACTGTCTCACAACAACAATGTCAACCAAAAGAAAAGGAGAGAGGCGCTTACCTGGTAGATTTGCAGGAAGAATCGGCAAAGAAGATGAAGAGATGACTGGAAACAGTCCGGAACCGCAAGCGTCAGGAGAGAGGAGAGAGGAGAGAGAGAAGGAAGAGTGTGGAGAGTGGAGTGATTTCCCGCCCATCTTTTGGCCCATCCTATTTATAACAATTCGGATGGGCCACCACTTACCAGGCCCAGAAACCAGACTAACTGGCCCACCAAAGAGGGATCATAGGGAGGCCCACCATGGTGTCAAAAGAACGCATTCATTTTAAATACTTACTATTATTTATTGTTTTGACTAAGCTAGGGATGACTCGCCAAAACAAGGGGTTGTGATAGTGCGTCATTATTTCATAATAACATTAACGCGTTCTATATTGCTCGTCGGCACCCTAGACCATGAAGTACATCTAACGCGGCGACCTCAAGAACTTACTAAGGAGAAAAAAGGAGAGGTACAAGAGGAAGAGAGGCCACGGAGTATCTCTAGCGCGGCAATCCTCAATGACCGCATCATCACACCAACAACACTTCTTCCATCTCCCGCGAAGTCATGATCGCGTAGTAGCCGTTGGATGCCACCAAGCCACCGCGAATCACTCGAACCAATCCGGGCATGCCAACCATGCATCTCTCTAGTTTGACACGCGTCTTCTCGCCCTGCCGGTCCAATCACCAACTTACACCCCCTTGCCGACGTCTGCCACCGGGTGAGCCGCGAGGTGACATGTGTCCTCGCATGTTGACTAAGCAGAAGCATGACTCTTTGCCTATAAATAGCCCAACAACCCTCAGAAATCGGGGTCGAGAAAAAGGAAAAGAAACAGTGCCATGAGTTTGTTTTAACTTTTTCAAGATCCGTGATGATTCCCATGTAATTGTGAAAAGTGGAAAGCTTTGTGTTCGTTATTTGTAATACGCCGCGTCCTTTATCTGAGTTTGTGTTCTTGTATTAAGAGTGATTCGTCGCGTTCATTCAGGATCAAGTCTTTTTTAGCTTTGTACTTTATTTACTTAGATAACGTGGGAGTCGTCAAATGCAACCATGGTAATAAAACAAATATAATTCTTAGTTTTACAAGTAAGGGTGTTAAATATACACGTAATGGAAAGAATTCTTAGATATTACTAAATTAGTTCTTTTTAAAAGGGTGTAAGCATTCTTATTTAAGGTAACAGTTGCTAAAAAAATATGCTTAACCATGTTTATATAATTCATATAGTTTTTGCAAAGACCGTTTCTTGTGTAAGGGCATACGTTATAAATATCCTTTTAATATAATTCGTATAATTTCTGTAAATTAAATGGTTAATGTTGGAACGATGATGTTCCCTCTAGTTTTGATGGTGATAAACTCAAATGCATTTGATGGTTTTATTGTGATTATGAGTTTCAGGAACGAAGTGACAGAAAAGGAACAATGAAAACCAAGTAAGGAATCAAAACAGAGACTACAAGGAACAGAGAAGTCAACAATGGAACAACGCGCATGAGTCAACAAGAGAGAAGAGACGCACGATTGTGAAGAAGAAAATCGAAGGGAGACGCGCGCGCTGTTGGCCTTGCGATTTTCCGAATCCTCTATATTTGGAAAGAGATCTTTTAGAATCAACTTGGGCCGCAAGGAAGAAGTTGATTGGAGATTTTGCTGTTAGGAAAGATTGTAAAAGATTATTTAGGATTATTTTATTTATTTTTCTTAAGTGAAATTAGGGTAAATCAATAGGATATCTTAGATTATAAGTAAAGGAAGTTGAGAACTTCATTTGGACACACAACTACAGTATTCCTAGAGAGCTTGAGCATTCAGTGAAGAAGAAGAGAAGAGAAGAAACACTTGGAAGCACGAAGCTTTGGTATGTCAAGTACTTGATTGGGTTTTGGGTGTCTTAGATGTTGTTAGGAACGTTACAATAAGAAGTCTAGATATCTAGGAGTAAACTAGGTTGAGATAAGACTTGCTTGATTGTAATTCCAGGATTAATAACACAAGTGGACATTTGAAATCCTACTAGGGAAACCTAGAGGTAGAGGTTTTTCTCAGTCAACTAGTTGGTTGATTGAGTTTTCCTCTCTAAGGAACATTGCTATTGTTACTCTATTTTCTATCTTTATATTCCGCTGCCCAAGGAACAGTTCTACCGTTCCTTGTACTAACACACTCGATTCTACAATTGGTATCACAGCAAGTTTGTTCTAGATTGTGTGTTACTTACAGATTTTCAGGTAACGATGACTGCTACCACTGTCGAAGTTGGATTGAACTCTTCAAGGCCTTCCTTGTTGCTCGCTGGTCAATATCAGCACTGGAAGACTCTCTTCATCAAGTGGGTCCAAAGTCATGACATTCAATGTTGGTTGATTATTTCTCTTGGAGATCTTGAGATTACCGATCTTGAAAGAAAGATGAAGAAATGGGATCAAGAAGATCTTCAAATCATGGAGAAGAACTGCACGCGGTTGTTGGGCCTCATCCTTAACGGATCACCACCAGAGCGGCCCAGTGGACGAAGAAGCATTCCCTTCTAGAATGATCGTCTGATTAAGCGACGAGCGAAGATCTCGGCCTCGACGGATTTGAGGAGTGAATGAGCCCCGGATTCTGTGGATTGATATACCAGCCCACACGGCAGTTACAACCAAGATGATTAAACATAAATGTTGTAAGATCGTGGCCGTCTGGTAATTAAAGCCGACGAACTCCGAAGATCACGGATGACAAACGGCTAGTTTAGCTAATCTTTGGAAATTAAATGTGTATATAAGATGATTTAGGATCATTGTAAAGGGACGAACTTGACAAAATACGAACTACTATCTACTATTCTCTTGCTTACACTCATCATTGCTCTCTAGCTCGGATCCTAGTTTCAAAATTGAAGCGACCGACGATTAGATCCTTTGATTCGAGCAATCTCTTATTCGAAGGAGATAAGCTTGTCTTTGTGTCTATTCAATCTTATTTTGTCTAGATCTTTGTTTGATTTGGATCATTCGGATATAATCAATATTATTATTGTCTAGTTGCCCTTCTTAAGGCGATTCAGGTCGGTTCGATCTTTTCGCTCCAAAAGAATTTGGCGCCCACCGTGGGGCATCTAGCCAATCAACGATCCAATCATCAAACCAACTCTCATCCCATCATGACCGGCACAGGAAACCCCGTGGTCCTCGTCGAAGATCCAGTCCAAGGCAACATCCAAATCGCAA
Source organism: Rheum nobile (assembly GCA_027886185.1). Classification (NCBI taxonomy): domain Eukaryota; kingdom Viridiplantae; phylum Streptophyta; class Magnoliopsida; order Caryophyllales; family Polygonaceae; genus Rheum; species Rheum nobile. The sequence continues at coordinate 5,359,067 of WOAB01000001.1, forward strand.
ATCAGGCAGAGGACATCAGCACCCAGCCATTCACAGATTCACAAATACAAGAACTCGCAAAAGCCATGAACGTCCTTCAAGAAGAACTGGTTCAACAGCGTACCAGGACCGAAACGCTAAGTGCTCAATCTGAATCTGAAATTGCTCGACTAACCCGTGAAAATGAGTTTCTAAGGTCGTAGGTACACTCGGCCGTATCGGTTCCCAGAGGCTCAAGACGCATGGTCAATACGGAAGGACTATCTACACGACTCGACCTAGATGGAATAGACACGACACCCGCAGTGGAGACTGATGCTTCCCAGCCTACTGGTATGTTTCAGACCCCTCCAGCCACTTTTGTTACGACTAACATGTCAAACTCTGTAACCGAGCCTCCCGGAGCTCGAGCAACCCATCCACAGGTGACGGCTCCGGCCGACCTCCAGGCTCTCATACATCAAGCCATCAATGAACATATGAAGACTCTAGACGACCGCATCGCACGGATCCCGAGAGTTCCCCAACCAATCGAGAGGGAGGCAATCGACGGATACGAAGACTCGCCTTTCATAGAAGCAATCGCACGCGTCGAAATTCCAAAAAAGTTCCATGTTCCCAATATGCCCAACTACGACGGGACCGGGGACCCCGACGATCACGTCTCAATTTATAAGCAAAAATTAATGACTATTTCGATCCCAAGAGGGAATCGCGAGGGAGTCATGTGCAAAAGCTTTGGCACGACCCTCGCGGGACCTACACTAACTTGGCTTATGCATTTACCACAGGGTTCCATCACTTCCTTCGCCGACTTAATCAATTCGTTCAAAGTCCAATTCGCTAGCATTCGGCGACTAGAAAAGCAGTCAAGCGACCTATACAGAATCGTGCAAAAGTATGGCGAACCTCTAAGAGATTATCTTAATAGGTACAACAAAGAGAAAGTCGCGATCCCGCATTGTGACGTCCCAACATCGATCGAAGCGTTTCGCCGAGGCCTAGTCAGAGGTAGTGAACTCTATCGCGAATTGACCAAGTACCCATGCCGAAGCTTTGAAGACGTACAAGCCAAAACCATGGCACAAGTTAGACTCAAAGAAGACGAGGAACCCTCCAAAGCAAACAAAAGTCCCGATCGGGTCGACCGAAGGGCATCCTTGAACCATCGGCGCGATCGACGGCACCAACCTTACCCTAAGGGGCAGAGCGACCCTGGTCAGGTAAACAACTCTTATGACATGAACCAGAATTGGAGAAACAACCCCACTCTCCCTCTGAAGCTTCACTCTTACAACTTCAACATCTCCATATCGGAGCTCGTAAAGAGTTTTGACAAATATGGAAAGGAAGTAAGGTGGCCTCGAAAGAGCGACAAACCAGATGCAAAGAAGGACATGAACCGATGGTGCTAGTTCCACGGGGACCACGGACACTCGACGGACGAATGCATAGCCCTTCGCAAGGAAGTCGCAAGGCTCCTCGTACTGGGGCTATTACGCGATGTCATCTCCGACAGAGCCAAAACGACCCTCGATCGAAGGGACCAGGTAACATCCGACAAACCGTCTTCTCCGGTTCCCACTAAAATTGTTAACACCATTTCAGGAGGGTCGAACGTATGTGAAAACACATACTCGGCCTCCAAAAGACACTCTCAAGAAAGCAAAGGCGACAAGCCGATTTAGGCGGAGACAAGACAATTGCAGATCTCCGACACTCCTGCCATTACTTTCGACGACTCGAAAGCCCAAGAGTTAGGCGACCACCACGACGGTTTGGTAATTTCTCTTTCAATTAGCAACTGCCTTATCCATCGTGTTCTAATCGACACAGGTAGCTCCACCAACCCGTTGACACTAGACGCCTTAAAGGGTATGGGTTTAAGCGAGGACGACTTAACTAGAAACTCTACCCTGCTAGTCGGATTCAGCGGGGAAGTTAAATATACCCAAGGCGAGATCGTGTTGACAACGTACGTTGGTGGAGTCAATCAACATGTAAAGTTTTTAATACTCGACTGCCCATCTCCATATAATGCTATCCTTGGCAGATCTTGGATCCATGCCATGAAAGTTGTACCTTCCACTTATCACCAGACCATAAAGTTCCCTACTAAGTGGGGGTACAGGAAATAAGGGGCGACCAACGGGCTGCTAAGGAGTGCTACGTCACTTCAATGAAAGGGGCAGTCGACAAATCTTCCACATAGCAATCACAGTGTGGCGAAGGAACCACGCGATACATCGAATCAGAGATGGAACAACTCGATGAGATCGCGCTGGATCCTTCAAAGCTAACACAAACGGTAAAGGTCGGATCAGATCTAAACGATTCGACCAGAACGTATTTAATTTCCTTTTTACGATCCAATTTTGATTGTTTTGCTTGGTCATACGAAGACATGGTGGGGATCTCCCCAGATATTATTACTCACAAATTGAATGTAGATCCCACATATCCTCCGGTCAAACAGAAAAGGAGAAAGTTTGCACCAGAGCATAACAAAACTATGGACGATGAGGTAAAAAATTTACTCGAGACAGGTAAGATAAGAGAAGTCAAGTACCCCGACTGGTTAGAAAACATCGTCGTGGTTCAAAAGAAGAATGGGAAATGGAGAGTATGCATCGACTTCACAGACCTAAACAAGGCATGTCCAAAAGACTCTTTCCCACTACCACACATTGACGCCATGGTTGACGCGACCGCCAGACACGAAATGCTAACATTCATGGACGTGTTCAATGGATACAACCAAAATCTCATGGACCCTGACGATCAAGAAAAGACAGCGTTCATAACAAGCCAAGGTACGTACTGCTACAAAGTAATGCCTTTTGGGCTAAAAATACAGGGGCCACATATCAGAGGTTGGTGAACAAAATGTTCAAAGACCAGATTGGAGACACCATGGAAGTTTACATCGACGACATGCTCGTCAAATCCAAAGTAGCAAGGGACCACATCGAACACCTGAAAGAAGCATTCGAGGTATTGAAAAGATATAATATGAAACTAAACCCAACTAAATGCTCTTTCGGAGTGTCTTCAGGAAAAAAAATTGGGATACATGGTGACACAAAGAGGGATAGAAGCTAGTCCAAACCAGATAAAGGCTATCGTCAACCTTAGGTCCCCCCGATGTGTCAAGGACGTCCAGAAGTTGACAGGACGGATAGCGGCATTGAACAGATTCATATCAAAGTCTTCGGATAAATGCAAGCTCTTCTACGAGGCCCTTAAAAAGAACAAGTCATTCGACTGGACAGCAACACACGAACAAGCCTTCCAAGATTTAAAGACGTATCTGGCGAGTCCACTCCTGCTAGCTAAACCAAAAGACGACGAACCATTACCACTGTATCTAGCCGTATCAGAATTAGCCGTCAGTGCAGTCCTGACAAGAGAGGAAGACGGTAAACAATCACCGGTCTACTATGTAAGTCGTTCCATACTTCCCGCCGAGACAAGGTACACGTCACTTGTAAACTTAGTCTTGGCATTAGTTATGGCCTCAAACAAGTTAAGACCCTTTTTCGAATCACATGCTATTATTGTGAGAACTAACCATCCCATGAAAGCCATCATGAGGAAACTAGAATTTACAAGATGAATGGCTAAGTGGGCCATAGACCTTAGCGGATTCGACATTGAGGACGAGCCAAGGACGGCGATCAAATCTCAAGCTTTAGCCAATTTTTGTGGCCGATTTCAGCCCTACACTGGAACAAGAAGCCACAAAAGAGGTCGAACAGCTGAAAGTTGAAGAAGACAGGGGCACATGGCAACTCCATACAGACGGAGCGTCGAACGTAAGAGGAGTCGGCCTAGGTATCATACTAAAATCACCACAAGGGGACCATATAGCCCAAGCTGTGAGATGCGAGTGGGATGCGACCAACAATGAAGCAGAATATGAAGCCCTCGTATTCGGGTTAACACTCGGACACGATCTCGCAATCCTAAGCATAGAGGTGACATGCGACTCTCTCCTAATCGTCAACCAAGTGCAAGGTTCGTACGCTGCTAAAGACGACAAAATGATGGCATACCTGGATATCGTCAAAAAATTGGCAAGCAAATTCCAAGCCTTTACCATCCGACAAGTCCCACGTGACCTCAACATACAAGCCGACACTCTAGCAAATCTTGGCTTCGCCCTACATCCTGACGACTTCCACAACATCCCGTTGGCACATATCACCATACCGGCCGTCCCTAAAATCTTCAAAACAGCTAATCCAGATGATATTCAGACGATGAACGAATTACCCTTAGAAGAAGTCGTCTCAGCAGAGGTAGCACTAGTGGAAAAAACCCTTGTTGAGGCGGGCCTTTTGACACTTTTTGAGGCGTACACCGTTCGCCTCAACCAAGGGGGCTGCAATAAGTGGGTAAACTTTTTGAGGCGGGCGTTATACGCCTCAAAAAGGACCTTATTGAGGCGGGCCTCCGAAGCCCGCCTCAACAAGTCCCTCACTTTGGCGCCAAAATGAGGGACTTGTTGAGGCGGGCTTCGGAGGCCCGCCTCAACAATTCGCATTTTCCACCTTTTAGCCCGGATCTGGGTAAGTCCGGGCTAAAAAGCATTGTGTTTAAACAAAAAAAAATTGGACATTTTAGCCCGGATCTCTTCCACATCCGGGCTAAAAAGTCCAATTTTTTGCAAAAAAAAATGCAAAAAAATCCAATCACAGCTGTATACTTTACTAACAAATTCCAACTCGCCTTTCCACCAACAAATTCGTGGCGCTAAACACAACAAAAACACTAGATGCAACAGATGTAATATGAACAGTAAAAAAATAGCACAGGACAGTCCTTCATGCCAAATTTGATACTTTACTACATTTAATAGACGAACAACAGCCTTATTTAACGCACATCACCATCAAACATCAACAAATGCTAACTGAACTTCTTTGTGATTGCGAAGCATCAAGGAGAGGGAAAGAGCAAAACCTATATATAGACCATATACCTACCAAAAACTTCATTCTTGTATTAGAATGAAAATTCGAGCCATGAAAACCAGATAAAGTACAATGACAAAGAAAATGAAAGAATTGACAAAGGGATGACGATGAAGTTAATAAGAGACATCATTGCTTATCCTCTAAACGCTGCAACAAGGATTTGGCGAAGCTTTGTTGCCTGCGTAGAGTGTATACGAAATGAACAAATCAAACAAAGTAAAATATAAACAAATAATAATAAAATTACCAGAAACATAGAGGTAAAAGAAAAATAAGATTATCTGGGATTGCAAACTCCAATATAGCTCAAATTAGTACTGCCAATGTTTGGGACAGTGCAATGTGCTTCCAGATTCTTATTCGTTCTACTCTACTTGATATCTTTCCTTTCTCGTTTTTTGAAAAAGTTGAAAATATAATAGCAGGAATAACAATCTTCAAGATTTGCCTACTAATTCTTTCTTATAGGTGTCCTCTAAAAAGACAGCTATTCTAGCACCATAGAAACAGTAGGCTTAATATCACCAAAGAATCACTATAATGAAGAGCTTTAGCTTGTGTTTAGCAATTGAGACCTCTTGTTTCACTTTGTGTACCACCTACATGTGATTGGCTGATAGAGTTGAACAATAAACTAAAATATCTATATCGAGCAAATAAAGTGAATAAAAAAATCAAATATACCATTCAGGATGAAAGAGATGCAATTGTCATATATTGTAATGTAGACGATATTTACTTGCATGTTTAAAGCCCTTTGAAGAAAAGGAATGACAGATGAGGACAGCAATCCTACATTCTTTCTAAGTCTATTAAAAATACGGAAATGAGGAAATTAACCATACTTGCGCTCAGTAAGCTTTGGGCTAGGACGTGCATACTTCAAATAACCATCCCAAGGAACCTTTTTGAGACCTGCTCTGACTGATATCGAGTCTCTAACCCTGGCATCAGGAACAGCATGAACTCAATTTCTTCATGTAGCTCTACACAAAACTAATATTTGTGGAACTATAAAGTATTACAAGTAGAATACAATAGTAAAAGTTTTAGTTACAAAAATGTAATAAAAATTCTTAACCTCTCTGCAAACTCAATAGGAGTTTCTCCAGGCCTTAAACTCAGGGGTTCCAGATACCACACATCACAAACCACTGCCCACGAGGTCATTAACTGGAGTAGATGCATTGTAAATGATTGCCTGAAAATCAAGATTTACTTAGTATACCCTTGTCTGAAAAAATCAAAGGCATTCAACCTTTAGTGTTTTGCATCTAGCAGAAGTGATGAGTTTATTTTCTTAGAACAATTAACGAAATGACAAACCTATTAAAAAAGTTCTCCAATATCACTTCACTACAGAAGTTACCAAGACATTCAAAGTTATCAACACATTTCATTCCTCTCTTTCGCATGGCTTGAATTTGATTTTTTCCCCTATATTTTTTCTGATTGAAACTGAGTAACCCCTGAAAGATTCAGTTTACAGTATCCAACAAAGTTAGATAGTGTTTGCCTTGTTCCCCTTAATCTCTTTGATACAAGACCAAGTCCTATTTTAAGAACATGAATAAAAACCCATTATGAGTGACATCAGCTGAAGATGAGAAAAATATGGTCCATGGAAGCAGAAGCAGCAATATAGTTCGAACAGAACACATGAAATAACAAACCATTTTCATATTTTCTTTTTCATAGAAAACCATGATTCTTCTAAGCCTAACTTGAGGAACTATACTGCGCTTATATCCACTCCCACTTCCCGCTGCCCTCGCAAGGCATAAATATACAAAAGAAGATATTCTTTCATAAAAAACAATCAGAAAATGCCGGCATAGAAAGGCACATAACTAGGCCATGGAAACATAACTACGAAAATAAGAGCTACAGAAGACCTCACTTTTTACTGTTCCAGAAGGCATCTACAAAAACCTTGTTGTACTTGATCGCAACTGGACGGACAGTGCATCCGAGCTCAAAAGCGCCCTAAAATATGTGATTACACAATTAAAAATTAGTAAACTACACTGATTAAGGGGAACAAGGTATGATGAAAACTAACCAAAAGATTCTGAGGTTTCACATCTCTATGGCAAACACCAGGAATTGTATACATGTACGCTAATCCCCGAAATATTTGTCAAAATAAAGTACACTTGCTTTAAAAGAGCTATATACAACAGATAATTACAGAAGAAAACAAAAAAGCTACAAACAGGGAGAAAGAAGGAAACGTAACATGCTTAGTACCTGATACGTATAAAGTTTAACATAGATAAGTGGCATTCTTTGGTTGATGTTGTTGTAATGCTTAAGTACATTATACAAAGACTGGTACATTATACAAAGCCTGTACTTATCAAAATAATCCAAACAAGTAGAAATTTCGTCTTGGCATTTTATCGAACACCTTACGTGTACCGTTACAATATATGCCTAGACCCCAAATTCCTGGAGATTGAAACTGTAATTTCATAATCCTACCGAACTAAAATTAACAAACCTCATAATCAAACAAATACATCCAAATCTGAACCTTAACCAGTCGTTCCCAATTATTGAAACATGAGGGGGGAAACTTACAAATCTGAACCTTAACCAGGCCTAGATGCTCTATGAGCAAGAGAAACACATAGTAAATAAGCGAAATTTAAGAGAACATAATTATTTTATTTGAAAGTGAAATTAAGATTGTTTAATTAAAAAATACCAATTAGAGGAAAGTAAAAATAAAAAAGAAATAAAGGTAGTGCTCATTAAAAGATGTAGTGTCAGAAATTTACATGAAGAAGTTAAACCACTATGATTATTTCACAAACTAAATCTTGTGATTAGGTCTATAAATTTTGTAGAAATCTTGTCGTGAAGTCAGTGATGAAAATAGCATTGCTGAACTTTCTACATCCAGCAAGGAGAATGTAAACCCATAAATATTTTTAAAAGGCTATCCTGAAGATATCAAAGAGTCAAAAATATGCATCTAATTCTCAAATTATTTATTCCACTGCATGAGATTAACTTATATTGGTAAAGCATTCAACAAAGGTGCAGTGGCAAAGCATTCAACAATCCGATACCCCTCCTATACTGTTGGCAAAACATTCAATAAGAGATCACGAAGTACAGAATATAGTCCAGCATAACTGTTCAAACCATTAAAACAAAGGACAAGAATAAAATCAGTGCATACCCATAGAGAGCTTCCCTTATCACAGGAAGAGGAGGGCGCACTTCATCTCCATTGATAAATGCACATATACAACATTTAAGTTTTCAGCTCTTCAATACTGAAACACAAAAACCTGCAGCTCAGTAGATCACACTTCATGTTGATTCAAAATAAGCACATTCAAACAGGCATATAAGCAGGTACTTGTCAGACCAATTTACAAGCATACATGCAGCTCGGTAGATCGCTTTGTTTTCAGACTCAAAACAGTCTAGAAAAATTGAAAACCATTACAAATTGAGAGAACTCCCATAATTCCACGAGAAGCTCAAAAAGAAGGCAACATACATAATACCTGAACTAAAATCAAACCAAAACGAAAAAACGAACAAAGCAGCGAAAACAGAACATGAGATTTCGTAAATAAGTTAGCCCCAAATCTCTAATCCTATATTTCGTACAATACAATGGTTAATTGAGTTGATAACCCTAAATTCCTAGAAGGCTGTAATCATTAATTCACAACCGTAAAATTTGAAGCCCCAAATCCCTAAATTAAAAACACGACATTTCGCACATATTCAGGACCAAAATCCATTAGCGTTTGGACACAAAATCTCAAAACAAAGCACGCTTACCGTGTTAGTGAAATCGGGAGGCGAGATGGGCGACAGGCTGAAAGCGACGAAGATGCAGAGGAAAAGATGTGATTTCGGCGAGAAGCTTCGGCTGGAATGCCGGGATTGGGCGAGAAGTGTAAGAGAACACCGTTTTGAGGGTGGAGGAGAGATCGGCGATGGAGGAGATGGGAGACAGAGCAAGAGTTATTGGAAAGGGAGTAGAAGTGTGTTCAATGTCGGTTAGTAAGAAAGGGGTCGCCGGTGGTCGGAGTGAGGGAGAGAGAGCGTGAGGAGGGAGTTCGGGGGAGAGATGGAGGCAAAGGAGGGTTAGGGCTGAGAGCTGGTATCGGGGCTGGGAGAAAAGAAAGAGAGGAGAGAGAGAAAGAAAAGAAAAGAAAAGAAAAGAGGGAGAGAGAAAGAAAAGCAAAGAGGAAAAAAATTTGTTGAGGCGGGCTTTAAGAGGCACGCCTCAACAAGCTTTAATTGAGGCGGGCTACTTGGCCCGCCTCAATTAGTTAGAATTAGAGGCGGGCCTTACCCTGGCCCGCCTCTAATACTTTAGCGGGAAATGTTTTTTCGGAAACTTGTTGAGGCGTATATTAATTTGCCCGCCTCAAAAGATGTTTTTGAGGCGTATAAATTAATTATCCTCCTCAAAAACCAAGAAAAGTGATTGCCTAAGTCGTTGTTGAGGTGTTTTGAACTATGTACGCCTCAAAAAGGGTTTTTTCCACTAGTGTAGGCGACTATACAGAAGAAGACTTGGTGGGCGACCAAGACGATTGGACCACGCCTTACATCAAATGGCTCAAAGATGGAATACTCTCAACAGACAAGACAGAAGCCAAAAGATTTAAGGTACAAGCCGTAACTTTTGATCTAACAGATAATGTTCTATTCAAACGATCTGTCACAGGCTTATACCTACGTTGCCTCAAAAAAGTCAAAGTGCAACGCGTCCTACAATCCTTACACGACGGGGAATGTGGAAATCATATCGGAGGACGCAGCCTGTCTGGCAAAGCTCTTAGGACGGGCTACTATTGGCCTACAATGAACAAGGACACGATCAACTACGTCAGAAAATGCGACGCCTGCCAAAGGCAGGCTTCCATCACTCACCAGCCATCAGAGATGCTTCATCCAACTCTAGCACCCTGGCCTTTCATGCGATGGGGGATGGACATTGTCGGAAAACTACCACCAGCATCAGGACAACGCGTTTTTTTCTTGGCCATGACCAATTATTTCTCTAAATGGATAGAAGCCGATGCATATCGAGAGGTAAAAGAAAAACACGTCATCTCATTCATAAAACGTAATATTCTATGCAGATTTGACATCCCTTCAGGAATCGTATGCGATAATGGCTCCCAATTCATCGGTAGCAAGACGCGATCCTTCTGTAACAATGGAACATCCCACTAGTCACGTCCACGCCGAGATATCCACAGTCCAATGGTCAAGCAGAATCCAGCAATAAAATCATCAACAACAATCTCAAAAAATGCCTCATAGGGGCAAAAGGCAAGTGGGCCGACGAGCTCCCCTTGAAACTATGGTCTGACAGGACGACACAAAAAAATGCAACAGGACAGAGCCCCTTCTCACTAGTCTATGGGAGCGAGGCAGTCATCCCCACTGAACTACTCGTCCCAACTGCCAGATATGGACTTCAAACCCCGGAACAAAACGACATCGAATTAACTCACAATCTCGACACCATAGATGAAACCAGAGAGAGAGCCAGAATTCGAATGGTCCAATACCAGCAACAAGTCGCCCGGAGTTATAACAAAAACGTCTGAGATAAAGTCTTCAAGCTAGGAGACTGGGTCTTAAGGAAAACGTTCCAGAACACCAGAGATCCAACCGACGGGAAGCTGGCACCCCAATGGGAAGGGCCTTACCTCATCAAAGAAGTCATCGGAAAAGGAGCATACCGACTAGAAACCAAGGATGGACAACCAATTCCTAGAAGTTGGAACGCGACCCACTTAAAGTTGTATCATTTCTAAACCCTTCTTTCCCTTAAATTTTCTATACATCTATTCGATTACATTAGTTTGAAGTACATCACTAACTTAAGCATCGGAGGGCCGTTGGGTCACCCCCCAACAGTCGTCCCAAGACCTTTCCTTTTTTGTACTCTTAACACAATTTGAACAGGAACGAGAGGCCTCGAAGGCAAACATGACATTCAAACTCAAAAGGATATCCTTACTATATACAAAACAACGCTTACAACACACAAATCGATCGACACACGGGGAGTAGAGAAGCAACATACTACAAACCATTTATGAGACTTGTCCTATCAAAGGTACTCGTCTTTACCCTAACATTACATACGACTCCTCCTCGGATAGACAAAGCATGCTACATTAACATCTATAATTACAGGTTGTCATGACCAAACATTTCGCGTTAATGGCCCAGGCGCGATTGACAAAATCCACCTGCAAAAAAACACACAAGAAAAACACAAGGAATAACATCTTGACCCTCGGTCGCCTCAGGAAGTCCCTTGGATACATCCGCAATGTCTTCTTCAACCGCCTCAGTATCGGCCTCCTCCCTCTGTTCACCTTCTCTAAGGCCCATTAATTTGAAAAGCTCATTGTCCGGATTACCACAGGGACACAAGAGGTCCATATTTGCCCTCGCGTTCTCAATCTTCCAAGAAGAATGAGCCCCCGCGGCATACTCCTCCATCATTTCAATACGAGACTTGAGATAGAAATACGTCCCGACATCGGTGGCGACGTGGGCATCCTTCACACGAACCTCTTCAACACTACCCTCAAGCTCCATGAGCCGGGCTTGCACCTCATCCAACTTCTTCTCGGCTAGTGCTTGCTTGCCCTCAGCAGCCTTAACGCGCCCATTGGCAACCTTTAGTTGACCCTCAACCTCGGCTACCCGCGTATCGGCTCGGTCGCTCAAATCTTGCACATTGGAGAACGCGACGATTGAGTATTGAAGAGCCTGCAAACAAACAATGTAAAAAGACATAAGCAATAAAACAAGAACGCGTGTATTAGCAGAAAAACTTCATACAAGATCTTTCTTCACTTACTCGCCAAGCGGCCGCTCCGGCCTCGTCGATACAATCAATAGGGTACAAGTCGCCAATCTCCTTCTTAGCTTCCGGATCCAAAGTGTGGAGCAACTCTTCCAAGTCTCTTCCCCTCATCATGCCCACCGGAAGCCCTGGAGCACCAGTCACTTTCCTTTTCGCCCCTGAAGTTTTAGACGACGGCGAATCTAAGGCGATGACCCTCGAAAGGACTTTAGCTTCACCTTTTGTCGATGAAGAAGCTCTTGCCGCCAACAGCTTTTGATCCAAGAGACTCTTTCCAGACAAGCGAGCACTTGACCGCGCGCCCCGAGATACTGTCAGGCAAGCACAAACATATAAACATATGGTCACTCCAAAGACCACCCACACGCATACATGAAGGAATGAACAAGTGCCTTTGGTAACAGAAGTGGACGGAGTCGCCATGCTCAGAGGGCTAAGGGTTAGACAATTCACGTTCTTGAACGACCTGTCAGCCTCTGGAAAAGCAAGTAAAACTTCAGTAATCGCGGCGATATTGGATCCCGTCTTCTCTTTTGGACTCGGCATTGAAAATAGACACACGTGAGAAGAAGTTAACAAGACATCAAAACACAAAGTCTCAAAGGCTAATACGATACCTGATGTCCTCCAGACGTCAGCAAGAAAGAGCAGTTGAATCCCCCCTCAAGCGACCTCCTCTCAACAAAGAAAAATAGTGACCTCCATCCGCGATCGTTAACATTGAGATTTAGGGCGATTGGTTCTCTGTCTGACCTAAGGCGCAATTGAAAGCGAGAAGAACCTCAACTACTTAGGCAATACGAATACCAGAGAGCATCAAAGTCAAAATCAACCTCGACACTAGACACCAAAAGATCAACTACCCTAAGGAGATGCCACGCATGTGGCATCACCTGACATGGGGCGAGATTAAGAACAGACAAGAAGTTCCTCACCAAGCTCAAAAAAGGGAAAGAGTGACCTATTCTGAAGGGATACTCAAAAAAGCAAACTCATCCGTCACGACACCAGTCGGCACGTTCTTGGGGCAAAGGGAGGCGAGCAACCGTTTCAGAGGGGAACTGGCCTACTTCTAGAATCGTATCCAACTCCGATTGAGTCAAGGTTCCGGCTAAGGAATCTGCCTGGCTAAGGAGATTCGAGGGGGAGAAATTGCTATCTTTCTTGCCAACACCGAAAGACAAAGCTTTGGACTGCTTTGATCTCGGAAGTGACATTGTTCAGAAAGAAATGGTAGGAAATTCGAAAAAGCTCTTACCTTTGAACCAGAAACCCTTCGTGAGTAAAAATAGGATGGTCAAAAGAAAGGGAAGTGACTGCCATTTATGGGGAAACTGCCCGCTCACGGTCAAACCTGCCCACCAATGGGGAAGCACCACGTCATCGATCCATTATAGTAGAATCAGCAAGAGGGAGATCACGTTCGAAGGAGGCTTTGGAGAAAATCCAACCGTCCCTCAGCAGCTGCTTCCGGCCCAATTCAATTTTTTGGGGCTATTGTTGGGCCTCATCCTTAACGTATCACCACCAGAGCGGCCCAGTGGACGAAGAAGCATTCCCTTCTAGAATGATCGTCTGATTAAGCGACGAGCAAAGATCTCGGCCTCGACGAATCTGAGGAGTTAATGAGCTTTGGATTTTGTGGATTGATATACCGGCCCACACGGCAGTTACAACCAAGATGATTAAACATAAATGTTGTAAGATCGTGGCCGTCTGGTAATCAAAGCCGACGAACTCCGAAGATCACGGATGACAAATGGCTAGTTTAGCTAATCTTTGGAAATTAAATGTGTATATAAGATGATTTAGGATCATTGTAAAGGGGAAGAACTTGACAAAATACGAACTACTATATACTCTTCTCTTGCTTACACTCATCATAACTCTCTAGCTCGGATCCTCATTTTAGTATTGAAGCGATCGACGATTAGATCCTTTGATTCGATCAGTCTCTTATTCGAAGGAGATAAGCTTGTCTTTGTGTCTATTCAATCTTATTTCATCTAGATCTTTGTTTGATTTGGATCATTCGGATATAATCAATATTATTATTGTCTAGTTGCCCTTCTTAAGGCGATTCAGGTCGGTTCGATCTTTTCGCTCCAAAATAGCGGCCATGCTCATCAACAATGTTCTCAATCAACAAGATGTGCAAAAACTTCAATATTGTGAATTCGCAAATGCTAAGTGGTTTGCCCAGGAACTATACATGAGCAAACGAGGGCCGACCCGCCCGGTCCGTCCGACATAAATGGGCGGATATAGTTATTATATTTAGCCAATTTTGCCCGGATAGCCCGGCCCGCCCGTTTATATGGGCGGGATACGGACACAGATAATATCCCATTTAGCCCGGATAGCCCGCCCGGAAGCCCGAATTAAATTTTTAAAAATAAATAAAATAAAATATTTTTATATATAATAAAATTCATAAATATATTATATAAAATAAATAAATATTTATCCCTAAACAACCTAATATTTATACGCATAAGACACTTCAAATTGGCGATGTTGGTTATGACGAGTTTGAGGACGAAGAAGATTCAACTAAGGTGTGATTGTGTGATATATGCACTATGGTGGAGGCAACAAAAACAGACAACCAGCTCCATTTTCTTTTGAAATTTGCTTAATTGTGTAATGTTGTGTTATTTTGTGGGAAATTTATTATGACAAGTTTGTAACAATAACTATGTTTACTGTTTGTAATAAAAAGACATTTTTATGGGTATTGTGCGTTAAATTATATTTGCTATGTTTCGTTTTACGAAAGATTTCTCTTGTCTTGCGGGCTAAATGGGACCCGCGGGCTACCCAGGTCCGGATGTCCGAGCGGATCTGGGAAGCCTCCCCAGCCTGTTTCCTTAGCTTGCCCGGATCCGGCCCGCCCATCCGGGCATGATTTTTGTCCAAAGCCTGGCCCGATTCCCGCCCGGATCCGGGTTTGATCAGGTCTACCTGAAACAGATGTACATGGGAAGCAAGGATCTTCGTGAAATTGATCATTTCACAGCCAAAAAGGACTTCTACAATTTCAAGATGGAAGAGAATGAAGAAGTGAGTGCTTCCCAGACCAGATTTGAAGCAATCACAGCCAACTTGACTACTCACTCCATTTCTGATAAGGAGATCCTTCCTGATGAGAAGATCATCATCATCATTGATGGTCTACCTCATCGTCATGATATGACCAATGCTATTCTGAAAGAGAACCCCAACACCGTCAAACTGACATTCCATGAGGTCTTTAGCAAGATTTAGAAGTATGACAATGAAGAAAAGGTTGGGAGAACTACAGACAAAGGCAAGGGAATTGCCTTGATGGTGGAACAGTTGTGGACATGATTGAAAATGATCGAGAAGATGATGAAGCCTCCGATTATCCTAAGGTTGTCTTACTAACTAAAGTCATGCGTTCCCTCTACTACAAAGGTAGAAACAAGAACGGTGGGAACCATGGTGACAAGTGCGACATCAAAGATATCACCTGTTACAACTGTAACGAGAAGGGTCATTACTCTAGCTCTTCCCTAAAGGAAAGAAACCAAGCAAAACTTATGGGAACAATGACAAGAAGGCTTTTGTTGCTATCTGGGGCGATGAGAATGATGTTGATGGTGAAGACCCTGAAGCATGGGGTGGTGAGATGTATGCCATGGCTCTTGGTGATCCTTTTGAGGAACTTGAGGTAAATCCTGAAGCTTTTCTAAATTCTCTCGTGAATTATGATAAGAAATAATTGATTGCTCTTATAAAGGAAATGTATGCTGAAAATTTAAAAACACAAGAGGAACTTGCCAACTCTGAAGATGAGTGTAGTAGTTTAAAAGAAGAAATGTCTAATACTGCTAGTAGCTCAACTGTTCCTTGTTCTTCATGTGATGCTAATCGTGAGGAACTTCGGAGGTTAAGAAATGAGAAAGTCTCTATGTTAATGAATGAAGTCTCTAACAATACTGATGCAAGTGCTGTAGCTGGTCAAACTAAGCTTGAAGTGCATATGTCCGAGATGAAAGCATATGTTCACAAGATTCATTCCATGATGGTGGAACAAAAAGCTGAAAAGGAAGACATACAGTTTGTCGAGGCTAGGTATGGCATTGGATACACAGGGTCCAAAGCAAAGGAAGATGACCCATCCATTCTTGAACTACGTAAAGCCAGTGACAGGGAACTGCAGGATGCTAAGGAGAAGAATCGCAACCTTGAGGAACGTGTGAAAGTTCTTGAAAGAGGGTTTAATGAGAACCAATCATGGTACACTAGACAACCTGCTCATAAAATGTTTCTCAAGCAGTCCCAAGGAAAACAATCCAATGTTCCTTGCCTAGAGAGACTAAGCAACGCAAGAGTGTTGTGCCTAACAGGAAGTATGTTCAAATGGATCAATTCAAGTTGTGTTGGTATTGTGGGGACAACAGACATTTACAGAGAGACTATCAAAAGAAAAAGAAGTTCTCCAAAGAGCACACAAAGAGAAGGAACAGTGGGAGTAACAATGTGAACTTGAATGATTTCTATGATGATTCACATGTGCATAATCATAATCATGCTAGATCTAGGAAGAAAATTGTTGTCATTGATCATGTTATTCCTAGGGAACAATTGCATTATTTGTCTCGACCAGCTAAGGCTAAGCTTGTCTGGATCGCCAAACCTTAACTTTTTTTGTGCAGATTGAAGTGAGGGGGAACGAGAAGTGGTACATTGACAGTGCTTGTTCATGCCACATGACCAGAAAAGAAGATCAACTCACCTCACTTCACAAACACTCCAAAGGGAGCGTAGCCCTTGGAGACAAGAGATGCAGAGAAATCATAGGAACAGGCAAAACTAAACTAAACTCCAGCATAACGTTAAGAGAGGTAAGTTTAGTTCATGAACTTGGTTTCAGTTTGTTGAGTGTTGCACAACTTTGCGACCAAGGGAACAAAAAGGCAGTCTTTACTTCCCAAGACTGCTATGTCAAGGATCGTGAAACCAAGAACATCATTCTTAGAGGAGTCAGATTCAAGGATGTCTACATTGTTGACAAAGATTTCAAGCCAAAGTAGGTTCTATGCTTTGCGTCTATTGCTGATGAGACGGAACTGTGGCATAGAAGGCTTGGACATGCAAATCTTTGACTGATTCACAAACTGCATGCAAAGGAACATGTTCGTGGACTCCCAAATGTTAGATCTAAGTTACATGGCGTATGTGATGCATGTGTGAAAGGGAAACATACCCGTTCCTCGTTCAAACTGAAGCCTGATGTTACGACCTCTCAACCTCTGGAACTGATCCATATGGATCTCTGTGGTCCCATGAGGATAAAAAGTCATGCAGGGAACAAGTATGTTTTCGTAATTGTCGATGATTATTCTAGATTTATTTGGACAATTTTTCTTTCTTCAAAGTATGAAGTCTTTCCCGCATTCATGACGTTCATCAAGAAGGTGGAAACCAGTCTGGGGAAGAAGCTGAAAGCCATAAGGTCCGATAATGGAATGGAGTTTGAGAACTCCATGTTTCTAAATTTATGTGAGGAACGTGGAGTTTCGCATGATTTCTCCGCGCCTAGGACACCTTTGAAAAATGGCGTTGTGGAACGAAAGAATAAGACTTTGGAAGACATGGCTCAAACTCTTCTCATTGCAAGCAATATTCCAAGGATTTTATGGGCAGAACCTATCAACACCGCGTGCTATATTCTCAATCGTGCCATGCTGCGTCCCCTATTGAATAAAACTGCCTATGAACTAATAAGGGATCACAAGCCCAATATTTTCCACGTGCGTGCTTTTGGATGCAGGTGTTATATTCACAACAATGGGAAGGATAACTTAAGGAAGTTTGACCCACAAAGTGATGAAGGAATCTTTTTGGGATATGCCAAGGCAAACAAGGCTTATAGAGTCTACAACAAGAACACTCACAAAATTCATAAAAGCATCCATGTTGTCTTTGATGAGAACACCAAAGGTGGAAGTATTGATATGGAGACAACGTTCCCTGTTGATAGTTACTCAAGAATGCAAAGAGAGGACTCTGACGATGAAGGAGGTGGTTTCTCCCATCACCGTGGTAAAAGTGGTGAGAACGGTGGTACTAATGCTGGTAGTCACCATCAGTCTCCTCAAGATTTGTCTTGTCCCGATGATTCCTCCAACAACAATGATGACACCAGTAGCTCTACACAAACTACAGATGTCCATTCCACATCTACTGATGATTCAACAACAGTTGAGGCTCCCAACAACACTGAAGTTGTTACCACTGTTCCCTCCGGAACTTCTGGTGGTGTTAACGTTGATGATTCCCTAAGTAATGCTGAAGGAACAGCCCTAATCGAAGATGCCTCACTGCCTTCATATTCGATGGACGACTCTGAGACACAACAAGACGATCCATCCGTTCTCGTGTCAAAGAGTGTTCGAATCCAAAAGGCTCACCCCACTGATAACCTCATCACTCCCTTTGGTGAAAGAGGTTTGCGCTCTAAACTTAACATGTTATGTGCTTTCCATGCTTTTATCTCCCTTGTAGAACCCAAGACCATCAAGGAAGCATTGAAGGAACCTGACTGGATCATATCTATGCAAGAAGAGTTACATCAGTTTGAAGGAACAAAGTTTGGCGTCTCGTTCCTTTGCCCCAAACCAAGCATGCCATTGGCACTCGCTGAGTGTTTAGGAACAAGTTGGATGACTCGGGTGTGGTCACAAGGAACAAGGCAAGGTTGATTGCTCAAGGATACAATCAACAAGAGGGGATAGACTATGATGAGACTTATGCTCCAATGGCTCACATTGAAGCTATTCGTCTTCTCATTGCCTATGTTGCACACAAGGGATTCACATTATACTAAATGGACGTCAAGACAACATTCTTGAATGCATATCTTCAAGAGGAAGTATATGTGAAGCAGTCCCCAGGTTTTGAAGACGTTAATTTTCCCTCTCATGTGTATGCTTTGGATAAGGCCCTGTATGATCTTAAGCAAGCTCCTCGTGCTTGGTATGATAGACTTGCACAATTTCTTCTCTCTAACGGATACCGGCGAGGAACAATTGACAAGACTATGTTCCTTCTGGAATAAGATGGTAAGATTCTAGTTGTTCAAGTTTATGTTGATGATGTTATTTTTGTTTTCACTAACTCTGCTCTTGTAGAGAAGTTCAAAAATCTTATGAGTAGTGAGTTTGAGATGAGTATGATTGGGGAACTGCCATTTTTCCTCGGATTACAAGTCACACAAACAAAGGAAGGAATGAAGATTCATCAACAAAAATACATCAAGGAGTTTTTGAAGAAATATGGTATGGATTCCGCAAAACTCATTGTGACTCCTATTTCTCCTAACACTCGCTTGGATGCAGACTTGAATGAAACAACAGTTGATCCCACAATGTATAGCAGAATGATTGGTTCTCTCCTCTATCTCTCGGCCAGATATTCTGTTTAGTGTATGTCTTTGTGCCAGATTTCAAGCCAATCCTAAAGACTCACACTTGAAAGAAGTGAAGCGGATCTTTCGATACCTCAAAGGAATGGACCATCTCTGTCTTTGGTATCCCAAGAATTATGACTTTAACATTGATGGATTCACTGATGCTGACTTTGATGGGCACGTAATTGATCGCAAAAGAACCTCATGAACAACACAGTTCCTTGGTCCCTGTCTTGTCTCATGGGGTTCCAAGAAGCAAAACTCTGTGGCCCTTTCCACTGTAGAAGCTGAGTATGTTGTTGCAGCAAGTTGTTATGCTCAGGTATTGTGGTTAAAGCAACAACTGGAAGATTTTGGTATGTCTATTGGCATCGTTCCTATCATGTGTGATAATACTAGTGCTATTAACATTTCAAAAAATCCAGTTCATCATTAACGTACTAAGAACATTGACATTTGTCATCATTTTCTTTGTGATAATGTTGACATTGGTCTCATCAGGATGAAACATTGCAGATCTGAAAATCAAGTGGTTGATATCTTCACCAAGGCACTAGAAAAAGGCCCTTTCGAGCATCTTCGGTTGCTCCTTGGCATGATCTCTCTGAATTGAGGAATTCCACATCCACTATTCCCTCAATGCTTGGCTAATTTGATCACATACCTCATGAAGTATTTTACTTAAGTGCTTCTCTTGATCTTGTTATTTCATGATTTTCGTGTGTTAGAATTGCTTAGTCTTAGGATCTTACATCTTTGTCTTTTGATTTGTGTTGAATTACTTGATTGCATGCTAACATCTTATTTGAGACCCAAAATGACCGATTTGATGATTTGATCCCTTACTATGAGCCCACATGATAATCGGTTGTACAACCTACCTTAGTCTTGATTCAGGTAAACGTTCCCTATGATCCTTCTTTGTTAAACTATTTACGGGGAATAATTATCTGAGTTGTATTTGTTCCTACCATATGTTTGGATATACTATATTTTGTGTGAACCCAACTTTGAAATATCTAGACAAGCCTCGCAAACACTCTTGGTCTCAAGGGGAACGAAGATTGCTGCTCAGATTATGGGGGGACAATGTGAATAGAACGTTGAATTTGAATCAGTGGCTGACATTAATGAAGTTGCAGGTGAATGTTGAAATGACTAGTTGTGAGATTTGACAACTCTGTTGCATGAACGCCGACGCAGTAAACGAAATAAAAAAAGTGCAAAGTGTCGTTATAAGATCCTTGTTGAAAAAGTGTAAAAAAAGGGAACGGGTACAATTACTGCAAAGAAATCTGTTGGCAAAGGAAAGTCAAGGGGTAGCTCAGTTCAGCATTAGATTCTGACTGAGCTCAAACAGTTGAACATCACGATGAAGCTGCTCTTGGATCATTTCTTGAGCAAAGATGAAGAAGTTGCTGAAGACCTTGAGACTTGAGTGTTCCTCATCACTATCTAGCCCGTCTTTCCCTTTGTTCTTGCTTTTTAATGTTTTTATGCCTTTTGAGTAGTTTTCCCTTTTCTTTTGACTTTGTTTGTCTAAGTTCCTTAGCTTTGTACTTCTTTCATGCTTAATGAATGAACTGCTTTGTCATGATTTGCACCTTAGTTGATTACTTTATGCTCTTTCTGTGATCTTTTGATGATGCCAAAAGAGGGAAGTGTGGACAATGTGTGATGAACTCAATAAAGAGTTGATAACAGAAGCTAGTACTAAGGAGAATTTTAACGCTACTTGAAGGTAAATCTTTCTATGAACCTTCTGATGGGAAACTTTGTCAATACTTTGATCATTGAATATGTTCGACGAGATGTAATTGACTTCTTACTTGACTGTTTTCAACTTGCACATTTTTTAAGGAGTTTGTCATCACCAAAAAGGGGGAAATTGTTGGAAGGATGATGTTCCCTCTAGTTTTGATGATGATAAACTCAAATGTACTTGATGGTTTTATTGTGACTATGAGTTTCAGGAACGAAGTGATAGAAAAGGAACGATGAAAACCAAGTAAGGAATCAAAACAGAGACTACAAGGAACAAAGAAGTCAACAATGGAACAACGCCCTTGAGTCAACAAGAGAGAAGAGATGCGTGTTTATAAAGAAGAAAATCGAAGGGAACAACGCCAAGGAACGATGAGACGCGCGCTCTGTTGGCCTTGCAATTTGCCGAATCCTCTATATTTGGAAAGAAATCTTTTGGAATCAACTTGGGCCGCAAGGAAGAAGTTGGTTGGAGATTTTGCTGTTAGGAAAGATTGTAAAAGATTATTTAGGATTATTTTATTTATTTTCTGATGCGAACAACCCCTGGGCGATGTCGCGATATAGGATCTTGACTCCTCAAGCTAGGTTGAATCTTCTCCTCCGTAGCCAAAGTGATGGCTTTCCTAGGGTTAAAGAGATAACCCTTCCTAACGCGTCAAAGAGATGACGAAGAGGTCAAAGAGATGACCTTGAGTACCGAAGAGACGGTGAATGGTTTGCTCGAAGCGACGAGCTACGGGATAGGTTGATCCGGAGATCGAAGGGTTGACGTTAGGATTCAAGGAAGGAGCGTACTCAACTTCTAAGGAGCGAACTCAACTTGTAAACTAAAATCCAACGTAAAGAATACAAACTAGGATTTCAAGTGTTTAAATAGGTCAAATAAAAATAACATAAAATAATATTAAAATTGTTCAGCAAACGAAGAGACGACGAAGCGAAAACGCTGACGTGGGCCGCGACTCGGTCTAGAACTCGGCCGAGTTCTGGGCCGAGTTGTTGTCTGTAAATGCACTCGAGCAGAGACGGAAAAATCACCGACAACTCGGTCCAGAACTCGGTCGAGTTCTGGACCGAGTTCTTCACTGTAGCAACAACTCGGTCCAGAACTCGATCGAGTTCTGGGCCGAGTTCTTCACTGTAGCAACAACTCGGTCCAGAACTCGGTCGAGTTCTGGGCCGAGTTCTTCACTGTTGCTCCGCTTCCGCGAACTCGTCGTCTTCGTCTTCTTGGTGGGGTCGATTAGGACGAGGCCCCACCTAAGCCTTCATAGGTCACGAGGAGGACCCATTTAGGACTAGATGAACCCGTATCACTTGCGTAAGCCCGTGAGACTAAGGAGTGTGTGGCTCGTTCCATGGCTCTGGCGCGGCTCTTGTCATCGGACCAGCCGAGCGCAACTTCATTGCATCCTCTTCGTCCTGCGCCGTCATCAAGGGAGTTATGGAGCTATCAATCTCCCCTTCTTGGCTGCGAAGCGTCCTCGCTTCGTCCTCGTCGTCAAAAGCAGGAGGAGTATAAGGAGCAAGGTCAGCGACGTTGAACGTCGGGTGCGCGCCATAGTCATCGGGTAACTCCAAGCGATAGGCATTGGTCCCAAGGCGTTGTAGTACCTGGAAAGGGCCATCACCTCGCGCGTCCAGTTTGTGGCGTCGCTTCAATGGAAAGCGTTCCTTGCGCAAATGCAGCCACACCAAGTCGTCGGGCTCATAAGCAACCGGGCGGCGATTTTTGTTGCGTTGGGCAGCTACTTGCTCGGATCTCCGCTCCAGCTGTTGTCTCGTCCGTTCATGGAGGGCCTTGACCTGGTCCGCACGCTCCATGCCCTTCAAGCTTTCCTTTTCCTTCAATGGCCGTGGTATGAGATCCAACGGGGTGAGCGGATTGAGGCCGTAGACCACCTGGAAGGGAGTCCGCTGTGTCGCCGAATGCACCGACCTGTTATAAGCAAATTCAACAAAAGGCAAGCACTCTTCCCACTTGCGGAGGTTAGACTTTAACATAGGACGCAATAGAGCACCCAAAGTCCTATTAGTAACCTCTGTTTGGCCATCAGTCTGGGGGTGATAACTAGTAGAGAACAACAACTTAGTCCCCAATTTGGCCCATAAAGATTTCCAGAAATAACTCACAAATTTGGCATCACGATCAGACACTATACTCCTAGGAATACCATGCAGCTTAACAACATGCTCAAAAAATAATGAAGCGATCTCAGAAGCATTGTTAGTAGTCTTGCATGCAATGAAATGAGCCATCTTAGAAAACCTATCAACTACCACAAATATCGAGTCCCTCCCCTTCTTAGACATGGGTAACCCAGTGATAAAATCCATACTAATATCTTTCCATGGAACATCCGGAATAGGCAAAGGGGTATACAATCCTTGGGGACTCGATCTAGACTTAGCATGCACACAAGTAACACAAGCCTTGTAAAAACGTGTAACATGATGCAACATTTTAGGCCAATAGAAATGTTCCTTTAATGCAGCCAAGGTTTTAGGGATACCAAAATGACCCCTACCCTCATGGGCTTCCTGAATGAGTAACCTACGCATAGATGTTTTAGGGATGCAAAGTTTCCCTGCCTTGAAAAGGTAGCCATTATCAATATAGAACCCATTAGACTCTCCAATGTTCATGCATGTTTTAAAAATTTTAGCAAAGTCAACGTCATGCATATAGACATCTTTAATCAAAGAGAAGCCTAAGATAGAAGCATCAAGGTGGGTAAGTAATACATACCTGCGCGAAAGGGCGTCAGCAACCACATTCTCTTTGCCCTTCTTGTATTTGACCACGTAGGGGAAGGTCTCCATGAATTCCACCCAGCGGGCATGGCGGCGGTTGAGGTTGTGCTGACTCTTCAAATACTTCAACGCCTCATGGTCTGAGTGAATGACGAACTCCTTGGGCCATAGGTAGTGTTGCCAAGTCTTCAACACCCGAATAAGAGCATAGAGCTCCTTGTCGTACGTGGGGTAGTTGAGCTGGGCGCCGGTGAGTTTCTCGCTGAAGTATGCAATGGGGCGCCTATCCTGCAGCAAAACTCCTCCAATTCCGTGATGAGAAGCATCACACTCCACCTCAAAGGTCTTGGAGAAGTCCGGTAATTTCAACAAGGGAGCGTTGCACAATCGGTCCTTCAAAGTGATGAAGGCGGTCTCATGTGCGGTCGTCCACTCAATAGACGTTGCCTTCTTTGTAAGCTTATGAAGCGGGGCTGCAATGGTGGAGAAATCACGCACAAAGCGGCGATAGAAGCCAGCCAAGCCCAAAAAGGACCGCACCATGGTTGGTGTAGTAGGGCGTGGCCAATCTTGTATGGCGCGAACCTTTTCCTGGTCAACCTGCAGCCCATCCTTGCACACCACAAAACCAAGAAAAACCGTGGAATCCGAGCAAAAAGAACATTTACTCAGGTTAGCATAAAGTTTATCCCGTCTAAGACACTCTAAGACCTTCCTAAGATGCTCAACATGCTCATCCAAAGACCTGCTGTAAACAAGGATATCATCAAAGTAGACAACCACAAATTTCCCTAAGTAAGCACGTAACACATGGTTCATCAACCGCATAAAAGTACTAGGGGCATTGGTCAAACCAAAAGGCATAACCAACCACTCATACAAGCCATACTTAGTTGTAAATGCAGTTTTCCACTCATCACCCTCATGCATCCGAATTTGATGATACCCGCTCTTAAGATCAATTTTGGAAAATAGGGTAGCACCAGACAATTCATCAAGCATATCATCAAGTCTAGGAATAGGGTGTCGATACTTTACCATAATTTGGTTGATCGCCCGACAATCAACACACATGCGCCAACTACCATCCTTCTTGGGCACAAGAATGACCGGCATGGCACAGGGGCTCAAACTCTCTCGGACGTGGCCCTTATCCATCAACTCTTGGACTTGGCGCTGCAATTCCTTTGTCTCCTCTGGACTCGCGCGGTATGCAGCGCGGTTAGGAAGAGAGGCGCCAGGGACAAATTCGATTTGATGCTCAATACCACGAATGGGTGGTAATCCTTCGGGCAGCTCCGCGGGCATCACATCTTCAAATTCCTGCAAAAGAGAAGACACTGCAGGGGGTAAATCAACAAGATCTTTAACATTTAAAAGACACGCGAAAGGAACAAGTAAAAAGCAAGGAAGTCTTCCCTAAATGATTGGAGTGACATCCCGGGACCGAGCCAAAAGAAGGCGGTTTTCACACGAGCCTTGGATGCCAGCCTTGGGTGCTGATTTTTGGGGGGTGTCACGGCCGGCCTTCTCCTTGGCTTGTTCAAGGGCCTTGACGCGGTTCCTTTCAACGTGATCCTGCATAATCTCCTGAGGGCTCATAGGAAGCAATGTCACCTTCCTCCCATTGTGCATGAAGACGTAGTTGTTGAGAAAACCATCATGAAGGGCACGCTTGTCGAATTGCCAAGGACGCCCTAAGAGAAGATGGGTGGCATCCATGGGAACGACGTCACAAAGCACAGAATCATTGTAATGGCCAATGCTGAAATTCATAGTGCACTGACGCTTAACAACATTGGAGTCATCACCCTCGGAGATCCATTGTAGGCTATAAGGCTGGGGGTGCGGAGTTGTGTCGAACTTGAAGTGCGTGATCACCTTCTCATTGATGATATTGCAACAACTTCCACCATCTATAATGACACTCAAAGAAGCACCCTGGACCGCGCATTTAGTATGAAATAAATTTTCACGTTGGTCAAGTAAGGTACCTTCTTTGGCGGTAAGAACACGGCGAGTGACCAGGCTAAGGGGCACGTTGCCTTGAGCGTCCATAGGGCTGCAAATATACCCATCCAACTTCTCTGCTTCCTCGTCCTGGTCGTACGAATCAAACACTGGAGGGCTGTCCGGGGTGTCATCGTCAAAGGACTCGTATCCGGTGAGGGCTGAGAAGAGGACTCGCTTGTTGTTGGGGCAGTCCCGTTGTAATTGGCCATGCCCTTGGCACTTATAACAGACCTTGTCACGCGCCCGTTCATCTGAGGGCGGTGCACGCCGCTGCAGTGGCTCGTTGATGCGCGCCGAGGTGTTGCTCGGCCGAGTGATCGGCGCCGGTGGTGTAATCGCGGGAGCGGACTGCGAAGAGGGGCGCATATTAGAAGGAAAAGAACCAGACGAGTTAGAGGGGGCATACCTGGAATTGGTGCGGGACCAAGACGCTCGCTTAGCCGCTTGAGCCTGTGTCCATATCTCTTGTGCCGTATGAGCGCACTTTTGGAGATCCGGAATATTAAGCACCCTGAGTTGGTTGCGAATGGGCTCATGCAGGCCACGAAGGAACATACTCTGAAAGTCCTCGTCAGTGTGATGGATACCTGCCTTATGGGACAACTCTTCAAGTTCAGCATAGAAGTCAATGGGAGAGCGATTACCTTGAGAAGCGAGTTGTATCTTAAGGCGCATTTCGGAAGTAAAGTCCTCGGGGACATACTTCTTCCTCATGATCCGCATAAGCTGGCGCCAAGAAGTGATTGGAGGCTCGCGGTAATGCACACGGTCAGCGCAGAAGCGATGCCACCAGGCCTTGGCGGCGCCGTCGAAGTGTAGAGCGGCGGTAGCAACCCGTTCCTCATCCGGGTATTGGTAGTGGTTCAAAACATACTCCATAGACTGCTGCCAATCAAGAAATTTAAGAGGATCAAATTCACCAGAAAAGGTAGGGAGTTTTACCTTAATGCCAGGGCGCCGTGGGCCCTGTCGACCGGGACTCGGGCGACGCCGGTCTCGTGAGTGGCGGCGGTAGCCGCGTCGCGTAGGGCGCAACTCCTCGTGGCGTTCCATCTCATATGCCTCGTGATCATCAAGGTTGTCCCGGGAATGGTCGGAGCTACGATCATCAGCATCATCATCACGCTCGGACTCGGAATCGTCATACCGGTCGTGTTGCCGACCTCGGGTCCGTCGGTTCTTGGTGTTGACATACGGGAGGGGATCCTTGGAAACGTGAACACTACGACGTGAGCGATTCGACGTGTAATCGTCCGCCCCCTGAGCAAAGGTGGGGTTGTACCGGACGTGGGAGTCGCCACGCCTGGTGGGGTATCCTGCAATTTGCGAACGAAGGCGATCCTGCGTTGTAGACAAAACACCCTTCCCCTTGCGGTCTCGTGGCTGGCTTGTGGAGGCCGTAGGATTCAGCAAGGGATCAGCGGTGGGCAGCGTCAAGGTGCTCAAGGCCCGACGAAGGTGAGCGAGTTCAGCAACTTGCTCAGCATTTGAAGCGTGCAAGTTGTCAATCTCAGCGTGAAGGGAGTCGATGTGGTCCGACGTGGAGTCCTCGACGATGGGTCCAGGGCTGCGGTGGCCCGTAGAACGAGAGGTGCGTGTGGTTGGCACGTCCATAGAACCTATACGCAGCATACACCACAAGAAGTAAGTTGCACCAAGCAAAAGAAACAAGTCCAAGCCAAGTCCTTGTCTCAAAAGTGACCCAAGAAATTTTCCGCAGGGCGTACTAATTTGGGTTGCTCGTGAGGAGGGAGAGGCTTGAACGTAAGGCAAGAAAACAAGAGCTAGCAATTCAAATCCCAAACAACACACAAGTTTCCAAGTGCAAGCAAATCAAATCAAGTTTCTCAGGGTTAATCACAAGAGAGTTGACAATTTCTAATTGCCCTTGTTTTACTCCGAGTTGCATAGAGACATGGAAGATGAGAAGATGGAGTATGACCGTATGGTGCGTTATCTGCCTAATTTTTGAATGCTTCCGTCTTCCCAACCCTTTTTTTTGATTGATGGAAGGTGAGAATAGTATGTTTGTTTTCGATTTTTGTACGGTCAAGCCTTTTGTTTTTTTTTTTGTTTTTTTGACTTGATATGATTGCGAATCAAGCAAGAAAGAACCACACAAAGCGAGTGCAGGAAGAGAAAGAAGAGACAAGCAACTAGCAGGGAAGAAATCAACAACTAATCTAGCAATTAAACCAAAGATGAAGCAAGATGAGATCAACAAGAACAAGGAAACAAATATGCAATCAAAGGAAACAAGAATTGCTAGAGGGTATATTGTAGGAGTGGGGAACAAGTAAACAAAACCTAGATGAAATTAGGGTTTGGTCGTGAAGGTGAAGGAGGCGGCGGCGGATGGTGGTGGTGGTGTTTGACGTTGGTGGTGGGGATCGGCGGTGGTGGCGAACGGTGGTGGTGGGGATCGGCGGTGGTTGCGAACGGTGGTGGTGGGGATCGGCGGTGGTTGCGAACGGTGGTGGTGGTGGTAGAAAAAAAATTCTAGGATTTGCTAGCGGAAAAATTTCAAGAATCACAAAAGAGAGAAGAATAAACTTAGCTTGGAAAAGGCTCTGATGCCAGTTGATGCGAACAACCCCTGGGCGATGTCGCGATGTAGGATCTTGACTCCTCAAGCTAGGTTGAATCTTTTCCTCCGTAGCCAAAGTGATGGCTTTCCTAGGGTTAAAGAGATAACCCTTCCTAACGCGTCAAAGAGATGACGAAGAGGTCAAAGAGATGACCTTGAGTACCGAAGAGACGGTGAATGGTTTGTTCGAAGCGACGAGCTACGGGATAGGTTGATCCGGAGATCGAAGGGTTGACGTTAGGATTCAAGGAAGGAGCGTACTCAACTTCTAAGGAGCGAACTCAACTTGTAAACTAAAATCCAACGTAAAGAATACAAACTAGGGTTTCAAGTGTTTAAATAGGTCAAATAAAAATAACATAAAATAATATTAAAATTGTTCAGCAAACGAAGAGACGACGAAGCGAAAACGCTGACGCGGGCCGCGACTCGGTCCAGAACTCGGCCGAGTTCTGGGCCGAGTTGTTGTCTGTAAATGCACTCGAGCAGCAACGAAAAAATGCCGACAACTCGGTCCAGAACTCGGTCGAGTTCTGGGCCGAGTTCTTCACTGTAGCAACAACTCGGTCCTTCAACTCGGTCGAGTTCTGGGCCGAGTTCTTCACTGTTGCTCCGCTTCCGCGAACTCGTCGTCTTCGTCTTCTTGGTGGGGTCGATTAGGACGAGGCCCCACCTAAGCCTTCATAGGTCACGAGGAGGACCCATTTAGGACTAGATGAACCCGTATCACTTGCGTAAGCCCGTGAGACTAAGGAGTGTGTGGCTCGTTCCATGGCTCTGGCGCGGGCTCTTGTCATCGGACCAGCCGAGCGCAACTTCATTGCGTCCTCTTCGTCCTGCGCCGTCATCAAGGGAGTTATGGAGCTATCATTTTCCCTAAGTGAAATTAGGGTAAATCAATAGGATATCTTAGATTATAAGTAAAGGAAGTTGAGAACTTCATTTGGACACACGACTACAACATTCCCAGAGAGCTTGAGCATTCAGTGAAAAAGAAGAGAAGAGAAGAAACACTTGCAAGTACGAAGCTTTGGTAAGTCGAGTACTTGATAGGGTTTTGGGTGTCTTAGGTGTTGTTAGGAATGTTATAATAAGAAGTCTAGATATCTAGGAGTAAACTAGGTTGAGATAAGACTTGCTTGATTGTAATTTCAGGATTAATAACACAAGTAGACATTTGAAATCCTATTAGGGAAACCTAGAGGTAGAGGTTTTTCTCAGTCAACTAGTTGGTTGATTGAGTTTTTCTCTTTAAGGAATGTTGCTATTATTACTCTGTTTTCTGTCTTTATATTCTGCTGCCTAAGAAACAGTTCTACCGTTCCTTGTACTAACACACTCGATTCTACAGTTAATGTCACTAGCCTTCACTCTCCCCAAATAAAAAAGAAAGTAATTGGGCCTTCTCTCAAGGCCATTTTCAAGCGTGGGCCCAATCGCTATTGGGTTTGAAAACGCAAAAAAAAAGGCTCCTGCAGCTAGGGGTAAGCAAACGGATATATCCGATCCGATCCGGTATACCGGATATCCGGTTTAAAAAATTTACAAAACCCCGATCTGTATCCGGTCCGTTTTGAAACGGATATCCGGTAAAAAAGACCCGGATCGGATCGGATATCTGAGCTGGATATCCGAATTATCCGGTTACTACAAATCTATTAAAAATAAATCAATATATTCATTTTTTAAATTCAAAAGTAATAAATTGTAAATTAAGAAATAAAATTTGTAGGTTGTTTCTTAATTTGTTCGTACGATTTAAATTATATACACACTTATTATTCATATGAAAACATATTTACACTATTTTACTTGGACAACAATATAAATATGTGATTAAGGATGTAAAATTTATTAATATATTACTCAATATATTAGTTATAATAAACAAATTTATGATTATAAATATTATATGAATAGTATCGGATATTTTCGGATATCCAGTAAGCTAAATATCTCGATCCGTATCTGGTTCAAGTATCCGGCAAAATCACCCGGATCGGATCGGATACGGATAAAAACTTAAAGGATATTTTTGGATACGGATTTTTAGAATACGGATTTTCGGATCGGATCAGCCGCATCGGATATATTTGCTCACCCCTACCTGCAGCGCGTGCATAAGCCTAATGGTCACTTTCCCGCTCTTTACCACATCTAAATTTTGAAAGGCATCGCGTGTCGTCCTCTCAGAGTCTCGCTCATTTCAAAACTATCAGAAGTCGAACAAACGACAGAGAGCGGGAAGAAGAAATCTGTAGCAAACCGTTCCAAAAAAAGATTAATTTTAGAACAGTAAGAAGAGAGCAAGGGATATGGCGACGCACATAGGAATCATGGATTCTGCCTACTTCGTTGGGAGAGCTGATATTCTTTCATGGATCAATTCCACTCTCCATCTCAATATCTCTAAAGTCGAAGAGGTTTCCCTTTTCTATTTTTTCTCTTTGATATTTGGTTCTGATAATTGGATCTGGTGAGTAACTTGGATTTGAATGGAATTTTTTTGCGTTGGCAGGCTGCCTCAGGTGCGATTCAGTGTCAATTGATGGATGCGGTGCACCCAGGGGCTGTGCCAAGTCAGAGTACGACATGATTATGAATTACAAGGTTCTTCAAGACGTTTTCAACAAGCTCAAGATTACCAAGGTCCTCTCTCTCTTTCTGTTTTCTATTCCTTTCCTTTTTGTTAGGTTAAATGCAATGAAGCCTTGTTGAGAACAATTTTGTTGATGCTTGATTTGCAGCATATTGACGTGAATGAGCTTATAAAGAAGCGGCCCTTGGATAACCTGGAGTTTATGCAGTGGATGAAGAGATACTGCGATTCTGTCAATGGCGGCCTAAACAAGTAATCATCGAAATTTTCCGTTTTTCTATGTCTCAATTTCTGATTGCACAAACTGGCTACGCCAAGTGCTTGATTTTACCAAATTCTGGTAACATTTATGATTTAATCTTGCATTGATCTTAATTGTTGTAAGTTTCCGATACCATTTGGTAGTGCATATTAGGAACTTAAATTTGTTTGCGCAGTGTCTTGTTCGTCTCTAATTTGAAATTCTTTCCAGTCGTACAACTCAGAAGAAATTCGTATTTTCACGCACAGAAATTGGGGCTTGATATTGTTATTGTATACACATTTGGATTGCTTTTTATCGTCAATATGCTAAATGGAGCTCGTTGTTAGGATTCAAACGCGGTAACGAATAGAAAACGAAGCAAAGAACACAACAATTGTTAACCCAGTTCGTCAAGAATTGACTACGTCTGGAGGCACTACCAAGTCAGGATATTTCTCTCTCAATATTATGATGACAACTTACAACGACTTGAAATTACAATTGATCAACTACGGTTTAAATAACAACACGGACAAAAACTAGAAAAGCCCACAAAACACAACACTGAAATCGGCCCATCTAACTCCCGAAAAAGGTCTCGCACAGTTAACAAACCGTGCCGTTAACCGTGCCATTTATTCAAGAGCAATTCCGAGATCTGGCACGGTTAGCAAACCGTGCCATTAACCGTGCTCGCTTTTAAGCTTCCTTCTGTGGTTCCTGCACGGTCTGTAGACCGTGCCACTAACCGTGCGAGCCTTTACGCGTCCGTCCTTCGCTTCAGGCTCCATAACCCCAACAATCTCCCACCTGGAGACTGACTCCAATCATAATCGTCCTCCTCATCAACCCATAGCTGGTAGTAGTGCCAAGCCTTCAACTCAGTTACCAAGGTCAGTTGAAGCCATACAAAGCTTCAACTTCTCTAAGGTCACAACCTTAGTCAGCATGTCTGCAGGATTCTTAGTTTCACGAATCTTCATCAACTGCAAGACCTTCCTTTCCAAGAGATGCCGTATGTAGTGATACTTCAACTCTATGTGCTTAGTCCTCGAATGAAACGCTGGGTTGTTCGCCAAGTGGATGGCACTCTGACTATCACTGTATAGAATGCTGTCCCCTTGCTCCTTCCCCAATTCACGCAAGAAATTCTGCAACCATACCATCTCCTTGCTAGCCTCAGTCACTGCAACATACTCAGCTTCTGCAATAGACAAAGCTATAACTTTCTGCAACTTAGAAGCCCAAGAGACCGCAGTACCACCCAATGTAAAGACATACCCGGTTGTACTCCTTCTCTTGTCGAGATCACTTGATGCCAAGTCTGCATCCACATATCCTGCCAACACGACTTCCTCGTCTTCAAAGCACAAGGCTTGCTCTACGGTACCTCTCAAGTATCTAAGGATCCATTTCACAGCTTCCCAATGCTCCTTCCCTGGGTTCCCCATAAAAGCGACTAACCACTCCCACTGCATGTGCAATGTCCGGCCTTGTACACACCATTGCATACATCAAACTGCCAATCGCTGAAGCATAAGGAGTCCTTTGCATCTGCACACGCTCTTCTTCACTCTTAGGTGAGTCCCTATTAGATAGCTTGAAATGGCTACCCAAAGGGACTTTGGCTGGCTTTGCATCCTGCATACTGAATCTCTTCAAGACCTTCTTGATATACTCAGCCTGCGACAAATACAACTTTCCAGCCTTCCTATCTCGATCAATCCGCATACCCAGAATTTTCTTGGCCTCTCCAAGGTCCTTCATAGCAAACCGTTCAGACAACTGCTCCTTCAACTTGCTCACTTCTCGAGCACTCGAGCCTGCTATCAGCATGTCATCAACATATAGCAGCAATATGATGTAGCCGTTGTCAAACTTCTTGAAGTAGCAACAATGGTCAGCTTCACTCTTCACGAACTCAATTTCATGCATGAATCCATCAAACTTCTTGTACCACTGCCTCGGTGCTTGTTTCAGACCATACAAGCTCTTGTTCAACTTGCACACAAGCTCAGCGTTACCCTTTGACACATAGCCCTCAGGTTGCTTCATGTAGATGTCTTCATCTAAGTCTCCATGAAGGAAGGTCGTTTTTACATCAATCTGCTGCAACTCTAGGTTCTCTGCAGCCACCATACTCAACACTAGACGTATAGTAGTTAGTTTCACAATAGGAGTAAAAACGTCAGTATAGTCAATATCATATTTCTGCTGAAATCCCTTCACAACTAGCTCCCAGGTTCCGTTGGTCATCAACGAATCCATCTCATCATCCATGGCGAGCTTCCATTTGCTCACATCTTCTCCACGAGATGTCTCTGCATAATACTCTGGCTCACCACCATCAGTCAACAACATATAGTAGTTGGACGGCGAATATCTATCAGGCGATCCACGCTCTCTAGTGGACCTTCGCAGCGGAATCACTGGGGTACTCGGCTCCTCCTCAATCACGGCCTCCTGGTCACTTCGAACCGCCTTGCTCCCACCCGAGTTTGAGATATCCAACTCCACAACCTCAGGTTCAGAACTCGTTGTTTCTGATGCACCCAGACTATCCTTGTACATCTCCTGCTCATTGAACACGACGTCTCGACTGCGAATAACCTTTCTGCTCTGCTCATCCCAGAACCGGTATCCGAAATCATCCCCACCATATCCAATAAACGTGCACTTGACAGACTTTGCATCCAGCTTGCTTCTCTCAACAGGAGCAATATGAACATATGAAACGCACCCAAATATGCAAAGAAATGACAAATTTACCTCTTTGCGGCTCCAAGCCTCATCTAGGATCCCATTCTCCAAGGGAGTTGATGGCCCTCGGTTGATCAAGAATGCAGCAGTGTTGACTGCATCCGCCCAGAACATCTTTGGAAGCCCACACTTCAGCCTCATGCTTCTAGCACGTTCATTCAGGGTCTTGTTCATACGTTCAGCGACGTCGTTCTCTTGAGGGGTTCCTTTCAAGGTTTTCTCCATGCAAATTCCATTCTCAGCACAGAACTCCTTGAACTCACGAAGCTCATACTCCCCACCATTATCATATCTCAAACACTTCACTTTAAGACCTATCTCAGTCTCTACTAGAGCCTTCCACTTTCTGAAGGTGTCAAATGCATCAGACTTTTGCTTCAGAAAATAGACCCATACCTTTCTTGTAGCATCGTCAATGAAGATCATGTAGTATGACGCTCCACCCAGAGATGTCACAAGTGTTGGTCCCCACAAGTCACTGTGGATCAACTCCAACTTCTGCTTCTTCAAGGTTTTGCCACCCTTCGCAAAGCTCACCCTTTTCTGCTTCCCGAGCACGCAGTCTTCACACAATCCGATCTCAACGGACTTGAGACCTGGCAGCAAACCCTTCGAGCATAGCACCTTCATCTCTTTCTGACTCATGTGGCCCAGACGACAGTGCCACAAGTCTGCATCACAGTTTACTCCTGCAATGGCAATGCTATCACGGACGTTGCTCGTCATGTACAGCGTCCCCTCTTCTTTCCTCGAGCTACCACCATAGCTCCTTTGGTTATCTTCCAACTGTTACAGCTGAAGGTTACTTCATAACCCTCGTCATTCGACTGTCCAATAGAAAACAGATTTCTCTTCAGACCAGGAATATGCCTTACTCCATGCAACTGCAACACAGATCCATTCGGCGCCTTGATTTGCACATCACCCTTCCCCACGATTTTCAAAGCCTCATCATCAGCAAGATAGACTTTTCCGAAATCTCCAGAGGTGTAGCGATCCAATATATCAGCACTGCTGCATGAATGAAACGAAGCTCCAGAGTCTAACACCCAAGACTCCAATGGACTGCTCACGCTCAGAATCGATGCATCTGCAGTGGTTCCTGTCGTTGAATCGCTCAGAGTCAACGCGTCTGCAATATCTTCACTGGCTGAATTCGCTGATTTATCTTTCAACGGTGCCTTACATTCACTCTTGTAATGACCGTTTTCATCACAATTCCAACACTTGATTCTGCTCTTGTCTTTGGGCTTATCCTTCCCTCTAGACTTCGATCTGCCACGATTCGACTTCTTAGAGTCTGACCTGCCCCTGCTACCTGTGTTCAAGGCTGATCCTGAAGCAGTACCTGATGCCTTCCTGCGAATTTCTTCGCTAATAATCAGATCCCTGACTTCATCAAACTTGATCTTCGCCTTCCCCACCGAAGCACTAACAGCAGTAACTGTCCCGCTCCAACTTTCTGGTAAAGAAGATAATAGGATTAGGGCTTGTACCTCATCGTCGAAATCAATCTCAACTGAACTCAGTTGTGCGATCGTCATGTTGAACTCGTTCAAGTGATTGGTCACCGCTGTACTCTCTGTCATCTGCAGATTGAACAACTGCCGCATCAGATGAACCTTGTTCACCGCAGAGGGTTTCTCATACATCGCGAAAAGAATTTCCAGCATACCCTTCGTCGTCTCTGCCTTAACTGTATGATGTGCCACGTTCCTGGACAGCGATAGGCGGACCACGCTCATCGCTTTCCTGTCCAGCAACTTCCACTCTTCGTCCTTCATGTCTTCCGGTTTCTCACCCAGCGACAAATATAGATCTTTACCGTACAGGTAATCCTCGATCTGCATCTTCCAGAAGCCGAAATCCGTTCCATCGAACTTCTTCACCGGTGATTATCCGCTTCCCATCGTCACCACCAGAACCAGCTCTGATACCAGTTGTTAGGATTCAAACGCGGTAACGAATAGAAAACGAAGCAAAGAACACAAGAATTGTTAACCCAGTTCGTCAAGAATTTACTACGTCTAGGGCCACTACCAAGCCAGGATATTTCTCTCTCAATATTATGATGACAACTTACAACGACTTGAAGATTACAATTGATCAACTAGGGTTTAAATAACAACACGGACAAAACCTAGAAAAGCCCACAAAACGCAACACTGAAATCGGCCAATCTAACTCCCGAAAAAGGTCCCGCACGGTTAACAAACTGTGCCGTTAACCGTGCCATTTATTCGAGAGCAATTCCGAGATCTGGCACGGTTAGCAAACCGTGCCATTAACTGTGCTCGCTTTTAAGCTTCCTTCCGTGGTTCCTGCACGGTCTGTAGACCGTGCCACTAACCGTGCGAGCCTTTACGCATCCGTCCTTCGCTTCAGGCTCCATAACCCCAACACTCGTTACATGTAATTCCAACATTCAATAGAAACCAATTAAGAAATGTAAATTTCTAGGTTGATTAAAGATCTTTGTTGGGATAAATGTTGCAGTTTCAATCCTATAGAAAGAAGAGAGCTATGTAAAAAAGTTAAAGAAGCAGGCAAGAAATCCTCATCCTCACACACCGCCACAAAGCCTAGCAATGCTACATCTAGAAGCCAATCCTCTCATGGTACCCACAGGAACGAGTTACCTCCTAAGCCTCCCAAATTACCATATTCTGTACCTGTAGCTGCATATGATGAACAAGTAATTGGACATTGTGTAATTTTTGAATGGGCATTTTTATTGTATTGATTTTATGCTGATTGTGAAGATCTGATGCAGATCACAGAATTGAAGCTATCAGTGGATAGTCTAGAGAAAGAGAGGGATTTCCACTTCTCAAAGCTGAGGGATGTTGTGCCAATTCCCTGAGATTGAAAACTCGCTAGTATGAGAACCTAATCTTTCTGATAACCAAAATAAAGCATTCTGAACTTCTTTTCTACTCCAATTAACATGTCTTATCTGTCCAATTGCTCAGATTATTGACTCCATAATTAAACTACTTCATGCTTCAGTTTTAGCAAAAGCCCAGGAAATGATATCAAAGAGCATGAAGCAACATACGAAGAATCTAAGCCTCATACTTGAGGACTTAGAGGAGCATATAATACATATGGAGAACCCGAAAAGAAAGAACATAGAGACTCAAGATGTTGAGTCCATGGGCATTGCTACATCATCCCCAAGACAAAGGCTTTCTGATGCCTCTGATGTTCATTGCAGCTCGGCTTGGCTTGTGATCTATTGACTAGTATGTTCATGTACCAGTTCCTTTTGCTAAAGATGATGAAGATTTATGGAATCTCTGCAAACTCTGTGAAATGAATGAGGTAAAAAGACCATCACTTGTGTCTTAGTGATGTATGTAATACCCAATAGGATGCTTAAAGATAGTAGATCAAACAACTATTCTTTCAAAAAAATACTATCACTTTGCTTATTTTGGTCTCTTGTGAAGAGGTTGTTGGATATTACTATATTAGTAAAGTAGTGATTGAGGAAACCAAACTTGTTATACTTTTTCAGCTCATTTCTACATCATATGATAAGCATCTCACAAGGTAGTAGTTAGTCAGATAACATGTCCATTTAACCTATTTGTATAACATGTCACATGTGCATTTGAGTGAAAACTTGTATCATTGAACGAGGTGAATATTGGCTTAAGAGCCCAACTAAATATTTTTAGTAACATTCATGGAAGAATATGAGAAAGATAATATATATATATGTATATGTATATATAAACAAAAGTTTTCAACATTTTAGAGCTAGTTTGGTAAATCTTTGAGTTTTCAATTTTTAGTTTTAAAACATTTTTTCGATATTATAAAATTAATTGTTTTAAACATGTCATATCTTAATGGTCATTTTATTTGTTTTGAAAAATAAGTTTCCATAAATAATCTTTTAATTTTGGAAAAAAATAGAAAGGTTCCCGTAGCAATGAGGATTTGGGATACGTGAACATTTCAACATATTTGAATATCTAATATTAATGGTTTTTTCTAGTGTGTGTTCATGGCACATGCTAAGAAGTTAAGTTTGGAAATTATTTCCAAACTATTAGAAATGGTAAACCCTTTTAAAAAAAGTTACATTAGTGGCTAAAAAAATTATTACTAAACATGAAAAACTTATTGTGTGACCATGGACAAACACTAGAAAAAAACATTTTTCTAATGTGTGTCCATGGGCACACATTAAAAGTTTTATGCTTAGCAATAATATTTTTTATCCATTAGTTTAACATTTATTTCTAAGTGTTTATCCCATTCACATATTTTCAAAAATCCCAAGAAATACAATATCTCCGAAATATATTTTATGGGAATTTAAAGTTGAAGGCAAGTCTTTACAAAAGATTTAGCCACTTCGCTTTGGTTGCTTTGGACATTTGGGCTAACTTGCTACTGACATCTGTCTTAAAACTACCAATAATTGCTTCTCCCATGGCCCCAAAATGTGCTTCTTTGTTGCACTACACGACCCACTTAGCAGTTATCACTAACCTTCTGCGCCTTCCCCCACATTCCATCCTAAACTTCACTAAAGCAATATGCTGAAACTGCTTCTCAATTTTCTCTCCTCCTCTCTGCTTATGAAGCATTAGATCTGGTGTGGCGCCATCTTGTCGTTGATAAAGATGATAGCAAGTGAGAGAGACGATGCCCGACTTCAGCAACCACCGTGAAAAGTATTTGTGGCATGCATGCTCTCCTGTTCATCAAAGTCTTTCCCTCTTTTCGTTTCCTAATTCCAATATCTAGGGTTTAACCCTATGTGAGGGATACAGATTGTAATCTCTCCTAAATATTTAAAGCTGAAGGCAAGTCTTTACAAAAGATTTAGCTACTTGGCTTCGGTTGCTTTTGACATCTGGGCTAACCTACTACTGACATTTGTCTTAAAACTACCAATAACTACTTCTCCCATGCCCCCAAAATGTGCTTCTTTATTGCACTGCACTACCCACTTAGCAGTTAGCACTAACCTTATGTGCCTTCCCCCACGTTCCATCCTAAACTCCACTAAAGCAATACGTTGAAACTGCTTCTCCATTTTCTCTCCTCTTCTCTAGCTTATGAAGCATTAGATCTGGTGTGGCGCCACCTTGCCGTTGATAAAGATGAAGGCAAGTGAGAGAGACGATGCTCGGCTTCAGCAACCACCGTGAAAAGTATTTGTGGCATGTATGCTCTCTTGTTCATCAAAGTATTTCCCTCTTTTCGTTTCCTAATTCCAATTTCTAGGGTTTAACCATGTGTGAGGGATACATATTATACTTATATTTGATTTTGTTCAGGAGAGACGATGCCCCGCTCGATTAATGTCGAGGAAGAACGGAAACGGCGGTGTTAGCTCTCAGCCAGAGCCTCGGACTCCGTCGCCGCCAGAGTTGCAGAGGCGTTTGACTTCCGGCGAGAGGCTGCTTGATTAGGTGACCCAGTCAAAGCGAAATTGGACTTTGTCGACACAAACAGAAGATGGGTTTTGTGGGTTGTTCCTCTACTTTCCAATTTCCACTTTATCCCAAGATTAAGTAAATCCACTATGGATCGATTCCTTCGCTCTTCTTCCTACACCCGAGAAACCAAAATTAGGGTTCTTGAATGAAAGTTTTGCGCTTCTCAACATCAACGCATCATTGAACTATCAGGTAAATCTACGCTCCCGCTTACTACTGCTCTCAAATCATACCAAATATGTCATAAATTGTGACCTTATATGCCATTACGATTCTATAGAGTGTTCAATTTGTGTGTTCGTTTAGGTTTTGGTATAGTCTGTTTATTCCTCCTGATTGCTACATTTTTTTGCCCATTTTTGAAATTGGGAAAGCTTGCGTTTTGGGTATAAATTTTGTACTAACAGCTTCCAAGGATTCCTAAAATGGTGTCAGTAAAGAAAATTAGCATTGAATCACTCGATGCTTGATGGAGACACTAGGACTTATTGTGCAGACACTCGTGTGTTTTTTCTTTATATACTGAATTTCGTTTGTAACATGAAAATATTGGCTTTTGATCTTCCCTTTCTTCAAACTTTATTGTGCTTATGATGTTCAAATTTCAATCTTTTTTGTTTGCATTTGTAGGCAGTGAATAACGGATTTGGTGCTCATTAAAGTATAATATTGGTTTTGGATGAATTGTAGCTTCACCAAAAAATGATTCCTCTTCGCCAACAGCTATAAAATCAGCAGGAGCCTGGTTCAAATTCTAACCAGGGGCGTGTATCAGCTACTGAAAGCGATAGCTCACAATAGACATGGCCTACTATAGGAAGAAGGATCGTGATTCAATTGAGAACTTCCATTTAAGAATTAGAGAAGAAGAGATTTGGAGAATTTCCTTTCTATATTGATTGTATGAAAGCTTACAGAAGAAGAGAACTAAGCTCAACTAACTATATACAAACACAAGTGATTACCGACTAACCAAGTTGTCTAACCGGCTATCAATTGTGACAACTAACCACCTAACTAACTAGGTGTCACGTTAGCGGCTAAATATCTAGCTGACTCTAACTGCCTACATGCGCCACATCAGTGATAGAATGAGCTAACTCTAATAGCCTCCCCTCAAGTTGGAAGCTCAGAGAGACCCAACTTGACAGACATAAACTGATGTGCTTGTTTCCCCAATGCCTTAGTCATAATATCTACAATCTGCAAACTAGTATTTATGTAAGCAGTTTTGATTAAACCAGTTTGAACTTTTTCACGAATGAAATGTGTATCAATATCCAGATGCTTGGTTCTCTCATGTAGACAAGGATTAGCCGCAATTTGTTGTGCAACTTTATTATCAGAAAAGAGTGTAAGAGGGAGAGGAACCTCAACTAATAGATCTCCCAATATGAAACTGGTCCAAACTAGCTCAGCAACAGTATAAGCCATACTCCTATACTCTGCTACAATGGAGGATCTGCTCACAGTAACTTGTTTCTTGGTCTTCCAAGAAACCAAAGAGTGACCAAGGTACACACAATACCCAGACAAAGACTTCTGTGTAGTTAAGCAGGCTCCCCGGTCTGCATCTATAAACCCAGTAATTTTCAGATCCTGTTGAATAGGATAGAACAAAGCCTTTCCAACTGAACCCTGAAGATATCTAAGAACATGTAAAATAGCTTGAAAATGTGGCTCACGCGGTTGACTCACAAATTGAGAGAGATGTTTGGAAAACATATGATATATCTAGCCGAGTTAAAGACAAATATAACAGTCTGCCTACTAACCGCTTGTATAACTCGCCATCTTTCAACAACCTGCCCTCTGAGAGTTGCAATTTTAGACCTGTGGGTAAAGGAGTAGCAACAGCTTTGGCATGAGACATTTTGGCAGCTTGCAAGGTATCTTTGATATACTTTTGTTGAGTCAAGAAAGTGCCTTGTGCATTACGAAATATTTCCATCCCAAGGAAATATCTAGCACTGCCTAAATCCTTTATAGTGAAAGCCTGGTGCAAAGCATCTTTCACTTTCTGAATTCCTTCAAGATCATCTTCTGTAATCAATATATCATCTACATACACCAAGATGATTAAGAATGAATTTTTCTCACTCCTAACAAAGAGTGAATAGTCATTAACAAACTGAATAAACCCCAACTTCACTAGGAAAGTAGTCAACTCAAGGTTCCACTGCCTGGATGCTTGCTTAAGCCTATAGAGTGACCTCTTCAATTGACAAACCTCACTAGGATTTCCCTTGTTATACCCTTAAGGTATTTGCATATAGATATCCTCCTCAAGATAGCCATGCAGGAAGGCATTGTTTACATCCAATTGATGTAGAGGCCATTCCTTAGCAGTAGCCAAAGCTAGGACTATCCTTGTTGTAGGCATCTTTGCAACTGGACTGAAAGTATGTTTATAATCTTTTCCTAGCTTCTGGTTGAATCCTTTCACTACCAACCTAGCTTTGTGTCGCTCAATGGTGCCGTCAGGTCTAAACTTAACCTTGAACACCTATTTCGACCCAATAGCTTTATGCCATTGAGGTAAAGGTGTGAGCACCCATGTCCCATTGGACTCCAAGGCCTCTAACTCCTTTGCCATAGCCATCTCTCATTCAGGAATTCCCTGAGCACCCTTGTAAGACACTGGTTCAGTAGTAGACAAAACATTAGACAGAGAAGCACAAACACTGCCATAATCCTCTACCTGCTCATGTGTACCCTTTGAGGCCTGCCTATCAAAGGAGAAGATGATTATGTGACATCCACTGGCTCATGTATGACAGGATCAAACACTGCATCAACAGGAGCTGTGTCAACTGAGACAGGATCAACATCAAAAGCAGCAGGGATTGTCTCAACTGGAGCAAGTGCAGTTCTCAACTCAATTGTGTCAACTCAACATTGATCTCATCAACCAAAGAAGCAAGCACTGAAAATTGTGACTGTGAACTCCCAACAGGTACTACCTCCTAAAATGCAGCATTATCCTTGTAAGGAAATTTATCCTCACAGAATGTTACATCTCTGTTGTAACAGACCACCTTTTTCTCCAGATCATACACCTTATAACCTTTTTGGTTGATAGGATATCCCAGTAGAACACATCTCATTGCTCGAGGATCAAACTTATCTCTGCCTCTTTTCATAGTAGCCACATAACACAAACAACCAATGACTCTCAGGTTGTCATAAGCTGGTGCTTTCTCAAACAACATCTCAAAGGGTGTTTTCCAACCAATACTCACTAATGGCATCTTGTTAATCAAGTATGTGGCAGCAAGTATACAGTCTCCCAAAAATTGTTTGGGTAATCCAGCATGAAAACTCAAAGATCTAGCTGTGTCAAGAAGGTGCATGTGTTTCCTCTCAACAATTCCATTTTGTTGAGGAGTATAAGTCATTATCCTCTTATGTATGATGCCTTGACTAGACATAAACTTCCTACAAACATCATTGATTAATTCTGAACCATTGTCTGATCGAATGATCTCAGGAACTTTGCCAAATTGTGTTTTAACCATTGCAACAAACTCCTTCACAATGTCAACAACATGTTGTTTACAATGTAAAAGATATGTTCATGTTGCCCTGCTCATATCATCCACAATAGTGAAGAAGAAACGTTCTCCATTAATACTAGGAACACCAAAAGGTCCTCACAAATCCATATGTAACAAATCAAAGATGTGTAAAGATCTGTTCCCACTTGATTCAAAGGGCAATCTATGAAACTTTGCCAATTTACAAGTGTCATAGAAAACATCTCCCACAATATGTTGTTTAAGACTAGGCACATGTGTCATTCTAGAAAATGAAATGTGACCTAACCTATGATGCAACAAATGCATTTCTTTATTACTACTGGCTATATAGCAAGCCTTCTTATGCCTTTCCTCTACAGTATGTTGAACCTCCATCTTGTATGATTACCACAGCCTTTCCT
Source organism: Rheum nobile (assembly GCA_027886185.1). NCBI lineage: Eukaryota > Viridiplantae > Streptophyta > Magnoliopsida > Caryophyllales > Polygonaceae > Rheum > Rheum nobile. Next base: position 5,402,463 of record WOAB01000001.1, read on the forward strand.
ACTGCCATTACAGCCTTACTCAAAAGGTCCTGTAATACACAAGAAGTCTCATCAAACCAAGCAATTAATCCCTTCTGTTTGATAATCTTGCTAACTGATAATAGGTTGAATTTGAAATCAGGCACATAAAGCACATCATCAATCACAAAATTCAGACCGAACACTGCTCTACCTGACGGCTTAACCTTTTTAACAGTCCCATCTGGTAGCCTAACTAACACAGGTGTACTCAAGTTTTTCAACTCAAACAGACAATCAGCAAAAGGACTCATGTGGCCGATGGCTCCTGTGTCAGCAATCCACTCATGCTTGTGTGAAACTGAAGCAACAAGATTGAGATAGGATATACTTGCATAGTTCATTGAGGATGAAGGCATAACTCCTTTTCTCTTGTGCATCCACATCATTTCCTGATACATGGCCTGAACAAAAGCTGGATCAATGCTCTTGTACTTGTCATTAGCACCATTATCTGTTCCCAAAGGAGTATCCTGGCTACATTGCTCTTGATTGACTGTTACATGTACCTTAGAACTCCTCTTGTTCTTATTTCCCTTATACCAGTCAGGATAGCCTATGACTTCAAAACACATGTCGAAAGTATGGCCATCCATATTGCAGACTGTGCAATGTTTCTTTTCTCCATTAGAGTTCCTTTTTCCTTCCTTCTTGTGAGAAGAATTGTCTTGTGATCCTTGATATCCTGCCATGAAAGCTGTTGGTTCAGGCACTGTAAGAGAGATATGTCTCTGTTTCTCAACCTGAAGAACCAGGTCATAAGCTCGATTGAGCATAGGAGTAGGATCCATAGCCAAGATTTGGCTCTTGATTGGATCAAATTCAGGATTTAGGTTCACCAGAAAATGAAGAAGCCTATCTTGATTTTCCAACTCTAGCACCCTCTCTATTACCTTGCAAGTACATTTTGCAAGATTACCACAGCAACATGAAAGAATCGCATTGACGACCTGCAACTCATCCCATCAACGCTTCAGTTTTGCATAATAGCTTGTTACAGACAAGCTTCTTTGCACAATTTTCATCAATTCTTGTTTCACTTGAAAAAGAACTGGTGCATTACTCTGGCTATAACGATCAACAATATCTAGCCACAAATCCTTGGCAAAATTCATCAAGATGAACGAATTGGACAGTTTTGGCACCATTGAGCTCAAAATCCAACACGCGACCATCTCGTCGCAATGAATCCACCTCGGCAAATCCTTGGATTCTGGTTCTGGACGCTGCAATGTTCCATCGATGAAACCTAGTTTCATCTTCGCTCCTAGAGCCCTCCGTATCTGTCTACTCCAAGGTACAAAGTTCATTCCATCAAATAACATATGTGTTATCTGAGCATTTGGATTCTCCGAGTTGGAAATAGACAAAGGATCACTGGAATTCATCATTCCTAGCTGTAAAAGTTGCTCGCCATTTGCCATAGTTCTCGATCTTCAAAGCTTTGTGAATTCCTCTTTCTTCGCTGTCGATCGCAAAGAACTAGAGAACAGGAAAGGAAAAATGCTTCAATTTTTCACTTCTCGCTCAATCAAATCTTCAGTCGCTCTGATACCATATAGGAAGAAGGATCGTGATTCAATTGAGAACTTCCATTGAAGAATTAGAGAAGAAGAGATTTGGAGAAATTTGTTTCCGTATTGATTGTATGAAAGCTTACAGAAGAAGAGAACTAAGCTCAACTAACTATATACAAACACAAGTGATTACCGACTAAACAAGTTGTCTAACCGGCTATCAATTGTGACAACTAACCACCTAACTAACTAGGTGCCATGTCAGCGGCTAAATATCTAGCTGACTCTAACTGCCTACATGCGCCACATCAGTGACAGAATGAGCTAACTCCAATACCCACAGTTAGTGCTCTCATGGCAAAGAGGATGAAGAAAGAGGAGAGTGAGGATGAATTTGTTGAGCAATCTGTTGTTCGTCATGTTTCTAGCTATGATAAGATGTATTTACAAGACGTTGCAAGAGGGAGAGTAGATGTGATATCTGAACGAATGCAACGTATTCCCGATGAGTACATTGACGAATTGAAAGCTCAGATTCGAGTTATCCTAGAAGGGAACAGAGGTTCACAGCAGAGGGAGGAATTTCAGGCTCTACAGAAGCTTGCCCAGAGTAGTTTGATTTGTCTTGTGAAAACCTCATCAGAGCTCCCCGTGCACAGCTCGAAATCCTCATGGCAATCAATACCGGGATTCAGGAATTTCTTCATCCAAGCATCAGCTTGTCTCAGACATCACTCATTGAGGTTTTCCTATATAAGAGGTATATGAACATAGCTTGCCAGAGTCAGCTTCCGGGTGACGGTTGTGTTTTGGGGAGAAAAGATCAAACTGATCAAAATCGCCTTATGAAGGGCAACTAGACAATGACTCGATTGAAAGAGTCTAAATAATCCAAATCAACCTAAAGTTTCAATCGTCGGTCGCTTCAATATTGCAAATGAGAGTTCGAATTAAAAAGAATTCAAAGAGAGTAAGAGTGAGAGCTAAGGATTGTAGATTAAATTTCGTGAGAATAATCGTCTATGTTACAATGATCGTCCAACACATATTTAAACTATTCTAGCTGAATCTACCCTTCCGAGATTTAGGGTGATCGTTACAAGCGTCGTGGGCCGAGATCTGCTCCAACGTCTACTAAAAGATAACATCTACTACGCGGCTGGTCCGGTTTCTTTTGGGAGAATCTTCCTTCCACTGATTGGGCCAACTCGATGGGTCGCTAGAATTTGGAGCCCAATAATTGCCCCAAAACATAATTGGGCCAGATAAATCCCTTTTAGGGTTGATGGGACGGTTATGTTTTAAAACCCTCACCTTCATACGCAATCTTTTTCTGTGGATTTTGTTGTAGAGGATCGGTGATGTGGCGGCATGTTATTGGACTATAGCTTTGACCGATCGGACTGGCGGTTTTCCTTCTTAAATATACGATCAATTCACATTTTTCACCATCTTCCTTTTACTGCAAAATGCATCATCTTCTACAGGTAAACTTTCAATTTCTTACTGCTTTTTATGATGGCGTTTTCTCGATTGAAGAAGACCAAGGCGTTGTCTTCCAGTCCCGACGAGGAGGACAATGGCTTTTCCCCCTCAAAGCTTCTCAACCTCGAGGATTCGGTGGCTGGAACCCTAACTCAATCGGAGTTGGATACCATCCTAGAGGTAGGTCAGTTTCCCCCTGAGACAGTCGCTCGTCTTCCTTGTCCTCAAGAACGTGCCAATTGGCGCCAAGACGGATGGATCTGCTTCTTTGAGTACCCTTTTAAAGTCGGACATACCTTTCCTTTTTCGAACTTGGTTTGAAATTTTCTGCATGTCTTGAATCTTGCTCCAGGCCAGGTCATGCCTCACGCATGGCGGCTTCTTAGGGTGATTGATCTTTTGATTTCCAGTGTCGAGATCGATTTTGATTTCGATGCGCTTTGGCATACTTACTACTTGAGCACTCAAGGGTCTTCCCGCTTCCAATTGCGTCTTAGGCATGATAGAAAACTGATTTCCCTGAACCTTAATGTTAACGACCGTGGGTGGAGATCGCGATTCTTTTTTGTGGAAAAGAGATCGCTTGAGGGAGGCTTCGAATGTTCCTTTTTGCAGGACGCTTGGAGGACATCAGGCATCGTATTTGTCTTTTCGAATTTTTAGTTGATGTCTCTTTAACTCGTGCTCACATGTGTTTCTTTGCAGTACCAAATCCGAAGAAAAAGAAGGCTTTGACTTTGCTGAAGTGACTAAAATCCTTTTGTTGTTCTCCGAGGCGGTAAGGTCATTTCGGAATATCAACTTTTTGACAACTGAACATGTTGAGATGGCAACACCGTCTGCTTTTGTTACGAAAGGCACTTGTTCGTTCCTCCAGGTATGCGTATGGTTGGTCCTCGGAACTGCTATATGCTTATATTGTTGTATGATCTTGACAGTATCCCAAGGTGGGAGATCCAGTGCTCGCTTGTCTGGGAAGAGTCTTATGAAGCATAAGTTGTCGGCTGCCAAGGCGTCTTCCTTGGCGAGATCTCTTGTTAACGCTCATCTGCCCGCTGGGGTCATCGTGGTGGACTCTCCATCATCCAAGACGTCGGGTGCAAAGAGGAATGCGACAGCTGTCTTCGAACCATCCACGGGTAGGCTGAAGGATAAGTCGGCAAGCGATTTGCTCCACTTCATGGATTTTGAGGCTAAGAAGGAGATTGGTGATCTCCACCTTATCGATTGCATGGACGAGGTCAGGGCCGCCGCTTGGAAAGTAAGTAAAGCAAGCGTGAAAGTTTTTCTCTTTTTGTTTTAATCTGATTACATGACTTGTCGAACACATGCCTTTCAATATTCCATGGTCGCCTTTTCGACCATACAGGAGCTGAGTGACAGAGCCGATAGGCGTATCGCCCAAGCTGAGGGCCAATTGAAGACTGACAGGGACCGTGTGAAGGCCGTTGAGAGTGAGTTGTCGTCGGTCAAGAAGAATTTACAGGCTCGCCTAGAGGAGTTGGAGGGCAATGTCGAAGAGCTCCGTGTAAAGGACGCCAACATTGCTAGCGATGTGGGGGACGTACTTCTGCATCAAGTCGCGCATTGAGATGATGGAGGAGTATGCGGCTGGAACCCACTTGGATTGGAAGATTGAAGACGAGAAGGCTAGTTTGAACTACCTATACCCTGGTGGCAATCCTGGTGACGAATTGTTCAAACTCATCGGCTTGGGCGAGGGCGACCACAAGGAAGATGAGGCCGACCCTGAAGCGACTAAAGAAATGGTTGAGGATACGCCGAAGACGCCCCTTGAAGTTTCCAAGGATCAGGAAGTTGCCCCTGCGATTGACAACGAAAGGTCATGCGAGTCTTAGGTTTGTATGTGATGTGATGACAGTGTTGTGTGTGATGTTTGTGAATATTCCAACTTAGACATTTGAATGATGTGTTGTACCCCATCGTGGAGATGGGATGGACAACATTTTGGTGACCCGTCCACCATCGTGGGTCGCATATTTTGTGAATGTCTTGTGTTTTGTGTACCTTGTGTTTGTTTGGTTTTGCAGGTGGATCTGTTTGCATCTTGGCCGAGACGCGTGATGGCTGGTCGAAGCGACATGTAGTTTAAAATGTTAGTGTAGCATGCTTTGTGTTTCTAGGGAAGAGCAGTTGTGATGTTAAAGATGAGTACCTCATATAGGACTAGTCTTATGAATAGGATGTTTCAGTATTGTTCCTCTATTCCCCGTGTATTGATCGATCATGTATTTGTAAGCACTTAATGTATATAGACATGTGTCGTCTTGTTCAAATGTTTCTTCTATCCTCGAGGCCTCTTGTTTCTGTTTGAGTCGTTCTAAAACACATAAATAAAAGGTCAAAGGGCGACCGTTGGGTGTGAGCCTAATGGCCATCCAATGCTTAAGTCAGTAAAATGAATCAAACAAATGTAATTGAACGAATGTAATGGAAATATGAGAGAGTACAAGGATCTAGAAATTATACAACTTTAGGTGGGTTGCATTCCAGCTTCGTGTAAGTGGTTGTTCATCTTTTGTTTCCAGTCGATATGCACCTTGTATGACGATCTCCTTGATGAGGTAAGGTCCTTCCCATTGGGGCGCTAGCTTCCCGTCGGTTGGATCTCGGGTATTTTGGAACGTCTTCCTCAGGACCCTGTCTTCTACCTTAAAGACTTTGATACGAACGTTTTTATTGTAGCTCCTAGCGACTTGTTGTTGGTAGTGGATCATTCGGATCTTGGCTCTTTCTCTGATCTCGTCCGCGGTGTCGAGATTGTGGGCCAACTCGACATCATTTTGTTTTGGGGTTTGTAACCCGTATCTAGCAGTTGGGACGAGTAGTTCGGTGGGGATGACTGCCTCGCTCCCGTAGACTAGTGAGAAGGGACTTTGTCCAGTCGCGTTCTTTGGGGTGGTCCTGTCGGACCACAATATTAAAGGGAGTTCGTCGGCCCATCTTCCCTTTGCCCAGGTGAGGCGTTTTTTGAGGTTCTTTATGATGATCTTGTTGCTGGACTCAGCTTGGCCGTTGGATTGGGGATATCGTGGCATAGACGTGACCAATGTGATGTTCCATTGTTTACAGAATGATTGCGTCTTGCTACCGATGAATTGGGAGCCATTGTCACTGTTAGGGTCGGAAAATCGACCATTCGTCCAATGGGCATCGACTGTTTGACGCAATCGGTCGGACGCATCAGACCTGTCGGACGCATCAGACCCGTCAGACGTGAGCCATGCGACCGTCGCCTGATTCCTAGACGCAACGGACCATCGAGATTTTCTCCCTTATTACTCCGAGATATCTAACGGTTGTATGCATTATTTCAGCCATCAAGGAGGGAATCAACCATCTTTAAGAGAGGATCAAGGCTTATTAAGAGGAGATCAAGCGTAATTAATGCACAATCAAGGAGAGATTAAGAGCATTTAAGGAGAATTCAAGTGCCATTAAAAAGGAGATCAAATCCTATTCAAGGGAGATTAATGCGGGAGATTCCTTCTCCTTAGCTATATATACAAAGCTCCTTAGCTATTCTAAAGGGATCCAATCCCACCCAAAAAGCCTTGTAATACATCTACTTTTCTCCATTTCGCGTAATTGGAAGAACTTGTAAGCATCCTCATACGATCGGAAGCTCTCACGCTTCGAACAGTGTTCTTATCTATCTAATGAAGATAAGTCTTTCTTATCTCGATTTACATTATATTCTACTACATTTTATGCTATTTTACTCTTTAAGTTTCATATATTCAATCTTGTCATTATCGTCGCCTTGACTCAACAAACTAGTCGTCGTTACTATTTTTATTCGATTCTCATGTCTAACGTTTGATCGATATGGATTTTTGCTATTTTACCCCGTCTAAGGCGATTTAGGTTATCCGATCTTTTCACCCCAAAACAATTTGGCGCCCACCATGGGACAGATAGTTAAAATCATTCGATTAATCTATTCATCATCTATACATCTAATTGATTCACAATCATTTATCTAATATACTATATTGCATAACGATCAGGTATGATTCAACGCCTCATCTATGGAGACAGTATGAACAGATCTAACGATCCAACCAGATCTAACGATCCAACCAGATCAAATGATCCAACCAGATCTAACGATCTGACCAGGTCTAAACGATCCGACCAGATCTAACGATCCGACCAGGTCTAAACGATCCGACCAGATCTAACGATCCGACTTTATCTAAACGATCCGACCAGATCTAACGATTCGATCGGACCCCATTAGCTGTCCAACACCGACAAATGGAAACCACTGAGGAAGACGTCTCTAGACTTGTAAAACCAAAGAGTCATACATGATATCCTTTCACTCTAAAATATCTAAATGGTGACGACATTTAGACCATCGGAGGACGCATTCATCCACCTTGAAAGATAAGTCTCTTTCTATGCACTTTCAATTAATACTATTGTCTAGTCCTGCTTTATGATTATGCTCACTTGACTTGTTTGCACAATCATAATTCATTTTTCTCGAATACGTTTACATACATGTCACTTCTATTATGCTTGAATAGGCTACACTATTATTGTTCAAATCCACGTATGTCTTATATACTGTCTAGTGCATGCATATATAAATTTTACATACGCCAATAGTATAGTACTTATTCATGGAATTCATTTTTCTCGCAAATCTTAATGACGCGACTATTATATTTGAGTATGTAGCATTCATATTGTCGGGGCACCCACACGTTTTATATATCGTCAAATACATGCATACTAGTGCAAGATCATTATTCCATATCTCTTATTCATCATATGTCCATATAGTGCTCTCCCACACCTATTCTACAATATAAAAGCATATGTCATGTACTACTTCATATTCTTGCATATATGTCATACCTATCCGCACGCATTATATCTAAGCTACTGGCATGTGTATATCATGTCATACACTTTTTTACGATTATTGCACCTTGATATGCTTAATCATGAAATTGACCGATCCAAGGCTCATCTAAGTAGTCTTTTGCAACCACGTCTGACATCTCATGCTCATCGTGTTATCCAATACATTCATATGCTTTTCCTGAATCAAGAGAGTTAGCAACTAAGTCAGATGTTTATCACTTGCTAAAGAAACACTCTCTGATGGACTTGCATCTATTCTTTCATTTCATTCTTCGATCCTCAGTCACAGCTCATGTCACAACTTTCTGCATCTTGGACGACCTCTTCGTGTCAATACGACAGAACAAGCAGGTCACGTCCATCTAGACAGACATACTGTAAAAACAAAAAAGGTATGCACTATTATAGAGTCATATAACTTGGACTAACGATTACGCCAGGGGCAATCTTCCAAAGACCCATGGACAAAACAACAGTCAAGACCTAAACGCATGATGAATGACGGAACCTCTCAGCATACGTGGCGACTCAAGGCAACACTAAGGTAAGCCTAGGTCAAGTCATAATGATCATCATTCCAAGGTCACACAAATGCTTAGAAGACATCAACCACCGATGGGTCGGATGACAGTTACCAAACCACCAAGTAAGTGCATTACCCCTATCTACACACACTACGTAGTCCGTCACTCAGAATATCAAACATTTAAGGTATCCTCAATTAGATTGAGGTCACGTCTTAAATCACATGCTATTATTTTACGGACTAACCATCCCATGAAATCTATCATGAGGAAGCCAAAATCTACAAATCAAGTGACATGATAAGCATATCTTCAAACAAGTCTCACATCTGAAGCGTCACATCGCTTCGACATAGAAGAAGACCACGCAAGCCAAACTTCACACATGAAAAATGGCAGACGAAGATCCAAGAGTCATAAAACAAGAAGACAAGATAGTTCAAGACATCCGTCATAGCTGAAAGTGACCAACAACAAATCAGGACTACAAGACTCTAATCTCTTGGCTTAAACTGCCCGAAGGTCATCCATACAAGGTATTAAAGAAATTACTACCTCACCATAATCCTCATTCCAATGCAGGAAACACACACCTCTAGAGACAAGAGGATAACAAACATAATCTTGAGTCGAAGACTCAAGCCGACGCATTAGTCACACTAGATTCAAAAATCAATCCAGCAACAGGATCAACATCAAGAACCTCAACAAATGCCTCCTTGGGGCAAGAGGTGAATGAGCAAACAAACTCTATCCCATCACGAGCCTTATCTCTAACAACCAGGTATGACTTACAAACTCAAAGGTACAATGGCGTCGACTGATCAATCTGGGTCTACGAACCCCGAAAAAGGGGGAGATCAAGTGAGGTGCGATACCAAAGGTAGGTAACCATATTTCGCAAACACATCAAAATGTTTACCATTTCTAAACTCTTCACCTCTATTCATTCATGTGTATCATCTCATCCATACTTGCACCGTCTTCGATTTGAATATACTCTGACTAATGCATACTAACGTATACACGAAGAGACCAATGAGGAAGCCGATGACCGACTCCTCACAACCCTTTCTAGCTTCTACTCTTTTAGATGAAACAGGTTCACAAATAATAATGCCCGAACCATCCCCATCAAGCTAGTCGATGCAATACGATCTATGAAGGTCATCATACTACACATCCAAGGTATGCGACATGACGACCCAGTGAAGAGAGTTGACCTAGACACATGACGTGACATCTAAGTTATCAGATCAAGATTCTAATCCGATGCTCGAAAAAGAGATGCCAAAGGAGCATACCGACTACAGGTCTACACGACCGACTATAGGTCTACACGACCGACTATAGGTCTACACGACCGACTATAGGTCTACACGACCGACTACAGGTCTACACGACTGACTACAGGTCTACACGACCGACTATAGGTCTACACGACCGACTATAGGTCTACACGACCGACTATAGGTCTACATGACCGACTACAGGTATACACGATCGACTATAGGTCTACACAACCAACGTCACACAAACAACGGCAAAGGACTACTTGAAACGGTTTAACCGGGAGAAAATCGGGATCCTCAATTGCGACGTCCCAACCTTCATAGAAGCGTTCCGCCAAGGACTCGATAAAGGAGGCGATCTCTACGAAGACCTCACAAGGTACCCATGTAAGACCTTTGAAGATGCTCAAGCTAAGGCAACGGCTCAAATTCGACCCGAAAGGACGACGCATCATCGAAGGGACAATAGGTACATGACGAATCTACTCAGTCCAACGCATACAAGATCATCATCAACAAACTCACGAAATGCCTCGCATGGGCTAAAGGAAAATGGGCGGACGAACTCCCGTTCATTCTCTGGTCCGACAGGACCACTCCAAAGAATGCGACACACCTGAAATTATACCATTTCTGAACCAACAAGGTAAGACATTAACAAATCTTCATATGTCATACATTGCTTATCGTTGCATGCGCAATTACATATCTTCATATGTCATACATTGCTTATCGTCGCATTAGCAAATACATATCTTCACATGTCATACATTGCTTATTGTCGCATTACATTTACGTACATACAGGTGACGACCCTTAACATACACATTGGATCCAGTCATCCGCAAAAAGCGCTTATACTACATTTACACGATCGATCGGAACACGGGTAGAGATGAACAACACAGGCACGTCGGCACCCCGCCTGCCTTACACATTACATAAGGTTAAGACACCTTATTACATTCATGCAATAAAACATAAGGCACAAACACCTTATTACATATTGCTTACCTCCCCGACATAACGTCATGACTAAACACATATTATGGGTGACAAACCCTACATACGGTACCTACAAATACACAAACCTGCGCAGTACACATTTACAAAGTTAATGCCTCACACGGCTATAACTTACACACGACCCACCAACAAAAGCTTTTACGCAAACGGTGGTACAATACAATATACATCTTAGTCTTTCTTTACATACATACGGTAAGCCCTACTTGACGGAGCACACGGGCAAACCCGACATACATACGGCAAGCCCTACTCGACGGAGTACACGGGCAAACCTGACACACAAAACAACTACGCAAATCAACTTGACATGTCACATTACATTTACATACATATTGGATCCAGTCATCCGCAAAAAGTGCTTACATTACACGATCGATCAGTACACGGAGAGACGACTTACGGTTCAGCGGCACATTGCCCACCTTACACAAGGGAACCCACCTTATTTACGCAGCAAACAAATTGCTTTCCTCCTCGATCTACACAAATGTCATGACTAACACACATTACGAGTGACAAACCCTATATACGGTACCTACAAATACACAAACCTGCGCAGTACACATTTACAAAGTTAACGCCTCATACGGCAACAACTTACACACGACCCACCAATAAAAGCTTTCACGCAAACGGTGGTGCAATACAAAATACATTCGCAGAGTTAAACGCCCGATGGCTAAAAACTTCAATTCAACGCTTTCAAAAGACAAAAGGTTTACACAAGCAACATCGCATCACTTCATCGACTATCTACACAGCAGGACGAGTTCGGACAGAACCAAATTACGAAAAAACAATCAAGGGTCAAGGTTTACAACGTCATCAGCAGCAGGGGCTAAGTCGGGAGAAGACTGGGGCTCAAGCGGTACGAAGTCACCAGAATGGACCTCATCCCCATCGGCACTTTCAACCAGAGATTCCTATCCGACGCCAGCCAGATAGAAAAACTCTGAGCCTGGGTTCCCCTTCGGAAACAAGATCTCCATGGTCTCCTTCTTCGCCTTCAAATCTCAGGTCCCCTGCTTACCCTCTCCAAACTCTTCCATCATCTCGACACGCGACTTCAACACGTAAAAAATGCCTACGTCGCCTGCAACTCGACCAGCCGGAGACGCTGACACGACATACAATACATAAATCACAAGCAAACAAAGAGAAACGGCATACTACGAACTGCTTACAAGACTTGTCCTGTCCAAAGGCACTCGTCTTTTCCTACAAATACATACGACTCTTCCCTGGACAGACAAAGTATGCTACATTACAGGTCGTCATGACCAAACATCTCGCGTCACTACCAAGGCACGATTGACAAAACAAGTTGATCAAACACACACGACTACAGGTCTACACGACCAACGTCGCACAAATGACGATAGGTCTACACGACCAATGTCGCAAACACAGGTCTAGACGACCGACGACAGGTTTATACGACCGACAATAGGTCTATACGACCAACGACAAGTCTACACGACCAACGTCGTACAACAATTACAGGTCTACACGGCCAACGTCGCACAAATGACGATAGGTCTACACGACCAATGTCACAAACACAAGTCTAGACGACCGACGACAGGTCTATACGACCGACGATAGGTCTATACGACCAACGACAGGTCTACACGACCAACGTCGTACAACAATTACATGTCTACACGACCAACGTCACACAAATGACAATAGGTCTACACGACCAATGTCGCAAACAATTATAGGTCTACACGACCAATGTCGCACAAATGATGATAGGTCTACACGACCAATGTCGCAAACAATTACAGGTCTATACGACCGACGACAGGTCTATACGACCGACGATAGGTCTATACGACCAACGACAGGTCTACATGACCAACGTCGTACAACAATTATAGGTTTACACGACCAACATCACACGACTTGACCAGGAAGCAACTGGCGAGTCCACCTATAAAACAAAACAAACGACAAACAAGGAGCGTTCTCCTGACCCTTCGTCATCACAAGAAACGCCATCAGTCGTCTTCACACGATTATTGGCTATATTGAGTTGATTCTCAGTTTGAGCAATACACATGACGGCCCCGTCGCCAGAACGCCTACAACAAAATCAAGATCATGCCAGAAGAAAGAGAAGTTATAAAATCAAACCGTCCCATCACTTGAAGCTCTGGCCCAGTTTAATTTTGGGGCTATTGTTGGGTTTGGAAAATCGACCATTCGTCCAATGGGCATCGACTGTTTGACGCAATCGGTCAGACGCATCAGACCTGTCGGACGCATCAGACCCGTCATACGTGAGCCATGCGACCGTCGCCTGATTCCTAGACGCAACGGACTAGAGAGATTTTCTCCCTTATTACTCCGAGATCTCCAACGGTTGTATGCATTATTTCAGCCATCAAGGAGGGAATCAACCATCTTTAAGAGAGGATCAAGGCTTATTAAGAGGAGATCAAGCGTAATTAATGCACAATCAAGGAGAGATTAAGAGCATTTAAGGAGAATTCAAGTGCCATTAAAAAGGAGATCAAATCCTATTCAAGGGAGATTAATGCGGGAGATTCCTTCTCCTTAGCTATATATACAAAGCTCCTTAGCTATTCTAAAGGGATCCAATCCCACCCAAAAAGCCTTGTAATACATCTACTTTTATCCATTTCGCGTAATTGGAAGAACTTGTAAGCATCCTCATACGATCGGAAGCTCTCACGCTTCGAATAATGTTCTTATCTATCTAATGAAGATAAGTCTTTCTTATCTCGATTTACATTATATTCTACTACATTTTATGCTATTTTACTCTTTAAGTTTCATATATTCAATCTTGTCATTATCGTCGCCTTGACTCAACAAACTAGTCGTCGTTACTATTTTTATTCGATTCTCATGTCTAACATTTGATCGATATGGATTTTTGCTATTTTACCCCGTCTAAGGCAATTTAGGTTATCTGATCTTTTCGCCCTAAAACAGTCACATACGATTTCTGAAGGGATGCCAAATCTGCATAGAATGTTACGCTTTATAAATGAAATGACGTGTTTTTATTTTACCTCTCGATATGCTTCGGCTTCTATCCATTTAGAAAAATAGTCAGTCATAGCAAGGAATAAGATGCATTGTCCTGATGCTGGTGGTAGTTTTCCCACGATGTTCATTCCCCACCGCATGAAGGGCCAAGGTGCAAGAGTTAGGTGGAGCATTTCCGACGGCTGGTGTATGACAGGTGCGTGTCGTTGGTAGGCATCGCATCTCTTGACATAGTCGGTTGCGTCTCTGTTCATCGTCAGCCAGTAATAACCCATTCTGAGGGCTTTGCCGGATAGGCTGTGTCCCCTAGTATGGTTTCCACATTCTCCATCGTGTAATGATTGCAGGATGCGTCTTACCTCGGATGTTTTGAGGCAATGCTGGTATAGGCCTATGACAGATCGTTTAAATAAAACATTATCTTTTATATCAAAGGTTATGCTTGTACCTTGAGCCTTTTGGCTTCTCCTTTGTCTGTTGGTAGTATGTCGTCTTTCAACCACTTGATGTAGGGTGAGGTCCAATCATCTTGGTCGCCTACGAGGTCATCTTCTGTGTTGTCGCCTATCTCTGCTGAGACGACTTCTTCCAAAGATAATTCGTTTGTTGCTTGGGCGTTGTCATGACTGTTCGTCTTGAGAATTTTGGGGACTGTTGGAGTTGTGACATGTGCTAAAGGGATGTTGTGGATGTCGTTGGGATGTAGGGCGGGGCCGAGGTTTGCTAGAGTGTCGGCTTGTGTGTTGAGGTCGCGTGGGACTTGTCGGATAGTAAAATTTTGGAACTTGCCTGCCAGTTTTTTGACGACATCTAGATAGGCCATCATCCTGTCATCTTTGGCTGCATATGAGCCTTGTACTTGGTTGACGATCAAGAGGGAATCACATGTCACTTCTATGCTTTGGATTGCGAGATCTTATGCGAGTGTTAGCCCGAATATGAGGGCTTCATACTGTGCTTTGTTGTTGGTCGCGTCCCACTCACACCTTACAACTTGGGCTATATGGTCCCCTTATGGCAATTTTAGTACGACACCTAGCCCGACTCCTCTTACATTCGACGCTCCGTCTGTATAGAGTTGCCACGTGACCATGTCTTCTTCAGTTTTTAGTTGTTTGGCTTCCTTCATGGCTTCCTGTTCCAGTGTAGGAATAAAATCGGCCACAAAGTCAGCCACAGCTTGAGATTTAATCGTTGTTCTTTGCTCATATTCGATGTCGAATCCACTGAGGTGTATCGCCCACTTAGCCATTCGTCTTGTAAATTCTGGTTTCCTCATGATGGCCTTCATGGGATGGTTAGTTCTTACAATAATAGCATGTGATTCAAAGTAAGGTTTGAGCTTGTTTGAGGCCATTACCAGGGCTAGGACTAACTTTTCAAGCGACGTATACCTTGTTTCGGCAGGGAGTAAGGAGCGGCTTACATAGTAGACCGGTGACTGTTTTCCGTCCTCTTCCCTTCTCAAGACCGCGCTGACTGCCGACTCTGATACGGCTAAGTACAGTGGTAGTGGCTCGTTGTCTTTTGGTTTGGCCAGCAGGAGAGGACTTTCCAGGTATGCTTTTAGATCTTGGAAGGCTTATTCGTGTGTCATAGTCCAGTCGAACGACTTGTTTTTCTTTAAGGCTTCGTAGAAAAGCTTGCATTTATCTGATGATTTGGATATGAATTTGATCAATGCTGATATCCGTCCTGTCAGTTTTTTGACGTCTTTGACGCATCGGGGAGATCTCATATTGATGACATCTTTGATCTGGTCTGGACTAGCCTCAATCCCCCTTTGTGTTACCATGTATCCCAAGAATTTCCCTGAAGACACTCCAAAGGAACATTTAGTTGGATTTAATTTCATATTATACCTTTTCAGTACCTCGAATGCATCTTTTAAGTGCTCGATGTGGTCTCTTGCTACTTTTGACTTGACGAGCATGTCATCGATGTAGACTTCCATGGTGTCTCTGATCTGATCTTAGAACATCTTGTTCACCAGCCTTTGATATGTGGCCCATGCATTTTTTAGTCCGAAGGGCATAACTTTGTAACAGTATGTACCTTGACTGGTTATGAAGGCTATTTTTTCTTGGTCGCCGGGGTCCATTAGGATTTGGTTATATCCGCTGAACGCGTCCATGAATGTTAGCATCTCATGTCTTGTGGTTGCGTCGACCATTGCATCGATGTGTGGCAACGGAAAGGAGTCTTTTGGACAGGCTTTGTTCAGATCCATGAAGTCGATACAGACTTTCCATTTCCCATTCTTCTTTTGGACCACGACGACGTTCGCTAGCCAGTCGGGATACTTGACTTCCCGGATTTTACTTGTTTCAAGTAGATTCCTCACTTTGTCGTCCACAATTTTGTTGCGCCCCGGTGTGAATTTTCTCCTTTTTTGTTTACCAGGGGATATGTTGGATCTACATTTAATTTGTGAGTAATAATATCGGGGGAGATCCCTACAATATCTTCATGTGACCAGGCGAAGCAATCAGAATTAGATTGTAAGAAAGCTATTAAATCTGACATGGTCGAATCGTTTAAATCTGATCCTACTCTTACCGTTTGTGTTGGCTTTGAAGGGTCCAACGCGATCTCATCTAGTTGTTCCATTTCTGGTTCGATGTATCGTGTGGTCCCTTCACCGCACTATGGTTGCTATGCGGAGGTTCGGTCGATTGCCCCCTTCATTGAGGTGACGTAGCACTCCTTGGAAGCCCGTTGGTCGCCTTTTATTCCATGTACCCCCCACTTAATTGGGAACTTTATAGTCTTGTGGTAAGTGGAAGGTATAGCTTTCATGGCATGGATCAGGGTCTGCCGAGGATCGCATTGTATGGGGATGGGCAGTCGAGTATTAAGAACGTTACATGTTGGTTGACTCCTCCAACATATGTTGTTAATACTATTTCCCCCCGAGTATACTTGACTTCTCCACTGAATCCGACTAGCGGAGTGGAGTTTCGGGTTAAATCGTCCTTGCTTAAACCCATATCCTTCAGGACGTCAAGCGTCAACAAGTTGGTGGAGCTACCTGTGTCGATTAGAATTCGACGAATGAGACAATTGTCGATTGATAAAGATATTACTAGACCGTCGTGATGGTCGCCTAACTCTTCGGCTTCGGAGTTGTCAAAGGTGATGGCGGGCGCATCGGTGATTTACGACCGGCTTACCTCCAATCGAATTGGCATGTCGCCTTTGCTTTCCCTAGTGTATCTTTTGGCGGCCGAATATGTGTTCCCACATACGTCTGATCCTCCTAAAATGGTGTTAACGACTTTAGTGTGAACTGGAGAAGACGGTTTATCATATGTTACCCGGTCTCTTCGATCAAGGGTTGCTTTCGTTTTATCGGATATAATGTCACGTAATAGCCCTTGTGCGCGGAGTCTTGTGAATTCTTTGTGGATGGCTATGCACTCATATGTGGGAATGTCCATGGTCTCCGTGGAACTCGCACCATCGGTTCAAGTCCTTCTTGGCGTCAGGCTTGTCACTCTTCCGAGGCCACCTTACTTTTTTACCATACATGTCGAAACTTTTAACGAGTTCCGACACGGAGATGTTGAAATTGTAAGAGTAAAGCTTCGGAGGGAGAGCTGGGTTGTTCTTCTAGTCTTGGTTCCTGTCATAAGAATTGTTTACCTGATTGGGGTTGCTTCGCCCATTAGGGTAAGGCTGGTTCCATCAATCGCGTCGATGATCCAAAGACATCCTTCAGTCGACTCGATCAGGGCTCTTGCTTGCTTTCGAGGGTTCTTTGTCTTCTTCTAACCTGACTTGAGCCATGGCTTTGGCCTACACGTCTTCGAAGCTTCGGCACGGGTATTTGGTCAGTTCGCGATAGAGTTCGCTGCCCTTGATCAAGCCCCGGCGGAAAGCTTCGATGGCTGTCGGAACGTCGCAATGTGGGATCGCGACCTTCTCCTTATTGTACCTGTTGAGATAATCCCTTAGGGGTTCGCCATACCTTTGCACGATCCTGTATAGATCGCTTGATTGCTTTTCCAGCCTACGGTTGCTGGCAAACTAGACTTTGAATGAATTGACCAGGTCCTCGAAGGAGGTGATGGAACCCTATGGCAAATGTATAAGCCATGTTAGTGCGGGTCCCGCAAGGGTCGTGCCAAAGCGCTTGTATATGACTGCCTCGTGGTTCTCTCTTGGGATTAGAATGGTCATTAATTTTTGCTTATAAATTGAAATGTGATCGTCGGGGTCCCCGGTCCCATCGTAGTTGGGCATGTTGGGGACGTGAAATTTCTTAGGGATCTCGACGCGTGCAATCGCTTCTACGAAAGGCGAGTCTTCGTATCCGTCGATCGCTTCCTTTTCGATCGGCTGTGGAACTCCTGGGATCCGAGCAATGTGATTGTCTAGGGCCTTCATATGTTCGTTGATAGCTTGTTGTATGAGGGTTTGGAGATCTGTTGGGGTTGCGACCTGTGGAGGGACTACTCGAGCTTCTGGGGGCTCGGTTACAAGAATCGGCATGTTAGTCGTGAGAAAAGTGACCGGAGGAGTCTGAAACATACCAGTAGGCTAGGAGACGTTCTAGGTGATTGCCGCCGCGAGCGTCGAGGCTGCTCCATCCAGGTCGAGTCGCGTTAAAAGTCCTTCCGTGTTGACCATGCGTCTCGATCCTCCAGGGGCTGACGCGGCCGAATTTACCTGTGATTTCAAAAACTCATTTTCACTGGTTAGTCGTGCAATTTCAGCTTCATATTGAGCACTTAGCGTTTCGGTTCTTGAGCGTTGTTGGGCGAGCTCTTCTTGAAGGATGCTCATGTTTTTTGCCAGTTCTTGGATTTGGATGTCCTGGACTGGTTGGTCGTTGAGACCCTCCGCTTGATTCACGACCAGGACGTTGGCTTGGATCTGACATTCAACGGGGACCATGGGGTCTTCGGAATTGGCCATGGTAGGATAAAAGTTTGGATTGGTGATTGGATCGCTGATTGACTAGATGCCCCACGGTGGGCGCCAAATTGTTTTGGGGCGAAAAGATCAAACTAATCAAAATCGCCTTATGAAGGGCAACTAGACAATGACTCGATTGAAAGAGTCTGAATAATCCAAATCAACCTAAAGTTTCAATCGTCGATCGCTTCAATATTGCAAATGAGAGTTCGAATTAAAAGGGATTCAAAGAGAGTAAGAGTGAGAGCTAAGGATTGTAGATTGTAGTTCGTGAGAATAATCGTCTATGTTACAATGATCGTCCAACACATATTTAAACTATTCTAGATGAATCTACCCTTCCGAGATTTGAGGTGATCGTTACAAGCGTTGTGGGGCCGAGATCTGCTCCAACGTCTACTAAAAGATAACATCCACTATGCGTCTGGTCCGGTTTCTTTAGGGAGAATTTTCCTTCCATTGATTGGGCCAACTCGATGGGTCGCTAGAATTCGGAGCCTAATAGGTTGCACCTGTGAAATGTGTACTACCAGGAAAGGCTTTTGCAACTTTTGCAACTTTTGCATGTGTGTGATATGTAACAAGTGAAAACCGACATAGCCAACATATTCGCAAGTTCACAAGATCAAGCCAATCGAAACTTTGCAAGACAAAAAATGAAAAACAGTTTGAACACGCGAGATTTGTTGACACAGTTCGGGATAAAACCCTACTCTGCAGAGCCTCAGGAGGGGAGACTCGCCCAGATGCATTAAGAAGATCAAGAGTCTACAAGCAGATTACCTGCACACGAATGGAAAAACCAAAAGCAGGAAACGAAAGCTAAAACACATCGCAACAGAGAAGACACTAGAAGCAGAAAGAAGATTGCGAGAGTCTTTGGCTTTTTCTTAAAGCCAAAGGACTTCTCAACCACTCAAGAAGTCGCCTATGGAGACCACGCGCCACCGAGAAGATCAATGCGCCACCGAAACTCTACTTTCTCTCTCTCTCTCTTTTCTCTCTTCTCTTTCTCTTTGTGAGTTGCGGATCAGATGCTTCGAATGAAACCCTAGAAGCTGCAACATAAGGCTTATAAGCCTTGCGTCAAACCGCGTCCAAGTGAGCATCAGATGGGCCTCTTCCAGGAATTGGGCCACGAGGGAGCAAAGGACAAGTTAGGCTCAATTAACCAAGCCATCCAACCGAGCAAGGCAGCGGGGTTGCTTAATTAATTTAAGCTAAACCGGCCCAATTATTACAACCATAAGTGATCTTGGTTCACTGCTAATTAATTCCACACATTACATGTGACATGATATACCAATACTATAAAGTATAAATAAACTTGGATTATTTAGACATAACAAATGCCCCCTTAATCCACAGTTTGGTTATGTCTCCTAAACCTCCTAAGGGCATCACAGGCTCATCTCTTGTCCGTCGTCGGCAGCTACCCTCACCTCAGTGAACATCATAGATGTGTAATGAATTCCTTTCAACCAAGTAGCCTCCTTAGAAGCCTCAATTGCTGCAATATATTCAGCTTCTGTTGAAGATAGTGCAACAATAGATTGTTCTTGGGACTTCCAGGAAATACAATTCCCTGCCCAGGTATAGAAGAAAGTTGTAGTGGACTTCATGTTTTCCTTGTTACTGGCATAGTCAGAGTCCACAAAGCCTTGTAGCTCAGTCCTCAAACTATGCTCAGCATAAGTAAGGCCCATATCTTTAGTGCCAACCAAGTATTTCAGCATATACTTCATGGCTTGCCAATGTTTGTCGCCAGGATTAGACATGTACATGTTAAGCATACTAATAGCAAAAGCAAGGTATGGTCTAGTACATGACATAGCATACATCACTGAACCTACTGCTACATCATATGGAACATTTTCCATTTTTCGTTTATCAATGTCAGAAGCAGGACAATCATGCTTAGACAAATCAAGATGCCCCCCTAAGGGGATAGGTGCAGGTTTAGCAGTACTCATAGCAAATCTATCAAGCACTTTGGCCATGTAATCAGATTGAGATAGTTTAATGATTTTCCTTTTTCTGTCTCTAATGATATTACCACCCAATATTTTCTGTGCAGGACCAAGGTCCTTCATATCAAAGTGTTTTGCAAGTCATTTTTGACACCATATATAACTACCTTAGAACTGCTAATAAGAAGAATATCATCAACATATAGCAGAACATACAAGTGGTTTTTAGTCTTCACAGATTTCAAGTAAAGACATGTATCATATTGACTTCTAACAAAGTCTAAGGACCTCATACAAGCATCAAATTTCTTGTTACATTGCCTAGGGGACTGTTTGAGCCCATAGATAGACCTTTTTAAGAGACATGCATGGTCAGGTTTAGTTTTATCAGCAAAGCCTTTAGGTTGTCTCATATATATAGTCTCATCTAGGTCACCATGCAAAAAAGTTGTTTTAACATCCATTTGCTCTAATTCCCAATCAAACACAGCAGTCATTGCAAGCAAAAGTCTCATAGTTTTGTATTTAACTACAGGAGCAAAGATATCATTATAATCAATTCCTTCTTTTTGGGTAAAGCCCTTAGCTACAAGCCTAGCTTTATACCTAGGGGGATCATTACTATTAGAGCCCTCTTTAAGTTTATAAATCCATTTACAATCAATGAGTCTGGCTTTAGCAGGTTTGAGAACAAGAGTCCAGGTGTTATTAACATACATGGATTGAATTTCTTCATGCATAGCTTTAATCCAGTCATTAGCATGGGAACATTTCATAGCTTGATCATATGTTTCAGAGATATAATTCTTCATAACATTTGCAATCAAGAAAGCAAACTCAACAATTTTGTCATAACTCTCAACCATATTAGCATCAAATTGCAATCTGCTATTAGGAATTCTAATTCTAGGCTCCCTATCTCTTACAAGTTGATAATCAATAAGTCATGCACAGTAGGAGCATTCAAATCAGAATTATCATGCATAGACAAACCAGAATTATCATGATTTTCATTTTGTGCATTCATATTAGAATTCATGGTGTCATTTTGTGCATCAATAGACTCAACATCATCTAATTGGTTAGAGTGACTTACTGCCCCCACCAATTTGGTGAGTTTGTGGTTCCATTTCTCCAGAATTGACATTTGTATGTGTGTGAGAATTGTGTGGACTCCCTGAAGAGGTTTCCTCAGCTTGGGAGTGACTGATGTCAAACTCCTCTTCATCCACCTCCAGTGGAACATTGTTGTCAAAGAACTGCTCAGTTGCAATTCCAACTCTAGGCTCAGATGATTGGGTACCTGTATTCTCAGCAATAGGCATTAATTTTGTCTTAAAGTGAAATTCATCCTCATTAAATGTGACTGACCTTGAGGTGATTACCTTGTAACCTTTAGGTTGTACAAGAAGTAATTTATACCCCTTTACACCTTCAGGGTAGCCTAGCATAACACACTTTTGTGCTCTAGGTTGTAGCTTACCCTGAGATATCTGGGCATATGCACTATAACCAAAGGGCCTCAGGTGTGTTATGTTAGGTTTCTTGACATTCCACATTTCTTGTGGAGTTTTAAATCCAATTACAGAGGAAGGAGATCTATTTATGAGGTAAGTAGTTGTTATAACAGCCTCACCCCATAATGACCCTCTCATCCCTACACTTATGAGCATACACCTTGCTTTTTCAAGCATGGTTCTGTTCATCCTCTCATCAGTGCCATTCTACTGAGGGGTGCCAGGGACTGTGAGGTGCCTTTTCATACCATGCCTTTTACAATACTCATCAAAGATAGCATTGCAGAATTCTAAACCATTATCAGTCTTAAGGCATTTCACTCTATGTTCAGATTGACTTTCAACTAAATTTTTCCAGTTCTTAAAATTCTCAAAAGCTTCATCTTTGGATCTTAATAAGTAGACTCATACTTTCCTGGAGTAGTGATCTATTAGAGACAGAAAATATTTCATGCCTCTAATAGTCTCTACTTGAGCAGGCCCCCACAAGTCAGAATGTATGTACTCAAGGGGTCTGCTTGCAGTATAGGTTGACTTAGGCAAACTGTGAGCAGTCTTTTTACCAAAAATGCAAGTTTCACAGAACTTCAAGTCATTCAGTTTTGTATCAATCATGCCATTTTTATGCAAGTAATGCAAGCCTTTATTGCCTATATGACCAAGTCTAGCATGCCAAGTTCTAGTATGGTCTAGGTTATCACCATTTCTACTCACTGTGGAGACATTAAGTTCAGGAGAAGCTTGTACATAGTACAGTCCTCCTTTCTTAACGGTCCTAATAAGTACTGTTCCATTTCTAATAACATCCTTTACTCCATGGTGAGTATTAATATGACAACCTAAATCATCAAACATGGATTCATAAAGCAGGTTCCTTCTCAAATTAGGAACCCACCTCACATTCTGCAATATTCTAACTTTCCCATCATGCATTTTAAGAGGAACCCTACCAATACCCTTAATAGCCAAAGATGTATGATCACCCAACATGACTTTGCCTTCATTTATCACATTTACAGATTCAAACAGTCCTCTATGAGGGGTAGCATGCATTGTGCAACCAGAATCAAGAATCCAGAAAGAGGCATCATCATTATCACAAGCAACCATAAGTAGCTCATCAGAATATTGAGTATAGCATTCACACACATTAGAGAAGCCAGAATATTTTGTTTTATCTTTGTTTTTCTCATCTCTAGCCTTTTTATGACAGTCTTTGACCCAATGCCCTTCTTTATTACAATAGTGACACTTAGAGTTTTTCTTGTCATCATTAGACTTCTCAGAATTATCTTTCTTAGATTTTTTCTGAAACTTTTTCTTGCTTTTAGCTTTAGCCATCATGACTTCAGCTTTAGCCTTAGTTTTAGACCCATATTTAGTCTTGAATACTTTAAGAGTCTTTTTTTTTTTGATAATAGACTCATTTATCTTAGCCATAGTGAGAGTATCTCTACCATATTTAGTAACATCTTTCAAAGTATCAAACTGAGCAGGTAAAGCATTCAGCAGAAGAACAGCTTGATGTTCCTCTTTTAATTTCATCATCACATCTTTTTAGGTCTTGAGTCATTTTCAAGAAGATGTCAAAGTTCTCATGCACAGTCAAAGCCACATTCATTTTGAAGGTAAACAACTTGCATAGAAGAGAAATTCTACTAGGCAAGGACTTAGACAGATTGATTTCATCTAAAGCATTCCAGAGAGCCTTAGGTTGAGTGTAACTTATAACCTGACGAGCCATGTCGTCAGTTAACCTTATCATTATCTCAGAATGTGCTAAGTCTTGAATGTCTTTCATCTCAGCATTGGTGGTCCCTATTAGCCACTCCTCATAGATTGCCTTGTAGCATTTTTCTTTTATTAAAATGGCCTTCATTTTAACCTTCCATGTAGCATAGTCAGAATTGCCATCAAATAGCTTCAACTTCATGTTTTCTGCCATTTATAAATCTTGGGAGCAACACAGAAGTAGTGTTAGGATGATAAATGGAAACAGAAAAACTTTAGTAGAGTATCACAGATCTCAATAGAGCACAGAGAGATCAAACACATCACACTTCCCAGAAGTCCAACTTCTTGAACCAGAGTCAAGACAAGTAAGCAGGGAACAAGGAGATCTTGCTCAACACACAGGGGTCAAGTAACAAGAGTATCCACAAAACACAGCATAATCAAGAGCCCGAATACAGACAGACGAGAAACTCAAGATTCAACAACAACCAAGAACTCAAGATCACTCAGAGATAACTGGAAATGAGCAATAGTCGAGAAAACCCTAATTTTTCACACTTTCACAAATCCAGTCTCAAGCAATCACCAAGAGGTTCTCAGAATCACACAAGCAGTCTCAAATCTTCAAAAAAACGCAGCATGCAAGAGCAAAATTAGGGTTTACATTGGAAGCAGTCAAGGAAACAGAGAGCAAGGCTCTGATACCACATTGAAAACCGACATAGCCAACATATTCGCAACTTCACAAGATGAAGCCAATCAAAACTTCGCAAGACAAAAAACAGTTTGAACACGCGAGATTTGTTGACGTAGTTCGGGATAAAACCCTACTCTGCGGAGCCTCATGAGGGGAGACTCGCCCAGATGCAATAAGAAGATCAAGAGTCTACAAGCAGGTTACATGCACACGAATGGCAAAACCAAAAGCAGGAAACAAAAGCTAAAACACATCACATCAGAGAAGACAAGAGAAGCAGAAATAAGATTGCGAGAGTCTTTGGCTTTTTCTCAAAGCCAAAGAACTTCTCAACCACTCAAGAAGTCGCCTTTGGAGACCACGCGCCACCGGAACTCTACTCTCTCTCTTTTCTCTCTTCTCTTTCTCTTTGTGAGCTGCGGATCAGATGCTTCGAATGAAACCCTAGAAGCTGCAACAGAAGGCTTATAAGCCTCGCGTCAAACCGCGTCCAAGTGAGCATTAGATGGGCCTCTTCCAAGAATTGGGCCACGAGGGAGCAAAGGACAAGTTAGGCCCAATTAACCAAGCCATCCAACCGAGCCCATAAAGGCAGCGGGGTTGCTTAATTAATTTAAGCTAAACCGACCCAATTATTACAACCACAAGTGAACCACTGCTAATTAATTCCACACATTACATGTGACATGATATACCAATACTATATAGTATAACTAAACTTGGATTATTTAGACATAACAACAAGTTTGACTTTGAGGCGAACACGTGCCGTTGGATAGGGTGTGACATGCGTTCCTATTAGACGCACACTGATTGTGCTATCCATGACGGGCATATCTATATGGGTGCTTCAAAGGCGGGGTTGGGCCGTCTAGAGATGCTTTTCAGATGCCGAGCCTACAACAAGACGTTTGAGTTATTGGGTTGGGTGAAGGATGTGTTCCTAAATTGTGTGGCGAGTTGGAATAAGGAGGCTTTGGCAAGAGAGCTTGATTATATATGCAGAATATTCCGTGGTAGTGAAGATCTTGGTGGGAGGAAACTTTACTGGAAATGTGAATATCTCATTGAGAAGTTAAAAACAGGACAGTGATACACCTATACTCAGTGTAGAGGAGTGTACACTTTTTCTCCGGTATATTTTATACATGTGACACATTTTATTATAAAAAAAAAAAAATAAGAAAAAAGACATTACTTTATACTATGTCCATTTTTGTCTTTTCATTTCACTGTTAATTTAATTTTTCATTCATTTTCTTTCCTCTCCCCTCCTCCTCTCAGCTTTCACCTCTCCCATCCTCCGCCTCTCAGCTTTCATCTCTCCGCAGTTGATGCCCAACCGCTCGAAGTCTCCTCCTCGTCTATTAATACATTTATTTTTCTTATTTTCAATAATACATTATTTCAATTTCTTCAAAGCCACAAATGTTGGAAAATGAAAGTATCGACAGTAGAGAGTAGAAACTGAAAATAAAAGCTAGAATAGAAGAGGGAAATTGAAAAATTGAAAGATTTGGTAAATGGAAGAATCGAACGTGGGCTGCTCTTCACCCACTCTGTTTCTATGTTGCATTTACAAAAATGCTTACTATGCAAGCAATTAATCCAACTCTTGCCAGTCAAGAAGAGGAAGGGAGAGGAACCGTCTCCGGTGATGGTCAAATCCACCCCCCTTAGGGAAGGCAAACCGTCTACATTAGAGGGGCGCCGTTTCCCGTCTCTCAAATTTCAATTTGACGGTGGGCTATGGTGGTGGATCTAAGGTTTGGTGAGAAGAGAGATCGAAGGATTTTGGGGTTTCAGTGGAGGAAAAAGAAAGGGAAAATATTGGAAATGTGAAAGAGAGATAGCTGAGAGAAGACAGAAGAGGGGTGGGACTGTGGGAGGTAATTTGGAAAGAGATGGGGTAATTCGGGAGGAGAGAGAGGAGGGGAAATAATTTTTTTTAGAATTATGAAAAGATGGGCATTTGGAATGATGGAGAATGAAAATTAGGAAGAAAAAAATGGAAGTACTTTATTATTACGGTTTTCAATAAGTAGAAAATTACAATTATGTCTTTTTATTTTAAAAATGGTGTAAGATTAATTCCCACACTTAGGATCTGTTCGGTATGACTGAGACTTATTAGGACTGAAGCTGAAGTAGGGGCTGAATTGAGCTGAAGCTAAATGAATGAATTTAAGTTGGGGGCTGAATTAAGCTGAGGCTGAATATGGGGACTGAAGCAGACCTGTCTGTTCGGTATGAGTGTCTTATCGAGACTGAAATTAGGTTGAAAATGACAAAATTGCTCATGCTTCAATTTTTTAGGGGTATCATGCCTATTGCATGTGCTTCAAATTTCCTCACAAATTGGGACTTTTCCTAAAGATTGGGTTACAATATATAATCAATTATAACATATCTTATTTAAACTTATTGAAGATTGGATTAAAATATAAAATTAGTTATAACATACCAGTTAATTAACCAAGTCAAGTAAAGGTGTTTACTGTTTTTCAAACTAAAATGCTTTGTGTTAACAAGTAAAAAAAAATCAATTATAAAAATCAAGTAAAATAGCGCAGCTTACTTCATTTTACTTGAAAAAATCAAGTACAATATATAATCAATTATAAAAATCAAGTTAAATGCATTAGCCTATGTGGGATTCGAACCCACATCGATGTGTATAACACATTACTCTACCAATTGAGCTAACAGGCTTTGTGTTAAATCAAATGTTTAAACATTTTATAGCTAGCATCATATGTATTAGTTCAACAAGTATATTTATGCTATAACTATTGCACATCAGTAAAATACAATAAATAACAATGGTAAACCCTGAAAACGCCTTGAAAAACTCCTTGAGATTCAACACCAGAAACAATGTCCAAAGCAGCACAAACACCTTACAGTGAAATGTTTAAAATAGAAGCATATCAAAGGAAAGATAACATCACTCAGGGAGTGAAAGGTGCAATATACTGCGTCCAGTGGTTAGCTTTTGTAATCACCCAAGAATTAAAAAAAAAACACAAGTTCTCAAAACTAGAGAGATTCCTCTGCCAACAAAAATACGAGTTGAAGGAAATAGGAGGCATATTGATGAAATGGTGCCTTAGTAACCTTAAATATCTATACTGTAAAGGATAGAAGATAAGAGAACATGAAAGAATCAAAATTTGAATAAGGGTAAAATGATGGTTACTAGTTCATCACCAAATTGAATAACTATGTGTACTGAATAACTTTTAAAGGCAAAGATCAGCAAGAAAATTAATTGATATTTATCTGTAAACTTGATTATCTCAGTTTGGTTACTAAACAAATAATAGTAAAGCTTTCACTCAATACTCCACAATCTCTATTCAATGTTAAATGGTTCTTTAATGGGAAAAGGAGAAAGTTGATCTCCATCTCTGAAAGTTGTTTCAAATGCAGAAAACAAAAAACATTGGAAACAGAAAAAGGTAATCTCAAAGTCTCAAGATGTTTCAGATTCAGAAAGAGAATTGAAAACAGAAAAGGTTAATCTCAAGTCTCAAGATGTTTCTTATACAGAAAGAGAACTGAAAACAGATGAAGTTGGTATGAAATCTCAAGATGTTTCACATGCACCAACACAAATCCTCCACAAGCTCTTCATTTCACACAAGGAAATCAAGAATCATCTTTTCCTTCAACTTTATCCTCTTGTGTGTATGTATCCTGGTATTCGGGTTGAGGATTTACCAAAAAGAACGAGTTGGATGTCAAGGAGACTATGGGTTTGTCAGTTGACACACTCAAAACTACACAAGAAAGAAATCTGAAGCTTGAATACTACCCTTGTAATCTCAAATACAGGACCAAAAATGTCAGCTCCTAAAACTCCTAATTACTCCTCTAAATTTCCACATTAAAAAATAGAGCAAAAAAACATGAAAATGCAATTTACCTCATACATACATCACTTTACCTCATGGAACCACATGAAAATAAATAGAAGAGAAAACATACGGATTAGTGGGATTACACATATATGTATATTGCCATTTGCTGGCTCAATTAATTTACCACATAAAACTATATAAAGGGAGGCATGCAGAGCCAACATAAATTTCATTCTTGACCTCTAAATTTCTACACTTATTATATTTTGATCCTCAAACTTTAGCATGCGCCATTTTATACTATTCTGTATAATTTATAGGAAATGCACTTGTATTCTATTACATTATACATTATCAGTACAATAAGTTGTTAATCTGTTACATGATATGGATACAACTAGCACAATTAATGGCACATGCTAACACTTGGAAAATCTTTCCCAAAGATACGAAATTAGCTAGGCTAAGAGTACACAATTAAGAGGTTAATATTTGTTCTATAAATTGATCAATATGACAAGTCAAGATATTAGCTTATTCTCAAAGTTGTTAAATTGTTTTTCACCAATTTGACCCCTAAAACACCTCCAAACCGATACAGTTTTCACAATAGAAAACCAATAAATTATGCAGTCATGAAAATCTTAAAGTGTTCAAAATTCAAAAATTGCTTGTGAAATTGCACAAGCGAGCATCTTAAGGGATTAGGAGTCTAATCTCTAGTATGATGACAAAATTACTATCTTCAAACCTGAAACATAACATTGTGAAGAACATATTATGACAAAATTACTATTTTCAAACTTGGGTCAATGTCACTGCACTAGATAATGTCACGAGCGAGCATCTTATTTTCTAGGGCTTGTAATGATACGATACTAGAGATTACTCCTAATCCCGAAGCTGCAGATCTGCGAAGAAGAGAGCAAAGAATAAGACTTACAGATCTGTGATGGCGGCTCGACCTCGCTTCGATGGCGGCTCTATTGTGCAAGCTTCCAGATCTGCGAGCACACAGGAATGCGAGTGAAGATGTTACAGATCCGGGCGTGAATCCAGCGAAGAGGTTACAGATCTGGGCGTGAATCCAACGAAGAGGAAGAAGAACTTACAGTGCAAAGATGGCAGCTCTCAACCTCTCCTCGATGAAGCTGTTGGGCGCTCGACCTCGCTTCGGGGCAATGTGGAATTTTTTTTCATAAGCCTCACAGATAAGACCCGTAAATTGGAGGATGGAGCTGAACAAATTGAGAGGATTTCAGCCCCTATAAGTCCTCCATAAGTCCCCTGGATACCGAACGTGGAAGAGGAGAAAGATAAGCCTTCATGTCTTATGTATGGAAATAAGACGCATAAGACCCGGAAATCAGTCGCACCGAACGAGTCCTTAGTGTGGGTGTAGTTTTTTTCTTAAAAGTAGGGTCTGCAGAATCTATGGTATCTAAGTCAATACTGCTCTTCTTTCAAGGTATAGTAATCGCTTACCATCTAAGACCTTTTTTCAACTTTACTCCATGTTATTGTAGTATTATGGCTTACGAGCTCAATCGATTAGTGCTTAGCTCAGCCTGTAGTGTTGACGGTGTTAATCTTTTTTTTATTGGAAGATTTTTCTAGTATGAAATTTCACAAAATGGTATAATATTCCATTTACTGAGTTAATGGACTTTTATTCCTTGTTCCTGGCTAGGTTTGACTCACTAAGTATTCTAATGTACTCCCTTTGTTTACAAAAGATTAACGCTTTAGCTATGTATTTTTGTTCAAATTTACTTGTCATCTTAGATATTTTGACAAAAAGCTTTCAACAATATCCTTATTGATTGTTGAGCTTAGAATCTTGCAAACACAACAATCTAGAAGTTCTTTTTCACTCCCCCAATCACCAAGCATGAATAAATTTCACTTTACTTTATTGAAAAGTCACGGTAATAGATGTATGAGTAAACGTAGAGAAATACTACATTTACTTTAATTAGAAAAAGACAAAAATAACTTTACTACTGCATGTAGATCATTAAGGATAATTTAGTCAAATTAATAACAATCTTAAAATTTGTGTCATTACCTACAACGTCAAATATATTTAAACAGATGGAGTAACTCTTAATCCTAGGTGGACTGCAGTAGTTCAAACTGATAGGGAAAAAAGTTAATACTCCTTCCGTTTAGATTTACTTGTCCTTTTAACCTTTAAATTTTGTTCATAATTATTTGTCCTTATAGAATTTCAAGACAATTTATCACATATAGTTCATAAATTTTTTATTGAAACTTGGTTATGTTGATTTATTTCTCTCTATCTATTGGTTGTAGAGGGTGGTGAGTGATTAAATTGAGAAGAAAAAAAATTGAATTTTCATAACACATTCAATGACTTTTTAAATTTGTGGGAAAAATTCTAGAGGACAAATAAAAATGAACGGAGAGAGTATATAAAAATGTTGTTGTCTCGTACGTGATAAGCTACAATGTAGTCATTAAGAAATTAGGCTGTACGTTGTGCTAAGCTACTTCGTAGTCACCGTGGTTGTAAATAGTTGTGACAGTTCAGTTAGCTACTGTGCATTCCAAATGATCGTTGATTTTAAGGGGTCTATTATTTCTGAAGCGCTCATCTTTTTATACAGGGTTCACAAGCACTTGTTCCCACTTTGATGCACCTAATGTAACCTTGGTATGGTCTTAAACCCTTAAAAACACTCATTTTATCCATTGATATTAATGATTTTCCCATGAAAAAATGGTTTGAAACTCCAAATACTTGGTGGTTTGCAGACTGGTACTGCATTGATCATGGATACACATGCAAAAAACTAAAGAGCTTTGATGGCCTGGCAATGGAAACTCTGAAAAGGCTGAGGGTGAAGCTGAAAATAAGTTGTCAAGGAGGTTTGTTCTTTGTTTTATATCCAATAGAAAATTTGGCGGAATTCAGTTGTGTCACTAAAATGGACATCCAATTGGTTAGACTAAAATCCAACTTTAATGGCAATGTTGGCGCGCAGCTCCGACTCCGAGAGTGAAGGCTCTAGCTATGGAAGTGATCAAAATACATCGGGGTCGGGGTCGGGGTCGGGGTCGGGGTCGGGGTCGGGGTAAGGTGCTTCTTCATCTACTTCCTTACTTTAATAAATGGTGAAAAATGTACCAGGGATGATATGCTAAATTTCTCCAAAAGGAAACGAAGTTGTGAAGAGACACCACCTGCCGCTAGGATAATTCTTCATATACTGATTCATGTTTTGTGCTCTTGTGTTATGACAGATGGTAATGAAATAGCAGACATCAAACCTAACCCATTACCAAAAGAAGCGAAATTTATTATTCTTTTGGTTGTTAAAACTACCTTGCGGGCTTTTCCTTACTGCCAAAGTAGTCATAGGACGGTGATGATATTAAATTTTATGTTGAACGTTTTCTATCACACCTTGCTCTTGCCTATAAATTTCTCCTATATATACTCTAGACAATGAGTTGGTCGTTGGGACGGTGACCTATGGTTTTTTATTTTAAAATTTTATTCTTCTATACAAAAAATACTAATTTTAATTGTTGCATCCAGAAATCATATCTTGAAAATTCTGGATTAACTTTTTTTATCTGTTGGTATTGACTTTTGATTTTTCAAGTACGTTATTGGTCCTACTTCTAAACAGGAGAAGTTTATTTGATAATGCTTTGAAGGTTGTAACTCAGAGCTCTTAAATTGAGAATTAAAAAACTGTCTATCCCCTGACCTATTGTAACATGTATTGAGTTTTTTTTATGCGTATCACCGTTCTCTTCCAGTCTGGTTGCCTTTGGCCTCTTCTAAAGTGAGTTCTTGAACTCAATGGCATAGGTGAGTTGAGGATAGCAAAACAGTTTGCACAACTCCCTCAATTTGTCATCTCATTTGCTATTTTGATTTGGTAATATGGGACATTGTTATATCTTTTTGTAGCTTGATTGAAGTGAGTGTAATTGTTTGATTCTTATCACTAATTGTGACGCAACTTATCAAGTACTTGGTCAAATTGCTGATGCCAATTCAGATAGCAGTGTTGCTATGACTCTTGATGAAAATATGTAAAGATTTGTGATGTAGTATGAGCAATTTATTTCACACTTTTAAGATTGTTTGAGCTAGGGCTGAGCACGGACCGACCGAACTGAACCCGACCCGAAAAACCCGAACTCACATTACTTCGGTTTGAGTTTCGGTCTGATCTTTTTAGTGTTTCGGGTTTCGGGTCGGTTCGGGTTCGATTCGGGTTCGGTTCGGGTTTCGGGTTTTAGCCTAGTTTTGCCTTTTTTTCTTCTTCGAGGGTTGTTTAGCCCGAATCCGAACCGAACCCGAAGACTTCGGTTCGGTCTTCGGTCCCGTGTTTTTGGGGTTTCGGATTTCGGGCTTTTCGGGTTCGGGTCGGATTCTGACCCGTGCTCACCCCTAGTTTGAGCTAAATGATTCTAAATGCTATCCTATTATATTTTGGTTCCCGTAATTTGGGTTGACCAAGCACATCAATTTCTAAAATTGTAAGAAGGAGATTTGAATCAGATACATACTAAATAATTTATATACAAACTACATAAATTGTTTGCTAATTCATGAGTTGTATTCACCCGTGTATGGCATAGGCGTTATACTAGTTAATTTCATAGGAATTGTACTTTCTATGTTCACCCAAACACTAATTTAAAAATAAGTTCCAAATTTAAGCTCTAAGCAAGTGTTCATGAACACATTAAAAAAAATCTTAATATATTAATAACTAGAGTAAGATTTAGCGACACATTACATAAGTATGTCTCGGATATTTTCGTAAGAAAACACCAAAATAAAAAATGAAAGTACTTTCCACCTCAACGGACAACAGCTCCACATTAGCAGATCATTGATCTTAATTACCAGTGGCCCCACCGACAACAAGGGTCTTTAAATTTCAACTAATCCATGTTCAGTGTTCACAAATAAAAAATAATCTCAACACACTTTCCTCGCCACCTATAAGTTCTACTACCATTCTTTATGCAATACTCGATACAGTACATTAAAACCATGTTTTCTGTAGCAGTATGATGAATTTGGGAATATCTAACAAACAAAACTCTAAAAGGTATTCCCAAATTCTAATCTAAACTTTTTCTTAAAAAAAAAATAATCTAACTCACTTTACTAAATGATTTTTTTATACAGTAAGAATTCGAGGTTTTAAGAAAACCAAAATCTAGATCCTTGAGATGCCGAAAATTCAATTGTCAAAACAACCAACACGAACAAACAATGGAAATTCTAAAAGATATTCCCAAATTCTAATCTAAACTTTTAAAAAAAAAACTAATCTAACTCACTTTACTAAATGATTTTTTTATACAGTAAGAATTCGAGGTTTTAAGAAAACCAAAATCTAGATCCTCAAGAGGCTGAAAATTCAATTGTCAAAACAACCAACACGAACAAACAATGGAAATTGTTGGGTTATGGAGCTTGATGGACTGTACACCAAAAGCCCAACTTTCAGGGATCCAACTGGCTTGGCTGTGCTTAGGTATTTTGGGCCTAATTAGGGTTTTGCTAATTAGGTTAAATATTCGCTTGATTATTGTAATCGTTATCACAAAAATAGTGAAAAAAAACTTGGTTTGGCAGCGCCCCCAGACGTAGTCAATTTCTTGACGAACTGGGTTAACAATTTTCGTGTTCTTTGTTTCAATTTCTCTCATTACTGCGTTTCAATCCTGACAGAAACAACTAAAGGAAACAAATTACATCAAAGTTTCAATAGAAGCAAACAAAGACAAATGGCTTAATCAATGAAAAAGGTTTAACATGGGTTGAAAGACACCAACGCGACAATGACGCGGACGAGAAGCAGATACAAGACACAATCTAGATGCACTTCGTTGATAAAAGTCACCGGGTATCACACAATCACTATCTCGGTTTCTAAACCAGAATAAAAGTCTCAAACTAAACCTGAAATAAATTCCAAATAAAAAATGAGTGTATATTAAAATTACCATATGAGGTGATAGTGGTGGCTACTGGTTCAGAAGGGTGGTCACATCTGCAGTTGATTATGATTCGAACGCGGTAAC
Organism: Rheum nobile; assembly: GCA_027886185.1. Classification (NCBI taxonomy): domain Eukaryota; kingdom Viridiplantae; phylum Streptophyta; class Magnoliopsida; order Caryophyllales; family Polygonaceae; genus Rheum; species Rheum nobile. The sequence goes on from WOAB01000001.1 coordinate 5,437,033, forward strand.
GAATAGAAAACGAAGCAAAGAACACAAGAATTGTTAACCCAGTTCGTCAAGAATTGACTATGTCTGGGGGCACTACCAAGCCAGGATATTTCTCTCTCAATATTATGATGACGACTCACAACGACTTAAAGATTACAATTGATCAACAAGGGTTTAAATAACAACACGGACAAAACCTAGAAAAGCCCACAAAACGCAACACTGAAATCGGCCCATCTAACTCCCGAAAAAGGTCCCGCACGGTTAACAAACTGTGCCGTTAACTGTGCCATTTATTCGAGAGCAATTCCGAGATCTGGCACGGTTAGCAAACCGTGCCATTAACCGTGCTTGCTGTTAAGCTTCCTTCCGTGGTTCCTGCACGGTCTGTAGACCGTGCCACTAACCATGCGAGCCTTTATGCGGCCGTCCTTCGCTTTAGGCTCCATAACCCCAACAATCTCCCACCTGGAGACTGACTCCAATCATAATCGTCCTCCTCATCAACCCATAGCTGGTAGTAGTGCCAGGCCTTCAACTCAGTTACCAAGGCCAGTTGAAGCCATGCAAAGCTTCAACTTCTCTAAGATCACAACCTTAGTCAGCATGTCTGCAGGATTGTCAGTTCCACGAATCTTCATCAACTGCAAGACCTTCCTTTCCAAGAGATGCCGTATGTAGTGATACTTCAACTCTATGTGCTTAGTCCTCGAATGAAACGCTGGGTTCTTCGCCAAGTGGATGGCACTCTGACTATCACTGTATAGAATGATGTCCCCTTGCTCCTTCCCCAATTCACGCAAGAAATTCTGCAACCATACCATCTCCTTGCTAGCCTCAGTCACTGCATCATACTCAGCTTCTGCAGTAGACAAAGCTACAACTTTCTGCAGCTTAGAAGCCCAAGAGACCGCAGTACCACCCAATGTAAAGACATATCCGGTTGTACTCCTTCTCTTGTCGAGGTCACTTGATGCCAAGTATGCATCCACATATCCTTCCAACACGACTTCCTTGCCTTCAAAGCACAAGGCTTGCTCTGCGGTACCTCTCAAGTATCTAAGGATCCATTTCACAGCTTCCCAATGCTCCTTCCCTGGGTTCCCCATAAAGCGACTAACCACTCCCACTGCATGTTGCATACATCAAACTGCCAATCGCTGAAGCATAAGGAGTCCTTTGCATCTGCGCACGCTCTTCTTCGCTCTTAGGTGAGTCCCTATTAGATAGCTTGAAATGGCTACCCAAAGGGACTTTGGCTGGCTTTGCATCATGCATACTGAATCTCTTCAAGACCTTCTTTATATACTCAGCCTGTGACAAATACAACTTTTCAGCCTTCTTATCTCGATCAATCCGCATACCCAGAATTTGCTTGGCCTCTCCAAGGTCCTTCATAGCAAACCGTTCAGACAACTGCTCCTTCAACTTGCTCACTTCTCGAGCACTCGAGCCTGCTATCAGCATGTCATCAACATATAGCAGCAATATGATGTAGCAGTTGTCAAACTTCTTGAAGTAGCAACAATGGTCAGCTTCACTCCTCACGAACTCAATTTCGTACATGAATCCATCAAACTTCTTGTACCACTGCCTCGGTGCTTGTTTCAGACCATACAAGCTCTTGTTCAACTTGTACACAAGCTCAGCGTTACCCTTTGACACATAGCCCTCAGGTTGCTTCATGTAGATGTCTTCATCTAAGTCTCCATGAAGGAAGGCCGTTTTTACATCCATCTGCTGCAACTCTAGGTTCTCTGCAGCCACCATACTCAACACTAGACGTATAGTAGTTAGTTTCACAACAGGAGTAAAAACGTCAGTATAGTTAATACCATATTTCTGCTGAAATCCCTTCACAACCAGCCTTGCTTTATAACGCTTGCTTCCATTCGCCTCCTCCTTGATCTTGTAGACCCACTTGTTATGCAATGCCTTCTTGCCTGCAGGAAGCTCAACTAGCTCTCAGGTTCCGTTGGTCATCAACGAATCCATCTCATCATCCATGGCGAGCTTCCACTTGCTCACATCTTCTCCACGAGATGCCTCTGCATAACACTTTGGATCACCACCATCAGTCAACAACAGATAGTAGTTTGACGGTGAATATCTATCAGGCGATCCACGCTCTCTAGTGGACCTTCGCAGCGGAATCACTGGGGTTCTCGGCTCCTCCTAAATCACGGCCTCCTGGTCACTTCGAACCGCCTTGCTCCCACCCGAGTTTGAGATATCCAACTCCACAACCTCAGGTTCAGAACTCGTTGTTTCTGATGCACCCAGACTATCCTTGTACATCTCATGCTCATTGAACACGACGTCTCGACTGCGAATAACCTTCCTGCTCTGCTCATCCCAGAACCGGTATCCGAAAGCATCCCCACCATATCCAATAAACATGCACTTGACAGACTTTGCATCCAGTTTGCTTCTCTCAACAGGAGCAATATGAACATATGAAATGCACCCAAATACGCGAAGAAAGGACAAATTTACCTCTTTGCCACTCCAAGCCTCCTCTGGGATCCCATTCTCCAAGGGAGTTGATGGCCCTCGGTTGATCAAGAATGCAGCAGTGTTGACTGCATCCGCCCAAAACATATTTGGAAGCCCACACTTCAGCCTCATGCTTCTAGCACGTTCATTCAAGGTCCTGTTCATACGTTCAGCGATGCTGTTCTCTTGAGGGGTTCCTTTCAAGGTTTTCTCTATGCGAATTCCATTCTCAGTACAGAACTCCTTGAACTCACGAAGCTCATACTCCCCACCATTATCAGATCTCAAACACTTCACTTTAAGACCTGTCTCAGTCTCTACTAGAGCCTTCCACTTTCTGAAGGTGTCAAATGCATCAGACTTTTGCTTCAGAAAATAGACCCATACCTTTCTTGTAGCATCGTCAATGAAGGTCATGTAGTATGACGCTCCACCCAGAGATGTCACAGGTGCTGGTCCCCACAAGTCACTGTGGATCAACTCCAACTTCTGCTTCTTCAAGGTTCTGCCACCCTTCGCAAAGCTCACCATTTTCTGCTTCCCGAGCACGCAGTCTTCACACAATCTGATCTCAACGGACTTGAGACCTGGCAGCAAACCCTTTGAGCATAGCACCTTCATCCCTTTCTGACTCATGTGGCCCAGACGACAGTGCCACAAGTCTGCATCACAGTTTACTCCTGTAATGGCAATGCTATCACAGACGTTGCTCGTCATGTACAGCGTCCCCTCCTTCTTTCCTCGAGCTACCACCATAGCTCCTTTGGTTATCTTCCAACTGTTATAGCTGAAGGTTACTTCATAACCCTCATCATCCAACTATCCAATAGAAAGCAGGTTTCTCTTCAGACCAGGAATATGCCTTACTCCATGCAACTGCAGCACAGATCCGTTCGGCGCCTTGATTCGCACACCACTCTTCCCCACGATTTTCAAAGCCTCATCATCAGCAAGATATACTTTTCCGAAATCTCCAGAGGTGTAGCGATCCAATATATCAACATTGCTGCATGAATGAAACGAAGCTCCAGAGTCTAACACCCAAGACTCCAATGGACTGCTTGCGCTCAGAATCGTTGCATCTGTAGTGGTTCCTGTCGTTGAATCGCTCAGAGTCAACGCATCTGTAATATCTTCACTGGCTGAATTCGCTGATTTATCTTTCAACGGTGCCTTACATTCACTCTTGTAATGACCGTTTTTATCACAATTCCAACACTTGATTCTCCTCTTGTCTTTGGGCTTATCCTTCCCTCTAGACTTCGATCTGCCACGATTCAACTTCTTAGAGTCTGACCTGCCCCTGCTACCTGTATTCAAAGCTGATCCAGAAGCAGTACCTGACGCCTTTCTGCGAATTTCTTCGCTGATAATCAGATCCCTGACTTCATCAAACTTGATCTTTTCCTTCCCCACCGAAGCACTAACAGCAGTAACTGTCCCGCTCCAACTTTCTGGTAAAGAGGATAACAAAATTAGGCCTTGTACCTCATCGTCGAAATCAATCTCAACTGAACTCAGTTGTGCGATCGTCATGTTGAACTCGTTTAAGTGATTGGTGATGTGATACCCCGTAATTCTGTAAGGATTATTTTGGGATTTTTTGGAATTTTCCCGAACACCCGTTTAGTACGTCGGATTTAATTCAGATAGGTTGAGACATTCTGTAATGTGCTCTATCTCTGTAAAAAATTTCTCAGTGAAATAAGATACAGACGACGTACTTTGGATTTTAATACTCGTTCGTGTACGATTATTTTTATCCCGATTTAAATTGTCTTCGTCCAAAAGCTGAGAGGGGCAAAGCCACGGTGGCGGCGCCCGCCGCAATTATTACGGCGCCCGCCGCGAAGGGCTCGAGGCTACAGTGCCCTCGTCTTCTAGCTGGGCATGACGACCAGAAAACGGCACCCGCCGCGCTTTTGCGGCGCCCGCCGTAAATGCCCATTGTAGTGCAATTTGTGAAGAGGCGACCAAGGGAATTACGGCGCCCGCCGTTCCCTAGCGGGGGCGTAGCCCTGTGGTCGCCGGAGACGTCTGACAAGGCGCCGATTTAACCTCGCCACGTCTCGCTTAGACCATCGCGGTGTCCACATGATCCGTGGCTATAAAAGGAAGAGGATTGGGGTCAGATTCATGCACAAATCAAGCTGAAATCCTCAAATCTTCCTCTCGCCGGAGTTTGTGCCTCTCGCTGGATTTCTGGAGCGATCGTCGGTGGCCTTTGGTGTTGTTCCAGTAGCCCTTCGAGAAGCTTTTGGTTGCCTTTGGAGGTCAAAACCCAAAGCAAGGAGGAAGGGAGTCACTTCGCTCGTGTGTGGGTGAGATTTTCTTCTCGCCTCTGTTGTCGGAGTTCTTCACGGCGACCGCCGTGATGAACGGCGACCGCCGTGATGAACGGCGACCGCCGCCAGTGGCCAGAAGCCCCTTTGTTGGCTTGGTCTTGGTGGTCGTCATTGTGGCGTCGTTTCTTTCGGTTTCTTTCGTCTTTCCTTAGTTTCGTACTAGTTTATGTCGAATCTAACTTAGGGTCTCCTTATAGGCCGACTCGAAGGTCGTTGTGCTGTCGGAGCTATACCTGTGTCGAGCCCGGAATTTCCGTCGTCGTTAGGCTTGTTCCAACTCTGCGGATTAAGGCAAGTGGCGGTTCGCTCTTGCTTAATCATTTCATGTTTCATTAATTATCAATTATTTAATTGTTAATTAAATTGGAGTGAACTGTTGTTTTGTTTGGGAACTAATTTCATAAATAAACGTGATTAAAGTAATGTTATGATAGGTTGTATTTGTTAGAACAACGCTATTATATGTGATAATTACCGTGATGGTATTGTTGTGAATTTAATCTTAATTCTAGAATAGCATGTGGGTTAATAGGAAAACTAATTCAAGTAAGGATTAGCCGTTTCTATTATCTCTATGTTTAAGTTGATTGCCTGAATGGCTTTAATGTGAATAATTGTTGTGTTAGACTGTTTAGTTAACACGAGTGTTCGTAGGAACGCTAATCCAAGTAAGGATTAGTCGTTTCTTTATAACTTAGTGTTCGTAGGAACGCTAATCCAAGTAAGGATTAGTCGTTTCTTTATAACTTAATGTTCGTAGGAACGCTAATCCAAGTAAGGATTTGTCGTTTCTTTAAATCGTAATACTCCTCGGGTTAATTTTCGGATAATAATTTAAGGGTCATGACTTATGCTTCTTATCCACCGTTAAGGATCTGAAGTGTTTTAAGCGCCTTGCAAGCGCCATTGGATGAGCATAATTGCAGTCTTGTGTATTAAGCACTTAGCTAGTGCAATTGGGGTGGACGTACTGTCACCCTGTAAATTAAAGTGTAAGCACTGTGGCAGTGTAATCTGGGTGAACGTAAGATCACCCTGTGTAATAATAACTTCCGTTGTTACTCGGAATAATATTAAGCCTCGTGTGTGCGTGTGTGTGTGTGTGTGTGTTGTGTTAAATTGGGTCGACATGATTGTCACCCTGAGATTTAAGCTTTGTGCCGCTCTTAATAACATTAACGTGTTTCGGTAAAGTGTGTTTGGTAATTAAATAAGATATGTGCCCGAGTGCACATGATTAATAAACCTTCGGCGAGTAGTGCAGCTAAGTTATAGTGCAGCTAGGAAAACTCGTCTCGACTTTGATCATAGTACGTTCTCTTTTCAATCTGGATTCGCTGTATGCGATGAGGTTGGTTGTGAACTGAAGCATCTCAGTCAACTTTTAAATCATTTGTGTGTGTAACTTTAATGTTCCCTAGCAGTTGTCATAATTTCCTATAAGGCTCATTTCAGTTGGAGTCTTCTCTTCAGTGCATATCTAATTGTTAAATCATTACGTGAAAGTGCCGGGTTATATATCGTTCCTTCGGTTTTTATTCAAGGGACAATGATAGTAAACGGTCACGATCACCCGAACCACTCTGCTTTGTACCCTTACTAGTCTATTCAGTAGACTAACCCACGAACTTTGTTCTCTACATATGGGCTGGTGTCATCCGTTCGATTCGGCACATCAGGAGTTGATTCCCGGAGTTTAAGTAACCTATTGAAGGATAAGAAGCTTGCAGACGAAGATTTAAAGTCAGTATTTAAGTTGTTAAGTGTTTTAAGTTTGTTAAGTGTTACCTTGATGTATCTTCATAATTTAAGCCATGTTATACGTTGGTTATTTAAAGTCCTCCGTTGTTTAATCTTTCAATTAATATGTAATTGTGTATGTATTTAAGCATGTCTGTTCTGGAAAAGCCTGGGGTGACTTTGGACGGTAAAGTCTGAGGTCACTGGCATGTAAGATCTCCGGTGTAAATTGGGGGTGTTACATTGGTGACCGTTGTACTCTCCGTCATCCGCAGATTGAACAATCGCCGCATCAGGTGAACCTTGTTCACCGCAGAGGGTTTCTCATACATCGTGAAAAGAATTTCCAGCATTCCCTTCGTCGTCTCTGCCTTGACTGTATGATGCGCCACGTTCCTGGACAGCGATAGGCGGACCACGCTCATCGCTTTCCTGTCCAGCAACTTCCACTCTTCGTCCTTCATGTCTTCCGGTTTCTCACCCAGCGGCAAATACAGATCTTTACCGTACAGGTAATCCTCGATCTGCATCTTCCAGAAGCCGAAATCCGTTTCATCGAACTTCTCCACCGGTGATTTTCCGCTTCCCATCGTCACCACCAGAACCAGCTCTGATACCAGTTGTTAGGATTCGAACGCGGTAACGAATAGAAAACGAAGCAAAGAACACAAGAATTGTTAACCCAGTTCGTCAAGAATTGACTACGTCTGGGGGCACTACCAAGCCAGGATATTTCTCTCTCAATATTATGATGACGACTCACAACGACTTAAAGATTACAATTGATCAACAAGGGTTTAAATAACAACACGGACAAAACCTAGAAAAGCCCACAAAACGCAACACTGAAATCGGCCCATCTAACTCCCGAAAAAGGTCCCGCACGGTTAACAAATCGTGCCGTTAACCGTGTCATTTATTCGAGAGCAATTCCGAGATCTGACACGGTTAGCAAACCGTGCCATTAACCGTGCTCGCTGTTAAGCTTCCTTTCGTGGTTCCTGCAAGGTCTGTAGACCGTGTCACTAACCGTGCGAGCCTTTATGCGGCCGTCGTTCGCTTCAGGCTCTATAACCCCAACACTTCGAGTGTTGATGACGGAGGGAGTCGTCGGTGCCGAGTGGGACACCGCCGAAATGCCACCACGAAGCCTTTGTGTTGTATCTTTAATGGAGTCTTGGTTTTGCTGTTGAGAGCGGTCTGGGAACAACCAAGAGCCAAACATCGCCCCCACGGTTGAATCCATGAACAAAGTAGGGATCCAAGCATGTTCCCAATTTGAGTGTTATGATTCTGCAAGAGCATCACCATTCTCGTTTTTTGGCCGAAAGCTCATGATTAATGGGTGAATTGGCTGATTATATGGTTCGGAAATTGGGGGTTCGAATTAAGAAAATTAATTTGGAATTACTCAGATTCATAGAAGAGAAAGACAAAGGATATGAAAACAAACATGGATTTGCAGAGGGAGGTGGCGGTGCAAGGGTCGGGACATGGGGTTCGTTTTTCTAGGGCTAGGGTTTTCCTCTTTTGGAGCGTTTTTCAGGGGCTGAATTAGTTTTCATATTTTGTGCTAGGGATGTTATTAATGCAAATTAGTTTTACAAAAATACTCTAGAGACTAGAGGGGTGTCTTTTATTGACAATAATATTAAAGAATTGTCGTGATTGGATAGTCAAATGAAAGGTAAGTTGAGAGATGTTAGAAGAACCATTCTAATCATCATCTCTTCCTTTTTTATTTGGGTAAAAAATAATAAGTAATTTTCGTATGTTATTTCTAAATTTTTGCAATTTTCGCAAAATATTCAAAAATTTGATCAATTTTACACGATATCCCTAAGGTATTTACATGTTTTGTTCAATGTCCTTACCGTTATAAAAGTTAAATAAATCGTCATCTGCTTAAAATAAAACAAAAAAGAAATTAAAAGCCCAATCATCTCCAACTTCATCGAAAACGAGATTCCACCAGTGATGCAAATATAAGCATCTTTTTTCATAAAAATGGCAACCACAAACAAAGTCATAATGAATTAGATTCAACTTTCTCTATTTACTGCCAACCTCACTAATAATTACCACTAACAACTTGTATTTAGGAATTTCTAATCTGGATAACTACAAAATCATATTCAATCAAAAGGTTTCCAAATTAATCCCCAAATCAAAATTGAAACCCTAAATTCAATGTCATTCCCAAATACCAATCTATAAATCTGTAAATTGAAACCTTAAAGTGAAAATCCTAAGTTCAATTTCATCCCCAAATCACAATTCTTTTAAAAAAAAATCAGTGGGGGCTATAGCCACCCTGGGCCTTAATTGGCTCCGCCCATGGGTACCACACGAAATTGACCAAACTTTCAGGTATTTCGCAAAAATTGTAAAAACTCAGGGATACCATACGAAAATTTCAAAAATAAAATCTCACAATATTATTTTATAGTATAAAATATACAAATCACCTCATAACTCTTGACGATTAGGTCACAAATTAATTTATCACGACCCCGTCATAAAATCATAATAAGACTGATTCTTGGATTTTGAATTGTGATCTTCAGCCTTACTTTAACCCTACTTCTGACATTAATTTAAAAAGTTTCTCACTTTATTACTTCTAAGCATCAATGAGATATTCCAAAGTTACATTCTATTCTCCCATATTTTATAGTCTCTAAAATACTAGGCATTTACATTCCAAATATGGTTGCTGATCGCATTATTTGGAAATTTTCTATTGATGGGATTTCACAGTAAAATCATCTAGACCTATAACTGATGTATAACCTTCTAATTCTCATTGCGAATCTTTTTCTTGGATTTGAAAATGAAATATTCCCTCTAAGATTCAACATTTTCCTTGGATGGCAGTCTTTGACTGTCTTCCTACTACAGAAAGATTAGATAGGCAATTTTCTAAGGTTCCACTTCAATGTAGTTTATGCAATTCACATGATGAAGATATCAACCATATTTTTTTAGTGTTCTTATACGCAAGATATGATCTTTAATCTTTAAAATCGACTTAATCAAACTTTTTCTATCCAATCTACTTCAAACTTCCTTACAAATATCAACTTCTTCCTAACTTCAAATGTGTCTCCTCAACCCATGTTTTTTCCTCTGGTGGACAATTTGGAACTAGCGAAACACATTCATTTATGGTAGAAACAACAACATTCAAAATAGTTTACCTTCTGACCGAGCTTATTTTCATTTCTAGTCTTGGTTCAATTTGAGTATCGTCTCTAATGCCACTTCTACACCAATCTTTAAACGTAATAGAAAGCATAGAGCAAATTGTATTTGGAAAAAACCACCTCCTGACTAGACAAAGCTAAACTTTGATGGATCTAAAAGGCAAAATCAATCTTCTCATATTGGTTACATTCTACAAAACTCTAATCGGAAGATTTTGTCCATTTTTCGAAAGGAAATTCATGATACCATTGTCTTGAAAACTAAAGCTTTTGCAGCTTTGTTTGGTATTCAAAATGCCATTAGATTAAATATTAAAAAATTGATTATAGAATGTGATAATTTAACTATCATAAACTCCATAAAAAGTTTACGACATTACCACTCTATTACTCTATTTCGATTCAATATAGATACATCATTGTTTTTGGGAAGCTAATCATGCAGCTGGCTTCCTTGCTACCCATGACATTGACAACACTGCGCTTGTAAGTCTCCATAGCATTCTTTCTTCGACCATCCCTTCTGAGTACCGGCTTTGTTCTTCTTGATATGAGTTCTGCTGTTTGAACTCGATGTTTGATAACTTCTGTAACAATTTTGTAAAGATCATCCATTGAGATAATTTAGAGTTGTCATTTTATTAGTGAATGGACCCTAATATTTACCTTGTATAAAAAAAGAAAAAACTACTATAATAAAAAGAATAACCTAATAGCATAATTTAAATTAAATTCATAAACAAAGGTAGAAACTAGAAAGGCAATCAAGTTGCCCATGAGATGGGCCCAACCACACACAAACAGATCATAGATCCCGGCTTGTGACATGCCTCAAGTTTGAACAACACCAGTCAACAATAAAGTCCCCCCAAATTCCTCAAAATCCCTCTTATTTCCCTTCTTCCTATTCTACGCCCCCCAAAAAATGGCTTCTTCCCCTCCTCCTCTAAATCGGATGCTTTTGCTTTACTTCATCTTCCTCCGGTTGGTGCACCCAACCCTATCACTCTCCCACGCCGCCACCAAGCGCATCTTCATCCTCGCCGGCCAAAGCAACATGTCCGGCCGCGGCGGCGTCCTCAACGACACCCTCACCGGCGTCGCCACCTGGGACGCCGTCGTCCCCTCCCAGTGCCGCCCCGCACCCTCCATCCTCCGCCTCGGCGCCCACCTCCGCTGGGTCGAGGCCCGCGACCCCCTCCACCACGACATCGACTTCAACAAGACCTGCGGCGTGGGCCCCGGCATGCCCTTCGCGCACACCTTATTGGGCCATGACCCGGGCCTGGTGGGCCTTGTGCCGTGCGCCATCGGCGGGACCACGATCAGCCAGTGGGCCCGCGGTACGCCGCTCTACCGGCAGATGATCAGGCGGGCCCGGGCATCGGCCCGCGACGGCGGGACTATCGAGGCCGTGATTTGGTTTCAGGGGGAGAGCGACACGCTGAACGAGGCCGATGCGACGTCGTATGGGCAGAAGTTGCTGACGCTTCTCTCTGATTGGCGCGCTGATCTCCAGGATCCGTTGCTTCCTATTCTCCTGGTACATAAAAATTTTGAACCCTCTCACTACAATTTAATTGATTCACATTTCTTCGAGGTTCATAATACAGTAATGTTCTTAGGCTATAATTAGGTGTAGTTATTAGCGAAAATTACATTGGCAATGCGCGTATTTTAATCATATGACATTAATAGATGAACATGGGTCACTACTCACTCATGATAGTTAAGGTTGAGATTGGTGAATACAGACCTGCCCCATTTGAATTATGAATTTGGATAGAGAATTAATAATTGAATTGTAATAGATTGGATATATATGTATACCATGCTTTTAGTGTATGGCAATCATGCCTTTATTCTCTGCCACTTTTTGGACATGGTAATTTTATTAAGACCCAACATGGACCCTACACCTCTTTATTAACCATGTGAGTATGTGACTATATTATACGGAGTACTCCGTATCAAATTATTATAAAATCATACGCACATACCAAACTTTTTCTTCATCATTGTGTCATTTTCAAGTTTCAAATCTACGTTTCTTTCTATACTATTTCTCATATCCAATTTTCTTGTATTTTACCAGTTGGTAAGAGTTGTTGTAGTAGTCATTTAAATATGAAATTTGGCAGGTGGCGATAGCATCAGGAGAGGGGCCATTCGTAGAGAAAGTGAGAGAGGCTCAATTGGGAATAGACCTTCTGAACGTGAGAGTTGTCGATGCAATGGGCCTCCCACTTGGGCCTGACAACTTGCATCTGACAACAGAGGCCCAAGTCCATCTTGGCGAAAAGTTGGGCCGGGCTTTTCTCAAGTTTCTTCCCAGCCCAATCCAGAGGAATGTGGCCCAAAATGCCTCCCCTTCTACACTCCACGTCCACAGCTTCCACCTATTCTGGACATGTATAGTTACTGTCACATTGGCTACATTTTTTTAGTTTCGATTTTTTGGATTTTACTTAACTTATGATTTAGACATCAACCTGGTGGGATAATCCTGAAGGGTTATCATTTAATAATCTTAATGGTTTGTATACTCCGATTGATATACTGGAAATCTATGTAAAGCTTTATTACCATCATAAACGTAATATCTATGAAAGAGTTTATTCTTCTTCTTCTCTACAAGGGCCCATCTCCAATAAATTTATTTCCTAGAAAACACTCGCATAATCTTTGAAATGAAATGCAAAGATGGGCCGTGATCCCAATATTCAAAGGCCCATGGGCCGTTAGTAAATGAGAAAGCAGCCCATGGTAACGTGTCAAATTTCAAGGCAAGTTCCAAGCAGAAGTTGACAGCTTGGTTTGCAGTGCAAACGTGTGCATCTTCAAACTTAGGGCTCGATCTTTATTTAGGTGATTGTTTCTCTTCTCAGAATTTGAAAACCAAAAAATCGGCCATGAACAATAAGGCGAATTTCCCCCCTTTTCTTATCTCTATAAGATAATTGATTGATTTTGCAATCGGAGCATAATTTGATTGATGATTCGACGCAAGAAACAGAGAAGATGAAGGGGAAAGGAGCGGAGGAGGTGAAGGATGATACGGTGGATTATTGGCCGGAGAAGTAGCGCGTTCAAATCATACATCACAACCAGCCGGAACAAGGCGGCGCCGCCACGTCTAGCACCACTTTACCTGCTAAAGACGCCGTGTTTGGTATGCGAGGCGGTAAACAGACCGTCTCCAAATAAGTATATGGTCGTATGGAGTTTCTGTTCTTGTTTTGAAGTGACCATTACCTCGTATGTATAAGAGCTTTTTTTTTTGAGCCGAAAAGAGCTTCATTCCATTAAATTAAATCAACATAAAATAAATGCATGTTGGGTCTTTCGATAATAATAATATGTAGGATGATAAAATTCTTTTAGGGTTGTCATGTATTGATAGTGTATAGAGATCCTAACAACTATGAGAAATATAAAGGATATTAAAAAAGAATAATATAATTTCTAGTGGGAGATAAAGGAATATTAAAAACAGAATAATATAATTTCTAACAGCCCCGTAGTTGTTGGAAATAGTCTATATATTTGGTTTTGTAGGTTTCTCACATGGAAGGAAGAATTGATGGTGGCTTGTACCCCTATTGGGGATGACTTATATTTATAAATTGAAAAAACTAAGTATGGTCCCCTAGTGGCCTAGTGTATATTATATAATAATATATATCTAAATGACTTGGGGCTTGGGCCTTTGAACATTTCGGCCCAACCTTTTGCTAGTTAATTCCCGCTAACCGCCATTAACTTCCCAACCGATTTTTGGATGGCTGACATTAATTCTGTTGCGGTATAAATACCCACGTTTTGTCTTCTTCACAGATCATCGAACAGAACATTCAGATTTGTTGTTTGTTGTTCTTAGTGCTTTGTTGTATCCTTAAAAGTGAATTTGTTGGAACCCTACAACAACTCAATCGAGTGGGGACAAATATCACTTAAAAGAAAGTGATCTTCACGCCTCAAAGCAAATACAGACGACCCATTATTCTTACAATTTTTAAGTGATATTCGTGATGGAGGTTGGATCACAAGTCACTGCTTTAACTCTGATGAATCAAGACTTCTTCAAACTGGATCGATTCGATGGAACAAATTACAATCGCCGGAAGGACCGGATGATGTTCTTACTCACCACCTTGAAGATTTCCTACGTCCTGGATGATGGCCTCACAACTATCCCTGATCCTGCAGACGATGAAAACCATGAAATCAAGGACCAGCGAAAGAAGCGGGACGAAGACAAAGTTCTATGCAGAGGCCATATTCTGAATCGTCTATCTGATTGTCTCTACAACTTGTTTACTGCAATCAAGTCACCGAAGGAGATATGGACCGCGTTGGATACAAGATACAACAATGAAAAGCAAGGAACAAATAAGGGTCCGTTTGGATTCCCAGAGATAATGCATTATCTTGCATTAAATTGCATTAAATTATCAATTTAATGCAAGATAATGCAACTTAATGCATTATTTTATCTATCCAAACGGACCCTAAATTTCTTATCATGAAGTATTTTGAATTTTCTATGAATGCTGAGAAGCATGTTATGGATCAAGTCCATGACTTATAGAGTATTGTTAATCGACTCAAGGAGTTGAAAATTGACATTTCTGAGCCATTACAAGTCGGGGCTATTATTGCTAAATTGTCCGCGACTTGGAATGATTACAGAAAGAAACTCCTACACACCACTGAAGAGTTATCCTTGGATCAAATCCAGAAACACATGCGTATTGAGGAAGAAACTAGAAAGCAATACAAAACGCAAGTTGATTCACAATCTGATCAGAAAGTGAATAATGTTGTTGGTGAGAATTCTAACAAGAATGCAAGAAAGAACAAAAGGAAGAAGCCCTACAAAGGGAGTAACAATAGCAACAAGAAACCTAAGAAAGATGACAAGGATAATAGGCCCAAGTGTCACTACTGTCACAAGCCTGTGCATTTCAAAAGAGATTGCAGATTCCTCAAGAAGAAACAACAAGAGATGGCGAATAATCAAGCCAACATGGCAGAGAAGCAAACATCTGAGATCGTTGCTATGGTATTGGATTTGCACATAAGCATGGTTACTGAATTGAACATGGCTACAACAACCAAATCCAAGGATTGGTGGTATGATTCAGGCGCTACAATTCATGTTTGCAATGACTTCTCTCAGTTAAAAAACTATGAAGCCGCTGAAAAGAAAGACGGTGTTCTGATGGGAAACAACAACGTCGCCAAAGTCTTGGGGAAGGGACGCATTGAAATTCAATTCACTTCGGGAAAGAAAGTGACTTTGATCAATGTGTTACATGTTCCTGATATAAGGAAGAACTTAGTTTCTGCAAATCTATTATGTAAGGTCGGAATTAAGGCTGTGTTAGAATCTGACAAATTGATATTGACCAACGGTGGTGTATTTGTAGGCAAGGGGTACTCTTGTGATGGAATGTTCAAATTAAGCATCAATAATACTACTAATGCGTCTGCTTATTTCGTTGAGTGTTCGGTGTTCCATTGATTTATGGCATATACGTCTTGCTCATGTGAATTTTAGATCTCTTACATTTATGTCTACGCATGGATGGATTAAATGTGATGGTCATGTTGCTCATAAACATTGTGAAATATGTGTTCAAGCAAAGATGACTAAAAGACCTTTTCCTAGTGTAGAGAAGACCAGTGACATACTTGAACTTGTGCATTCTGATATTTGTGAATTGAATGGAGTCTTGACTAGAGGAGGAAATAGATATTTCATTACATTCATTGATGACATGTCTAGATATACTTATGTTTACTTGTTGAAAACAAAATATGAGGCATTTGAGAAGTTTAAGGTTTATAAAGCTTCTGTTGAAAATCAAAAGGATAGGAAGATTAAGATCTTGAGAAGTGATAGAGGTGAATAATATTTCTCAAATGAATTTTCTGAGTTTTGTGAAAATAATGGAATTATTCATCAAAGAACTGCTCCATATACGCCATAACAAAATGGCTTGGCGGAAAGGAAAAATAGAACATTATGTGATATGGTGAATGCCATGATGCAAAATGCAAGATTACCCAATAATCTATGGGGTGAGGCTTTATTGACTGCATGTCATCTGCACAATAGAATACCTTCAAAGAAAACGAAATTGTCTCCTTATGAGATCTGGAATGGAAGACAACCTAGTCTAAATTACTTGAAAGTATGGGGCTGCATAGCCTTCTACAGAATTCCAGATCCTAAGAGAATGAAATTGGGTCCTAAAGCACCAATAAGTGTGTTTGTGGGATATGCTGAAAATTCTAAGGCATATACGGATTCTTAGATCTGGACTCAAATGTGATAATTGAATCAAGAGATGCGGAATTCTTTGAGATAAAATTCGGCGGTGATTCAATTTTTGATGCCCCAAAAGAAACTTTAGAACCCGCTCATTCGACTTCTTCTTCAGCCAAGAAAAGGCAGTTAGAAGAACATGTTGAACCGAGAAGAAGTCAAAGAGCTAGAATAGAAAAATCATTTGGTTCTGACTTCGTATCACCAGATGATGTTTTATTCTTAGTAGAAGGATCAAGGGAAGAAGTGTTGAATCAAATACCATTGGTATTTCAAGTAGATATTCAAAGAATCTATGTCTTCAAGAGACGTTGCATTCTTGAAAGAGGTTGTAAATGATGGAATGGACTCAATAGTATCCAATAATACTTGGGTTCTTGTAGATTTGCCTCCGGGATCTAAACCTATTGCATTTAAGTGGGTATTTAGAAGAAAATATAATACCGATGGTTCTATACAAACTTTTAAAGCCAGATTAGTGGCCAAAGGTTTTAGGCAAAAGGAGGGTATTGATTACTTTGATACATATGCACATGTGGCAAGATTAACCTCCATAAGAGTACTTTTGGCACTTGCTTCGTTATACAAATTAGAAGTGCATCAAATGGATGTTAAAACCGCATTTCTAAATGGAAATCTTGATGAAGAAGTTTATATGGAGCAACCCGAAGGGTTCATTACACCAGAGAATGAAAAGAAAGTTTGTAAACTGGTTAAATCCATGTATGGATTGAAACAAGCTCTTAAACAATGGCATGAGAAATTTGATTCCGCTATACTATCATATGGATTTCAACATAATGGTCCTGATAGATGCATTTACACTAAGTTCAACAAAGAGTATAGTGTAATTGTGTGCCTTTATGTGGATGATATGTTAATAATCAGCACTAGTATGTGTGGTGTTAATGAGACCAAGGAATTCTTGAAGTCACAATTCAAGATGAAAGATTTGGGCGAGGTTGACACTATTCTTGGTATTAAAATACTTAGAAATAGTGGGGATTTTACCTTGTCACAGTCTCATTATATACATAAGATGTTAGAGAAATTCAAGCATCTCATGATAAAAGAGGCTAACACTCCATATGATGTCTCATGTAAGTTTCTTACTAATACATGGAGATCCAACTATCAATCAGACTATGCAAGTGCAATTGCTAGCCTTATGTATGCAATGCATTGTACAAGACCTGATGTTGCTTTTACAGTTGGCAAGCTTTCTAGATATACCAGTAATCCTAGAACTGAACATTGGAAAACAATAGCAAGAGTCTTTGGATATTTGAAAAGAACTGTTGATCTTAGATTGACATATAATGGTTTTCCTAAAGTGTTAGAAGGTTTTTCTGATGCTAGTTGGATATCAAGTGCTGATGAAAACAAGTCTACAAATGGGTGGATATTTACCCTTGCTGGAGGAGCAATTTCTTGGCCTTCTAAGAAGCAGACTTGTATAACTCATTCTACCATGAAATATGAGTTTATAGCACTTGCTGCAGCAGGTAAAGAAGCAGAATGGCTGATAAATTTTCTTTTGGATATAAAGTTGTGGCCACAACCAATGCCAGCCATTTCTGTATTTTGTGATAGTGCTGCAACTATGTCTAGAGCATATAACAAGATTTATAATGGAAAATCTAGACATATTATTTTAAGACATGCATATGTCAGGCAATTGATTGATGAAGGTATAATCACCATAATATGTGTGAAGTCGTGCAAGAACTTAGCGGATCCGTTTACGAAAGCACTCTATAGAGAAGTGGTGAGAAACACTTCAACTGCTATGAGATTAAAGTTGTAATACAGTCACCACAATGGGAACCCAATTTTTCTCTAGTTAAAACTAGAATGAGAGTTTAAAGGGTAATAACAAATTGTTGATAAGTGACTGGTTTACTGCACTTTGAGTGCAAGGATATAGAGGCTGAGTACATGGTACTCTTAATAAGATTTATGATGAATTATATAATTGTTTAGCCATAAATCTTACCTATATAAATAATAAAGAGTGGAGTTGCTCTTTGCAAAACAATATTTTGTAAATTATTCATGAACTTAAGGTGTAACTCAAGGCAAATAAAATAACCAAGATTGTGGAGAAACAACTTGAGTTGTGTGTATGTTTTATCCGGTGTTGACACAAAGAATTATGGTTTAAGGAATTAACCACCATGAGCCTGTTAGCACTTTGATAAGATCATACTAATTGAAAGTTTAAGTTGAAAAACACTTTCATTAAGCATGACTCTGTTATAGTCTAATGATGTAGACTAAGTGGGGAATTGTTGGAAATAGTCTACATATTTGGTTTTCTAGGCTTCCCACATGGAAGAATTGATGGTGGCTTATACCCCATATATATGGGGGATGACTTATATTTGTAAATTGGAAAAACCAAGTATGGTCCCCTAGTGTATATTATATAATAATATATATCTAAATGACTTGGGGCTTGGGCCTTTGAACATTTCGGCCCAACCTTTTGTTAGTTAATTCCCGCCAACCGCCATTAACTTCCTAACCAATTTTTGGATGGCTGACATTAATTCTGTTGTAGTATAAATAATTAAATACCCACGTTTTGTCTTCTTCACAAATCATCGAACAGAACATTCAGATTTGCTGTTTGTTGTTCTTAGTGCTTTGTTGTATCCTTAAAAGTGAATTTGTTGGAACCCTACAACAACTCAATCGAGTGGGGACAAATATCACTTAAAAGAAAGTGATCTTCACGCCTCAAAGCAATACAGACGACCCACTGTTCTTACAATAGTTGATACATGAGGTTCCCGAATGTGTAAACCTGGGAAGCACGAAAACCTCTGGTAAAGGGGCGTTTCCGTGTCGAAAACTGGGAAGCTCCGGAAGCGGTGGAAAAGCGACAGGACACGACGGGAAATGGTCAAGACACAGTCAAGATTTCAGAAACTCCTCGAACACGGTCAACGTACATCGGAAACCTCTCGAACACGCAACTCTTGTTTTGAACTTAGAAATTTTAATTTTTTTTATCTTATTAAAAGCTTAGAGGTAAATTAAAACCCTAAATAGGGATATTTTCCTCAGTCCCTCTCTGACGTGAAGAAACCGCTTAGCCACCGCACCCTCCAATAGATATGCTCAATCAGTAACAATCTAAATCTAGCAATAGATCAATAACGACAAACCCTAGTTGCGTCCAAGATAGAGATTATCAATATCAATCATAAGCAATCAAGCAAGAGAATAGATAAAAACCATGCAATGGATTAAGAACGAGAGTCTCACAACTGAATCAAAACGAAAGCTTCATCGTCTGACTAAACCAAGGGGACTTAGTTCTTCATAACAAATACGTAGAATAAAATTACGGTTTTTAGAGAGAGATTAGCTCATAGGAAAACAAGCCTTTCTCTACCCTTAAATACTAAAGGAAACAAAGTCTGAATTAACCTAACACGAAATAATAAATCGTAATAAAATAATGCAAAATAAAGCAAATAAGGAAACGGCTCGGCGGACTTCTGAACAGCGGCGGCGGGCGCTGCAACCTCCACGGCGGGCACCGTAATGGCGGCGGGCGCCGCATTTCCACGGCGGGCGCCGTGGCCAAGTCGTAGCCATCGTTGTTGGGAGGGTTTAGGCGGCGGTCGCCGTGGCTTCTGCGGCGGGCGCCGTAAGGTACTTCCTCCAAAGTCTTCGTCTCTTCATCTCCTTGGCGTCTACTTCTGGTGGCTTCCTCCTCAGTGTCTACTATGATCTCCAAAACGGCTCAAACACCTCCAAATACACCAACTTCGCCCCCAAACGCCATATACATGAATGTGTCTAAATCTACCCGAATGGCACCAATAAAACCTCTAATGACTCTTGGTTAAGCCCTACAAAGTAGTGCTTATCAAACTCCCCCATGCTTAGACCTTTGCTCGTCCACGAGTAAACTAATAAAGAGCCTACTCCTCCAATGTAGCATCCAAGGTCTCAGGAAGCATATCCTCCAACTAAGAGTCACCTAACCCATGCCAAGCTCCTGGCACCACTCTCATTTACAACACATCAACAACTCAACAAGCTTAAGGGGCAAGCAGAGTACTTCCCCCAAGCTAAACCCAGACATCCAATAGTGTGAGTAACCTCTAATCCTAGCCTCCATCTATTGCTCCTTATGTCTCCCAAAGTGACCTACCCGACAATCCTTCTTTGACTCCTCTTCTTATGACGCCTCGCCAAGAATAATGAGAAATCCTAAAATCACTCTTCTTCTTTTCGCTCATTTTGCCAAGGCGCCCTTTCGGGTTTTCACCAAGCCACTCATTTCATTTTTCAATAGATGTGCTCACATAAACTCACGTCACTCTTGACCACATATTACCCCAGCCTAATGCTGGTCCAAGCCACATGCTTATTACCTAGGCCGCCCTTTCGGGTTTTTGGCCTATCCTAGGATTTCAATTTCAGCCTTTTATCAAATTTTTGGCTCTTTTTCATTTTTTTCTTTTCCTCAACGACGTGGCAAGTATAGAACTCTCCCCCATGCTTAAACATTGCATTGTCCTCAATGTAATGAAAGACAAAAAGAATAGAAGCACATGGAAAAGCAAAAAAATTAACTCACAACGTTGCCGAGCTGGCTTGGACACGGAAGGTGTCGCTGGCGGTCTTCTCAATAAACGTCCATGTCACGGGTGTCGGCATCAACGCCATAATCTTCATCTACCGTGCAACCATATGGATCCACCGTGGGGTGTGGTGGTTATGTAGGAAAGCAGGGCTACGCGGCCTTTAACTCCATCAGCTCCTACCATGCAACCATAATGAACCACTGTGGTGAATGAGTGGTCGATCAAGGGAACGGGGTTGCATGGCCTTCAAAAATGGGCCCAGATGTCATCGTGGTTGGGCCCTGGTGTATCTCCTCTCCAGCTGTCGACTGCAGGGCCACCATCGTTGCCAAATGAATATAGGGTGAATGTATTCTTCCGTTAGCAACATGATGCGCACCTCTCGTGGGAAATCTGGACAGCTCGGGAAAACTTTTTTTTTTTAAACTTTTTCTCCCCGTTTAAGGTTTTTTTCGGGGTATTTTTTTTTTAGATAAGAAAACGAACCTGAGAATGGCGGCGATCGCCGTAATTAAACGGCGGTCGCCGTCATTTGCCGCAAGCAAAGTGAACGAGGGAGGTGATTACGGCGGACGCCGTAAGCTAGGCGGCGGGCGCCGTGAACTCCTTCTTCACTTTGAAACGCTTCCTGCAGGTTAGTTCGACACAGAAAGGAAAAACTAAAAGGAAAAACAAAAGAAAATGACTAAGGGAAGGAAAATAAACTACCTAACATCGGGTTGCCTCCCGATCAACGCCTTAGTTAATGTCGTTGGCTCGACATACTACTCGAACATCCTAAATTCATATCGTCAGGCTCTTTAGGAACCTTCTTAATCCATACCTCCTTCCTGAACCAATTATGGAAAGGTTTGAACCTTAGACCATCCTTCTTCTTCTTCAGCGGCCCCTCCATCTTGACCTTCTTCTTCAGCGGCCCCTCCATCTTGACCTTCTTAGTCGCGTCTCCCCCATACTTAGATCGATCAGGGGGGTGTTTAACCTCAACTTCAGGGACCTGCATCACAGATGGAACGAGCTTCTCGCTCGGAGTTAGCAGTAAAGGCGATTTTCCTAGTATCTCCAGAGGAGGCTTATAGTCAGCGGCCAACTCAGTGATGACTTCCTGCGAGTTAGTAAATAAAGCAGAATCCAAGCTAGAATCAACAATGAGAGATTGCGTGTCATCTAGGTGGTCCTCATCAAAAACATCTTGTACCACAGGCTCAAGTACATCAATAGCACACAAGGAATGACCATCAGAAGGAAGTTTCATGGCTTCATAGATATTGTAGTTCATAGTTTGGCCATCAAATTCCATAGTCAAGGAACCAGTACTCACATTGATCTTAGTGTTGGCAGTTTTCAGGAAGGGTCTCCCTAACAGAATAGGGGAGGGGCTACATGCATATCATGTTCTATATTAAGCACATAGAAGTCAGTAGGAAAAGTAAGATCACCAACCCTAACCAAAACATCCTCCACTATCCCTATAGGACGCACACTAGATCTATCAGCTAACTGAATGGCAATATTAGTGGCATGCATGGGTCCTAATCGTAAGGATTCACAAAGAGATGAAGGTAGAACATTAATGGAAGCACCCAAATCTAACATAGCTTTATTGAACTTGGTACCTCCAATAGTAATAGGGATGGTGAACATACCTGGGTCGCCACACTTCTTGGGTAAGCGCTTCTGAAACACAGCAGAAACATGTTCGCTTACCTTTACCTTCTTCTTGTTGTTCCTATCCTGATTCCTCTTTGTGGTGCACATCTGCTTCAAGAACTTGGCACAACGAGGGACAGACTTGATCAAATTTAGGAGAGGGATGTTGACCTCCACGTTTTTGAACATCTCAAACATGTCCTTGTCCTGCGCAAGTGGCTTGGTATGCTTCAAAGCAGACGGAAATGGTACAATAGGCTTCCAATCAGGAAAAATCGGAGGTTCATACTCCTTCTCAGCCTCAGGATCAGCTTCGGAGGGGCGGCGGTCGCCGTAAGAAGGACGGCGGTCGCCGTGAACATCATCAGAAAGTTTGGGATTTGGCTCACCGTCACGGCGGGCGCCGTAAGGTTCACGGCGGTCGCCGTGAATTGGGCGGCGGTCGCCGTAAGAATTGCGGCGATCATCGTCGCTGTTCTGCTTCAGGTCCGCGTTCTCTTCTTTGTTGACCTCGGAATTATCCTCCTCGAGCCTCTTTCCACTCCTCAACGTTACAGCACTGACATTCCTAATGTTCAGGTTCACTTTCGTTTGAGATGGAAGTTTACCAGAGACCTTTGCGTCAAGCTTGCTCACCACTTGATAAATTTGACCAAATTGCCTTTCCAAGTTCTGGATGCTAGCTTGAGTTGTCTCTTGGAACTGCAATTGTCTCTTAGACAACTTAGCAACATTTTCATTGAGGTTTACATGGCTCTGCATCAACATCTTCATCATGTCCTCCATAGACGACGAAGGATTCGAGCTCTGCCTTTGAGGTTATGGCACAAATGGCTGCCTGGGCTGTTGAGGATTACCCTGTGGTTGATTTTGCTCTGGGTCTCTCCATCTGAAGTTGGGATGATCCCTCTAACCAGGATTGTATGTATTAGAATAAGGGTCATGCCCGGGCCTCTACTGATATCCTCCTACATGATTCACTTCCTCTTGTAGAGTAGGACATGAATCAGTAGGATGCAAGTCGTCATGACAGATCTCACAGGCCTTAGCCTGCTGAGGTGTACCTTTTAGCTTCAGGCTCCTCACCTCCTCTCTCAGCACATCAAAATCAGCCTGATCAATCTTTGACTGAGAACTAGCAACTACCAAGCTTTGGGAACCTCTCCCACTATACTGTCTAGAGTCATCAGCCAGAGTAGCAAATATCTCTAGAGCTTCTTCGTAAGTCCTCTTCAGAATATTCCCACCACATGAAGAATTCACCATCCGACGATCATCTTCACGGAATCCTCCATGTAAATAGAGAATTAGATCATGTTTTTCGTAACCATGGTAGGGACAACTCTTCACCAGTTTCTTGAAGCGCTCATAATAATCATAGAGAGACTCATTAGACAGTTGCTCCACGTTGCAGATCTTCTTCTTGAGCTGATTGGACTTGATTGCCGGAAAGTATTTATCAAGAAACACCTTCTTCAAATTCACCCAAGTAGTGATGCTCCCTGGTGGTAAAGAATGATACCAGTCTTTAGCAGAATCCTTTAGAGAAAAGGAAAAGACTCTCAACCTCATCTGATCTTCAGTAATCTCAGATGGCCTCATACTGGTGCAGACCTCAAGGAACTCATCCAGGTGCTGAATAGGATCCTCAAGCGGGGTTCCACAGAATTTCGGGAGTAAATGGACTACTCCTGTCTTGAGCTCAAATTTAACCCCATCACCCAGGGCAGGGAATTGCACAGCACGAGTTGGTTGCTCCAAGTTAGGAGCTGTCAAAGATTCCAGAGTAACACGGGCTGCCATTGTATCAGCTTCCTGAAGTAGCAAATTCGCAGCCCTGCGAGCTTGAAGGAAAGTTCTTTCGATTTCTGGATCAAAAACTAGAGGTAGATTATTAGTAACACGGGTGTGAACCATAAGATAGGTTCACACCAAGATTGGCACACAAATCACACACACAAAATAGATTATTGCCTCCCCGGCAACGGCGCCAATTTGATAATAGGTTTTCGTCGTGTAAAACTGCTATGCAAAATATCCAAACAAACCTTAAACCGTAGTCCTAGGTAAGTAAAGGTCGAATCCACAGGGAGGCGAATTCTATCTAAATATGCCATTCATATGTCAATCAAACGTAACCAAAGGGGGTTTTGTGAGTTTTGTAAGTTCTAAACATGCAAAAGGTAAACAAGCTAAAGAGTTGTGAAATCAGTGATGGGAAAAGCACTTAGTCAAACAACATCCACTATTCGTATGACAAGTTGATCCTAGATACTCATTCAAAATCTCATGCAATGGAAATTCCAATTCCTTTTCAGATATAACTAATAGCACAACCAGATACTATTAGCACTAACTAATTAAACAACCCTGAAACTATCAAGATTCAGTTTAACAGCAGCCTTACGGATATGAATATAGTTGGATACAATTCTAGCATAAAACAACCAGCTTTTATCCTAGAATGTAAATCAGTTATCTTCTGCATAAGACTAGCACAACCAGATACTAGTACGATGCAGTTGCTACTCTGAAATAGATATGCTCAACCAGTAACAATCTAAATCTAGCAATAGATCAATAACGACAAACCCTAGTTGCGTCCAAGATAGAGATTATCAATATCAATCATAAGCAATCAAGCAAGAGAATAGATAAAAACCATGCAATGGATTAAGAACGAGAGTCTCACAACTGAATCAAAATGAAAGCTTCAGCGTCTGACTAAGCCAAGGGGACTTAGTTCTTCATAACAAATACGTAGAATGAAATTACGGTTTTTAGAGAGACATTAGCTCATAGGCAAACAAGCCTTTCTCTACCCTTAAATACTAAAGGAAACAAAGTCTGAATTAACCTAACATGAAATAATAAATTGTAATAAAATAATGCAAAATAAAGCAAATAAGGAAACGGCTCGGCGAACTTCTGAATAGCGGCGGCGGGCGCTGCAACCTCCACGACGGGCGCCGTAATGGCGGCGGGCGCCGCATTTCCACGGCGGGCGCCGTGGCCAAGTCGTAGCCATCGTTGTTGGGAGGGTTTAGGCGGCGGTCGCCGTGGCTTCTGCAGCGGGCGCCGTAAGGTACTTCCTCCAAAGTCTTCGTCTCTTCAGCTCCTTGGCGTCTACTTCTGGTGGCTTCCTCCTCAGTGTCTACTATGATCTCCAAAACGGCTCAAACACCTCCAAATACACCAACTTTGCCCCCAAACTCCATACACATGAATGTGTTTAAATCTACCCGAATGGCACCAATAAAACCTCTATTGACTCTTGGTTAAGCCCTACAAAGTAGTGCTTATCACTACTCCTTGTGGAAGGGATCCACCGACTCCTTCTCATCCTCTGGACCCGCCATTGAGTCCTCATCTTCATCAGAGACCTCGGGGGTAGAGGTTTGCTTGGATTGCACTTCTCTTTCTTCCCCGCTCTCGGACTCTTCGGTCAACGGGGTGAACTTACGCACCGATCCGCCGACCACTGGAACTTCTACAGAATCAGGCTCAGACTTAATTGTCGGAGTGGTCTCAGATTCATCTTGGGTCTTAAGTTGGGCTCTAGGGAATACCATTGTCTGTGGAGAGACAATGAGAGATTTATAACTTTCTTGTTTATAGAAATTCTATCTTCCATAACAAGCAGGAATGATAGGACTACGTACGTTGGCAGAAGTTTGAAAATGTCTTTTCCACAAAACCGTTAAGGTAAACTGAAACTCGTTTGTTAAATATGAAAGTCTTTTCCACAAAACTTGTTAAAAACAAACCGAGACTCGTTGGTTAATTCCGTTTCTACTAAATTATTGTGATTTAAAATCTACTTCAAAAACGTTTTATCTTTAAACCTTACTTAGGGCTATAGTAAAGAAATCCCATACACGAAGTTTTTGTTTTATAAAACCTCAAATAAACGCAAAATGGTTTAAAAGTTTAGAGTTTTTAAAACTTTTAGCTCTGATACCAAATCTGTAACACCCCCAAAATTCCCTTTGGAAATATTACCGCCAGTGACCTCAGATTACACATCTGGGGTCACCCAAGGCTTAACCAATTTATAACAAACTGTATAATAACATAAGCTTTATTAAATAACATACAACTGCCCCAAATAATATTTTATTTCAAATGTTGAAATTACAATTCGATAACAAAATCAAGTACCAATATTCATTACAGCGGAAGTCTTGAAATAAAAATGACTCAACGGGTCTTGACCTTGCGATCTTACGCCTAGGATCTCAACCTTGGAAAGAAACACACAAAACGCCAACTGCCCTCACGTCGAGTCCTTGCCTTTACTGATGCGGAAACTTATCTGATGTGCCGTATGAGACGGATGACACCAGCCAACCATGCAAGGGAAAATAACCGGTTGGTTAGTCTAATGAAAGACTATGCAAGGGTAGAACTAAAAAGGTTCTAGTGATTGTAACCGTTTACTATCATTGTCCATCGAATAATAACCGAAGGAACGATACATAACCCGAAACTTTCACGGAATGATTAGAATTAGATATGCACTGAAAAGAAGACTCCAAAGGATTGAGTCTTATGGGAAAATATGACAAATGTTTGGAACGTTATAGTTTTCACACAAGTGTTTAAAAACGACTTGATCATTTAGGTCAACGACCAACCTCACCGCGCAATGCGAATCCAAATTGAAAAGAAGACTTACTCTAACCGAAGTCCGGGCGGTTTCCACGTTGTACTCCTCGCCCGAGGGTATATTAATTATGTGTATAACCGCACTTATCTTATTTAATTCCAAAACGTATATTCACGTTAAAGCTTTTAGTACAATTTCGAGTGATTACGAGAATAACACATGGTGACATTACGCCCAACCCAATGGCACTAGCAAGGTGCTTAAACACCTCTTATCCTTAACGGGTGGATAAGAAGCAATGGTCATGACCTTTAAAAGTATTAGAGAATTATTCCGACTAATACCAAGTTACAAAGAAACGACTAATCCACATAAGGAATTAGTGTTCCTACGAATACTCGTGCTAATCTAGCATTTAAGTTCACACAATAATCCACACCAATACCATCACAGTAATAACAGGTATAATAGCGTTGTTTCTAACAATATATACAACCTATTATAATATCATATTTTAACCACATCATTTATAAAACCTGTTCCTAAACGAAAACAACACTGCATTCCAATTTAATTAATAATCAGAAATAATTGATAACTAACGGAAATATGGAATGATAAGCAAGAGCGAATCGCCACTTGCCTTAATTAGATGAACGAAGATTTGCGGTTCGGGAATACTGGACACGAGCTCAACAGCCTACTGGGAATCTTGTCGAAACCCACCGACGTTCCAAGGCCCATTCCGACGATGCACGCGAAACGAGGCACAAATATCTAAATTAGATATGGCAGAACAACCTAAACAAAAATGGGGGAAACGGACTAAGCTGCGGCCATGACGGGTATGGCCGCGATCGTGGCTTTGCTGGGCAAAGTCGCGGTCGCGGTTTCCTGGGCAGGGCCGCGGTCGCAGTGTTCATAGCCGCGATCACGGTCCTCCCTCCCGATGCGATGCTAAAATCGATTCGAGGCTCGCCGATGATGAAGAAGACGATGCTAGCCTCTCCTCCTTGCAACGCCGCCACTCCAAGCTCCCAAGGCACTACGGCGACCACCAAAAATTCCGGCGAGACACTCCGACGAACTCACGAACTCCGGCGAACTTGAAAATGAGAGAAAGAGAGCGAGATTGAGATCGAGCTATAGATGTGGATGCCAAACTATGAGGCTGAAGACCCCTATTTATAGGGTGAGGAGAAGCCAACACCGAGCAACCCAAACGCTCGAGATCCCTCACCGGCGGCAGTTACAAAAATGCGGAAATCCGAATCGGCGTTCTCGGATAAGAACGACGAAGAAGACGAACCACAGAGACCCGCGATCGCGGTTTCAAAACCGCGATAGCGGTTTGCCCACAAGCAAAACCGCGGTCGCGGTTTCCCCTCGCTCGCGCCTCTGGCTTCTTGGCCGCGGTTTCCTCTCGCGGTCTTGGCTAGGTCTTATTTTTAGCATTTCTAAAAATAGTCTAAGACCCCATACACCTTAAACGTATATTATTACGTTCAAAAGTTCTCACTGAGATTACAGAAGATTACATAAATTGTCCATCATGTCTTTCTTACAAAACGACAGTTCGAGACTTTTAGGGGTTATTACAGGAACCAACTGCCAAACCTTGTTTCTTTCGAACTGATGGAGCTCTTCTTGCATAGCGTTTATCCAGTCAGGATCCTTCAATGCTTCTCCTACAGTTTTAGGTTCTTGTAGAGAAAGAAAAGCATTGAAAGCACATAAATTTTGTAAAGAAGAGCGAGTGCTATGAGAAATTCCCTTTCGAAAGTCTGTAAGGATTAGATGTACTGGATGAGATCCCTTCTGTTGATAGTTCCTTATTTGCAGATTATTGATGTCAAACTCATCGGAGTCAGTGTTACCTGCAGTTGAACATTCACCAACAATCCCTATATCACCTGAACCTTCTTCAACAATTGCTTCAGTAACGGGACATTCCTCAGAAGACTCCACTGAGTCAGGACTTGGGCTCAGTTCCTCTTGAGGAACCCGAGATGATTCAGACGATTGAGCAACATCATCAGTCCCAACAGTATTGGCGGTGTCAGGGGTTCTTGGTGTGGACGGGTCATCATGAGTGTATTGATTTAAAGGGACCCCATCCCCAACACCGTTTTCCACAAGCTGAAAACAATCATCTTCAGACAGACTAGTGTTTGAGGGAACACTGGCGAATTGTACCTGCACATTGTTACCAGTCATAACAGATTCATCGAAAACCACATGAATGCTTTCCTCTACCTTTCTAGTTCTCTTGTTGAATACTTTGTAGGCTTTGCTGCGAAGAGAATATCCTACAAAGGTCCCTTTATCACTTCTGGGATCAAACTTCCCAAGAGAATCCTTCCCATTGTTGTGGACAAAACACTTGTAGCCAAACGTGCGCAGATGAGACACATTAGGCTTTCTTCCCCTTAGAAGTTCATAAGAAGTCTTGTTCAAGAGTGGGCGAATGGTTGCCCTGTTTAGAACATAGCAGGCAGCGTTCAAGGCTTCGGCCCAGAAGCTCATGGGAAGACCACTTGCAATAAGTAGAGTATGCGTCATGTCTTCCAGAGTCATGTTCTTCCTTTCCACAACACCATTTTGTTGCGGAGTCCGGGGAGCTGAGAAATTGTGATTAATGTCGTTGTTCCTGCAGAGGGATAGAAACTGAGAGTTCTCAAATTCTGTCCCATGATCAGTACGGATGGATCCTAGAGATTGTCCTACACTCCTCTCAACCAACTTGAGCCAAGATTCAAATTCGGAGAACACTTCGTCCTTTGATGACAGAAAGAGAGTCTATATGTACCTGGAATAGTCATCAACAATAACAAAAACATAGGCATTTTCCCCACGGCTCCTTGTGCGCATAGGCCCATAAAGATCCATGTGGATTAGTGATGCGTTCCTGATTACGAATGCCGGATCGAGATCTTGGTAGTGAGTTGCGCGTGTCGAATCCAAGGGGGAATGGGTGGAACGCGGTGTTGTCTCTCGCGCGAGTAAGCGAGTGAAGTCGTAGCGTCGGCAGCGGAGGGGATAGACTCGAGGAGCTCGAGTAGGTGGCCGTAGCGTCGGCAACGGAGGAATGGGGATGAGAAGTAAGAATTGGGGTGACGCCGATCTAAGAGATTGGAGGCAAAGGCTCTCGACAAATGGTCTTAGATTAAAATGAAGTGTAACCTAATACAGAAGGCCGAGATAGCCTTTTATAGGGGTTAGCGGGACTCGGATGGGCCGAGTCTCGCTTAATGGGCTAGCCCACGCGACACGCGTGGAGCACACACCCAAAAGAAAAAACAGTGAAAATATTGATGTTCTAAAATAACAAAACAATCAAAGATCGCGGTCAATGATGGTGGAGAGGATGTTGAAAGAGAATGCGTTCTCTGGACTTGGCTGAAGGTGCTTGAGGGAGAACGCGGTCTCTTGTGTCCCTTAGCCAGCGACGACGCGCACAATCAATGATTGTGTCGCGTTGGCGATGGCTTTGGCACGTGATCTTGTTATAGGGCCTTGTGAGCGAATGCTCATAGCTTCCTCTTCCTCTGTTGCAGTCATGGTGGCTAGGGGCGCATCACCCTCCCCCACTTGGCTGTGAAGCATCCCCACTTCACCTTCATCGAACTCTGGCTCCACATAAGAATCCAAGTCGGCGACGTTGAAGGTCGCGTGGACACCGTAGTCGGGTGGTAGCTTGAGCTCGTAGGCATTGTCGCCAATGGCCTTGACAACACGGAAATGACCATCACCGCATTGCGCCAGCTTTGATTTGCGCCTGGCTGGAAAACGGCCTTTTCGAAGATGCACCCACACCAAGTCTCCTGGGGCAAAGATAACGCAGCGGCACCCACGGTTGTGTTGTATGGCATATTGAACAGCACGACGTTCCAGCTGCTCCCACGTTTGTTGATGCAGATCCTGGATCATCACGGTGCGGTTGGCCGCGCTAGTGTGTTCATTGTCCTTCAGAGGCCGCGGTATCATGTCGAGTGGTGTCATTGGGTTTCTTCCATAGACTACCTCGAATGGGGTGAGCTTTGTCACAGAGTGCCTGGACCTGTTGTAAGAAAACTCAACAATAGCAAGTAAGTCTTCCCAAAGCTTGAGGTTGGATTTGAGCATGGTCCTAAGGAGGGCTCCTAGGGTTCGATTGGTGACTTCTGTTTGGCCATCGGTTTGGGGGCGGTAGCTGATACGATCAATTCCCGCATTGCAAGACCGATCTAGATCCGGATCGTTTGTTCTTCCCAAGCAAGCACTCGTTCTTCGCGTTCTTCGTGTTCTTGGCTTTCTTCAAGAACTCCTTCAAGGGAAACAACGTTATGTTCACCTTTCTTGGGTTTGGTGGATCAAACCCTGGCGGCGGATGGGAGGAGGGGTTCAACGTTATGAACACCCGAGGTGGTGGAAGGAGGCCAACGTTTTGACTCCTTAGAGAACTTTGAGAAAAGGCTAGAAGAGCCTTCAAAGAGAGAGAGAGAGGTGAAGCCAAGTGACAACTAGGAGAGACTCTCCACTAGATTGTCTTAAACTTAACTTGAGAATTACAATGAGAGTTCTACCCTATTTATAGAAAAACAAAGGGAAAACTAGGGTTGAAGAGGAAATCCTAATGGGCTTGGGCCCAAGACATCAAAGCCCAATCCATTACATCATTCTAAAAATAGAAAGGCAATTCAAATCTTGCAAAGCTATAAATAGTAAACGGGACCACACCAAAGGTGAGCATGGAAATGGGAAGCGGCTCATGAAACGATATCACCGAGAGCACGCATGCCAGAGAGACGCGGCCCGGAAATAGAACCACTTGGAACCCTGTGTCGGAGAAGACGCCCTTCACTTGGCTCCATGGGGGACACCAGGGACGCGCAAGCCAGATATGCGCTAGACTAAGGTCTTGGCCCAGGTCAATGTCCGTCATTCTCCCCTTCTTAAATACGAATCATCCCCGATTCGTGCACGTAAAGCTGAGGGGAACACAGAAAACACATTGGCGCTTCTCCCCTTCTTAAAGACAAAGTTGGAGTGTGAGAGGGCGCCAATCATGTGAGTGAGCTGCTGATGCTGTTGAACGAACAAGATGTAGCTGCCTTGCTCCCCTTCTTTGAACGAGCATATCTCTCCAGGGTCGAAAGGGCAGCACAGGTAGCCCGGGATAGCTTGGCCAACGGTGTTGGCTATGCAGTACTCCATGTCGGTATGGTCGCGCTCAGGAAGCTCGATGACGAGCTCAGCGCATCGGCCTGACTGCAACTTGTCCGTGTGATGGGACGGTTTCGGTGTAGCAACCGGCATAAGCAAAATGTTTGAAGGCACGACAGGCGTGTAGCGGGTGATGCTCGGTGTAGCTACATCATCGTTGTTAGTTGGAAGCACGCCGGTCCGCGGCACAACGTCCGTCTTGGGCTCATATGTGGTCATCATACCGACCATGGATACATTGTTGTCGCCAGGAGAAAGTACGTTGGACGCGTCGGTCCGAGGCACAACGTCCGTCTTGGGCTCATCTGTGGCGCTAACGGGTGCGGGAATGGGCGCTATAGTACACTCTGAGTCTTGAGCAACTCGGAGAGTAGCGTTCTCGACGTGTAACTCAGCGACACAAGCAAGAAGTGATGCAGTGTCCTCAGATGGGGTATGAGCCTGCTCAGGTCATTGGTGGTGGCCCGCAAAACGCCGTGTCATCACATAAGCCAACTGCTCCCACGTAGAAATGGGAATTAAACGGCACTCTGCACGCCTCTGTTTGAGCTGAGACCACCATGCACGAGCATCGTGCGTGAAGTGGAAAGTTGCCACCTCAACCTTCTCGTAATCCGTGGAGGGATAGTGGCGTAAGGCAAAGGCCGTGTTGCGAAGCCAATCGTGACACGTGGTGTAGTCACTAACACCATCAAAGGGCTCGATGTACAAACGAGGCACACGGCGGGGACTTTCGGCTGGAGCTCCCTGGCTACAGTCATCATAGCGACCCGGGTCATGAACGCGGCGTGCAAGGTTGCGATCTATACCATGGCGCTCCGTGCGGTGAGATGGGGCGCGCCTAGAGTAGTTGTCAACCACATTCAAAGGTTGGGGTGCCATCTCGATTGTACCTATGCGAAACATGACTAGGCGGAAGTCAAAGCAATCAAAGGTACGAGAACCTAACGACAAACCAAGTCCTTGTCACAAACGACCCCAAACTTTGGCACTCAAGGGCTGAGAAATTTGGGCAAACGTGAGGCGGATTAGGCTTGACGTAAGGCTAAAAGCAATGAAGTAGCACGCAATTGATTCACACAAGCGTTGATAATTAAATGCTACTTGGGAAACGAGAAACTTGGAAAAGTAATTTTTTTGTATTTTTTTTTTACCTCGGAAATGGACGGTCAAGCAATGAAGAATCACACTTGAACCGCACAAGTGAAGGTGAATGGAGATATATGAACGAACTAAGAAATTTACGAAGAGAACAATGGTGGAAGCAATGAAAATATATGAACAAACTTAGAAACGGAATTGAGTGCCAAAATTTAAAGATCGAAATGAACAAGAAACTTAGCTTGAGGAATGGCTCTGATACCAATTGATACGATCGATTCCCGCGTTGCAAGACCGATCTAGATCCGGATCGTTTGTTTTTCCCAAGCAAGCACTCGTTCTTCGCGTTCTTCGTGTTCTTGGCTTTCTTCAGGAACTCCTTCAAGGGAAACAACGTTATGTTCCCCTTTCTTGGGTTTGGCGGATCAAACCCTGGCGGTGGATGGGAGGAGGGGTTCAACGTTATGAACACCCGAGGTGGTGGAAGGAGGCCAACGTTATGGCTCCTTAGAGAACTTTGAGAAAAGGCTAGAAGAGACTTCAAAGAGAGAGAGAGAGAGGTGAAGCCAAGTGACAACTAGGAGGGACTCTCCACTAGATTGTCTTAAACTTAACTTGAGAATTACAATGAGAGTTCTACCCTATTTATAGAAAAACAAAGGGAAAACTAGGGTTGAAGAGAAAACCCTAATGGGCTTGGGCCCAAGACATCAAGGCCCAATCCATTACATCATTCTAAAAATAGAAAGGCAATTCAAATCTTGCAAAGCTATAAATAGTAAACGGGACCACACCAAAGGTGAGCATGGCAACGGGAAGCGGCTCATGAAACGATATCACCGAGAGCATGCACGCCAGAGAGGCGCGGCCCGGAAATAGAACCACTTGGAACCCTGCGTCGGAGAAGACGCCCTTCACTTGGCTCCATGGGGGACGCCAGGGACGCGTAAGCCAGATATGCGCTAGACTAAGGTCTTGGCCCAGGTCACTGTCCATCAGTAGCTAGTGGAAAACAAAAGTTTTGTACCCAACTTTCCCCAAAGTGTTCTCCAAAACAGCCCCATAAATTTGGTGTCGCGATCACTCATGATAGACACAGGGATCCCGTGCAAACGTACCACGTTGTCAAAGAACAACGCGGCGATTTCACTAGCAGTATTGGTGGTTTTACACGCGATGAAATGTGCCATTTTGGAAAACCTGTCCACAACAACAAAGATGGAGTCTTTACCCCTACGAGAGAGAGGCAACCCTGTGATGAAGTCCATGGACAAATCTTCCCAAGGGCCTAGTGGAATGGGCAATGGCATGTATAGGTCATAGGGATGGGAACTAGACTTTGCGCGTTGACACATGACATAACTCTTACAATATCGCGTCACCTGTGTGGTCATACGCGGCCAAAAGAAGTGCTTGCGAAGGGCAGTTAGTGTTTTGGTAACCCCAAAATGACTGCATCCTTCATGGGCTTCTTGGATGAGGAGTTTCCTAATGGGTGAGCTAGGAATGCACAGGCGACCAACTTTGTAAAGGTACCCCTCATGGAAAAAGTATGTTTCAAACTCGCGGTCCCTAAGGCAGTGTTCAACAATGGGCTTAAAGAAGGGATCAGTCAAGTATAAATACGTAATCAACGCGAAGCCAAGAAGTTTAGATTGAAGATGAGTAAGGAGAACATACCTGC
This sequence comes from Rheum nobile, assembly GCA_027886185.1. NCBI lineage: Eukaryota > Viridiplantae > Streptophyta > Magnoliopsida > Caryophyllales > Polygonaceae > Rheum > Rheum nobile. Next base: position 5,471,989 of record WOAB01000001.1, read on the forward strand.
GAGAAAGGGCGTCGGTGACCACATTCTCCTTACCTTTCTTATGCACAACGACGTAGGAGAACGTCTCCATGAATTCTACCCAACGAGCATGGCGGCGGCTGAGGTGGGCTTGGCTCTTTAGGTAGCTAATGGTTGCGTGGTCCGAGTGGATCACAAACTCGCATGGCCAAAGATAGTGTTGCCATGTCTTGAGCACGCGGACAAGAGCGTAGAGCTCCTTGTTGTAGGTGGGGTAGTTTAAAGTTGCCCCTGTGAGCTTCTCGCTGAAGAACGCGATGGGCTTCTTTTCCTGATGTAGGACTCCACCAATGCCCACATTTGACGCGTCACATTCAATTTCAAAGTGCTTGTTGAAGTCTGGTAGTTGGAGTAGTGGCGCGTTGCACAAGGCTTCTTTTAACGCGTTGAACGCGTGTGCGTGGTGATCCTTCCAATTCACCGCGTCGCCCTTTTTTGTGAGCTCATGGAGAGGCGCGGCGATGGAGCTGAAGTTGCGAACAAATCTCCTGTAGAATCCTGCCAAGCCAAGGAAGCTTCGAACCATTGTTGGAGTGGTAGGTGTGGGACAATCACGGATGGCCTTCACCTTGTCTTCATTCACGCGTAGCCCATCTTTGGAGACCACGTAGCGCAGAAAGTTGGTGGTATCCGATGTGAAACGACACTTGCCAAGGTTGGCATACAAGTGCTCGCGTTGCAAGCACTCTAACACAAGCCTAACGTGTTGTACATGGTCATCTAGACTACGCGAATACACCAAAATGTCATCAAAGTACACTACAACAAATTTGCCCAGAAATTCCCTCAAAACATGGTTCATGAGCCGCATGAACGTGCTTGGCGCGTTAGTGAGACCAAATGGCATGACGAGCCATTCATAAAGGCCATATTTTGTCTTGAACGCAGTCTTCCATTCATCACCCTCTTTCATGCGAATCTGGTGATAGCCTCTCTTCAAGTCAATTTTTGTGAAGTGGATCGCGCCGTGGAGCTCATCTAGCATGTCGTCTAGGTGCAGGATTGGGTGCATGTACTTCACTGTAATCTGATTGATGGCGCGGCATTCGACACACATGCGCCATGAGCCATCTTTTTTTGGCACTAGGATCACGGGGACCGCACAAGGGCTTAGAGATTCCCTTACGTAGCCGCAATCCAGAAGTTCTTGCACCTGGCGCTGCAACTCCTTCGTTTCCTCTGGTCCAGGGTGATATACAGCGCGGTTTGGCAGAGAGGCACCAAATCAATTTGGTGCTCAATGCCTCATAATGGGGGAAGGCCTTGCGGAAGTTCCTCTGGGAAGATGTCTTTGAACTCATCGAGCAACTGGGTGATCGCGCTCAGCAAAGCGTCGTTGATGTGGTTTTCCGACATGCAAGGTGTTGGCACCAATAGGAAACATGGTGCCTTGCCGCTCAAGGTGGCAGTGAGGTCGCTTGGCCGCGCAAGAAGCAATATGTGCTCACAGGTGCCTTTCAACGCGGCGCCTGTGGGCGCGGTCTTAGGACCTTCCTTGCAACGGGTTCGATCATTAGGCGCATTGTCGCTGGAAGTGACTTCGTGCCCTGTGGAGGAATGCGAGCTCCTGGTACTTGTGTCTGGAGTGGCGGAAGAATTCCCAGTATCTTGTTTGGAACACGTCGTCTTTGACGCGGTCTTTGCTGCTTCCATAGCCTTTTGTCTATCACGCTCAACCTGATCCTGTAAAATCTCATGGGGAGACATGGGTAAGAGCGTGACGCATTTCCCATGGTAAGTAAATACATATGTGTTTAAATAGCCATCGTGAAGAACGCGCCTGTCGAATTTCCATGGGCGCCCCAACAAAAGATGTGTAGCGTCCATTGCAATGACATCACAAAGGACTGAATCTGAATATTGGCCAATGGAAAAAGAAATAAAGCATTGTCGAGTTACAGTGTTATCAGAACTCGAAGAAATCCACTGTAGGCCATATGGTTATGGGTGAGGTGTGGTTGGCAGGTTGAAATGGTTGACCACCTTTTCATTGATTATATTGCAACAACTGCCTCCATTGATGATGACACTCAAGGATGTTGTCTTGACTTTGCAACGCGTGTGGAAGAGGTTCTCGCGTTGGTCGACAAGAGTGGCCTCCTTGACAGTGAGAATACGAAGCGTGACAAGGCTCAGAGGTGTGCCATCATATATCGCGGCGGCTTCACAAGTGTAAGCCTCCTCGTTGTCATCTTCGAATCCTTCCTCGATGGTCTCAAGGGCCGTGTCCTCCTCCTCATAAGATTCATATCCCGCGGCGATGCTGGAGAAGAGGACTTTCTTGTTGTTTGGGCAGTCTCTCTTGTAGTGCCCTCATCCTCCACACTTATAACACTCCAAGTCACACACGCACTCAGGAGCTGGTGATGAACCCTTTGTAGGCGTCGCGCAAGGAGCATTGGTGGTAGATGTCACGGTCTTCCCTTGTCGACCTTGATTTGATGCGGTGGAACCTGTGGGTGGACCACACACATTAGTATTAGGGGATTGACCAGAGTTAGAATCATACCTTCTTTGACCTGGGGTTTGCCAAGAGGATTGTCGGCGATGCGATTGTTGGTTGGGTATTTGCATCGCGGTGTGAGTCAAGGTATTGAGATCCTTGATTGGCAAAATCTCGAGCTGGTCACGGATTGACACATTCAAGCCACTCAAGAACTTTGTCCGCAGTGTGGATGGGGCGACACTGATGCTGGCCTTGTAGTACATGTCTTCCAACTGAGAGAAGAACTCCAGAGGTGTTTTGGCACCTTGTCGCGCCATTGCGATCTCCATTCGCATCTGGTTTCTATAGTCCGAGGGCACGTACTTTTGTGTCATGACATAGACAAGTTGGTGTCATTCCGTGATGGGGGCAAGGTGTCGACGAACGCGGTCGTCCACGAACCTGTGGTACCAAACGCGTGCAGCGCCTCAGAAGTGTAGCGTTGCCGCATCAACATGCTCTTTTGTGGGGACGCGACAATATCGCAAAGTATACTCTATAGCATGCACCCACTCAAGAAACACAGCCGGATCATATTCGCCAAAGAAATGCTCAATTTTAACTTTTACCTCGTGGCGGCTAAGCCTTGGTGTGTGTTGAGCAGGCTGTGGCGCATAAGCGCGTTGTGCAGCTTCTTGAGCGCGATGATGAGGACGGCGAGCTTGGCGAGCCTGGATGTCTTCAGCGAGGAAGTCCCTAGGTGGCGCATTGTACTCAGCGCGTCCTTGTCGTCGTCGTGGAACAGGGGCATCGTTTTGGCGACGATAGTCACGCGCTATGTCCTCATGGTGTTGGCCACGAGTGTCACGCCTATTGTCGCCGGGAACGCGCTGTTGTGGTTCTACTGTCTGGAGTGGGGGCGGAATCCAATCCACGGGCCTATCTTGGAGTTCAATTGGGATCACCAAGGGGAGGATGGAAGGAGCCTGGATTGATCATCCCCGCGTCCTCCATCTCCTCGTCGTCGAACTCATTGAAGTCATCATGAATAGTCGGCGTCGTCGATCCATAGCCATCAGAGCCATAATGCGGTGTGCACACACTTTGATGGATAAGGTGGTCGTTGACGCCGAAAGGCACTGGAGTGGGATCATGGCAACGCTGATGTGGCTCAATGTCTGTGGCGTGATAGGATCGATGCGGCAAACCTGAGTCGCGTTCATCTCGTCGTGCGCGGCCGGCAAGAGGCGTTGAAGCAGCCTTGCGGCGGCGTCTTGTTCCTCTGGCTTCATACATGTCATGTGAGTCAAAGGGTTCAGAGTACTCACCATGTGAATCATTGTCGCTGTCGAAGTCGTTGTCGTACCCGGCTGGGGTTGCTCACGGTGCGTAGCGTTCGCGATGCGACACATAGCCTTGGCGACTCTCTATGACTGATTGAATCCATTGGAGGCGTGGTTGCAAGTTTGAGGTTGAGGGCATCAACCCTTTTCCTTTGTCCACGCGTTGACTTGGCCCAGTTCTGTTGGATGCGGCACGGCCAGGGTGTCCATAAGGATCATCATAGTCTGTGTGGGAAGCACCGGCGCAGCGCGTTGCATGGCCTGCAGTTGAGCAACTTGGCGCCTGAGCTCTTGTATCTCGCGTTGTTCCGCGGAGAGCTCCAGAATGGGATCTTCATTGTGTTGGTCTTGTTGTGGAACCAAGGATGTATTTGGCGCGTTCTCGTTGGCACCATTGCCGTCTCCATTGGGATGAGTATGAGTGATCATGCTTCCTATGACAACGTGACCAGACATCCAAGTAAAAACGAACAAAATACAAGACAACAAATAATCAAGCAATCACTGAACAAGAGACAAGTGTTCACGTAGGAGGGCTAGGACTTTAGGCCGTGAGGGCGGCTAAGGAAAACACAAAAGAAGTGTGATATGCAAGCACAAAACCAAACGAAACCAATTGATTAAAGTCTTAACATGTTACGTAAACACACAAAAACCAACCTTCAAGGTGTTAACCTAGACGGTGGAGGGGTAAAGAGATGAGCCTAGCCGTTGGTGGAAGAAGGTTGCCTTATTTTGGCTTTCCTTTTTTTTTTTTTAAATTAAGTCGAGTCTTTTTTTTTAATTCGACTTGACTTTTGAATTTTGAAATTCAAATCCGAGATCTTGTCTTTGACTTTTGATTGATTCGGATAAGATTGTAACAAACAAATCAAAAATAAACGGCTCAGTAACAATAAGGAAAGAAATCACGAAAATTGCGTGATAGGAGAGAGAAGAATATTTTAGATTTGTAACGGTCAATCAACAAGAAGATATGGCATGCGAAATTCAGGCGATTAATTAAGGAAATTAAGCAAATAATTTCGGAAGATTTAATGCAAACAAATCACACAAATTTCGCGAGGGAAGTAATCACGGATTCGGTCAAGGGCTTGCCTTGTGTAACCGATGGACATGCAAGAAAGAAAAAAAAAATTGTGACAATAGCGGAAGCAAGATGATGGAGGATAAAAAAAATTGTGAACAAGTGAACTTGACAAGCGACTTACAAGATCAAAGGCTCTGATGCCAGTTGATGCGTTCCTACTTACGAATGCCGGATCGAGATCTTGGTAGTGAGTCGTGTGTGTCGAATCCAAGGGGGAATGGGTGGAATGCGGTGTTGTCTCTCGCGCGAGTAAGCGAGCAAAGCCGTAGCGTCGGCAGCGGAGGGGATAGACTCGAGGAGCTTGAGTAGGTGGCCGTAGCGTCGGCAGCGGAGGAATGGGGATGAGAAGTAAGAATTAGGGTGACGCTGATCTAAGAGATTGGAGGCAAAGGCTCTCGACAAATGGTCTTAGATTAAAATGAAGTGTAACCTAATACAGAAGGCCGAGATAGCCTTTTATAGGGGTTAGCGGGACTCGGATGGGCCGAGTCTCGCTTAATGGGCTAGCCCACACGACACGCGTGGAACAAACACCCAAAAGAAAAACAGTGAAAATATTAATGTTCTAAAATAACAAAACAATCAAAGATCGCGGTCAATGATGGTGGAGAGGATGTTGAAAGAGACGCGTTCTCTTGACTTGGCTGAAGGCGCTTGAGGGAGAACGCGGTCTCTTGTGTCCCTTGGCTAGCGACGACGCGCACAATCAATGATTGTGTCGCGTTGGCTATGGCTTTGGCACGTGATCTTGTTATAGGGCCTTGTGAGCGAATTCTCATAGCTTCCTCTTTCTCTGTTGTAGTCATGGTGGCTAGGGGCACATCAATTAGTTCTAGAGGACGAGTAGTACTTACCTCCTTTGACTTGAAGGATGACCTTACCTGCTTACCTTTGATGCAAGCATCACAAACTTCATTTCTTGTTGCTTCGGTCTTAGGAAGACCGTTCATCAGTTCTTGTCTATGAAGTTTGGAAAGGAGTTGAAGACTTGCATGTCCGAACCTCTTATGCCATAGATCTGTTGTCCCAGCAATTGACGACAGACATAGTTCCTTCTCAGGGATAAAAGCAGGGTCAACTTTGTAGACGTTGTTGTCGCAAATCCCTTTGAGTAGAATTTTCCTTGTACTTATGCACTCAACATGACAATCATCAGTAGTAAAGACTACCCTATTTTTCTTGTTTTGACACAGTTGAGCCACACTGAATAGATCAAATATGAGATTATTCACGAGTGTCACGTTATCCGCAGTAATATGGTTAGAGAGCCTTACCTTACCGAGACCATACACTTCTCCCTTACTCTTATTTCCAAAGGTTATTGAACCTCCGGAGGCCTGTTGAAGTGAGGTAAACCAGCCTTTGTTCCCTGTCATGTGACTTGAGCATGCACTATCAAAATACCAGAAACCTTTCCTCACTTCATCCTGTATAGAAAATATTAGTTTTTACGAACCCAGACAAGCTTAGGCTTTCTGGGTGTGGGAGCAACATATTTGATTTTTGAGGGTTTAGTATTCGTTTTCTCCCTAGCAATGCGAGCAATTTCCTCATTGTGTTTCTTCAGGAGGCACTCTTGTTTGTAGTGACCAGAGTGACCACAGTACCAACAAACCCTATGACACTTTAAATCAATATACTTGCTCTGTCCAGGCCAAATTGGTTTGTTAGCAACCCTAGAATGGAAATCAATATGATTGGACTTACCGCTTTGAGATTGCTTTAACCAAATGGAATGAGCCTTTTGTCCATGGTACCAAGCCTTGTTCCCATCAGTCAAATTTGCACAGGCTTTGCGATTGTTCCTTCTCGAGGAACTCTCCCCTATTTCCCGTACAGACTATTTTCCTTCGACTTCAGAGTTTTTAGACTTGGTGCCATCAACAGGAAGCATGGGTTGGTAGCCAATTCCAAAGCGAGACACTTCCTTCTTTTATGTTTTCTTTTCATTCTTGGCCGCTACAAACACAATGCTTTTTGGATTTTCCTTCTGTTCCTCATTGAGTTTAGATAAATCACTAGACAACTTGGCATTGCCTAGTCTTAACATTAATGACTCGGATTCTAGTGAGGAAACAGTGGATTCTAGAGACGTAATCTTCTTAGTGAGTTTAGGACACTCATTGCAAGGATTTGGAGAAGAGGATGAAACTTTCTCAAGATTGATCATTTTTTCTGCCCAACCTTTGTTTTCCTCGATCAAACTTGAGATCGATTCATCCTTTTTTTCAATCTGCTCACTGAAAAGACTATTCTCATGAACGAGTTTTTTAATGAAGAAAATTAAGTGTTCCTTAGACTTGCTTTTCAAACTTGAGATGAGTTCAGATTCATTTACCTCAGACTCTTTCAGACCACTTTTTGATTCATTAGGGTCTTCTATGGCCATCAAACAGACATCCCTTGAGTGAGAGGATTCTTCATCATCTGAGTCATAATCACCCCATGTTGCAACCATTGCTTGCTTCCCTTCACGAACTGGAGGAAGACCTGCATTTTTCTTGAAGCAGTTTTTGGCAAAGTGTCCATTGTTTTGACAGTGGTAACACACAACATCCTTCGTGTCTTTGTTCCCTTCGGAGGAACGAGAGGTGCCCTTGTTTCGAGACCAAATCTTCTTCATTGCTCTAGTGATGAGAGCCACATCTTCATCACCGTCTTCATATTCAACTTGAGATAAGTCAAAGGCACGTTCAACCTTTAAAGCAATGCTTTGAGCCTTCTCTACTCCTTTCTTGTTCATCTTGTGGTTATAGATAGAGGCATTGCTTTCAAGTTTGGCAACAACCTCTTCCATAGTAAGAGCCTTGACGTCAGTTTGGGAGTAAAGAGCGAGAGCAATTGCATCCCACTAGGAGTTGAGGCCTTGCATAAAGTGGTAAGTGAGCTTCTAGTCTGGCAGCTTTTCACCAAGGAACTCTAGTTGACCTACAATCCCCTGGAATCTGGAGTAGAACTCTTGAATGTGTTCACCTTTTCCTTGGGAGATTTGATCATACTCCTTCATCAAGGAAAGAATTCGATTCTTCTTGACATCTTCATTTCTGTGATGGAGACGTCTTAATGCATCCCAAATCTCCTTGGTAGTTTTGTAACCGATGATTTTCTTGAGATCAGTTGGGAGTAGAGCCATGTAAAGGATCTTCTTCGCTCTGCTATTTTTCTTCCAATCTTCATCCGTGTAGTCAGCCCTTGGCTTTGGCTTTGTAGCATCTTTCTCATTTGGAATAGCTAAGGAGCCAACTTCAATGATTCTCCATATATGTCCATCGAGGGAACAAATATGGGATTCGATTTGCTCAACCCACCAGTCATATTCTCCAGTCTTCAGAATCGGAGACTTCCAGAATGAATCTCCAATAGCATTGCTTGACGACATCTTTCCTGCAAAGTCTTAACGAAAGCAATCTAGAGCACCAGGCTCTGATACCAATTTTTGGATCGTTAGTGTTACGTCTGAGGGAACAAATGCTTTGTTCCCACAGAAGGTGCAGCGGAATATTATAGCAAGAAAGATAAAGTAAAGAACTCAAGATGTATAGTGGAAACCTTAATCAGTCAAATAACTAATCAAGTAAAACCACTACCTTCAAGCTTCTCGCTTGATAGGATTTTGAAGAGTCTACTTGTCTTATTGATTTCTTGTTCGATTACATTTGTAGCCTGGACTTCAAACCCTAGACTTCCCACCTAGATTTGAATCTCTTCTACAACGATGAATACGAACTCACTCCTTTAAGACTCACAAACACTTCACTTTCTTTTCTCTCAATTAGATGCTCCGAGTTCGTACCTAGAAATGAATCTCACGCTTCTATAAATACAACTCGATAAACTCTTTTAACAAGATAAGTATCTCTCTCTAAAATCGGCAACAAGAAGATATTATTTGATTTACAGGATATTATCTTAACCGCATACATTATCTAAAGAAAGATTTCCTAAGATAACATAAACGGATTAAGATAAAATCCTTCTCTCTCCAAATCTTCCAATCGGCGTGATCCACCCGATTTCCTTTTCTACAACCGCATGATCTTTAAAGATAGTCTTCATAATCTTCACTCCATTCGCAGCTTGATGTTTATTCGGCATTGACGTTCCTTGAGAGGAAACAAAACATATGGAGAGAGCTTTGTTCCCTCTGTAGTCTTGCGCTGCTTATGGTTCCTTGTGACACATGCATGGTTCCTGAAATACTTGATTATCAGATTAGTTGAATGTTTGTTATCATCAAAACCTAAGGAATTCAACACATGAAGAAACAGCTTGCCGCCGCCCACACTCCACCCAGCTGGCCGCCGTCCTCCGCTCAGTCGCTCAATTATGTCCGCCGACGCATGCCTGTTCTACACTTCTGCCTTCTATCTTCTTCCAATCTTCCTTATCTGCTTTCTTACTTTGAAGTTTGAACGAAGCCTTATAGTACTGTGACTACTGTATGTATATACTATATAGTATATAGTATATACTGCTAGAGTGCTAGTTGAATGTAAGTTTAGTTGACAACTTACTAAGCTTAGGCCTTAGATTCTAATTTGAGTTTGACAGCTTTGTAAATTATATTATATATGGCCGAACTGTTAATTTTATTTGTTTGTGAGTTTGACAGCTTGAAATAATTAATAATATAATGTATGATATTATTTGTTTGGTTACAAACTTACAAGTTACATTTTGTTTGGTTACAGCTTACTAACCTTATGCCTTAGATTCTAATATTTTTGTTGTAAACCATTTCTATACCATTTGATTATCATTTATGCCTCTCTTATTAATGTCAACTAATTGAAAACCTGTGTCCTACACGGGACTGTTTCAAGATTTATATAGTATTTGTAGAAATATTAGTTAACATAACTCTTTAAATCACTATAAAATTCTAAAAACCTTTGCTTATATTAGGCTATTTTAAACTCTTAAATTTACTTTATGCTTTTTTACAATTTTGTAGGAGGCTTATTTATTTAATTCTTTTTGTTTCTAATCAACAAATATAATATAAAATGTTTGTTGGCTTTGCATAAAATCTTAAAGCAAAATTATCTTAATAGAAGTTTTTGATTGAATTTATCATATAAATTCAAATTTTCAAATTCAAATGTTTTTTTTGTAAATATGATCTACTTTATGCTGATTTAGTATTATAATACAAAATCTTTGATAAATATATGAATTTAAAAAATGCATATTTTTTGTATTCTTATAGGATGCCATTTTTTTTTACAAACAAAGCATAACTACTAAATTAAATAATGAATTGAAAGATGTATTTCAGTATCCAACAATATATGTATTAAACTCAAAAATATAATAAATGTATATCAAAAAGGTATCTAAGCAAGATCAATTGATCGATAGTGTATATATATATATATATATGTGTGTGTGAGGTATTGAAAAAGAGTTTCGAGAAATAATTTATAGATTAAAATTTCAAAAACAACTAAAAAGGATTCAAAATGTGAGCTATATAATTAAATCGCAATTTGTTTATTGATCAGTGAAATTACAATGAAACAACATTATTTTCACTTTAAGTTTATCAATATAGTATGTATGTAGCTCTTCATTTACTTTGATGTGAACAAATAAATTTGGGTATGAATATGAATAATATAATATACAACACATAACTACATAAGCTATAGAGCTAGAATTGGGGTCATAGAGTATGGTGAAGAACACCATATGAAGCATGGTCGGGACTGTCTATCGAGCATAGATGCATTGCCTTTTTGTTCTAGATCACAATTGTGTGTCAGTGTTTCATGGATCAACATTGATGATTGACATGAGCCAAAGACATAACTTTTGATCAATTAATATCATATACTATTGCGGAAGCCTGAAGCAAATGATTGAGTTCGAGGTGAACAAAAATCAACTACAAAACATAATACAACGTTTTGTTAGAGAGAATTAAATTGCGAGAGTAGGGGGAACTGAAGCACCAAAAAGCCAAAAGCCACAACATCATATAAAATTGAAGAAAAAACAAATTACGAAGGGACGATCAAGGGATACGATTAAATTCCTGGGACTTTGGGAAAATTGAACAAAGCAAACAACTAAATTCACCAAAAATATATGCTAATGGAGAGTTTCATTGACAAGAACTTTTACGTGTTCCTAAACATTAAACCTTGAACGAGAAGCATTTGTATAAATGATAGAATTTGTCTGAACGAGAACTGAAGAGCATATATATGATAGAACTCTTGAATTTTGTGTTTCCAATTGATGAGAAAGCATATAAAAACATATACAAAGTAGTCGTGCTTCCTTGAATTAAGGGATTTCAAACTGTATACTGAACAATAAAAATTAATCTGATACTATCTCGTGGAATTTATTCTGAATAAATAGTAGTTATAACAAACTATTAATTAGAACTTATCTACTTAATAATACATTCTTATATATATGGTTGAAGTGGTAAATATTTTCTTTTTGTTGAAACACAATAACAAATTAAAAGGACAAATATATAAATTTTATTAAACCCTAATCGTTAAGATCTTATGCATTATGCGTCCATATTTGATCATTTACTTAATTAGATTACAATAGTTTAACTAAATATGAAATTATCAAAATTTTAAAATTATAGCGTCAATTCAATACTATTATTATTATAGTTATATTAAGACGGGTGCAAATCCGGTGAGGACATGTCTACACGTTGGGACTAAGGACAACTAATAACACTAGATTGAAATCCATCCAACGGGTACAAACGCGCGCGTATTGCTAGATGAGAAACATTCACGCTCTCGGCCTCGCTTGCAGACACGCGCTTTTTAAATAAAAGGAATTCCAATCGACACAATCAGAAAACAGAGCGCGAGACGACACAGTTAACGGGAGGGAAGGAGAGCGAAGCTAAGGCGATTTCAGATTTCGAGCGAAGCTAGGGCGATTTCGAGCGATTTCAAGAGAAACTTCCAAAAGCAAGGTAATGTATCGATTTCATCCTGTTTTGCAGTACATCTACGCGATTTCAACCGCTTCATCTCAGTTGTTTTCAGTTTTTTTTCGCTCGAATTTTAGTTTTTTTCCATGTTTGTTCGGCGCGATTTCGACTCCTTCAAGCAGATTTCGTGTTCATCTTCTAAGATTTCTAGTGGATTTTTCAGGTATCGAAAGAAGAAAGAACAAAAACAAGACAAAAATGCGGTCGAAGAACGAGAAATCACCACAAGTATGGAGAAAACTGCAGAAACCTATATAAATCTTCTAATTTAAACTGCTTCCTACAAACTTCATGTACTTCTATTCTTTAGATAGTGTTTTAAAATGGTTTAGAGTTGTGTGCATACATAAATAACATGTGTGTGCATATGGTTGTAAGATGCATATGCATATCATTAAACTTCGCTATTATCTGTAGTGAAATATATTGTTATGAAATGTTATAGTGTTGTGTGCATATCATAAAAACATGTGTGTGCATATGGTTGTAACATGAGTGTGCTGATGATTTAATTATATTATTGTCTGTAAACTATTAAAAGTGTTGTAAACTGTTAAAGTGTTGTGTGCATATGACAAATAGGATGTGCCTCATATGATAAAAACATATTTGTGCATATGGTTGAAACATGTGTGTGCATATGATTTAATTAAAACTTTTGTATGCATACAATAATAATGTGTGTGTTCATATACTATGAGTTAATGTGTGTTCAAATTGTGTGTGCAAACAGTTAGGCAAGTGTATATGTTGTATGCATGTGATATACCTTATGTGTGCATTAAATAAAATACAGGTTGTGCATGTGATATAATATTCTAATTATATCTGTGGGCTCTTGTTTTTATTGCTTGAATTCCAAAGGTGACGGAATTAAGATATGGAACAATATCAATTGATCCAGATCAAAGCCCAACATCATCTATGACAGATAGGGAGTTGAGGACAAAGCGAAGGAATGACAGATCTACACAGAACAAAACATCAACTTCATCACTAACACAAGGTATATTGTACATATGTGTGCATTTGAAAACATATTTATCTTTGAATATCTCTAACTTAATAGGTATGCATATGAAATGTACGTTTTGAATATATGTACTTAATAGGTGTGAAGGGAACAAACAATAAGAGAAAAAAAAGGTTGACTGTCAGACAAGTACAACATTGTAGTCCAGAATCTGAATAAGAAGAAGAAGAAGAGAGAGAGAGACTCCACAGATCTGAGAGGGATAGATCCATCAGATTCTATGATGATGGTTCTGTATGAAGAAGGACAAACATCTACACAACAACAAGATTCTAGTTGTGAATTCACTACCCCAACAAACACTCCCCCTGGTTAGTAGAATAGCTTTCTGTGTGTAGATGTCTTATAGATGTGTGTGTATATGTGTTTAACTTGTGTGTGCATATGCAAATTTGTGGATGAGTCTTGTGTGTGCATATGCACACATGTACATGTGATTTTTAATTGTGTTGCACATGACTTTTCATTGTGTGTGCATATGTGTTTAACTTGTGTGTGCATGTTTATTAACACTTGTGTGTGCACACACTTGTGTGTGCATGTTTGAAGATGAACAAAATTTGCAAACACATCTGTGCATGTTTGCAAACAGACTTGTGTGTGCACAAGTGTGTGTGCATGTGCAAGTGGACATAAATGCGTGTGTCTGCACATGCACACACTAGTGTGTGCACAAAAAATGATAAGTGTATTGTGTACACCGTGTACAACACTTTAATACTTATGTGTTCATATGTTAAACACTCCCCCTGGTTAGTAGAATAGCTTTCTGTGTATAGATGTCTTATAGCTGTGTGTGCATATGTGTTTAACTTGTGTGTGCATATGTGTTTAACTTGTGTGTGCATATGCAAATCTGTGGATGAGTCTTGTGTGTGCATATGCACACATGTACATGTGATTTTTAATTGTGTGCACATGACTTTTCATTGTGTGTCCATATGTGTTTAACTTGTGTGTGCATGTTTATTAACACTTGTGTGTACACACACTTGTGTGTGCATGTTTGAAGATGAACAAAATTTACAAACACATCTGTGCACGTTTGCAAACAGACTTGTGTGTGCACAAGTGTGTGTGCATGTGCAAGTGGACATAAATGCGTGTGTCTGCACATGCACACACTAGTGTGTGCACACACAATGATAAGTGTATTGTGTATACCGTGTACAACACTTTAATACTTATGTGTTCATATGTTAAACACTCCCTCTGGTTAGTAGAATAGCTTTCCGTGTGCAGATGTCTTATAGTTGTGTGTGCATATGTGTTTAACTTGTGTGTGCATATGTGTTTAACTTGTGTGTGCATATGTGTTTAACTTGTGTGTGCATATGCAAATCTGTGGATGAGTCTTGTGTGTGCATATACACACATGTACATGTGATTTTTAATTGTGTGCACATGACTTTTCATTGTGTGTGCATATGTGTTTAACTTGTGTGTGCATGTTTATTAACACTTGTGTGTGCATGTTTATTAACACTTGTGTGTGCATGTTTGAAGATGAATAGAATTTGCAAACACATGTGTGTGCATATGATTTAACTGAAGCTTTTGTGTGCATACAATGATAATGTCTGTCTTCATATACTATGAGTTAGACAAGTGTATATGTTGTGTACACCGTGTACAACATGTTAATACTTATGTGTTCATATGTTAAATATTATTGTGTTTCTTTTATTTTGCGCACAGAAACAAAGAGGAAGAAACAAAGAGAAGGAACAAGAAAATCCCCCAGATATACAAACAAGTCAAAGCCAGCACAAACTGAGCCACACACTGAGCCAAAAGAGAAGGAAGTTACTGAAAAACACAAACAAAAAGGCAAGAGGAAGAAAAGCCCTACAGAACTAGAGGTATCTAGACAAAAGAAACAGAAAAAAGAGGACAAGGACACTGAAAATGTGTCAAAGAGAGGGAAAAAGGAGGAGAAGGACACTAAGAAAGTATAAAAGAGAGGGAAAATGGAGGAGAATGACACTGGGAAGGTACCAAAGCAACAGTTGAACGTGAAGAAGGGGATAACTGAAGCTAGGAATGATAACCCTCGGTTGTTATGTAGAAAATCCCCAAGAACACTAGTTCGAATGTTTGCTGATGAACAGAATTTCAGTGCTGCTCAGAGACAAGCTATTATAGACATGGGATTTGGAGCATTGCTTGCCTGGAAGGTCGAAGACTTGCCAGGGAGGCTAGGCCTATATGTTGCTAGCAAATTTGATGAATGTAAATGCACCATCAAGTTAAATCGTTCTGCAGAGATTTTGGTTACTGAGAATGATGCACATGACTATCTCGGCATTCCGAAGGGCAACATCAGAATTGTGGCTCCCGATAAATTGCACAACAAAGAAATCCTTGCCAAGTTAGCTGACGACTTCCCAAAAAAGACAATGAGGAGTATTGTGCTCGGTAATATCAAAGACAAGATGCTGACATATCAAGGGGATATTTGGTTCAAGAGGTACTTCATCCTCTTTTTTGTCAATTCGGTGGTGGATGGGCACGCCAATGGGAAGTTGAAGTTTGAGATACTTGATCTCCTAGATGATGTTGACAAGATAAGCCAATATAATTGGAGTGCCTTTGTCTTTGACAAGCTTGTTGAGTATGGAGGTAATTGGGAACCTAGTACAACAAAACCATACACGGGACCTTTGTTGCTACTACTGGTAAGAATAAAACTTTCATTTCTTTGAATTCATTATTTCTGAAATTTGTGTGCATATATGATAACTTATTTGTGCATAGCCAGACACATGTGTGTGCACTTCACACACAAGTGTGTACATGTTCACACATCACTTGTGTATGCACACTGCAGATAAATGGGTGTGTGCATGTGCACACACTTGTGTGTGTACATTGCAAATGCACATGCACATAAATGGGTGTGTGTGCATGTGCACACACAAGTGATGTGTGTGTGCATTTGCACATGGACATAAATGGGTGTGCATTTGCACACTCATGCACACACATGTGTGTGTGCATTGCACATGCACATGCACATAAATTGGTGTGTGTGCATGTGCACACACAAGTGATGTGTGTGTGCATTGCAAATGCACAATGACATAAATGGGTGTGTGTGCATGTGCACACACAAGTGGTGTGTGTGCACAAAGTGATGTGTGTGCATTGCAAATGCACATACACATAAATGGGTGTGTGTGCATGTGCACACATAAGGCACATAGACATAAATGGGTGCATATATGTGTGTACACACATGTCTCGTGCTGTGTGCATATGATTATGGTGTTGAGTGCATATGCTTACAGTGTTGTGTGCATATGTCTCCTACTATGTGTTTACCTCTTTGTTCACATCTTAATGTGTGCATAACACTTCTTTGCAGTTGATATATGTTGACCAAATGGTGTTTAAAGGAAAGCCTTCTGAGAGGAAATTTCCAATAATCAAGAACTGGAACACAAAGACACTAAAGGAAAGAGAAGACGAAGAGTTAATCCATGGTGGATTTGGGAGAGGGTTTGTTAGGGAAAGGCCTTAGTTTCACGATCAAGATGAATCAATAAGGCAGGGAGAGACAGTTTCTGCCCAAGATAAACAGAATGATGCTGCTCCAAATGACGACGAACTCAAGACATTCATGAAGGGCTATCTACATGATGCTGAAGAAATGGTTGTAAAGATTAGAAAGTTTGTGAATAAGAACAAGGGGACACCACCACAGCTTGCTCACAATGGTTTACTGAACAAAGTCAACATTGGCTGTGAGAAGATTATAAATGTTAAGCTGAGATCGGAGTCCTTGTCACAAACTGAAGATAACGACTTTGACAACCAATCTGAATTATGGGATGAAGCTGTAAAGTGCTTGGATGAAATTGATAAAACTTTGAAGGAAAATGAGAAGCATGAGGGATCTATGTGGGTACCTGGACTATCGGATTTTGTTCAACAAGTATCAAGGGATTACGGTGAAGTAAGTTAATAATGTGTATTTGTTTGCTATATATTTTGTTACAATATAACGAGTACTAATCCATGTGTTTACCTTCTAATGAAGAAGAACATGGATGAAGAAAACATGCACGAATCCCATATTGTTGGCAGTGATGATGATAGGGAAGAACGGGGAAACATGGAAGAGCCACACACTTATGAAGAAAACATGGAGGAGGCCAACATAGTTGAAAAGGGAGAAGAAATTGTACATGACAAGGAAAAAGAAAATAAGGAAGAACATAACCAGGTAAACATACAGGAGCCTCATAATGAAGAAGAAATCATGGAGGAGGAAAATACTAATGACAAGGAAGTAGATGATGAAAATCAGGTAAGAAAATCTTTTAACAATAAATCCGTGTGCATATGTTGAGTCCTTATGTGTGCATATAAATAACTCATGTATGTGCATATGTTGTAGTTTAAGGGTCCAAGTGAAATGCCTGGCCAAAACATCGAAGAGCAAGATAAAGAGTCATCAGGGGAGAAACAGGTAAAAATAAAAAAAATCATTTGTATGCATATGTTGATACTTATGTGTGCATACTAATAACTATTGTTTGTGCATACCTCATAATTCTTGTGTGTGCATATGTTGAAGGTTGGTGGTTCAAGTACAATACTTGTCCAAATCATTGAAGACAAAGATAAGGAGGCTTCAACAGACAAAGAGGTAAAAACCATGTGCATATCTTAAAACTTGTGTGTGCTTATAAAATGTTATTTGTGTGCATATGTTGATACTTTTGTGTGCATATAAATATCTCTTGTGTGTGCATATATTTAAGGTTGGTGGTTCAAGGGAGATGTCATCCCAAACAATTGACGGGGGAGTTAAGGAGCCATTAGGAGAGAAATAGGTAAAAACCAGAGTAGAACCTAATGTCTGCATATCTTGAAACTTGCGTGTGTATATGTTAAAACTTGTTTGTGCATATGTTGAAGGTTGTGTGCATATTGAAGGTTGGGGGTTCTACTGAAATGCAAGGACAAATGAATGAGGAAGAGGACGCATCAGGAAAGAAAGAGGTAAAAGTCAGAGAAAACCTACTGTGTGCATGTCGTAAAACTTGTGTGTGCATATAAAATGATATATGTGTGCAAATAATAATCATTGTGTGTGCATATTGAAGGTTGAGGGTTCTAGTAAAATGCAAGGCCAAATAAATGAGGAGGGAGATAAGGAAGCATCAGGAGAGAAAGTGGTAAAAATCAGAATACCTACTGTGTGCATATCTTAAAACTTGTGTGTGCATATGATACTTGTGTATGCATATAAATAACTCTTTGTGTGCATATGTTGAAGGTTGAGAGTCCAAGGGAGATGCCTTGTCAAATAATTGAGGAGGCCCAAATAATTGAGGATGCTGGGAAGGCAGGAGAAGAAAAGGCTGCTGAAAATAAAAAGGTAAAATCTGAATAGAATTTTTTGTGTGTGCATATGATAAAACTTGGGTGTTCATATGATAGTTAATGTATGTGCATATCTTGTTCCTTGTGTGTGCATATATTAAATCCTTTGTGTTCATATAACAATGCTTTTGTGTGCATACTGCAGATCAGAATGGATTTTCATGAAGTTCCATCATTTGACTTGGGGGTCTCACCAATTTCTACTCAGGAGAAGGAAATATTGAGGAAACTGGAATCGAAGGAATCGACACCAGTTGAGGCAACAGAATCAACCATTCCAAAGAAGGTACATAGAAAGAAATTTTGGTTGAATTAGAACCTTTTATAATTTGCAAGACTACAACGGTTTGTGTATATTATTAGGTAACATTTGTGGTTGGAAACTCTAATGTGACACCGGTGCAGAACGTACAGAAAAGGATAACTAATCCTTCAGAATATGTGAAATCTCCATTCAAAGCAAGAGAGGTTGATATTAATGAGCATGCAACTACAGAGGAGAAAAATATCTACGATTGGCTGATGAACACAAGAATAAAAAATTGGTAAGTTGATATAAATTTATTTTCAAATATTATGTGTTCATATGATAGTTAGTGTGTGTGCATATATTAAAGCTTGTGTGTGCGTATACTAAATCATGTGTGTGCATATTAGAACTTGTGTGCATATACGATTCTTGTGTGTGCATATTTTGATTATTATGTGTGCATATTTTGATTTTTATGTGTGCGTATCTAATTTGATTATGTAAGTATGTTAAATCATATTTCTAATGAAAATAAGTTTCATGCAGCGATATGATTTTCAAAGTGAATGAATTCTCATACTACAAAAGTGACTTCTCCTCATTAAAGGAAGGACAATGCCTAGAAAGTGATCTATTTGATGGATACACTACAATATTAAATGAAAATGAAATATACAAAGATGCAGCGTCTCCATTGAGATTCTTCCTACCAACAGTGCATATGGTACATACTAAATACTGTAATAAATTATATCATTATTAACGAATTACATTTTCTAACTTCATTTTTCTTTAACATGCAGATGTATACTGTGTTGGCAAAAGAAGTTGCAATGGAGGAAAGAACAATATTGTTCAACAAATGCTTAATGGAGAGCTTTAACTCTGTTCAAGGTTTCAAGAAAAAGAATTTGAAGATCCAAAACGTTGACCTAGTAAGTTGACTTGTGTGCATGTGTGTGCATATGCACACACAGACAAAAGTACATGATGCATAAATGTCGTCATATTTTCTGGGTGCATATGCACACATAAGTGTTGATATGTTCTAACATACATTATTTTTATTGATTAAACAGTTCTTTTTCCCAATTACTGCCCATGCACACTATTATGTGATTACAATCAATGTCCAGACACCAGTTGTCCACATAATTGACAACTCTTCCAACGGAGGTGATGGCAAATATGGAGAAGTTCCCTGCGCATTGGTGAGTATAACTTGACTATAAATCATAAATTTATTACTATTGAATTGGAAAATTATTACTAACTTATGTTTGTTTGTTTTTTACACAGAGAACTTTATTTGTGAATTTTCTCTTGGAAAGTCAGATGTCAACGAAAGCTCAAATCATAATGGATGTAAACAAAGTTCCAACTGAGAGACTACAGATGAGCTGGAGGGATGCAAATAACAAGATAGACTGTGGCATTTTTGCAATGAGACACATGGAAACGTACAAAGGAAATGGGTTGTCAGAATGGCGCAGCGGTCTGCTGAAGGAAAACCAAAAGCAGTTGAACAACTTAAGGGTGAAGTACTGCTCAACTTTCCTCAAATGTGAGCACAATGAGCACAAGAAAAAGTTTGAGCAGTTACTTGAAGGCTATCTAAAGAGGAGAAGTTATGCAGCCAACAAGAAAAAACCATGAATGTTGTAATGTTACACTGTGTTTGGAACAAAACAATTTAACGTTGTTGTAGCTTGAATGTTAGTATGACATGTACGGTAGAAGACAATTGAAGGTTTTATTTTGTTTTGTAGTGAATAATAATGTACTGCTTGTGTGAGTGAATGTATAAAATGCTAATATTTTTTGTGCATTTATTCAGTGTCTCGTGTGCAAATGCTAAGCTTATCGTGTGCATATATATAGCTAGTGTGTGCATATGTTGAATTCTTGTGTGTGCATATATGTATTCTTGTTTGTGCATATAAAGAAAGTCTTCGAATGGTGTAATATTTTGTGTGCATATGTTGAAAGGCAATGTGTGCATATGATGAGGTGCGCATATGATGGATTATTCTGTGTGCATATGTTGAGTTCTTGTGTGGGCATGTGATTATTGTTGTGTGTGCGTATCATGAAAGCTCTTGTGAGCAAATGGTGAGAGCCAGTGTGTGCATATGACATACCTACTGTGTTCATATAATATATCTAGTTTCTGCACATGAAAACAAAAAGTGTGTACAAGTTTCAATAACAAAAGAAAACACAGAATGTTTGAATACGAAAAGCTACCGAAAAAAAAATACAACTTGAATCAATATTCCGTTGAAATTTTGAATCTATAACAAGTGTTCCCTAATCCTCATATTGAGGGCAAGTCTTGTAATTGTGTCCAGACTTTTTGCAAATCACACATATTCTCTTTTGCTTCTTTGAGTTTTCTATCCCAATCTCTTGTCCACTCCTAATGAGTCTTTTCCTGCCCTTGTTGTTTGCTCGTGGAGGAGGATGAACATTAACTTGATCTGGTAAACCACCTACATATTTTGAATAATTTCTTGTTGAGGTGGAAGCAGATGTCTCAGCTGTTGCTACACTCATAAAAGCTGCCTTTTGCTCCTTTATCACACACAGAAACTCCTTCATTTTGTCAAAATTGTCACCCAAAATATCAACACAATAATGCATCTCTGACAAAAGTTCAGTCACCAATTGCTTCTTCTCATCAATCTGAGCACTACCATCGTCAACTGAACCATCCACTTCGAAAAGAGGCTGTAAAATTGCTTGTTTCGTCCAACGAGTATTAATGAACTTTGTAGGTAATGACTTGATACCAAGGTTTTTAAATACCATGAAGATGTGGCAACAAGGAATACCTATATTGAGGAACTTGTTGCAAGAACAGTGGTAGTCATCACTAGCAATCACATGTTGAACTGTATGATTTTTCCCAACTGGGAAACTAACTTCATAGTGATGAATATCGGTTTCCTTCCTCAGATCAGCAAGCGAACACTGGTAAGTAGCACCACAAATCTCTTCTTGCACATCATAGAACATGTTGATGGTGTAGATTGAAGCACAATGCCTTTCTATCTCCAACGGCGTCTTCAGGCGTGGAGAGCAAGTGGAAGAATCCAAATCCAACTTCTTCTGATTATGCCTTTGTGACTCAATTGCACTATTAAACTGCATCATGAACACAACAAGAGTTGACTGTGACCCAAGAAAATTACCAAAGAAACTGTTTTGGCTTTCAGACCGAGACGTTTTCCTCAACAGGCCAGCCATCTTAACATCATGGAAGAATGAAGGTATCCAGTAACATCTTAGATCAAACATAACTCCCAACCACTCATTCATCTCTAGACCATATTCAGAAATAATAGTAGACCACTGCTCTTCAAACTGAATAGGAGTAAGTTCCTCGCTCCAAACAATGCCATTAAACTTCTTATGGAATCCATCAATAGTAGTGAGACATGTCATATGAGGGAATCTCACTTTCAGATTGACCTTCTTCATGATATGCCACATGCATAACCGATGAACAGAACCACTAAAAACTTGCTCAACAACAGATTTTACAGCAGCATCTTGGTCAGTTATACTCACATACGGCTCACGGCCCATTGCCCTTTTCAAATTATCAAATAACCACACATAAGAAGGTATATCTTCATTCAACAGCAAACCAGCAACAAACGTTATAGACTTTTTATGATTATCAACACCAGTAAATGGAACGAAAACCATGTTATACCTACAACATCAATAAAATTTAAACACATCAATACTGTGTGCATTAAGTATTGATAATTTGTTCATATCAAATGCATTAATGTGTGCAGATGATATACAAATGTATTCATGTGCAATGAAGAAATTTACAATTCAGTGTGTTCATATCATATACCTAGTGTGCATATCCCACGTCTCATGTGTGCATGTGTTAAATCATATATTTGCATATGTAATTGATTACCGTGTTCATATGCCTTCCTATTTCAGTGTGCATATGTAATAAACAGATTTAAAGGGTGATGGAAGAAAGTACATACGAATTCAGTTGATAGGTAGCATCAGCTGAAACAACGTCGCCAAAATAAGAGAAGCTCTTCCTACTAATAGCATCACACCAAAACAAGCGGCATAGTTGGTCCTCCTTGTTAACAAAATATTCAAAGTAGAACGAATCAGATCGTTCCTTCCTCTTGTAGAAGTCATCAAGGACCATTTGTACATCAGAGCCTACCATGTATGAATTGAGACCTCTCAGAAAATTCTTGAAATCAACAACAGTAGCACCTACATTAGCATATGAACCAACTAAATTCTTGTAGACTTTGTAACTCTTGCTAACACCGACATTTGATTTAATGCAGTTCATGATGAAGTCTTGGTGAAATGGTGTGACTTTCCTGCTGCTTTTAGAAAACTGCATTTCAGACTTCCGTAGCATAGGATGTGTATGTTCACTAACAAAATGTGTCACTCGGTAGCCATCATTTCCAGCGAATCTGAACCACATTTTAGCATCACATCCGCACTTGTTTGACACCGTTCTTCTTTTAACAAGATCTCCTTCAGCAGGATTGAACTCAGCATAAGGAGATACATGCTTGAACCCTTCTCTATTGCAAACTAGATACTTCCATATGATAACATTTGATCCATCTTTTGCTTTCTTTGATGAATTCACACGTATAGAAAAACCACATGCTTCTGCATAGATTCGATAAAACTGAATGGCAGCTTCAACCGAAGGGAAAAGTTGTCCAACATGTGGCTTCAATTCATCATCACACACAGGAGAATGATACTCAATAGTACTGCATGGAGAAACAGTACCCTTCTTCTCCTCCATTTCACCCTTTCCTGAAAAAATGTGTCCAACATAATACAAAAATATAAGTTGCAGAATGTTGTGTGCATATATTATAACTCATGTGTGCAACTTAACTTCCACTGTGTGCATAGATAATATATGAAAGACTACCTAAATGGAAAGATGAATTAATATTGTATTCATGCCAGGTAAACACATGTGTGCATAGATAATATATAATTAACACTGTTGTGTGCACACCTCAACTTCCAGTGTGTGCATATATAATATATGAAGCACTAAAACTACATGGAAAGATGAAATTAAGATGTGTTCATAAGCTAACACACATGTGTTCATATGCTAAACACATTTGTGTGCATATGATTAACACTATTGTGTGCATACATCAACTTACACTTTGTGCATATACAGTATATGAAACACTAAAACTTTATTGTGTGCATATGCAAAATGTACAGATAATATATAAAAGACTAAATACATGGAAAGATGAATTAATAATGTATTAATGACAGGTAAACACATGTGTGCATACATATAAAAAGATGTGTTCATATGCGAAAGCCAAGAGAATGTACGTAAACCTAAAACACAAAGAGAATATGTTCATATGAACCAGAAAACATGTTCATATCTGAAATACAAAGAGAATGTGTTCATATATTAAAACAACAAGAAAAACAACAGAAACTATAGAGATTTAAAGCAATACGAAGCAAAATACAATATAATAAACTAAACAACAACACCGAGAACTTACCTAAATCCATCGAAAACGAGAAAGAAAAACCCCAATTTCAAGGGATCTACAGGCGAGACTAATTTGGCACGTCAAAATCAGTTGAAGCAGGTAATCAAAAACAAATTTATAGGGAATCAAAGGAAGAAGATGAATGCCAGATCAAAGAGGTGAATGCGCAATCAAACAGAAGACGATTTCATCAAATCGATGGAGTGTAGAAGACGGCGGCAACGATTTCAGCAACTCGAGAAGAGCCATACTGTTGGATTGGAGAACAAGAAAGAAAAAGAAAGGGGCACGCGCCAAGAAACGCGCCGAAAAGAAACTTTAATGAAGAAGGGTAAAACGGACAGCCGAGATCCATCCTTATTCCTAACGGCCAATCACGTCCTCACGGGATCTTTTCCCATATTAAGACTGGGTATATCAACATCCAAAATATCACCTCGATCACTTGGATAAGAAGAGTAGTAAATCAAAGAAAATTTAATTTAAGTACACCAAAAAATGAATTTATTATAATACTTAAGTATAATGTGGTTTTATATTTCAAAAAATTGGTTTCAAAGTAAAACTGAATATTAATGTAAAACTGAATATTAATGTAAAATTGTTTAAATATTAATTGATGCAAATCAGATTGGATCTGGATTGATCAATTAGTTTAGATATTCATTTACTCATGCAAATTAGTTTAGATATAATTTTAAAAGTTTGTTAGGATATCGCAACTTCTATAATTGAGTTTAAAGTTAAAATAATATTGATGTTAATTTATTTATATTTGAAAATATTGCTAGGACATGGTACTTTTTTTACATAATTTATAATTGATGTGTTATTAATAAAATCATAAAAGTATTAGAATTACAGATAATCATTTTGTATGTTGACTTTTTTTTAATAAAAAGGTAACGTTTATTTTGAATGTATGATCACTTCGAAATCATATAATACTTATCTCTAATTTTTTTCATTTATAATACTAAAAAAAATTGATGTATATATAAATAATTTCATTTAATTTTGCGTACGATTTGTTGCAAAGGAAATATAACTAAAGATGTTGGGAGCTTCAATTTTTTTAAATAAATGTTGCTTGATAATTAAAATTGAAATTATTTGTATAAATAACAAATTAAATAAAAGCTTAATTTATATTATTTTCAATTAATATATTATTATTCGATTACATTTAAATGTTATAGGTTGTTAAGAAATATTTTTATAAATTAGTTTTTAAGTTAGTTAAATTGTTGATGCATAAAAGTAAAGAGTAAAAGAATATCGAAAAACCACACAATGACGTGTATAAGTGGGCCCCAAAATTGTCATAGAGGCTCGAAATGTGTTAGTTTAATATATATATATATATATATATAGATATAGATAGATCATTATAAACAACCCCGATAAGAAAATGATTAAAAAAAAGTAAGTAAATAAACTAAAATCAAATTTATTAGGGTTGAACTAACAAATTACATTAAATTACAGTAACAATTAGTATTTTTTTAAATAAAAGTTTAGATTTTAGATCTGCTAAGAGCCTATGATCTTTGATAATTCTAACGATTATTCATTTTGTTATAGAAAATGTATTGTACAATTATATAGATAAAGTGTTTAAATTATTAACTTCATGAGTTTATATTCATTTATCAAGTAATAAAATATGAAGTCAAATTGTTGAAAATCCTCTTTTTTTTTATAAGGTAAAAATTAGACCGGAAACCACAGACGACACGGTTTCTCGGTCTATAGCATCCTTGTGGATGAGAACAAAAAGCTCTAAATTGGCTTGAATATCTTCCACAGAACTCTGCTGCCCCAGCTTCGCAATACAGTCGGCCATAACATTTTTTCTCGAAAGACATGAAAGATCTGCACTGAAGAAAACAATTGTAAAACATAAAGGATATCAAAAATTAAAATTTCAATATTCCAAGGACAATGCTAGGTCTTTTTCAAAACGTTTACAATAGTAAGGTTGTCGCATTCAAGGTGAATGTTGTTAAGACCTAATGCATAAGCTTTAACCAGAGCATTCATGACTGCAAGTGTTTCTGTTTTTAACGGGGTTGATATTCCACACTTTTCTCCAAAAATGTGAAGTGGTTCGCCTTTGCTATTTCGGAATATGAATCCATAGCTAGAGTCACCATTAGTATTGGTAGATCCATCTGTATTAATTTTAACAACATTATCCGGAGGTTTTTTCCATTTCTTCTTTGGTCGTCTATTTTTGTTATTATTGTTCGTTTTTTGTTTAGGCTCTTCCAGACAATCTGGGTTCCAGGTCTTTGTTTGTTTCCAGTTATGGATTTGATTTTTAATGTAAATAGGTGCATCTTTTATCAGGTCAGTATCATTGCTTGGTCTCCCAAAACTTTGTTGGTTTCTACAAAACCAGATTCCCCACCAAGAGACTGTCAATTCTACAAATTGTGCTTTTTCAATTTTCTGTCGAATTTCCTCAATTATTTCAGAGGCTTTTTTGTTACCTATTTTTAGGGTTCTAATAATCCCATGTGTGTGGTTGTTCATTTTTTCTTTGTTTTTTAGTGTATGACTACACTGGAATAATAGGTGATTAGAATCTTCATTTTGTGCATTACACCGGACACATCCATGAGGGAGTGCTACTCCTTTTCAGCTAGTCTGGATTTGGTTGAAAGCCCATTTTTCATAATTTTCCAAAGGAATTTTTTTACTTTAAGATAAGTATCCAATTTCCAAATCCACAAAGAGTCATATGATGTATATCTTTTGTTTTTGTTGATCATATCCATGGCATATTTTGTGGAAACCAGCCATTTTTACTAGCTTCCCAATATATTATGTCATGTATATTGTTTAAGGGTATTGGAATGGATATTATTTGTTTAGATAGGTAGAATTTGTTCAATCTTTTCCTTGTTCCAGGTATTATTTGGTAGAATAAAATCTGCCACCAAAGCATCTTTATTCTGAGTTGGTTGTATGTTGATAATGTCGAATAAAAGAGTTGTAGAGAATCATCTATCAGTCTAGAATTTAATGGTTCTATCATTTCCAACTTGCCAAATGAGTCCTTTTTTGAATTCGTCCAGAATTTCAATCATTTTGGACCACTGCCAAGAACATTTTCCTTGTTTCTCGTAATGTAAAATATGTTGTGTTTTTAGGTATTTTCGGTTATAATTTTCACCCAAAAATTATTTGGTTCGGCCAAGATTTTCCACAACAATTTAAATTGTAGTACTTTGTTCATATCCTTTGTTTTTCTCAATCCAAGTCTTCCTTGTTGAATTAGTTTACAAATCTTATCCCAACCTATAAGAGGCTTGTATGAGGGGTCCTTATTCCAGAAAAATGTTATGTTTAGTTTATCCAGTTCATTATGGGTATGTGTTGGTAACATGAAACTTCGCATCAAGTAGTTAGGTCTAGATGCAAGGTTTGCTTTGATTAGTGTTGTTCTTCCTGCTTGAGATAAGGAATTTGTTTTCCATTTAGTTAGTTGTTGTTGTATACTAATCAAAAGATCAGCAAAGGTATTTGTTATTGTAAGTATTCCTTGGATTGCCAAATTTTTTTGTAGTGGTTACCTTCTTCGTAACTTGGAAGGCAGATTTATGTCCTTGATTTCTGTACAGTTTTCTTGTTTGGCTTTTGAGAATATCATAATGTCATCCGCAAAAGCCAAAAAAGGGATCCTAGTTCGAGGTTTGAAAGCCGATAGGTTTTCGAGGTCTATCACATGCTCGTTGTAGTTTTCGAGCTAGGATTTCAGATCCTAAAATAAAGAGAAAGGGTGATAGGGAGTCTCCCTGTCTAAGTCCTCTTGTTGGTTTGAAAATTTTCGTATGGCCATTGTTGACTAGCACTGAAAATGATACAATCGTAATACATTCTTTAATCCAGTTGATAATTTTTTTATGGAATCCAAATTTTTTCATTATTTGAATAATAAATTTCCATTCAATTCTATCATAGGCTTTTTCCATGTCAAATTTTTTCATGATTTGAATAATAAATTTTCATTCAATCCTATTGATTAAGCTGGACTAAAATACATGAATACCTTACAGACTTGCATTATCTCTCTAATTCATTTGTGTGGATTTGCATATACATGTAGGAGTAGGACAATATAATATAGAAAGCTAAGGGAATAAGAAAACCATTTGTTCTGATCGGATGTCGTTAGGAATTGAGGTACGACATCAATACGAGTGTTTTTAAATCAAATTTAAATTGTTAGTAAAAAACAAAAATAATTATAATTAATAATAACTTTGTTTGTTTAGATCTTGGAAAGATTTGGTAAGATATTAGATTTTAAATTAATGAATTTAAAAATTAAAATAGAATAAAAAATAGAATTAATTACAAAATGACACGTAAGATTTGTAGGGCCAGAATCGTTCTGGTGGCTCTAGTTTCATTTGCTTTAATATATATATATATAGATGTATTCATCTTTACAAGAGCTTTAAAATGATATATAATTTATATCGACGTTTCTCCGCCATTTCCATCTTCTCCATTTTTTGGTTTGCCGCTTCCCGGTGTCGTGCCGTTTCCCGTTTCCGTGCTACACAGGTGTAAATTGTTCCTAAATTTCTTGAAAAGAGATGTTGGCAACCCTTTAGTGAAGATATTTGCGTATTGACTTTGAGTATGAACATGAAGAACTTTGACTTGACCTAGTGTAACCTTGTCCCTAACAAAATGAGAACAATTTCTACATGTTTAGTTCGTTGATGCTGAACCGGATTTGAATACATGTAGACAACACTTATGTTGTCGCAGTAGACAATAGTGGCCTTAGTAATGGGAGAATACAGTTCATGTAATAGTTGACGAAGCCAATAGGACTCTGAAACTGCATTTGCAACACCCTTGTATTCTGCTTCAACACTTGAACGAGAAACAATATTTTGTCTTTTGGAAGACTAGGAAATGAGATTATCACCAAGATAAACATAGTATCCAGACGTTGATTTTCGTGAGTCCGGACATGCCGCCCAATCAGCATCAGAATACGCAGTTAAGGTGTCAATACGACCAACAAAGAGAGATAGTTCATGATTGATTGTATCTTTGAGATACCGAAGGATGCGTTTGATGGCGTTGAAGTGATGCTCTCTCGGGTTATACATATTGATGTGACCCTGCCTCCCATGATGGCCCAAGACGAGGAAGAAGCCATGAGCCTACGCTCAGAGGGCCCAGTGACAAGGTCTAGGTCCAAGGCCATCGCCGCCGTCGCGTCACTTATCGCACGCGTCGTCGCCAGCCAAGGAAGCCCAGACGACAATCCAAGACTCCTCGTCCTCGCCACCATCGGAAGTGAAACAACGCGTTCTTCTGAAGACTTTGACACTTCGTCGTCTCTCGCGATGATCTCTTCAAAGCCTTCACCACGCTAGAAGTGTCACGCGTTCTTTTAAGACATTATCTATATTTGGTATTTCTAGCATGTTTAGATAGTTTCCTTATTTATAGCGTTTTAGATAGTTTCCTTATTTATAGCGTTTTAGATAGTTTTCTTTTGAGTCATTCTATATTTTAGGGTTTGTGCCTTTTGCATGCTTGCATGGGCTAGCCCACGAGGTTCGACTCGGCCCATCTGATGTCTCACCTCCCTTATTTATACCCAACTTTGTTATTGTTTTAACTTACGTTCAAGTTAAAGTTCAAGGTTTCAAGTCGAGTGTTAATTCCTCATTCCATTGATCGAACGTCACCCATATCCCTCTCATCCCCATTCCCCCCTCCGCCGACGCTACGGCAAACGCTTGATCTTCTCAAGCAAAGTCTATCTTCGCATCTCCTTCACCCGCAGTCGACGCTACGACACCCCAAAGACTTGTCTTTTCAAGCCTTATATCCTTCACCAAATCGCTTCCGCCACCGCTATCAATCCGTCCATCAAATCGCTTTCATCGCCACCGAGTTCCTTGTTGCCGCCACCGTCTTCCCAGTCGTCAACGTCAACAAGCCATTCATCGCGATCTTCCGCTCGCGATCATCCCCATCGTCACATTCCATAGCAGAATCACCACATCGAGTGACTTCCCAACCAAGACTAGATCCAAAGGCGTCTCCTTCGACAATTTGGCTTGTCATCGGAGGCAAGGACATATCAACTGGTATCAGAGCTCAGCAGTCTTGTAAGTCACGAACTCAAGTTTCACTCTTGTTCACGAAATTTTTTCTTGCCCCCATCTTTTGTTTTCGTATAAACTCGCGTGAAAAGACAGAGAAAAACCATAAAAATCAATTATTTGCTCACCTTCGGTTTCTACAAGGTAATACCTTGGCCGAAAATTTTTCTTGTTCCCCAAGTTTTGGTGTGTTAGGTAATTTTGTTCTCTTGCATGCTAGAATATTTTGTTTTCTTATTTCATGCGTGGATAGATTTTTAGGTTGTTAACCAATTTCCTAATAAAATATCATCAAATCTTATCTTCTCTCTCCTATCTCTAAGATCACACTTGTGATATTCTTGTTACTTAGACCTTTTTATTTTGTTTCCTTTTGCAAGTCCGAAAAGATCAAAAGATAAGATCTCAGATATTAAAAAAAAAAGATATCGAAAAGATATTCAACAAAAAAAAAGTTTCCAAAGTTAGGGAAAGCCAAAATAAGGCAACCCTAACCCACATCGGTCTAAGCTCATCTTCTATATTTCTCCACCGTCTAGGTCAAGCTTTCTAGAAGGTACTTTCTTGCTAATTAGGTTGCCTTGTTTACGTTTGTTTTAGGGTTTCAATTTGTTCTTGTTTGTTTGATTACAACTTGATTGATACACCATCTCTTGTGCAAGCCAAGCCGCCCTCACGGCAAGCCAAACAAGCCCTACCTACGTGAACGTTGTGACTTGACTAGTGATTTGCTTGGTTGTTGTTCTTCGTGTCTTTTGGTTTGTTTTTACTCCCATGTCTAGCCGTCTTGTTATAGGTACCATGCCGATTGGACACAATAACGACGAACGCGACGTCGACAACATAACCCAAGAACAACCGCCGTTGGCTCTACCCCAGGACCAACGCGTTCAAGACCCCCCTCACAAAGATA
This sequence comes from Rheum nobile, assembly GCA_027886185.1. Classification (NCBI taxonomy): domain Eukaryota; kingdom Viridiplantae; phylum Streptophyta; class Magnoliopsida; order Caryophyllales; family Polygonaceae; genus Rheum; species Rheum nobile. The sequence goes on from WOAB01000001.1 coordinate 5,503,138, forward strand.
CCATCTTGGAGTTGACGGAAGATCAAATCTTGATCCAAGCTCTTCGACAAGAGGTCGCAGCATTGAGAGCCAACCAACAAGTGGCACCCATTGTGCCAACTCCAACACCACTGAGTGCTATGGACGTGCCGCCTCCACCTGGAGCCACCGACGCGGGTCCATCCAAGACGAGAGTAGACAAAGGCAAAGGAATTATGTCGTCCACTTCTCAACATCAACCCCAACTCAACAGAATGCAGAGTGTCATTAAGAGCCGCCAAGGCTTCGTTCCCAGAACGGATCGCTACGTGCCTCGAGCCACACCCGCTGGCTACGACACCGGCTCCGACCGCGACGCCGACGACTCTCGAGGTGAGTACTCTGAACCTTACAACTTTGATGAAAGGTATGCCTCTCGAGGAACCCAGCGCCGTGTTCCAAACTCCACACCACGCGATGGCCGACGTCGTCAAGCTGCCCAAGCCGACGCGACGCCGAGAAGACCAAGCCGCCGCGACAATGGACCTACACAACGCGATGATCAATTGAGGACCCCCCCTACCCAGCCCCGGAGCCATGATGTTCGCGATCACCTTCGACACCAGAGTGCTCGAACACCGCATTACGGATCTGATGGCTACGCGTCGATCACGCCCAATGTCCAAGACGACTTCGACGAGTATGATGACGAAGAGATCGAGGACTTAGGTATGGTCAACCCTAATTTTTTTCACCCCCCTCTTGGAGATCCACTTGAATTGCAGGATCACCCTTCGGATTGGATACCTCCACCGCGTCTCCAGCCCCAAGGAGCACGCGTTCGTGACATTGGCGGCGAGTGCCGCGATGTTATGCAAAGGGACATTCGACGCGACAACTACGACGCCCAGCCGCGAAGACGTCAACGAGATGACGCCTATGCGCCATGGGATGAGTACGTCCGCGAAGATCGCCAACAACGCGATAGACACCAGGTTGGATGCGAAAGACCACAAGGATTGTGCGCCTTTAAGAACCCTCTCTACGACGATGCCCCAAACAACGCATTCAACCAAGGACCAGGCCAACCTCGATACCAACAACAACTAGTCAAGGTAAAAATCGAGAATTTTCATGGTGAATACAACTCCCCTGTTTTTCTTGAATGGGAGCAGGCTACGGAGTACACCCTTCGATATAATCGAGTGCCACCTGAGGATCATGTCGATGCCGCGACGCTTAACTTCCGAGGAGCCGCCTGCGTATGGTGGCATAGATTCGAAGATGACTGCGTTCATCGCCACAGGACACGAGTCACAGAATGACATCAACTCGTCTATGTGATGACCAAGAAATACGTACCTCCAGACTACAGGAATCAAATGAGATTGGAGATTGCCATGGCTCGCCAAGGGTCGTTGACTCCACTCGAGTTCTTTTCCAAGCTTGAAGACATGTATTACAAGGCCAACATCTCTGTTGCACCATCTACTTTGAGGACAAAATTCTTGAGTGGCTTGAACACCAACATACGTGATCAACTAGAGATCTTGCCAATCAAGGATTTGAACACACTCACCCACACGGCGATGCAAATTCATGCACAATTATCTCGCCGAAAGTCTTACGCATATTCCACTGGCCAGCAAAGGTATTCTTCTAACCCTGGTGGATTACCTTATACTAATGTTCGTCCTAGTGCCTCTACCACAGCCGCGTCTAGCCAAGCCTCCAAGGCGAAGCCCGCGACGCCGACCACCGCGCCGCGCTAGAACACGCAAAGACAGGCTCCAGTGAGCAACGATCGCGCGCGTGATATTGAATGTTACAAATGTGGTGGAAGAGGCCACTACAAGAAGGATTGCCCCAATGCTCGCAAGGTGTTGTTCTCCACAGCCGCCGCCGGCTACGAGTCTTGTGAAGACGAGGAGGCCACACTTGACGCGATCACTGAAGGCAACGAAGAAGAGGATGAAGACGCGTATGACTGTGAACCCGCTTCTCTACACGCGGGCACACCATTGAGCTTGGTGACGCATCGTCTCCTCGCCGTCAAGGAAGCCAGCTTACGCGATCAATGAGAGAACTTGTTCCACACAAGGGCTCTAGTCCAAACAGCTTCCTTGAGTGTAATCATTGATGGAGGATCTTGTGCAAATATTGTGAATGAGAAGGTCGTCAACCACTTCAAACTACCTACGACGCCTCATCCACAACCTTATGTCCTCCAATGGATTTCCTCAAGTCCAGGTAACAGAGTATCTCACCAATGTTTAATTTCTTTTTCCATAGGGCAATACTGTGATTCTATTCTTTGTGATGTCATTGCAATGGACGCCACCCATATTTTGCTTGGGCGCCCATGGCAATTCGACAGGCGCGTGCTCCATGATGGCTATTTGAACACTTATGTGTTCAATTACCATGGGAACCGCGTCACTTTGCATCCAATGTCTCCCCATGAGATCTTGCAGGACCAGGTAGAACGCGATCGCCAGAAAGCCATCGAGGCCGCGTCAACTAGGTCAAACGAGTGTCCAGAGGCAAAACTCCTCAAAATCTGGCAACACTTCATCTTCTCCAGGCACTGGAAAGAAGAAACACAACGCCACAGCTGGGACACTGAGTGCCCCATAGAATTCGAGCAGTGCCTTCCCCTCAACACAGTTGGCCGCTCCGTTGCCACCAACGCGTCCTTTGCAAGGCACCTGTGAGCAATGCGTTCTTTTAGCCAGGCTCAGTGATCTCACTGCGTGTGTGACTGGGAAGACTCCATGCTTTCTGCTTGTGCCCACACCATGCATCCCTGACTCGTCGACGAATGCACCCTTGCCACCAACGATCGTGAAGTTGCTTGTCGCGTTCACCGACGTCTTCCCAGAGGAGTTGCCACAAGGATTACCTTCCCTGAGAGGCATTGAGCACAAAATTGACCTTGTGCCAGGTGCTTCTTTGCCCAACCGCGCTGCGTATAGAGCTGGTCCAGAAGAGACCAAGGAGTTACAGCGCCAAGTTCAAGAATTGTTGGATCGCGGGTACGTAAGGGAATCTCTTTCCCCTTGTGTTGTGCCTGTGATCCTTGTGCCCAAGAAGAATGGAACATGGAGAATGTGTGTTGACTGCCGCGTGATAAACCAGATCACAGTCAAGTATAGGCACCCTATCTCACGCCTTGATGATATGCTTGATGAACTTCATGGCGCGACACTCTTCTCCAAGATTGATTTAAAGAGTGGTTATCACCAAATCAGAATGAAAGAATGTGATGAGTGGAAGACCGCGTTCAAAACAAAGTATGGGCTCTACGAGTGGCTTGTCATGCCCTTTGGGCTCACGAACGCGTCCAGCACCTTCATGCGCGTGATGAACCACGTGTTGAGATCTTTCCTTGGCAAGTTTATTGTCGTTTATTTCGATGACATCCTTGTGTATTCACGGAGCCTAGAAGACCATGTCGATCACCTTCGCCAAGTGCTCGAGTGCCTTCGACACGAGAGCCTGTTTGCCAATCTGGCCAAGTGCTCCTTTTGCTCCAAGTCCACCAACTTTCTGGGCTACATTGTGAGTAGTGATGGTTTGCGCGTTGACAACGAGAAGATCGCGGTCATCAAAGACTGGCCAATGCCTACAACATCGACACAGGTGCGAAGCTTTCTCGGCCTCACGGGATTTTATAGGCATTTTGTACACGATTTTTCCTCCATTGCCGCGCCACTGCACGAGCTCACCAAGAAGGGAAGCACAGTCTTGTGGCTTGAGTCCCATGAACGCGCTTTCTCCGCCTTGAAGACAGCCTTGTGCCAAGCACCTTTGCTCCAACTCCCAGATTTCACCAAACACTTTGAAGTGGAGTGTGATGCCTCTGACATAGGCATTGGTGGTGTGCTACACCAAGAGAAGAGGCCAATTGCCTACTTCAGTGAGAAGCTCACATGGGCCACACTCAATTACCCCACCTACGACAAAGAGCTTTATGCCTTAGTACACGTGCTGAAGACATGGCAACATTATCTTTGGCCGCGTGAGTTTGTCATACACAGCGACCACGGCGCGTTGAGCTACTTGAAGAGCCAAGCTCACCTCAATCTACGCCATGCTCGATGGGTGGAGTTTCTGGAGACTTTTCCTTATGTCGTGGTCCACAAAAAGGGAAAGGACAACATTGTCGCCGATGCGCTCTCTCGCGGGTATGTTCTCTTGACTCAGGTGCAAACTAAAATTATGGGTTTTACTTTGATTAAGGAATTATATGCTAGTGACCCTTTCTTTGCCCCTATTCTTGAGCATTGCCTGAGATCGCGTGAGTTTGAGACCTTTTTCCTTTCTGAGGGTTATTTATACAAGGCTAGTCGTCTTTGTATTCCTAGATCCTCCATTAGGCTCCTATTGATTGAGGAAGCACACGCGAGTCGTGGACATTTTGGGATTAGGAAGACCTTAGACGCGCTTAGAGAACATTTCTTTTGGCCTAAGATGACCCACCAAGTGACTAGGTTTTGTAGAAGTTGTGTGACTTGCCAGAGAGCCAAAGCTAAGTCTAGTCCTCACGGCCTCTACACTCCTTTGCCCATTCCGAGTGCCCCTTGGGAAGATTTGTCTATGGATTTCATCACGGGTTTGCCCCTCTCTAGACGAGGTAAAGACTCTATTTTTGTGGTCGTAGATAGATTTTCTAAGATGACCCATTTTATTGCTTGTAAGACCACCCATAGTGCTAGTGAGATTGCCGATCTATTCTTTGAGCATGTGGTGCGTCTTCATGGGGTCCCGCGTACCATAGTAAGTGATAGGGATTCTAAGTTTGTTGGTCATTTTTGGAGAACCCTTTGGGGTAAGCTAGGAACCAAACTCCTATTTTCCACTATCTACCACCCCCAAACCGATGGCCAAACAAAGGTCACGAATAGAACTCTAGGAGCCCTCCTTCGCACGATGCTCAAAGCCAACCCTAAGCGTTGGGAGGACTTACTATCACTTGTCGAGTTTTGTTACAATAGATGCAGGCACACGGCGACCAAGTTGACACCTTTTGAAGTGGTGTATGGCATGAACCCCTTGACACCACTTGATTTATCGCCGCGACCTCTGCGAGACCCAGTGCATGTCTCTGCCTCCAATCGCGCTGAGCAAGTCCAAGAGCTACATCGACGTACCAGAGACCAATTGGACAGGAGGGCCGCACAGTATGCCTCGTAGAAGAATTCAGGCCGCCGCCGCGTCGTCTTTGCCCCCGGAGACCTTGTCTGGGTGCATCTACGAAAGGAGAGGTTCCCCTCGCGGTGAAAACACAAACTGGCACCACGTGGAGATGGCCCTTTTCCGCGTGATCAAATCCATAGGGGACAATGCTTATCAACTCGAGCTCCCACCAGAGTTTGGAGTCCACACGTCCTTCAACGTGGCAGACTTGACTCCATATGTTGAGCCAGAGTTTGATGATGGTGAAGCGGGGACGCTTCACAGCCAAGTGGGGGAGGGTGATGTGACCCTGCCTCTCATGACGGCCCAAGACGAGGAAGAAGCCATGAGCCTACGCTCAGAGGGCCCAGTGACAAGGTCTAGGTCCAAGGCCATCGCCGCCGCCGTCGCATCACTTATCGCACGCGCCGTCGCCAGCCAAGGAAGCCTAGATGACAATCCAAGACTCGTCGTCCTCGCCACCATCGGAAGTGAAACAATGCGTTCTTCTGAAGACTTTGACACTTCGTCGTCTCTCGCGATGATCTCTTCAAAGCCTTCACCGCGCTAGAAGTATCACACGTTCTTTTAAGACATTATCTATATTTGGTATTTCTAGCATGTTTAGATAGTTTCCTTATTTATAGCGTTTTAGATAGTTTCCTTATTTATAGCGTTTTAGATAGTTTCATTTTAAGTCATTCTATCTTTTAGGGTTTGTGCCTTTTGCATGCTTGCATGGGCTAGCCCACGAGGTTCGACTCGGCCCATCCGATGTCTCACCTCCCCTATTTATACCCAACTTTGTTATTGTTTTAATTTACATTTAAGTTAAAGTTCAAGGTTTCAAGTCGAGTGTTAATTCCTCCTTCCCTTGATCGGACGTCACCCATATCCCTCTCATCCCCATTCCCTCCGCCGCCGACGCTACGGCAAACGCTTGATCTTCTTAAGCAAAGTCTATCTTTGCATCTCCTTCACCCGCAGTCGACGCTACGACACCCCAAAGACTTGTCTTTTCAAGCCTTATATCCTTCACCAAATCGCTTCCGCCACCGCTATCAATCCGTCCATCAAATCGCTTCCATCGCCACCGAATTCCTTGTTTCCGCCACTGTCTTCCCAGTTGTCAACGTCAATAAGCCATTCATCGCGATCTTCCGCTCGCGATCATCCCTATCGTCACGTTCCACAGCAGAATCACCACATCGAGTGACTTCCCAACCAATACTAGATCCAAAGGCGTCTCCTTCAACAATTTGGCTTGTCATCGGAGGCAAGGACATATCACATATAAAGACACACTTGCTAAAATGCGTATTGTATGTCTGGACGAGTGAAAGTCAAGTACTATAAGGCTCTTGTAAGGCTGTGATACAGAGTCGGATTCTCGACAGGTTGGCCACCATCTTTGTTGAGCTTGAAGGTTGTATCAATAGGGGTTGAAACTGGCTTACAGTTATGAATTCATGCACGTTCCAATATTTTAGAGGCATACTTGTGTTGATTTAGAAAGAGGTTGGTTCTGCTTCTGGTTACAGCCATGCCCAGAAAGTAATGCAGGGGACCAAGATCAGACATTGAGAATTCAGCATGAAGAGCCTTTATGACACGGTGCAACAGAGCTTGGGATGAAGCAGTAAGGATTATGTCATCGACATAAACAAGAAGGTAAGCAGTGTCACGGTCTGATTGGTAAACGAATAGAGACGAGCCTGACTTAAAATTGCAGAACCCGAGTCTGCCAATGGCCTTAGCAAAACATTGGTACCACGCCCTTGGAGCTTGTTTGAGGCCATACTGTAGGATCGTGATTGTTAGATTAATAATCAGGGAACTGAGAACACAGTTTACAGTTCCCTTCGCAGCGGAAATAAACAATCAACTAAATGAACAAGTTCCTTATAGTGGAAACCTTCGATTGCCAACTAGCAATCTAGGATAAAAACCACTACCTTTCTTTGAAAGGATTTCAAAGTCTACTTCTTGATTTCTTATCTCTTTTGGTTACAGCTTATCCTAGGAACGAACACACAGTTCCTTTGCCTTACACACAGTTAGACAATCCTAGATAACTTAACACAATCAATAATCAATCCAAGAAACAGACTTTTCGCACCTAGGAACTATCACTTATAGTCACAGGAACTTAGCACTCAGCTCTTCTTCCTTGACTGGTTCCTCTTGATCTCGGTTTGCTTTGATGATCTTGTTTGAAGCTTCACACTTTGATGTTTGCTATGAAGTGTGTTTCTATTGTGAATGCTTGAAGATAACCCTTGGGTTAGTCTTCCTTTTATAGAGGATTCTTCGTAGCTCGATCCTCTCTTGGTTCCCACGGATTGAGCTTGCCCTAGGATTGGTGGTTCTCCTTGATCCACGTTGTTCTTGGCATGTGCAAACAACCTAGGCAGCTCAGAATCTCTCTTGGTTGGTCAACTACCTCAGACGAGCCTTGTGGTGTCGTTGTCAAAACGCTTTCGTCCGAGGTTGAGTAAGCTGGCCGCTTGGGAACCGTCTGCTGGATAGCGACATCTTCATGTGCTGTCGCTTTCATCGTCTCTGTCCGAGGTAGAGGTTCTCTAGGCATCTTGTTCTTTAGCTCTTGGACCTTGGCAGACTTTTGGAAGCTTCGGACAAGTCGTTTTCGACACCTTTTGTCTGAGGTTGTGTGTTCCCAGATTTCTCGGGAATTACAATGTCACAAGCTCCATTTCTGGGCACACCTGGGTTCCTCTGGATTCCTTCAGCTGTCTTGTTCCTTTGGTTCCCTTGTTCTGTTTGGCTTTCCTGCCTTCGGTATATTCATGTGGTTCCTTAAAACACATCTTTAAGATAAAACATTAGTATCATAATATTTGTCATCTTCAAAAGTAGAGAAACTGAGGAAAGGAACTCTCAGGGGAACCGAAGTTCCAGAGTTCCGTTTCCTAACAATTTCCCCCTTTTTGATGATGACAAATATAAGGAACCTGGCAACATAATAGGAACATGAAATTCATGAGAACAGTTGAGCTAAGGGATTTTCAACTTTAAAAAATATTGATAAAACATTCAATAGTTGCAAATTCCCCCTAAGCAAATGAACTAAGTTATTCAAGTTCCCCCTTAGAAGTAGAACGGGTTCAGAGTTCCTATAAGTCCAGTAGTTCAAGGTTCCTATCCATTCTTTCCCCTTTTGACATCATCGAAAAGATCAATTTACTTATCAAGTATAGGATATCAATGTGAAATAAACAATTGCGTGAAACCCATGATAGTCACCATAATAGAAACTTAAGGCAAAGACAAATGATGCATTAGAAACATTGCCAAAGGAGTTCATTAATCATTAAAGTCAAGTATATTATCCGGAGATGCATAGTGGAAAAAGAAACAAAAGATCACAAACAACTTGACATAGACAAAAAAGGATAGAAGAGGGGAGTAGGACCCTAGGGAACTACTAGCACACTGTGATGTTATAGCACTGGGAACTAGGAAAGACGTTCCTATGGCAGCGTAGTGGCCTCCTCTTCAGTTTCCTTCTTTTATGAAGTTCCTTCATCTTGGCTTGTTGTCATCTTATCGGCCTGATTACCTCCAGTTGAGCAAGGTTAAGATTGAAGTTTTTCTTGGCCATTTGAGGAGCTTTGTGTTTTGAGAGAGACGGGTGAACATGAGATTTGAGAAAAGGCATGAGAGAACAGAGTGCTCGGCTCAATCAAACATGAAACCTTAAATAACCCTTGAGCAATTATGGAGCCGTTGAGAATCAAGCCATTGGAGATATTTCTGGGAACTCTGAAGAGTTGAAACGGCTAATTTTCTTGAAGCTTTTGCGCCTTTACAACGGTCACAAATTCAAAGATTAGATGCTCAAAAATGGCAATTGTTCAAGGCTAAGAAGACGTCTCTGATGCTGTGAGATTTGCCATAAATACTGTCTTGGGAGGAGCAATTTTCTTACTAGCCGTTTAAAGGGTAGCCCATCCTAGTTCCTTTCTGGCGATATTTTCAGTGTGCTAGAGGGATATATGGGAACCTTTGATGTGGGTTTTAAAACATAGGACCAGAAAGTACGTTCCCATTAAAGAAATCGGGGAAGGCCATTTATCGCATTACACACTAGTTCCCAGAGAGGGTTAAGAAGAGGATCATAGGGAAATAGATTGTGTAATGAGGTAAGGGAGGGTCATAGTACACAATCATCATTTCGGCTTATATAGTTGGGTTAGAAAGATGATCAGATTGTGACTTTTGGGCCAACAAAGAGACTTGGACAATGATTGAATTTTAATAAGAGATGAACAACCAAGGAGAAGAACTAGAAAAATTTGTCAAAGCCTTTTGAGAAACCATTATGAATATGAGGGTCTAACGCAAGAGAAATGACACAAAGATTCCAAGATAAAGACAAGTAAAGAGTTCTGAACTAGTCAATCAAGGGAACTGGAGAGAAACTTTAAACTAAAGGAACTGCTAGTTTATAGGAATCATTCTCAGTTCTAATCTAAGGTTCTCGAAGGGAACTCTATTCAATGCCTTGGTGAATATATCTGCAACCTGATCTTCAGTTCTACAAAATTTCATAATGATGTTTCCCTTCTCAACATGATCTCTAAGAAAGTGATGTCTTATGTCTATATGTTTGGTCCTAGTATGATGCACAAGATTCTTTGAAATGTTTATAGCACTTGTGTTATCACAAAGAATAGTGAGGGGACCATAAGACATACCAAAGTCCGTGAGTTGTTGCTTTAGCCAGAGAAGTTGGGAACAACAAGAGGCAGCTGCAATGTACTCGGATTCTGTGGTGGAGAGGGAGACTGAAACTTGTTTCTTTGATCCCCATGACACAAGGCAAGGGCCTAGGAACTGTGCCATTCCAGAAGTGTTCTTTCTATCCACCAAATATCCAGCATAATCAGCATCAGTGAAACCCATGAGCTCAAAGGGACATTCTTTGGGATACCAAATGCAGAGATCATCAGTTCCCTTGAGATATCGAAGTATTCTCTTTACAGCAGCCAAGTGGGTTTCTCTCGGACAATATTGGAACCTAGCACACAAGCCAACAGCAAAGACAATGTCTGGTCGACTAGCGGTTAGGTACATGAGTGAGCCTATCATACCTCTATAGATCTTCTCCTCCACTAGAGGACTCAAGTGGTCCTTATCCAGATGGGCAATGGTGGATATGGGAGTGGAGAGAGGCTTGCATGAATCCATTTTGAACTTCTTCAGTAGTTCCCTGACATACTTCTGTTGGTGGATTTGAATACCATCTTCCTTTTGAGTGATTTGTAATCCGAGGAAGAATGTGAGTTCCCCAATTAAACTCATTTCAAATTCACTGCTCATCAAGTCTTTGAACTTGTCTACAAGGGACAGGTTAGTGGAACCAAAAATGATATCATCAACATAGATTTGAACCACTAAGATGTTACCTTCTTCTTCTAGGATGAAGAGAGTCTTATCAATAACTCCACGCCTGTAGCCATTTGAGAGTAGGAACTGGGCAAGACGATCATACCAAGCTCTGGGAGCTTGCTTGAGGCCATAGAGTGCCTTGTCTAGAAAGTAGACATGATCTGGATGATCGTCGTCTTCGAAACCAGGAGGTTGCTTGACATAGACTTATTCTTAAAGAATTTCATTGAAGAAGGCTGTCTTCACATCCATTTGGAACAACTTGAACCCTTTGTGAGATGCGAAGGCAATCAACAACCTTATTGCTTCGATCCTTGCCACTGGAGCATAGGTTTCATCATAGTCAATTCCTTCTTGTTGATTGTATCCTTGAGCCACAAGTCTTGCTTTGTTCCTTATCACAGCTCCTGTATCATCTAGTTTGTTTCTGAAAACCCATCTGGTTCCTATGATGTGCTTATCCTTGGGGCGAGGAACCAGATGCCAGACTTTGTTCCTTTCAAATTGATGAAGCTCCTCTTGCATGGCTTGGATCCAGTCCGCATCCTTCAGTGCCTCACCTATGTTCTTTGGTTCCACAATAGACAAAAAAGGCATTAAAGGCAAAGAAAGTTAGATGTTCGTACCTGACTGGAGGCTTGACGACTCTTCTTTCTCTGTTGGAAGCCAAAGTATTTGATGTGGAGACATTCTGAGTTGAGCATTCAGCTTCCTGGTTGGGGTCACCTTCTCCATTGAAGAACATGTGGGAAGATGAATCATTGAGATCTCCACAGATATTATCGTCATGCTCATGGTTCCCAGAAATGGATTGTTGTTCATTATCCATGGGAACTGGTGGAGGAGCCATTGGAGGGTTCCGTTCAGCAGGGCAGGAACTAGGAGGAGTGACATCTTCATCTGGATCTTCTTGGGATGACTTGGGAAACGGATCTTCAAAGGAACTGGTGGTGTTCTGCACAATCTTTCCAAGTGATTTTTCATTAAAAATAACATGAATACTTTCTTCTACCTTTTTAGTCCTTTTGTTGAAGACCTTGTATGCCTTGCTGCCTGAGGCATATCCAATGAAGATTCCTTCATCACTTCTTGGGTCGAACTTGCCAAGATTGTCCTTCCCATTGTTGTGCACAAAGCACTTGCATCCGAACACCCTTAGATGAGAAATGTTGGGAACTCTTCCTCTTAGGAGTTCATAGGGTGTCTTCTCTGTGATAGGGCGAAGCATGGCTCTATTGATGATGTAGCATGCTGTGTTGATCGCCTCAGCCCAAAAGGATTGGGAGAGTCCACTTGAGATCAACATAGTTCGAGCCATGTCTTCCAAGGTCCTATTCTTTCTCTCCACTACTCCATTCTGTTGAGGAGTGTATGGTGCAGAGAATTTATGATCAATGCCATGCTCACTGCAAAAGGTTAGAAATTCTCCATTTTCGAATTCGGTACCATGGTCAGATCGAATAGCATTAAGTGAGCAATCAAGGGATTTTTCTAACAAAGGAACCAGGTCTTTAAAGCGATCAATGACTTCACTTTTAGATTTAATGAAAATGGTCCAAGTAAAGCGAGAGAAGTCATCGACAATAACAAAAATATACTTGTTCCCTCCTAGGCTTTGAACTCTCATGGGTCCACAAAGATCCATGTGGATGAGCTCAAGAGGCCTTGAGGTGCTTACCATGTTTTTGGATTTGAAGGAACTACGAGCCTGTTTTCCTTTTACACAGTCAGAGCATGGTTCCTTAGATGTGCCACTCAGCTTTGGCAATCCTCTGACTAGTTCCTTTGAGTGTAGCTTTTGAATCAGCTTGGTGCTAGCATGACCGAGGCGTTGGTGCCACAACTCAGCTTGGTCATTCACGGTTGAGAGACACAGTTTCTCCTTGGGGACGAAGGATGGATCAACAATGTAAACATTGTTGAATCTCTTTCCTTTTAGGATGATTTGTCCCGAGGAGTCAAGAACTGAGCATTCGTTTGATCTAAATCTGACTTCATTGTCTCCTTGATCACACAGCTGTGACACACTTATTAGATCAAAACCAAAACTATCAACAAGGTGAACTTTGTTTACCTAAATGTGATCGTTAAGCTTCACAGTTCCTATTCCACAGATTTTCCCTTTGCTTTTGTCTCCAAAGGATATGTTCCCTCCTTGGAGAGGTTGAAGAGAGGTCATTTGATTTCTTTTTCCGGTCATATGGCATGAGCAACCACTGTCAATGTACCATAGTTGGGGTTGCCTCTCTTCTTTCTGCACATAAGGGAACTAAGATTTCTGAACCCAGCGAAGCTTGGCTTTACTGGGGGGATTAGCATTTCGAGTCTGTGAATAATCAGGGAGTTGGTTCCTTTCCTGGTGATAAGCACTTTTCTCCCTTTCAAAGTTCATTTTCTTAGCACAATCAGTGTTGTAATGGCCATTCTTACCACAGTAGGTACATAAGCGGTTGTAGACAACATGACCATACTTTCCCTTCCCTGGCCTAAAAGGTTTTTCATTTATTTTGTTGAAATCAATATTGTTTTTAACCTTACTATTGGCCATGTCAACATACTTTTTGTGAGCAAAAGAATTGGTGAACCATTGATTTTCAGGAGTCATTTTTTCTTTTCCTTTTGATTCCTTCTTAGGGCTTTGAGAACCTTCATTGAGACGTTTGGCAACCTCAGCCTTGTTCTCAAGCACCATGATCTTCTCTGATAGGAACTGATTCTTGTCACGAGAGGTGGCAAGAGTAATGTTGAGGTTCTCATTCATCTCAACAAGTTCTCGTCTAGCTTTTTCATCTTTAGCATCATTGTTATCCTTGTTGTTGACATATCCTATTCCATGGCGTTGTCTCACAAAAACAGTTTGATTTATTGTCTTTTCATTAATAGAATCAGTGAGGATGTCCAATCTATCAATTATGGATTGAAGCATGTCTTTTCCAGGTAAATTAGCATGCAAGGGAACTGTGACAGAGTCTATGCTAGTTTCATCACAAGATTTGTAGATTTTAAGGTGACTAGCATGTACGTTCCTAATTTCAATCAGTTTGGGGTGAGTTTCAGCTAGGTCTTTCTCAGTTTCATCAAGTTTCTTACTCCAAACAGAATTCTCAACAGTTAAGCATGCAATTTCATCTTCACAATCATCAAGTTTCTGTTGAAGGGAACTGGTTTCCTTTCCTAGTTTCTTTATGATCTTAAGAAGTTGTTTCTTATCACAATCAACTAGGGATTTTAAGAGATCATCAGAAGTTACCTCAAGGTCTTCTGAGTCGCTTGAGTCTCCTTTTGCCATGAGACATCTTCCTCCAGAGAAGCCGCTCAGATCCAGTTCCTCATCTGAGTTTTCTCCCCATGAGGCTACGAGAGCCTTCTTTCTCTGAGGTTTTTCTTCTTCCTTGGAGTCTTCCTTGTTGGGACAGTTCTTAGCGTAGTGTCCCTTCTCTTTTCACTCGTAACAAGAGACTTCCTTTAGATCCCTTCTGGGTCCGTTGTAGGAGGAACTCCCCTTTTGGAACCTTCCCTTCACAAAGAATTTTTTGATATTCTTTGAGAAGAGGGCTGTTAGCTCGTCCTCCTCTTCTTCCAAGTCTGAGTTCTCTTGCTCTATCTCAAGCTTTGAGAAAGCTTTGGAGATTTTAAGGGCGATTCCTTTCTCCAGTTTCTTATCGGCATTGGCTTTAGTGTGTTCTCCTTCTTCAACTTCCAGTTTCCCTATGACTTGGGTCAAGGGAAGGGATTGGATGTCTGGAGTGTTCTTCATGATTCCTTTGAGAAGGGTGAACTTGGAGTTGAGTCCATTGATGATCACTAAGGACTTGGAGACTTTATCAAGATCAACTCCCGCCGCCGTCAACTTTCCAATTAATCTGTTGAAGCGAGAGTAGTAATCTGAGATGGTCTCAGTTTCCATCATTTTGAAGGTGTGGTATTCTCCTTCCAAAGCAAACTTTCTGCTTTGCTTTAGTTCCTCACTTCCTTCATGCATCTCCTTGAGAGCTTTCCACGTCTCTTTGGCCGTCTTGATTCCTATGACCTTGTCCATGTCCTCTCTGTCCAATCCATTAAGGATGAACTGCCTGGCCTTGGCATTCTTCTCCATGATAACATAGTGTTCTGGTTTCCAATCTTCTTCCTTCATGGTGAGGTCGACATAGCCATCTCCATTTTCGACTATCCTCCAGCATTGGTAGTCGTTGGTCTTGATGTGGCTTTCCATGCACTTTTCCCACCATGTTTCTTCTCCTTTCTTTCGGAGATGTGGCTTGTTGGTGGAGATTCCGAGCTCAAACTTGCTTGGTTGAGACATGATCTGCAAACTTATCAAAGATCTAGAGCTTTTCCTACTCTGATACCAATTGTAGGATCGTGATTGTTAGATTAATAATCAGGGAACTGAGAACACAGTTTACAGTTCCCTTCGCAGCGGAAATAAATAATCAACTAAATGAACAAGTTCCTTATAGTGGAAACCTTCGATTGCCAACTAGCAATCTAGGATAAAAACCACTACCTTTCTTTGAAAGGATTTCAAAGTCTACTTCTTGATTTCTTATCTCTTTTGGTTACAGCTTATCCTAGGAACGAACACACAGTTCCTTTGCCTTACACACAGTTAGACAATCCTAGATAACTTAACACAATCAATAATCAATCCAAGAAACAGACTTTTCGCACCTAGGAACTATCACTTACAGTCACAGGAACTTAGCACTCAGCTCTTCTTCCTTGACTGGTTCCTCTTGATCTCGGTTTGCTTTGATGATCTTGTTTGAAGCTTCACACTTTGATGTTTGCTATGAAGTGTGTTTCTATTGTGAATGCTTGAAGATAATCCTTGGGTTAGTCTTCCTTTTATAGAGGATTCTTCGCAGCTCGATCCTCTCTTGGTTCCCACGGATTGAGCTTGCCCTAGGATTGGTGGTTCTCCTTGATCCACGTTGTTCTTGGCATGTGCAAACAACCTAGGCAGCTCAGAATCTCTCTTGGTTGGTCAACTACCTCAGACGAGCCTTGTGGTGTCGTTGTCAAAACGCTTTCGTCCGAGGTTGAGTAAGCTGGCCGCTTGGGAACCGTCTGCTGGACAGCGACGTCTTCATGTGTTGTCGCTTTCATCGTCTCTATCTGAGGTAGAGGTTCTCTAGGCATCTTGTTCTTTAGCTCTTGGACCTTGGCAGACTTTTGGAAGCTTCGGACAAGTCGTTTTCGACACCTTTTGTCCGAGGTTGTGTGTTCCCAGATTTCTCGGGAATTGCAATGTCGCAAGCTCCATTTCTGGGCACACCTGGGTTCCTCTGGATTCCTTCAGCTGTCTTGTTCCTTTGGTTCCCTTGTTCTGTTTGGCTTTCCTGCCTTCGGTATATTCCTGTGGTTCCTTAAAACACATCTTTGAGATAAAACATTAGTATCATAATATTTGTCATCTTCAAAAGTAGAGAAACTGAGGAAATGAACTCTCAGGGGAACCGAAGTTCCAGAGTTCCATTTCCTAACACATACAAAGCTGTCTTAAGCTTGCATACATGATTTGGGCGTTGAGGGTCAATAAATCACGGTGGTTGTTGGCAGTAGACGACTTCAGAAAGGTCGCCTTGCAGGAATGCATTTTTCACGTCCAACTGGTAGATAGGCCATGATGTGGAGAGAGCTAGAGACAGGACGATGCAGACTATAGCTGGTTTGACGGTCGGGCTAAAAGCTTCATCAAAGTCAACTCCCGGTTGTTGAGAGTAACAACGGGCAACCCATCGAGCTTTGTAACGAGCAAGACTTATGTCTGAATTGAACTTGTGGCAGAAGGGCCATTTACCTGAAACAACATTAGCACATAGCAGACGAGGCACAAGTTCCCATGTATAGTTATATTTAGGACATGAAATTCGTCTCTTATTGCTTCAAGCCAGTGAGGGTCATGGATGGCTATTTTGTGTGATTTTGGTAGGAGAGAGATGTTTGTGATAGAGTTAAGGTTAAAGATGTGCTTTGGCTTTGATATCCCATGTTTGGCACAAGTGACCATTGAGTGGCCATTGGGATTTTTGGCAATTTGTGGTGCTAGGGTATTTTGTGGAGCAATGGGAGAGGGTTGTTGTGTAGCAGTCGTAGGAATAGGGGAAGGTGGCAGAGAGATTTGAGGTGTTGTTGAGGGTTGTTTAGGATTAGGATATATAGGTTGTTCGGTGGTGATAGGATTAGGTAAATGATTTTCTGTTGGGTTGGGAATATTGTTGGTGGGTATGGGTAGGATAGAGTTTGTTGGGGGATATGAATTTTCTATTATTTCTTTTAGAAAATCATATTTTTGGGGATTTTTGGGTGAGGTTTGTTTGGCAAAGATCACATGCCTTGAGATTATGATGATGTTGGTTGAGAGATCCAAACAACGGTAACCGCTCTGATTTGTCGGGTACCCAAGGAAGACGCAGGAAACGGGCCGAGGGGACAGCTTGTGCGACATAGTGGATGGCAAATTGGGAAAACACAAACACCCAAAGACTCGAAGATTATGATATTTGGGAGGTTGGCCGTACAGATGCTCGAATGGGGTTGTGTTTTTGGAGTGTTTTTGTAGGAAGGCGGTTGATGAGATAGACAACAGTGTTTAAGGCTTCGACCCAGTATGTAGGTGGCATGTGTGCTTGTAAAAGAAGAGTCCTAATAGTGTTATTGATAGTTCTAAAAATTCTTTTTGCCTTGCCATTTTGTTGGGATGTATGAGGACATGTAAAGCGGAATTGTATGCCATGTGTAGCAAAGAAAGAATGAAAGGAAGAATTGTTAAAATTTGTGCCATTATCACATTGCATATTTTAATGGGTAGATTGAATTGTGTTTTGACTCGAGAATGGAAGTCATGGAAGTGTTTGAAGACTTCATATTTTTTTTAAAGGAAAAACCCAAACATAATGAGTGTGATTGTCAAGTAATACAAGATAATACTTGAAACTTGAGATGCTTTTTATTGGGAAGGTACAAGTCATAGTGAACAATCTCAAATGGTGCTGAAGTTTTAGAGACAGACTCAATAAAAGGTAACTGAACATGCTTCCCATATTACAAGCTTGACAAAGATGACTATTGCTTTGTTTATTACAATGAATACGAAAAGAAGACACTAGTTGCTGAAAAAATGAAGTTCCTGGATGACCGAGACGTTGATGTCAGAGCTGAGGCAACACTTTTATTTGGGTCGTGAGGGTCGTGGGTGTGGAGGAGGCAGACTCGTGAAAGGGGTGTAGTTCACCCAGGCTATTGGAGCGTTGGATCTCTCTCTTGGTTTGGAAGTACTTCACAGAAATGCCAAACAGATCAAATTCAACTTAACAATTATTATCAATAGTAAAATGGCGAACTGAAATGAGATTTTTGATGAGATTAGGTGTAACGAGGACAGTTTGGAGTTGTAAAGGTTGGTTTTGTGTTTTGAGAGAGGTTTGGCCGAGGTCTATTATATGTATTTTGGTTCCATTTCCATCAATAACTTTTGAGTGGTTGCCATGATTAAATATAGTATGAAGAATACCTGAACTCGAAGCCATGTGGGAAGAAGCTCCAGAATCCATATACCAACTATTGTCTAGTGGTGGATGGAGGGACATCTGCTCCATGGCATTTACAAATGCATGTTGATCCTCATTGGGAGTGTACTGTTACTATTGGTGTCTTGGTGACCAACAAACATGTACTGGATAAGGTTATGTTGATGCGGATGAGACCCAAGGAGACCAGCACCATTGTGTCCCTAATTTTGGTGCATCTGATTGAGAAGTTGCTGCCATGGGAACTGATTCTAGTAAGATCGGCCACCACCACGGCCACGTCGACCACCGCGACTACCACTACGGTAGGACTTCGGTTGCTGAGGAGGAGCTGCAGTAGCCGGTTTCTCGGTCTGCGGCTCAGACTTGGCGGACAGACCAACCAACGCAGTGTTGGTGTTGGTGGCTGCCTACTTGGTGTTCTCGCGACGGGACTCCTCCAACAGAAGCATTGAACGAGTTTGATGGAAGGAGGGAAAAGGCTTATGACAAGGGATGATAGCAGCCATGGTTTCATTAAAGCCCCGAATTGTTTGAAGAACAAGGGTCTCATCGGAGAGAGGATGATCGACGTCGGAGAGGCCATTAGCAAGGGTCTTGTAATTTTTTCTTTTTTGTGTGATAGTAAGTAATTTTATTCTTTAGATAGCATGATCTTAAAGTTGAAAAGGTAATAGGATACTATAACTATAATCGAAATTCATGACAAAAAAAACTAACCTATTCCGTTATTGTATAGGTTAACAACTCATTTCAAGAAAATGTGTACCTACACTTAAGCCTGTGAAACAATATTGAAATTTTTAAATGTACAACATTCAACTTTTCTAAAACAAAATTAGAAAAACGGTACTATGATTATGAAAGACGGTTGAACAAACACATGACGTATATATACATTACAGCTTTATTTTTAGGGGTTTGATCAAGCAGTGCTCAATATATAGATATAGAATAGTAGAGCGCGCAATAATTAATTAGAATTGAGGCCCATAACTAATAAGAATTAGTGATTGGATCCCAGATGGCGACTTCCATAAACCCATCCTCGTCAGCACAACCTCTAAACATCCCAACCGAGTTAAACCCACAAGCCACCTCCCCCTTGCTCGACACCGCAATCAACCCCGCCTTCCCTTCGTCGAGTCGGTGCTCCACCGCGTAATCCACCGCCTCCTGGAGGCGGAGCCCCTTGTACTCCATCAGCGCCGCCACCTCCCTTGCCAGCGTGGCCCTCAGGATCGCCTCCCCTTCCCCTGTGCACGACACCCCGCACGCCTCGCACGCGTACGTCCCCGCCCCGACTATCGCCGAGTCCCCGATCCGGCCGCTCTTCTTGTTCATTAGGCCCCCTGTTGACGTGGCCGCCGCGCATCGCCCCTCCGTGTCCACCACCACGCACCCCACCGTC
Organism: Rheum nobile; assembly: GCA_027886185.1. Lineage (NCBI taxonomy): Eukaryota > Viridiplantae > Streptophyta > Magnoliopsida > Caryophyllales > Polygonaceae > Rheum > Rheum nobile. The sequence continues at coordinate 5,522,629 of WOAB01000001.1, forward strand.
TCCGGCGCGTACACTTCTATTGGCAGCCCGTTCATCGTTATCGCCGCGCTTTCTGCCGCCTTTGCGCACGTCTCTAGTTCCGTCGATGACCCCGGGATTCGGTAATCGAACTGATCACACCAACATAAAATTATATGATTGTAATAAGAGCAAATATTTCAGAAACTAATTTTACGAAATTCACCTTTTAGGTGACATACTGACATATGATCACTTTATGCACTATTAAACGAGTGATTCAAAAATGGATAAATATAATATGTAGCATATAAGCTTATAAGCGCATGTGTGTTTGTACATTCATGACTCTTAGTTTATTGAACCCAAGGACTTTTACATGCAAAACTATAACTCTAGAATTTGTGATATATTTGCAATTTCCCTTATGTAATAATGTGATATGCTTATGAATTGTGATGGTATATATGAGGGAATTACCACAATGGCGTTGGCTTCCTTGGCCAATTTGAGCATGGCCACGTTATCTTCCGTGATGAAATAAGAATTGTCAACGACTTCTACTCCCTGCGCCAGCCAATACATAAATATACTTAGAAACTTAAATATTTCCGAGGGGTGGAATTTTGGATGTTAAGAAGGGGTAAAATGGGAAAGATGGTTAAAAAATGTACTGGAGAGGTGACCTGTTGACGGGCGAAGTCTTCGGCACCGGAAAAGGCGAGATAGGAATGAGGTGACTTGTCCATAACGAGGCGGGCCAGCGAGACCGGGTTCTTGACGGTGGTGACGCCGGAGACGGCGCCGTAGCGCCGCCCGGGGCCGTCCATGATGCTTGACTCCATCTCAACCGTTCCTTTCTCAGTCAACGCTGACCCACGGCCTGAGTTGAAAAATGGATCCGTTTCCAGTTCTCGGACCTACAATAATACTCCGGTTACGAAATAGCTGTGTCTCTTTGACCTACTATACGTAACGTATACAGTATACTAGTTTATTAGTTGAATTTGTCAAAAGAGGCAATACTAGATCCGGAAATACCTCAAATCCTTCCAATTCTGAAGGGTCCTTTTAAAAAAATGGTACGTATTATGCAATCTTAATTAGACGTACACCACAAAGTCCGTTCTCATGATAAATATGCATATGATTCCAAATCAATGATTTAACATCTTTCTCGTTATTAATGTTGAGATGCATATTCCATATTCAAAGTTAATACTTCATTAAATATATTAGGATATTCTCTATTATTCCTATTAACAATTGGTTTTAGGATGAAAATTTAATTACTACATTTAGTTACGTAGATATAGATAAGTAGATAACGATATCTAAACTACAAGATACGCTACTGATTTTATGCTAACCGATCTTATACAAGCGTTAGACTATCAATTAATCGAAGAGTATGAGAGATTTGAAGTTGATTGGTTTGTGATTCCATGATGATTTTTTTCCCTTCTTGAAATCAATTAGATTGAAGAAAGTGCAATTTTGGTCAGCATTTACACATATCGGGGGATTGAAGAAACGGTAAACCAAATTAAAACAAAAAAACAATTAAATACGATCTAATAAACGAAAGAGAGCGGGAGATGGATGGATTACGTACAACGAGTTCGACGACATCAATGGCAGGGAGATGAGAACGGAGAGAGGAGATGCCAAGGTTGAGGCAGCGAGTGAGGAGTTGCTTGGCCTCCGCCTGCCGCTGGGGAGGGAGGCTGGGGTCCACCCCGGCGCCGCCGTGCACCGCTATCGCCCACTTCCCCATTTATTTCTTAATTACCTAGCTAGGTATTTCGCTATAACTTAATTGGCGTTATTTAGGGGGGGTGTTGCTACTTGCTTGGTATATATGGAGGATCGATCGGCAATTTATAAGGGAATGGGTTTGTGGGAATTGCTCCTTCATTACACCCTCCAACTATGGTTTGTTTCTCCGAATTTTTATTTTGCCGATTAGTATGTACTTCTGATTTATCTTTAATATATCCCAAGAGCATTTTCAATGGTGGTATTTGGAGTATCATAAGTTAAAATTTAAAAATAAATAAAAATAAATGTCAGAAATTGGTGTAAGAATTAAGACAAAAAGTAGAGAAGAGTATCACCTATATGATACTCTTTTATTGATTCATTCAAAAAAATTGACATTTTTTTATTTTTTTTCTTTATTTAATTAAATATGATACTCCATCCAATTAATTAGATATGATACTCCATCCAAGTATCACCATTGTAGATGCTCTAATATTTAAACATAATTGTGATACTGGTTGGATTCCACTTCCATCTTATCTCCTCTTTCATAGTAGTACTTGTCTATGTGGTGGTTGTTCTTGCAAATACAAATTAATAATTAGGTGTCAATGTCATGAAACTTGTGAAATATTCTTACTTTAGATGACATGAGATTTGATTATTATTCACCATAAAAGTGATTATTATGTATTTTACTATACGTACACTCGATTGTTTGTAATGGAGAATGAAGAAGAGTTAGTAGTTTTTGGGCTCCTTGATGTTACATATATATATAAGATATCGATATATATATAAGATATCGGGTATCATTATTAATATGGATGGGTATCAAAATTAAAGTATGAATAATATCATGGTATTACGTATGAATAATGCTATTATTAAATAAGTGATATTTTTAATATACTATTAAAAAATACTTTGATATATTTGATATATCAAACAACATATATCATTTTGAGATCAATATCAAATGACCCATATTTGAGATCAATATCAAATGGGCTATAAGTTCTTATATATTATGTATTAATATTCATTTACTTTGTTGTGAGGTGGACTTTATGTTTCAATAAGTGATTTATATTCAAATAAATGGATATTAGGTGTTCGTTAAATGAAATGAGGCATAAAACATGAATTTTTTCGTGGTGTTACAAAAATACATAATGATTTTGTAATAAGTGAAGTTGGTTAGGATATGTGTATGTTCGTATATTAAACAAATAGTGTTATAAGTGAAAAATTAGGGTGATCCATGAATAAAGTTGGAATCAGAATCAACAATGACTCATTCACATTCTTATAGTTTGTCATTTGATATGTTGTCAGAATGAGTCATATTTGTATACTCTTTATTAACACAAGATTACTTATACATATCAACTGGGCCGGATGGGTCAAGTTCGGGTCAAATCGGGTTCGGATCGTTAATGTTTTTGGGTTGATCAGGTCATAACGGGTTTTGCTTTGGTTCAGGTTGACCTAACGGCTTGAAAGTATTCAGTTTTTATGATTAATATGATATTTTAAAAATAAAATATTTAATATTGTTAATTATTTAATGAAATAATTAATATTATTTAATTATTTAATAAAAATATTCAATTATTTAATAAATAATTCATATTATTTAATAAAAATAATTAATATTATTTAATATAAATGAGATAATATATATGAAATAACGGGTCGATCAAGCTCGGGTCCGAGTTCGGGTCCTTCTTGACCCAATGATTTTTGGGTTGTATCTCAACCCTAAAAAAATCGGGTCGGATTTTCGGATCGGTCGATTTTTTATATGTCTTGTTGGAATGGATGACACTTTAATATTTTTGTGGAATTAAATGATTTACGAAGCTTGGAATCAACCGTTTTAAACTAATGTTCATTCCGGCCCATTCTTATCTTTACTAAACACAATTTGTAAATCAATCATTCTCATTTTCATTCTTTATTCCAAGGAATGAGAACAAACTAACCCTTATAAAATTATCATATACTCCCTCCATTCACTTTTACATGTCATTTAAAAAAATTCACATATATTAAGAAAGTCATTGAATATGTTTTGAAAATACAAATATTTTCTCAATTTAATCACTTACTAGTCTACCACCCTTTAGAATCAATAGATAAAGAGAAAATTATCAACATTATCAAGTTCCAATACAAACGTTATGATTTATATGTGATAAATTGCATGAAATTCTATAAGAAAAAATATTTATGAACAATTTTTAAAGGTTAAAAGGACATCTAAAAGTGAACAGATGGAGTATATAACAACGATAAACGTAATTCGTAGTAATGTGTTTGGATTTTTGTTGATCCACCGGATACTGGCTTTGTTTGGTAGAATATTTATAAAGAGTTTATAAATAGTTTTTTTTATTGATAAGTAGTTAATAAATATGGTTTTGTAAGAAAATATGTTTGATAAAAAGTATTTTTTATAAATATGTGTGTATTTTATTAGAAAAGTGAGAGCAATGGAAAAAAAAGTAAAAAAAAAGTTATTACATGTTTATTGCAACTGATAAAAATTGTTTTTAAAATAAAATACTTATAAATAAAAAATATTTTGACCAAACAATACCTTAAGAAAGGTGCGTCCATAAAGAATTTAGATTCTTGGAGGGTGGGACCCTTGACGCTAGACTCTCGAATACTCATTCCGATGGTTGAGGAAGTCTGGAAGGACATGCCAATTAAATAAAACATTTTATCGCCCTTTTATGAATCGTTCATATACCATACTTGTACTTTTCATATATGTATGTCTTAATCTCAGAGGAAATAATTTAATTAATGGAATCGATATCTTTTATTGAGAGGGATGAAAAGGATTAATTAAGAAAACATATGTGGAGATAAGAATGATGATTGGCTGGGGCTGAGGTTGATGAGTTGGATATACACCACAAACATCGTCCCATTCAGACGATTAGCTTAAGGCTTTAACCGGGTAGCTAGAGATAAAAGAAAACCATATATTTCATGGCCGCGCTATTTTCGTTAAATAATTCTTGTCGATTGTCGCATTTAATTAACGCGGTTATTTTAAAATTGTTTTCCAAACATCCAATTTGATATTTTTATAAGTGGTTACCAAAAAACATAATGAGTAGACACGCCATCAAAAGAGGACATCGTGAAGCTCCAATAAGAATTACTCACCACCAAATCGTCTTCTTAATTCGCCTAGTCTATGCTCACCACCTCACCTTAACACAACCAATCATGAGTAGACACATGTCAACACCTCACTAATAATCAGAAGTAGGACACAAAGAATTTTTTATTCGATGGCCAATTTCCGTTTTAGATTTCCGTTTTAGATTGAGGACATGTGGTTAATTATCGTGTAAAAGACTTTATTGATTTGTAATCTTTATTATAATCCTCACCATATAATAAAAGAGAGCTCGTTGTAATCTTTGTTAACATTCTTCATAAAGAAAACATTGCTTGGATAACATATATTGTGGTAGATTTGTATTTCAACAACTCAAATACGCAAGATTTTTTTTTTAAAAAAAAAACTTATACTCCTATGTTATTATGTTAACTCACTTTCAATCTCTCAAATTGTTTGAGAATTTATTATTAGCAAACACGAATTACAATAACTCCTATTTATCTATATATCTAATTAAAGCAAAGAAATTTAGAGTCATCATATTGATTTCGGCCCTACAAATCCTAGGTGTCAATTTGTGGTTAATCCATTTTTTATTATATTAACAATTCTATTCAATTTTAATCACAATATCTAATCATAACTAACTTTAAATTAATAAATCATATATATACAACTTTATTGAATGTTTATATACTTGAAGGTGATAATTTTTATAAAAAAAAGTACAAACAATAAGCTTATATTTATATAATTAATATATGAAAGCTTATATATTTGAAGTTGGACCAGCGTATAAGCTTATATAACTAATAAGCTTATATTTATATAACTAATAAGCTTATCTTTTATCAAATCAAATTTTACCTCCCAACTAAACACGTTATACATTTTTTAAATTATGTTTGTGAAACTCAACCCCATTAAGAATTCATGCGGCGAGTTGAGTAAATGACCATTTGACAAATATTTTTTTAAACTAATGGACCCTTAGCAAAAATGGACCCATCTCCCTCTTCCTAAACCCTATTCTCTACCCCCTAAACCCTACCCCTTAAATCCTAAACCCTAAACCCCAAAAAATAATATTTTAGAGAGAGAAAAAATAAAAAAAAAGAAGGAAAAATAATAATAAAATAAGCTAATAGGGGTAGAAAAAATACATAAAAACTACTAGGAATCTCTTTTATTAATTGAAAACTCTTAAAGGATCAATGGGTCCAAAATTCTCGAATTCATGGCCCATATCCACTCAAACCTTGTTTCCCTTCTACAGCCAAAATCAGACTTCTTTCTCCAAGCTTTCTTCAACTCTTCAATAGCAAAGTATGGTCGTTGACATGGATTTTCCTTCCACCGCATGTTGCATGATATATTAGTTACAAATATTTGGTTAGAGAAGAGGAGGAAATTGGGCTCACGTGGTAGATGAAAGAAGAAGTGATCAGATGCAATCCGATCTTGTGAACAAGGGAAGTTATTCACGCCCGGTAATCTCTCAAGTGTGAACAAATTTTTGGCGGTCCGTTGCATTCAAAAGTCATAAGATTATCTTAGGATTTTGCTAGCTTTCTTCTCCGGAAGGTAAGCTCTCCTCCCTTCTCTGTAAGGGTCCTCTAGCCTTGTGCTAGCTTCTTCGTTCCTTTCCATCATCCCCTTTTTCTCCGCCTTCTCCATGACCTCCTCAACCGCAAAACAACCTACTCTGACCATGAATAACCTGTATCTAACAGCTGCAGAATGAAATCCTGTTCTAGACGGTCTAATTACACATGCTCAACCTAACCCAAACACATCCCTCAACCTCCTTGGAAAGCTTAATACTGAGAAGACCTTCAATTTTCATGCCATGCAAAACCTTCTCAAGATGATATGGAAGCTCAGGAAGTCGTTCGTAGTCAGGGAAATCAAAACCAATTTATTTAGCTTCCAGTTTGGATGCATGGAAGACAAAAACAGAGTAATTCAGGAAGGGCCATGGTCTTTTGATAAGCATCTATTGATTCTGCAGGATCCAGGAGGTCTCCAACCTTCAAAGATCAAATTTAACACAGCTTGGTTCTGGGTGCGATTTCTGGACCTACCGTTCACAGCATACTCTACTCAAACAGCCTCCGCCATAGCCAGTTTATTTGTCTCTCTTGATCAAAGCTATCTGCCAGGAGTCGCTGATTATGCTGGTTTCATGCGGCTACGACTGGAAGTTGATCTCACGCAGGCGCTCCGTCGGGCAGCTCTCCTTGATTTGGGTCTTACAGAGAAGGTTTGGGTAGCTTTCCAGTATGAAAGGCTGCCTAACTTTTGTTACACTTGTGGTAAACTCGATCATGTCCAATTGGAATGTGATGATTCCGAAGCTAGACAGTTTGAAGGCCAATATGGTGATTGGCTGAGAGCACCATCTCTGTCGAGGGAAGAATTGTTAAATTCTGCTCAAAACAGGTACCTGACTCAATGCCTGATAAACCACCTAAGCAAGGGACTAGACGGCTGCTGAAATCCATCTTGCATGCATGCGATGACAGAGACCTTGATGAGTCCACTCCTCCTGTTGAGACCCCACTTATCAGGAACCTGGCATCCGACATCAGCAACATTGAGGTCTTAGATCCCCCACGAGCATCTGACACACATAGCCATGAAGCTATACATGTCTCAACACCAACCACTACGCCGACAATCGAAACAGAGGCTCCCCTGCAATAGTCAATTGTACCAAGCTCTCACCAGGATCCCAAGGGTAAGGGTGCTTTAATTCTCCACTCCTTTATCGTTGATCCTCTCAATGCTATTCCACAAGATCAGCATAATGGAGCAGCTAAAAAATGGAAAAGGAAGACAAAGAAAGTGGCGACAGGAACTCCAATCACACAACCTCCACTGCTTCCTCATGGGAAAAGAGCATTACCAAATTCCTTTACCAAGGGCAGACCTTCCAAGCAACTAAGACAAACCACTACACCAGCTAGTGATCTTCAGATCATAGCACAAACTTTGATATCGGCAGAAGGAGATGATACTCCTTCTGACCGGATGCAATGAAACTTGTAAGTTTCAACTGCCGAGGTCTGGGAAGTCCTCGTGCAGTTCGCAACCTTATCCATCTTGTAAATACTGAACTTCCCTCTGTACTCTTTCTTATGGAAACAAAATCTAGTATTACCTATATGCAGAGTCTTGCTCCTTCTCTAGGCTTTGATTGCTGTTTTGCTATTGATTGTATGGGCCGTTCTGGCGGGCTTGCTCTCCTTTGGAATTTTGATGTTAATATATGTATAGTCTCTAGTTCTCTTCACCATGTTGATGTACACTTCCTCAATCCTGCTAGCTGTTTTGACTGGCGTTGTACCTTTTTCTATGGATGGCCAGAATTGCATATGAAGTATCTTTCTTGGGAGCTGCTCCGTCATCTTCATCAGAATAGTTTTCCTGCTAGCTCCACTGATTGGGTTTGCATTGGGGATTTTAATCAGGTCCTTGACTTCAGTGACAAATTGGGTGGATGTTCTCCCTCTTTAGCTATGATTAATGCATTCAGGGACCTCCTTGACCATTGCAATCTCAGAGCAATTTGCTGTCAAGGTGGTCAGTTTACCTGGACAAATGGGCGCCAAGGTCTGAGTTGCATCCAGGAGAAACTTGATCGAGGATTTGCATCCTCAAGTTGGCATCAAAGGTTCCCGTTTGCAATGACTGCTAACTTGGGTTATTGGCATTCTGATCATTCTCCAATCTCACTTGTTCTGCAACACTCAGCCGATCCTTGTTCAATCAAGCGAAAGCCTTTTAGGTATGAAGCTATGTGGTTTGCTGCACCGGGGTATTTTGATGTGATCAATTCTGCTTGGCAACCCTCTACTTCAACTCAACCCATATCCATGAAAATGCAACTCACTGCTACTGCTCTGATCAAATGGAATAGAGATGATTTTGGGAATATATCTTACAGGCTTCGGGCTCTAAGAGATCAGATCACCACACTTCTTACTTACCCCTTATCTGAGGATGGTTCCTCCTTACTCCAAGAGCTGCGTGCAAATGAGGAACATCTCTTGAGTCTTCTTGAAGCTATGTGGCATCAGAGGGCACGAGCAAATGAGCTCAGTCTTGGGGACAAGAATACAACCTTCTTTCACACTAAGGCCACTGGACGAAAAAGAAGGAACCACATCAAACAATTATGTCGCCCTGATGATACTTTTGCCACTGATCATGACTCCATTCAGCATGTTGTGGTGTCATATTTTCAGGATCTTTATACTTCCCAAGTAACTAGTGTTCCAGATGATCTTCTTTCAGGAATCTCCACCACTATTACTGCTTCTGAGAATGCAGCTTTGCTCAGACGTTTCAGTACTTCTGAAGTGCTTAATGTTATCAAGAAGATGCATCCCACAAAGTCTCCTGGTCCAGACGGCTTCCCTATTCTTTTCTTTAGGAACCACTAGACCAGAGTTGGAGAAGATGTCACAAAATCTGTTTTGAAATTTTTGAATGAAAGGTGCATTCCAGCAGAATTCAACCACACATACATCACCTTGGTTCCCAAGGTTAATAATCCCTCACGCATGACTGATATCAGGCCAATCAGCTTATGCAATGTCATCTACAAGGTGGCTTCAAAATGTATTGCCAACAGGATTAAACCTATTCTCCAGAAATCTGTTTCTCAATACCAAAGTGCCTTTCTGTCTGGACGATCAATTTCTGATAATGCCATTGCTGCTGGGGAACTCTTCCACTATCTCAAACACAAAAAGACTGGGAGACGGGGGTTTATGGCTATCAAAGTTGATATGGCAAAGGCTTTTGATCGAGTTGAGTGGAGTTATTTGCAGCAGATTATGACACACATGGGCTTCCATGAAAGATGGATTTCTCTTATTATGATGTGTATTAGCACAGTCACTTACTCGGCTCTTGTTAATGGAATTCCATCACCAATCATCTATCCACAGAGGGGTCTTCGGCAAGGTGATCCTTTATCATCTTTTCTCTTCCTTCTTGTTATGGAAGGCCTCTCATCACTCTTTTCCACTTATCAGTCTCGAGGATTGCTGCATGGTATAAAGATTGCTAGGTCTGCTCCTCATATTTCTCATCTACTCTTTGCTGATGATTGCATACTCTTTGCTCGTGCAAATGTTGTTGAATGTAAACATATATGTGATCTGCTCAGAATCTTTGGTGAAGGGTCTGGTCAGTTTGTTAATTGTTCTAAGTCACAAGTAACTTTCAGTGCAAATCTTAATAGAGTAAGCAGGGACTCTATGCTTCAGTTACTTGGCTTCCGAGAGTCAGATTATCCGGACAAATATCTTGGACTGCCCACAGTCATTGGCAGATCAAAGAAGATCATCTTTCAACAGATTATTGATCGAGTTAGAAAGAAGGCTAAAGGATGGAAAAGCACAGCTCTCTCTCAAGCAGGAAAAGAGGTTCTGATTAAAGCAGCCTTACAATCAATTCCATCCTATATTATGAGTTGCTATAAATTCCCTTCTTTTGTATGCAAAGAGATTGAACAGATCATAGCTAAGTTTTGGTGGGGTTCTCTTGATCATCGAAAGATGCACTGGTCCAATTGGAACAATTTATGCATTCCAAAGGATGAGGGTGGCATGGGCTTCCGCAAACTCTCTGCCTTCAATGATGCTCTCCTTGCAAAACAGTTATGGAGGCTTCTCATCTGCCCCGACTCCATTGTTGCACAGCTCCTTAAGGCAAAATATTACAGCAGAACTGATGTACTGAACTCCACTTTGGGTCATCACCCTAGCTTCATCTGGCGCAGTCTTCATCAATCTCTTGGAGTTCTTAAGAAAGGTCTCCTTTGGGAGCTGGGAAATGGCTCGACTATTAGGCTTTGGGGTGATCCTTGGATCCCTCGTCCAACAACTTTCTCACTTATTACACCACGCCCATCAAACATTGAAAACAAGACTGTTGAAGAATTTTATGATTGGAGCTCAAATGACTGGAAATGGTATGTTCTAAGGAACTTCCTGCTACCACATGATCTGCAGGCTCTCACACGAATACGTCCAGTTTCACCTGATGCTAGAGAGATCATCCGATGGTTTTATACAACCAATGGATGCTTCACTGTTAAATCAGCTTACACAACCATCATCTCTGCTCTACAATCTGATTGTGGCTCGGGGTCTTCAACTAGCTCCTCGGATCAAACTCATTGGCAGAAACTTTGGAAGGTCAAAGTGCTTCCTCGTGTGAAGAATCTCCTTTGGAGATCTCTGAGAGGATTCATACCTTGTCTTTCTACCCTTAAGAGAAAGAAGCTCTTGCACACTCCTATCTGTGCCCTCTGCCCCTCAAAAGTTGAATCTGAGCTCCATGTCTTCAAATACTGTTCTTTTGCAACTCAATACTGGGAACAATTCCCTGCTCTTCATGAGGCAATCTCGCTTCGCCCAGAATCACTATGGGATTGGTGGTGTTCCCTGCACAACATCTTGACACCGAACCTGCTGCAATTATGGTGTGTCTCGATCTGGGCTCTGTGGAACAACAGAAATGCAAGGATCTTTGATGGGAATCATCGAAATTGTATACAACTTTCACTCTTCACTGCACTTAACTTGGAGACAGGTTCAGTACCGACAGGTACCCCTTCACAATGGCCATCAACTACTTGCTCAGGTGAACAATCGCAGCGCTCTCACAATTCATATCGTCTTTGCTGTGATGTGAGCTTGTCTCAGGATAACTCTGCAGCTATTGGTTTTACACTTCTCCACTTCGATGGATCAATTCATGTACTAGGGAGTAAACGTTTAAAACCTAGTACATGCATTGAAGCATTGGAAGCAGAAGCTATCTTTTGGGCTCTTGAATGTGCACTCCAGTTTGGTGTCTTCATAGTAAATGTCTGGTCTGATTGCTTGAACGTAGTCTCTGCTTGTGCTGATCACTCTCCACCAAGGACAAGGGCATGGCTACTCATTCAGAATATTCTGGCTTTGATCAACCGGTTTCAACACTGCTCAGTCAATCATCTGCCAAGAAGACAGAACCAACAAGCCCACCATGCTGCTCATTTTGGGCTCTCCCTTCCTGTTTCCTCTTTTATTTTATTTAATCATATTTCTCAAATGCCATTTAGTTTGACAAATGTACTGAATATTTCACCTTAGTAATATATTTACCTTCTCCTCAAAAAAAAAAAAAAGTCATAAGATTTTATTTTAAATATTTTTATTTATTTTTCTTAAATACATGTGAATGAAGATTACTATTTTAGGATATCCAACCTGGAATTAGATAACGTACCTGCTATCTAATTGTATATCTTCTAAACAAATAGAAAATATTTCTACTACGTATATGTTCTATTTGTTTTATTTTTAAAATATACTCCATTAAATATCTTCTGAACAACGGATTGGAACAAACTATTAACAGAAAATGGATTCTATATCTTCTGAACAAATCTGATGAACAAACTATTAACAGCCTAAATATATCTACATTCTACAACTATATATAGACAATTATATTGAACTCCATTACGTATCTATCAGTGATTGGAACTTTCAGAATTAAGGTAAGCCTATCTACTGTAGCTGAGACCAACGATCTGTCATTCTTCCATTTATATATTTTTACTAGCAGAAAATCCATTACATTTATCTAAAAATGCATGTTTATATTGTTTAGGTATTTTCATGGCCAATTATATTGAAGAAATTACTGAAGTGAAAGATGTTTGGACACTTAGTTCGTATTATAGGCATGTGAAAGAATAAAAACTATAAAGGAAGAGACGAAATTCACATGGTTATGATAGATCAAAAGGTTAATATATTTCAACTGCACTATATTATTTTTTCATTTTCAACAATTAATTTTTATTATATAGATTACTGATGATCTATTATTTTTATTCACATAGAATTCGAGGATTGAATCTACCATCCCAAGTTATTTTGTCAACATATTTTCACAAATGATCAAGGAGTATTCCATATACAAAATATCAAAATTTTCTGTTGACGAAAATACTGATAAATGAAAAATTACTCAACATTCATATATAATAACATTTTCTTACTCTACAACTATTCAACAATGCAATGATGCTTCTATCTTTGCAATAGGAACAACGTTTGTAGATTTTGATACCATATTGTCTGGCCAACTATATGATAACACTTGTGTTGGTATGGTCTATTCTTTTATTATATAAAATCAATTTATATAATATTTTTTGATTTTTGATTTAACATCATATTGATTCACATGGTTATTTGTTATTTTGGTGCAGATGTTATTGGTGAGGTGATTGAATTCAATGATGTCACCACTTTTGCAAGAGAATCTAGAGAGATAAAAAAAGCTTGAGATTAAAATTGAAGATCAAAGGTTATCATATCTTAAATTTTCGTGAAAACTGAATTTCTAGTTCACAATGCTAATGTTTGTCACTTCTTTATATTTTAGCAAGAAAGTCATGAGGTGTTCCTTGTGGGACATTTATGCTGATGAGATGTCAAGTCATATAGATGGATACATAGATGAACATGTCATAGTCATACTCCAATTTTTCAGAGTTAAATTTTTTAGAGGTAATAGTATTCATAGTCAATATAAAAATAGACGGATTGTAGTGAATCAAATGACATTGGGTCAGAAACCATGCATGCATAATCCCATATATATAAATACACTCACAAATTTAGCTATATACAACTTATGAATAATATTATACTTCATTTTCGTAACACATTCAAATTATTCATTTCTTAATTCACCTTAGTCATATTTGACATGTAAAATTGTAATTTTTTCTTCATTTTTTATACGCTAGTCATTTTTTTTAGCAAGTTTTCAACAAATAAATTTTAATAAGATTTTTATAGTGTTTCAAATATTATTTTTATTACATACATCAAACCAAGGTTTGTAATTTAAGTATTATATACTTGATGTGAGAGATATGTTTATTGCTCATGATATCAATTGTTTTGTTCGTGTTCTTAAGTTGCTTATATTTCCTTGAATAACAATCCTTTTTAAGCATTAAGCAAATTTAGAAAGCTTATTGCTTAGCAAAGATTACTCCAAGCTAATATAAATATACATTAAAATAAATTGATGGATTTGATGCTTTCTAAAATTATTTGCATTACTTAAAAGTTTAATTATTAATTTTTATATAGAATTTTATAATTGTTTATATTGAATTGATGAAATACGATTATAATTAAAGAGATCATTCTTACAAAAAAAAGCTTACCCATATTTTTTGTATGTTCAATTATATATCTTCTAATATTAGATATTGATGTGATAATATATCAATTCAGCATATCATTTCTCTTTTAGTTTCTACAAATTTATTATGATACATGTGAAAAATATTGTTTTTCTTTTTTCTTTTTTTACTAATATTATGAGTTTATGATTAATATTTTTAATAAACTATATACAATTTTTTTATGATTTATGCTAATATAATATAATTTTATTAGATATACACGTAAAAATAATATTAATAAAAATATCTCGTGCATGGCACGGGTTCTGAACTAGTTATCTCTTATTAAAATACTCTAATAAATAAACGTTTTTTTTAAAACAAATAGGTTAAGAATTTCGGTTTTAAAAACTAAATTCCAAAAAAGATAATAAATTCTTTTAAAATATTAAATAATATCAAAAAAATACAATTCAATCTCTTCAAATATGAGGTTTTAACTTATATTTCGAAAGCATATGATAACGTAAAGCATAGTGGAAGATGAAGAGGAGGATTCGGTAGATTTAGATCAAGTGAGTGTCCCTTTTTCCAGAATAATGCAAGGGTAATTAGTGGTGGATGTATATACTAATTATATTGAAAGCAATTTAAGTTGAAGCGTCGATCGCCATCAATTCCTTCCAAATTTAAATTGTAACAGAAATAATGTGCCTAAACAATCACATCCCACAATCGTCTAATCATACAAAAAAAAAAGTAAAGATGCCAATTTGATCTTTGTTTTCTTCGAGCTTTAAGTTGCGTGCTCGGGATTATTTTACTTGACAATTAAAGATCACTTATTATGAAATTTTGTGATGTATGTTTCCAAGAAGTTGATGCCATTTAGTAAATAGGAGAGGTCAGAAGACTCAGAACCGATTAGAGTATCTTCAATGATGATATTTGGAGTATCATAAGTCAAAATTTAAAAGTAAATAAAAATAAATATCAAAAATTGGTGTAAGAATCAAGACAAAAAGTAGAGGAGAGTATCACCTGCATGATACTCCTTTATTGATTCATTCAAAAATTCTGATATTTTTTATTTTTTTTCTTTATTTAATTAGATATGATACTTCATCCAAGTATCACCATTGTAGATGCTCTTAGAAGACATATATACACAATAGATCATGGGTGATACTAGAGGCTTTCAAAAAAGTCATGCATATGCAAAGCGTGAGCGAGATTAGATCACGGTCACGCAATGCGTAAGCGGAACAATTTATTGAATATCCAGTTTTGCGGAAAATTAAATTACAAAAAATCAATGCGTGATCGGGACTATTTTAATACAAAAAAGATATATTTTAATAAAGATATTTTTTTTAAAAGGTGATTATTTTAACGGGAATTCCGCGAGGTAACCCTCAGGTTTTGCAAATTCCGCAAGATGTCCACAGGTTTCGACTATTCCTCGCGGTAACCCTGAGTTTTCTAAAAAGTCCGTCAAATGATCCTCCGTTATGTCCACCGTTAAAATGCGGTTAAATCAATATTTTTTGGAAAAAAAATTAAAAAATTGTTTTTATTTAATTTTTAAAAGAAAAAAAACACATGGCATCCATTAATTATTAATTAAAGAAATAAGAAAACAAAACAAAAAAATTTAACTATTTTCTTTGTTGGGACGTGTGTTTTTTTGTTTAGGGTTAATTTTTTTTTTCTTATTTCTTTAATTAATAATTAATGGCTGCCATATGTTTTTTTTGTTTTAAAATTTTTAAAATTTTTTTTTTTCGAAAAATATTGATTTTACCGCATTTTAACGGTGGAGATAACGGATGGTCATTTTGCGGACTTTTTAGAAAACTCAGGGTTACCGCGTGAAATAATTGAAACTTGTGGGCACCTCGCGGATTTTGCAAACCCTGAGGGTTACCTCGCGGAATTCCCATTATTTTAATATTAATTTTTTTTTAAAAATTAATTTTTTTTTCATATAAATTATTTTGTTTTAATTTTTCTAAAAAAATATTCTATATTCAAGATATGAGATTTAGGGTCTTTGGGATTCCGAAATCAAGACAAGACAAGTTATGGACGCTCTATGAGTTTTAAGATTATAGAGTATGAAAATAATGAGTTAAATATAATGTAATCTTAACTTCATTATCTTATTATCCAAATTCGGTTATACTAAGTATAATTTAATCGAAACTTCATTATCGTATTGTTCAAATATCGGTTACACTAAGTATAATGTAATCACAACTTCATTATTGTATTGTTCGAATATCGGTTATACTAAGTATTGTGTAATTATAACCCCATTATCGTATTATTCAAATATTGGTTATACTATATATAATGTAATCTTAAGTTCATTATCAATCGTATTATTCGAATTTTGGACCCTAAATCCCATACCCTAGGGTAAGTAGGCTTTTGGATTTAGGGTTTTCAAAATCATGTTATTTTCATACCCTATCATGCTTGTAGCACATAGGGAGTTCATATCACTTTTTGTCTTGTTTCGGGGTCTCCGGACACCCTAAATCCCATACCCTAGAAAACCTTAGGGTAAGTAGGGTTTCAAATTCAGGGTTTTCAAAACGATTTTATTTTTATACCCTATCATGCTTGTAGCACATAGGGAGTTGATGCCATTTTTTCGTCTTGTTTTTGGGTTCCGGGATACCCTAAATCCCATACCCTAGAAACCCTAGGGCAAGTAGAGTTTCAGATTTAGGGTTTTCAAAACCATATTATTTTCACACCCTATCATGCTTGTAACACATAGGTAGTTGATACCATTTTTTGTCTTGTTTTGGGGTTCCAAATACCCTAAATCACATACCCTAGAAACCCTAGGGTAAGTAGTGTTTGTGATTTAGAGTTTTTAAAACCATGTTATTTTCATACCCTATCATGCTTGTAGCACATAGGGAGTTCATGCCATTTTTTTCTTGTTTTGGGGTTCCAGGATACCTTAAATCCCATGACCTAGAAACCTTATGGTAATTGGTAAGCAGGGTTTCGAATTTAAGGTTTTCAAAACCATGTTATTTTCATACTCTATCATGTTTGTAGCACTTAGGGATTCATACCATTTTTTGTCTTATTTTGGAATTCTAGGATACCCTAAATCCCATACCTTGGAAACCCTAGGGTAACCAATATTTGAACAATACGATCGATAATGAACTTAAGATTAATTATACGTAGTATAACCAATATTCGAATATACGATAATGAAGTTACAATCACACAATACTTAATTAGTATAACCGATATTCAAACAATACTATAATGATGTTGTGATTACATTATACTTAGTATAACCGATATTCGGACAATACGACAATGATGTTTGATTAAATTATATTTAGTATAACCAATATTCGAATAATACGATAATGAAGTTGAAATTACACTATACTTAACTCATTATTTTCATACTCTTAATCTTGAAACCCATAGAGCGTCCATAACCTGTCTTTACTTGTTTTCGGGGTCCCAAAGACCCTAATCTCATATCTTGCATATGTAATAACGTTTTTTTTTACAAAATATTAAAACAAAATATATTATAAATAAAATAATAATAATAAATTTTTTTATTTTTTTAAGTTGTGTGACCGCGACTAATAAAAAAACAATTTTATTATTTTTTCATTAAAATATTATTTTTTATATTAAAATAGTCACGGTCACGTGATGCGTGACCGTGACCTTTTGTGATTTTTTGTTCCGCGAAACCGGATATCCAATAAAATGTTTCGCTCACGCTTTGCGTGACCGTGACTTAATCCCGCCCACGCTTTGCGTATGCGTGACTTTTTTGAGCGTAAAAATCACAAAATTTGAGCGTATCTAGCGCTCGCGTAGATCATTGGTAGGGTGATAGGGTCTACCTTTTTCGAGATGAGATCACGAACAATATCTGATTTAAATGTAGTATTTGTACTAACCGATTGAATCAGGAAAGTTGGTTGTAAAAAGAGTGTTGTTGTTGATTAAACTTTGGATTTGACTTGGATGTTGAATGAATTGGACGAGATATTTATCAAAATCAGTAACTCGACCCTACGAAATCTGATCCGGAATCAGACAAATGAATCCTCTAACGTTTAACGCAAGAATACAAGAGTACACTTAAAGTTTTCGATTACGAATGGATATAATCACACACTTAGAGAATAATCTCTTAGGAGCCAAAACCTTATCCTAACACACCCTTAAATATGGCATAGGCCAGCCACAACGCCCCAAACAGTATAAAGCGTTTACAGAGTAAAGTGCACGAAATGTGCGGTTTTCTGGTACATAATTTTGCCAAGTATTGGAGAGTGCATGGTCTAAGACATGGTCTGTGTTTCGATGCATGGACCGTGCAATGATCTATCTGAAGAAAGTGCACGGTCCGTGCAGTGGTACCTGTAAAGTAACTACTCGTGATGCGAAGGAGTAACAGTTTGTGCACTTATGTGGTAAGTTGGTTTGGTGCGGTTTTAACTGATTCTAACCTACTTAACCTCCATGTAACCATAGTTGCCGGTCTATGCCCTATTTAAGGGTGTGTTAGGGTCATGTTTTATTATCCTAAGAGATTATTTTCTAAGTGTATGATGTACATCCATTCTAAACCGAAAGCTCTAGATGTACTATTGTGTTCTTGCCTTGAACGTTAGAGGATTCATTTG
Source organism: Rheum nobile (assembly GCA_027886185.1). NCBI lineage: Eukaryota > Viridiplantae > Streptophyta > Magnoliopsida > Caryophyllales > Polygonaceae > Rheum > Rheum nobile. The sequence goes on from WOAB01000001.1 coordinate 5,541,407, forward strand.
TCGTATCACGAATCAGATTTCATGTAACCCTAAGAGATTCATTTGTCTTTTTTTTGTAAATTAGAGGTGTTCAAAGTAAGTTAATCACAGACCAGTTAACCGTACATCTTTTTATATCGCTAACGTTATTTGGTAGTATGTATAGACTATACAGTAAAACATAACCAATTCTTAAGCAGATTTTCTTTTGGTAGCAAAAATATTTTTTAGCCCACTATTTTTTATAGATTAGCCAATTTTGGACAATAGCTGTATATACGGTTTTTTCGCATGGTACCCCTGAGGTACATCGAAATTCGCAAAATGTACCAAAGTCTTACCCATTTCGCGCGGTACCCTCGAGATTTTTTTTTCCCGCCAAATGCCCTTCCGTCAAAACCACTAACAGAAAGCGTTATTTTTTTTTTGAAAAAACCTAAAAAAAAAACCATCCCATCTTTCGAGAGTCTCTCGCCTGCCTCTGTGTTCTTCGTGGTCGACTCACTCAACCCACCGCTCCTGTAACACCCCCAAATTCTCCTTTGAAAGTATTATCGCCAATGACCTCAGAATATACGTCTGAGGTCACCCAAGGCTAAATCATTTTATAACAACCATATAATAATACAAACTTTATTAAATATCATAAGGATTACCAAATATTATTCAAACCAATATCCTGGTTTTACAACTGTTCTCAATCAAATACCAAAACCAAATACAGAATTGTTTAACACAACGGAAGTCTTTGAAATTAATAAACGCCACGAAGGGTCTTGATCTGAGGGATCTCACGCAAGGTACATAACATTCCTACGAATACTCGTTCTAACTACACATTTAAGTTGACACATATATCCACACCAAAACCATCACGGTATAACATGTATAATAGCATTGTTTCTAGCAATATATACAACCTATTATAGAATCATATTTTATCACCTCATTTTATAAAAATCTGTTCCCAAACGAAAACAACACTTCACTCCATTTTAATTAACAATCAAGTAATTGATAATTAAAGGAAATATGGAATGATAAACAAGAGCGAACCGCCACTTGCCTTAATTAGACGAACGATGATGTCGGGTTCCGAGTATCTGGAAACTGGAATCTGAAACGGATTCCTACGACGACGTCGAGACAAAAGAAGGAACCCTAAGTTAGATTCGACACGAACGAAACAAGGGTAAATAAACGATACGACGAAAGGAAACAAGGCCTAAGACGTGACCGTGGTTGTCCAAGCCATGATCGCGCTTGCTAGGGCAAGCCGCGGTCGCGATTTGCACATCCGCGGTCGCGGAAATCTGGGCAGAGCCGCGATCGCGGAATTCATCCCCGCGGTCGCGGATCTCCCTTTCGACGACGGCTCCAACTCGGCTTCGAAGCTTACCGACGACGAAGACGACAACTTCTTGACTCGGACGAGGGCTCACTACAACCACCACCACTTCACACTTCCAAGACACTTCCGACGACACCAAAATCTCCGACGAGGCTCCGACGAATGCGAGAACTCCGGCGATGCACAAAAACGAGAGGAAGAGAGGAGTTGAGGGTTGTGGATGAAGATCTCGGTGATGGAAGCCCCCTATTTATAGGGAAAGGGGAGCTCAATGCCGAGAAAACCAATCGCTCAAGCTCCCTCACCGGTGGCAGTTACAAACACGAGCAGAAATTCGAACCGACAAGCTCAGATAAGAACGATGAAGAAGACGAAGAACAGAGATCCGTGGTCGCGGAAACAAAGCTGCGATCGCGGATGGCTCCTGGGCGAATCCGCGCCCGTGGAATTGCCGCGATCTTGTCCCTAGGTCTTCTCGCGGGTCTTTGTTCGTAGATCTTTGCTAGATCTCATTTTAAGTACTTCTAAAAATAATCCAAGACCTAATACGCACCAAAATGTATATTATTACATTCAAGAGGGTTAATACAGAGATTACATAGGTTACAGAAATTGCCCATTATGTCTTTCATACAAAACGATAGTTCAGGACTTTTAGGGGTTATTACATTACCCCCCCCCCCCCCCTAAAAAAAAGTTTCGACCCCGAAACTAGGCCGAAAATAGCTCGGGAAAACGACTAAGCATATCAGCCTTAGTCTCCCAGGTTTCCCAAGTTACCTCCTCAGATCCCGACCTGGACCAGAGGATCCGCACTAATGGTACCACCTTGTTCCTCAAGTGCTTCTCGCGACGCTTGAGAATACGCACAGGTCTCTCCTCGTAGGTACCATTTGCCTGAATCTCGATGTCCTCATAACTCAGCACATGAGACACATCTGGCACGTACTTCCTTAGCAGAGACACGTGGAACACGTTATGCACTGGATGCGCCGACGACGACAATGCTAAACGATACGCTAGAGATCCTACTCTATCAAGGATCTCAAACGGTCCCACGTAACGAGGGTTGAGCTTCCCACGCTTGCCGAACCTGAACACGCCCTTGGATGGCGACACCCTGACAAACACCTTGTCACCAACCTCAAACTCGATATTCCTGCGCTTCAGATCTACGTAAGACTTCTGTCGACTCTGAGCTATCAGCATCCTCTGTCTGATCAAAACAATGTCCGAGGCAGTCCTTTCGACTAACTCCAGTCCGAGTAGAATCTTGTCGGCATTCTCATCCCAACAAATCAGAGATCTGCACTTCCGACCGTACAAAGCCTCGAATGGAGCCATCTTGATGGTAGAATGCCAGCTATTGTTGTACGTGAATTCAATCAGACTTAAGCTGTTCTCCCAGCTGGTCGGACGATCTAGTACGCAAGCTCTCAGCATATCCTCCAGTGTCTGGATGGTCCTCTCAGACTGTCCATCCGTCTGAGGATGAAACGCAGTACTAAACCTCAACTCAGTTCCCATGGCCTTGTGGAGTTCTTTCCAGAATCTCGACATGAATCGGCCGTCACGATCCGATACAATGGTTTTTGGCGTACCATGCAAACGGACAATCTCGTGTAGGAAAACTTCTGATAGCCTCTGGGTTCCCCAAGTTGACTTGATGGCCACGAAATGAGCACTCTTCGTGAGCCGGTCAATGATCACCCATATGGCATCCTTCTGACTCTGAGTCTTCGGCAACCCCGTGACGAAGTCCATAGCAATATCCTCCCACTTCCATTCTAGCACTGAGAGAGGTTGCAATTCACCACCTGGTCTGCGGTGTTCTATCTTGACCTTCTGACAAGTCAAGCATTTCGCCACAAATTCTGCTACGTCCCATTTCATGTTGGACCACCAGAATTTCTTTCTGAGGTCTTTGTACATCTTACTGGATCCTGGATGTACAGAATAAGCTGACGAATGGGCCTCCTTCATCACCAACTGGCAAAGGCCATCTACTTCAGGCACACAAATCCGGTCCTGAAACCAGAGTGATCCATCATCTTGAATCACGAATCCGGGAGCTTTCCCATCCATCACTTCACTGCTTAACTTTACTAAGATCACATCATCAATCTGCTTCTCCTTGATCTGATCTAGTAGCGTAGCCTGAATCTCCAACAAACTCAGGCATCCTCGACGCTGATCGTACAAGACATCAATCTCGCACAATCCTTGGTGCAGTTTGGTCTGAGCAGTGAGCAGAGCTACTACGGTCTCGTGCGGCGTCTTCCGGCTCAATGCATCGGCTACCACGTTAGCCTTGCCCGGATGATACAACAACTCAATGTCGTAGTCCTTGAGTAGCTCCAACCAGCGACGTTGTCTCATATTCAACTCCTTCTGAGTGAACACATACTTGAGACTCTTGTGGTCGGTAAAGACTTGGCACCTAACACCATAGAGATAGTGCCTCCAAATCTTCAACGCGAATACCACATCCGCTAACTCCAAATCATGCGTCGGATAGTTTGCTTCATAGGTCTTCAATTGCCGAGATGCGTATGCAATAACCTTTCCCTTTTGCATCAATACACATCCTAACCCATGCTTTGAAGCGTCACTATAAACCACATGACCATCAGTTCCTTCCGGTAGCGCCAAAACCGGTGTGGACGTTAGGCACTCTTTCAACTTTTGAAAACTTGTCTCGCACTTGTCGTCTCATATGAACTTCTTATGGACCTTGCGGAGCAACCCGGTCATTGGTAGAGCGATCTTTGAAAATCCCTCCATGAACTGTCTGTAGTAACCTGCAAGTCCCAAGAAACTGTGCACCTCCTTCACGTTATGAGGTCGCTTCCAGTTGGCTATCGCTTCGATCTTCTGAGGGTCGACCATTACCCCGTTCTTATTGATCACATGGCCTAAGAAAGCCACTTCTTTGATCCAAAAGTCACATTTAGACAACTTTGCATACAACTGATTTTGTCTAAGGACTGACAAGGTGATTCGAAGATGCTCCTCGTGAGCCTCCTCGCTCGGGGAATAGATCAGAATATCGTCGATGAATACCACCACGAACTTGTCCAAATATTGGTGGAAACATCTATGCATCAGATCCATGAAGACTTCCGGAGCATTAGTAAGCCCAAATGGCATGACTATGAACTCGTAGTGCCCATACCTCGTCTGGAATGCAGTCCTCGGAATATCTTCCTCACGAATCCTGAGCTGATGGTAACCAGATCTCAGATCGATCTTGGAAAAGACTTTTGCTCCCTGTAGTTGATCCAACAGATCATCTATCCTAGGCAATGAATATTTATTCTTGATAGTGACCTTGTTCAACTCCTGATAGTCGATATAAAGTCGGAACGAACCATCCTTCTTCTTGACAAACAAGACCGGAGCGCCCCAAGACGATGCACTCGGCCTTATATACCCTTTCTCAAGAAGGTCCTCGAGTTGCTTCTTTAACTCTTGCATCTCCACTAGAGCCATCCGATACGGTGCTTTCGAAATCAGCGCGGTTCCAGGCTCGAGATCAATAGTGAACTCCATGTCACGATTTGGGGGTAAACCGGGAATCTCATCAGGAAAGATATCCGGATACTCGCATATAACAGGAATATCATGAACTGAAGTCTCATCCTTCTTGGGCTTATCCAGATAGCACAGGTACCCGACACAACCTTGTCAAAGTAGCTTACACGCAGCCATCACATTGATGAGCTTTCCGTTATCAGCGTCATTACGACCCTTGAACTTGCATACAAACTGGCCCCCGGATGAAACTGTCACTGTCCTTGAGCTAAAATTGATTTTTTTCCCATGACGTGTCAGCCAGTCCATCCCGAGAATAATGTCGTATGGAGCCATGGCTATACAGATCAAGTCCGCTTCGAACTTCCGACCTTGAATGGTAATCGAAAATTCCGACAAACGCTTGGTCCCTACTAATTGTTCACTATTTGGAAGATTCACCACAAAAGGCTCGCAAGTCTCATTGCACACTAAGCCTAGCTTACTCACACATTTCTCCGAAATAAAAGAATGAGTGGCACCCGAATCAAACAATATGCACACAAAAGTAGAATGGAGGTATAGAGTACCTTGAGCAATTGGAGCATTTGGTCCGTCAGCCTCACGCATCTCATATAGCCGTTGACCCTAACCTCCAGAAGCAGCTGGGGCTTTACCCTTATTCTGAGCAGTCGTCTGAGTTGAATGACTAGGAGTCTCTATAGGCCTGAATCGGGGCCGATTGTTATGGCTAACTGACCCTTGCTATGACTCAGTCCCCTTCTGCCTCTTTTGAGGACAAAACGTCTGCAAGTGCCCCTCCTTACCGTACGCAAAACACGTCCTCTTGTCCTTCGGACACTTGTTGCTCTTATGCCCCGACGTTCCGCAGTTATAGCATTGAATCAGGTTCTTGCCCTGGCCCGAGCGTTGAGTAGGACCTGACTGTGTTGCCTCCATTCTAGCCCGGCCAGACTTGGCAAAATGCGATGGTGGCGCGGGTCGTTTAAACCCACTAGCCTGAGGCTGGCTCTACGCCGGTCTCTGGCAATTGCGCTTCTTCGCCGACTCTTCCAGAGTCACCTCCAATTTATAAGCGGCATCCACGTACTGCTCCAGAGTAGAGTAGCCATGGCGCACCATCAATGGCTTGATGTCTAGGTTCATCCACTCGTGGAAATGCCAGATCTTCTGCTCCTCACTGGACACTTCCGGCCCAACATATTGCAACAGGTGATTAAACTTAGCTGCAAGCTCAGTCACCTTTAACCGATCCGTCTTTGGGTAGAGGAACTCCTTGTGCTTCTCCTCCCTCATAGAACGGGAAAGAAACGGTCGGTCATTTTCGTCTTAAACATACCCCAGTTCAACCCAGGATGATCAGCTAAACCGGTGCTCTCCCACCATTCGCTAGCCACATCCTTCATTTGAAGGGAAGCAATGTGCATTTTCTCAGCCTCAGTGCAATCGACGTTTCTGAACAACCTTTCCATGTGCGAGAACCAATATGCCACTTTGACTGGTTCTCCCGTACCGTCATAGCTGTCAGGCCTTATTGAGCTAATGGCCTTCAAAGCTCGACCATAGTTTCCTCTATTCCTGACGATATCAACCTGAGGTACATGAACCACTGGCTCCTCAAATTAAGGGATAACCTGAGAAACCGGAACACCCTGTGCTTGTGGTGCTACTTGTCGAATTATCTTGGTGACCGCTTGCATAACGATCCCCCGAATGGCCTCTATGGCCGCATCGTCGAATACCACTTGAGGATTAGCCTGAACTTGACCATTGTCCACGGGGTTATTGTGAGAGACAGACTCGCTCTCTTCCCCTTGATTTGCGGCGCTTCTCAGATTCCTCCTGGGGTTGTTACTTGGCCCAGCACCAACATGAATAGTGTTTCTTGTGTTCACCATCTGTTTATCGATCAATTTTCCAAGTATTTCACAACATCAATATCACACTTTTTAACACGCACAACACATGAAGTTGATTCAGAATAGATCAAACTGGTAATCTTTATTGATGAAATGAACTTGAAACTAAGTTGATAAGTTTTACAAAAGCCCTCCTAAACGAAAAGACAAAATTGCTAGGAGGCTACAACTCTAACAAGACAAAACAACTAGAAAAAGTCACCAAGACATGCTACTATCCTCCCTCAAGGTGCCATGAAGAGTTTCCTATACCCATCCGACCTTTGACATCTTCTCTTTGGAGGTGGACCGTCCTCGGGTTCCGGTGTCGGCCTCCTCGACCTACTAGGACCCGGAGTACACGACTCATCCCTAGGCCTCAGAACACTTGGCTCCTCTCCAGGCACAGGAATACTCGGCCATTCCCTGGGAACAGGAACACTCGGCCCCTCCCCAGGTACTGGTGGGTAGCAAAACTCCTCAAGGAACCCTGGTTGAAAATCCGCCCTATTCACCTCGTAATGAGGGTTGAGTAGCAGCTTGGCCTGCCTGATGTACTCTTGGAGCTCACGGACGTCACCCAGCATACGGGAGAGACCGAGCTCAGTCTCGTAAGTCCGCTCCTCCATATTATACAAGGCTTCCGTCCACTCCTCCATGCACTCAACTAGCACTCGGGGCCTAGGCCTAGCCTGTTGGGTCGGAACCTCCCTCGGAGCATCCATCGATTCCCACGGCCTTGCCCGCATACGAGCACGCTCAGTCATCTCCTCCACCTGGCGATGGGCCTCGGAGGAAGCCATCTCACTCCGGTTGTGCGCATGACGAGACATCAGACTCATCACCAGCTCTCTAGGCACGTGAGTAGGATACAGACCCACCGACGCATCCAACGGCTCATACTCCACCCTGTCATCACCGGGCACGCCAAGTGCCTCCCATGCAGCAGGGGACAATGATGCGTACTCCTGGAATGGTGGATTCTCCGGACTGGGGAAGATGAACTGCATCCCTGGATCCTTTGCTTCTACGAGCAGGTGCTCCAGACCATCCGACTCATAGTAGTACCCCTTGAGGTCCTCCTCGGGGTCCTCTTCTGGATCTTCTTTCGGATCCATCTCCTCGTCCTCCTCGGGATCCTCCTCCGGGTCTTCTTTCGGATCCTCCTCGGGATCCTCCACCCGGTCGGCTATCAGCACTAGCGACTCCATGAGGACAGTCTTCTCCTCCTCAGGTGGGCTACTCGGCTCCACTACTGGTGTACAGCTCAGAGGGACGGGAACAACAAGCTCGGCCTGAGATGGCGAAGCTATCTCGGCGTCCTTCTTACCCCTAAGCTGAGACACGAACGAGCCCATATCCTGCGAGGCGACGAGAAATGATTAGTCTTTCTAAATATAGAAACAAACTTACTATATTAGACTAAAAAAGAAGGCACGATTTGGATGGCAGAGGTTTCAAAAAGATCACATTTTACTCAAAGTATAATTTTGTTCAAAATTTTTGATTTTTGGAACTAACCAACAATTTCTTAACACAAACGGGGAACGGTTTATAAAAATTTTGTTTTAAGTAAAACGATTTGAAAACCCAAACTCGTTTAAAACTTTTGGCTCTGATACCAAATCAGTAACACCCTCAAATTCTCCTTTGAAAGTATTATCGCCAGTGACCTCATAATATACGTCTGGGGTCACCCAAGGCTAAATCATTTTATAAGAACCATATAATAATACAAACTTTATTAAATATCATAAGGATTACCAAATATTAATCAAACCAATATCGTGGTTTTACAACTATTCTTAATCAAATACCAAAACCAAATACAGAATTGTTTAACACAACGGAAGTCTTTGAAATTAATAAACGCCACGAAGGGTCTTGATCTGAGGGATCTCACGCCTAGGATCTTCAACCTTTGGAAAACACTTAAACCATCATCTGCCCTCATCATCGTATTCTGGCCTTCACGGAAAGGGGAGTTTACCTGATGTGCCGTATGAGACGGATGACACCAGCCAACCATGCAAAGGAAAATAACCGGTTGGTTAGTCTAATGAAAGGCTATGCAAGGGTAAAATTAAAAAGGTTCTAAGTAGTCGTATTAGGTTACACCCATCGCTTCTCGAGTAATAGCCGATGACGATAGTGAACCTCAACACTTCTACATAAACAAGAAGAGATATGGTCAAGAGAAGACTCCAAAAGAATTGAGTCTTAAGGGAAATGTATGAAGAGAAGACTCCAAAGAAGTTGAGTCTTACGAAAACATATAACAAGTGTTTGGGAACGTTATAGTTTTCACACAAGCGTTTAAAACGACTTGATCATTTGGGTCCACGACCAACCTCACCGCGCAATGCGAATCCAGATTGGAAAGAAGACTTACTCTAACCGAAGTCCGGGAGGGTTCCAAGTTGTACTTCTCGCCCAAAGGTTCATTAATTATGTGCATAACCACACTTATCTTATTTAATTGCAAAACATATATTCACGTTAAAGCTTTTAAGGTATATATCATCTCAACACGAGAGATATCTTGGGAATTAATCCCGATTGTTGGCACCAACTGTGTGCACCTACCCTGAGTAAGGGTACAGTCATGACCAGATAGTACTAGGGCAAAATCCTCCTAATACCAGTTATAAAGAAATGACTAGACCTCGCAAGGTACATAACATTCCTACGAATACTCGTTCTAACTACACATTTAAGTTGACACAGATATCCACACCAAAACCATCACGGTATAACATGTATAATAGCGTTGTTTCTAGCAATATATACAACCTATTATAGAATCATATTTTATCACCTCATTTTATAAAAATCTATTCCCAAACAAAACAACACTTCACTCCATTTTAAATAACAATCAAGTAATTGATAATTAAAGGAAATATGGAATGATAAGCAAGAGCAAACCGCCACTTGCCTTAATTAGACGAACGAAGATGTCGGGTTCCGAGTATCTGGAAACTATAATCTGAAACGGATTCCTACGACGACGTCGAGACAAAAGACAGAACCCTAAGTTAGATTCGACACAAACGAAACGAGGGTAAATAAACGATACGACGAAAGGAAACAAGGCCTAAGCCGTGACCGTGGTTGTCCAAGCCACGATCGCGCTTGCTAGGGAAAGCCGCGGTCGCGGTTTGCACATCCGCGGTTGCGGAAATCTGGGCAGAGCCGCGGTTGCGGAATTCATCCCCGCAGTCGTGGATCTCCCTTCTGACGACGGCTCCAACTCGGCTTCGAAGCTTACCGATGACGAAGACGACAACTTCTTGACTCGGATGAGGGCTCACTACAACCACCACCACTTCACACTTCCAAGACACTTCCGGCGACACCAAATCTTCGGCGAGGCTCCGACAAACGCGAGAACTCCGACGATGCACAAAAACGAGAGGAAGAGAGGAGTTGAGGGTTGTGGATGAAGATCTCGGTGATGGGAGCCCCCTATTTATAGGGAAAGGGGAGCTCAACGCCGAGAAAACCAATCGCTCAAGCTCTCTCACCGGTGGCAGTTACAAACACGAGCATAAATTCGAACCAACGAGCTCGGATAAGAACGACAAAGAAGACGAAGAACAGAGATCCGCGGTCGCGGAAACAAAGCCGCGATCGCGGATGGCTCCTGGGCGAATCCGCGCCCGCGGAAGAATTCCGCGGTCGCAGAATTGCCGCGATCTTGTCCCTGGGTCTTCTCACGGGTCTTTGCTCGCAGATCTTTGCTAGATCTCATTTTTAGTACTTCTAAAAATAATCCAAGACCCAATACGCACCAAAACGTATATTATTACGTTCAAGAGGGTTAATACAGAGGTTACAAAAATTGCCCATTATGTCTTTCATACAAAGCAACAGTTCGGGACTTTTAGGGGTTATTACAGCTCCCTCTTGTCTTCTTCCAAGTCATCCGGCGGCCTCCCCATTCTGCTGACCCTTGACCTGGCGGCCCTTCTGCCGCCCTTGACCCGGTGACGCCTTCGAGCCTTCCCTTCGAGCCATAATGACAAGCCGACTCGCCTCCACCGCTCGCCTTTGCCTCCGACTCCACGACGACAAGCTTGGGAATCATGGCACCGATGCGTTCTGGAATTGAAGGTAGCCTGGACTTAGTTAGAGCTTTGAATTGTGTTATGGAATTGAAGGTAGCATGGACTTACCATGCACGAGTTTGAGTTCTCCGTTTCCGGCACCGATGGAATCGCCTCCCGCCTATGATTGACCTCTCTAAAACCGTGCGTATATGTGCATTTCCCCCCTCGATCTCTTCAATTTCTTGTGTTAATTGAAGTATTGTAATGAGTTGGATTTCAATCAAGTAATAATGATGTTTGGATTGGATTGGATGGATGTGCAGCTTGCCGGTGGGTGAGTTGTGAGAGAGGGAGTTGCAAGATGAAGTCAGCGTTCAATTGGTCATGCGAATGCCCCCATGGCTTCTTCAACATCAACGCCAATCCTACCTTCCCCTGCTTTTCTCCATGTAATTAAATTTACATTTGTTGTTCATATATATATAAATTCAACGAGTATGGAGTGTCGTCATGGAGTCGGAGGCAGAGGCGAGCGGTGGAGGCGGAGGCAAGCCAACTTGTCGTCGTGGCTCGATGGGAAGGGCTCGAAGGCGTCGCCGAGTCGAGGGCCAGTAGAATGGGGAGACCGTCGGAAAACTTGGAAGAAGACGAGAGGGGGCGGTGGGTTGAGTGAGTCAACCACGAAGAACACAGAGGCGGCGGGCGAGAGACTCTCGGAAGATGGGATGGGTTTTTTCAAAAAAAAATTAACGTTTTCTATTAGTGGTTTTGATGAAAGGGCATTTGGCGGAAAAAAAACAAACCTCGAGGATACCGCGCGAAATGGGTAAAACTTTGGTACATTTTACGAATTTCGCCGTACCTCAGGGGTATCAGGCGAAAAAACCATTATATATATGTTTAGGAGTCTGGTTACATAATAGATTAGACCATTTACGTACATATTTGATATATTACAATTAATTTGTTATAGTTTTGCATTAAGAGTCTACACACTATTTCATATACTTCAGGCATTTAAAAAGTATTTTGAAAATCAATTCGAGACCATACGAAAAGGCGCTCCAAGAGCTAATTGGCATAGAGATGCATGGTCTTTCAACGACAATTTTATGCAAGTTGGCTGACGGTGAGTTAAGTAAATAATCCTTTGACAAATCTTTTTTTAAATTAATGGACCCTTAGTAAAAATGGATTCCTCTCCCTAAACCCTACTCCCTACCCCTTAAATCCTACCCCTTAAACCCTAAATCCCAAAAAATAATATTTTAGAGAGAGAAAAAACAAAGAAGAGAAAGAAAAAAAATAAAAATAAAATAAGCTAGTAGGGGTAGAAAAAAATACATAAAAACTAGTAGGAGTCTTTTTTATTAATTGAAAACTCTTAAAGGGTCAATGGGCCAAAAATCCTCGTTGGCTGATTGATATTTGGGCCTGAAGAATAAGCAGCCCGTTTCGCTGGGCCCACGAAAAGACCTCCTGAAATTGGCTGCATTTTGCTGCAGTGGAGGTGTGCACTACTTAGTTGCATATTACGGTTAGTTGTGTACATTCATGTTATGTGGGTCGGCCCACTTCTAGACTTAGGGGAACCTTAGGATATTAGATTGACTTAACGAGGCCCATTGCCCCTTTTATTCGTTAAAATCTGTTTAACACCCTACAAAATTAACTTTGTTGTAAATTGACCCCCTCACCCTTACCTTCTCACGTTGTCCCAAATATCTCTCCTCAGTCAGTCCTCACCCTTATCCGCAGAGCTCGACCGACCTCGCCCGTTTCCCTTTCTCGACCCTCTATTATCTGGAGATCCATCCTCAAACCTCTTCCGATGGTGCGACGTTTCCCGACTCTGGCCGCTTCTTCTCCGGCGACTAGGTCGCCGTCTAGTCTATTTTTGGAGAGCGTTGAGAAGATAAACTAGGTTGTTATTCTGCATAAAGTTCTGTGCAAATTATGGAAATCTGATTTATGTGATGTGAGTTTGTTGTAGAGAAGAGAAACTAGCTTTGAGTTCGAATTTGACCAAATTGTTACAGTTGTGTCTGGATTGATTGAATGGAGATTCAACAAGAGTGAGAAGCTCTGAAGATTGTGGTGAGCATTGTGGATCTGCTGGATGCTGCCAAAATCCTCTTCGTTTCCTTGTCGTTGTCGACCAGAATCACCATCTGTACCAAGGCCTTGCTTTGAAAAAGGTGAATTATAGGTTTGATTATTCAATTTTTCTTCTCCTTCCAAGTTCCTACTTTTAATTGTTCATATTATGTATATATACATATGAATTGTTATCCTTATTTCTCCTGAATTGTACTTTTTTACTTGATCTTTGTAATATCATTCATATAGGGGGTCGATTTATATGGATTGATGATCTTTTTTTTTGCAATGTGTGATAATAACCCAGTCCCAAGATCTTAATACATTTCAACAAAGCAAGCATGTTATTAATTTACTCACCATTAATTTTGTAATTTTACATAGGTTTGCTTACAGTTCAATTGCTTGTGGAAATGTAATTTATTAAGAGGAAATTTTTTTTGGTTATTGTAAACAACTACTAATATATATGCCTTTGAACCACTACATATATTCACAATCTTTAATTAATAGTTGTTGTCTTCTTCTGTAACTATAAGGTATAATGCGTTCTGGCTTCCTCTGTTGGCCAAACATGCTGAAACTCCTCTATTTGATGAGCCACTTGTTGTTCCACTCGAGTGTGAGTGGATCTAGCACTGTCACGGGTTCAATCATGTAGGTTTCTATGCACATGAACAATTCTTTCATGTTTACTAGTGATTGTTTGCTAAATCCTGTAGGTTTCACGGGTTCAATCCTATAGGTTAATTTACTCTGCTTGTTGGTGATTGGTACAAGTCTGACCATAAGGTATGTTACATCTGCTCTATTGTATCTGGTTTAAGTTGTTGTTGGATCACTAACATATCTGCTTGTTATGCTCAAGAAACTACAAAAATCTCTGGATACGGGAAAACCTCTTAATTCGCCTAATGCTCTGCTTATTAACGGTCGTCATGGTGGCTCCGTATTTATGGGCGAAGCAGGTAGACATACTTGGTTGTTGAACAAATGGGAACTTGTGTTTGAAGGGTCATTCTACTCAATGATGATTGCGTCTGATTCTTGATAGGAAAAACCTACTTGTTCAGATTCTCAAATGTGGGCCTGAGTACGTCTATCAACTTCAGAATACAGGGACACACACTAAGGCTTGTGGAAGTGAAGGGCTCTCATACTGTCCAAGAGGTGTACGAGTCCCTCGACATCCACGTAGGCCAGTCGATGGCTTTCTTGGTCACTCTCCATGGTCAAGTCAAGGACTATTTCATCGTCACTTCCACCCGCTTCACCAAGCCAACACTCACGGCCACTTCTATTCTTCGTTATGCCGGGTCCAAAATCCGTGCCTCTGGACCATTGCCTATCGGCCTTACTTACCAAGTTCACTGGTCTATGAAGCAAGCGAGAACAATTAGGTAACTTTTGGACCTTCATTCATTTGTTTGCTTGTATAAAACCAAATCCAAATTTGTAATTGTTTGTGTTGCTTGCTCCACATGAAGGTGGAATCTGACAGCCAACGCTGCAAGGCCAAACCCTCAAGGATCATACCATTATGGAACCATATCAATCACTAGAATCTTAGTTTTGGAAAACTCTGCAGCAAAGATCAATGGAAAACTACGTTACTGTGTGAATCAGGTTTCATACGTTAATCCGGCTACTCCATTGAAGCTTGCTGACTACTACAACATCAAAGGGGTGTTCAACCTCAACACAAGCTCACCTACCCCGAAACGTGGGCCTGCGCGTCTTGGCACGTCTGTATTCGGGCTCACCCTTCACAACTACATTGAACTTGTCTTCCAGAATAATGAAAACACAATCCAGTCTTGGCACCTTGATGGCCACAATTTCTGGACTGTGGGGTAAGCACGTCTCCCCTACTCTCATCTTTGTTAGTTTAGGCTTCACTTTCTCACCTCTTGTATATAGAATTTATACAACCCACATTCATCATCTCTTGGCTCGTTTTCGTTACTAGTTATTACCATATATAAGCTTCTTCTGTTTGGGAAAATTCAGATTTGGTTCACAGAAATGGAATCGTGGTATGAGGAAAAAGTACAACTTGGAAGATGCTACTATTAGGAGCACGATCCAGGTAAATATATGAAGCATTTCCTCTTTCCCTTCTGATCTAATCTAATGTAATTGGGGGAATTGATTTCTAGCAAAGGAAATCATCTAGTTTTTCTGAACATTAACTGTGGTGTTATTAGGTGTATCCACACTCTTGGACCGTGGTACTGGTTTCATTGGATAACAAGGGAATGTGGAATCTGAGGTCTGTGATCTGGCCAAGGCACTACCTGTAGGTTAATTATCTGCATTCAGGTTGTAGAAAGCCTTTTCCTCACATCCCAAGCTGCTTCTGCTCTCCAGCAAGCAACTGAATCACCTGGTTACAGGTGATTGGCTATACTCCTTTGAATGGACTGTGCTTTGTCCATTCCTGACTTGGTGTGATATATTATGAAGTCCTTTCTATACTCTCAACTGCTTTGTATGTATAAACATGGGTGCATCGCTAGTAGTGATGAAGAATGTGCAAATGTGGACTGGAGAACCTCAGATTTGGCCTTGTCCAAACCGATTTCTTGTACACCATGAAATGCTCCCAAGATTCGAACTTCGTTGGGGGCCAACTTTGTCGGTATAAAAACATTGAGATCAATCCTGCTGCTGTAGTTTTAAACTATGGCCAGGTCTACATCACTTGGTCATTATCTGTCAATCTAGAAAGAAACTTAGTACAGTCATGACTAAAAATCTCCTCTTGCTCATTATCAGTCAATCTAGAAAGAGTATGACAATGGACACACGTGATGGGGTATGAGGTGCATTGCTTCTGCCTTGTAAGATTGCACAACAATGTCGAGCTTGGTGAGGTGGGAGCTCAACATTTCTTTCAGCTGGAGCTTGACAAGGACCACCTATTCTTCGTCGCTTGCGAGTATTAATGAATCGAATGGGAGGTGGGATGATTCAAAGAGGCTCAGAAAATCTGTCGTGTATGAGAGGTCGGCTAAGATCCCTGGGTGACGAAGAATAGTTGTCATGTATGCCATTGCATAATGTATCAAATTAGAATGATTTAAGAGATTTTCAAGTAATTAAATATTTTCAAGTGTACAGCTTCTTGATGATCTATTATGGTACTAGTGAAATATGTAGCAATTATTAGTAATATTTTATTGTTTAATCTTTTGTCTGCCTTTAAGCTTCTATGCCCTAGTGGTGATGATGGTTTCCATCATCAACTAGTGGATGAATAGGAGATTACAAATTGGTGTATTTTGCTTGATTCTATATCTAATCTACTATGCATAGAAAGCATAAACGTATATAAATATTCGGTTTACTAGTGGTGATGACGGTTTCCGTCATCAACTAGTAGCAATGACGGAAACGGCCATCCAGTAATGACAATGACATTTTGCTAATGGTGATGACATTTTACTAATGGTGACGGCGGAAACCGCCACCAACTAATGGTGATGATGGTTTATTAGTGGTGATGACGATTTTACTAGTGGTGACGGGGGTTTATTAGTGATGATGACAGTTTAATTAGTGGTGATGACGAAAATATAAAATGTCACGAACTAATCTAGATGACGCTTCGAATGCGCCACCGACTAGCCTCGGTGACGCTTCAGACGCTCCACCGACTAGCCTCGGTGACGCTTCAGACGCTCCACCGACTAGCCTCGGTGACGCTTCGTACGCGCCACCGACTAGCCTCGGTGACGCTTCGCACGCGCCACCGACTAGCCTTGGTGAGTGTCACCGAACTAGTCTCGGTGACGCTTCGAACACGCCACCAAACTAGCCTTGGTGGCGCTTCGAACGTGCCACCGAACTAGCCTCGGTGACGGTTCGAACGCACCACCAAACTAGCCTCGGTGACAGTTCGAACACACCACCGAACTAGCCTCGGTGACGGTTCGAACGCGCCACCGAACCTGCCTCAATGACGCTTCGAATACGCCACCGACTAGCCTCGGTGACGCTTCGAACGCGCCACCGAACTAGCCTCGATGACTCTTCGAATGCACCACCAAACTAGCCTCGGTGACGCTTCGAACGCGCCACCGACTAGCCTCGGTGACGCTTCGAACACGCCACCGACTAGCCTTGGTGACGCTTCCAACGCGCCACCGAACTAGCCTCGGTGACGCTTCCAACGCACCACCGAACTAGCCTCGGTTACGCTTCTAAGTTCTAACGCGCCACCGACTAGCTTTGTTGACGCTTTGAAAGTGTCACCACTTACTAACCTCGATGAAAGTGTCATCACTTACTAGCCTCGATGAAAGTGTCACCACTTACTAGGCTTGATGACACTTTGAAACCGTCACTAATTACTAGCCTTGATGACACTTTAAAAGCACCGCTAAATACAAGTCTTGATGATACTTTGAAAACACCACTAATTACTAGTCTTGATGACACTTTAAACGTGCACTACCTAGTGGAGATGACACTTCGTAAATGACACCAACTAGTGGTGGTGACATTTCAATGAGAATTGTCATCAACTAGTTGTGATAACAGTTTGTGACATTAACTAGTTGTGATGATAGTATGTGTCATCAACTAGTTGCGATACAGTTTGTATTTGATGACAGTATGTGTCATCAACTAGTTGTGATATAGTTTGTATTTGATGACAGTTTGTGTTTTGATGACAGTTTGTGTTTTGATAAAAGTTTGTGTTTTGATGACAGTAACTATCATCAAAATGATGACGTCACCAAAAAAAATTGGCGGGAAATAAGTTCGTCGGTCAACGGCCGTTGACCAGTCAATGGTCAAATGTGTTGATTTGATTGACTTTGATGTTATCATTATGTAATAATGACATCACCATGGATCATAGGTTTAAAATAAGTTTATTGGAGGACATTTTTCTAATTTACTAGGCTTAAATGATCATTTTTTTTATAAGGTAAGAATTCGATTTATCCCACATATCAATGTTGGGTAAATCGATAGGCCGATAAATCGACATCTGGACAAACCGACATGAGAGAATAAACAGAAACAAGCAAAAAAAATACACCAAACGAATCAAAGAGCCTAAATAACCTAGAAAAAGAAAGAAAAAAATAGGCCGATAAACCGCGCAGTCAATTTTTTTTAGCCGCGCACTTCCTCCTGGGCGGCTCTACATGCCGCCCAGAATACCCTTCCAAAAACCCGATTTGCACATGGGCGGCACCTAATGCCGCCCATGCAAACCGGTTTTTTATGAACCCGAATTGTACCTAGGCGGCACATATTGCCGCCCAGATTTTTAGGTTTTTGTAGAACCCGGTTTTGTAATTTAATTTATTTATTTTAAAATTAAAAATATGGTTTTCTGGAAACCGGGTTAAAACTCGGCGGCACGGTAAGCCGCCAAGTGTAAACCCAAAATTGTGGGCGGCACAGCTTCCCGCCAAAGGGCGAATTTGAAATTGAAACGTGGGCGGCACATCTTGCCGCCCAGGGTCGTCTTCTCGGCATTAGTAAAAGCCGCCCAGGGTCGTCTTCTCCGATCGCGATTTCCAGAGTTCGAGAGCGAAAATGGATCCCGGTGGCGAATTTTCGGTTGACGACATATGGGAGTTCTTGGCGGAGGAAGAACGGACGGAAAATCAGATGGCTGCGGCAGGAGTTCTTGGCGGAGACGGCGGCGATGTACCAGAATCGACGGCCGATTCGACGTTGGCGGCGGCGGCGTCGGCGGCCAATCTCTGTTTGACGGGGGGCAGCAGCGACGAGGCGTTGGAGGAGGCAAGGCTGGGGGAGAGGGGTGGCGACGCGGTGGAGGAGGCGGCTGAAGCAAGGGACGCGGTGGAGGAAGCGAGGCTGGCGGAGGAAGGAGGCGAAGCAGGGGCCGAGGAGGGAGGCGAGGCTGGGCTGCACAGCGTGCCGCCCACTATGGAGGAATCTGGGCCGCTCGTGGTGCCGCCCATAACCGATGTCGAGGAGGGCGATATTGGGGGGTTTTTGGGCGAGGAGGGCGATATTGCGGCGGAGAATGCCTTTGACGTCGCGTGCGCGGTTGCTCATCAAGCTATGTCAGACTTGGGTGAAATTCCCGTTCGCCAAAAGCGAAAATATGAACGGAGGCCAACTGAAAAGGTATGGTGTTTTTTAAATTTGTAATCGTTAAATCTAATTTATTTAATTAAATTGTTACTGCACTTGTAGATTTATATATACTTGGATTTTAGATTATTAAATCATTATCTGATAAAAAATAGTATAGGTAATAAACTCAATTATAGTGTTAAATAATATTAAATATATCATTGTAATGAAAATTTAATATATTATTTTGTTTGTAAGAAAATAAAATTTAATATATTATTTTATTGTATTTAATCATTATAAAAAATAGTATAGGTAAATCGCGATAATTATACTGTAATATTAAATATGTCATTGTTATGAAAATTTTAATATATTGATTTTGTTTCTAAGAAAACAATTTTCTATATTTTTTATGCGAAAATAGGAAGTTTTGGGTAAGATCGCACGGTCCGATCGAGATAGTCGCCCTACTACTGCATCTGCTCGCAAGAGGAGGGTTGGCGGTGTATTGCAGGGCCATAGTGAGGCCGATAGTGAGGGCGCTAGTGAGGACGATGTTGGTCCCGTCCGCTCAGTTGAGGACGTGATTATGGAGGACCCACCTCAGCAGTCACATCAGGAGGACCCACATCTTGATGACTCACCTCAGCAGCGGCTATCTCTGGAGGAGTCACATGAGCAGTATGTCCCATCTCCGTGTGAGGCATCTCAGCAGGCCCCGTCTCAGCCTGAGCCAGCCACACAGGAGACTCAGTATGGCCCATGTCCATCTCAGCATACCCCATCTCCACATCATGAGCCATCTCAGCATGCCCCGTCTCAGTCTGAGCCAGCCACACAGGCCCCATCTCCGCATGAGCCAGCTGAGCAGCTTGTATCTTTGTTGAGGAACTTTGATACGCACATTACAGAGCTGATATGGACGAAGGCGTCGTTGGACCCACCCGAGGACGTTGTTAGGAGTTTGAGGGTTCAGACACGCCCTATGCAGTTTGCATTTTGGAGGGATCGTATTCCTAGAGGGGTCCCTGTGGAGGGTTCCTGGTTTTGGATTGCGCAGCAGACGGGGTTGACAAGTTTACTTGATTTGCAGTTCGGCAATGTTGATCACAACCTCATTTCAGCATTCGTTGAGAGATGGCATCCAGAGACGAACACCTTTCACTTTCCTTGGGGCGAGATAACTCCTACTCTACATGACGTGCTGATGATTTTAGGGCTGCCGATCGAAGGATTTGAGGTGACGTCACCATGGACCGGTCATGATAGGGAGATGGCGGAGTGTGAGGCTTTGTTCGGCTATTTGTTTGGGATAGATTCGGACTACAGCTATGATGAGGATGATGCTGACATGGTCCGCGACCTTAGGAAGGGTTGGGTCAAGCAATTCCAGCTTGGGAGGCATGTTATGCGGATGATTGAGGAGGGTGCCTACCTAGAGGATATAGCAGCCGGTTTCTTATGGCACGCCATGTCGGCTAGCATCTTTGTTGACAAGTCAACGAACGAGCTGAAGACCACACTGCTACCTCTTTTTGTGGACTGAGAGCGTGTTGTTCATACTGCTTGGGGTACCGGGGTTCTGGCTCTCTTTTATAGGAACCTCGGAGAGGGTTCTCGGCGCGGAGCTGCACAGTTCGTCGGCTGCGCACGTCTTTTGGAGGTAGTCCTTTAATATAGTTAAATTATAATTTAGATTATTAATATACATTATTGAATTGTTTATAACTAATGGTTTTCTTTCTCTGTACGCAGGTTTGGATTTGGACGTACTTTGTATACTTTTCGGGCAACCCTAACCTCAAGGAAGGTGCGGACGACGACCTCCGACGCGCTGGACGATACTGCATTGGCCGGACACCTCTCTGGTCCTCCCGTGACCAGTCACACTACAGACGAATTCTGGACGAGTATAGGCCAGAGGATGTACGTATTGTTTTTCAATTTTAATTTACAGTAAGATAGCTTAATGAATTAATTTATGGTCCATCGTGTTTTGTTAATTACAGATACGGTGGATGCCGTACGAGGGTCTTGATTTTCGAGGTCGTCACAGGTCCTCCACTTATCGAGGGATTATTCGTTTTCTCGGTGTAGAGGAGCCATACATGCCAGATCGGCTTACACGCCAGTTCGGTTATCGACAGAGCAGGCCGATGGATATCATTGAGCCTCTGGTTGCAGTTTGTCCTCCTGATTTCAAGGGGACGAGGCGATACCAGTTGCACTTTGACCCGCGTTGGCACAGGTGGGACCAGCGTGAGCATCATCTTTGCCCCCACATCTTGGCGAGTCCTCCTGCGACGATGGCTTGGGATGTCCACGACGCGTACCTGGACTGGTATCTACAGGTGTCGCATCCTTACGTGAGTCCGCATGCGCCAGTCCAGCCTCGTATCAGTAGAGGACCACCTCCGGCTATCAACTTGCAAAGGGTATGTTTTTTTCCCATTTTATTATTTTAAATTATTTTATGAAAGTCTATGTTTTTAAAATGTTTGTTTTCATTTGCAGCGTCATGCGATGAGCCAGGCCTATCTTCAGGAGCTTATGTCTGGAGGAGGTTGTTTAGGGTGTAGGGAGCACTTTCAGCATTTGCATGACATCCTTTTCAGTGACGTCATTCCTGTAGCTCCACCGCTTGTACGGGCTTCACAGATGCCTTCCCA
The DNA here is from genome assembly GCA_027886185.1 of Rheum nobile. Taxonomy (NCBI): domain Eukaryota; kingdom Viridiplantae; phylum Streptophyta; class Magnoliopsida; order Caryophyllales; family Polygonaceae; genus Rheum; species Rheum nobile. Next base: position 5,563,062 of record WOAB01000001.1, read on the forward strand.
TGTATATAGTGCAGACGCTACTATATTTGAGAGAGCCGAATCATCTAGGATGACGGAAGAGCGTGTAGCAGCTCAGCAGGCAAACACATCCCTTCCTCTTGGATGTGAAAGCTTGCCTCTTTGGGTGAGACAAGCTTGGTAGAAAGGGGACCCCGTATGGCCTATTTATAGGCATATTGGGCGGCACAGTGTGCCGCCCATGGGCTGTACAACGGAGTTGTGGTGATGAAATGATATGGGCGGCACTGTGTGCCGCCCATATCATATAGCTAAAATTATGGCTCTTTACATACCTGGTATTCCAGTTCCCATTTACACAGAGTCTGCACACCCGAGACGCCATATCCCCGGTCTTTTAGAAGATCTGGAATCTGTGGTGGACAACGGCAGCTATGATGATGGCGGGGAGGCCGATTCGGACGGGGATTAGATAACTTTTTTTATGTTTCATGTTAAACTAGTGTACGCTTTAATGTTTTCGTGAACGTGTTTTTGTTAATGATTAGTAATATTGTTGTCTCGTATAGCATTTTCCCGATTTTTTTCAATTCTCAAAAACAAATGATTAAAAACACAATATACGATCAATCTCAATCAAACTTTCACACAAAAGGAAATACAATATCATATATAAAGTCGATTACAATCCAAAAAACCTAGGTAAGTATGTCAGATCGCCCATGATATGATCGCTCCTCTACATAATTCTTGAACCTATCCTTGAAGCGCTCATGACTATCCCATCCATCAACACTTGGATCCTTGTAAATGCGCCACTGTCTTGGAGGCGGTGGAATGGGACAATGGTCATTAACAAGCCAAATCTGTACACGTAAACAATACAGTTCCTAAAAAAATTATGAAAGAATAAGTAAATACGAGAGAGTAGGACTCCACGTACCGGTACGTAATGGTCTCTCCTGCCTACATGTGCTATCGCATAAACCTTTGTCGGAGGCTCGACACCTGGGGGGGCCCACAATGGAAGACATGTGTGCGGTCCGAACCATGATAAGACAACAACAGCCACTTGGTGTTCCATTGCAAACGCCAACCCAGTAATAGGCATTATACACCAGAAGTTTGCCGTGCACGGTGAAGGAATATAATTCAATTTCCTAACAAATTCTTCCAACGTCAACGCTTCCTCCGCAAGAATCGCTACGTAGTTCGCTCCATGTGCCTGGACGTGCTTCGAAAGCCCTAACCGGACATCAATGTACTCGTCTTCTTGGCGACACAGCAAAACGGCAAGAGAACGGAACCCACAATGACCATCACCTTTGACATTTTGAACTCCAGAAATGTAGGAGAGCATGAAATGATCAATATTCTCGTGCCCCCAGTTGAAGCCGAGATACTTGACCGGCTTGTTTGAACCCGACTTGGACTTGGTTGAAGAAGATTTCGGCTTTGCAGGTTTAGTGGCACTCCCCTTTGCTGTTGAAACTCCACTGTGAGGTCGTCCGCTAGAAGGGCATCCTTTCGATCCCGGGGATCCAACGGACGATTTCACATTGGTTGTCTCTTTCTCTGCAGGCTCATCCTCCTCATCCACTCCCAGCTCCTCATCCTCCATCTTCATCTTCTGCTTCTCCTTCTTCATGTTTGCATCCACATGCTCGTCCCAACACATTTTCCTCTTCGTACCGGTCTTTCTCGCATTCATCCTAGGCCTCCCCTTCTTGGTCTCGCCACGTGGCGGGTCTTGAATATCGCACGATGTAGGATCCTTTGACTCACGCCACTTTTCCGCCATCTTCTTCAAATCAAATCCCTCAACTGTCCCACATAAGTACTCTTCAACGAAGTCATCCACCGTGACATTGTCCGCTGTCAGTGAAACACCATCATCGACATCAAGATCCTTAGCATCCACCCCTTCCCATCGGATCTGCTTCCAGAAAATATCAACCTCTTCAGGCACTAACGGATAACCCGTCTCTACGTAGACCTTAATTGTGTGTGGGCAAGGCAGCCCCAGTGTGGACCTCCACCAAAAATCAGCACATTTGTTCCCAATTTTCCCCTCCTTTGCTAACACAGCTTGGGCATACAACATCCTCAGGCATTTTTCAGAGCACTTTTCAAGGATGCGCTTGAAGAACACCTTAACCCACTCAGGGCCTTTCACTATCTCCATGGGAAAGGCAGTGCAGTTCTTGGTCATCTCATATCGGATCTTTCGATGCTGATCAACAAACATGTTATCGATGTGCTGCACAAGTGTGTCGAACCCTCCAACGGATGTCTCAATCATGTCCTTAAGCATAGAGTGCTGACCCTCAACCCTGAAAATAATATATTCGTATACAATTAACTAAATAAATTTTATAACCCAATTTGATTGCAAATGTTTGTATGAAAGTTACCTGTTTGATGTTCTTGTGGTAAAATGGAGAACATCATCACACCATGCCGCAACCAGCTTCTTCTTATGCTCATTAAACCAAGTTTGCTCCACATATCGCACCAAGCCTTCACTCCATATCCCCTTAAAGTGAGCAAGCCGCTCTCTGTACTCCTCCTTTGTGTGAGACCTCATCACCCGACGAACACTTCCCGAGAATTTCTTCCCGTCAATCTTCATCGTCTTAGCATATGCCTTCACATTACGGTCTACATGGACCTGACACAAGTGATGACGAACCTTCGGAAACACCAGTTTGGCAGCCTTGATCAGTCCTAGCTCTCGATCAGACATGATGCATACGGGATTTTTCTCCCCGTACAACCACTTCAATCGTCTCAGCGCCCATGCATAGTGGTTTGTCGTCTCCCTTTCCATGAACACAAGAGCAATGCAATATGTGTAGTTGGTGCAAGTAAACCCAACAATCTGGAACAGAGGCATACCGTACCTATAAATGCAACAACAACAAAAATTAAAACCCGCAGAAAATACCATTATCTACACATAATACAAAAAAGACTAAGGTTTACCTGTTGGTTTTATAGGTCGAATCCATAATGACGACATTAGGAAACATGCACAACAAATGTCGAGCGTCTGGATGAGAAATAAACAAGCACGCCAAAACCTCCTTCCCATCTTCCCTCGTCTTAGTAGCAGTGTCCAACAAATAGCCTTTCTCATTCAAAAATCTCAATGACCATTGTGTCACATTCAGATTGCCCAGGGATTTCAACCTCTCCTTAGCCCTAACAGTGTACACCTGATTCCTCGAACTCGTTGCACTCGAATATTCATTCCTAAGCTGTGTAGAAATAACCTTGGGTCTTGCACCCGCCGCAGTATCAATCATCACTTTCCTACGCTGCTCCTTCGTAAGTCGGGTAGCAAATGCATGGCCGGTCAAGGTGGTCGAAAGCATATGGTTATGGGATCCACTAACAACCGATAAGGTCCACCCAGGATCTCTAATAACATTTCTTTCCCTAAAAGTACCATGCAGCAAAAAGAGACAACCCTTCTTTTTTGACCTAGTTTTATTCACTCGTATCGGGCTGACCTTTATACCATCGACTACCACCTTCTTCTTGCCGGACCTAGGTAACCCGGATCTCTCACAGTGAAGTATAATCTTTTTAGGATTTGATGATTTAGTAGTGATCACCATAAAAAGACTAAAACCTACCATTTGCATCCAATCTCGCAATCCTTCCTTACTAGGAAATATCTCAGTAGTAGTAAAATGGGATGAGAAGTCGATAGCTATAAATCCATCATCACTAGAATCACCCTATTTATATACAAAAATTACCACATTAGAGACTAATTAATAATTAAATTTCTAAAAACTAATATCAACAAATTAAATATTATTTCAAAACAGTTTAACATTTCAAAGACTAAGTACATTTAAGATCTAATTATTTTATACAGTAAAAATTACAATATTACATACCTTGAAGTACTCGGGAGAAATTGGCGCCTGCAAATCACCCTCATCATCTACAGATGTGTTAGCGCTCGAAGAGGACTCCGACAATCCCCTCCAACCAGAACCGCTTGACGACGACATTTATTATGAAAATGAGTTTCTAGATTTGGATACAATACAATACATCCCTAATTTATATAGCCGGCTACACCTGTACTGGGCGGCCCTACGTGCAGCCCACATCGACCGTTGGGAGTGAAACGTATACTCACTGGGCGGCACCACGTGTCGTCCATGAACCCTAGGCGGCACCACGTGCCGTCCATGAACCCTGGGCGGCAGGAAGTGCCGCCTATGAACCCTGTCCCCCCAAAAAACCCGGTTTACTGACCCAGTTTCGTGGGCGGCACGAAATGCCGCCCACAACCCCGGTTTCAATGAACCGGTTTTTAAAAACACATTTTTATTTATTTCAAAAAAAAATCCCTAAACTGAACCATCATGGGCGGCTCGTAGAGCCGCCCATGAAACTCGGGTTTTCTCGGCGGCATGTCGAGCCGCCCATGAGGAAGTACGCGGCTAAAAAAAAACGACTGCGCGGTTTTGCGCCAAAAAAATACCATAAAAGTGTTACCGGAAAACGCAGATGAGACTTATCAGTGCATAATGGATGAGCGGCTTAAAAGATCATTTAACCTAAACATTGAAGAATTTATTTGTTAATTAGCTAATATAAAAAATCAGTTTGACACCGTTTATAGTCCCTAACTTGTGCACCACCGCGCACCACGACCGAACCCACCCTCGCGCCCAGATCTGCTACCACCGAACCTCGCCCAGATCTCGCCTCCCAGCACCGAACCCACTACTGAACCCGCCCCCACTCGCACAGCCTCCAGCCGGCTCGACCTGCCCCCGAAGACCTACAGCCCACCGCGTCCCCGTTCGGATCCAGCGCCAGCACCTCCACCGGACCACTAACACCGAGCCACACCACCGCCGCTCAGCCACTCGCTCCCAGAACCACGCCGCACCAGCGAGCCCAGACCGGGGCGCTATTCTCTGTATCGCAGAAGCCACCGAGACCGGCCATCTCAGACACACTGCTTAATCGGTCTCTCCGGCGCGAAACCGGGTCTAAGCCGATTTCTAACTCTTTGAAGAAGGCAAACTGGTTGAACTCCGGCGAAATCGGCGACCGACTAGTTAATGAACCTTCACATGGAGCAGATTCATGGCGGAACTCGTGACTCTTTTGAGTGATTGAGTATGTCCTTCAAGTTCTCTTTCCTCTGATTTTCTATTTTGATTTGGCTTCATATTTGCTGCTTTGTTAGGTATCTGTTGATTGGGGGCTTTTGGACTTTTACACTGCAATTCCTGCTGTTCTTTGCTCTTTCCCAATTTGTTTCTTCAGTATTTTCGTTTGGATGTTTAAAATCAGTGGCTGGTTTCAAACTGAAACACTTTATATAGTGTTGCTCGGTGTTTCCATTGGAATAATTGAAGAGTTAAGTTGCTTAATTTTCTGTATGTTTCCAGTCATTGAAGTCAGGATAAAGCTTGTTAATTACCTTCTTTTTTGAGATTTTGAGCGATTTGCTTTCAGATTAACAAGGAAGGTGATCTGTCCTTCATGCATGAGCGCAAGTTATTCACCATAATTGAATTGCTCTTCATTGATAGACACTTGTGCTTTCTGAATTTGTGCTGAAGTAGTGATTTTTTATTCATTAGTCTCATCTTGCATAATTCCATTAGTTGGATTTAAAATTAAGCAAATCACTGATGCTTTCTCTTTGGATTTTTGAAGCATAGACACTACTCTTTTGTTAAGAATTCGCTATGATATATATTTGTGTTTTCATCCTGCAAAATGGAAGCTCTGTTGGGCCAAATGCTGTGACATTTCTAATTTATGCATTCCATTTGCTCCCACCAATCAAGCTACCTGTGCTTTTTATATGAAATATTTGTTGCAAAGGAACCATCCATGTGTAATGAAATGAAAACACCATAATTCATAGGAAAAGGAACATGAAGAATCTGCTATGGACTAGTGAACAACCATTTGAAACATTTTCCCGTGAGATATCAGAATTCGCTATTGATTAGGGGAAAAGTTAATATATGCTGCTAAATCAGAATATAAAAAAGAAATTTGTATGGCACTTCAAAGGTGAAGAAATTCCAATGCATGCTTTTCATCTGGGCCTATTTTTCAACCTATTGTCATCGACATGTCATGCATTTTACCCATATACTTGATTCAGTAGAGTACGTAATTGAATGAGTTAATACACATGACAGTATTGCCCTGCCAAGAGGACTGTTAAAGCAGTATGGTGAATTTGTGTACGCAACGGGAGAAGAAGGCAAAGAAATAAGACCGTAAGATTGGTGTAGTATGACTGCAATTGATGTGTAGTATGAAACTGAAAATGCAGGCGCTCAGCTTTTGAGAGATACTGTGGCTTTACACAAGCAAAGGTACACCCTAAAACAATATTTTCTCCATACTCTTGACTCTTTCTTGGCTTTGCCCATACCGTATAATTGGATGCTCCATTCTCTACAATTATGCTAACGGTGTTGCTTCTTAGAACCAAATCCCTTTTGATCCTTTATTACTGCTTCTAATCTCCACCTATTTTCATAATCTCACACGCAGAAACTAGAAACAGGAGGAGAGATGTTCTCGACTACAAACACACATACTCTCTACCCAAATTGTGCCGAGGCCATATCCTTCCATTCTCTATCGATTTTGCTATGTAAACGCCGTCTTACTACTGGTGTTAGGGTTTCCCAGATTGGAACCACTGATGCACCCATGACTAAACCCCGATTCCCAGGACACAGAGACTCTGGAGATCAGGAAATTAAGACAGCCAGATTGAAAACTGCCCATGAGAAGAATACAAGCTCTGATGTCTTGTGCTTGATGGGCTCCCTAGGGTTTACTGTGACCCCTGATGTCTATGCTTGTTTGATTGAGGAATGCACTCATAAAGGAGACGCATACCGGGCGTCTGAGCTGTGGACACACATGAAACGGAACAAACCCATGATGAGGTATTTGTCGAAGCCAAAGAGGTTGTTTTTCCTTGACCGGATATTAATCATGTTTATGAGTTGCGGCAGCGTGGATGCTGCACAACAACTGTTTGATAAAATGTCAACGAGAGACACTGCTGCTTGGTGTCTTATGATTGCCGGTCTAGTCGACAATTCCTTGCATTGTGAAGCTCTGGATTTGTTTTCCCAAATGATGCTCCACCCTATGAATCTTCAAAATGATGCTCTGCTACAAATATTATTCGCTTGTGTCCTTAAGGCCTGTATTTTCGACATGGACATGGATCTAGGAAAAACACTACATGGCTGGGCAATCAAGCTGGGTTACACCAGGAACTTACATGTGTGCACCGCCTTCCTAGATTTCTATGGGAAATTCAGGTGCCCGGAGGAAACCAATCTCATATTCAACAACCAAATCCAAGAAGACAATCCTCATGCCGGCGATACCGTCTTCTGGACGGGTGCACTCGTCACTAATTGCCATGAAAACCGCTTCCAAGAAACCATGTACATGTTCAGGGACATGGGGAGAGCTGGAGTCAGGAAGAACGAGTTCACGCTTTCAAGCGTCCTAAAGGCGTGCGGAAGACTAAAGGACGGTGGGTGCTGTGGGCAACAAGCGCACGCTGATGCAATAAAACACGGCCTGGTTGAGTCTCATGCGTTTGTGCAGTGCAGTTTAGTGGACATGTACTCCAGGTGCGGGATGCTAATGGAAGCCAGGAAAGCGTTTGATGATATAAACTGTGAAACAAGGAATCGAAGTACTCCGTGTTGGAATGCAATGATCAATGGCTACTTAGAGAACGGGGCGTATGTTGAAGCCATCAAGACACTGTATCAGATGAAAGCTGCTGGAGTGGAGCCCCAAGACTCGTTGCTTGGGCGAGTCAGACTCGTTTGTGGTACAAACAGATACAAGCTGCCTATAGATTATATGTAAAGAAGAAGTTACATGTATAGTTGCTGTTAGATTACATGTAACTAGCCTTGTGTTACTCATCTATGTTCTGTTTTTTGCTATGAACAAGTGACCAGGTGCTGATGTCATGTAAATATTTCGGTGTTCAGATGTCACAAACTGCATTAAATCTTCATCAACTAGTCTTCCCAAATCTACAATGTTTCACTCACCTTGTCAAAAAGTGAATCTTTTGAAACGTGATGCTAACTTATGATTGCAGGGAAATACAAGAACCAACATTATGATTTTTTGCTCGCATCATGACGACGACTTGTTGCTCCGTTGCTCATTACAGCTGGCGCAATTTGGCAAAAAACCTGCGAAAGCGCACGCCGCACAGAAAGAAAACGTGAAGTAAACCCCCCCCCCCCCCCCCCCCCCCCCCCATAAAATCATATAGCATTTCCCTACAAAATCAATTATGAATTAGTTGGCTTCCCTCTGAATTACGTTGATTTTACTCAATTCTATCACGAAATATGTCCCAAACTGTTCTGATTTTTTTAATCATAATTTACAATTTTCAAATTAGTCACTTTTATTATTTTTGTTTTAAAAATTGAGAATGTATAAGGCTGGATTGAAATTGAGTTATAGTACATAAACGCCCTTTTGTTTTGGATTTGTACATTTTACTTGGTATAAATTATACGCTTTTTTAACACCTCAATATGAAAATATATTGAGAGATTATATTATTTTAGAGATTTAATATTTATTATGGTAAAAGAGTTTTAACATTTTAACACTTTTTTAAATGACATTATAAGTGGGCTTAGGCCCAGATCATGCGACTGCACTGGTCATAACACGCGGCCCACATTCAATAAAAGTCGTAAAGGCCCGAAGGCCATGTCTTTTTCTTCTGCAGTCATCATCATTTTCGCCTGGTATCCTCGAGGTTTTACATAATTCGTGAAATACCCAGATGTTTGAACATTTTCGCGTGATACCCCTAAGGTTTTGAAATATTTTGCCAAATGCCCTTGACGTTAGAAGATGTTAAATTTTTGCCAATTTCAGCCGTTAACACCAACATTTCGTGGAGTCTGCGCCATAGCTTCCCATCTTCTTCTTCTCCTTTCTTGTCATCCATGGAGGCATATCTCTATTAATCCCTTTCTCCATAGTCCACACCACATCAAATTGCCAACACCTGATCTCCACCTTCTTGTCGTCCGTGGTTATCTTTTCTCTAGTTGTCGGAGCCACAAGAAGGTATATAGTATCCACCGTCTTATGTCGCTCCAAATTCATTGAATCTAACAAGAATTGTTAATTTGCATTTCAATAATCATGATTCGTGAGCCAATTTTAACAAAACAAGTTCTATACGACCCAATTTGATAATTAGGGTTGTCACCTGATTCGGAAATTAGGACAGACATAGTGGGGAAAGTGTGGTGGTGGGGAGGATGCCCGGTGTGAAGAGGCTGTGATGGTCGGAGTAGGAGTGATGCGAGGAGACAGTGGTGATTCGTAGAAAGCGGTTAATGTTGTAGTTTGAGAGTAGAAAAGGTGTGAGGGCGAGAGAGAAAACGAGTGGGGGTAACAGACTGTGGTTGTGACGTTGGCCTAGTGGTGCAGAAGCCACCCTCTGCCCCGCCGTCCAAGGCCTCTCCCACCGTGCCACCACCGACCAAGGCTTCTTTAACCCCACTGCCTCTTCTTCCTCCGTCTCCCTCTCCCCCAATTTCCACCGCCAATTCAACCTCTCCCTTCTCCTCCCCAAATCCTCCTCCCTCGATCCAATCGAATCTCCCTCCGCCGGAATTGAAACAAAAGTCACCGCCACCACCCTCCTCTTCGCCACCAGAGTCCGACCTAGTTGGTGGTCGTTTGTGCTTGAGGAACGATTTGAGGAGGGAGAAGAAGCTCCCTGGAGGTCTATGAGATACTCGACGGGACCGCCACGCCGCCCCCTCCTCCCTCTCCGCGGCACCATCACCTCCTCCGGCGACCTCGTCCCGCTCTCCTACATCGCCGACCTCTTCTTTGAGCTCCAGATTCCGGCTTCAGGAGAATCGATTCCGGCATCAATTATGGCTTCTTTGAGCTCCAGATCCAGAAATAGGAGAATGGGGAACCAATTTTTCTTTTTTTCTTTTTTCCTTTTTTTTTTTGTAAGTTAACGGGTGAGGCAAAAATTTAACAGCTTCTAACGTCAAGGGCATTTGGCAAAATATTTCAAAACCTCAGGGATACCACGCAAAAATGTTCAAAACTATGGATATTTCGCGAATTATGCAAAACCTCGAGGGTACCAGGCGAAATTTCCGTTTTTTTTTTTTAGAAATCAGTCATCATCATTTGAAGTCATCGATACTAATGAATATTTTTACCTTGCTTTTTTGGAACTTTTCTCTTCTTGTTTTTCTCTATTAAAAAGTTAACTATATCATACTATCTCACACATTTACAATCTATATATATTTAAAAGTTAGCATTCTAGGTCATTGAATGCTAACTTTTAAAGATGAATTAGTTTTTATTTTCATTTCATGTCTTATTTATTTAGCACAAAATTTAAACAATTTCTCAAATCCAAAAAGTACTAAAGTGACAATTTTATATATTAACAATTATATTTAATCTATAGTCGTCTATATAATATACAAAGTTTTTGATTCACAATTATATACAATTACTACATATTAATCAATTAAAAAGTCCTCATTTTCATATCGTTGTATAACTCTTATATTTTCACGTTAAATTTTCAACATAGTTCAATTTATATTTCTATTAAGCATGAAAAACAACCATCTATATATATTTAAAAGTTAGCATTCTAGGTCATTGAATGCTAACTTTTAAAGACAAAATCAATAGCTTAAATAGGCCTAAAGGTATAGTTTGCATGTAGGGTTAGTTTATCACCCTTAGTATATAATATGTACATAATATGTTAGATTTTCCGATCGGTTTTTACTATAGGGTTTATAAAATAATATAAAATACATAAGTATAATTATAGGCTACTTTGTAATCTAAGTAATTAATTTTTCTTTGTTTATTTTAATATACCATAGCATAATTATGTGTATATATAAAAATGAGCACTATTTGTAAGTAATTATTCCCTCCCCACACACTCTTTTTTCAGTTAAATCTTGCCTCTACGTATGGACTACTGATAGGCGTTGTCGTCGTGACACCTAAACAAATAAAATCCTAACAAACCTAAACAAGTAGTAGAGGCAAACAAGGGTCGAATCCACAAGGAGGAAGTAATCAATCTATGTGTTCATAAGCATGCAAAGTAACAAGGGGGGTTTTAGTTATCAAGCAAAACAAAGCAAACAAGTGTGGTTGATGAGAAAATATGAATGGGGAAAGTAGTTCTACTAGAACGAGATCCACAATACAGAGATAAGTCGATCATTGAAATCTTATAAATCCAAGTTCTTTAACTATTCTTATGGTTGTTCCCACCCTGATCTTAAGTACTACCGATTCTCACAGTTGTCGATAGACTTATTACTATGCCAATGATAAAGTACCACTGATTCTCACAGTTGTCAGCGTACTTTAGCACCAACACAACAATAGCAATGCACACAAGGATATATGATACATGTAAGTAGAAAGACATACAAGTACTCACTCCCCTACTTAACATGCAATGATTCTCACTCACAATTGTACGCTCGGAACCCCTATACGCACAATTGTGTTTGCCACTAGATATGCACTCGGAACCCCTATATGCAATCCTAGCAATTGATAAAAAGTATTCAACCTAGCTGGCCAGACTATGAAGAATAACGATAAATCAATAATCAATATAACCAAGAGAATCAAACCAACACACATAAGAATAAGAACAAGGAATATAAATCTCACAACATAATCAACTGTATTGCTTCAAACTTCTAGTAGAACAAGGTGTTTAGTTCTCCATGGGTTGGAAACCCTGGAGGTGGAAAAGAAACGAACTTCAAAACTAAATCTAGATTAATTGTGGCTGGAGGCTGTGGGAATTAGGTTAAATAGAGTTAACCTAAAGCCCAAGATCACAAACCCCAATTACAAGGAAATAAAATAATATCTCGAAAAATAATAAAAAGAAAAGAAACAAAATACGGAAGCTGCTTCTTGACTCCAAATCTTCGTGCAAGCATCTCGGCTTCTCTATTTGCAGCTTCGGCCCATCACACGCAGCGGCCCAATATCAGCCTTCCAATTCCAGCAATCACCACGCGGCCTTCCAGCTTAATTAATTAATTCGCCCATATGGCCGCGGGGCGCCAACTCCCACCGCGGGGCGGTGCTTTCCACCGCGGGGCGGCATCCTTCTCTGAGACCCACCGCCGGGTCGCGGTGGCTCTGACGCGGGGTGCCATTCTTCTCTCTTCATTGTGGTTTCTTTATGGATTTTCAACGTCTTCTCAAGTGGCCAACTCCTCTTTCTCTGGATGTCTTCAATTAGCCCCTCCAGACCACCAAAACCACACTTCTCCACTCTAACTCCATAATCTCCAATTGTGCTCTAAATCCAACCAAATGGCGCCTCAAACCTGGTAATAACCCTTAGATATGTGCTACAAAATAGCACTTATCAACTACTCTTTAGGTTATGACTCATTTTTTAACCTAAATCTCAATTAGTGATAGTTACTACATACTGTATACGTTATATTTTGCTCTCATTTACTCCTATTTTAATATTATCCAATTACTACATGTAACTCCCGTATTTAGTACACAGTGAATGGTTGAAAATAAATTATAGTCAAGATGTCTAAACGGTTATATGTCAAAATGGCTTCACTTTCCAAGTAACATTTTGCATCTATAAAAGGGCAAAAGCGGTGGTATTCCGTTCATTTGCTCTGGGCATCCATCATCTCATTCTTCTACATGGAAATTACCTTTAGAAAGCCATATAGTGAAGCTTGGGAGATAGTGGGCAACACCTTAAAAAGACATGGTCATTGAAGTAAGCATAATTATTAAGTTAAAGATGTGAACGAGGATTCCCGATTGTCGATAATGCAAGTATATATCCACCTCACGGTAAACTATCTTTGATTATATGTATTTGGATCTCTTTTGTAGTCTATAATACTTACATATATCGATTTAAATTTATTAATATAATTGTCTTTTGATCGAGATAGGTTAATTTTATGTGAAGATGTCAGAGAATTGGATAATCTAATATCACTATTGAGGCATCGATTGTTTACATCATGCACCGATAGCTTTCACTAGAAGGAGGACAAAGACAATCGATTTAGGATGACTGATTGTTAGTAACGAATAAAGCAAACTATTTTATGGACGATGTAAACCCTTCTACTATTGGTAGCATAAATTCAATTAGGTTTGTATTTTTAGTTCCTTTTTTGTACTAAATCGTTTTAGATAGGTGTGTTGTTATTTTGGTTAAAGATGATTTTTATTGTTCTATTTTATACATATTCATTTTACACTCATCATGTATATATACTAAAGTTGGCCTCATTTGTGTTGGTCTAGAGGAATTAATCAATAATGGAAGCCGAAATAATAGACATGTACTCACTCTCACATATGAAATGTACAAGGAAGAAGTTATGAATTATAATTTCGCTAAGAAGAGTAAGCATGTACCGATAAAATAACTAATGTACTTTTATATAAAATGTAATAAGGTTTAAGAATATGCAGATTCACCAATTATTTATATTACTCCGTATTTAATAAGAATAGGAAGTAATGACTAATATTTATTAATTAAAATGATATATATCATAGCATTTTAATCACCAATTATTTAGATTAAACTTCTGACCAAAATAAATAAATAAAATTGTACTTCGCACACTCATAACATTTTATACCTAAAATACTTAGATATTACATTTCTTTTGTCAAGACTTAGATATTACATTTAAATCCATATCAAACAATATATCGTCTAAGATAAAACATGAAACAATAATTCATATATTAGAAACTCAAATTTTAACCGTGACACTATATATACACAAAAGGCCCGTGCGAAGCATGGGCTTCGATTTCTAGTAGTATTACAAAGTTATCCTTAAGAAGCGCTATAACCATTTAAAAGTTAATGTGATCTATAAACGATTAGCTATCATAGTAAAAATGATGATATGTGTCAAATTTTTCCAACTTAGGGTTTGTTAGGGGAAGGAGTTTAATAAAAAGTTTTTTATTTATAAGTAGTGATAAATAGGATTGTTTAAAAAAGTATGTTTGGTCAAAAAATATTTTTTATGGAAATGTGTGTAGTTTATTAGAAAAGTGTGAGTCGTGGAAAATAAAATAAAATAATTTATTATACGTTTATCGAAATGTATAAAAATATATTTTTGAAGAAGAAAAATGTTTATGAATAATAAATAGACATAGCCAAACAAATCCTTAATAAATAAGGATAATATTTAAGAAGTGTGTGATTATGAATGTGAATTTTTTATTATTATAGCCTAATTCTTTTTATGTAAAAAAGAACGACACTATTTAAGAGGATACATAATTACTATTGAACTAGCTAATTTAGGAGATGGACACTTTGGACAATCAATGTCGACACGACCCTCCGTCGACCTGTCGCGACCTTCCGCCACCTGCTGCGACCCTCCGACGTCCCGCTGTCGCCGTCGATCCGCTCCCCTGCGCCACCAGCCGCAAAGACTAAGCCGTTAAATTCGATGACTATCCCCGAGCGAGAAGCTCCGACTAGGCGACCCTCGAGCGAGAAGCTCCGACCACCACTCTTTTTTGCGAGCTACCCTTTGGTCACGACTTACATCAGATGTATTCTTCAAATGATGAAACTTTCCTAGGCGGTGAATCGAGTTGTTGTTGAACTAGCTAATTTAGGAGATGTGTGATTATGAATGTGATTTTTTATTATTATAGCCTAATGCTTTTTATGTAAAAAAGAACGACACTGTTTAAGAGGATAAATAATTACTAATCCGTTATTGAACTAACTAATTTAGGAGATGGACACTTTGGACAATTAATGTATTGTAATTTGAATGGCTTGAAGACGGGACAACATAAGTGAATGTCCATCGTGAAAAGGGCACAAATAGATTACCATTCTCTTTCTTTTTCTCATTCACCAACCATTAATACAATTACGTAAAAAGGAGCTTTCCCTCTGGGTTAGGGAAGCTCCCTCTCCCTCCTTCGGGAGGGTTTTCTAGCCTCAGTGCTAGTGGAGCCATCGGTGGGTTTTGCTGCCTTATCCGCCGCCGCCTCCTCTTTTTGTCGCTTTCTCGTCCTCTCCTCGGCATCCCCTGTTTCCTTTGCTGATCTGACCTATCGGCTTCTGCTCCCGGAGGTCTGCGCGGTTGTTTGTCTCAGTGTCGGCGACTTTCCTTTTGGAGGTTTCTCCTTGACGCCGTTGTCCGCACGTGGTCCTCCGCGCCGTTTGCTGCTGTCCATGTCCATGGTCTTCGTCTCTTCTGCTGATTCGGATAGTGGTTCCTCCTCAGCTGCAATCGGTCAAATTGAAGCAGGTTAGGCTCGGTTTTTTGGTGTTTTCCTCGTCCCCGACTGCGATTTGGGCCTTAATCTCCTTTTCCATGTCAATTGATTCGGAAGTCGGTCGATCTTTGTGCTTCTGCTTCTGTTTTTTCTGTCTTTGCGTTTTGATGAAACTTTGTTGGGGCCCTTTTAGTTTTGGCTATGGTGGTTGTGGATTTTTCTTGTTTGTTTCCTGATGTCCACCTTGTACATACATGGTTGTCGTTTGCGGGCTCTGCTCGACTGGGGTCTCTTCAACTTCCTGATGGATCTACTATTATTTTTGGGAGTAAATCTTTAAAACCAACTACTACTGTGGATCCATTGGATTTAGAGGCTCTGGTCTGGGGCCTGTTCTTGGCCAGACTTGTGCCTAGTCAGAACTTTTGCCTCCCTATCGAGGTCCTCGTTTGGTTGCCTGACATTTTGGATCCTCTACTTGGAACTGCAGTCAATTTTTCGTACACTTATAGTCCATTGTTGGTGGTCCATCTCTGTTCCAGATGTAGCTTGTTTGGACATGCTTGTAAATCGGGTTTTGTAGGGTGCTCTGGCTTTGCTAGTCAGCGCAGTGTTCATGTTTTTGCTTTCAGTTGGGTCTGTTTTGTACAGTTTGCTGACGTCTGTTTGGGGAATGTTGGCTTTGCTGGCCCGGCCTGTCCTCTAATTAAGTGTAATGGATCCCCTATAATCCTTGGGAGTAATCTTTTAAAACCAAGAGTTTCTAGGAATCTGTTGGCTACAGAGGCTTTAGCTTGGGGTCTGCATTTTGCCAGGAATTTAGGAATTCCAGCTCTGGAACCACGGTCTGATTGGTTATGTGTTGTTACCAGCGTTCTATCAGTCTCCTCTTGTAGGTTTTCGACTGCTTATGCTAATTCACTGATCATCCAGACTTCTTTTGTGTCTTCCAGTGGTGAAGTTTTGCGCGACCCTAGATTTCGGTTTCCCTTTGATCTTTTTGTTTTTTCTGCTCGTTCGTCTTTTATCCTTGCCTCTTTGGGCGATGGTATACTTTATGTTATCTCTCAGCGGCCAACTTTGTTGGCTCATCCTTTATACTCTGTAATCTTTTTTTCTGTTTTAATGCATTAGTTGTCTTTCCTTCAAAAAAAAATACAATTACGTTGAGTGATGAACTATCCCAAATTCCCAGTACTAATAGAATAAAGGAAATTGTGCAAGCAATTATGCAAGTTTCATCGCATAATTTATCACTAATAATTCATGATTATCCCAAATAATTTGTTGTGTACTTCCAGGATTGGACTCATTCAATTAAGGCTCAGTTCGACCTATTTAGCTGAAATTGAATGAGTAGTTGAAATTAAATTTAGAGTTGAATGATTACTTAATTATAGTTGAATTTATTCACTTAACTATTTAAAAAATATATTAATTGGTATTCGGTATTACAAGCTAAGGGAAAAGTTTAAGTGAGAAAGATTATTAGAGTGAGAAATGAGAATAAAAAACGGCACAACCGTTTTTTGAAAAAAAAAATCAAAAGGACCCTCGCGTGCACAGGATATGGAATGTGCATAGATTTTGGGTTGTGTGTGCATCTAAATTCTACTTTGTGCATCGTTTTTCAGGGTTAAAATGTACATGAGTTTTGAACTGTATGTGCATTCCTTTAGAAGTGCATGTCTTTCTACTTCTATGTGCATGTATTTTGTACTAGGTGTGCTTGCGTTTTCACTTACATATTTTCTAGAAATAAAAATGTATGTGGCTTTGTGTAAGTAAAAATACATGCATATACAGGCAAAAACTTATGTACTTATTGGAATGTGCACAAGTTTGTGCCTTTATGTGCATAGAATTTGATTGTATGTGTGGCTTTGTGTAAGTGGAAACTCATGCACATACATGCAAAAACTGATGTACTTTACAGAATGTGCACAAGTTTGTGCTTGTCTGTGCATAGATTTTGACTGTATGTGTGGCTTTGTGTAAGTGAAAACTCATGCATATACAGGCAAAAATTGATGCACTTTACAGAATGTGCACGAGTTTGTGCTTGTATGATGTGTATGAATATTTGCTTGTCTTTGTTTATTGAAAACTCATGCACATACATGCAAAACTTATGCACTTCTTGAAGTGTGCACAAGTTTGTGTTTCATTTGACTTTACGTGGATGAGTTAAAAAATGCACAGATTTTGCCTGTATGTGCATGAAATTAAGTCTCTATGTGCATGATTTTTGCATTGTATGTGCTAGCGAATTAAAA
Organism: Rheum nobile; assembly: GCA_027886185.1. Taxonomy (NCBI): domain Eukaryota; kingdom Viridiplantae; phylum Streptophyta; class Magnoliopsida; order Caryophyllales; family Polygonaceae; genus Rheum; species Rheum nobile. The sequence continues at coordinate 5,580,680 of WOAB01000001.1, forward strand.
AAAAACGCATGTGCATACACCCGCCCGTATTTCCCCCCAAAAATACGCGTTTTTTTCAAATAAAATCCAGTTGTGCCGAATTATTGCGTTTTTTTGGCTTTTTAATCTGGACCTTTAGTTTCATTGGATTAAATGGCTCATATTCATTCTTATTTCTCACCTAAGCCCCCTTTCTCACTGGATCTGCATCCACAAGCTAAAAAATTAATAAGAAAAAAATTCAGCTTATTAATGATCAAATATTGGAGGGTTATATTAAAAAAAAAAATTAACTATAATAATTTAACTACAAATTTTTTAAACTAGATTGATAAAACTCTGTAAATCTAAACAAATTGTGTCGACGGATCCTACACTTATTTAACCCTCACTGATAAATTCGAGTCAACATTTAGATTGCGCAGGTCAAAATTAACGACAGAACACACGGTGTGCACGAGAAAAGCTCATGTTTTTGACGCATTCATATGCTTTAATTTTACAGGTTATACAAAGTTGTTTTAATTGTCGTATGGGAGCAAACAAGATAATTACAAATTCTTCATTACTCCCAGTTATCAGTGGGATATCCAAAAACTAGAAGCTATTCTCCCACACTATGTTATCGCCAAAATTATGAGAACCCCAATAACTCCAGTTGAAGACCGACTAATTTGGAAACTCTCGACTGATGGCAACTTCACTGTTAAAGCAGCAAGAACTATAACAGAACCACACCCTACAACTACCAGCGATTCCTATTCTTGGATTTGGAAATTAAAAATTCCTCCAAAGATCCAACATTTTCTTTGGAAAGCAGTCTCTGATTGTCTTCCTACTACAAAAAGATTAAAACGACACTTTTCTAAAGTTCCTTCACAATGCAGTTTATGTAATTTGAATGATGAATATATCAACCATTTTTTCTTCGAATGCCCATATACCCAACAAATGATCTCTAATCTCCAAAATCGTCTACACAAAACATTTTCCATCCAATCAACTTCAGACTTTCTGACGGATATTAACTACTTCATACAATCAAATGCGTCTCCATAACCCATGCTTTTCCTATGATGGGCTATTTGGAACCATCGTAACTCAATCATTTTTGGTAGACACAATAGTAACCACAATCGTTTACCTTCTGACCAAGCTTATTTTCAATTCCATTCATGGTATACTTCGACCCTAAGCTCCACATCAACTTAAAAACCTTCCATTCAACGCAATAGAACTCGTACAAAAAAAAAGAATTTGGACAAAACCTCCTCCTGGCTGGACAAAGTTAAACTTTGATGGGTCCAAAAAACATAACCGCTCCTCGCACATTGGTTACATAATACGCAACTCTAATGGAAAGATTATGTTCATTTTCCGTGACCTCATTCCGAATACTACCGTCTTACAAACAAAGGCTTATGTAGCTTTGTTTGGAATTCGCAAAGCTCTTACTTTGAATATTAAAAATTTGGTGATAGGCGATAATCTAACTCTTATAAACTCAATTCGTGGAACTTGAAAGATTCCGTGGAAAATCCACTCAATTATTATTGACATTTCTTCTCTATTTTCTTTTTTTGATTGTATACAAGTACACCATTGTTTTAGGGAAGCGAACCATGCAGCTGATTTTCTAGCTACACATGAGATTAATTCTACTGACATTGTCCGATTACAACAGATCTTATCCTCTACTATTCTTTCGGAGCGAACACTTTATACTTTTCGTTATGAGTTCTACTATTTGAACTCAATATATGATAATCTCTGTAATAATTTTATAAAGATAATTCATTGCGATAATTCAGGATTGTCATTAGGTATTGAATGGACCCTATTATATCTTACATACAAAAAAAAAGGATAATTACAAATTGGAAAGATGAAACTCAAAGTAACATGAACTACGTCAAATCGTACTTTTCATTAAAAAAAAACGTACTTTAGCTTGATTTTTTTTTGAGATCCACCAAAATTAATTATATTGTTATTATATTTTGTCTTGTCTTTCGACTCGTCCAATTAAACCAATCAATATCGTATTATTATCCAAAAACTACAAGTTATCCTAATTTTAATGATTATCTTCTAGTAGTATAACTTATGATTCATATGTTTCTTTTGATATACTCCATCTCTTTCTCTATGCGATATAAAAGGTTTATTTATTACTTCATTTTTTATGAATATTTATTACTTCATTAACTAGTGATAATCTTCTCATTCTATTCAAGCCATCATATTATTTTTATGCCTAAGTTGTTAAGGGTTTATTTTTATTTTATTATTATTATTATTTATTATTATACTAAATAATCAGCAAAATATAAATTAACAAAAAGACCTTAATAAGATTTGCATCAACAAATACAAAATATAAAACTGAAAACTCACAAGATTATCAAACGAACCCATAGCTTTTCACTCAATATATCCAATATTAATTTATGAAAATGAATTTACTTAACTCAAAAGTCTACTTTTTGGATATATTTATAGCAATGTAAATGAGTCATTTTAAAACTACTTTTTGGTAGAATAAAAAATGACATCAATATACAAAGTAATTTAAAATTGTTAATAGGTTAATACACGTTATAAGTAACTTTATATATTATATGGATTGATTTGTACATATCCATAACACTTTGTTTTTTTTTTGGTATATTGTCACACAATATCTTACAGAATTGCTAACAAGTAATAAGTTATAAGTAATAGTTGTTCTTCTTATTTTCTTTTTATCAAAAACAAAATTTGGATAATTTTAATTTGTTGCATTTTATAATATTCCAAACAATACAGTATAGATTTGGAGAAATAATGATTATAAGTATTTTAAAATAAAAATAATAATGATAACATATTATATCATTTATTTAATTGAAATTATATATATTATGTATATAATTCAGCAAAATCTATCTATTTATGTATATATATTAAACCTATCACTTTTTAAGTCATCATAGCATTTCTAGTCCCATGTTGTTTAGGTGTTTTTTTCCCATTTTTTATTTTTTATTATTATATTAATAATCAGAAATTTTAAAATTAACAAAGAGATCTTAACAAGATTTGCACCAAAATATGCGCATAATAACAATTGTAAATTCTTCGGAACATGAATACAATTTTTTTTCATTTTGAGAAAAAGATATAATACGATTCATTTCATTTCTCTATCATTATTAATTATTTAACGCTTTAATATTTTTAAGCACTAATTACCATATGTATAAGTAAATTACCTTTTGATAATGAGTTTGTAAAATTCATTTAACTTATACATAAATAATTCAATAAATTTTAAAAGTTGTTCAATTCGATTAAATTTTTAATATATATGACCATGTATCGACGGAAAAAATTTAACCAATTTTTCTATTTTAAGATTGATTATTTTTGCATATTCATACTTAATTGTGGTAATTGGAAAGTGATTTGTGTTCCTTTTACACATCAATAGAATACCTAAGCTATTTTAGACTCAAAAAGTTATTCTAAACATGAGATAAATATAATAAAATATAATCTAATTGTAATGTTTTATAAGCATGTGACTTTTATTTCTTTTGTATATATTTAACTCTTTGTTTATGTAAATATTTCTAAAACGATTTATAAAATAAGTTAAACATCTTATTTTTGAAAATATTGTGTTATATATTATATATTTGAAGATTTTAATATCACGATTTCTATTTCACACAAGGGTGAAATTGCTATTTCATGCACCGTTTTGTCCGTGACGAACCATGTTCATCCGTCCGTGACGGACCAAGGTGATTCGTACGTGACGGATGGATCACTTTGGTCCGTCACGGATGGATGCACATGGTTCGTCACGGACGAAGTAAACAACCAGAAAATTGAATGTTACTTGTCCCCACCTAACAACACTAACTACCCCGTCATATCTCATCAATATTACAGCCAAAATTAAACCCTAAACCTCTCAATTACTCTTCCCTTTCCCTCCCACAACACTTCTTTCATTATCTTCCATTACTTTGGTTCTTTTCCATGACAAATGAAGATGATTTTTCCAACTTCAATGGTGTAGAAGATGTTTCAAGGGGTTATCATTACAATGAGGTATGTTTTGTAAGCTTTTACTTTACATGTTAGTAAAAGTTAAGAATTTTATGGTTCTTTCTTGTGAATGTATATGTTTGAGTTGTTCTTTGGGAAAAACAAACACTTTCTTAAGGTAATTTCAATAGTTGTTACTATATGTTCATAAAAACTTCATCTTTGATTAAGTTGTACTAAAAAGTTGTAGATTTTGTGTGCAAAACTGCATGTTTGATTGTTTGGGCTTGTTATATTGAATTTTGACTAAATCATTACAAGTGCAAGAACTTTGTTCAGCGATTGTTTTTTGAAAGAAAAATAATCCGTGACGGATGGACTTGTTTCATCCGTCATGAATGGATGTCATTCATCCGTCACGTATGGAAAGGGTTCATACGTGACGGATGGGGTGCTACCATCCGTGACAGATGGAATGTGTCTATTCATCACGGATGGATTTGTTTAACAGAAACTGGATTCTTACATGCTTCTATGCTAACTTGTTTTTTTTTACTTCAATAGGAGAACAATATTTTGAACAACGGTATTAACAATTTGTCCTTGAATGATGCGTGGGACATGGCACCACCTAGACCTGTACAAGTCCGGGTCCGAGCCGGGTTTTTTGCGTTTTTTTACCCGGTTGACCGGGCCGGGCTGGGTTTCTTGTCCAGGCCCGTCCGGTCAACCGAGCCGAGTTACCCGACGGGCTGGCCCGTTTCATATTTCTGCATTTTTTGGAACACAAATTATAACAAAAAAACAAAACATTCAACAATACAAGTGATACAATCCTGCATCATATTTCTGCATTTTTTGGAACACAAATTATAACAAAAAAAACAGAACATTCAATAATCCTGCAAATACCATACAAGTGATACAATCCTGCAAATACCATACAAGTAAACAACAATCCTGCAAATAAGAGTGCCAACAAGGCAACATCATAAAAATACAACTGTGAGGTCTGGAGAGGGCTCGGTCCTGCAAAGCAATCCTGCAAATAAGAGTGGATTATTTTATAAGTTGGAGGCTGCACGATCTCTTTAACAACACTTAATTAGTTTTATTGCTCCTTTTTTTTTGATAAGGTAAGAATTAGACTGGAAACCACAACAAAGTCGGTTTCTCAGCCTATAGCATCCTTGCGGATGAGAACTGTAAGTTCTAAGTCATTTCTAATGTCTTCCAATTGACTATGCTGCGCCTTCCTCGCAATGTAGTCCGCCACAGCATTAGCTTCTCGGAAGACGTAACAAATCTGCACTGATGAAAACAGAAGTAATACACAAAGGATATCAGAAATTAAAATTTCGATATCCCAAGGACAGTGCCAGATTTTGTTCAGGACGTTGACAGTTGTAAGATTATCGCTTTCAATTTGGATGTTTTTAAAGCCGAGATCATAAGCTTTAAGCAAAGCATTCCTAAAAATGATGGTTTCGGTCTTTAGTGGGGTTGAAATACCACAATTTTCACCAAAGATGTGTAAAGGTTCTCCCTTTCTATTGCGGATTATATATCCATAGCTAGATTCTCCATTATTTTTGGTGGAACCATCCGTATTTATTTTAATCAAGGGGTCTGGTGGTTTTTTCCATTTTTTTTGTGTGCATCTCTTTTTAGTCTTGAAGTTGGTTTTTTGCATTTGGTCTGTGCTCAGGCAGTCTGGATTCCAAGTTTTAGTTTGTTTCCAATTCTGAATTTGGTTTTGGATGTAGGTAGGTACGTCTTTGATCTGGTTTGTGTCATTGTTTACAGTTCTAAAACTCTGTTGATTTCGGTAGTACCATATTCTCCACCAGGAGTTAAGGAGTTCGATGAACTGAGGTCCATTTGTTTTTTGTCGGATTTCTTCAATTAGTTCATACGGTTTTTTATTTCCTATGTTAAGTGATTTGATGATTCCAAGAGTTTGAGTATTAATTTTTTCAACAGTTTTCATTGTGTGTTTGCAAAGGAAAAGGATATGATTCGTATCCTCAACTTGCGCTTGACAACGAATACATCCCGGAGGTAGCGAAACTCCTTTTTCTGCTAGTCTTTCTTTTGATGGAAGTCCGTTTTTCATAATTTTCCAAAGATTTTTTTTTATCTTTGGGTAGGTATCCAGATTCCATATCCAAGAAGAGTTGGGGGCAGTATAATGTTTATTTTCATTTATCAAGTTCATGGCTGAAGCTGTGGAAAACCGTCCTTTTTTACTTGCTTTCCAATACATCCTATCCTCAATGTTATTAAAGGGAATAGGGATGGAAGTGATTTGTTTGGCAATGTCACCAGGAACACTCTGTGTTATTTTTTCTTTGTTCCAGGTTTTGTTTGGGAGAATGAATTCTGCAACCAAGTCATCCATGTTCTGATTCTGTAGAGATGTGGAGATGTTTGATAATGGTTCACTTGATAACCAATTGTCTGTCTAGAATTTGATCGTCTTTCCATTTCCAATTTGCCAAATGAGACCTTTTTTGAATTCTGTCAATAATTCAATCATTTTCGACCATTGCCAAGAGCAGAGATGAATCATCCTTTCCTAAGCTTGTTAATATCCCAATAAATATTGAAATTGTTTTTCAAGTGGTTCAAAGTAAATAAACCTTGCTATTATATAGTAGACAACTGTGAGGCCTGGAGAGGGCTCGGTCGCTGGAGATTTACTGATTTTGACTTAGAGTAAACAACTATACTTAGTAAACAACTGTACTTAAGAGTAACAACCTTGCTACTGCCTACTAGGTGATTTACTGATTTTGACTTAGAGTAAACAACTGTACTTACCGCTGGAGAGGGCTTGGTCGCGATCGAATCAACAAGGTGAGGGCTCGGTGGCGAGTCGGCGACTGGTTGTGGTGGCCTCGGTGAAGGGCTCGGTGGCTACCGCTGGAGAGGGCTGGTCGCGAACCAGGTGGAGGGATCGATGGCTGCCGCTGGCGAGGACTCGGTCGCGAACCAGGTGGAGGGCTCGGTGGCTGCTGCTGGGCGAGGGCTGGCGACTGGCTGTCACTGGCGAGGGCTGGCGACTGGCTGCAAATGGGAGGCGGCGAGAAGAGAGAACTGAAGAGAGGCAGATGCAAAATAGGGGGAGGTAGCGAGATGCAAAATAGAAATGCAAAGGAGGAGGGAGTGAAATAGAATTTAGGGTTACTGAAACAACATTTAAGGTTACTTCTTATCAAAAAAATAAAATAAAATTATAAAAAGATATTAGTAATATGAACAATAACGGGTATCGGGCCGGGCTTCTAGGCCCGATCGGGCCTAGAGACGTGTCCGTGCCCGGACCGTTACTGTACCGGGCCGGCCCGACCAGGCCAATATAGCTATCCAGGCCCGATTTTTATACCGGGTGGGCGGGCCGGGCCGATCGGGCTAACCCGGACTTGTACAGGTCTAGCACCACCGCCCTTCTCACTTGGGTTGTTTGGCGAACCTATGGCGCCTGAACAACCTCATATGTCGGGATTAGATTGTTTTGCTCATAGTGGAATTTCGTCCGTAAAGTGGCAGGCTCCACCTAAGTTTGGGTTTCCGGCATTACACACACAGCCGCAATTTGATTATCCTACACCTAAAGAAGTGATTGTTTCAGAAGATTATTCAGAGAAGTTTACCATGGGTGAAGTACTCGGCTCCAGAGATGATGCAATTAAATGGACTAGACAGATTGGCTTTGATAATCACTTTTGCATCACTATTGTTCGGGATAGAAACCTTGGTGGAGGAAGCCTTCAGAAGTCATGGCTGTTGTGTGAAAAAACGGGAATTTACATTCCTAAAGATGAAAACAGAGTAAGGCAAAGAACAAGGAGAAAAAAATGTGATTGTCCATTCAGATTGTTGTGTCAAGAAAAACCGAGGAACTCATATACAATCAAGGTAGTTGTTGGAACCCACAACCATGTCATTGGTGATGACTTGTACGGGCATGCATCAGCTTGCAGGATGACACCTGAGCAGAAGAAGTTGTGTAAGGTCATGACAGAAAATCATAATAAACCATCAAAGATTGCAACAACACTTAACCAGGACCCGAACAACTGCACTAAAATGAAGCAAGTGTACAATGAAGTGTACAATGTCCGACATAGTGGGATGGAAGGAAGAACCGTGGTCCAAGAGTTCTTCCATAAGTGCAAGGAGAACAACTACTTTATGGAGTATAGGTCGGATCCAACGACGAATAAGATCGCCGACATTTTCTTTGCCAGTCCAGATTCTATGAAACTCCTAAAGGCATTTCCGTACGTCCTTTTTCTAAACTCCACATACAACACTAACAGGTTAGTATAACACATCTACATGCTACATCTACTTATTGATATGTTTATTCATTATGCATGACACATCTACTTGTGCAGGTATGACTTGCCTTTCCTCGAAATAATAGGAGTCACATCTACATGGAAGAACTATAATGTGGTGGGGGCATTTCTATAGCATGAGAAAGAAGACAACTACGTGTGGGCCGCACGACAACTTCCTGAAATGTGCAAAAAGTGTCAAGTAACACCGACATGCCTAGTGACAGATCATGAAAAGGCCTTGATGAATGCGTTAGATAGACTCTTTCCAAGTGCAAAGTCTATCCTCTGTAGGCGCCATGTGAAGAAGAACATAGAGGACCATGCTTGGAAGGAGATGAAGGATAAAAGCTTGGGTACAAGGTTTGTAAATGCATACTATAATTTATTCAAGCAAACAATTGTACCCGAGTACGAGATGGAGTTACGTAGAGTTGAGTCAGAATGGAGGGTTTGGCCATGTCTGACTCAATATGTAAGAAACAGCTGACTGATCCCGTACAGGAAAAGACTCGTGTCAGCTTGGACATATATTGTTTTCACGCTTGGAACGTCAATGACAAACAGGTTAGTGCATTATCTAATTTGTATTGCATTTTGTATTCACTCATTTGCTATATTTTGAGGGCTTTCTGTTATCTGCATAGCTTTCTGTTTCTGTTATCTGCATAAGGGGTCTGTCACGTATGGATGCACTTAATACGTGACAGACGAAGGTTTCTGGTCCGTCACGTGTGGATTCCATCCACACATCACGGACGAAAGAGTTTCATCCGTCACGTATGAAGTGCATCCATACGTGACAGACCCCTTATGCAGATAACATAAAGATCTCGTATGATCAAACTTTAAACTCTTTTGTACTAAATATAGGGTTGAAGGAGCACACTCTAGTTTGAAAGACTTCTTGACTACTCCACATGGCAGTCTAGACATGATATTCGGTCAATATCATTCAAAGATGGGTAACCAAGTGAAGGAAATCAAGGGGACCTTCAACGAGAGTGCACACAACATGATGACGCTTGTGACATGAGTTGATGTTTTCAAGCTGTTGAAGTACAAAGTATCTAAGGTTGTACTTGACCACTTGACTGAGGAATACAGAAAAGGGGAAAATCCATTTTATGAAAGTACATGCACATGCCAGATGAGGGTGAGAGAGGAATTGCCGTGTGTGCATGACATTGCTAAATATGTGACGAGTTCAATAACTATTAAGCTTTCAGCGTTGCATCCGTTTTGGAGACGACTGAGTTTGTCAAAAGTGCAAGACGAAGGTGAGGCTGAGGTGAAGCACAGAGTCGTGAGATCTTTGATGGATTAATTTTATACGGATCAGTTCCCTAATCTGTCAGCAGATTATCAAGAAAAATGTGTCTCACGACTTTACGACATCGCTTGCCTCGAGGGGATCAGTCTGCAAGAGCCGGCTATTGTGAGGCATAAGGGACGGCCACTGGGAGCTCCAAACAAAGATAGCACTAAAAGACATCCTTCTTCATGGGAGTACATAGACAAAGATATGGAAGGGACACCTCCCAAGAAGCAATGAGGTAGGCCACCAAAGCCCACTAGTACACCTTTACCAAGCCCTACAACTCCTACCACTCCTTTGAGGCCATCTCAGGTTAGAGCTCCCAAAAATCCACTGGGTCAAATGTTTCCACCACCTTATCATGCTGCATATTCCTTCATTAAAGACTTTGAGCCGTATAAGGGTATAGTTCTGTGGTGTATGCACGAACACTTGAACGGTTACTTTGATATTGTTGGTGATGGAAATTATGGATACAGAGCCGTTGCAGATCAAATAGGTATCGGGCAGGAACAATGGAGGATCGTCCGACAAGCCATGATTGACAAGGTGAGGGAAATTTGGCCAATGTATTATGAGGTTTGCATCTTTAAGACAACGCTGGAAAAAGTAGTAGAACAGCTTACATGGTTTGACTCTGGGATGGCCCCAGAGAAGACTTGGATGGTGCTTCCAGATATGGGTTGTTTGGTCACTTCTGCATTCAATTATGCAGTTGTCCTGGTGGGTGGTATAAACGCTACTGTTTTGCCTTTGCAAGCGGTTCCACATCATCCCAGGGGTGCTAAGCTTAAGACGATATGCATATTCCATGTTGAGAAGAAGAGTCATTTTATTTCGGTATGGTACTAATTATTTAGCTATTTTTTATTGATTATTTAAACCCATTAACTAGGAAAGTGAATACGTTCTCCATTCTTTTGTAGATGGCCCTATCAGATGAGTCACCATTGCCGCCCGTATTTACAATGTGGGAGCATGCAAAGGATGCCTCTGCTGCTTGTCTGTATGATCCATTCACTACTCAGCTGATGGCATACGAATCTTCTTCCACAAGAAAGAGACGAGGTCGCAAGCCGACTTAAATACTATTGTACTCGCACATTGTAAGGCTACTCTAAGCCAACTTTTATGCTATTTTACTCTATTTTCTGTATGGTTTTGGAGAAGTATAACTTTTTCTACGTAACCCCGAATTGAGTGATTCCAACGCCAAACCGTGCCCTAGACCGTCCGTCACGTATGGAGCCTATCTGTCCGTCACGTATGGATCCTATCTGTCCGTCACAGACGGAGCCCCACCATCCGTCACAAACCATCTCTTCATATACAGCTTGTAGCCTTCTGTAATTCTAGCTTAAAGATTAGAGGATTTATTTTAGGACGGTATTTTAGGATTTAGGGTTGTGTCCAAATTAGTTTGATTATCATCATAATACCAACAAATAAATTTAAATTAGTTTGATTATCAACAAACTACCAACAAAGACGTCCAATCTCTCCCTAAAATACAACCAAAGTACCAAATGAAAACCTATGCATCTTAATCTTCGTCGTCCTCATCATCATTGCCGTGTGCGAAGGGTCTGAAGTCTTGAATGCAGTGGCGCACAGCGTCGCGCATGTTGTAGAATTGCTCTTCCTCCGCATCATGGAAAGGATTTAGACGATGCAATGCTTGTCCAATGACCTACAGAAATACGTAAAAATTAACTAAGGTAAAGCTTTAATTGTATATGTAAATTAAAAACAAACATCCAACACATATTTTTACCTGGACAGGATCTCTGATGCCAGCATCCTGAGGCCTGACACATAGGTGTGTACGAGGTATGTACCACTTCATGTAGTCGGCACTGCACTCATATCCATCTAAAGCAGGAGGGCCCATATGTGTGATCCCGATGGAGTGTTCACTTCTTGTAGCCCAACTCCAGTTTGAAGCAGGGTCATACTGTACTATATAACTCCTGATGATGGGATGTCTGTGCGCTTTGATGGGCTCTATAACCGGTCGGGGAATCCCCTATATGACTCCAAATTGCCTCGATACCCGATCCGGCATATAGGGCTCGGTAGATCTCAGAAATGAGATGACCCCATGAAAAAAGGCATGAGCCAACTCCGGCATACTATAATTAACATAGCCATAGGGATGTCAGTCAACCTATACAAAATTGGATGCAATTAACACAACCGTAAGTAACTTTACACAATTGTAATACTTTAATATGAGACATAAACCACACCCTATGATACTTACATGCCAAGCTTGCATTAAATCTAGGTCCTCCCTGTAGTTTCTTCTCTGCCTTCTACGAGTCTGCACAGGGTTCCATCGCCTTGCATATGGCACATCGTCTCCGAAGCAGGGATTTTGTTCAGGACGAAAGCTAGGGAAGTATAGATAGATCCAAGCCTGTACATAAATATGTTTTTACAAACATATCAACCTATACCTTAAATTTAGATAAATAATATAAAAACAATATGCAACACAATTCTTACCAGCAACAACGTGTAGCAGGTCGACATCTGACGACATTCATGCCGTGAACACTCGCCCAATGAACGATACATGAATGCCAACGTGCCGGAACCCCAAGAAAGATTATGAGTAGAACCAATGTCACTCACGTAGGTCAGATAAGGCATGGACAACATGTGTTGGGACTTGTCGGGAAAGAGGGTCGAGCCCATCAGGTACATCAGATAACCCGACGCGATCTTCTCATCATCTAGCTCTGTGGTCAAGCAATGATTTTTCAGGTTGTCTACAGCGAGCCCACTTGTAGCCATTTCGGGTGTCAAGGAAAATAACTCCATTGCCCTCAGCGCTTGTTTATTGTACAAATCATTTTTGCCCTTGTTGTGATCCTAGAGAGGAAGTCCCATTCCAACCCCATCAATCTTGAGGCCCAAAATCATGTAGACATCCAGGAGAGTGATTGTCATCTCTCCAAATGGCATATGAAATGAATTGGTCTCCGGCTGCCATCGCTCCACAAATGCAGAAATCAAAGGCTGATCTACATAAGTGTAGATCAGGTCCTGCAAATATGTGATGCAGCTGTTTCGGGCAAGATGGCACCATGGAGAGTGATCGTCTAGCCTCCATTTCTTTAGCTGCTCATGTCTGTGCTGAAACGTGAGAGTTTCTCGCTCCTATAAAAAGAACATGTTAGATACAAAAATAAATAGGGAAATAATTTAATAACAACATCAAGTTTTGATAACTTACGATGCCCTGATAAATGAAGTATGTTATGTGGGCTATGAAGCTAAACAACAGGTTTGGGTTCTGTGGACCTCCCGATACAGGTCCTACCAACTTCGGATCTATGGCATCCCGACCTCCAGTCTGTCTACGCTGTCTACCTTGTTTCCTAGGCTGTCTACCCTGCCTAGGCTGTGTAGAAGCAGCCGGTTCCTCCGTCGGTTCCTCAAAGCTAGGTCGTTGAGCGGGCCAAACACCTTGCCCACTCATATCTCTTGGCCACATGGGCCAACCACTAGGCTGCTCAGGTACAAGAGGTACATACCATGATGGATACTATAAAAGAAATTATTAGAAACAATATTAAATAACCAACATGTTATTCTCTAAGCATATGTATAGTTACTTACCACATCTGGGTTAACATTCTGGTATATGGGTGGATCGTTAAACGCCATGGTGTTCAGTGGTGGGTCTGCATATGCCGCTTCCTCCACCGGTTCATTTACTGTGCTTGGTCCCGCCCCGTCGCCTCTTTTTGATTTTTTCTTCGAAGGATCCCTTCTTCGGTATACGATGTCGTCCTGATCTTGTTCTTGTCCCTCACGGATTGTGTTCCGCCTTCGATGGCGGGCAAATCTTGTCTCGTTATCCATATGTAAAAGGAAAAAATAACACATTAGAATCAACAAAAAACAATGAATTCTACATGCAGTGAATAACCAATTCATATCATTGAACATATAACATCATCCATAGATCACAACACACATACATATAAAAGATAAATCAAGAATCACACAAATTGCAAGAACATAACACACATGATCTTGTTGATCCGTCCGTGACGGATCACCAAGATATGTCTGTGACGGATCAACACAATCCGTCAGTGATGGATTAAACAGATCCGTCCATCACGGACGGGTTGTTCATCTTCAAATTCAGCCATTCAAACATGGCGAGATTCAACAAAATTCAACCACATCATTTCGAACAACATGTGTCCAGATCCAAGCAATTTTTTCCGTTTCAAACAACTTTCAAACAACATTTATACAAGTAAATCCAACTTTAAACACTTAAACCCTAAAACCTAATTCATCAAAAAAATTCAAATAACATTCAATAATTTCAAAACCATTAAACTAAGCCAAGAACAATGATAGATTTAACTAACCTGTCGGTTCATAATGGACGAATTCGATTGATACATGACGAATGGAACGGAAGAGAGAGAAGAGGACGAAGGGGACGAATGGAGGAGAGAGCGAGTGAATACGTTCTGATTTTTGGGTGAAATGATGAAGGGGATGAAGTTGCTACTTTTAAGGGCAGCAACTTCGTCCGTGACAGATGAAGTGTGTTCGTCCGTGACGGATGAAGTGTGTTCGTCCGTGACGGATGAAGTGTGTTCGTCCGTGACGCGCGGATTGACTATGTCTGTCACGGACGGATATATTTGGTCCGTCACGGGCGAAGCAGTGCGGTAAATAGCAATTTACCCGGTGTGTGAAATAGCAAGGGCCTTTAATATAAGACATATATTAGATAGACCGTTTTAGAATATGAAATAAGTATGATACATATAAAGATACAATTTCATGTCAAAGATACAATTTCTTTAAAAGAAGGATCCAACAAAGATAGAAGTTAACATTCCATAATATTTAAGTCATATATACTTGTAAATGCATCATAACCACCCATCTTAATATTTTAGAACTTAATTCATATTTGATATTTTACTTTAAATTGAGTAACAAAATTTATTTGTTGAAGTTGTATTAGAACAACCTATTTGTACATTTAATAATAGTTAATTAGTTAATCAACCAAAATCTTATATAAACATGTGTTCTATTTTTCAAAATTGGTTCCCGAGTTTGTTTTGAACTAGATATCATATTATTTGATGTATGATTTATTTTCTTTATTTTTTAGATGTTTGTTGCTATTGCTTAGAAGCTATAACTCACCCTGATTCGTAAATATATGTTTAGTAAATGTTTTCTAATTAAGAGCTTAACTTAAATGAATATCAATATGAAAAATGAGATTTACTTTTTTTAATACATTTTCTTATGCCATCCTATTCATATGTATCTTTGTTTTACTATGTTCAACGAGGGTCAGTTTATTTTACCATTCTTCTCCATGCATGCTTCCATTTGTTTTTTCTATTTTAGATTTTCTTCACCACTTTGTCAATAATTATGTTTATTGAATCATAACTAATTTCAATTTCTAAACTTTAGTTTTAAACAGTTCATGCAAGTAAAATCTGAAAAATTCAATCATAATGTTGTAAATAATCACTCATACTTTACAGTTATTTAGAGGTAATTTTGATATACATACATAAATATATGAGTTCCAAACAACTAGGCATGGTACTAGTATTGCACTAATATCTTAAATCTCACTCTTGTTGAGCCACCAGAGCGTTTTTAGGCTCGGGTTGTTGAGGTTTGATTTTTTCACTGTTTCATTTATTATTATTATTACTATTATTCGTATTCTTCTTCTTCTTATTATTAAACCTTTACACCACCAAAACGCTTCTGAACCCACAAATCACACATGTCATTTTGCAGTTAATCATCTTTAATAATTTTTTTTTGTTTTTTTAATCAAATTTAAACTCTAAAATTAAATCAAATTTTAACCAAATCTCATCAAATTAACTTTATTTTTTGAAAAAATTATCTTATTTCTTTTAACAATACGTATGAACTAATCTAAACCTTATATTTGTTTGTATATTAAATTTCACATTCATTTTCTACCATGAATATTTTTATATAATTATTTTAACTTGATATAAGGGTCTTATATAGTATTCATAGTCAATATAAAAATAGATGAATTGTTTTTTATACAAGAACAATGACACATAAGCTAATATAATAATTTATTATGATTATGTTATTTCTATACCGTAACTTATTAATATGACTTTTTTGATAGTCTTAACAAACTTTACTTTTTTTAACTTATTTTACCATTACTGATACAAAATCCTTTATAAATGTCAATGTGGTTAGTTTAAATTAATAAGTTTTAATTTTTTTAATCTATTGACCTTATCAAATCCTACGAGATATTCCTAGCATCATCTTATAATTTTACTTCTCTAGAATTCTTTTGCTAACAAATCTATGAAGTTGTTATCATACACAAATATAATTGTTATCTTATCTATCTAATTTTGAAATTTATTTAATATCTTCGTAGTTCAACTCAACCTAAGATTAAAAAAATAAACAATTATAAAAAGTATAATTTCATGGATTGAATTAACTAATATTTATAATATTGAATATTTAATTTTGAATTATTAAGAAAATATGAGCTATAATAGGCACAAAGTAAAATACTATTCAAAAACATAAAAAAAACATAATTAATTTATTTTAAGGCAAACGTAATACACCAATAAGTCAATCTTAAAGATATAAAATAAGGAAGTGAAACAACTTTAATATGAAACTAACCCAATTTATTGAAAACAACGTGTATAAAAGTTAAAAAGATATTTATAATAACACTCTATATTTTTAGTCATAAAATAGAATCTAAATTGAGGTGGTTAGGAAAAGAATTATACAGTAAATTCATATTAACTTAATTTTGTATTTGCTTACAATGTACTTCATTTATGTATTTTAAAAGTTATTATGAAAATAAAACTTATACTCTTATAGATTAGTTCATATATCATTTAAGATTTTACATTACTAGCACTTAGAAATAAAAAAACATTGAAAAATTGCAATTTGAACATTTCTCTCAATTTCCTCTATACACTTTCAATTCGGAATTTACATTCCATTATTTCTTTTCTTTTGTATCTATTTTTGAACTTTTATTATCTCTCAGTTTAGAGCTCCTAATTTATCTATACATATATGTACTAAAGGAAGGCATCTCGCCGACTTATTGGCCTCACATTGATTTCGCCTACATGTCGGACTCTATAATTGTCACATCATCCAACATTTTAAAACATTAAAACAATTGGTATCACCTTAATCTTTTACTATATCGTAAACGATCATATATATCTTATATTTCATATTTTTAAGCAAATAAAAAAATTATATCGGGGCAATCATTTTACATATATTTAATATATCAATATTTGTTAGCAAAGATCTTAATTAACAATAATTGATGGACATATTTGGAATCAAATTTAGAAATTACATATTTTTTGAAAAAATATTATTATATTTTTAATATAATTTGAAATTGTATCAAATCTCTAAATTTTCTTTCAAATCTATGTTAATATTATTGACCAAAAAAACTACGTTAATTTAAATTAAAAAAGTGTTGATTCATTTCAAAAAAAAGTTTCAAAAAGAGGGTTTAACTCAAGTAAATACTAAGGAACTAAGAAAAACATTCCCTAATAGGTAGAGCTGTCAAAAAATTACCAAACCCGTTTTACCGACCTGACCGACCTGATCGACCCGCTTTTGGACCCGACCCGACTTGACCAAAATTTTTGATAACCCGAAGTTACCGAACCCGAATTTACCGAGATCGAACCCGACCAACCCGAACCCGACCCGATTAACGAACAAATGTGGAGTAATAATAAAATATAATATAAAATAATATGATAAATGACATATAAATAATGATAATATGCTTAATATCCTAAAAAAAACATTATTGTACTTATATAATTTTTTATAATGTAGAAATTTATAAATTTATAAATAAAAAATAAAAATAAAATATGATTTTGGTCTACTAATATCAATTACATTAAAATAATTAATAATATTATTATTATTTTAATCTATTTCAACTTATTTTGACATATTTTAATTAGTTTTTAACTATTTTAAAAAAAAAATAGTGAACAAAATATTAAAAAAATGACGCTCTTGACCCGTTGGTTAACCTGAACCGTCCGCTGACCTGTATTGACCCGACCGGCTCGACCTGTTATCCGAAATGATCCGACCCGTTCTCAACCCAAACTGAAAATAACCGAACCGAATCCGACTTGACCGACCCGATTGACAGCTCTACTAATAGGATATTAGTATACCTTGAATTCTATGAGAAAGCTCATCAAAATCAATAAAATCTATGTATATATTAAACTCATCCTCTTTCGAGTCACCAAAATGCTTCTAGGTCCACTTTGCTTATGTGTAAAATTATAAATTTTTGTTTTTTACTTTGTTATTACATCAATTTATATAGCAAAATTTAAATAAACAAATCTTAACAAATTTTGTACCAACAAATCATAACAAATTGATTTTTTACTTACATTCTAATATGATTTTTTAATTTAAGCAAACTGTTTTGTTTGATTTGATTTGATTAGTTTAGATCTCATTATTTACTTAATACATTAACATTTTAATTAGTTTTTTTTATACGACTATGATTTCACAAAATTTTTATCAAGTCCTATCTCGAGCTTCAACTAACGTTATGACAATTAAATTTTGTTCATTCAAGTAAATTTAAACCAATCTAGATATAAGATAACTTATACTGATAATATAACGAACTAGATAAATTTTGTTCTATCTACGATTGATTATGTATTTTGTTTTCACAATCTCATCAATTCCATAAGAGAAAGTGAATCAAATGACATTGGGTCGGAAACCATGCATCCATAATCTCATATATATAAATACACTCACAAATATAGCTATATACAACTTATGATTAATATTATACTTCATTTTCATAACACATTCAAATTATTCATTTCTCAATTCATAAGCTTTTTTGACATGTAAAATTGTAGTTTTTTCTTCATTATTTATACGTTAGTCACTTTTTTAGCAAATTTTCAATGGATAAATTTTAAGAAGATTTTTATAGTGTTTTGGATATTATTTTATTACATACATCAAACCAAAGTTTTTAATTTAAGTATCCTTACTTGACGTGAGAGAAATGTTTATTGTTCATGATATCAATTGTTTTATCTATGTTCTTAAGTTGCTTACATTCCCTTGAACAACAATCCTTTTAAGAATTGAGTAGATTTATTTAACTTCAACATTCAAAAAGCTCATTGCTCATCAAAGATTACTCAAAGCTAATATAAATGTACATTAGAATAAATTGATGGATTTGATAATTTCTAAAATTACTTACATTAATTATAACTTTAATTATTTTATGGCAATAAATTATCATATAAAATTTTATAATTGTTTACATTGAATTGATGAATATGATTTTTATTAAACATATCATTCTTACCATTTAAAGCTTACCCACATTTTTTATTAAGCATTTTACTTTTTTTTGTATGTTCAATTATATATCTTCTAATATTGTATACTGATGTGATAATATATCACTTCAACATATTATTTCTCTTTTAATTTATACAAATTTATTATGATACATGTGAACAATATTGTTAAAATTTCCTCTTTTTTACTAATATTGTGAGTTTATGACTAATATTTTTAATAAAATATATATAGTTTTTTATGGTTTTTGCTAATATATACATAGATTTATTCGATATACACATAAAAGTGATATTAAATATATACTAAAACAACACCTTAATAAAAAATATCACGTTTATAGCACGGGTTTTGGACTAGTATATATTAAAGCTCACTCTTTTTGAGCTCTTAGAGAGTTTTTAGGCCATATTGTTGAGGTATTTATTTTTATTTATTTATTTTTAGTTTGTTATTATATTACTAATTTAATAAAATATATATCATAATTCTTAACCAAATCTCAACATATAGATATTGTGGATTTGAATTATTAATACTAATTCAAACTTCAAACTAATGAGGTGTTATTTTGTGGTTAGGCCTCTTTTATAATTTATTTTATTTTTAAAATTAATCTATTTAAACAATAAAATTATATCAAATCTTAATTAAATTATCATCAAATTAAATTTATTCATTTAAGAAAATTAATTAATTTAACAATACCTTTGAACTAATTCAAACCTATAATTTATTTATATTAGTTTTCACATTCATTTTTATATCATAGAAATTGTTATATAAATTTTTTAAACTTGATATAAGAGTCTAATTTATTATTCATGATAATAAATAAAATTAATACAAGAACGATGACACTCAAGCCAAGTTTATCAATTTGTATTTACTATGTTTTTTCTCTAAACCATAAGTTATTAATATGATTTCTCTCGATACTCCTAACAAACTTTTACAATTTAACTAAATTTGTCATAAGGCCATAATTGATACTTTCATTTTTTTAAAACAAATCTTATGTACAATGTTTTGTTACAACGAACTAAATCCTACATAAAAAATTTACGGTTTGCTTTCAATTAATTATGAAAAGTTAATTTCTTAATTATTTAACCTTATCAAATCCTATAAGATCTTCCTAAAAACATCTTATTAATGTTACTTTTATGGAGTCTTTAGCTAACAAATATATCAGGTTGTTATGACACACAATTAAATTTCATATATCTCAGTTAATTGTTAAATTGTTAACTTACATTTGAACAAAAAAAATCGTTAACTTATATATCAATCTTTTAAATGAATGAGAAAATAAGAGCTAGCATAGAAACGAAGTGAAATAGTATAATAAATAAATTATTTTAAACCAAATGTAATATATGAACAAGTCAATTTTGAAGATGGAAATATAAGGAAGTGAAAAAACTATAAAATCATTTTAACCTAAGGTGAGTTTTTAGAAAAAATAAACAGTTTATTAAATTAATTAATGATTTTTAAGGTAATTTTTGTATTATAACAACAATATATTTTTTAATCATGAAATCAAATAAAAATTTATTTTGTGGGAAAATAAAATTTTATTTTGTGGGAAAATAAAAAAGTAAAAACATTATACAATAAGATCATAACAATTTTATTTTTATTTGCTTACAATGTACTTCAACTATGACTTTTAAAAGCTATTTTAGAAATAAACTCTATATTCTAATAGATTAGTTCATTTATCCTTTAAGATTTTATGTTGTTAGCAATCCAAAATCAAAATATTAAAATTTTGTATTTTGAAAATCTTCCTTTCAATTTCCTCTATATACATGCAAACCTTTCAATCATAAGAAATTTACAATCGATATTTTTTTTGTTCGTGTTCTTAAGGTGCTTACATTTTCATTAACAACAATCTTTTAAGGAATGAGTAAATTAGCCAACTTCAGCCCTCACATAATTCATTGCTCAACAAAGATAACTCAAAACTTATATAAACACTAGGAAGGGGTCTGTAATTTAGTAAACCCTTGGTTTTGTGGATTGGGTTTGCTTGATGTTGATGATTTTGCTTCATGGTGAGCTGCTGGAACTTTGCCATCCATTTAGGTTGATATCAGTGCATCGTTGTAATAGTTAGAGTTGTATTGAATTATAGTATGTAACCAAAGATAGAGATAAAAGATTATGTGCGTATAATATACAATATCAATTTCATGTGTAAAAGGCAAATATCCTATGTATATACATATTGAGAGCGAGTTTGTGATAGTTGAGTAAAACATTACTGCCTGTTCAAATAACATGGCAAAGAAAAGACTTAGGTGGATAGTGTAATATACGGAGTATGGAATAGTGTAATTTGTGTTTATTTTTTTGAGTTACAAAAAAGAAGGGTCAATTTGTATGAGAACGATTTCTTATTTTTCCAATGGTTCAATTAAATGTCAGATTTGATGTGATGTAATGGATCAAATTTAATGGTGATATAACATGGGTTGCATGGGCCGTATGTTGACATCATCTTGGGCCATGCCCATGCGGGTTTGTGTATATTTGGTTTAGTGGAGGGCTTGCTTGATGTTGATTGTTTTCATATATAGATTTCAACTAAGTACTATATATAATGTCCACTGATTGCACTGTCTGCACAATTGCGTAAACGTAAGATTTGGGCAAATGCCAACTTTTTGCATGATTAAGTGGGATACATCTAGTAATAATTAGGTTGTAAGTAGGTGTATAATTCTTAGTGTAAGAAGGTTGCAGTGATTTTTTGTATGCTTCAATTTTATCTATTTTTGTTGGTGCGCATCTAGGATTGGACCAGATTAAAACCCTGACTATATTATACCACTAAAGTGGGATATACTATGTGTGACTTTGGGGTTTTTTTGTTAGTAACTGTTCAAATGTTTTTGAAGTTTTGTAATTTTATCCGCATTTATTGTTCTTTGTTGGCAGCGAAAAATGCTTCGGCTCCTTGCGCTGCTATTGGCGTGTTGAAAAGGGATGAATGTGTTTAAGTGGTTCATGTCAGAGTTGTCATTATTGCAGTTAAGAGTTTCAATGGGGCGGTTGGACTGGCCAACCGTCATAAATTCCACTAGGCCTTTAAATACCCCCCCTCATCCGCGAGTGCCCTAATCTCTTGTCATTTCGTCTTTTGTTCATGTTCATCATCGTTCTCTCCACCGCCTGTATTCTCTCGTCGGCCTTTACGGGTATGGATTATTCTCGGTTTCCTTTGTTATAGATTTTGTACTTGCGTGTGTGAAAGTGGTTTATTTGTTTGCTTTGGTTTTTTGTATTTCCCGCCGTTTGTTCACCGAGTTGCTTTTGTGTTGCCCCTGTGTTTCCCGATATCGTTTTGGTTTTGGGTTACCTTTCCCTGTAATGTGTTCTTCTGGAGTGTTGGGTCGGTTTGGCAAGTTTTCGACTTGAATAGGTAGTTGGACGGTTACGTGCTCGAATCGCTTGGCCTGTATTCAATGCATGTTGTTGTCTTGTTTTGCCTGCTGCTTGTGCGGATGTCGGTCGAGGTTGTATGCCATTTCCGCTAATTGGCTATTGTTTTCGTGCCATGCATGTTGTAATTGCTTCTTCTTTTTGTGAACTATTGTAGGTTAGATAGTGTTCTGTCAGAATGTTGGATGACGATGTCGTTGCTAGATCCAAATCTGCCATGGCTTTTCTTTGAAGCTATATCCACAAACTCAGCTTCTATCCTCGATTCTTCAATCACATAGTCTCATGTCTGCCCAGTTCATCTGATTCAGTCCGGCAACCTCGCGAACGAATCCTATCAGAAAAATCCATACGCTATCCAAATCAAAAGGCCATTCGAACCTTTACCTCGAGCGATAAGGGGAGGAGAGAGGTTCATTACTATCTGAAGAGGAGAGACGGAGCTTCCGATCTGGCAGTTGTAGGGAAGGAGATGAGTCCCAAAAATATGAACTACCATTAAGTTGTTCAGTATATGGTTCTCAGGAGCGGTTTTTCTCATTCTTTGTTTCTCAAGTTGGGATCATTCAAGGTAGACGCCACATCCTATCTTTTTTTCTTCAAGCGGTTATTTTGGCCTCGTATCTGAATGTTTGCAGAGCTTCAGTTATTGCAATCTTTGTCGAATAATTTGGTGTTGAGGTGAATTTAATTTAATTTTGAGCTGATTCATGTCGATTTCTCAATTGTGATGCAATTTTGTGTCTCGGCTGCTGGATCCACCATTCTTGATTTTTTATTTTGTTATACTCTGTGATCGGTTCATCACTATTTTAAAAAAAGTAACATATTCATCATCATAGGTGAGAGTGTTTACTTGGCGAGAGTGTTTTTAAACTCTTTTACCAACTATTTTTTATAGCGTGTTCACCGTGACCTTATATGTTTATCATTTTTCTTGTGTGTTGATTTAATTTACAATATGTGATCATTGTTTCTGTTTCAGTTATTGTATAAATGCTAGGTTTCACAAGATCTTTGCCTTTATATACTACGTTTGAACAATTTAGCAGAACCATTTAAATAATGGAAAGAAGGGAAAAACTGCTTATTTTAGCAGAACCATTTAAACAATGAAAAAAAACTGCTTATCTCGTTTTATGTATAAAAGATTAGTCAAGATATTAGAACTCAACTTTTTTGTAGATTACCATGTATCATACATCTTTTACTCATAAGAGCATTTGAGATTTGTTGCTCAACTCAAGTTTACGAATTGAGTCTTTCACCCTTATTGAGGTGAGGACGTATGATTGATCTGTCATAATCCTTTTTGTTTCATAAAATTTTGTATTGTATTATAGGCCTTGTGTGTCTTCTTGTATTGGCGTCAAATATTGCTAGAAAAGAAAATCTATGAACTCATTCCCTATTTGTGTAATGTTCTAAGTTGGGTAGTTCCTACAAAGGGTCGGACTAATGACGTATAGAGTGAAGCAATTACATTTGAAGATATTGAGGCGGTTAAGTTTATGAGTGTTTCTACTATGGTATACACCGAGTAATAAATTCATCTTGAGTAATTGGATCTTGCATTCTTAGTTGGTAAATTAGCAATGCGTTAACATGTATGTATTTGAGGCTTACCAAATTGCTCTTAAACATTTTTGTAGGACAAGCCAACTTCGTTAGTTTAAAAATAATTTATTTTACTAAAGATGTTGCCTTATGATTTTGAGTGTCATGGATGTCTCCCGTTAGTCAAAATAATGACAACATATTATAAATATAAATGTTATGAAGCTTTGCAGTTGTGCTTGAATATGTCCATTACTTTAAATATACGGAGTATAATGTTTCTTTTTGATATTGAATAAACTTTTTTTTATATGTAAGCATAGTTAAATATTTTAAGCACTACCAAATGTAGGAAAAGCATTGACTTCTATAACATTAGATGTTTGATTGAGAATTTGAGTTGGTAATTTTTTGAATTAAATAATTATTTTAATCAGTAGAGGTTAACTCACTCTGTATGTATAAACATTGTTTTAAATGGTCAAAATTTGAGGCTATTGGGTGTGCAAGAGGACGTCAACTACTGACTAAAGGTGTTCACCTAAAAATATTCAGTGTCATACCCCTCCGCCTCGCACTGTCGTCTAATTCTAGGGTTAGGGTTTCCTCTCTGAATCACGAAAGCAAAAAACCAATGGCTTCTCAGAAGAAGATAACCTTGAAGAGCTTCGATGCCGAGACATTCGAAGTCGAGGAGTCGGTCACCGTGGAGTCCCAAACGATCAAGCACATGATCAAGGACGATTGCTCTGATAATGTAATCTTTCTCCCCAACGTCACCAACAAGATCCTGGCCAAGGTGATCGAATACTGTAAGAAGCATGTTGAAACCCCCATGACCGAAGATCGTACTGCTGAAGAGGAGATCAAGGCTTGGGATGCCGAGTTCGTCAAGGTCGAACATGCCACTCTTTTCGATCTCATCCTTGTGAGTCTTTCTCCATCCTCTTTGTTTTTCCGGTCTCTAGTATGAAATTTATAGTTTCTTCCTTATATATCTTCGATTATTTGGTTTTATTGCTTTACCCAGACTGATTTATAGTTTAGCCAGTCGATTTTTCTTATACTATAGAAAACCCAAACCCTAGAATTTGGGGAAAAGGTTGGGGAGTTCAAGATCTTGTGTTTATATCCCGTTGTGAAGTTAGGGGTTGTTGGACTTTGGTTGTGCGTGTTTGTGATGTGGTACTTTTTGAAAGTATTTGCTTTTTGTGCGTTGTTTTTCGAACGGCGCACCCTCTGTACTCGGTGATCCGTATGTTCCAACGCGAAATAAAATTCCTATTCCGGAAAATTTCTCAAAGAGAGCATGTTGGTGGCTTAGGTTGGTTTTTGTACAGGAGTCAGTTGTTCTCTGAATTTTCAGATTGGAGAAATTTGTTAAACTCTTTTGTCTATTTGAGCATTGAGCAACTTACACTTTGGTGATATAGTACCTTAAATGTGGTGTGTTATGTGCAAGTTATAATGTAGAGTTCAGAGTCTCAAACTGGTTATCGTGTTGTGTCAAGTTTCAAGCCTATTTTGTTAGAACTATCTTGGCTATACATCTCATGTCCTATTTGTATTTATAATTGTTGGGCAATTGCTGATATCTCAAAGAGAGCCTGTTGGTGGCTTAGGTTCAATTTTGTCTATTTTTGTTGACTTTTACAACATTAGATGTTTGATTGAGAATTTGAGTTGGTAATTTTTTGAATTAAATAATTATTTTAATCAGCAGAGGTTAACTCACTTTGTATGTATAAACAATGTTTTAAATGGTCAAAATTTGAGGCTATTGGGTGTGCAAGAGGACGTCAACTACTGACTAAAGGTGTTCACCTAAAAATATTCAGTGTCATACGTGTTTAAAGATTCCGTGTCATACCCTTTTCTTTGAAGTTTTGGCTCCCTCCCCATGTGCAGAAGCTTAGGCGCAGTGCTGTTGACATGAACACCTGCATTTCTACAAACGTTAACGGTGTAAGCGAAGGACAACAGAAGAAGGTGAAAATTTTGCTACGTAAGTATACTTCACCGTACATGCAATCATTTTTTGAAGTTAGCATTATACTATTGACTAAAGGTGTTCACCTTTGCTTCAGACAAACTAATCGTTTCTAAGGAACAATCCTGAAACTAAGGGGATAAGTTGGTCAGTGCCTCTAAACTCTGTGATATTCATAGCTGGCAATATGACGATGTACATGGACGATGTACGACCATTTCGCCTAATGAAGTTGTCACATAAATGACTCCACAACATAACCTTTATCAGCGTTCCTTTGTACATGTAATGAAAAGTCATGTGTCAAGTAAGTGCAATTTCTATTTGCCTTGTTTGTTTGCTTTATATGGATGAGAACATTTCGCCTAATGAAGTTGTCACATAAATTACCTTTTATTTATAAGGTGACATTCAAGGTATCAAGAGCCATTCTTGGTGGGTTTGATCTTCCCGCCGATTTGACTGTGCTGCCTATCACATCATTGAAAATGAGAATCATGTAAGATGTCATGAAATTCAGTTTTTATGGCACTTCTAATCCTAGGTTGGGTTTGAAATACGTACATACCAATGAGGAATTCTAATGGAAGACATTCAACCCTTCTGTTTCTTCATGGGGTGCTGCATGAGTGACTTGTAGGGCATCACATGAATCCATTTCAAGCGTGGCTGGAAACTTGAAACGTTAGTGGATACGTATCAAAGTATGTCAGCACACTTTGGTCTTTTTAAAAGGGTGGGTGGATTTTTCCCAATCAATGAGCTGTTATGCAGAGGGTTGGAAACTGAAACACTAAGGAGGCGAAGAGTTTTTTTGTGTAAAGGAATTATATCCAGGCCTCTTTATTAGCACTAAGAATTGATTTGCTATTGTAAATACGCTTGATGTAACAACTGTTGGTCTACGGACCCAAGAAATCCAAACCGATCCTCCATTAGCTCGCAATAACTAAATTTGTAAAACGTGGACTGGGCGTATCTTTGTTCGGAAAAAAATCAATCTTCAAATTGGGCCTAATACGAAGGCTTTCAGTTGGGCTTTTAATTGAGCTATATTTGAATAAGGGCAATTTCCAACACCAAAACCAAAAAACTGAAAACTTAAAGGTGACATTTATGATAGAGTTATTAATTTGACTCGCTGATTGATGATGATGAGCCGGCCTTCAGCTTCTTCCTATTGCTTGATATCAGCTTGGCCAAGTCTATGCAGATTTGAGTGGAGGATTTGAGTAGCAGCAATAAATGACAGGGATTAATTTGGTGAAAAATCCAAAATTATAGTAGATTAGGATTGGAATTACTGATGGGTTTGATAATTTTTTAGATGATATACATTAATAACAATTATTTTTTGATAATGAATTGTTATATAATTTACACTGAATTGATGAAATACAATTTTTATAAGCAAATCATTTAAAAAAGAAGCCTACCCATAATTTTTTATAAATATTTTACTTTTATATATTAATATTTATATATTAATTTTGTATATTCTAGATATAACATATAATTTTTCTTTTTTTAACTAGATTTTTAATATAACATGTGTAAACAATATTGTTCAAGTTTTCTTCTTTTGTACTAATATTGTAAATTTGTGACTAATATTATTTAATATTATGGTCTATGGAAAATTTAACAGTATTATAATAATATAATACATTTTAAATAAATATATACTATAAATGATACTAGAACTACATCAAAAACACAATCTTAATAAAAGTACACGATTACTTTTCAGCGCATATCCAAAATTGTTGTTTAACGCATAGGCTCCACACGTAACGTGTGAAGCCTCACCACACGTTACGTGTGGCCCAACACTACACGTTACGTGTGGAGCCATGCACCACTTAACGTGTGTATAGGCTCCACACGTTACGTGAAAATGCTCTATAGGTTTAGGGCTCGACTTAACGTGAGGAGAGTGTCCCCACGTTAAGTAGACCTCTTTTTTTTTATTAAGTAACGTTATACGAAGTATTCTTCGATTAGTATTGAGTAAACATTTATTTCGCTTATTTCGGTCTTTTGCCCTTCTAATGTAAAGTTCTCGATCGAGCCACTGAGCCGCTTTCAACCTGAAGATAGTGTATGTTTAGGGTTTAGGGTTTATGACATGTAATTTATTTGTGTTTTAATGTTGTGTATGAAACATAAGATTGTTTTCAAATTAGGGGAGGGTTACCCTCATTGTGTAGCCCAACTTGTATTAATCTTTATAAGAACAATACAAAATGATCATCAACATAGAAGACAATACAAATTGTTCATAACCCAAATTGACTACAACAACATTTAGCACACAATAGAGAAAACAATACAAATTGATCATAAACTTAGAAAAAATTAGAGAAAAGATATGACACTGCTTTAGCGTTTGAAGAAATTAGGATAGTCTCTGGTGAACGTTCGCTTTATATGATATCTCTGGTTTGCTAAAATTGCTTGCTCCCTACAAAGGTTGATAGTACATAAACAACATTATACAAAAAGATACGACATTAATCACCTACGACGTACATCATTTAATAGATTGAAGTTATATCTACGAATGTTATCAAGATCTTTACCAAGTTCTTGATTTTCCTTACCAAGATCTTGTTTTTCCTGCCATTGTTGTCGAATAACCGCGTGTGCCCTGTCCTCGTACATTGGATCAATCCACTCCCTGAAACGACACCCCACTTCTGGGCATCCCCAATACCTCCTTCCGTAGTTCCACTGCAAATCCCAAGTTCGGACAACGACTTTCAAATTACAATAGCATAGCCTAGATGCGTTTGTTGATGATTTGGATGAAGATGTCATTATTTGTTGTAGTGCTTGGTTTCCTACAAATATCATAAATCGATAGAAACTGGAAGAAGAAGCTTACCCAAAAGTGTATCTGTAGGTGCCGCTTGTGTTGGAATTATTGTAGTGAACAAACAACCCTAATGTTTCTTATATAGTGAAAAGGCAATGTGTTTGACAACTAATAACCAGCTGAAAAAAAGAAGAAATGTGATTGACAAATCTTTGACATCTAATAACCAACTGTTGTATATAGCTGTATATAACTGTAGTCACGAGTCTGTTATCCTAAACCCTAAACCCTAAACACTAAACCCTAAACCCTAAATCTAATCCTAAACCCTAAACCCTTAAGGGGAAAAGAAGCACCACGTTACGTGTGAATATATTCAACACGTTACGTGTAGTAGAAGCTCACACGTAACGTGTGGAATAACATCACACGTAACGTTGGGTTACGGCTGTTGTAAAACGCATTGAATTAACCGTCTTGTCCCCACCTAACTGAATTAATGGTCCCCTCTTCATATTGTCGGGGCATTTCTGGAGCATGAGGACGAAGAGAGTTACAAGTGGGCCATAGAACAACTTTCAAAGATGTTTGTCAAGGTCCAACGAGCACCCACATGCTTGGTTACAGATCGGGAGAAGGCATTGATGAACGCCTTAGAGAAGCAGTTTCCAGAAGCAAAATTCCTTATCTGTAGGTGCCATGTGAGGAAGAATATTGAAGACTTCGGGAAGAAGGCCATTGACAAGTTTAGGGGCACAATGTTTTCCAACGAATACATGAAACTATTCAAAGAAACAACCATAGAAGGGTATGAAGCAACACTGAAGAAGATTCAGCTCAATTGGAGGAAATATCCAAAATGTCTCCAGTACATACAAAAAAACTGGCTTGACCCGTACATGGAAAGAATCATCTCAGTATGGACAAATATAGTGTTCACTCTTGGAACAACCACAACTAACAGGTTTGTGCATTATGTTTTTAAATTTAACTGGTTATTTGAACTTAGACTTTTACAGCAATATACTGACTTCGGATTCTTGATTGTAATATAGGGTTGAAGGGGCTCATTCCAGTCTTAAAAGCTTCTTCACTAGCAATGATGGTAACCTTTGCACTGTATTCGATCAATATGATGCACGGTTGCGCACTCATATTAGTGAGATAAGGGGAGCCTTGAATGAGAGCATAGAAAAGCGATTTACGCTGATAACAAACGCACATCTTTTCTGCAAGCTGCACTACAAGGTCTCTGCGATTGCACTAGCTCGGTTGATTGAGGAATACAAGAAAGGCGAAGCTCCATTGTGGAACACTATATGCAGATGCCAGATGAGGGTCAGAGATGGCTTGCCTTGCGTGTATGACATGGCGCGGAATGTGATGAACCAGGAACCAATTGAACCTAGCTCATTGCATCTGTTTTGGAGGCAATTGACCTTGTCAGAAGTGCGGACAGAAGTAGAAGAAGAAGTCACAGAACGTAGAGTGAATAGGTCGTTGCTTGAAGAATTTGCTGCAAGCGTCTTTCCTACATTGCCAGTGCATGATCAACAAAGAGCTGTCTCTGCACTAACAAGTATAGCACATCCAGAGCGGACTACTCTACAAGAGCCAGCTAAAGTTAGGCATAAGGGTCGGCCTCAAGGAGCTCTAAACATTCCCACCAAAAGACAACCATCAGCATGAGAGTACATTGACCAAAAAATGGAGGGAACACCTCCGAAGAAGCAAAAAGGAAGACCACCTAAGGAAGCTTCAACCATGCCATGCCAACCACGGGAGCCTATGCCTTCGGGTCACACGACGTTGATCAAGAACCCTAGGCGATATATTACTTAGTTTCCCAAGTGTATGAGACCACACGTGGGAGGATGGTGGGAAATAATTGGTGATGGAAACTACGGATATAGAGCAATTGCGCATGGTCTGGGTTTAGGGCAGGAGAAGTGGGCTTTTGTTCGACGTACCATGATCGCTACGTTGAAACAAGAGTATGAGCTATTCACGCCAATTTGGATGTCTACGATGACACTTGAGGCAATGGAGGCGAAGCTTGCATGGTTTCCTTCGCCTAACATGCCTGCCCCATGGGAGACGTGGTTGGACCTCCCGGATATGGGATATTTGGTGGCAACTGCATTCAACTGTGTGTTCGTCTCCGTCGGTGCTGGTGTTGGCACAACAAACATGCCTATGAGGGTGAAACCAAACCAAGCGGTTGGAGAGAAGTTGAAGACGATATGCATTTGCCATGTCCAGAAATAGCAACATTTTATTGCGGTACGTTAATACAATCAAATAAGTTGAAACTATCTTATGTTAAAACATATGTTTGATGCAATGACTTTGATGTAGATTGGCCTTGCCGAAACATCGCCCTTGCCGTACCTTTACGGGCCGTGGTTGAGATTTCATGATCCGGATGTGGGTGATTTGGTAGATCCATTCCTTGATCGATTGACGGAGTACCAACCAGACAAACCAAAGAAGCAAAGAGGAAATAAGAAAGTTGAAACTATTTTATGCAATGCCTTTGATGTAATACCAAGACACATGTTCGTTGTATTTATGAGTTGTTGGTGAAATACCAAGACACATGTTTCCCTCATCCCTCAGTAGATCATACAGATAGGTTCAATTTTTCTTATTTATGAGTTGTTGGTGATATACCAAGACACATGTTTTTACAGAAGGCACAAAATCCGCCAGAAACATTTCCGCGGTCGCGGCAATTCTTCCGCGGTCGCGGAAAACCTTCTGTAAAGAACCAAATAAGTTGAATTCCACACGTTACGTGTGGTGCAGTTCCACACGTAACGTGTGGTGCAGTTCCACACGTAACGTGTGGAATTCAACTTATTTCTGGCGGATGGTTCTTTACAGAAGGTTTTCCGCAACCGCGGAAATGTTCCTGTCGCACGCGTCCTTTAGTGTTTCCGCGCCCGCGGAAGTTGGGCCGAGCGTTAGCGACGTTAGCGATTATATATGTCTCGTGCTCGTTTATTTCGATGGCGGTTTATCGTGATGGCGGTTTATACATACTTACATCATCTAGTTCGTTAGCTTCACGTGAATTAAAATACGGTCTCATACACTATACAAAATGAAGACATCTTAATCCAAAGTTATAACATTCATTGTTGCCATAATCCAAAGAAGTCATAACAAACAATCAAATAGAAGTCATAACATTCATTGTTGCCATAATCCAAAGAAGTCATAACAAACAATCAAATAGAAGTCATAACATTCATTGTTGCCATAATCCAAAGTTCAATGAAATCCATAAAACGAAACAAGTTTAATCATGAAACAATCTTCACAGCTTCCTCAGTAATTGGGAAGGAAGGGATACATTTGCTCCAATGACCGGCGTAGCGCCTCTGTTACATCTTCACATTCATGGTTGCGATGTGGCTCAAGATCATTGTAGCAATTTTCAAAGACCTGCACACAACACAAAAACGTTGATATGTATAATAAATATAGATAGAGTTAACAGAACATTAAACAACCTACAAATTAGTCAATTTCATACCTGTGTCGCGTCTTCAATGGTAGAGGGGTTGACAAATGGATGTGTACGTGGGCGGTACCAGTCCATGTAATCAGCGCTACAGTCATGGCCTTGCTGGATAGGAGGGCCCATCGCATCTAGGGTCATGGAATGTACATTATGCGCATCCCATGCAAATCGAGCACTGTCGTACTCCACTGTGTAATTGTTGATCTTTGCTCCTCTCCAAGCCCTTTTAGACACTATAGGCACTCTTGGAATCTGTTGTACATGGGCAAACTGTCTCGCCACATGGTCTGGCATGTACGGCTCGGTTATCCAAAGACACGAGATAACTCCATGGAAGCGCGATGGAGCGAAGCTCGCATCGTTAAAGTCAATAGTACCGTACGGCTCCTAATCAACCTAAACATAATAGGATGCAAAATAATTAAAAATCAAAGTCAACCTAAATCAACCTAAACATAATAGGATGCAAAATATCAATCGTACCGAACGACATCCAATCAACCTAAACATAAATATATGCACTTACCATGTCCGCAGTCATCATATCGAGCTCCAATTTATAATTTCTCATTGGGTTGGGTTTCACTGAAAGGTCCCATCTATGAGCGTATGGGACCGCACGATCAGAGTCCTAGTCTCTACTCTCTGCAGGTCTGAACATGGTGAAATATTGGTATATCCACGCCTGAAAGACAATTTTCGTAAGCAATCCATGTTATTGAATAATTACATTTACAACAATAAAATTTGGTATAAACAATAGTTTTTATAATTAAAAAAATACCTGAATCAGAGTGTAGCACGTGGACATCAATCTCGCATCTTTTCTTGTGCACTCGCCCAAGCTGCGGTACATGTGGGCAAGAACGCCAGCACCCCATGCATAATCCTTGGTGCATGAGTGATCATCCACAAATCCCATATAGTAGAGTGGCAATTTGTGTTGGGACTTGTCCGGAAAGAGACAAGAGCCCAACAAGTACATCAAGTACCCATACGCACACTTCTCGTCATTCAGCTCTTTGCAATGCTTCCTGAACGTATCAGCAGTTATGGTACCAGATGTCACCTCCTTAGCAGGCAAATCAAAGAATCCATGTGCCTCAGCCACCATGGCCTTCTTCAAATCAGTCACACCCAATTGCTCTTGCCAACCCCGTGGAGGTGCTAAGTCTTTTCCGTTGATGCTTAGCCCAAGGATCAACAATACGTCATGGAGAGTTATGGTCATCTCTCCCCATGGCATATGGAACGAGCTGGTCTCAGGTTGCCAGCGCTCAACGAACGCACCAATCAGCGTCTCGTGCACATGCTCATGTATCACATCCAGAATATGACACATGCCTGATCTAGATGTCAGTTCACCCCATGGCGTTTCCAACTGCAAACGCCATACGCGTGTCTGTTTGCCTCGTTGCTGAAACTTCAACGGTGGCACATGCTATAAATATTTGCATTTTTAAACCAGTGTAAGCAATCGATTTGACATATTTATATTAAAATGTGAAATTACAAGAATAAGGTTTTCCATGCAACTTACAATGCGCTGGTAAAGGGTGTACGCCACGTGATTGGCAAAACCCTTCAGAAGTTCGGGAATCTCCGGACCTCCATATACTCTAACCTGCAATTCAGGGTCATATCTCCCCTTTTTCTTCGTTCGGGGAGGTTTGGCTCCTCGTTCGCATAATCAGGTTGACCTCTTGGAGCCCAAGCCTGACTATCCTCGTCCTATATTTTTTTTACAAATGATAAGTAATTACATTTTTATCATACGCTCATATTTTCATATATTAAGGCTACTTATCATAGGATCAGGTGCATTCGGGTTGAGCCCCGAGCTCTCCCATGGGTTGTACCCCATATAATCATCTACGCCGCCTTGATAATATACGGGGCTGTGATGATGGATGTGAGGGCTCTGATGGAGGTGAGGGTTGTGATAGGACAGCGGACTCTAATGGAGGTGAGGGCTCTGATGGGACGCTAGGCTCTGATGGAGGTGAGGGCTCTGATGGGACGTCGGGCTCTGATGACGGTAATGGCTCTGTTGGGGCGGCGGACTGAATTGAGGGCCATAATAGTTATTCTGATCGATCGTATCAGAATAACCATGGAGCGGGCTCACGTTGTACTCTGGGTACAATTGCGGGTCCGAGTCCGCAGGACCACCCACCACAAGAAACGATGACGATGGCACAAACGGGAACACAGGGGGGTCAACATTGCCCGCCTGCCCGTATCCTCCAGCATCCTGAGTATCGCCCGCAACCCTACGGGTTACCTCCTCCTCAGTCCGAAATGAAGCGTCCCGGACGAGGTTTCGTCTGGTTCTACGTCTCGTTCTCTCACCAGGCTCCATCTACAACAATAAATCATTTTTTCTCAAACATATACAATTCCGAGTATACCTAAAATACAAAATTAAAACTATACAATTGAATTCGGGTATCGTAAAAAAATTTATATTCAAACGTTACGTGTGGACAATATCCACACGTAATGTTTGAAGCCCGTCCACACGTTACGTGTGGATACTTCTCTTTCCGGGACGATTTTCGGCGACATTCCGGCGACATTCCAGATTCTGGCGACGCATTTTTTCATCAAAATTTTACCACAATTCAACAAAACTAACACTTCTTAAACAAATCCAACAAAACTACCACTTGCATTTGGCTATTTCATACAAATCCAACAAAACCCTAAACACCCTTTCATACAAATCTATCAAATTTCTACAATTTCATACAAAATAACTACTTCAAAATTAACCATAAAATGCAAATAACTACTTCAAAATTGCACAAAAACAACAAATACAAGAACAAAAAGACTAAAACAATATGGATCTACAATAATCATAAAAAAAACTTAAAAATTTAATTACAAATTAACAAGATTTGAGATGTTACTAACCTTTGAAGGATATGGATCTACGTAACGTGCGAATCTTGTTGATGCGTAACGAGAAGACTAGTTAGATGCGTAACGTGGGAAGGGATAAATTTTTTGAGGCAAGCGGCGGTTTAGGATAGATTTGGGGAAGAAGAAGAAACTTGGCTTTTAAAGCCGGGGAGGCTCCACACGTTACGTGTGGAGCCTTTCCACACGTAATGTGGGGAGTCGTTTCCCACGTTATGTGTGAAGTGTCTCCTCACGTAACGTGTGGAGCATCTCCTCACGTTACGTGAAGTGTCTATGCGTTAAAGACAATTTCGCCTATACGTTAAAAAGTAAGGGCCTAAAAGTATTCCGTGCAAGGCTCGGGTTTTGCACTAAATGTAATGATAGCTAATAAAAGCAAGTAGCATGATTACCTTTTTTGAATAATTCGAGAAAATAAATATTAATAAAGCTTTATTTAAGATGAATACTCCGTAATTTTTTACTTTTTAAAAAAAAAGGCAAACACTAGGATCTTTAAAAAAAAAGAAAAAAGACTATCCTAAATGAATACTCCGTATTAAATTGACCTAAACTAACTAGAGACAGAAAAGGGATTCTATAACTCCGTCCTTTCCCCTTCTCAGCAAAATCCAAATAAAATCTAATTTCACGTCCGTCACCGAAACTACCTTCCAGACGAAGACGAAGAAGAAGCGGATAGAACCAGACTCAGATTCTCTGCGCAGAGTCTTCTTACCTGCCTTCTCCATCACGCTTCCTCTCTCTCCGTGGATGGGCCAGTCATCTTCTACGCCGTCCACAAACTTCCGGTCATCTCCGTCCCGCCATGACCTCGACCTCGCCGCCTCCTCCTATTGCTGCCCCAAGGCCAATAGTTCGGATCCGATCTACCCGCTGTCAACCGACTGTACAGGCGATGAGCCTCATCCGTCCGATTACACCTTCGATCTCCCCGACGAGAGCTTAGCTTGCATCTTCCAGACTCTCGGATCTGGAGACCGGAAGCGCTGCTCTTTCGTCTGCCGCCGGTGGCTTAGGGTAGAGGGACAGAGCCGCCACCGTATCTCTCTAAACGCTCAATCGGATCTGGTCCATGCTGTTCCGCAGATATTTGCGCGATTCGACTCCGTCACCAAATTGGCTCTTAAATGCGACCGCAGATCCACCAGCATCGGCGACGAAGCCCTAATTTTGATCTCCGTTAGGTGCAGGAACCTGACGCGCCTCAAGCTACGCGCCTGCCGTGCTATCACCGACGACGGCATAGAAGCCTTCTCGAAGAATTGCAGGAATTTGAAGAAGCTCTCTTGTGGATCTTGTACCTTCGGTGCGAGAGGGATGAACGCTGTTGTCGATAACTGTACGGAGTTGGAGGAGCTCTCCGTGAAGCGGTTGAGGGGAATTACTGACCGAAATACCACCGAGCCAATCGGCCTAGGCTCCAGCGGCAGCTCTTTGAAGGTCATTTGCTTGAAGGAGCTTTACAACGGGCAATGTTTCGAGCCTTTGATTGTCGGCTCGAAATTCCTGAGGACTTTGAAGCTGTTTCGATGTGCTGGCGATTGGGATCCTCTTTTGCAGTCAGTGGCCAGCAGCACCAGTGAGGTCTCTGAGTTTCACCTGGAGAGGCTTCAGGTGAGTGATGTTGGCTTGGGTGCTATTGCCAAGTGCCCTAAAATGGAGATTTTGCACCTGGTGAAGACACCAGAGTGTACCGATTTTGGGCTTACGAAGGTGGCGGAGAGTTGTATGCTCCTTAGAAAGCTTCACATTGATGGATGGAGAGCCAATCGGATTGGCGATGAAGGTTTGATAGCTGTGGCAAAGAATTGTCCGAAACTCCAAGAGCTGGTGCTTATTGGGGTTAATCCAACACAGTTGAGCTTGGAGATGTTGGCTTCTAATTGTGAAAAGTTAGAGAGATTGGCGCTCTGTGGGAGTGAAACAGTCGGTGATCCAGAGCTCACCTGTATTGCTGCTAAGTGCAATTCTCTGAAGAAACTATGCATTAAGAACTGCCCGGTGTCTGATCATGGCATGGAAGCTCTTGCTAATGGGTGCCCTAATCTTGTGAAGGTGAAGGTGAAGAAGTGCAGGGCAATTACTTGTGAGGGTGCAGATTGGTTGAGGGCCAGAAGAGAGTCTTTGTCCGTGAATCTAGACATTGGTGAGACCGAGCTCCCTGATGCGAGTGCTAGTGATGGGGCACAAGAGAATGTTGGAGGAGACATTGCACCGGTGAATGATCGGCTGCCCGGACCCGATCATGCCTCATCAAGCCGTACTACTGCTCGATCAACCTCATTCAATTTCAAGACCAGGTTTAGCCTTCTGACTCGGAGAAATATTGTGGCTTGTACTCTTAGAAGGTGGTCAAGTACTAACTCCCGCCACGACTAAGACCGTGCTGTGGGAATTTGGGGTGCAAAGTAAAACAAGTTCATCTGTTTACACTATTTGGCTATGCATTGTGCAGCTGTTTTGGGTGTAATTAGTTCCTTGTTATTTGTTGATGGGCTTTCTGACTGCACTTCTATAGTTGGAAGTACTCATTTAAAGTGTCCATTGTTTAATGTCCTGCTCAAAACTTCATAATTCTTATGCTATTGTTTATGTTTCTAGACCTGCGTCAGATTATCTATTGAATTCGCTGAATGACCAACAAGACATGCCTTATGCACAAACAGAATCTATCTCCTTGGTTGTATAGATTATACGTAGCCTTTACCTTTGACATCTTCATTGCATCACAGGTGCCATAATCTCATTTTTGCTATTGCACGTTCGTGATTTGCTTGGCTCTATGAAATAAAGTCTTGCACTTGTAATCACCAGTTTCGTTGGAGCACTTGATGTATGACCTACAATACCAAATGCAACACTTCTTAACACGAAAGTGGGAGAATATCTTGTACCCTCTTGTGAGACACTGAATAAATTTGTTTGTTTTCAAATAGTCAGGAAGGAGTTTTACAAAGGTATAAGAATCTAATGCGAAGAACTGATTCTGCAGAAGGCATGAAATCTTGCAGATGTGATTAGGAGACTTGAAGACCAATGTGCAGCCTAGGATTGTATGTGTACGACTGTACGGGTTTAAGTTTACTTTGCTTTGTCAACTGATTAGTGAAGGCTGACAGCAGTTAGAAATGCACGCATGAATCTAGGTAAGGGTACAGCAAGACATGATAAAGCAAAGTCTGATATCATAGATCCTATAAGATCAATGAAGAAAACGATAGATTCAACAGTAATGCTGCAAACGCTCTGATCATGTCTGCACAACCCCACCAATTTCAATAGGTAGCTGCAAAACAGAAAGTGTCAAGGAGCAATGATCCCACAGATTGTCTAACAGTGATCAATTTCCATCATTCTATCACACAAAACCAGATGAAAAATATACAACCGAATCTCCTCCATCTTCTATGTTGGTCAAGTTGTATCTTATAATAACTTGTAACAAGTATTCAACTGAAGTGCTGCTGAAATGCCACATGCAACAAGTTCATCCCTCTACTGTTCCTTCTTCTCTTTCTTCTTCTCTTTCCTTGCTTGCGGCTTCTGGTATATGATTATCTGGCTTAGGATAGTGCCATTTGTTACAGCACCAATCACGGAGCCCATTACAACTTCAGAGGAGTCAAGGAAATCAAGTGATAGGAAATACACATGCCAAGGTTAACTTTGGGAACTACAAGGAGGGAAAGAACTGAAATGGGAATTTAAAGACGTAGAATATGTTCAGCAACACCATACAAAAGCAAAAATCAAAGTGAAATAAAGCTAACATGTACAGCAAAACTCAAGCAACAATGTAAATGCAGAGAACATAACACTTGACTGATTCTATATAATTAAAAAATACAAGGATACCAGTAGCTGGGGCTTTTTCCTGGAGACTGGTAAAGACCCTCACTGAAACAATGAATTGTAATATTAACAACTACTAGAAATGTTGTTAAAGACATTAGATAAACTATAATAGTGAGAAAGGTCTAACTCACCCATGGAACCTCCAAAGTTCATGAAACAAGTTAAAAAGCTGAGCTGCCCTGTACTTTTGTTCTGTACAAGAATATATAACTGAATAAATGATTCCGTATGCTACCTCCCCAAAACAGACACATGCATATCAATCAATCAGACAGAATTTTTTATAATAAATTTATGGGCCCAACTTACCTTAAAATTCTCAATGATCTGTGGAATCCTAGCGAAGAGGAATATTGCATGCTGAGAAGCCTGCAGTCCATGGTTTCAAATCAGGGAAGCTTTTAACTAAGACTGGAAATTTAGGAGCTGAATTGAGAAGTAACTCACATAGAGAGCTTCAAAGAGCACAGGATCGATTCGGCCTGCCAAGACAGTTGGTGCAAGAGCACAATATCTATACAATCGAAGTTAAAGACAAAACAATCTTCCTTGATAGTGAATGATAAAATACAAACACCCAATGTAAAGATTCAAAGGATACAATAAACCTCTGATCCAAGTCGTCGTCTTCACAGGTTGAGAAAAGTAATATATCACAGCAACTAGAATAATAGCTGCCACAAAGGGAGTATAAGAGATATATTAATAGTCAGAAGAACTTTTGGGGTTATGACACTCAACTTTAGTGGAGCTGTGGAAGTTGTTGGTTCTATCTGTGCAAGAGAGACAAAGTTAAGGGTAAACCTTGAATCAACAGAAATGCATATTCCCCAAAAGCCGAGAATGGGAGACCCTTGTGAAGGCAATAAGCAAGAGCAATAGTATAGCCCACTACTTCAAGCTCAAAGCCAACAACACTTAGCCCTCTTACACTTCTGTGCTT
The DNA here is from genome assembly GCA_027886185.1 of Rheum nobile. Classification (NCBI taxonomy): domain Eukaryota; kingdom Viridiplantae; phylum Streptophyta; class Magnoliopsida; order Caryophyllales; family Polygonaceae; genus Rheum; species Rheum nobile. Next base: position 5,620,905 of record WOAB01000001.1, read on the forward strand.
CCAAATTTTCAATATCTGCAAGTGAACAGGAACATTATACATTCTCTTGAATCCGATGGAATTGCAGGTCAAAATTCGATTTTTCAACCAATTAACATCATTCAGCTAACAAAAGCCAATTTAACTGCGACAAATGGTTACGAAATAAAAGCTTGAGATCAATCTAGTCCATGTCGATAACTTTTGAGATTGAAACGAGCGAATTGCGAATCAATTGAAGTAAAACACCGGCCTTGTGGAATCAAAGAAATGGGAATTTCATAAGTCAAGAGAGCATTTACACTAATAGCATCGGAAACAACCAATTGACAAGTTAGGGTTTATGGATGGAGAGAGAAAGAGACCTGGGGAAGCTTGACGGTGGTAGAAGCGGCGACGATTGCGTAGCCGAGGAGCTTTGAGATGAGAGGAAGCAAACAATCTTTTTCAGGGAATTCTCCGTTGCGAAGAGATCCAAGTGCGCAGCTGAAGTCCATCCCAAATATCTCCATCGTTGTTGGTTTCTGATCTCCGATCGCTGAATATTGTTGCAGGGAATATCGATCGTCAAACCAAACCGCCCTCGCCCCTCGGTTACTTTGTACTAATTACCCACCCTGCGCTCTCTTTATCAAAATAGCGAAACATAGCCCATTTACACACACTTTACAAAAATAGACCACCAACGCATGTGATACAAATTTTGTGTGATTTGCTAAGAGGGATCATCCGTACAGGGCAACTATCTTTACAATAATCTTAAACGTAATGTAGGATTATTTCTCCCCTTGATCCGAATTGAATTGATTTTTGTTATAACTTATAATGCCTCCTTATAAGCTTCATTATGGTGTCCGTCGGTTGGGAAAAAGAGGAGATAAAGTGGATTGAAATGAGTTAAACTTGATTAAAGTTTAAACAATTTATTTATGTTATCCCTAACATTAACCCACTTTCACTTCAAAGGGTTTGTTTGGCTAGCTTAATTATAAGATGTTTTTTTAGATTATAGGATATATGTATTTATATGTGATAAATTTGTTTGGCCAACTTAATTATAGCTATGTGTTTTATGTTTCATTGGTATCACAAACTACGTACTTTTGTACACATTTTTCAAAGTTCAATTTATTTTTTAAACAAAGTATATGTATAAATATATTATCCAAATAAATCTAAAGTCTATCGCCAAGAAAATTTTAAATTTCTTTGATAATTATAAAATATTACACTTCAAAGGCTCGTTTGCAAAAAAGAAGAAGAATCCAATTTTTGTACACTTCAAAGGCTTACATTGTTATTTCTATCTTTGGATTATTAGAGGTATTCTATTTCTTAAAAAGCATATTCAATACGAAAATCTTAATCTAAAAAAAGGCTCTAGCTAGAAATTCTTCACTTGCAAAAGGTTTTATTAGTAAGAAGGAAACAATCAGTACTTGAAAAATACATTGGTGAGCTACCGCCTACAAGGATTGGGGCTTTGAGTTTGCTCTACATCGACATCGTACTTCTAATTATAAAGCTAGTCCAAGTTTAAAGGTGGTTTTTGTGCAATTTAATGATTTATTAGTACATAGTACTTGTAGTATGAAAATTTAAGCATTTTGGGGATAGCAAAAGTAGTGTTGAGGCGCTGGGCTCCTCCACATGGTCTCAACTCTCATAGATGGGCCGGGCCCAGGAGTGTTTGTGGGTTGTAATGTCACTCGATCAAATAAAAAAACGAGTGACATCACATTGATCCACATGAACCTCAGCTGAAAATATAAGGCCTCGGTTTCTTTTGTCTTTCTTATTGCCTTCATTCACTAATCTTGTACTAGTATTGTCTAACAAAATTTCACAAAACCGTACAAAACTAGTTCATTTTGTATTCTTAACATGATTGTATAATTGTCACTTATCCTGCTGTATAAAACATGGCAGAGAACTTCCGTTAGCAATTCGATCTAAAATTGCAGTGCTGCAAATTAACAAGATTCATTCTTGAATCTGAACTCTGAATCAATCAAAAACAAGTTACAGTAAAGACAGAAGTAGAAATAAGAATCATTCCTCGGTGAAAAATGGTTGATTGATTAATCATTTGGGTTCTTCGTTCACTAATATGTGTCATTTTAGTCTTTTATTTTTGTTATTTTTTTTGTCATTTTAGAGCCTTAGTAATAATTTTCAGTGAGTTACAAAATATGTTATTAAAAATTGCATTTTTTATACAAATTCTCTTATTTTATTGGTTAAAAATGAGGTGAGTAATTACTAAATTGTAAATTTTAGAAAAAGTTTGTAGTGTTTTAGCTTAATCGTTACCTTTTTTAATAGTTGTGTCAAAATCTATAATGCCAATTATTATTATACAAAATATTATAAATTTCTTACCCTTTAAAAAGATAATATACGAGTATATATGGATCATAAAGATAGATAAGGTAGGGATTAACCGATATTCGGTTAACCGAATATCGGTTAACCGTTTGTGCCCACCCCTAGCAGGGACCATAAGAGGTGAAAACAATCAGCATTGCTATCTCTTGGAAGAGCCATACTTGTTAGCAAATAATTGAAGTCACAAAGAAGTGATATAGTCCAGGACCACTTGATCTCCTCCTAAATGCAAATGTGTACATGAATCATAACTTTCCACACTATTGCTATGTGTCTCTTTATACATTGGCTTATGCAGGAGTAGGTCATTTGACTATTTGAGTGTTACATGTCACTTGTTTTAATTTTTGGGACCAATTGTAACTTGTAAATATAACCCTTTATTTGTTGATCTAGATTTAATCTTCATTATAGTTAGCTTCAATACTCAGATCTTTATACTAATCATTGCAATTTGCACTTAAGTACTTGGAAGAAGGGACAAGGCAGTACTACTACTACTACTTCATCTTCTGCTTTTAGCATTAAATGTGAATGCTGGGAATGTGAAGGCAAGTTTTGTCACTTGTTTTAATTTATGCAGTCTTCTGGAGAATCTTGCCTAGGAATTACCCACCTCCAAAGTATGTAAATCAATCCTTCCTTGTATAACAAGCAAGTTATGTAGAAAAATTTAGGGGACCATTTAGTGCTTGTATATGTTTGCAGGTGGGAGTATGAAGGTGGAGTTCTTGATAGAGTCAGGGGAAACAAAAGAAACTGGTAGCAGTTATGATTTTTTTTTCTAGAGTTAATTAAGGAAAAAGAGTATGTGTTGCTGCATAATGTTGATGTGGGTGATCTTTGATGATGAAGGATTCTTGTTTGGGAGGATGGATATTGCAACAACCATGAATGCGAGTATGTGAAGGCAAGTTTTGGAGCAGATTTGTTCTTCAAATTGTCCCATGAAGTTTACAACTATGGAGAAGGGTATGAAGGAATTTCCACTTTTGACGATTACCATCCAACAAACAATGATAATAGTGTTGATTGGATCTTTAATTTTGTGGTGTGCAGACTGTTAGGTGTAAAATAGTGGATCACGATTCAACTGAGAACTTCCATTAGAGGAAGGGAGAGAGAAGAAGATTGGGAGAAAAATATCTCTATATTCACTCACGATCAAACTGGCCAAAATGAATAAGCAAAATACAAATAGGCTCTCAGACAAGAGATGACCTAAACAACAAGTAATACAACCGACAATCAACAGTGGCATGTTTAACAACCTAACAAACAAAGTGTCACGTCAAACAAACTAAAACCACATCAGTCCTAATGACTCCAATAGCCACCCCTCAAGTTGGAAGTTCAGATAAACCCAACTTGACAGATAAAAACTGATGTGCTTGCAGTCCCAATGCCTTGGTCATAATGTCTGTAATTTGCAGAGTAGTTGGAATATAAGCATTTTTGATGAAGCATGCTTGAACCTTTTCACGAATGAAATGTGTGTCAATTTCAAGGTGCTTGGTTCGCTCGTGTAAACAAGGGTTGGCTGCAATCTGCTGAGCTGCTTTGTTATCACAAAAAAGTGTAAGAGGAAGAGAAACCTCAACTGAAAGATCACCCAAGATGAAACTTGTCCAAACCAATTCTGCAACAGTAAAAGCCATACTTCTGTACTCTGCTTCAGTGGAGGATCTGCTCACTGTCACCTGTTTTTTAGTCTTCCAAGCAACTAAGGAATGCCCAAGATAAACACAATACCCGGACAAAGACCTCCTAGTAGAAAGACAGGCGCCCCAATCAGCATCTGAGAACCCTGTAATTTTGAGATCCTGCTGAATATGATAGAACAAAGCTTTACTCATAGAACCTTGCAAGTATCGAAGAACATGTTGAACTGCTTGGAGATGAGGCTCACGAGGCTGACTCACAAACTGGGATAAATGCTGAACAACATAAGAAATATCTGGTCTAGTCAATGACAAATAAAGCAAACAACCTACCAACCTCCTGTATTGCTCACCATCATGCAACAACTTACCATCTGTGAGCTGTAATTTAAGGCCTATAGGTAAAGGAGTTGTAGCAGGTTTAGCATGTATCATCTTAATTGCTTGTAAAGTATCTCTGATGTACTTTTGTTGAGCTAAATAGGTCCCATGATCAGCTCGAATAATCTCCATCCCAAGGAAATACCTAGCATGACCAAGGTCTTTGATAGTGAAAGCCTTGTGTAGAGCCTCTTTCACTGACTGAATACCCTCAAGATCATTTCCTGTAATTAGTATACCATCAACATATACTAATATGACCAGGAAAGAATTAGCCTCATTCTTAACAAATAGTGAGTAATCATTTGTGGATTGAATAAAACCCAACTTCATTAAGAAACTGGATAACTCAAGATTCCACTGCCTGGAGGCTTGTTTGAGGCCATAGAGTGACCTTTGCAACTTACAAACCTCTCCAGAATTACCCTTAGCATACCCTTCTGGAATCTGCATATATATATGTCTTCTTCCAGATAACCATCCAAGAATGCATTGTTAACATCCAATTGATGCAGAGGCCAATTCTTGGCGGTGGCCAAAGCTATCACTATTCTGACTGTAGGCATCTTGGCTACTAGGCTGAAGGTATGCTTATAGTCTTTGCCCAGTTTTTGGTTGAATCCTTTTACTACTAACCGAGCCTTGTGCCTTTCTATAGATCCATCAGACCTAAATTTAATTTTGTATACCCACTTGGATCCAATGGCTTTATGTCCATTAGGAAGAGGAGTGAGTATCCATATCCCATTGGACTCTAAATCTTCCAGTTCCTTTGCCATAGCCTCCTCCCACTCAGGTATCCCTTAAGCTGCCTTGTATGACACTAGTTCTGTAGTAGCTAAGACTCTGGACAAAGAAGCACAAAAACCATCAAAATTGTCTGCATTCTCAAAAATACTGTCAGCTGCCATCACAGAATCTGAAGTCCATCTAGGTGGTCTCCTCTCTCTATGAGATCTGCCAACCAAGGTAGGTTCTGACACTGCGGGGACAACTGGTTCAGGAACAAAATCTATCACTGACTCACTGAATGTAGGATCAATCACTGTATTTACTGGCATAGGATCAGTCCTTACTGTAATAGGTGTTACTTCTACACTGATATCATCAACCACTGTATCAAATATTGAAGACTGAGTATGTTTAGCTGGCAGTTCATCTGGAAGAGAAGTAACCTCTTTATAAGGAAACAAGTCCTCACAGAATGTAACATCTCTACTATAGCAAACTGTTTGTTTCTCCAGCTCATACAACTTGTATCCTTTCTGATTGATAGGATATCCTAGAAGAATACACTTCTTTGCTCGAGGATCAAATTTGTCCCTGCCTCTCTTTGCAGTAGCAATATAGCATAAACACCCAATCATCCTCAAATTGTCATAAACTGGTTTCTTGCCAAATAACTGCTCATAAGGTGTCTTCCACTCAATACTAACCAACAGCATTTTGTTGATCAAATATGTGGCAGAAAGTATACATTCTCCCTAAAAACATTTTGGCAATCCAACATGAAAACTGAGTGCTCGAGCAGTGTCTAAGAGATGTCGATGCTTCCTCTCAACAATTCCATTTTGTTGAGGTGTGTAGGCCATAGATCTTTGATGTATAATACCAAGATTAGCAAATAGTCTTTTGCAGTCATCATTCACCAATTCTGTTCCATTATCTGAACGAATGACCTTAGGAATTTGACCAAACTGTGTTCTAACCATATCAATAAAATCTTTGACAACACTCACAACTTGTTGCTTACTATGTAAAAGATATGTCCATGTGGATCTGCTCATGTCATCCACAATGGTGAAGAAAAACCTTTCTCCATTAATACTAGGAATACCAAAAGGTCTCCATACATCCATATGGAGTAAATCAAAACATTGTAAAGACTTAGTTTCACTTGACACAAAAGGCAACCTATGAAACTTTTCCAATTTGCAAGTGTCATAAGAAGCATCTCCTACAACAGTTTGTTTAAGACCAGGCACATGATTCATTCTAGAAAATGAAATATGACCTAATCTATGATGTAACAAATGCATCTCTTTATTGCTACTAGCTATATAACAAGCCTCTTTATCTCTTCTTTCCTTAATGTGTTGTATCTCCATCTTGTATAAACCACCACAAGCATTTCCTCTGGTCACTATAGCTTTACTCAAAGGGTCCTGTAAGACACAAGAACTCTCATCAAACCAAGCGACCAATCCTTTCTGTTTGACGAGCTTACTAACAGACAACAGGTTGAACTTGAAATCAAGCACAAACAACACATCATCAATCACAAAATTCTGATTCAGCATAGCTCTACCTGACTGCTCAACCTTCTTTACAGTGCCATCTGGTAGTCTAACTAACACAGGGACAGATAATGGTCTTAAATCACACAGACAATCAGTAAATGGACTCATATGATCTGTGGCTCCCGTGTCAATTATCCACTCATGCTTGTGTGAGACTGAAGTAACAAGATTAAGACAAGAAATACCTGCATAGTTTACTGAAGAAGAAGACATGACACTTTTGCCCTTGTGCATCTTCATCATCTCTTGATACATTGCCTGTATGAAAGCTGGATCCATACTCTTGTATCTGTCACTGGCATTTCCATCTGATTCCAGAGGTGTGTCCTTACTGCATTGCTCTTGATTAACAGAGGCAACTACCTTAGAATTCTTCTTGTTCTTCTTTCCTTTATACCAATCGGGATACCTGATCACTTCAAAACACATATCTGAAGTATGACCATCCATATTGCAAACTGTACAGTGTTTCTTCTCACCACTATACTGTTTCTTCCCTTCCTTTTTAGAAGAAGATTTATCATGTGCTCCTGCCATGAAAGCAGCTGGTTCTGGCACTGTGATAGAGATTTGTTTCTGTCTTTCAACTTGAAGTACTAAGTAATATGCTCGATTGAGTGTAGGAATAGGATCCATAGCCAAAATCTGGCTTTTGACTGAATCAAATTCAGGACTAAGATTCACTAAAAAGTGCAATAACTTGTCTTGATTTTCCAGCTCCAGTACTCTCTCTATCACCTTGCAAGTACATTTTGCAAGATTGCCACAGTTACAAGAAGGAATTGCATTAAGACATTGTAATTCATCCCAACAACGTTTTAATTTCGTATAATAACTTGTCACAGACAAGCTTCCTTGAACAATTTTCATCAATTCCTGCTTCAATTGAAAGAGAACAGGTGCATTGTTCTAACTATAACGATCGACAATTTCTGACCAGAGATCCTTAGCAGAATTCATCAGAATAAACGAATTGGACAAATCAGGTTTCATTGAGCTTAGAATCCAACACGATACCATTTCATCACAGTGGACCCACCTTGGTAGATCCTTCGATTCTGGTTCTAGACGCTCTAAAGTTCCATCGATGAAACCTAATTTCATCTTCGCTCCCAATGCTCTGCGAATCTGTCTGCTCCAAGCTATGAAGTTCATCCCATCGAACACCATTTGAGTGATCTGAGCATTAGGATTTTCCGAATTGGACATAGACAGAGGATCATTGGAGTTCATTACTCCTAGTTGCAGAAGTTGCTCGTTCGTCATAGCTTTAGTTCTTCAATTAATTTCTTCGAAGCCGATCGCCAATTGTCAGCGAACTCAAGAGCAACAATGATTCAATCTCTCACTCTCGCTCAATCAAATCTTCCGAGGCTCTGATACCATGTAAAATAGTGGATCACGATTCAACTGAGAACTTCCATTAGAGGAAGGGAGAGAGAAGAAGATTGGGAGAAAAATATCTCTATATTCACTCACGATCAAACTGACCAAAATGAACAAGCAAAATACAAATAGGCTCTCAGACAAGAGATGACCTAAACAACAAGTAATACAATCGGCAATCAACAGTGGCATGTTTAACAACCTAACAAACAAAGTGCCACGTCAGACAAACTAAAACCACATCAGTCCTAATGACTCCAATATTAGGGAATGTGGCAGCAGAAAACAGCCACAGATGGGTGTTCAAAGCAAGTGCAGATGATGAAACAAGTTGCTTCTCCTCCTGGAATGTCTCAATTGATCCTGTAAATCCAAATCACAAAACCTCTAATTAATTATTACCCATTAAACTCTATGGTTTCTTGTTAATGTCTCCTGATCTGATAGTTTAAAACCTTATTTGTGATAAGCATCCCAAGGCATGGCAAAACTAGTTCAACTCTGGGATTCAGGTGGGTTATCCTTAATATACTCAATTCGTTAAGAAATAGTATCATTTTAGCCTTCAATTTTTGTTAAAAAATATTTGTCATTTTAGAGTTTTAGGTAATGATTTATTGATGAGTTACGAGACATGTTATTAGAAGTTGAACATATTGATAATAATCTATGCAAATTCTCTTTATTTACTGGTTAAAAAAGAAGTGTGCAATTATTAGATTCTAAATTTTAGAAAAAAATTGTAGTATTATGATTGCATTTCTTAATAGTTGCGTCAAAGACTAAAATGGAGGGAGTATATACAAGTACAAATTAAGTCCCATTGAATATTTATATAAACCTTCCTTGGTAGACAATTGCACTGATTTCAGTAAGAGATGAAATGGTTCAACTAGGCTCACTTGACAAGGTCTCAGAAGATGTCAATTTGGTGATCAACACACAGAAGGAATTCAGCTACCTGCAGAGCCTACCATCAATCTTGGCCATACAAAGGCCGAACGCAGGTGCCTTAAACTTGAATCCAGCCACCATAGAAGCCAATGCAGGCCGGGAGCGACAAGCGCCAGCTGGCAGGATCCAAGAGGTCGGCTTACAGCGAAGGGTTGACTGAAGCCGCGATCAACTTGGGTTGGAATGCCCCACATAATGGGCCCACAGGACCACCTATGTGGTCCCTCCCACCCCTTGTCCTGCAACTTTGGAGTCTTGCTACCAAGGCCGCCCTTTGTCGCGCCACCATACGAACCAATTGTCGCCTCTGAGTTCAATCATGGAGCTCACTCGCGTCAGAGGGTTAAGGTGGGATCGGAGCGCGTTCAAGAAGACAAATCTTGTTGCTTGAATGCTGATCATGGGTCAGAAGATAATAAGGGTGGAGGGAAATCAAGAATTGGCACATTAAACTCTTTTTTGAAATAGAAAGTATTAATGGTTAATGAAGTTGTTCCTTGTACTTAATGTTAAGTGATGTAGACTTGAGAGGGCTTTTGTTGGTTTGCTTGGTGGGTGATCACGTGATAGGGATGCAACACACAACAAACTGATTTTTTTTTCTTTAATATGATTGATGTGCATTTACTTGCACAGTTTAGGACAAAACTATGTTTGGACAATGTGTAAAAGACAAAATCCTATACTCCCAATCAGAACTAAAATTAGTAATATTTATGTTATAATAAAATGATTAGTAAAGAATCTAAATTAAAACATTTTTTGTTATTAGCGCTTTGGAACTAGAAAGTAACTCTATAGTTTTAAACAGATTTAAAAAAAATATGTTTATTGACTTTTTTAATAAACCCAATGAGAGTATATGTTAATCTTATCTTTATATTTCTCATATAATAGATTTTCTATTTTTCTTAGCAATAGATTTTGTCTTTTTAAAAGGGGATTCATCTTCGCAACGCTTTTTTTTATTCCCTGCACCACATTTTGGGCACCACGACGTTGCGCCCAAATTATTTTTTTTACCTTGGGCGCAACTTAGTGGCGCCCAAGAAAAAATATCCTTGGGCGCTACTAGGTTGCGCCCAAGGTCCGTTTTTTTTTTGAAAATTATTTTTAAAAGATTATTGAACTGGTTCAACACCTTTTGGGCGCTATGTCGTTGTGCCCAAAAAGTTACCGTTGGATTCAACGATAACTTTTTTGGTATATATATAATAGTCATTTGGTCCATTTGAGCATACCACCTAATTGAAATCACAAAATATTGAGAGAATGTCTTCCTCAAGCTACGATGATGCACCCTGTCTTGATTTGATTCATCACGATGATTTACGGGTACGTATATGTTTTTTTCCCAAGTTTATTTGAAATTTAGTAAATTAAAGTCATTTGTTGTAGTTTAGAACGTTCATTAAATTGTACATACGATCATTACGTTAGGATGATTCCATGTTTTAGATTAGTGACATTATGTTAGTCTTTTTAGATGGTATTTTCTGTATCCTATTATATAGTTGTGAAATAAATAGAATGATTACATGTTTTAGGTTAGTAGACAATATGTTAGTATTTTTAGGTGGTATTTTCGATATATTTATTTACGAAATAAATAGGATGATCACATGTGTTAGTTTATCATTTATTAAGTAAATTATGTGTTTGTGGTCAGAACATCATTATGTTAGTTTTTTGAAACACTCTTAGAAAAACCTCTAATGTATAATCTTTTTGAAAATAAATAGGATGACTCTAGTAATAGCGATTTTTCGCCAGTGGACTATTCTGCTCATTTTACTACAAGTGAGGAATAGAGTGATAGAGACAATATGATCAATTGGGCTAAGAATGTAGGTTTGGAACTGTGTATGGTGATCGTCATAAGTAAATCATGGGCTAGAAAGGTCATATTGTTGTGTGAGAAGTTTGGGTCATATAGATCGGCAGTGAAGAAGAAGGAGGTTGATGGTCCCGAGGCAATCCCTACACGAAAATACAAATCAAGGACAAAGAAAAACGAGTGCCCGTTTTAGTTGCATGGGGTGCTTGTGAAAGGAAATTGGATCAAATCTGACAGGTGGAGATTATCCGTCGTTAGAGGATAGCACGACCATGATCTTTCAAGTAGTTTGATTGGTCATGCATTTGCCGGGCGGCTTTCGTATAAACAACGAGAGTGCGTGAATGTTTTGTCAGCCTCCGGCATAAAGCCAAAGGCTATTATGAGTCTATTTCTAAAGGCGGATCCCAAATGCTTGACATCAAGGAACCAACTGTACATTTACAAGGCTAAGGAGAGGCTGAAATCCAGGGGAAATTTGACGGTGCCGCAATACACGCTGGATTTTCTACACACGAGAGGTTATTATACATGCACCGAGACGGTTCGTAATGAAGATGGGAAGGAGGTTTTGAGTGACATTTTTATTTGTCACCCCAAAGCTAGACATCTGTTGCGTTTGTTCCCCCACGTCGTCGTCATGGATACGACCTACAAGACCAACATGTATGAAAGTTAGTTATCGCTATTACTACATCTAAAATATGTAATTGCATATAAATGTTCTAATTTTTACATTTATAGGTACATCATGCCTTTGTTGGATTCACTTGTACCAACCGTACATTCTGTATTGCGATCGTATTCATGTATGATGAGACGACGGAGCACTACGTATGGCCTTGCAGCGCCTTAAGATCATGCTCGGGAGACAAGAACCTAAGGCAATCATGTCAGATCGAGAGCTCGGTCTTGTGAACGCTCTCGAAGCAGTCTTTCCTAATTTGCAACATCTGTTGTGTAGGGTCCATGTCAACTGCAACGTGGAAGGTTCTGCTATGAAATATATTGACAACTTCGACCATTTTAGTGGTAATGTTCGTTGGTTGTTGAGGTCGCCCACTGAGGATGTGTACGAGGCACGGCTTCAATACTTGACGGAGAAATGGAATAAGCTACCCTGGCTGATGGAGTACGTGAAGAGAGTATGGCTTGATTAGTACAAGGAGATGCTAGTGTGTGCGTGGTGCGGCACAGTTCTCCATTTCGCCATAAGATCATCAAATAGGTAAATTCATAAGTGCAACTAGGAAAACCCCTTTAGATACGTATCAATATATACTAAGTGTAACTTGACTTTTATTTTCAGGGTTGAGAGTTAGCACTCTGTGATGAAGGACGGGATCAAATCGTCTGTTGGAGGCTTGGACACCCTCGTGCAGCAAATCGACAATATGTTCGCTGATTAGATTCGGGAAATCGGGGGTGATATGGAACAGAGTGCTTTTAAGGCGCCCACATAGATCGTAAATGGGCCGAGTTGGGTGAATGCTTTTTTCAGGCGCATTCTTTATAAGGTCTCAGAAAAGTGCTTAAGAATACAATACAAGGAAGTTGTTAGGGCAAAAGAAGGAAAAATACCCGATGAAGAATGTCGTGACGTGTTTTGGAAATCCTTCATAGGCTTGCCTTGCCCACATAGGATCAAGGACTATGTAAAGGCCAGTACCCTGTTGAAGCCAAGTGAAATTCATATTTATTGGAAGCAAATCAAGTGGGAAGGAGTGGGTCTTCCCAAGCTCGAACCGAATGAGGAAGACTTTATCACAGAAGAAGATGTCATCCTAGGTGTCATATGGGGAGATTGGGCCAACAAGGATTTGCCCCCAGAGCTTAAGACCGAGTTTGCCCGCAAGTACAAAGATTTTTATGAGCCGAGATCGTGTACCGTAGAAGAGCCCCCGGCTGCTTCGACCAAGAAGGGGAGACCTAAAAAGAAGAAGAACGATACGAAGAGGGACCCGAGTTGGTTTGAGCACAGGGCGACCGAAAAAAAGAAGAAGGATGGGGAAAAAAAGAAGAAGGTTGAGGAGACGAAAATTTTGTATGTGGGATCTAAAGGACATCCTCCGAGCAGTAAACCGCGCAGCGGAGTTTCACCTGGCAAACGTAGCACCACTGGACCACCTAAAGACGCGAAGAAAGTGATTTACCTCGGCTTCAACTGGGGTCGAGATAATATTGATTCGTTCATGTTCACCTACATTGCAGGAGTACATAATATAATAGGCGATGGTCATTGTGGGTATCGTTCACTGGTTGTATTATTAGGGGGGAACCAAGACAATTATGACTATGTCCGATGGGAGCTTTCCAAGGAACTACAACAACGTCGAGTGCTGTACACCCCGACCTGTGTTGTTACCCCGATATCAGAGTTGATCATGTTAGTGAATTATACCGGAGTGTGCTTGAGCCATCACTGGATGAAAGTTCCTATGGCCGGCTTGGCATTTTCAACGCGATTCCAGGTGGATCTTGTTGTACTATCACTGTCTGGACCTCACACATGCCTCCCAATGTGGGTTCCCCCAGGCGCAAACCCTCCCACTATGGTGCATGCGATAGCCCTTGTAGGCAACCATGACCATTTTGTACCGGTATGCATTTCCACATTCGATCATCATTAACCTATATTTATTATTTATGTATTCTAACCCTTGAATTTGTACAAGTTTGGCTAGTTGATGATCTTTGTCCGATTTCACCCCCGCCCCATGTTTGGACCCGATGCAAAGATGCAAGTGTTGAAGGATGGGATAAACTGTTTGAGTCTAGGATGAGAGATTACGTCACGAAACGGACCATGGGTGGTCAGAGGGGGAATATTTCCTTAGTCATAGTGCTTAGTAGGGGTGTTCAAAATCGGCCCGGACCGGAAAAGACCGGACCGGACCGGTGAAATTCCAGTCCGGTCTCCGGTCCAAGGTTTTCCCTTAATCCGGTCCGGTCCGGTCCAAACCCGGAAAAAAACCGGTCCGGACCGGATTTTTAATTTTTTAATTTATATGTTTTATATGTTTTTTTGGAGATTTATATGTATTTTGTATAGATATTTTTCTTAATTTAATAAGTTAGGAGTATATATGTTTTATAGATATTTTTTTAGATATTTTTTTATAGATTTTAAATAAGAATTAATTTTTTTTTTAAAATAAAGTCCGGTCTTAGATCGGACCGGAACCGGACCGAACCGGACCTATTCGGTCCGGTCCGGTCTCCGGTCCACCCTTTTCAAAAAATCCGGTCCGGTCTGGACCAGATGAACACCCCTAGTGCTTAGGATATCCAACTACTACAAATGTTGGATCGGGATGGAGTTGGATATTTTTAGTCGATGTAAATCCACTTTTTTTCCAATTTGTAGTTTCCTCTACTTATATAAATGACAGTAATGTTTCAAGGTTTAGGGTTTTCCAATTCTTATTGTCCACTAGTTAATAACCTTCAATTTCGTAACATATCATACATTATACTGTAATATATGAAACCTGAACGTACTTATATAAAACCCAAAAGTCATCTTCATCATTAAAGTACAAAGTTTAACATTTCCAAGTTTAAGTTGGACAAAATTTTAAGTTTTAAACTTAGAAAAATTTTAAGTTTTCCCCCCTAATCTAAAATCAAATAATTAATCTTAGACTTTGTATTCGAATGTACGAAAATCTTAAACCCTTAACCCCAAAATGTAACCCTAAACCCTAAAAAAACACTAGAAACCCCTTGGGCGCAACTACGTGGCGCCTAAGGCAGTGGGCGCAACACAGTTGCGCCCAAAGGGTTCATTTTGTGAGAGAGAATCAAATTTGGCAATTTTTGGGTTTAGTGTTTAGGGTTTAAGGTTTAGGGTTAAGAGTTTAGGGTTTATTGAAGATTTACCATTTTCGGCGACTCTTTCGTCTGAAAAACCATGGCAGACGGAAGTACCCCAAAATATTCCACACATAAGTTCTTGAAACATTCGGGCCATATATACGTACTGAATATCCTTTATGCGGATTAGGGTCAGAAATACTTCACACTATCCTATAATCTATGAAACCCTAAACCCTATACCCCTAAATCCTAAACCCTCCTAAACCCAAAAACATTCCCCTACACAACCCTTTGGGCGCAACCATGTTGCGCCCAAAGGGTTGTGTGGGGGTTTAGGGTTTTAGGTCTTTATCATTGTAGTACAAAGTTTAAGGTTTTCAAGTTTAAGTTGGAAAAATAACTTCCAATATCTAGATATCGACATAATATTTTGCTAAATTGCTTCGAACCTTGAAAGGTATGTTGGTGGTTAGGGCAGTTCAACACAGATAGGCGCTCGTTAGGATAACTTGATTTTTTCGCCTTATGACATAACGATAGTATATAACTATAGTATATAACTATAGGATATAATCATAGTATATAACTATGGGATATAGCCATAGTATATAACTATGGGATATAATCATCGTATATAACTATAGGATATAACCATAATATTTAACTATAGGATATAACCATGCTATATATCTATAGGATATAATCATAGTATATAACTATAGGATATAATTATAGTATATAATATAGGATATAATCATAGTATATAACTATAGGATGTAATCATAGTATTTAACCATAGTATATAACTAGTAGATTGACCCGTGCCTTGCACGGGTTCTTGTAATAAAAAAGTGTATGTAATAATATTAAATAAATAATGGTAATTAACTATTATAAAATAAAACCAACAAAATTAACACCAATAAAGTCATAATAATAACGATGAATATCAATTAAATCCCCTAAAAATAAAATTAAAAATTGTAAGATAATAATGTTGGTAAAGTGAAAACCATAAAATAAGTCTTATGTAAGAATTAATAACTTGTATGTCATGTGCAACACACTTAGTTCTCCTTCTCTTTCTTCACCAATTTCTTCATCAATTTCTTGGTACGTGAAGTATAAAGTTGGTCTTGTGCACCATCTTCTTCATTATCATCTTCAAACAATAGGATGTCATTGGAGCGCTTGGAAGGAGTGAACATTTCATTAGACGACACAATGGAGTGTTCGGGCTCAGACGGCTGAGGTGACATTGTTCTAAAATATTAAATATAAGTGTATAAGTAATTAGTTAATGAAATATATAATATTGTGTTATATATGTTATATAGGAACACTATAGTAAATACCTGAGTATCCGAAATCAACTTTTTGAGTTCAACAATCAAAGTTGGATCGTCAGTCATATTGGAAACACTGAATCCACGACTATGTTCATACAACTTGACCTCATATCAATATCAATCCTTAATAAAAAGTCTTCACAATGAACATTTTTTCTTCAGGCATGCTGCTATCATTCATATACTATACATTAGGAAATAAATTTAATAGAATAAAAAAAGTAAGGTAAGTATATGACAAATTAGGCAAGGAACATAATGTAGTATCATTATAAAAGTAAAATCTCCTAATTTTTTTATTTGTTGTATTATATATCATGCCAATTTTGGTACACAACGAAGTTATTTTTCTAATAAAAAGTATGTATGTATGATTGCACACTATAAATAATGTATAACTTGTGTACAAAATAAGTGTATAAATTAATACCTTAGCAGTCGATTTCAGCATTTCAGTTACAGATTTGATAACCCACTTTTTGACATCTCTATCAAATATAACAAAAGATGTCATGCTAGAATCATCTTTCAATGTTAATGTAACCTTAAACATGCATTACAATAAATGTATTTTTAGAATAATAATAATAATACAATTATTATTATGTTTATATTATTTTAAGTTTACATTAAATACTTAGGAATGACGAATTTGACAATGACGAATTTGACAATGACGCAATGGAATTGATCCCATTTCGGGTCGAACCTTCATTTTACATTGCTTGCACGAATGATAATATCATCCAAATGTGTTGTCAATGTCCTCTACCGTAGCAATAGTGATGCATTTACATGGCTGCAAAATAAGATAACATTGAGGGAAACCAATCATAACTATAGGATATAACCATGCTATATATCTATAGGATATAATCATAGTATATAACTATATGATATAATTATAGTATATAATATAGGATATAATCATAGTATATAACTATAGGATGTAATCATAGTATATAACCATAGGATATAACCATAGTATATAATTATAGGATATAACCATAGTATATAACTATAGAATATAACCATAATATATAACTATAAGATATAACCCCAAACCCAAAACCCTCCTAAACCCAAAAGCAAAACCCCATAAAGCTTTTAGGCATAACTAGGTGGCGCCCTAGGGCTTGGGCACAACCATGTTGTGCCCATAGGGTTGTGTGGGGGATTGTTTAGGGTTTTTTAGGGTTTAGGATTTAGGGTATTCGGTCTTTATCATTGCAGTACATAGTTTAAGGCTTTCAAGTTTAAGTTGGAAAAATAACTTCCAATATCTAGATATCGACCAAATATTTTGCTAAATTGCTTCGAACCTTGAAATGTATGATGGTGGTTGGGACAGTTCAACGCCGATAGGCACTCGTTAGGATAACTGCATTTTTTCGCCTTATGACATAACTATAGTATATAACTATAGACTATAACCATACTATATAATTATAGAATATAACCATAATATATAACTATTGAATATAATCATAGTATATCACTATAAGATATAATCATAGTATATCACTATAAGATATAATCATAGTATTTAACTATAGGATATAATCATAATTTATAACTATAGGATATAACCATAGTATATAACTATTGAATATAATCATATCATATAACTATAAGATATAATCATAGGATATAATCATAGTATATAACTATAGGATATAATCATAGTACATTACTATAGGATATAACCATAGTATATAACTATAGGATATAACCTTAATATATAACTATAGGATATAACCCCAAACTGAAACACTAAACCCTCCTTAAACCCTAAAAAACAATAGAAACCCTTTGGGCGCAACTAGGTGGCACCCAAGGATATATACTAGATGCCCTTTGGGCGTCACCTAGTAGCGCCCAAGGATATATACTAGATACCTTTAGGCGCTACCTGGTAGCGCCCAAGGGTATATACTAGATACCCTTTGGGCACCACCTAGTTGCGTCCAAAGGGTTCATTTTGTGAGAGAGAATCAAATTTGGCATTTTTTGGGTTTAAGGTTTAGGTTTAGGGTTTAGGGTTTAGGTTTAGGGTTTGTTGAAGATTTATCTATTTTGCCTAAAACTGGGCTTCCTTATTCACCTGGTCCACGAAACCCAATTTTGCTTTGAGCCTTGATTTGAGCCCAATATGCTCGTCTTCCAAAAGGCATGTTACAACCCTAATACTCACATCAAGCGACGTCGCACAAAGCTTCTTCTAGGGTTTGCCAGCTCTAGATCCGACGTGCAAAGGAGAAAACTCGACCCCGCGAGAGATTATTCAGCTTTTCGGTATTTTCCATCTTTTTTTGCTTTAGTTTTTCCAAGAGTTTAGGGCTTGTAATACAATAATTCATAGGAGAGGATGGCTTCGTCGTCCAACAGTACATAGACTCCGGTTACAAAGATTTCCAAGTTTATGATTTGCAAATAGTAAGATTACATTGCATTACAAGTCACACAATTTACCATTTTCGGCTAAAACGACTCTTTCGTCTGGAAAACCATGGCAGACGAAGTATCCCAAAATATTCCACACATAAGTTTTTGAAATATTTGGGCCATATATACGTACTGAATATCCTTTATGCGGATTAAGGTCAGAAATACTTCACACTACCCTATAATCTATGAAACCCTAAAACCCTCAATCCTAAATAACCCTAAAACAATCCCTGACACAACACTTTGGGCGCAACATGGTTGCGCCCTATACTTTGGGCGCGACCTAGTTGCGCCCAAAGGTCATTTCTTTAGGCGCAACCATGAGCTAGAGTGATGGAATTGGACTTCTTTTTAATCCACTATAATAACCCTTGGCAATATAGTACATTGTATGATATATATGCGTTTGGGGTTTTTTAACAATATTTTTATAATTAAGGCTCGGTTTGGAAATCCATAATGTCATAGAGTCAAACCTTAAACGACGCACATAAATCCGCAATTCGAATCAACATAGAAGACGTATATACACAAAATGTTAGTACAAAATCCATAATGTCACTACAAAATCCATAATATCACTAAAAATCCATAATGTCAGCATAATGTTAGTAGCTACATCGAGTCGTCGCTGGACTCCGCATGAAAAGCAGTTATATCCTCGGCTCGGGCCCACTCAATTGTGGCCTTGGAAGACTATCCCCTCTCATATATAGATGGGACACGTGCCGCTTGGGCTCGGTACTCTACTACTACAGACGACTCAGCTGCATGACCCGAGGACTGGGAAGATAGCTGTGGCGCCGGGATAAGCGTTTCAGCTACAGGAAACTCGTCGCCGCATAGAATGGCCAGCATATGGTCCCATTCCGGACCACCACCTCGTAGCTGAATAATCTCTCGGTCAAATGATGTCGCCATGGCCAAACGCTGCAAAACAAAAATAATTGTTATACTTGATTTTCGAGAATAATAATAACAAACATTTATAGCAGAGAGATTGGTGGAGAAACATACTCTATGCGCATCAACAGCATGAGGATGACCTCACATAATACGAGGCTGGACTCGTGCGATGGGGCTCACATACGGATGTGAGATATGGAGATACCAGTCTAGGTACTTGTCGTCCACATCCCACGTTGGGACGGCCATCGGGCTCTCCAAAATGAATGGACATAGGTGTTGATCGAGATGCTCACAGCCGTCACATGTGCGATCAAAAGTCAACGTGTACTGATCTTTCCCCACAAACTTGACCGGGCGTAAGGCGTACGGCAACTCTATGACATCCAAGGGCCTGCTTTGCCGACGTCCAAACTAGCGCATGACCCGATCGGGCATGTATGGCTCCTCAACATCCAGAAAAGCGATTGTCCCTCGATATGTGAAGGCCCTATAGGCACCAACAAAATCTAGAATGCCGTACGACGTCCACTGTACCTGCAATGATGAAAAAGTACAACCGTGTAAATAGTTAATCATAGAGAAGACATAAATATAAAAAAATTAGGGTGCTTACATCCTCGGGCCGATACTCATCCAAAATACGCCTGTAATGTCGGTTGTTGTCAAGATCACGCAGCGCGGTGCGCTGGATATAATACCGAGCATCGCGTCGCTCGTCGTCGTCCATGCCAGGGAGGGAGTTAGTTTTCCCCGAGAAATATATGAAGTACTTCTATATCCACATCTACATATGAAATAATATATTTGGTTAACAATAATTTTTAAAATTTCATAATTAATGCAACGACGTTAATTTTATGTTTAATTACCTGAAGTAGGTAGGTGCACCCCGCTATGCCTGTGACCTCCCCCGAGAAGCCTCGCAAGGTTCCTATACAACCAAGCAAGCACCCCGGTCCCCCAAGCTGTGCCGGCGACACGGTCCCAATCCTCGAACAACGGCAGTGTTTTCAACCGCACCTTGTTCGTGGACTTATCCACAAAAATGTTGCAAGTCGTGGCGTGCCATAGGTATCCCGCCGCTATCGACTAGGGCTCGTCGTCGTCCTCTATCATGCGTATCAGGTGCACAAAAAACTGAAAGGCAGAAAGCCGACCCTTCCTAACCTCCCTCTGCATCTTCCTCTCCTGAACATCGTACATATAAATGAAAAGCTCATGCCCCATCTTCTTCAGCTCATCATCCGTACCCGCCAACGGTACACGGTAGGGAAACCCCTCTATGCTTAGCCTCAAGATCCTCTCAACGTCGTGAAGCGTGATCGTAATCTCGCCCCAAGGAAAATGAAAGTTGTTCGTCTTAGGGTACCACCTCTCGAAGAACGCTGCTATAAGAACGTGGTTGGATCTACTGAAAATCTCGAAGAACAGTCAATCCGGACTGCTCTGCAAGCCAAAACCAACTACCCTCAACCACCTCTCTGGGAATGTATCTCCTCCATCCATAGAAGTCGGTCGGGCGAGTATAAGCCTTCAAACGTCGTATGAGGGCCGGTGCAGGCGGAGGAGGAGCGTGCCAAATCCGGTGCGCAACGTGAGTCCCGAAGCTCTCTAACACCTCAAGCGACTCAAGCCCGTACGGGGCGGCCTCCACGGCAGGTGGAGCCTCGCCAACGGGAGGGGGAACGGGCTGCTGGAGGGTAGGAGGGGGAACGTGCTCCTCGGGGGTGGGAGGGGGAACATGCTCCATAGAGGCGGGAGGGACATCTTCCATAACGATATCGTCCAAATGAGGACCCTACGCCACAGTCTCATGTGTGTTGTCAAACGTATCCTCCATATGCGAATCGCCCATGTCACGGACAGGACTCTGCAAAGCCGGAGGTAAAGACACATCATGAGAAGGAAGTACATCTGAAACAGTAGGATCCGCTAATGGAACCGGATCCTTCGGGATTCTCCTCTTGCGACCACGTCGAGTGACGGGGATAAGGAGGTTTCTGCGCTTACGACCGAAAGCTGTCACGGGTCGAGATTCCACCCCACGACCCCCCGCATCTTTCGTTTGATTCTCGCGACTACATCCTGTTTTATTCAAATTATAATTTATCATTTATTTTACGGAGATGTTTTTTATTATAACCAATTGCTACTATTTATCCGCACTTATTCTAATATTGCATTAAATTTGACTAAATATTTAAAATTTCAAATATTTGTCCAAATTACCTAAATTATTCGTATATTTCACTATTTTCATTACAAAAAACTTCACTAGTTTTATCTAATTTAAAAAAAATCGTTAATTTCAACAAATTTCTAATTTATTTGGACTAACATTCTAATTTGTCTAAATTAAACAAATTTCTAATTGTTATAAATTACAATTCATTTTTACCTAAAATTCTAATTTAAACAAAATTCTAATTTAATTTAAAATAAAATTCTAATTTATCTAATTCAACTTTTATTTAATTAAAAAATCCTTTAATTTCAACAAAGTTCTAATTTATTTCGACTAACATTCTAATTTGTCTAATTTAATCAAATTTCTAATCATATACTCTTTTGCATATTACATTCTAATTTGACTAACATTCTAATTTGTCTTATTTACCAACACTTATTGACTAACTATTTACCAACTTATCAAAATTATTCATTTACATCACTATTTTCATTTTGTCTAAATTGTTCGGATAACACTTTTGCCTCAATTATTTCCAATACTTCACTAATTTCATACTACTATTCAATGCATTAATAAATTTATCTAATTCATCTAATCAATCAATATCTAATATAAAGTTAACCTTCTAAAAAACTAGTGAAGTTCAAGCATACAAGTAAATGCGGCTAATTCATAGGGGCTAATACTGAAACCCTGCAATAAAGCCTAATTTACTGAATTGTTCATCCGTTAGGAAATTCAAGCATACAAGTAAATGCTAATTCATAGGGGTTGATAAATGCTAATTCAGCCGTTCACTGAATTGTTCATCCGTTTACAGCTCTCGGCCATAACACCAGCCGTTACTATTTTAATCCGTTATGAAATTCAAGCATACAAGTAAATGCATATAATAATCCTCCACAGCTCTCAGCCATAACACTAGCCGTTAACAAAATAAACAGGGTACAATTAAAACCAATTACTATTTCAACCCACAACTCTCTCCCATAACAGTCCACGTCACAATTCCAAAGCTGGCAGCCTCCCTATAAATGTGGATGACGTTGCATTAGAGCCCGTTTTTCGACCGCATTACCCCACATACACTAAAAAATGGCATCGTCTTCCTCCTCGAAAAAAAAAACACCTCGAGCTCCACTAAGAACCCACCGCAGAAGGGCATGTCAAAGGGCCCTCGATGATTTCATAGTGGCGTCGTTACCGTCGTACACCCCCTTTTCTGATCTGGCTCTGGGCATGGAATGCACCGTCAAGGCAATGGTCATCCGCAATGTGGATGACTGCATTAGAGCCCGTTTTTCGACCGCATTACCCCATATACACTCAAAAATGGCATCGTCTTCCTCCTCGAAAAAAAAACACCTCGAGCTCCACCAAGAACCCACCGCAGAAGGGCATGTCAAAGGGCCCTCGATGATTTCATAGTGGCGTCGTTACCGTCGTACACCCCCTTTTATGATCTGGCTCTGGGCATGGAATGCACCGTCAAGGCAATGGTCATCCGCAATGTGGATGACTGCATTAGAGCCCGTTTTTCGACCGTATTACCCCACATACACTAAAAAATGGCATCGTCTTCCTCCTCGAAAAAAAAAGAACACCTCGAGCTCCACCAAGAACCCACCGCAGAAGGGCATGTCAAAGGGCCCTCGATGATTTCATAGCGGCGTCGTTACCGTCGTACACCCCATTTTCTGATCTGGCCCTGGGCATGGAATGCACCGTCAAGGCAATGGTCATCCGCAAGTGGGATGCCATCACCTTGCAAAAACATCATATAAGCTCAGACTATATCCTAGCCGACCATACAGTAATTAAAAAATGCACCTAGGGCGACCCCCACTTTTAAAATGCCTTAACGACTAACCTTTTTTGCCGTTTATCGCAGGGAGGCACGATCCACTGCGTAGCGAGGGCCAACATCAGCCACTGTTTCGTGGGAAAACTCTTGGTAGGAGAGGTCTACGCCATTAGCCAATTCACCGTTGCACCGCCGAAACCTTCTTATCGGGTCCGCAACGGTGACCCGTTCGTGATCCTACTCAAAGGCAGCATTGTTGTGAGGCATCTAGACTGTCCCCCAGAAGGCTTCGAAAGGTATCCACTCCAGCTGGTCCCGATTCAAGACATCGAGTTCAACGGTTCCAAATTCCTTATAGGTCAGTCATGCTTCAATTATACTCTGCTCCATATGATCCTTAACTACACCCAAAAAACAGTACACAAATATCAGCAGTTGGTTAGGAAATAGCGACAAAGTGAGAGGGGGAAGTCTTGATTCAAAACAAAAAAGCAAACTCAAAAACCTAGAACTTCCTTCCTTATACATACAAATAGTACATTCAACCTTACGTGCATCATGAAGAGAAAGGATACACAGCCACTCATCACAAATTGCATGCATTCTCCTATGACCAGATTTATTATTTCCATATGCATCCTTCAACCACGGTTGAGGACTGAATAGACAAATTTTCCTAAAACTAAAACTACACGTCTCCATCCCTCTCAACCATTTCTGCACTAGCATGAGCAGACATATCTAGAGAAGCCTGAAATTGTATTGTTCAGCTAATTAAGAGATCCCAATCTCGAGTAATGCCTTGTTCTATTGTCATCAAGGCTTCACATTGGAAAGTATAGAAAGCACCAGTTAACCTCCCTTTCTTTTCCAGTAAATATAGAAATTTTATTAAGTTGAGCACCAAAATATGAATGAATTTTTTCCCTCTTAGACCATCACAAGATGTTAATTTTTTTTTTGTTAATGGTAAGTATATTAACAAAAAGGGAGAATTACACCCAAGAGCACGTCCCAAAGAACTTCTCAAAACCTCACAAGCCAAAATAACCCTTTACACCAAAGTAACTCCTATTAGAGCATAAGAAGCCTACTAAGGACAGTATCCCTTCCATTACCCTCCTTACATCTGATTTTTAACCGAAATTTACACTCAGAAATCACCTCAGTTACACAACTATTGATGCAAACTTTCTTATGGTTAAAGGCCACATCATTCCTCAACCTCCAAATGAAGTAGATAGTTGCATTAATGGCCAAACAGACCCCCTGCAGTCTAAGAGACTTCAGATTTCTCCCTCTAGACAACCAGTTCAGCCAATCATTTAAAGACTGCTTCCACACACCAACTTTCTGCCACTGTAAAATTCTCTTCAGAATTGCACAAGAGATTCTACATCGCCACCAAATATGCTCCTCAGATTCTGTAGCTGCCTCACAAAGCACACATGTGGACGATGGAATCATGCCCCATTTCATCAGCTTATCCTTGGTTGGAAGTCTACCAAGCACAGCCAGCCAGGAGATAAAGGACCACTTCTTAGGCTGAATTCACTTCCACAAAATCTTCCATTTCTGCTCAACAGTCTCCTTGCTCCTGAGCATATCATAAACAATTTGACAGTTCATCTTACCACCTCTTTTCCTGATCTTAGAGAACTCCATGTTCCTCTCAGCAGCACTCAGAGAAGGATCATTATCAATCATCAGAGAGTGTACCAATTCATCCTTAATTCTAAGTAGCACCCTCCAAATCCAGGAGTCTCCTTGCTTTTCCACCCTATGCCACAGATCACAACCATTGAGCAACATATCTCTAGCCCAGGTAGTCCAGAAATACTCTTCCTCTCCTGTATCTCAAAATTCTCTTGGTAACAAACAAAAGCATTCATTTAAAACAACAGATTGATCCATAATCGAACCCAGCGAAAAAAAACATATTGAAATTGTTGTAACAATGAACTGAACCACCAAATGAAAATTCATTAGATTCGTTACTACATGCATACACATGCCAGTATTGCAGAAGGAAAGTTTACATACAAACACCCAAATCAAATAGTGCGGTGTCTGTGAGTGGGTTTATCTATGTCGAAGCATTCTGGTCACCAAAAGATTCTACTTCAAACAAGCCTAAAGTTCAAAACTACATAAAAGGTCAGCACAAACATAGAGCAAAAAAACAGCATAGATAAATACCTTGTCCTCAGCGAGCAATGGAAGGTGCAGAAGGATCTCAAGAGGCTCAGTATCAGCATCCATGACTACAAATTCAGATATCCCTCTGTTCAACGTCTTGGTGGCTGCAAATTCAATAACCGATCAAAACCCTAGAAACCAAAAAACGATACACAAAAAAGAATTTAGATACAGAAACTATTACCTTCATTGACACCCTTTTTGAGTTGCTTGTAATTGGCAGCTTGCGAACCCAAATCCATTATCGTAACGGTCAGCTGAGCATCAGCGAGAGGGTATGCCTTTGGGTTCACCGCTTCTCCTCCCTGCAACATAAAAACCAACTTACTACCACGCAATTCAAAAAAAAAACAGAAAACTCCAACTTTATATTCAATCACTACAATTAAAAAGACATAGAAAGTACCATTTGAATGTCGAGTCGATTAGAGCAGTGGGGAGGAAAAGGGGGCTAGGGTTTTTGAGTAAATCGGAAACAAGGGTTTAAAACGAAGAAATAACGGAATTGGGGGTGGACTATGTATGGGAGTCAAAATTGTTGACAACCTTACGACGTCGTTTCTCATTTTTTACAAATTACAAATAAATAAACGCATTAAATCCCGACCATTGAATAGAATCCATGGCTGAGATTTAATCATCTTGGTAGAGCTTCTAAATTTAGTGATTTGTAACTACACAAGAGAAATGGAAGAGAAGACGCATAATTAGATTGAACTGCGAAATTTGATGACTTACAACCCTAATCACCACTTCCAATCTTCCCCCCTTATTTGTTAATTGCGGAATTAATTGTTAATTAATGTTATTATTGTGCAAATTTTGTGTTGTATTTATTAAATATAGAATCTAATGTGCAGTTTTTAGTAACTAGAATGAGTGGCAAAATGAGAGATCAATCAGGTTGGTAATCGTACAAGTCATAGAGTTGATCCATTGTTGTTAAATAGAAAATATTACACTTTTGATTAACTTAATAAAACACATATGAAACTAAAAAAAAGTCATAATTTCTTTTCTCTTACGTGGTATGAGTTTATGTAGATGTATATTTCCCTAAAAATTAAAAATTGTCTATAGATATGTATATGAATATATATATATATATAAATGAATACTGAATAATTTAGTTATATTGTAATCATATAATAATACAAATTTAAAATTTATTAATGAACTAATCACCAATAATAAGTATAGAATAAACGTGTTATGAAACTTAGTTTATATTGTCTAATATAAGAAAAGTGATATACTATATCGATATCCAGCTTTGAGATGTAAACATATGTATATGAATGTATATAATATAATAAATAATTTAATTGTATTATAATCATTTAATAATATAAATTTATTAATATACTAATTACCAATAAAAATGATAGAATAAATGTGTTATGGAACTTAGTTTATATTATCTAATATAAGAAACATGATGTACTATATTGATATTCAGCTTTGTCTTTTTCCATCCAAAACAAATATGTCAACAGCGCATTTTATATTTGCACTGTGGTGTGCATAAAAAAGTAATTTTTTTTAATATTCCATTCTATGCGTAGATATTGACTTATTCCATGCCTTCTGAATGTAATGTAATTAGGTTTAGTAATACAGTGTTAATTACCTACTCGCTAATGTTTCTCCTCTCTGCCAGATGTTGTAGGTTGCCCTATTAATATTGGGACCGTACGAACCACTCCTACAGGTGCTCAGCTACTGGAGTTCCACCTCATGAACGAAAGGTACAATTTACATGTCGCTCTTCATGCCATCTGTTGTATACATCGCGCATATGTTTCACTTACCCTGCGTTTGGCCTCTTGTGATACGCACAGGGGAAACATGATCAAGGTCTCCATGTGGGGCAGCATAGGCGAGGACTTTCTTCAGCGTAACAAGCGGGCCAAGACCCCATTCATAGTTGCTTTGGCCTCCATGAACGTGCGGCATTGGAATGGTACTCTAACCCTTTTTCAATTATTGTTATTTTTGAAGCTTACACACCCAAAAACTTTAAGCCATTTGATTGATGCATGCGCAGGTGATGTCTATTTGTCCACCACCTCGGCCACGACGATGTATGACACGGAGGACATACCTGCTATCAAGCAATTACAACTTGAAATGAGGTACATGTTTGGTCGACACGTATAGCTATATGCTCATGCATTTATAAATATGTTTCTAACCCATCGTATGCGACATCCCAGTACCGTCGGCCTGCCTACGACATTGCCCCCCCTCCCTACAATTACTGCTAGACAAGGAACCCTCTCAGAGCTACTACTTCTAGGAAGGGAGCATAAGGCTTTTCCCAGGAAGGTATCTGTAATATGAAATCTAATCAGGCTTCAATTTATGCTCATAAAAAGAACACCCAGTGACATTTTTTCCCCCTTTTGTAGGACTCCATCACATTCAACATTGAGGCTAAGATTGAAAGGGTACTTCCCGAGAACAGCTGGAACTATCTTTCGTGCGGTGGACGTAACTGTAGGAAGGGGTTGACCCCGATTGGAGGCCAGTTCTATTGTGCTTCATGTTGTAAGACGGCGGAGTTCCCTCTGGTGAGGTATGTGGTGCCCCTTTGATTTCTCATTAAACCGCCCAAATCCATATCCACAAAGCACAATGGGGTGAGCATCTAATTCCGTGCAGGTACAGACTAAATCTTGAAGTTTCAGATCACACAGCAACTCTTCCGGTAACTGTGTTCGATGACCTTGCTGAAACCTTGCTCAAGAAGAAAGCTGCGACCCTGCTTAAAGAAGTGTCTGTAAGTTTACAATGGAACCTCACACAAAATGCGGATGAAAGTTTTCTTTATGTAGCTCTGCTCAATTCTGCCCTTTGGCTTGTGCAGGACAACCCAGAAGAGTGTGTGCTCCCGCAAGAGATCAAGCAGTTAGCAAACACATACCATGTGTTTGAGGTCAAAACGCATACATACTTCGCCGCTTCTAACGACAACGAAAAATTCACCGTGTCACGGATTGTCAGTACTCGCCCTGTTCTTAAGGTGAGCATTGAACCAAGATTCATTTGTTGTTATACTTCTTAATTCTAATTCCAAAAAAATACAATTTCTTATACAAAAACAACACACCATGTAGGAAAAAGAGGATGAAAGTGGGTTGCCAACTATGCCACTTATCGTAGATGCTAAAGAGCAGCTTGCAGGAGACCGCGTTGTTGATGTTGATGGATCAGAGGAGAAAGACAAGTGAGGATCATTTTTCTTGAATCTAGGCAAGCCGTTTGGTATTAAAATGTACATTCATGATTTTCCTCTTTCTATGTCAGGCATGATGGCGCAAATGAGGTCACACCTATTATGAAAACCCCAAACAAAACCCTGTCGAAAAAAAGGAAAGTTGTCGTTTCATCATCGGACGATGAATCGGGTAGTGACGATGATTCTGTAGCGAGCGGGGAGCATGCAACGACCAGATGATCTAAAATTTCGAACTGGTGGTTTGAAGTAAGCATGTTTTTATATTTCAACCTCGACAAAACATTAGACCCGAAGCGTTGGTAGTTTTACCCGGACATATATTTCTTTGGCTTGCTTTTTTTAATGGTGAGATTGTGTTTATCGGTAAACACATACAATTATATTTATGGTGTTCAAAAACTGTGTTGAATGAGCATATTCTTACAAAAGGGAAACAACAAGACATCGTCCAGATAAGGGAAACGACAAGACATCGTCCAGACTTGCATCAGCAACTCACCTATTTGGAGCCATTGTTAGGTTCTCACGTTAAAAAAGAGCATGAGGGTGAATGACCAGCAAGCAAATGGGGAGATTGACATCCAAAAACAACAATTCAACAATGGATTCAAAAGATCGGAGATGGAAATGCTGAAGAAATCGCGCTAGACAATGAAGAGGAAGAAACATGGACTGAGATCCCACAAGAGTTCATAATCGGGCCTGGGACAGATCCGATTGAGCAACTAATTGCCAAAGTCTTTCCAGATTTCATGGCAAACGAAACCAACCCGTCATACCTCCAAGACAGAGCTATTCTAACCCCTTTAAATGAAGATGCCGATCAGATAAACCGCTACATGTTCAACCGTCTGCAGGGGAAAATGAGGACATACAAAAGCGCTGATGAAGTTTGCAAGGCATCTACCGATGTGGCTGAATAAGAGCATCTGTACCCACCCGAATTCTTGAACACTCAAGATTTCCCTGGTACAGTTCCCTTACCTTTCCATACACTATGCCTAATCAGTTGTAAACTCATCAACTAAAGAAAATAACATGAACACAAAATTACAGGAATCCCACCCCACGCACTTGAATTGAAGGAAGGGTTGCCGGTGATGCTTCTAAGAAATGTAAACCCTTCACAAGGGCTGTGCAACGGCACCCGTCTCATCATTACGCATTTAGGGGAGTGGGTGGTTGAGGCTGAGATTATTACTGGCACGTGCGTAGGAAACAAAGTCCTAATTCCTAGGATAACACTAAACGCCACTCAATCTAAATGGCCATTCGTCATGAAACGTCGTCAATTCCCACTAAAAGCTTGCTATGCTATGACTATCAATAAAAGCCAGGGGCAATCACTGAAGCATGTGGGGTTGTATTTACCAATGCCAGTTTTCTGTCACGGCCAACTCTATGTGGCAGTCTCTCGAGTTACACACCCACAAGGACTCAGTGTCCTGTTACTACCAACGGGAAAAGAGCCAGCTAACTACACATGAAATATAGTTTTCAAAGAGGCATTCAATCACTTGGCCACCGAAATGAATGTAAGCACTACAACCCATTACGTAAAATATGTCCGGACCCACTACACTCTACAAACCTGGCGTAAAGGATCATCACATGGGATTATAATGTTACACAACACATACTTGATACGCACTATATCTATCATAATATCAAGCTTTCACAATAGCTGGCTCAGATATATTTACTCATGTTCCAAGTCTAGCATCGGATGATACAACACATTGGTCACCATTGGATAGCATGGAACGCATATCAACCAATCCGGTAAACATGAGGTACGTGAATGCAATGTTTTATACAAATATGCGCTACGAGCATCTTTAGCGGCTCAAACATTTAAATACCTTTAGCATAATAAATCCACTAGGTTTACCAGATGAACTTTTATTGTCGCAGGTTACAGGCATCATAGACTCCTCAATTGCTTCATTCGCAAGCTCTCACGCTGAGGGGCGTGCTCATTCAACAGAACACATTGTTGCATAGCATTCCAATTTTAGGTATCATGCATACAACTTCTCATGTTGTCCCGAATATGGATATTTTAATACACACAAAGTTTCACCAAAGACAACGCCTTTTAGTCTCTCAAACCAAATACATATAATCAAGCATCATACCACTACGCGTACAACCAAACTGTAGACATTCGATTGCAAAAACAAGCAAATCCCCACCATAAGCTCAACAATACATTAGTTTAGGTCGTTCTACATATCCCTAAACGACAACGCTTCACCGCATACTCAAGCACTAGATCAATACATCCTCAACAAAAGTAACAAATGGCCCCGTGCGTAGCACGAGGCTCTGATTTCTAGTTTTATTCAAATTCTATTTGATTAATTTTATTTAATTGCAATTATAATTACATAAAATAATTTTAATTGTATACTAATTTTATTTATGCAATTCTAATTTGGTTTACAAATAAAATCGTAATTCTAACTAGTATACGCATTTCGTAATTTTATTTAATAACAAATCTAATTATTCATATAAATAATATAATAACAAATTAATTATAAATCTTATTAATTATAAAATTTATAGCGAAAAAAAGTACCTCATCTCGTTCTCGACGAACGTATCTCTGTGGCAGTCCAGGTAGCCTCACCTCCCCAACTTGCGCCACCGCCTCGACACCGACGGCCGCCGCGACGTCCAATGCATTTATCGACGCCACCTCCACCTGCGTCTCGACCGGAGTCGTCGGAGACTCGCTGACCGCCGACGCCGGAGACTCGCCGCCTGACCGCAGCGCAGTCCAAGTCGTCGGGTCCCCTGCCGGCCACACCGCCACCGGCTGTTCCGCCGCTGTTATCGTCGACCTCGCCGACGCCGCGTCCTCCACCGTCTATTCCGCGTCCTCCACCGCCCAAAACTCCTGATCTGCCGCCTGCTCCGCCGCTTGCTCCGTCGCCGTCTCCTCTCGCTATCGCCAAAATACTCCATTGCCGCCGTCGCCTGTTGTTAAGGGTTTATGGGTCGGGGGAAGAAGATGATGAAGACGCTACTATATATAGCGTCCATGTATTTTTTCAAAAAAAATAAATTGTTGGGAGCTACGTAGTAGCGCCCACCATTTTTTTTTTTAAATTGCTAGGGGCTACTCCATTTTGATTTTTTTTTAAAAGAAAATAAGTGAACCGATTTATTTTTAACTTTTTAATTTAAAAAAATAAGTGAACCGGTTTTATTTCAAACTAGTTTTACTAATGAACCAGTTTATAAGAAAACCAGTTAAAGTGAATTTTTTTTCGGTTTTTTCGCCTGGTATCCCTGAGATAAGGCGAAATTCGCGAGGTGTCCCAAAGTTATACCTATTTTGCACGGTACTCCTGAGTTTTTTTTCTTTTTTTTTTCTGCCAAATGCCCATCTATTAATTTTTTAAATAAAAAAATCCAAAAAAACTAAAAAAGTGAGGAAAAAAAACCTCCGCCCTAATAATCAATGCTTTCTATTTCCCATACCTACTCCCTTACTCTTTTCTTCTTCCTTGTCATTTTCAATTTCAATTTCCCCTAATTTGCACCAGTATCTATCTCATAATCAAATCACCCCTCTCCCAATTTCTCCCCTTTTCAGTCTCTTTCCTGTATTTGGGCTTGGGTTGATTGATGGAAAGAGCTCTGACCCATGTGGGTTCTGTCGGAGGCGGTGGAGGATCAAGCGGCGGCTCGGTGGCGTCGACGGTGTCGAGGGAGGAGCAGCAGTGTAGCAACAGCGACTTGGGTTTGTCATCTCACAGGCTTCTTCTTCGTACCTAGAAGAGGCTAAGATCGAATTAGGGCTTGGATTGAGCCTCGGCGGCGTTGTGAGTAAGCAACAGGGGCCTAGGATTTTGACTGCTAAGGACTTGCCTTGTATGAGTTTAAGGGCTTTGAAATCCCATTCTGCTTCTCGGAAGCCATTTCTTACAATATTCAAATAAAACAAGGACAGAGAAAAAAACCCAACAAAATAGAAACAATAACGGAGTCAAACAATGAATACCCACCTCCTTGAATCTTCAGGGGGACGCTACCAAGAAATGGAGAACATATAGATTGAAGAAGACTAAAACGGATTGAAGAAGACAAAAACGGAGTGTTTGCTTAGTGAAGCTTTAGCTGGGTGTGGAAAGACAGAGAAAGAGGGAGGTGAGAAGGTTTTTTTTCAATTTTTTTGGGTTATTTTGGTGTGGAAAGACGGAGAACATGGATTATTTTTGTTTTTTTTGGGTGTTTTTTAATTAAAAAATTAATAGATGGACATTTGGCGGAAAAAAAACAAAACTCGGGGATATTACGCAAAATAAGTAAAATTTTGGAAAACCTCCCGAATTTCACACTTCAGGAATGCCAGACAAAAAAACCTTTTTTTTTTATGGTGCGGGAAAGAATTTTCGCGGTACTAATATTCTCCCCGTTTCAAAAGTAATAATGTGGTGCTCATTCTCCCTTTCCCCTTCTCCCTCGCTGAATTCCACCTTAAGGACGACCTTCATTTCTGCTAAACACCGAAATCATTATCCTGAGCCTTCATATATATCCTACACAAATCCATCACCTTTCTTCTCTCAACTCACTCCACCTCAAATTGACAACAAAAACATAAATGAGGTTAAGTTCCTACACACTTCACTTCAAATTGAGGCTTTTTGATCCTTTACGCAAATTCAAACAATTCATCACCCTTTTAAATTAAGAGTAGGGTTCAAATACATAATGATTTTAGGAGGATTTTGGGACTATTGACCCTTTAAGAGTTTTCAATTAACAAAAGACACTCCTACTAGTTTTTATGTATTTTTTCTAACCCCTACTAGCTTTTTTTTTTCCCTCCTTCTTCTTTGTTTTTTCTCTTTCTAAAATATTGTTTTTTAGGGTTTAGGGTTTATGGTTTAAGGGGTAGGGTTTAGGGGTAGAGAGTAGGGTTTAGGGAGAGGGAGAGGGGTCCATTTTTACTAAGGGTCCATTAGTTTAAAAAAAAGTTTGTCAAAAGGTCATTTACCTAACTCACCGATGATTTTAGGGTGTAAAGTAAGGAGTAATTAATTATTATTATTTTTGAAAATTAACTTTTTTCGAAAATTAATTTTTCCCCATTTGTTTTTTGGAAAATTAATTTTTTTCAATATTTTTTCGTATTTTTTTCAAAAAATATTTTATTTAATTGTATTGTATATCAAGTGTTTTTAATGCTCACATAGAGTACGTCTTTAATACACGATTACTTTTCGGCGCATAGGCATTTTGCCGTTTGGCGCATAGGCTCGCACGTTACGTGTGGAGTGGAGCCACACGTTACGTGTGGAGTGGATCCACACGTTACGTGTGGAGTAGATCCACATGTTACGTGTGGAGTGGCTCCACACGTAACGTGTGGTATTTTTTTTTATAAACAAAAAAAAAAAAAAAAATTAACATCACGTAAAAAAATGTCTACAACTTATATTTTTTTTATCAATGTTAAAATGTTAGGAAATTAGTCCTAACTGGATGGAGGATGCTGGTTTGAGAACGTGAGCTGATTTTTTTTGTCTCCATGAAGGTTCAAGCTAGCGTACTTTTTTATCTGACATTTGATCATTTCAAGGCTTAATACATCATTGCTTATACGCCCTGCTTATTGCTGTGCACATTAAGCATTCATTTTTTGTTCATGTATGTAGTATTGGGTAAGTCTGACACTGGTCAAGCTTGGAGTATTAAAAATTTGAGGTTATAGAAAAAAAACTTCTTAGTAAAATATATATATTTTTGTTTAGAATTGACTCTTAATTTTCCAGCTAAGATACTTCATATTACAATCATTGCTCATACCACTTTTTGTCTTTTTTGGGGTCCTGTGACACCCTAAATCCCATGCCCTAGAAAACCCTACTTACCCTAGGGTTTTCTAAGACATGAGATTTAGGGTGTCACAGGATCCCAAAAAAGACAAAATGTGGTATGAACTCCCTATGTGCTACAAGCATGATAGGGTATGAAAATAATATGGTTTTAAAAACCCTAAATCCGAAACCCTACTTACCCTAGGGTTTTCTAGGGCATGGGATTTAGGGTGTCACAGGACCCCAAAAAAGACAAAATGTGATATGAACTCCCTATGTGCTACAAGCATGATAGGGTATGAAAATAATATGGTTTTGAAAACCCTAAATCTGAAATCCTACTTACCCTAGGATTTTCTAGGACATGGGATTTAGGGTGTCACAGGACCCCAAAAAAGACAAAAAGTGGTATGAACTCCCTATGTGCTACAAGCATGATAGGGTATGAAAATAATATGGTTTTGAAAACCCTAAATCCAAAACCCTACTTACCCTAGGGTTTTCTAGGGCATGGGATTTAGGGTGTCACAGGACCCCAAAAAAAGACAAAATGTGATATGAACTCCCTATGTGCTACAAGCATGATAGGGTATGAAAATAATATGGTTTTGAAAACCCTAAATCTGAAACCCTACTTACCCTAGGGTTTTCTAGGGCATGGGATTTAGGGTGTCACAGGACTCCAAAAAAGACAAAAAGTGGTATGAGCAATGATTGTAATATGAAGTATCTTAGTTGGAAAATTAAGAGTCAATTCTAAACAAATATATATATTTTACTAAGAAGTTTTCTTTCTATAACCTCAAATTTTTAATACTCCAAGCTTGACCAGTGTCAGACTTACCCAATACTACATACATGAACAAAAAATGAATGCTTAAGATGTGCACAACAATAAGCAGGGCGTATAAGCAATGATGTATTAAGCCTTGAAATGATCAAATGTCAGATAAAAAAGTACGCTAGCTTGAACCTTTATGGAGACAAAAAAAATCAGCTCACGTTCTCAAACCAGCATCCTCCATCCAGTTAGGACTAATTTCCTAACATTTTAACATTGATAAAAAAAATATAAATTTTAGACATTTTTTTACGTTATGTTAAAAAAAAAATTTAATTAATTATTTTTTTTTTTTTTAAAAATACCACACGTTACGTGTGAATTAAAATTTTTTTTTTAAAAAAATGTACCACACGTAACGTGGCGACCCTATGCGCTGAAAGGCAATTTTGCCTATGCGCCGAATAGTAAGGCCCCTTTAATATGATAAAGTGCATGTTGTAATATGTAAATGTGCATGTTTAACATGTATATTAAAAGTGCACATTTTAGCTAGTGTATGTTTATTATATTAAAAGTGCTTATGTTAGTATGTTAAAGTGCATACTTAATATGTTAAAAAGTGCATATGTAATTATGTTAAAGTGAATGCTCAATATTCCAAGTTAAGTTCATGCATGTGTAATTATATTAAAGTGCATGTTTAGTAATCTAAAATTAAGTACAAATGTAAATATATTAAAGTACATGATTAAAAATACTAAAGTGCATGGTACTAATTTTTTCAGAAAAATGTTCATGAAAAAGTAAAGAAATATTTTTGGGAAAAAAGTTTAATTTTCGGGGATTTTTTTTTTTGAAAAAAAATATTTTTTGGGAAAACAAAATTGGAATTTTTCTTCTTCAAATGGTTAAGATTAATCCTTATTTTATGTGTTTTAATGTGTTTTAATCATAACTCTCCATTCCTATAATCTAATGGTTAAGATTAATCCTTATTTTATATCCTAAACACTGTTCTCATATGATCCTTACTCCCTAAACACTCTTCTCGTATGATCCTTACTTTTTAAATTAATTATGTAATAGTGAATCCAAAATCACGCTAAATTAAGGTAAGGGAAAAAAATCTATGAGGGGTGAAGTAGAGAGATGGAGTTCGTTGCGGGAGGAGGGAGACAAAACGTTGAAGTTGGGCAACCAATCAAGACGGAGGCGGCAATCTAAGGGAGGGTACGAATGACCGGAGATATGGTGGTGTCACAACCGGAGGGGCAAGCTCGTCGGCGGAGGTCTGATCGATCGTAGAGTGGGAGAAGGCAAGGAAGAAAGTTGGGGAGACAACCAGTGACCAAGTTAATTGATTTACATTTAGTTAAATCTATCTATTCTATAACCATATATTAAAACTCTCACATTTAGAGCCACCATAGTGTTTTTAGAAAAAAGTTGTTGAGTGGTTATTTTTTAATTTTTGTAATATTATTAAATAATCAACAAAGTCTATATATCTATATTAAAGCGATTTTATTTTCGAACCACCAAAATGATTATGGATCCACATTACTCATGTGTCAAATTATGGATATCAACGAAGTTTGATGTAAATCAACCAAGTATCTGAACTTTAAATCAATATATCTTACATTATTTATGTTTTATTTATCTAACTATCCAATTTGATTTTAACCAGCCAAATTTCTCAATTTAATGTATTGTATTAGTGAGGTTTTTTATTGTTAAATGTAACATTTTCATTTAATGTAATATTTATTTGTATTAAAATAATATAAATCATAGTTTGACTATTTTTTTTAGCAAATCTTATTTCTTAAAACATGGCAATTTAATCTTATTTTAAGAACATGGCAAATCTTATCATAGTTTCACTCTTCTTTCCGATAGAAATCATAGTATTAGGTACATTACTACTCCAATGACAATTTTAACACCATAAAATAATTAAGAGCATGTTAAACATAAAAATGAATTTTCTAAGGTTAAGCACTTAATTTTAGAAGGATTTTGTTAAGTGTAATTATATTAGGGATTCTAATATTTCGTAAAAGGATTTAAGCATTCCTTTTTAGGGAACAATTTCTAAAACGAGAATTTTTAACAAGTGCCCTTAGGGAATAGGTTAGAAAACTTATATAAAACTATTAGCATTAATTATTTCATGTATATTTTAATTATCCCAGACATTTTCAATTTAAAAATGTTTTTTCTTTAAATAAAATTACACATCTAAATAAATCCACCATAACAAACATGAATAACCTTTGAAATATTATAACTATCCCAAACTTTTTTACTTCAAATTTTTTGATGTTTACAGTAATTATTGCCTATGGGTTATTTTTTTAAATTACAATTGATAGCTATGATTATGTGAAGAATAGAGTTTAGAAAATTAGCTAATACAAATATACATTTCTTTGAAAACAATATGCTCTATTTTTCAATAATATGAGAGAACTTCAAGAACTAATCATATATTTAAAACACATTTACTTTTTCAATAAATATGTGTTATTGTACAACTAAGGTTTAATTTTTGTGATCTTCATATTCTCTTGATTTTCTTAACGTCCGTATTATGAGAAGATTTTACAATACGATATATCGGGAGGTTTTGAATATGATTCATATATAAAACCGTTGGGTGAATCTAAAATTTTATGTCTCCACTCTACAAAATACACGACAAATGATAGTGGAATACATACACGACTTCAACAAAAATATCTCGTGTATGACAATAATTACATGATTAAAAATAAAAATGATGACTGTACAAGAATATGTATGAATAAAATATAATAATATTTATACAAGTTATGTAATTAAAAATAAAATATTTAACATATTGCTTTTAAATAATAAATTTATGTTATTTCAATATTTCATTTATATAATTCACTACTTAAATATAACATAATTTAATTCAATCAATAATAATTACTGATGATTTTATAAATTATTTACCTATACAGGGTACGAATACTACACTAGTTAAATAAAAAAGTTTACAGAAATGGGGGTTTGATGGAAATCGGTCATGCAATAAATTACTGTTTTGTAGGGTCCATTATCTGAAAGTCCCAAAGGTTGCATGAATCTTCTTTTATGTGTTTAAATAGGGAAAATTTATTAAAATAACCTAACTTTCAGATGAGTGTTAAAAAAACACCGATTTGTAAGAATACCCTAAATGGGTTTGACATTTGCAAACATAGAAGTTTTTTTTTTTTTGTATATATACACCATTTGGTGTATTTTTGCAAAATAATAAATCTTTTCTTTTAATTCCAGAAGTAAATTAAATCAATGAAATTGTAGAAAAGAAAAAGGAAACAAAAAACCCCAAAATAGAAAAATATAATTTATTAATATTTCCCTCCAAAACTCCAAATTCCCCCCCCCCCCCCCCCCCTTTCATGTAGCTATCCCGCCCCTTTCTTCATTTCTCCCGCCTACTTCCCTCCCATTTCCCGGCCATTCCGCCTTCCTTCATCCCGCCGGCCGGTCAATGAACAGTTGGAACTGAAAGATCCAACCCCCCCCCCCCCCCCCCCGTCCCCTCCCTCTCCCTCTCCCTCCTATTCTGCAAACGTCCTCTTGACTGTTGAACATGAATACCCTGTTAAACAGGAATGGCGATGGACGATACATGAAGAAGTGTTGAAATGTGTATCTCCATGGCGAACTGTGTAACTGTTAAACAAGAATGGCGATGGGCGATTATCTGTGTAACAGAAGTGTAGAACCTCAACAGATGAACCCGAAGAACTATTGAACTCAGCAGATTGATTCACAAGCGGTTTTCCAAGTTAGGGTTAGGGCTAAATTATGTAAAACCAAATATTCAGAAGGGACCAAATGTAAAACCAAAGCTACCCAAGCAACCAGATGAACTGGTAATTTTCTGAAGTAGACAAATGATTCACAAGACTTTTGTTAACCAGATGAACTGGTAGTTTTCTGAAGTAGACAAATATTCATAAGGTTTTTTCCCCTGCTATAATATAAAGTTCTTGTCGGCCTTAGTAAAACATATGTCATACTTAATAAGAATAATGTCATAACTACATCGTTTAAATTGGATATATGTCATACCAAATATTCACAGAATAATGTCATAACTACAACTAAAAGTTTTTAGTCATTAAACCATATTACATGCTTGCCTATTGCCTAATTTGGGTAGGACGTGTGACATCTGGCTGAATAGTTATACTTAGAAGCTGAATAGTTCATCTCACCAATCTAAATACAAGATGTCTTAATTGGATCTCCTTTTTCCCGATGCTCTGCTTCTTTGACAATTTTACTTTACATAGATATTAATTGAACTTCATCAATCTACTTTATAGATATCTTAATTAGAAAATGCTCCATGTTTGAGTATTTTTAGGTACATGGTGCCACTTGTACTGCTGGTGATTTCAAAACCGTGACATTTTAAATTGCTATTGTGACATACTATTTATACTATTTTCACAAAGTAATAGTATTTGACTGACAAATATGACCGTATTCAGACTGTTTTACTTCGCAGAGATCTTAGTTTACAGAGATCTTAATGGCACTTCATCTCACCCATCTCATTGGAGTGTGTGTTGTTTGACTATCCCAATTGTACATGCTTTCAGTCATACTCTCTCTTTGTTCACTTCATCTCACCCATCTCTTTCTACTCTTCATCTCTTTGATCTCCTTAGACCAGCTCGTATGGTTGTGTTCTTTTCTTGTGGACTCACAAACTTCTATTGGATTTTAATTGAGGGGCAAATAGGTATGGCTGATGAATACTCCAACATTGATGAGAAGGGAGAGGTTGGCTTCATCGATGTTCCCTCATTCACAACTTCCACTCATACTGAGGAGAGTCATGTCATGGTGTATGTGTCGTTTCCATTTGCTGGAGGAAAGCCTCAATCGGTTCTTGTCACCGAGGTCGCTGCGACATCATTCACAATAGAAAACACCACTGATGAAGATATTTTACTTTGGTGTGTGAAGATTTATGCTTCAAATCCTGAAGATTCATTTGTGTTGTCACTGATAAAACCTCCATCTGGCCAGCCAGATGACATATCCGAGGAAGATTTTGTCCGTTCTTTTTATATGGAGGAACGAAATTTGATGCCACATGGTAGCCTGACTATATGGTTGTCTTGTGTGCCCAAGGAGATTGGTGTTTTGACATCTATAGTGGCCATCGAAACTGATGTTGTGAGTATTGAACGACTTGTCTTCCTCTTGGCTGAAGATGAAGTATCCAAAGCTTTGGCACCTTAGAGACCATATAACATACCACCACAGATTAGGAAAGTGATAGAGTTTGAGGAAATCCCTGAAGTAGTCTTACAAGGCTTAACAGAGGAAAATTATGCGTCGTATTTCAATGAGTTGTTAGGGATGGATGCACTTTTGATTATGGTAAGTGTTATATTTTCTATGTATGGGGGTTGGAGGACTGAGGGGATAGCTAGATGGCATCGTTCTCTCGTAGTACCAAGTTGTTGAATGAATTTTTTTTATATTTGTTTACATGATTACATGAAAGCTTATAATATGAAGTCTGTTACTTTGAGACAAAAGTATTATTTGCTTGTAGCACTTAAAGTGCCAGGACTAGGTGAAAGAAGGCCCTCAGTTGTCCGTGGAGATGTGGTGAATGTTTATGGAGAAGGCCCTCTCCATCAGGTATGTGGATAATGTTAGGTAGCTTATTGTTTTTGTCAAAGTGTTATATATTATTGTCGGAATGAATTATGAAATTGCACGACTTATCGTTGCCAATGTTGTG
Source organism: Rheum nobile (assembly GCA_027886185.1). Lineage (NCBI taxonomy): Eukaryota > Viridiplantae > Streptophyta > Magnoliopsida > Caryophyllales > Polygonaceae > Rheum > Rheum nobile. The sequence continues at coordinate 5,662,184 of WOAB01000001.1, forward strand.
TTCTCATGTTGAACTTGCCAATGTTCTTTGAACAGGGCTTGATCCACCGTGTTGAGGCTCATGAATTATTATTGCAATTTGATGATGAATTTTACCAAAGGCACATAGATAGCAATGTGTATGAAATATGTTTTGTGTTCAACGGGGCAAATTTTAGTAAGCTCCATCAAGTCATTCTATCTGCAGAGGCATTACATGAAAACTTCCTCTTTCCCCATGAGTATCATGCAAAGCGGAGGATTACAACAAACAATGTTGTGCCTATCTCACTTCTTCTTGATGAGGAGCAACAAAATGTTGTTCGCTTAATTTTAGGCTGCAAAGGAGGAGCTCCTTATGTGATTTATGGACCCCCGGGAACAGGAAAGACAAAAACACTGGTGGAGGTGATCCTACAACTCTATACAACTAGACGTAATTCTCATATACTGGTATGTGCTTCTTCAAATTGCGCGGTAAATCACATATTAGAGAAAATCCTTTGTGAGGGGATGAAACTTAGGGAGGAAGATATTTATAGGTTGAATGCCACACGTTGTCCCTTATAAAAAATGAACGCTGCATTGTTGAGGTTTTGCACCTACAGTGCAGGTTTCTTCACTTGCCCTTCTCGAGATGCACTCCACAAGTACAAGATAATAATAACGACATACACGAGTGCATCTTTCCTCTATCATGCTGAAGGGGTTAACCGTGGCCACTTCTCCCAGATCATCTTAGATGATGCAAGCCAAGTTTCAGAGCCAGAGAGAATGATCCCCATATCAACCCTCTTAGAAAAGAACACAATTATTGTTCTTTGTGGTGATCCCAAACAACTTGGGCCTGATATTCATTCAAAGCAAGCTGAGGCTTATGGTTTGGGAAGATCTTTTCTGGAGAGGTTGTTAGACTTTGAAGTTTACAGATCAGGGGATCGCAATTATGTCACAATGTTTTTGAACAATTACCGGAGCCACCCTGAAATTCTTTGTGTTCCTTCAAGACTATTTTATAGTGGAGCATTGATTCCATATCGAGAAGACAGTAACACATCTTTCTTACCTTGGGCTGATATGCTTCCCAATGGGAACTTCCCTTTCATGTTCTGTGGCATCCAAGGCTTTGATGAGAGGGAAAAGGGAAGCCCATCATGGTTTAATAGGATTGAAGCTAGCAAGGTGGTTGAGCTCGTACAGAAGCTGATAAGAAGGAATGTGTCTGAGCAAGACATCGGGATTATTACCCTTTTCCCACAACAAGTACTAAAGATAAGGAAGGCTCTCAAGTCTCTACATATGAGGGATATTGAGATTGGCAGGGTTGAGCAGTTTCTGGGTAAAGAAAAGGAAGTGATCATCTTGTCAACTGTCAGATCGACCGCTAAGCACGACGAATATGACAGAACTTTCATCATGGGATATCTGAGCAACCCGAAGAGGTTCAATTTTGCCCTGACTCGTGCCCGATCATTGCTTATTATTGTTGGAAACCCTTATATTATTAAAAAGGTAATTCCCGATAAAAAAAACTTACATTGTTGGTCATTGACAGGATTAAAAGGGTTGATTAACTAACCGTGTTGTTGGTCATTGTTGTTGCTTATTATTGTTGGAAACCCTTACACTATTGTTGGAAACCCTTATATTGTTGGTCATTGGTGTTGGTCATTGACAAGATTAAAAAGGTTGATTAACTAACCGTGTTGTTGGTCATTGACAAGATTTGCACTGGCAAGAAATATTAAAGGATTGTGTTTTAAAAAGCGCCTATGAAGGTTGTGCATTCCGCGGGGACTTTGAAGGTTGACAACAGGCAGTTGTGATTCTAGTAATGTAATGATAGCATCCAGTTGACAACTATCATTTTTTTTAGAAATGTAATGGTAGCCCACGTTCCAACATTCTAGGAATGTAATGATAGCATCCAGTTGGCAACTATTCTAGTAAGGTAATTGTCTGTGTGTGTAGTGTTGGCATTGTGCTTGAATTTGCAAAACTTACATGAAGATCGACATTAATATTTTGGCAATCTGACACGTAGAATCAACCATGCTTACGAATACTATTCGAAATAAAATTCATCCTCTTAGATAAAAAACCAAAGTCATGAGGTACATACTTCATAGTCAATTCATCCTCAACCATGCCTACATGCTCGATTACAAATGTTGAAAGCACTAATCCCTAGAATCACACGAGCACCAAACGCAGAAATAGGAAGTATTACATGGTTCCTGAAGTTTTTCTGGGAGTATAGTGTCTTGTTTTCAGCTTCAAGTTCTGCCACCCTTGCATTTAGTCGCCAAATTGCATGATCGAATTGCATCTCACTTGTATTGAGTTCCATAATTCTTTGTCCAAGTTCATGTATCTCAGTACGTAGGCGTGTGATTATTTCATCCAACATGTTGGAACGTGGGCTATTCGTTAGCAACATGTCTAACTCTTCTTGCAACTTCTCCTCTATTTGAGAAGGTATAGGAGATGTAGGTGGATGTTCATATTTTCGGGGGTCCCCGCTTTGATAACTTGAGGTGTCGCTGGATGACATTGTGCTTGAGTACTGCAGAAACAAAGAAAGATTTCCAGCCAAAAACACAGTGATACATGCTTGCTTATTGATCCAGTATGAAAACCACACAATAAACAAAGAGGGTTACCTTCAAGTTCGGCGCAACAGTGAAGGATCCTTGCTTCGCGAAACGAACAGAGAGGGTTTAAGGATTGTTGAAAATGAGAAGGAACATGGTCGGTCATAACTATTTACCTGATATGACTTCATTTATGTAGTACACATATTTTAACCTCTGTTTTCCCTCTAAAACTTAACAAGTTTCCCTCCAATTTCTACCCCTGAACACGTGTTAGGTTGTCATCCAAGCAGAACCCAAAGCCACCGTAACAAGTTTCCCTCCAAAGCCACCGTAACACCACAAGACCTTAAATCCACAAATCTTCAAAAAAGATTGTGCAGCGTCTTCAATGTCTTTGGAATAGAAGAAATTTAATAATGGGTGAGTTCTGACTTTCACGTTCATATTCAAATGCATTACAAGACATTCTTTTGTGGTTCACTAAACGAGAGAACAACCTTTCAGCTTCTTGTTGAGCATTACACCGACTTTAACTCCCGTTTATCCTTGATTCTAGAATATTTGTTTTCCCTACAAATTTTTACAGCCACCCAATAGAATTATCAAAATCGCCAGCCTAAAAACCCTTTAATGTCGGTGTTAGGGTATTATCATGTTTGGCTAGAAAACCCTTTATTATGGCTTGAAAACCCTTTAATGTCGGTGTTAGGGTATTGGTCATACTGTCAACGTTTGTCATAAAGTATTTAACTTGTGTTTGCTTTTTGTTCGTATAACAGGTTCAAGATCATACTACTTGACTATGAAAATAGGTGGTGAATGGATATCTAAGGGAAACAAGTGGGTTTTTGATGGGATCACAACGACAACCAGACTTCTTTTGTATACAGATATGAATTACTCAAATCTGAGGAAAAAGTTGGCTGAGAAGATTAAATGCATTGACGAGATAGATGAAATGGAGATAAAATATATGTCACCGTGGAAACCAATGCCACAACCAATCGATGTGAAAGATGACGAGGACCTTGATGCTTTCAAATTTTTGAACTTTCAATCACAAGATGTTATTTGGCTTATCGAGTTACATGCGAGTATGAAAAAGAAAGAAAACAAAGAGGCAGAGGCCGAGGTTGTGATGGCTAGTCATCCAAGTAGAAGTGATGACGAGGACATCACAGTGTGTCTGACTCCGCCACCATTAACACAAACTCAAGAGGCAGAGGCCGAGGTTGTGGTAGGTTGTCATCCAAGCAGAAATGGTACCAAATCCGACAAGAGCAATATGGTAAGCGACAATTGTCCCACTGAAGTTGTACTGAATATAGTTGATTGTGACATGTATGAAATGAAACCAAAAATTTGTCGTTTAAACAATGGGGAAGTACAAATAGTTGACTTGGTGAGTCAATCTGTGGCAGACTCAGAAACTGATGGGAGAGAAACAAGGTCTTCCACATGAACGAAAAGAATACATGAATGTATTGACATTGAGAGTGATTATTGGGAAGACGTTGGGCGAGATTTTGATTGGGATGACTTTGAGGATGATGTTGAGGAAGATGTTGAAGAAGGGACATTGTTGGATGACACTAATGAAGTCAACAACTTATTTATAGACATTGATGAGGAAGTTCTCCAAGAGATTCAAGCCGAGTACTATCGTAGCAAACAGTTTAGTAAAAGGCAATTGGATGATTTGGAAGAGCCAATGGAGGATAATGGGGTGAGCGGCAATGATTTAGAAATAAAAGTTGGAGAGCATTTCAATTGCAAGAAGGATCTTAAGGATCGTTTATCCTTGATGGAATTACAAAGGCGCTTCTAGATGAATGTCCAGAAGTCTGATAAGAGGTTTTATGTGGTAAGGTGCATTGATCCTAGTTGCACATTTTATTGTCATGGGACCGCTCTTGGTAGCACAGGATTGTTTGCAGTAAGGAAGTATTGTGGACAACACACATGTGGCATGAAGCTAAAGCATAACCACCACACACATGCAAGTTCAAGCGTAATTGCTGACCATATTATGTTAAGGTAAGTAAACAATCTTGTCAGTACGATGATATATATTTATCAGCATGTATATGAACTAACCTTAGCACGTTACATATACAATCATGTTACAACTTTAACACAACCGATACATGTCCTAGACCTCGTGCTGCCGAAATTCAAGACATCATGAAGAAGATGGGAGTGACAGTTAGTTACGACAAGGCAAACAGATCACGTTTAACTGCCATTGACAGGATAAGAGGCACAACTAAAAAAACCTACAATAGGATTCATGGATACATGTACATGATCGAAAGGATGAATCCAGGGACAATCACACATGTTGAAGTAGATTCTAATCGTCGATTCAAGTATTGTTTCATCAGCTTGGGTGCTTGGCGCAATGGAATGCAGTTTTTAAGAAAGGTATATTTAAGTTTTGTCACGTTCCACGATGTTATTGTCAAATTGATACAGTACATTATAGTATATGTCACTTTGTAAAGCTGAGTGAAAACTATTGCAGGTCATAACTGTGGATGGTACCCATCTAGGATCAAAGTACAGAGGCACACTTCTAGTTGCAGTGGCACAAGACGGAAACAGACAAATATATCCAGTGGATTTTGCTGTTGTTGACAGCGAGAATGACAGTTCATGGTCATATTTCTTCCGACACCTACGCTCTGTTGTTGCCGACGATCATGACCTCGTATGTGTGTCTGACCGTCATGGAAGCATTTACAAAGGTTTAAGAGAACGCTATATCTTCGCAAAGCATGGTTGTTGCACACTTCACCTATTTCAAAACGTGAAGACGAGGTTTAAAAGAAACGACTTGTGGATTCTGTACCAAAAGGCAAATCAAGCGTACACCAAACAGATTCAACATTATGACGTCCAACAATGCGGAATCCGTTAATAGTCGCTTAATGGGCCCGCGTCGAATGCCGTTGATTGGGTTGCTTGATGGTATACTGAATGTCATGAGTCAGTGGTTTTGTGACAGGAGATTGAAGGGAGAACGACATTCTTATGTTCTGACCCCGACAGTAAGTCATGAGCTAGAAGGTAATTATTTGAAATCGTTGACAATGGTTGTGAGTAGGCTAAATCAATATGAGTTTGAAGTGCATGCCAATGGAACTACATTCTTGGTAAATCTGCATGCTCGAACCTGCTACTGCAACGTTTTCCAAGTTGACCAAATTCCTTGTACGCATGCAATAGCGGTTGCGAAGGATTGTGGTGTGGATCCTATCACTCTTGTTCATCCCCTCTTTATTACTGAAATATGGAAGAAAGTGTACAAGGAAACTATATATCCGGTTCATGCATTTGAGCATTGGGAAGTTCCTGACACGGTCTTGAATAGAGCATGTTTCCCCCAGATGTTAGGAGGAAATCAGGAAGACCAAGGAAGAAAAGAATCTCGTCACAGGGAGAATACAGGGGCCTGAGGAGAAGGTGTGGAAGTTATGGCACTGTCGGCCATAACTCATGAAACTGTCCTAACCCCTCAGCCGGCCCATGATGCCGTTAATTGTGCTACCTCTTCAATTTTCTATTTTGTTAATATGTGTTTCCTTGTGTTACCTCTTGAATTATGTATTTTGTTAATATGTGTATTAAGAGATCCAAACTCTTGAAGGATCTCTTACCACTCATATTAATTTTCGTATAAATGATATATATTTTGTTAATATGCGATTAGTTAATGTAACACTATCCTGTCATGACTATATTTATGTCCTGACATTGTCAATATTGATTACTTTTGGTTAAATTCATATGACAAAAGTTTCACTCCATTATGTACCTACCCCTTGACCCCACTTGTTATTCTTCCATATTTATCATGACATATTCAATATGCTTTCAAATAACCAACATACCGACATGAGTGGCATCTGAATAACACACATGAAAAACATAAACCGTCCTCGACCATACATAACATGCTTCTTAAAATCACTACATTTACGTGACATTACATAGTCACTACATGACATTATGTGTTCACGACACTCACATGTATTAACACTAATACGATGTTCAACACAACTACTTTAAACCAACAAAAGCATCACCATAGAGTTACATTCTTCAATTTCAAAATAAATCTCTGAATATGGTAACGTTGTATATAACATTGCGGCGCCTCACTATTTCAAATACACATGCATCGTGCATCTCTAATTCATTGTCAATTACAAATTGCCTCCAGCCTGTTCCAAATCTGTAGCGATTCCCACTTTTTGCGACAGACACGGGCCACGCAGCCATACCATAATTCAGGATGACTTCAGTGATTCTTGCAGCACTCATGAATTTGATTGCATGTTTGCTCGGGACACCCTGCATAGCAGTAAGTGCATTGCAAGTTGATATTATGAAGTAATCCTTATCACACATTTACATTATAAGGTTAAGTAACCCTACCAGACGATAGTTGATAGCTCCATGATCCCCTCGATGACGGCGACGGACAAAGAGGAAGCAATGAAGGTGTGTTTGAATGGCCCGGTAACAAGAACCCGCGCAAGGGCAATGTAGTGAGCCACACAATCATTAGTCTCACGGGCGCACGCAAGTGACGCGGGTTCATCTAGTCCTAAATGGGTCCTCCTCTTGACCTATGAAGGATTAGGTGAGGTTCCGCCTTAGCCGATCCCGCCAAGAAGACGAAGATGATGAGATCGCAGAAGCAGAACGAAGCAGCCAAGAACTCGACCCAGAACTAGACCGAGTTCTAGACCGAGTTATTGCTCCAGCCAAGAACTCGGCCGAGTTCTAGACCGAGTTCTGGTTCCAGATCGGAACTCGGCCAAGAACTCGACCGAGTTCCTGCCCACGTCAACGATCTCAACCCGTGTCGTTTTGCTGAACAATTTATTATTATATTTTTTATTATTTCTTTTTGTCGCTATTTAAACCCAGAAACCCTAGTTTGTAATCTTTACGTTGAATTTGAGTAGTAAAGTTGAGTACGCTCCTTCCTTTTAGTTCCAACGTCAACTCTTCGATCCCACGGATCAACTATCCCGTAGCTCGTCGCTTCGAGCAATTCATACACCGTCTCTTCGGTATTCACAATCATCTCTTTGATCTATTCGTCATCTCTTTGATGCGTTTGAAGGCTATCTCTTTAACCCTAGGAAAGCCATCTCTTTGGCTACGAAAGAGAAGGATTCAACTACAAGCTTGAGCAACCAAGATCCTGCGTTGCAGACAACACTTCAGGGGTTGTTCGCATCAACTGGTATCAGAGCCTATCCAAGCTAAGTTTGTTCTTCTCTCTTATTGTGATTCTTTGAAATTTTCCGCTCGCAAACCCTAGAAATTTTTTTTCTCACCACCACCATCCGCCGGAATCCTAGCCGTGACCACACAACCACTACCACCGTCCGCCACCACCATTGTCCGCCACCACCACTCTGTCCGCCACTCCCTCTCCCTCTCACGGCTGAACCCTAATTTCCCTTAGGTTTTGGTTACTTTTCCAACAGCCCTAAACCTTATCCTCTAGCAACTCTTGTTTCCTTAATTGCATATTTGATTTCCTTGTTTCTTGTTGATCAAGTCTTGCTTTATCTTTGGATTAATTGCTAGATTAGTTGTTAGATTTTACTCCCTCATAGTTGCTTTGTCTCTTCTTTCTTCTTCTACACTTGTTTGTGTGGTTCTTTCTTGCTTGATTCACAATCAAATCAACAAAAAAAAAGGTGTGACCGTACGAAAAAAACAAATCAATTCTCACCTTCCATCAAACAAAAAAAAAGGTTTGGGAAGACGGAAGCAAAAAAAAATAGGCAGAGAACACACCATACAGTCATACTCCATCTTCTCTTCTTTCATGTCTCTATGCAACTCTCATTGAAAAGGGCAAAGAAAACAAATTTCAACTCTCTTGTGATTAATTCTGAGAAACTTGATTTGATCTACTTGCGCTTGGAAATTTGTGTGTTGTTTGGGACTTGATTTGCTAGTTCTTGCTTTGTTGCCTTTCGTTCAAGCCTCTCCCTCATCACGAGCAACCAAAATTAGTACGCCCAGCGGAAAATTTCTTGGTTCACTTTTGAGACAAAGACTTGGCTTGGACTTGTTCTTTTGCTTGGTGCACCTTACTCCTTGTGTTATATGCTTCGTATAGGTACTATGGAGGTTCATACAACAAGCTACTCTCCTTCTACGGGCAATCACAGCCCCGAATAGATGGACTCCGTCTTTGAGCGAATTGTCGCACTTCGTGCACTGAGTGAAGAAAAAGACCGCCAACTCGCTGCGCAGGCTGCCGAGCTTGCCCACCTTCGGCAGACCTTGAGTGACATGAGGTTGCCCACGGCTGACCCAATGTTGAACCCTCCGGCCACAACCAGTCGGCCAATGGACCGCAAGGGTCCTCTTCTCAATGTCCTCTTCTCGAACACCTCCGGATACGAGTCTTTTGACGAGGACACCTCCGATGTCGGCCCGATATTTGACACCTACGACGATGAGGAGGATGAGGAGATGGACGAATACATATGCATCTCTTTGGACGAGCAAGACAACGTGCCTCTTGGCTTGGTTCCACGCAACGTTATTACTGCCAACGAAGATGGTGGGAGTTGCTGCAACATCATCAATGAAAAGGTGATCCAGCACTTCAAGTTTGAGACGCCTCCACAACCCGACATTCATGGCACATGCGCGAACCGACTTCTCTTAGCCCGGTCCCGGGATGTCTCTCCAATAATTCAGGGACGTCTTCCTTGCTTTTTACTTGTTCCTTTCGCGTGTCTCTTAAATGTTAAGGCTTTGGTTGATTTACCCCCTACGGTGTCTACTCTTTTGTAGGAGCACAATGCAAGCCGGCGTACCGTGGAGTTTGGGCCCGGAGGCTTGGTATGGCTGCACTTGCGTCGCGATCTTTTTCCATTCAAGCGACGCCACAAGATGGATGCTAAAGGTGATGGTCCATTTCAGGTGCTACAAAGCCTTGGTGCCGACGCCTATCGCTTGAATTTACCAGATGACTATGGTGCGCATCCTACGTTCAACGTCGCTAATCTTCTTCCTTATACGCCTCTTGCTTTTGACAACGAGGATGAAGCAGGGACGCTTCGCAGCCAAGAAGGGGAGACTGATAGCTCCATGATCCCCTCGATGATGGCGACAGACGAAGAGGAAGCAATGAAGGTGTGTTCGAATGGCCCGATAACAAGAGCCTGCGCAAGGGCAATGGAGCGAGCCACACAATCATTAGTCTCGCGGGCGCAGGCAAGTGACGCGGGTTCATCTAGTCCTAAATGGGTCCTCCTCTTGAACTATGAAGGATTAGGTGAGGTTCTGCCTTAGCCGATTCTGCCAAGAAGATGAAGACGACGAGATCGCGGAAGAAGAATGAAGCAGCCAAGAACTCGACCCAGAACTCGACCAAGTTCTGGACCGAGTTATTGCTCCAGCCAAGAACTCGACCGAGTTCTAGACCGAGTTCTGGTTCCAGATCGGAACTCGTCCAAGAACTCGACCGAGTTCCTGACCGAGTTCATGCCCGCATCAGCGATCTCAACCCGTGTCGTTTTGCTGAACAACTTATTATTATATTTTTTATTATTTCTTTTTGTCACTATTTAAACCCAGAAACCCTAGTTTGTAATCTTTACGTTGAATTTGAGTAGTAAAGTTGAGTACGCTCCTTCCCTTGAGTTCCAACGTCAACTCTTTGATCCCACGGATCAACTATCCCGTAGCTCGTCGCTTCGAGCAATTCATACACCGTCTCTTCGGTATTCATGATCATCTCTTTGATCTATTCATCATCTCCTTGACGCATTTGAAGGCTATCTCTTTAGCCCTAGGAAAGCCATATCTTTGGCTACGGAAGAGAAGGATTCAACTACAAGCTTGAGGAACCAAGATCCTGCATTGCAGACAACACTTCAGGGGTTGTTCGCATCAATAGTCACCCTGGACATTGGTTTGATTCATTAAAACAATGAAACTATTAATCTTGTCACATGGAAAAGCTTGGGCTCTTTGTAATGCTGATGGTGGCTCAGCTGCAACAGCTCTAACATCATCATCAACATCTCCATCATCTTCAAGAATAATTGGGTGGTCGCCACTGTTGTACTCTCCAGTACTCCAACTGTTGTAACTGGTGTCTTCTTCACAGTGGGATTTAGAGCTGATATCAATCACATTGTTCGGCATCCAGTTAATAGCACCACACAGAAGAGGACTTTGATGCAATATGGTAAAGCAATTATCATACCCAGTTCCAAAGAGAGACTTTCATTGAACTCAGAATATCACTTTAGCAACTCCATCTGTTCGAATCCAAGGTAAACTTTTCGAAACAATTTAAAAATAACCATGCTAAATGTATAATAATACTCGGACTTCCTTTTTTGTGAGTGAACTGGTGTTGATTGTGGTTGAACTCTCTCCAAATGGGGTCAATTTGATTTCGGTTATTCAATCCCGATAAACCCTAGAAAACTTACTCAAATTGAGATAGATGAAATGAAGTCAAGGAACCGCTCAGAAATTGTATATATAATAGTCTGTTAAACCGGGTTCATAGCAAGTTCTTAATATAATTGTTAAACCGGTCGAAATTGGCCCTAATATGGCATTGTGTGCTCCAAGGAACCGCTCAGAAATTGGGTCGAATATGGCATTTTTTTGGGCCTGCCATACTAACTGTTTTGGCATGTCGTCTTTCATGTCATAAAGTACTATTTCATGCGACATTATCATAACATACTATATTATATAAAACAGAAATACATAACATGCTTCATTTGGCAATCTGACATTTACCTGACAATATATAGTCACTCTATGACATTATCAGGTTCCTACTTGACATTATATATTCATACAGTAACATACTTCATAACCTACTAAATACTACACTAAATTACATAGTCCCTACACTATATTGCTTAATAAAATACTAAATATTACATAAACATTGATGCGAAGGAGACAGATGAATCCGGGCCATCGCGCTGCGGAAGTTCTTGAACAACATCTCCGGTGACAACATATATATTTATGAACGCCACGGTTCTACCTTAGGCGGCAAGGATGGCCGCGTCTCCGCGGTTCTGTAAGGCCATCAAGGTACGAGGGCCGCCATCGGGGGGCACAACTTCGAAGAAGTACGAAGCGTCCCGTTCATAATTGTTAAACTGAAATAGTTGGTTGATCAGCCACCAAGTATCATGTACCATTTCAGCCAACGGACTCCAGTTTTGGGTCATCCCGCCTTGGTAGTAATGGGTCGAAATCCTGGCCATTGCTCCCCTTGAAGGGATGATTCTCCCTCTGATATGGACAGTTGCAAATACCCTGTGATCGTTAGACTGATCAGCCATGGAAACGAAAGAAGCGTAAGGAATTTGGAGTTTAGGGTAAGGTGGAAGATGTTTGCCTGGATTGTGGATGATGAAATATGACTTCGTATGAGGGGGTATATAAAGAGGTTTTTGGGATGGTGGCAGTTACTGATACATTTATGACGGTGCTCTAATATATTCTTAATTTAATTACTTGTGTTAATATCTTGTCCTGTCACTGATATCCTGTCTAATCAGCGTAAATTGGAGTTGGTGGGCAGTTACTGCTAATTTCATGACGGTTTGGAGTTTTTTTATGTCTCTTCTCAAAAAAGGAGTTAGTAGAGCCGATACCCTGTTACAGTTAGTTGTGTATCCCACATCCCTCTTAGATTCATCTTGTCATGCTACTTCTTAATATGTATATTATGAAGTCAGTCAATGCCCCTATATTATTTGACACAACTGTCATTCGAATGTCGTTTAAGTGCCATGTAACTTCCATGTAACTGCCATTTAACCTACACGCACATAACTGCCATTTAACTGCCATTGTATGTAATCTAAACAAGTTGTCGTAACATTGTATGTAATCTAAACAAATGTCTTCGAAAACATCCAATTGTACGTAATCTAAGCAAATCCCATCCAAACCCCAAAAAGAACATCCAAATATCAAATTTAAACGATGGAGTTCCTTAGGCTCGACCTCCACACCCCGTCAAACACGCTGTGAGCCATGTCGCTCCTGAAGCCGTCAATAAATTTGTCTGCCACAACGTCAAGATTTTTCCAACCAGCACTGAGCAACTCCATGTGTTTCAGAGTGTATATCCCACAGTCATGACTACGAACACAAAATGCAATAAAGTTACCTAGATGAAGTATATAATAAAATGGGTAAGGGGATTGATATTTCGACTTACCCACGCTTGTTCTGCTTCAGTCCTTGAATTCTCTCAAATTTAATCTCTTGAGTACCCCGATGTTCAAATTTCTTGGCAAGCGGCGGATAATGTGTCATAAAGTGAGGAAGAAACCGACAAACCCCATGCAGCCAGGTCTCTACGCCCAAGTTAGTGTTCAAATCCACATTACAATCATATACATTTGCCTTCCATTGCTGCAGATCGATCTCTACAGCCACCCAATGCATGTTATCGATGTTGAGGGGGACATAAATGAAGTCCATATCATCCCAACTGGACCCATAAGGTGTAGGCCGATCTCCCCTAAAGTATTCAAGTGCACGTTCAGATACAGGTGGAACAGTACTATTATTTTGGACATAGTATCTATATGCCTCCGTATAATCAGCAGCCTAGAAAACGTCCAATATTATGGCCTTGCTTTTAACTTCGGACTCCAAAAGCGCCTTACAGATATAACAACAAACTTCATCGATTTGCTTCAAAAAAATATAATTCATCCTGTCAGGCATTACAACAAATCCCAACAGTAAACTAATTTGACATCATAAGTAAATAGCTTACACCATCTTCCAGCCAAGCTTTTGGTTTCAGTATTAGGCCAAACCAGTCTTTGTCCATCTCTTGACCACACAGTCTAACTCTTGGCTCAGAGCTGAAAAATAAAGAAGGCGCGATTAAATCCATGAAAGATAGTTGAATATTATTAAATCTGTGAGATACTAACCTTTCATCATTCATCCATTTCAGCAAAGCAGTCATCTCCTTCACCTGTGAATTCTTGGTTATCTTCTTCACAATTTCCCCCTTTTTCTCATCTGTGTAAGGTGTTAGTTTTTTGGCGGATGGCTTCACCATACGACTAGGAAGAACCCTCTTCGGTTGGAGATGCTGCTTTCGTTTATTTTTGGGTTTCGCCTTGCTGGATGAAGCAACCACAACGGCTAGCACTGAAAGAGGTTCATCTCTTTCCTCAACCTCTGTTGGGGTTAGCTCCTGCTGGGTAGCCTCCGGTGCTCCTTCAATGTAGTTAGTAAAATTCTGCTCCTGGTCCTTTTCACCAACGCCAGCATTTTTCATTTAGGTCTTTGACAATGGCCATAACACCATACGCACCCTCAACATCATTGTTACCCTCAATGGAATTATCAAAATCCTGCAATCATAATAACCATGTCATACATGAGTAAAAATCCTGTCACCATGCCAGACTTTTCTTGTAAAACATAAAAACTCCCATCACACACTAGAAATTTTGTCACCTCGTACAAATAATAATCTCATAGTAGTGATGATAATATGATAATTTTCATATGAGCATATTCATACATCTTTGCCTTCAGCCTCTACCTTCTCCACCTCAGCCTCTTGAACCTCAACCTCTACCTTCTCCACCTCAGCCTCCTGAACCTCAACCTCTACCTTCTCCACCTCAGCCTCCTGAATCTCAACCTCCACCTCTGTAACACCCCCGACTTATTGTCCGAAATGCCACACGCCAGTGACCTCAGACGTTGTTGTCCGATGTCACCCAAGGCTTTAATCGGAATAATTAATCTTAAATAAACACAATTAAACAACGAAGGATTAAACAGCGGAAGACATTTTCATATAAACCTCAATACTTTTATTAAAAGATTTCTCCCAATACGAGAGGAGTGTTTTACAACAAAGTGAAATCACAGCGGAAAACTTATAAATTACATAGAGGAAGACTTTAAGAATAAACATAATACATGACTAGGTTATAAAAATACATATTAAAGTAATACTTAACGATCTTGAAATACCGGCACTTAAATCTGCGACTGCAAGTCTCTTCTTCAATTTGTTTACTTTGAGTCCTCGGGAACCAACCATTGATGTGCCGTATAGGACGGATGACACCAGCCAACCATGCAAGGAATAAAACCCGGTTGGTTAGTCTAATGAAAGACTATGCAAGGGTAAAAACAGATGGTTCTAGTGATCGTAACCGTTTACTATCATTGTCCCTCGAATAGCAACCAAAGGAACGATATATAACCCAAAACTTCCACGGAATGACTAAAGTTTAGACGTGCACTGAAAAGAAGACTCCAAGAAATTGGGTCTTAAGGGAAACGTATGAAGAGAAGACTCCAAAAGATTGAGTCTTACGGGAAAGTATGACAAATGTTTGGGAACGTTATAATTTCACACAAGCGTTTAAAAAGACTTGACCATTTGGGTCCACGACCAACCTCACCGCGTAATGCGAATTCAGATTTGGAAGGAGGACTTACTCTAATCGAAGTCCAGGCGAGTTTCCAAGTTGTACTCCTCGCCCGAGGGTATATTAATTATGTGCATAATCGCACTTATCTTATTTAATTCCAAAATGCACATTTACATTATAAGCTTTTATCATATAAATATATCATCTCGAGTAACTACGAAAGTTTACGATATCGAGTAACTACGAAAGTTTACGATCTCGAGTGACTACGAAAGTTTATGATCTCGAGTGACTACGAAAGTTTATGATCTCGAGTGACTACGAAAGTTTACGATCTCGAATGACTACGAAAGTTTACGATCTGGAAAGCATTTAGAGACTGGTTCCACTAATACTGAGTTATAAAGAAACGACTAATCCTTATAAGGAATTATCGTTCCTACGAATACTCGTGCTAATCTAGCATTAAAGTTCACATTTAAATCCACAAAAATACCATTACGGTCATTAACAAGTATAATAGCGTTGTTTCTAGCAATATATACAACCTATTATAATATCATATTTTAATCACGTTATTTATAAAATCTGTTCACAAACGAAAACAACAGTTCACTCCGATTTAATTAACAAGTAAAAGCAATTGATAATTAATAGAATATGGAATGATTAAGCAAGAGCAAACCGCCACTTGCCTTAGTCTAGACGAACGATTGAGCGACGACGGGTTTCTGGGTCCGGAACGGGAACGGAAATCGAATTATAGATTCCTATGAAGATGACCCATAACGAGACCCTAGGTTAGACTCAACAATAAAATGATATGAATCTAAGGAAGAACGAACGAAATCGAAAGAACAAAAGTCCCGCCCGAGGCCGGATCGTCCAAGGCCACGATCGTGATTGCCAAGGCAATCCGCGGTCGCGGCTGGGATTCCGTGGTCAAGGACAGCATCCGCGATCGACAAGGCAGTGTCCGCGAGCAACAGGACGACGCCCGCGATCACGGTGTTCATGTCCGCGGTCGCGGACATGAACACGACGACCACAGATCGAAAGAAAACTCATCGGCGACGTCTCCTTGTGGCTCAATTCGAGGGGGCTTCGCTTCTGGCCTTTTTTGTCCCTCCACTGCAACACACCAAGGCCACCACGAGAGCTTCGGCGACGCTTCGAGGAATTCCGGCGAGGCTCAAACTCCGGCGACAATCGAACGAGAGAGAGAGGTGGGAGAGATCTGGTTTTGGTGCCCCTAAACCCTCTAGAATCACCTCTATATATAGCCAAGGAGGAAGCCCAGCCCCGACAAGATCAACGATGGAGCAGGAGATCAACGGCGGGGTGGAAATCGAAGGAGAGCTGGCGTGTTGGAGTTTTCCGCGATCGCGAAACTTGCACCGCGATCGCGGAAAAATTCAAATGTCCTGCCTCGCTGTGCACGATTATTCCGCGGTCGCGGTGGCTCTGCCGCAGTCGCGGAATTCCCTTTTTCGTGCCTAATTGCCCGAGGAAAGGTTGGGCATGTGTTTAAATCCCGGATAATAAATATTTGTACTCAAACAAATATTCTAAGCTTCCAAAATACCTCTAATGAATATTCCAAGGCTCAGGGAACTACTACAGAGATCAAACATATTACAGAAAATTCTAAACTTCGCCAAACGAGTCTTGCTTTCCCAACGAGGGTTGGAAAATTCCCCAAATACCCTTACTAAAAATGAGGGGTATTATAACCTCAGCCTCCTAAACCTCAACCTCTTTGTCACCACCCTCACCATCACTCTCATTATCACCAACTTCATTATCCTCATCAGAAACTTCATCACCATCACTCTCATTATCACCAACTTCATTATCCTCATCAGAAACTTCCTCATCATCATGACTTGCAACCTCAGCTTCTACCTTGTCCTCCTCCTTCGGTTTGTCACCACCCTGGCGAAGTTCTTCATTGTCATTACCCTCATCACCATCACCAAATTCATCATGATCACCATCATCATTATCCTCACTCTCAACCTCATCACTCTCAAACTCCTCACTCTCAAACTCCTCACCCTCAACCTCCTTATCATCAACCTCCTCATCCTCTGTTTCCTGGTCATCCTTATAAACTTCCTCCTCTTCCTCATCAGACTCACCATAGGATTCAAAATCATCCTCATCCGAATAACTCTTTGATTTCCCCTTACTCTTGAGCTTAGGCACCTCTTCCTCCTTTGATACCCTCTTTTCCAGCCTTCCCATCCTGTCAAGCACTCCTTTTTCCATCCTCTTCATCATTCTGAACATCTGACTTATCATCTCTGATGAATGCACAGATGCATTAATCGGGCTCGCTCCATCTTTTCCTTGCTTCTCATTCCCCTTCTTTTTCAAACCCTTCATTGCTTCCTTCACAATCTTGTCAAAATGCGGGTCATCATTTTTAACAACATAGTAGCAGTCGGACAACTTATCCACCTCATCCTCATCGGGAATAAGAATGGGCTTAACCACATGTGTAGGATCAGCCAAAGACAACTCCAACACTCCATGTTCAGGGGCTTCATCTGAAAACCAACGAAGACCTCGAGGCATTGCAGATTCACTCAACTTTGATGCAAATTGGAGACCAAATGTTGGCACAGCTTCCCATACCCATATCTACAATAACAAGCGGTTTGAGAATTAGCAAATTAAGATACATTAAATCATTTTATCCTATCACCCTATAATTTAGATTAGGTCACCCTAAAACTATATGGAATGCAAATAAAAGTATGTTGGAAAACTAGTATGTTTTGTCAATGAAACAAGAAACAACTTCCTCCATATTCACCATGATCCTGTCATCTGTACTCAAATATCCTGTCATAGTATAGCATAAAGTATACTACTATGCTGCAAATAAAACACACTTAGTAATTCATATTTCAACCATTAAAAATTTAGATTAGGTCACCCTAAAACTATCTGGAATGCAAATAAAAGTATGTTGGAAAACTAGTATGTTTTGTCAATCAAACAACAAATAACTTCCTCTATATTCACCATGATCCTGTCACCCTCTACTCAAATATCCTGTCATAGTATAGCATAAAGTATACTACTATGCTGTAAATAAAACACACTCAGTAATTCATATTTCAACCATTAAAAATTTAGATCAGGTCACCCTAAAACTATTTGGAATGCAAATAAAAGTATGTTGGAAAACTAGTATGTTTTATCAATCAAACAACAAACAACTTCCTCCATATCCACCATGATCCTGTCATCCTCTACTCAAATATCATGTCATAGTATAGTATAAAGTATACTATTATGCTGCAAATAAAACACACTCGGTAATTCATATTTCAACCATTAAAAATTTAGATCAGGTCACCCTAAAACTATTTGGAATACAAATAAAAGTATATTGGAAAACTAGTATATTTTGTCAATCAAACAACAAACAACTTCCTCCATATTCACCATGATCCTGTCACCCTCTACTCAAATATCCTGTCATAGTATAAAATAAAGTAATTAATATTTGAAGCAATAAAACTACCTGAAACACAACTGGCATGCCTTGAATGGAATATGGAATTCTTGGTGCGTTGGAGAGTAGCTTTGCCTTCTCTACTGTTTGCATCCTTTTGGCCAATGTTGTGGTCAATGACTTGTGAAACTCTTCATAAGCAACCCTTCCGCATGGATAATCCCAAAAGTTATCCATATTCTCTAGCAGCCTAACATGCAGCGGCTTTACTAGCCTCTTCTTATCCCCTCCCAACAACAGACCCTCAACTATCAACAACAGTGCCAACTTGAGTTTGTAGTTGTCCAACTCACGATGTTCTTTAAATCTGTTGTAAACATCTTGTATTGTCGTCTTAGGACCACCAGGACTACCAAAAAATTGCTCCATTACTAGCCCGTCAGCTTTAGTATCCACAAATGGAAGTTCACCACAATTCAGTCCAGTTATGAGAGAGAACTCCTTAATCGAAAACCTCAACTCTTTCCCTGCCACCTCATACCAAGACTCCCACTTCTTTTTTGTTTCAAGTTGCTTAAATAGAACTACATGCAATGTCTGTGAAGAAAATGATACTTGCTGCAACATTTTCAAAAAATTTCCAAACGGGCCATCCAAAACCCGTTGCCAATCCGCATGTGTCAACTTGTTTTCAATCTCACGAACAAAGTGCACCCTACAGTTGATGTTAATTCTTTCGTAGAAAGGTTCACCTCTGAAATAACTGTACCTAATCTACAAGCCAAATGAAAATAACCATAAACAAACGAAATCGAACCATTTGAGAAGCCTCGGATGACAGATGAAAAAACAAAAAACCCTAAAAAAACACTCCCGATACAAAGTAAACCATTTCAGATGGGTGACAGGACAATTGAAAAAATACCCGAAGCCCTAAAAAAAATGTAGACAACTTACATCCCCTTTAAAGATTAAGGGTTTTTTCCCCTTTACTGGTTTCGCTTTTGGCCTCGACCTGCCCTTCCCGGCTTTTTTTTCCTATGGCACTGTCAGAAGTTTTTTCCCCTTTCACCTGCACTTCGTCTCTCTGCTTCTTCTTCTTTCGAACATGCATGTCGTCTTCTTTTCTCTTCCTTTTCTCTCCACTCTTCTTTGGGCTCGATTCTTTACGGTCTCTAAGCACTGCCATTTTCTAGGGTTTTTTTGTAACGCGCTTCAGAGGTTAAGGAAAAGTTCTGGGAGGGGCGAGTAAGTAAAAATGGAGTTGCAGAGTCGCGTTAATGGAGAAAGATGGAGGGAGTAAGTAAGAAAATGTGGAGATGGACTTGGTAAGAAAAAATGGACTTCAAGAGTAAGCAAAAATCGAGTCTAGCGTTAATAGAGAAAGATGGAGGAGTTGAAGAGTCGCCTTCTGGGGAAGAAGAAAATGTCTGATAACAATGATGGATGTTTGCAGAGTCGCCTTCTGGGGAAGAAGAAATTATCTTCTTTTGGAGGGAATTTTGGAAGGTAAACACGGAGGGCCTTTTGCGAGCATTCGAACTTTGAAGAAAGGTAAACAGGGTTATGTCTTACCCTTTTTATTCCAAATTAATTATTAAAAAGGTCAACAGAATGCTAAACACAAACAAATAATATTAAAAAATAATTGTGTACCCTAAAACAACAAAAACAAAAGGATATTTCCGACAATAGGATTATACAATGTGACAAAAAACATATGTACGCAAATTATAAAGAAACTTAACTGGCAGGAATTATGAACAACACTGACAGGAAGTATGCATCTACAACGAAGTAGCAAAGAAGAAATGCACCAACCAATTTTGCTAGATTTCCAAAATAATTTCAACACAAGTTATTGTCAACAAGACAAGTCAATTCTAGCGAAAACCACCCAACAAGGAATCATACAACACTATCACTATCCCAACTACAGTGAAGCTTACATGAAAGTGAATAAGATATCCTCCACCAGTCAAACCAGTTCATATCGAAAATACTATTGGCTATCCTTTTTATGTACTCATCCACAAATTTGTCACCCACGTTCACGATGTTTTGACGTCCAAAACTTAGCATTTCTATGTACTTGATCGTGAAGACGCCACAATCGCCCCTGTACACAAGTAAAAAATGTAGTTGGTTTGCTGATATTATAACCAATTTCACACCACAAAATGAACAATTTATGTAAACAACTTACCCTCTCTTGTTTCTCTCCAATGTAGAAACACGAGTCACATTTAGGGAATTTTCCCCCCTATCTTCATAAATTGTTGCCAAGGGCTCATATTGTGCTATCATGACAGGAAGAATATATGTCAACCCTGCAAGGAACCTATGGACGTCCGACAATTTGAACAAATTGATGTCGGGATCGTATACAGTGACACACCATTTACTTAGTTGTATCTCCAAAGCTACCCAGTGTTTCTCCTTGAAATTGAAGGGGAGGTATATACGATCCACGTCCTTCCAATCCTTCCCATAAAGTGCATGCAGTTTCCCACGTAGGTATCTCATCTTAGATCGATCACCAACATAACTTTGCTTATCTGAAAACCATTTATTCATTTCCTTGTCCAACTTATGCTGAAACAAGGTGTCCAATATTGCCACTGGTTTGTCACGCACACGACAACCAAGATAATACATACATTCGTCCAAGTGCTACAAACCAAAAATATATGTCATACCAGAAATTTTAGACTTGCTGCATGCCACGATAATTTATATAAATAATGAAAGGGGCTTACCTGAGCACTCAGCCACCCCATTGGTTGCAACAATTTCTCAAAAAACTTCTTCTATAGATGTTCTCCAGTTGGAGAAACAATTTCCTCACTGCATCATAAGATGGTTTAATTAACATCTCAAACACGCGTTCATATCATCAAGACAGGAGGGACAACTTCCTAACCTTTCCTTCGAGTCTAACCAACGGCACAATCTATTCGTGTCTGAAATTCCTTTCGACGTTGAAACTTTGCATCGTTTGGGATTATCGGCTTCTCTGGACAGTCCTCTCTTCCTGACAGGATGGTCCCTCAGTTCACCAATTGTATTAATTATTATTTTTACCTGGTTTTTCTTGTTGAGACTCGTGTTGATTCTTTGGTAGAGTCTCCTTCCACCTCAGCTTCTTTTGTTGCTACCGCTAGCGTCTGCAAATAAGTTTTTTCATAAATAAGATGTTGGTGATCTGAGGGACCATCCTGTCAGGAAGATTTATTGATGCATACCTCAACTCCTTTTGTCCTCCCTTTTTTATTTCCCCCCTCATTTTGAACTGCGCCATCTTCATCACCCATCTTCTTTTATGAGCGAGTCTTCCTTGCAAATACTTTTCCTTCCTTCTTATCTTTTTCCTCTTTTGTCATCGTTTCTCCATATTTCCCCTCATCATATACTGCACCTTCAACATCATCTCTCTGAACTGCACCATCTTTATCATCCTTCTTCTTTTTTGAACGAGTCTTCCTTGCAACTTGCTTTCCTTCTTTCTTATCGTCTTCTTCTTTTGTCATCGTTTCTTCATTTTTACCCTCATCTTCTACTGCACCCTCAACATCATCTCTTTGAACTGCACCATCTTCATCATCCTTTTGCTCTCGATAAACAACCATATATCCTAAATTGCCATTGTCGACTTTAATGGCACTTTCATCATCATCATCCTGTAGGGGATTTGAATCAGACCCCCCCCCCCCCCCCTCCCATTCTATCCATTTCGACATCCTCATCACGACCATGTACAACATTCTGCTTCAATAAATTACAAATTAGATTTAACTCATAAGAATAATAAGTAAGTGCATCATTCTATAATGTTTGACAAAAACAGAGCCTTATGCATCCATCCAACTTATAAATATTGTTTTTCTATTAACTAACTATGACATTCCTGTTATAATGTTTGTAAAAAAAAGGCTTTAACTTACAATAAATATAAGTAACTGTCAATCTCAAGTTTAAAACAGTGACATTTTAACTTTTTAAAATGACATTACTATTCTACATTCCGACAAGAAAAAATGCTTAAGCTTCCACGAAATAAAAATCTAAGTTCCCAAACAAAACTTAATAACGATTGTTGACAGTTATCTTACCTCCCATTCCTCTTGTTCAATGTCGTCTTCTTCATCATTTGTTGAACCTGAGTTGTTGAATACCCTCTTCTTGATCATCTGTTCCATTATGCCCAAGGTTTTATTCATAGCACTAAATCATGCGTCCGTTTTCCAAATTAATCATACGCTCATGAAGCTCTTTTATAGCGCACATCATCTGTCTTACATCCAGGCCTGAGGACTTTGCAACAGGGGCAGGGTCTGAATCACTCTTTCCTTTTCTTCTACCATTGATATACCTCTTATTACTTACCTCAAATTTCTCAATTGCCTTGTCAAAGTAAGTGTCCTTCACTTTCCCATCAAATTTGCATTCTTTTAAGACCTTCACCTCAGCTTCTTCCTCTATTAACACCACATTTGGAATAAAACGGGATGTGGCCTTCCCCAAGAAAGACTCCACAGCCGTCGCATCAGGTTGTGAATCTGATGACCATTGTAGACCCCGTAGGTAGGCCTCCTTATCCACCAAATGTGCAAACGCTGAAGCAATTGGTTTAACAGCTTCAAATAGCCAAACCTGAACCGCAGTTTTTCTTGTCAGTATGATACTTAAACCATCAATATATTGTAACTACAATACCAACTTCAAAACAATATACATTACATCATGTCATGTTACCTGAAAGGCCATTGGTAACCCCTTGAGTTTGTAACCCAACCTTGCACTTGAGTCTCTGCTAGTTTCAACCGTTTGCAATCTATTCTTCACCGTTGAACTCAATCCTTGGTGAGTTTCAATGTAGCTAACCCTGCCCCACGGGAATTTCGTGAATCGATCGATATCAGTCAATAATTTGACATGACCCGTGCTTATGCGAACCTTTTTCTCAACCCCAAGAATGACGCCCTATAATATAATCAATAATGTCATCTTATATTTCAAAGGGCTATCAGGCTGTGTACGCATAAATAATGACTCTAGCTCACCCAACGTCAAATTCTGTACATCAAATAACTCTTTCACAACATTTTTATTCGGGTTCAGCTCATTATCATTCATTCTGCGACAGCATAACCCCGTCACAAGTGCAAATTCCTTCATTGAAAAACGCATCAGATGTCCTTGCAGGTCATACCACGTCTCCTACAACTTCCTCACTTCTACTTGACGGAATAAAACGTAATGTACAAGCTGGCATGAAAAGGTTTGTCGATGAACCATCTTCACAGTAGGTCCAAATGGACCATCTATTATCCTCTGCCGGTCCACAGAGGAGAGGCATTTCTCAATAATTTTTAGCAATTCACGCCGACAGTTTTGGTTGACTCTGCCGATGAATTTTTTCCCTTCAAATCTCAATAAATGACCCTAAAAAATACAAATTATACAAGGTCAATAAATACAAAAGGAACATATACTTAAAAACTACATGACATGATGTGAACTATGGAAAACTACACACAATGAGCTAACCAAAATTTACCTTTTTACCCATTTCAATTTTTTCCGTTTCAATATGGAAAACTACACCACTTCAGCTGCACTGGTGGAGATAGACAAACAATAAAAAATATCAACATTTAAGTTTTTTCTAAGCACCTAACTGAACATACTCAGATGTAGAGATCACACGAGAAGACAAGGAAGTTGCGAGAGTAAGAGAGCTATAATGTCAGGCAAATAAAAACATTTAACTTTCAAAACACAACAATGTTTAACAAAACTGACATTCTAATTGATCATTTTAAAAATAAAACTATACGATGTGACAAATATTTCATCAACGCTGACATGAAATGTTCAAACAATGGTAATTCCTGCAATTGTGACACAGATTTCACAGGTTGATATAATTAGCTGCATTCAACTTCACTTCATTTCAGCTCAAATGAACAACAGTGAATCAACCCTAAAAATCAAATGAACAACAACGGAGCAACCCTAAAACGACGTTGAATGGCTGGAACCCTAAAAATTTTGACATACCTACAAGACTCGAAGGAGATACAAGGGTCGAAGGAGATAGACAGAAGAGGAAGATGAATCGGAATCGCGACCGAATCGGGACGTCGGTCGAAGACCTGGACTTTGTCCCACGTCTTCTGTGGAAGACCTACAATTTTGGGCCTTAATGAGAGGAGCTCAAGCGCCGATGAAGGGCTCCGTCTGTGGAAAACCTGCAATTTCGCGCCGAAGAAGGGTTTAAGCTACCACGAACGGCGAAGAAGGGTTTCAAGCAAAAAACAAAGATGGAGATTATGGAGTTTGAATCGATATCATACCTGGAAGAGAAACCTTCTCGCCGGAAATGGTGAAATTCGTCGGACAAAACAAAGCTGGATTCCACCGGAGAAGATGGAGACACCTCGAGCTGGGAGAGAGACCTCGGCCGGCGACGTTATTTAGTTTATATAGCAACTTTCACATTTCATTTTGAAATTGAAACTGAATTATGTTTTAATTTTTTTTTCATGAAATCAGTGCCATGTCATATTTTATTTTCCAAAACAAAAAGAAATTTCAATTTTTAATTTACCTTTTTATTTGGAGGGTATTTTTGCAAAAACAGAAGGAATTTTTCTTGGATTGGATATATTTGCAAAAACCAAAAGGGGTAGGATAAAAGCGCAAATGCATTAGTAAAAGAGGGTATTGGTTGCTATTACTCTTAAAAAAATAACTCAACCTTTTAAAAGGTAAGAAAATAATTCAAATTTTAAATAAGTGTTAAAATATTAACCTGACTTATTTTCCTAATAGTTTCTCACATAAAATTGGATGATGTGTCAATTAAATTAATGATATGGCATCCACATCATAAATAAAGTATCATAATAGAGGTGATTTGGTAAATAAGGGTGATTTGGCACCTGATTAAAAAACCCATTCACCTTCCTCACCATAATTTACACGTCCATTGTCGTCTCCTTCCTCCTCGTCCGACTCTTCAAAATCGCCGATCTAGTCTAATCCTCCTTCCGTCTACTTCTCCTCCGTGATTCACATCAGAATTCTCTACTCCCTCTCCATCTAGATCTCTAATTCCGCCTACATCTACCTCTCCGTCTCTTTAATTCAAATGCTCAAAACCCTAATGTCAGTCGTCCTCTACTCCATCGCATATTACTCAAGAAGGAGCAGTTCAAGTCCAACACGATGATGAATATGGTATCGATCTCGCTCGGTGTCGTCGATTACAGCAAGGCAGAATTCGATCCTTGGGGCGTCTTTCTCCGACTAGGTGTTGGTACTCATCCAATTCTTCCTCAATTTTAACCCTAAAACCAATTTCAGTCCAAAGAATTTCAAGGAATTTATGATTCCCCTATCTGTATTAGCTCATATTTTCCTTTTCTTGCACTTTCTACTAGTTCTTCTAGTTTATATGTTGTAATCCTTCCGATGAATGCTACTCTTTCAACCTTAATTAAAGTTATCTTAGGCTTGACCCTCTTGTAGACAAAAAAATAACAAGGGTGCCAATTCATCTTTATTGGGATAGTTTATTGATGATGTGGCTGGCATAAAAGTTATCCTTATATAAGTTGGGTTAGTATTTTAACACTTACTTTAAAGTTTGGGTTATTTTTGTACCTTTTGAAAGGTTAGGTTATTTTTATAACACCCACCCAAAATTTAGGTTATTTTAATTAATTTTCCCGTTTAAATATATTGTAACGCCTCATTTTTTTGGGGTATTCGGCCAAGTTTCGGGGTCGAAACTTCTTTTTAAGGGGAAGTGATGTAATACCCCTCATTTTTAGTAAGGGTATTTGGGTAATTATTCCAACTCTCGTTGGGAAAGCAAGACTCGTTTGGCAAAGTTCGGTTTTTCTGTATCATGTTTGATTTTTGTATTATTACCAGATCATTGGAAAATATATTCGACGTATTATCGAGGCTTAGAATATTTGTTGGGTACAAATATTTAAGATCTGGGGTTTTAAAACCCATGCCAAACCTTTTCCCGGGCAAACAAACGCGAAAAGGGCAATTCCGCGACCGCGGACCGCGAAAGAATTTCCGCGACCGTGACCGCGGAAGAATTTCCGCGACCGTGACCGCGGAAGAATTTCCGCGACCGCGGAAGAATTTCCGCGACCGCGGAAGAATTTCCGCGACCGCGGAAGAATTTCCGCGACCGCGGAAGAATTTCCGCGACCGCGGAAGAATTTCCGCGACCGCGGAAGAATTTCCGCGACCGCGGAAGAATTTCCGCGACCGCGGAAGAATTTCCGCGACCGCGGAAGAATTTCCGCGACCGCGGAAGAATTTCCGCGACCGCGGAAGAATTTCCGCGACCGCGGAAGAATAGCTCCCAGAGGAGCTGGGCTTTGAATTTTCCGCGACAGCGGCAGAACCCACCGCGACCGCGGAAATGTGCAGAGGGCACAGTCGGGCATGCGAGCCACGTGCTCGTCATCGCCGTCGATCCCTCGCTCCACCGTTGATCTTGTCAGGCTGCTCTCTCTCCTTGGCCTATAAAAGGAGACGATCTGGGAGGGTTGAGAGCACTCCAATCCCGACCTCTCTCCCTCAAGGTTCTTGTCGCCGGAGTTGAGCTTTCGCCGGAGCCTTCGCCAAGGGTTGTAGCAGCCCCAGAGCAGTGCATTGGAGGCGCAAGGTGCCCAGGAGTGGAAGCTGCCGCGAATCGAGCCCCAAGGAGTCCCCACCGGTGAGTTCCTCGTTATTTTGGGTCACCGGAGTTCATGTCCGCGATCGCGGACATGAACTGCCGCGACCGCGGCTGTGACAAGGCCGGCCGCGTCCGCTTCCTTTGGCACTCGCGGACACTCGTCCTCGACGACCGTGACCGCGGCAGTGCCCACCGCGATCGCGGATTGCCTGGGCAATCGCGACCGTGGAATTGGGATTGCCGGTCTCGGTCGGGGCTTTTGTCCTTTCATTCGTCCTTTCTTAGATTCGTACATTTTAGTTGTCGAATCTAACCTAGGGTTTCGTTATGGGTCTTTCCGTAGGAATCTGTAATCCGAGTTCTGTTCCCGTTCCAGACCCAAAAACCCGTCTTCGTCAATCGTTCGTCTAGTCTAAGGCAAGTGGCGGTTCGCTCTTGCTTATCATTCCATGTTTCAATTAATTATCAATTGTTTAATTGTTAATTAAGTTGGGATGAACTATTGTTTCGTTTGGGAACATATTTTATAAATGATGCGATTAAAATATGATATTATTATAGGTTGTATATACTGCTAGAAACAACGCTATTATATATATATTGTTACCTTGATGGTACTGGTGTGGATTTTATGTGTGAACTTATACATTGTAGTTAGAACGAGTATTCGTGGGAACGCTATGTACCTTACGAGGTCTAGCCGTTTCTTTATAACTTGGTACTTAGGAGGATTTTGCCCTAACACCCTTCCCTGGTCATGACCGACCCCTATCCGAAGATAGGTGTGGTGCACTAAGCTGGTGCCATCCAATCGGGATTTATTCCCAAGATATCTCTCGCGATGAGATGATATATAAAATCTTATAACGTGAATGTACCCTTTGTCACTAAAATAAGATAAGTGCCGCTATGCACATAATTAATGAACCTTGGGCGAGAAGTACAACTTGGAAACTCGTCTGGACTTCGACTAAAGTAAGTCCTCCTTCCAAATCTGAATTCGCATTACGCGGTGAGGTAGGTCGTGGACCCAAATGGTCAAGTCTTTTTAAACGCTTGTGTGAAATTATTATTATGTTCCCAAACATTTGTCATACTTTCCCGTAAGACTCAATCTTTTGGAGTCTTCTCTTCATACGCTTTCCGATAAGTCTCAATCTCTTGGAGTCTTCTCTTTATACGTTCCCGATAAGACTCGATCTTTAGGAGTCTTCTCTTGATCATTCAAACTTTAATCATTCCGTGAAAGTTCCGGGTTATATATCGTTCCTTCGGTTGTTATTAGAGGAACAATGATAGTAAAAGGTTATGATCACTAGGACTATTCTGTTTTCACCCTTGCATAGTCTTTCATTAGACTAACCAATCGGTTTTTATTCCTTGCATGGTTGGCTGGTGTCATTTGTCCTATACGGCACATCAGTGGTTGGTCCCTGAAGTCCGAAGTAACCGTTGAAGAAGAAACTTGCAGTTGCAGATTTCAGTGCCGGTATTTCAAAGTCGTTAAGTATTACTTCAATATGTATTTTTATAACCTAGTCATGTACTAGGTTTATTCTTGAAGTCTTCCGCTGTGTAATTTATGAGTTTTCCGTTGTAATTTCACTCTGTTGTAAAAACGCTACTCTCGTTTGATGAGAGATCTTTTAATATAAAAGGATTGAGTTTCATATTCGAATGTCTTCCACTGTTTAACCTTCCGTTATTTAATTATGTTTATTTCAGATTAATTGTTCCGATTAAAGCCTTGGGTGACTTTGGACGGTAACGTCTGAGGTCACTGGTGTGTGGCACTACCGACAATAAGTCGGGGGTTGTTACAATTATGGTATCAGAGCAACGGTTTTAAAATTCTTGGCCTATTATTAGGTTTGAGAATTTTCGAAAACTATTTTTGAAACTATTTTTCAAACCTATCTTCGATTAAAAATGAATTTTGAGAGTTTTAGTGTTAAATTTACAAGTTTTAATTATTTCTTGTAATTTAATTTAAACTAGTGATTTAGCTATTTCGAACTTCAAAAGTTGTTTATCGTTGGTTTATAAAAGGCGTGTTATACGCAATCAAAATAAGTTTAAAGATTGTAACTTTAAAAGTGAGATTTTGGTCTTGGTACAAGTTTTGTGATAATCGTATCACTAGTTTGAGAAACTAACTTTATAAATAACTATTTTTATATAAGATTTAAAGGTATGAAGTATGAAGTTGAAAGTATAAGATTTAAGTGGTTTTCAAACTTCTGCAAGATTCAAGTTGTTACTTATTCCTTAGAGCCATTCTTAGGAATATCATTTCTCCTTAGATGGAATGATATTTAAAGCTTGACATTTCTCCTAGAGTTCCTTTCTAGTAAGTCAGAGAAAAAGTCGTTTATGCGGTTAGTGGTGGTGGGCAGTCAGACTAATATAGAGTTATTAGTTTGGACCCTTATAAATCATATCATAACGTAATTGACTCAGTGTCAAGTACCAGTTGGAGAAGTTCTAAACTAACTTTATGGTTCATCAACAGATGATGAACACCCGACCCACCGACCGAGCAGCTAACGAAAGTCCTAGCAACGATTCTCGAATTCGACTGAGAAGTGCTACTCCACTAGGGGAAGACGCGAGATCTGGATCACGTAGTAGTGACCCGACCCTGCGACGGGATGTTCATCAGGGACAAGTAGACCCCCAAGCTGCAAGGGGATTTCCACCTCCTGCCCCGATCGTGCTAAATGCGACAACCATTGGACATATAGTGGGGCTAGTGGTCAAAGTATTAACGGCCCATATGGTACCGCAAGCCCAAGCGACCCCTATACCTCAAGTCGCAGCTAGTGTGAAGGCACAGATTAAGACAAGGAGCGGGCAACAGAATTGCAGGGCTTGCTTGTTCAAGCGGCCAGCGTCGCCCACCAAGTTCAAGAAGTCTGGTCGTACTAGGACCAAGGCAACTCCGTCTGATTCCGCCAAGGACTCAGGCTGGAATAGCGTCGGGATTCAATGCCACAACTGTGGTAAGGCCGGGCACAAGAGCCCTAGTTGCCAAAAGATGAAGCGAGTATGTTACAGTTGTGGGAGGGAAGGTCACGTGAAGACATACTGTAGGCAGAAGAGCCTAAGGCCAACACAAGCAAATCAGGGCTCAAAAGTTGGCAGTGGACAGAACCCACGGGCGGAAGTATCTGTTCCGGGGTCGTCTGCTACTCGTGATAGAGGCAAGGCGCCTATGGAATCTTCGGGTCAAGAGCAGCGACTCTTTGTGATACGTCACCCCGATGGGAGGGAAGCTTTGTACAAGTGGTAGTATTTTGTAAGGCTTTTTAGAATTAGGAGCGTTGACTTGTGTCGATAGTCTCCATAGTTTAGTAATATGTCTATTCGACTTTCTATCAGTTGCTTTATGTAATGTTTCGAATAATAGAGAAGTGTTTCCTTGTTCCGAAAATTACTAAATTCGTTACTTTTGCATATTGTTCGTTCATACGGGACCCCGTGAGTGCCAAAAACAGTGATGTCACGGATGGATAAGGGCTGTCAGGACTCACACAGGAGGGGTAACGTATGGAACCGAGGTGTTCGTTCCCTACATGGTTAACACCAGGGGCGACTCCATTACTGAATTGCTAGATCCATTCTTAGGAATCTCTCTTTGTTCTTGGACTAATGTCACAACGGTATGACATTAATTACTCCCTTCGTTGAGCGGACGAGCGCTATCTCGTGATTTGAGTTTTTACCAAAAAAAAATTAGGGTGTAGGAAACAAATGTATATGGTTAATGCTCTATGGGACTAAGAAATTTTTTTTTTCTCATATGGGTACCCTAAACATTTGTTCCGGTCAAAACTCATAGGAATGAACTACATGAAGATCAGAATGCCTAGTTATGAGGTCATGCTGTAGGCATTGATGTGGATAGATTGTTGAGGAAGGAATGATCGTATAAGAGGGATAGTTCATAGGGAACTCATTTCCTCTATTACGACCTTGAGTAAGACTTTAGAGTCCAGAGTTATGATTATGAGATTTATAAGTGGGTACGACCAGTGTAGGACCAATGGTTTCAGCTTTTTGAAAAGCCGAGTGTACAAAGTCATAGGTATCATATTGGAAGATCTATTCGAGGTTCGTTTTGAGATTCTATCAGGAAATGGTATGATTAAGTCTTGGATGGATAGTAAATTATGTGAGGAATGTAAGGATCTCAAGTTAGAGACAAGTTATTTGAGCCAGTTAAACAAACCTTTGGGATGTGAGTCAGGAAAAGGACGGCTGAGCCAAATCTAAGTGGACCAAATGATTGAGATTGGTAGGTTGTACGATCAAGGAATAAAGAGTTATGATACTTGTAAGGTTTGATATTTGGATTTTTATGTGAGTTGTCAGTTAGAAGGCTTATGGTGCAATTCTTTGGAGAAGATTAAGTTGTGAAGTTACTGTGTTAGAAGAAGGCCACTTAATTGGAAAGATTACAGTTAAGGATAGGTTACGTTGATGATTCCGATAAATTAAAGGATTTAGTGGAGAAAATTGTCTATGTGCGCCTAAGGAGTAAGGTAGCAAGCGTTAATCGTAGAAAGCTATTAAAGGATTCTGATAGAAGTGACTGATACGGTTGGTAATGAATCAATTATCATGATGATACCTTAAGGAAATAGGGGTAATATCTCAAGGGATTTTGGTTATGAAAGTTGTAAGTAAGTAGGTTCATTATGGACCAGAGGATTAGACTTTCGGAAAGGCTAAGGGCGTGAAGTCATATGTATCGTCTTGGAAGATTTATCTGAGGTTGGTTATGAGGCTTTCTTAAGAGAAACGACATAAGGATTGGATGGAGAGTGATTGATGTCTGTTAAGGCGATTTGATGTCACGTTTTGGGGGAAAATCAAGTGATTAGTAACAATTGTGCTAATGGATTTATCACGGCATTGTTTTGAGGAAACTAAAGGTTTTGAGTTGGAAGTGAGCTTTTGGGCCAAACTTATTTGGGCCAAGGAACTGAATCAGTGAATTGTACCTTTAAGAGATATAGAGATATGATATCTGGAGATTTACAAGGTCTGATATGTGGATTGTTAGAGAGTGTGACGTCTATAAGGCAGTCGATATAGCACTTTTTGGGAATTAAGTTGTGATCGATAGTTTTGGGACAAAGCCCACTTGAAATTGAAAGGTTATGGTGTAAGGCCTAGTTATTCGGATGATATCGATAAACAAAAGGATGTAGCATGGGGAATGGTCGTATGTGCATTTAAGGAGTAAAGTAACATTTGTTACTCGTATATAGCCATTGAAGGATTTAGGACGTGAAGTGATGGATTTTGATGGCAAGGTATTATTCATCCATATGGTATTTTGAATAAATAGAGTTGAGGAACCTTAAAGGTTAAGTTAGAGATTGAATAATGAATACGTTAAGTTAATCTTGGATAAATGGTAAATATCCGTAAAGCAAAATGGTGCTTGATTTGGGATAATAAATCGTATGAGGAAAACTGATTGCCTAAGGATTTTTGGGTGAATAGCAAACTCGACTAGTAAAAGTTGTTATGGTTTTTAAGGTCAATAGGGTGGCATAAAGTAAGTTGGTAGATGATATCAAGTGGACTTGAGGAAAAGGTGATCCACGTTTATTAAGGTGATCGTATGACACGTTTGGGTAAGACGAGAGTATAATCCTATGGAGAGGATTAGTAAATCATGCTGAGATAATCGGACATAAGTTGTGGTGTGATTAATGGTGGAATCACATGGGTAAAGATTTTTGAGCTAAAGATATGGCATAAGGGCCAAATGCGAGTAAGGTAACCAATGTAGTAGGTGAGCCGTGTATGCAAGGATTAAGGTCTATATGACAAAGGGAAGTACTAAGTTGAGGTATAGTTGAAGTCTATGTATGTACTTGAGGATTGGATTGTCGAAAGGAAGTTAGTAGAAAGATGTTGTATTCTCCTAATTAAGGACATCAAGGTCTTTAGGAGGAATAGGTCATAACAATGAGGTTATATTGGAGATTGTATTGGATACTCTGAGCGAGACAATGGTAATCTTGTGAATGATCAACATCTGTTCTAGCAAGAGTAAGGAATGTAGGCAGTATGTTGTAAGTAGAATCAGGATCGAGTAAGTAGTTCGATTTTGGGATACAGGTTTCGGAAACCAAATTTATTCAAGGATATCGACTTAAGGAAGAGAAGGTATATACTCTGAGGGAAGCTTAGAGAGAGAGGAAAGAGAAATATGTATAATCTCATGCTTAAGGTATAGCGAGACTAGTGCGGTGATTTTAGGAGACAATTATCCTAAGATAATTATGACCTTGAGGATGGTCACGAGTTAGTACAAGTATAGTACGTAGAAGTAGGCTATGCGAGATAGTAGTATGGTTGAGGAAACAGATCGTTTTCCTAGGAAGCAAGTACAAGGATGAGATGTTTAAGGATACTAAGAACAGGTAAGGAGATTATGGTGGAATCGGTCCCTTTAGCTTAGCGATGCTAGTTTCGGGGTCGAAACCTTTTTAAGGGGGTAGTGCTGTAACGCCTCGTTTTTTTGGGGTATTCGGCCAAGTTTCAGGGTCGAAACTTCTTTTTAGGGGGAAGTGATGTAATACCCCTCATTTTTAGTAAGGGTATTTTGATAATTATTCCAACTCTCGTTGGGAAAGCAAGACTCGTTTGGCGAAGTTCGGATTTTCTGTATCATGTTTGATTTCTGTATTATTCCCAGAGCATTGGAAAATACATTCGACGTATTATCGAGGCTTAGAATATTTGTTGGGTACAAATATTTAAGATACGGGGTTTTAAAACCCATGCCAAACCTTTTCCCGGGCAAACAGACGCGAAAAGGGCAATTCCGCGACCGCGGAAGAATTTCCGCGATCGCAGAATAATAGCTCCCATGGGAGATGGGCTTTGAATTTTCCGCGACCGCGGCAGAACCCACCGCGACCGCGGACATGTGCAGAGGGCACAGTCGGGCATGCGAGTCACGTGCTCGTCGTCGCCGTCGACCCCTCGCTCCACCGTTGATCTTGTCAGGCAGCTCTCTCTCCTTGGCCTATAAAAGGAGACGATCTGGGAGGGTTGAGAGCACTCCAATCCCAACCTCTCTCCCTCAAGGTTCTTGTCCCCGGAGTTGAGCTTTCGCCGGAGTTGAGCTTTCGCCGGAGCCTTCGCCAAGGGTTGTAGCAGCCCCGGAGCAGTGCATTGGAGGCGCAAGGTGCCCAGGAGTGGAAGCCGCCGCGAATCGAGCCCCAAGGAGTCCCCGCCGGTGAGTTCCTCGTTATTTTGGGTCGCCGGAGTTCATGTCCGCGATCGCGGACATGAACTGCCGCGACCGCGGCTGTGACAAGGCCGGCCGCTGCCTTTGGCACTCGCGGACACTCGTCCTCGACGACCGCAACCGCGGCAGTGCCCACCGCGATCGCGGATTGCCTGGGCAATTGCGATCGTGGCATTGGGATTATCGGTCTCGGTCGGGGCTTTCGTCCTTTCGTTTTCATTCGTCCTTTCTTAGATTCGTACATTTTAGTTGTCGAATCTAACCTAGGGTTTCGTTATGGGTCATTCCGTAGGAATCTGTAATCCGAGTTATGTTCCCATTCCGGACCCAGAAACCCATCTTCGTCAATCGTTCGTCTAGTCTAAGACAAGTGGCGGTTCGCTCTTGCTTATCATTCCATGTTTCAATTAATTATCAATTGTTTAATTGTTAATTAAGTTGGGATGAACTATTGTTTCGTTTGGGAACATATTTTATAAATGATGCGATTAAAACATTATATTATTATAGGTTGTATATACTGCTAGAAACAACGCTATTATATATATATATATATTGTTACCTTGATGGTACTGGTGTGGATTTGATGTATGAACTTATACATTGTAGTTAGAACGAGTATTCGTAGGAACGCTATGTACCTTGCGAGGTCTAGCCGTTTCTTTATAACTTGGTGCTTAGGAGGATTTTTCCCTAACACCCTTCCCTGGTCATGACCGGCCCCTATCCGAAGATAGGGGTGGTGCACTAAGCTGGTGCCATCCAATCGGGATTTATTCCCAAGATATCTCTCGCGATGAGATGATATATAAAAGCTTATAACGTGAATGTACGCTTTGTCACTAAAATAAGATAAGTGCTGCTATGCACATAATTAATGAACCTTGGGCGAGAAGTACAACTTGGAAGCTCGTCTGGACTTCGACTAAAGTAAGTCCTCCTTCCAAATCTGAATTTGCATTACGCGGTGAGGTTGGTCGTGGACCCAAATGGTCAAGTCTTTTTAAACGCTTGTGTGAAATTATTATTATGTTCCCAAACATTTGTCATACTTTCCCGTAAGACTCAATCTTTTGGAGTCTTCTCTTCATACGCTTTCCGATAAGACTCAATCTATTGGAGTCTTCTCTTTATACGTTCCCGATAAGACTCGATCTTTAGGAGTCTTCTCTTGATCATTCAAACTTTAATCATTCCGTGAAAGTTCCGGGTTATATATCGTTCCTTCGGTTGTTATTCGAGGAACAATGATAGTAAACGGTTACGATCACTAGGACCATTCTGTTTTCACCCTTGCATAGTCTTTCATTAGACTAACCAACCGGGTTTTATTCTTTGCATCGTTGGCTGGTGTCATCCGTCCTATACGGCATATCAGTGGTTGGTCCTCGAAGTCCGAAGTAACCATTGAAGAAGAGACTTGCAGTTGTAGATTTCAGTGTCG
Source organism: Rheum nobile (assembly GCA_027886185.1). NCBI lineage: Eukaryota > Viridiplantae > Streptophyta > Magnoliopsida > Caryophyllales > Polygonaceae > Rheum > Rheum nobile. Next base: position 5,698,116 of record WOAB01000001.1, read on the forward strand.
GTATTTCAAAGTCGTTAAGTATTACTTCAATATGTATTTTTATAACCTAGTCATGTACTAGGTTTATTCTTGAAGTCTTCCGCTGTGTAATTTATGAGTTTTCCGCTGTAATTTCACTCTGTTGTAAAAACGCTACTCTCGTTTGATGAGAGATCTTTTAATATAAAAGGATTGAGTTTCATATTCGAATGTCTTCCGCTGTTTAGCCTTTCGTTATTTAATTATGTTTATTTAAGATTAATTGTTCCGATTAAAGCCTTGGGTGACTTTGGACGGTAACGTCTGAGGTCACTGCATGTGGCATTACCGACAATAAGTATGGGGGTGTTACATATATCTTGCGGTGTAAGGTTTTTTTCCTATACTTCGTGTAAATGTACAAACGTCCCATAGTTTAGGAGTATCATATTCGCACTTAGAACTGTACTAGTGTAATTCCCGTGTCAAGCACAATTTTTTACGTCACATATCTTGAATTAAATTTTTTTAATAATAATTAAAATCAATCTATATATTAAAAAATAGATTTAGATAATATTGATATTAAAATCAATTTCGGATCAATAATTTTGTATCTCAATCATCCACATAATTAGGAAATTTTGGATTTGTATACAATTAAGAAATATTGGATTTGTATATAATTAGAAAATTTTGGATTTTGTATATAATTAGGAAATTTTGGATTTGTAATCTTTGTGATTAACTTGTAATCTTTGTGCTTGATTTGTATTTAAATTAGAAAAAAATGAGTGATAAATTTAGGATAATAATCTTTGATTTATAATTAGATTTATTTTTAAAAAATATTTAAAAAAAAACAGAAAATGACATGTGGTGGTTTTAATGAGGGAGTGTCATGTGACGTAATTAAGTTCTAGTTTAGTAGATATATAGTAGATTAGGATGGATTTGTATATGATTAGAAAATTTTGGATTTGTATATAATTAAGAAATTTTGGATTTGTAATCTTTGTGATTAACTCTTTGTGCTTCATTTGTATTTAAATTAGGAAAAAATGAGTAATAGGTTTAGGATAATAATATTTGATTTAAATTTAGATTTATTTTAAAAAAGCAGAAAATGACAGCGTAATGTGTCGGTTTTAATGAGGGAGTGTCATGTGGCGTAATTAGGTTATAGTTAAGTAGATATATAGTAGATTAGCAAATTTTGAATTTTATAAAATAATGAAATTTTGGATTTGTATATAATTAGGAAATTTTGGATTTGTAATCTTTGTAATTAACTTGTAATCTTTGTGCTTGATTTGTATTTAAATTAGGAAAAAATGAGTGATAGGTTTAGGATAATAATCTTTGATTTATAATTAGATTTATTTAAATAAAATAAAATAATAACATGTGTCGGATTTAAAGAGGGAGTGCCATGTTGCCGTTTTAAGGAGGGAGTGTCATGTGGTGTAAATAGGTTCTAGTTTAGTAGATATATAGTAGATTCTTGGAAGCGTTTTGGAAATAATAGATTAAAAAATAAATATATGGCTGATAATCTATGATTACATATATTTATGTACAAAATAAACATATGGCTAATAATGTTGTATGCTACGTTTTGGAAATAATAGATTACAAAAATATTCATATTGTATGCATATCTTGATAATATGGACAAAGATTTTATTTTATTTTATTTTTGAAAAAAAAAGAGCTTGCCACGTAGCAAATCAATGGTGTGATGTCACGTGATAGTAGAAAGGTATGGTTCATTTTGGGGGCACCACGTGACGAAATAAGTATTATGTTTTAGTATATATATAGTAGATTGTGGCTAGGGATTTCAAAATGAAAGATGAGAGGATTTAGCAACTCATATCATTATATCAAAGTTTACACGAACTTATTACATATTTATCCATAGTATTAGATAATACGGAGTATTTATTCTAATCAAAACATTTTGATCCATTTAGCATAATATTGCCATATTGGTGCAAATTAATTAGGTTAATAACTGAAAAAGTGATTTGGTGGATTTCTAGTAATATAGTTTGAATATATGCTTATCGTCCTGATATATTAGTTGGAAAAAAGAGTTATAAATGGAAGTTTATAATGAAAGTATATTATGCTAATTTGGAAGGAGGATATTTGCTAGATGAACATCATTTTCAAAATTTTCATTTATAATATAAAATGAGATCTATTAAGTAAATGAGATCTTTAGTGATAGTATATAGATATAGATTATGTACAAAAAATATATGGCTGTGAATATTATTTGCTACATTTTTGGAAAGATTAGAGTATAAAAATGATTCATATTGTATGCATATCCGACTAATATGGGTAGTGATTTTATTTTTTTTGATTTTATTAGATTTTTGAAAAAATAATTAAAAAATGAGAGCTTGACACGTGGCAAATTCAATGTCGTGATGTCACGTGACAGCAGAGGGCTTTGGTTTATTTTCGGAGTGCCATATGGCGTAATTGGTATTCTGCTTTAGTAATTATATAGTAGATTAATGCACTGAAAATCCAAATGCTCATTTCTTATAATTGAGAGAAAAAAGATGGATCATTTTCATAACTCAAAGTCGGCATCTTATGAAGGTAATGGAATGGCCCATTCTACTTTGCAGGCCCATTAATAATTAACACAGTTGAAAGCTCCACTGATGAAAGAAAATCTTATGCTTCTCTATGTGATCATACATTTAGAATTTCTATATTCCCTGTTAAAAAATATATATATTTTGGATGTTAATTTCCTAGAGATAAAACTTTTATCGGTTTTTTAATTCCAAATAAGTGAACCAATTGAATACACTATACAAGCATTGGGGAATACTTCCTTTAATTTATACCATGTCCAATCTAAAATAATTGTCGATTTAGTTTTACACAATATTTAAGAAAAAGATTAACAATACCTAAAATCTTATATATTTTTTATCAACTTTTTCATATATTTAATGTTCACCACATTTTTTAGTCAATGAATGAAGTGTTTAATCAATAAAAATAATTTTCAATAATAATTTACATAACTCATTCTTACGGATTAATATCTTTTTTTATTCATATGAGGCACTTGGGTCATTACAATGGTGGAAGAGGATTCGAACCCCGTGACTCATATGCATATGAGTCAAGGGGTGTCATATTTATCAGCGAAACTGAAAAGACTTGACTTCTTACAAAGTAATATAATGCCTTTCAACAAAAAAAAGTCATATAATATCTAGAATACCTAAAACGATATTCAATTTGAATCGGATGGGATACTTAGTAAGAAGTTAACGATGAACCAAATAGTAACTATTTGTGTGACTGCATCGAACGGCTGTAAATATTATACTTAGAACTTGTATTGATTTCAACTAGTGATTATCATTAATCATTATGCAGTATCCAAACCCGGATTAGTTGGTTAATGGGCCAGACACCAAGTGACCAAGACCAAAACAAAGAATTATAATAAGTGTAATGCACAATCTTCTTATATACATTACTCCATTAATGCATATAAGATTGGATGATTGCCACCATTTGTTGCTCTCATTAAATATGCTTAGCATAATACTAATATATTTATTATTGTTAAAACACAATCAAGTAATTGTATATAGCTTAGTGGTTAAAGTGTCTCACAAGAACCTATTGATCATAGGTTCAAGTCTTCTTAAGGTCATTTTGATCATTTTTTGGCTTTCATTAAACATACTTACTACCAATGATATATGGGTTCATGATAAACCTTTTATATAAACCCAAAGTTGTATAATAAATAATACAAACAACAATAACTACAACATTTTCCTTCTTAGATTGTTTTTATCTACAAGAGTTAATTCATCCAACTTTTTAAAAAAAATTCATTTCAAACCAAATAAATTTTTATAGCTCAATCAGTATTAATGTATATAATATAAAATGTTCGTATTTCATGAGATATATATCTTTTAAATTATTTTCACATTATAATATATTCAAACAAAAATAGACAATCAATTACTTGATGCGTTATTAGAGTTAATTCATCCAACTTTTTAAAAAAATTTCAATTCAAACCAAATAAATTTTTATAGCTCAATCAGTATTAATGAATATAATATAAAATGTTCGTATTTCATGAGATATATATCTTGTAATGCATTTTCACATTATAATATATTCAAACAAAAATAGACAATCAATTACTTGATGCGTTATTAAATTTTATTTTCTTAATAGTTATTTATTAATTTTAAATGATAGAACATTTTGTGGTGTTGTTATGTATATAGTATTCTCATAGTGGTATTTATCTACAAGAGTTAATTCATCCAATTTTTTTTTTAAAATTTCATTTCAAACCAAATAAATTTTTATAGCTCAATTAGTATTAATGTATATAATATAAAATGTTCGTATGTCATGAGATATATATCTTTTAAATTATTTTCACATTATAATATATTCAAACAAAAATAGACAATCAATTACTTGATGCGTTATTAAATTTTATTTTCTTAATAGTTATTTATTGATTTTAAATGATAGAACATTTTGTGGTGGTGTTATGTATATAGTATTCTCATAGTGGTATATATGTGTTTGTCATTTCGTCTATGTTCACCATGGCTATAAAGTTGCTACAAAATATATATTTGTTTTTTATCCTTCTATTCAACCGTCTCAACATTATCAAATTTTGTAATTAAGACCGTTTTTTTAAATGACAAATAATCATCATTTATAATGATTGTAACACCCAAACCAAATATGATAGACAAAGTCAACGATCATAAAATAATATTAAACTCTTTATAAAATTTCATAAACACCCATTAATTCTCAAAAAAGTATTCACATTCCCAAAACTTTTAACTAATATACATACATGCCACTTAATCATACCAGTAACCCATTAATATTTATCCATGCAACAAGAAGATTATCTTCTACTTCCACAGAGTCTCATCTCCCGCATTCGATTGTAATTGTTATTTGGATGATAAAAAAAGCTTTTATACCAAGAAAAAAAAGCAACAATATCAACAAATTGGAATTAATATTTGCTACATCCTCTAATGTCCGGGTTACAATTCAACCAAGATTTTTCTTATAGAAAATGGTGCCTTTTAGTATTGATAATTGGTATGTATTCGAAATATTTTAATTTTTAATATCACTTCAAAAATACAAATTATTGCATCAAGGACTAAATAGATAGCTTGATAGATCGGTGTATAACTATTATACATTATTTGTTTACATATTTTTTATATACATATATGATTAGATTTTACCATCATTAATTGCTTTCATATCACCCTCAACATTATATCTATATAATTATCATTGTAAAGGAACAAACAAAAAATCACATATAGCTTAAAGGTAATTGTCTTTCTTAGGAGACAATAGGTCATAGCTTCAAAACACACAAATAACATTTGTTAAAAGAATTTTAGTCCCCACTTATTGATCTAATTAATTTTAAAAAATACTTATATGTTATATACATATACAAAAAAAAGTCGCAATACAATTATAGGTCGTAGCTCATCAACCGGTTCAACAAATATAAACAAACATATTTCGATAATTTTGTTGAAATTATATAGGATTTCTATAATTATTAGTAAAATATATATATTGAATTTGAAAAAGAATGTAGTAAGATAGTATTTCTACATGTATTTTTAGAGAATATATATCTTAAATAAATAAATTAATATGTTCATATAAATGTTTATAACTACGGGAGATTTAATGGTATGCCATTCAAATTTTAAATATTGTAACATACACAATTAAATAAATGAGTAAGAAATGCATGTATGATTTATTTGAATATGTAATTAATTAAAGGCTCATTAATCATAATACGATCATTGCATGTCGTTATTGATCATCCTAAATATCAAAAGGATTAAGGACTAATGGTCTTTGTAACACCCCCAGGCCAGTGGTGCTACAGTGCCATAATCCAGAAGGATTATAAGGCGGGTGAAAAGAAAAAATTTCAAAACATAACCCTTATATATATATCAAAAGCCGCACAGCGGAAAACCTGTAAAATCTGTCCAGAGTTTGAAACAATAATCAAACTTTAACATATAGAAATACAACAATTCACAAACCAAAACCAAAACCAAATCAACCATACAAGGTTCAAAATCACAAACATAAAGTCTTCGACTCCAAAACCGACGGTGATCAGGATCCTCCTTGCTGGCGCTAAATCTGCAAAGCCAGATTGACTGGGGGACTCGATACCCCAGCCAACCGTGGCACGTAAACCGAAGTTGGTCAGTCTTTTGAAAGACTGGCAAGACTCCTCAAGCCAAAATAGTTTAAAAACACATAGCATTGTCACGACAATCCAATCATGTCAAACAACAACCTACCACACAATATATATATATATATAACTATACTTAACCAATATCACTCCGACCAACCAACCACATATCAAACCTATACGCACATTATCACATAACAATTCATTTCTCATCTTTATTCAGTTCTTCACTATGCCAATATGTTCAATTCAACTTTCAATCAACTCAGGTTCACAACCTTGATTAGTTACAATCAATCACTATAGCACACGTAAATTTACAACCACAACCAATGGCCAACAATGACCCACAACCACAACTAATAACAATCAACGCAACCAACCTTCATAATCCACTAGTTACCATAAACAACCATACCAACAGAAATCCACCTCATAAAGAACTAATATTGAACGATAAGTCACTAGCCAATAATAAATATCCAACATAAAACCAATAACCAAAACACACAATCAATATTTGCCAACACAACCACTTAATCAAGCGCACAGTCAATATCATCACAAAATCACTTACTCAGGTACACAACCAACATTCAACACAAAATCACTTAATCAGTTCGCAACCAACATTCAACACATAATAGATATCACAATAATCAACCAATTGTAATCAAACAATAATATAACTCAACACTGAAACACAAACGACTCCAACACATCTCCAATCCAACCTCCGTCTCCACCACCACATCACCGGGTGAGACAATCAACACACACAACCACCAACACCTCCAATCCAACCTCCGTCTCCACCACCACATCACCGGGTGAGACAATCAACACACACTTTCCGGATGGGACTTTCACCATCCAACCCTTGGCCCTTAATGACGTAGGCGTGCACCCTACGCGGTTTGGTGAGACTATCATCACCTGACCCTTCGACCTTCGGGGGTTCATACCCACCGAGGCCCTAAATATAAGGACTTTCACCAACCAACAACATTCCACCACTACACCGACACCAATTCAAACACTTCATACGACAACCAATCAAATATCACATACACACACACACAAACTCAATCCAACACACACCCACACATTCAATCCAACACATTATCACACCTCATCACACATTATCACACATCTCATCCAAGGCATTATATAGTCAAACAAACCAATTAAAATAATAGCTCAAGCAACGGTAAAATTAAACATAATCAGTTTATAAAAATATATAAGTTAGCAAGGATCCTCTTGCCTCAAGTCGAACCACAACGACCCCAGAGGTCTCCAAACCACTCGAACGAACCTGCGAAATCAATCCGAGCAAATCCCTGGCGTTAATTAACTCATACCAATGCACTACTAATAAACCCCCAAATTTCACCTTATCAACAACCCTAAAATCAAATCCTTAATTAATTAAGCAAACCACCAAATTCCAAACTCCAATCAAAGTTTCAATTCAGCCAAACCCCCACAAAATAACCCAAAGTTTACTGCACAAATCAACAATTCAGCCCCAAACTCACACATCTCGGTCACATATATACAGATTTAGCAACTCCTATATGTTCATATATAACATCCATTCGAACCCCCAACCAAAACCGATCAAAGGTTTACCTTGTCCCGTCGACAACCACCTTCAGTAGCCACCGGAGATGCTCCTCGACGCCAGAGACGACGGCGGTAACACCAGCAGAAAACACAGCACAACAACAGCGAACACACACAGCAACAACAACAGCGACCGAGCTTCTCGTCGCCGGAACTCAGCAACAGCGGCGTCTCCTTTCAGCGAACAGCAGCAACACGGGTACGTAGCTCACCGGAGAAGACGACGGTGGTCCGGTCCAGGTCGATCTCGCTAGAGGGGACGACTGAGCTGGGCACGGGAGAATAGAGGCGGCTGAACAGGGGAGGAGCGAACCACTGAGCACCAGAGACGATAGGAGGAGGCGGAGACACGGCTGGGCAGCTGGGAGAGAGAGAGCACCGGCTCACGAGAGAGAGAGGAAACAAAAATGGCAGAGATGAGTTTTTGGTCTGATATTTCGGTTCTCTGCAACCCAAACTTTACCCCAAATCTTCATTCTAATCCCTATCCAAAAAATCAGATGAGTCGGCCTTAAGGGATTTTATCCTTTCAAATTCCCCTTTTTTTTGATATAATAAAATCCCAAAAATCTTATTTACCATTTTGCCATTTTTATAGCCTTTGGGGTATTTCATTCTCCCCTCCTTATAAGAGTTTCGTCCTCGAAACTAAGATCAAACAAGTTCGGATAAGTGCCTCGCATAACTGACTCCAGAATATACAGGACTTGCCGAAGAATAACCTTGCTTGAGAATCAACTCTCTAATCTCTTATCAGCTTAACACACATAACCGATTCTGAAATCACAATATTCCATCTTCCTGAAAAAGAATTCCAACACTCTTCCCTGGGCAATGTCACTGCATATCTCACTCAACATTCCATCACATTCAGCTGTACCCGCTCTTTCCCAAACCAATTTCAATTTCATTCATTACCATTCCAATTGCAATCCGGCAGAACTGTCAGACAAGCAATCATATGCTCGAGAGTCGACTTCCTATACAAAGCATCAGCAATTCACGATAGCCCTTTTCTGATTGATAACGATATCTTTTCATAATCCTCAATCACTTCTGGCAACCATCTGTATCTCATGTTCAACTCTCTCTTATACAATTTGAACTGACGAAAAGCATACGCAATGACCTTCCCATTCTGCATCAAAACGCAACCCAGACCCTACTCAGACACATCACCGTAGATGACAAACCTTTCTGTTTCCTGCAGTAAAACTAATATTGACGCACTAAGCAAACACTTCCTGAGTTCTTCGAAACTCTTTCCTGACATCTCCTGTTCCATTCTAAATTCTTAGCCTTACGTACCCAGCCACAATCTGCCCGTAGCAACCTGCGCATTCTACTCCTCAACTCAGCCGAACCTATAGTCGTGAGATCCCACTTTTTCAGATGCAGACCGAGTTCTCTGTTTCTTACTGCTTCCAACATCAATAATCTGATCAGAATCATCTATAGCAGTTTCCATAATCAAACCACTCATCACATACTGCTCAAAGATCGCACAACTGAGCCTCACCATCGAGATTCCATCTCGGAACACAACCATACCTGAAAGTGCTCAATCTGTCATTCTCATTCATGACAATAACAGCAACTCACAACATCTTCATACCAAATCATCACTTACCAGACTCAACCTCTTGACGATAAGCCCAACGGCCTCATCCTCTACTATACTCATACCTTTTAAATCTCTAGCATGTCCCACTTACCAGGGAACGCACTATTAAAATTTACTTAACAACATTAAACATCACATATGAAATTAATCATCAATACTCAACATATAAACATTAGCATAAAACATCACAAACAAACAATACTTGCTTACCAACACAACTCACTACGGTGGACAGTAAGGAAATCCTGATCACCCGATCGTTCACAACAACAACGTATAAAAATTCTCAAATTGAAAACTCGGAAAGAACACATTTTTTTCGAAACATCGCTCTGATACCAACTTCTGTAACACCCCCAGGCCAGTGGTGCTACAGTGCCATAATCCAGAAGGATTATAAGGCGGGTGAAAAGAAAAATTTCAAAACATAACCCTTATATATATATATCAAAAGCCGCACAGCGGAAAACCTGTAAAACATGTCCAGAGTTTGAAACAATAATCAAACTTTAACATACAGAAATACAACAATTCACAAACCAAAACCAAAACCAAATCAACCATACAAGGTTCAAAATCACAAACATAAAGTCTTCGACTCCAAAACCGACGGTGATCAGGATCCTCCTTGCTGGCGCTAAATCTGCAAAGCCAGATTGACTGGGGGACCCGATACCCCAGCCAACCGTGGCACGTAAACCGAAGTTGGTCAGTCTTTTGAAAGACTGGCAAGACTCCTCAAGCCAAAATAGTTTAAAAACACATAGCATTGTCACGACAATCCAATCATGTCAAACAACAACCTACCACACAATATATATATATAACTATACTTAACCAATATCACTCCGACCAACCAACCACATATCAAACCTATACGCACATTATCACATAACAATTCATTTCTCATCTTTATTCAGTTCTTCACTATGCCAATATGTTCAATTCAACTTTCAATCAACTCAGGTTCACAACCTTGATTAGTTACAATCAATCACTATAGCACACGTAAATTTACAACCACAACCAATGGCCAACAATGACCCACAACCACAACTAATAACAATCAACGCAACCAACCTTCATAATCCACTAGTTACCATAAACAACCATACCAACAGAAATCCACCTCATAAAGAACTAATATTGAACGATAAGTCACTAGCCAATAATAAATATCCAACATAAAACCAATAACCAAAACACACAATCAATATTTGCCAACACAACCACTTAATCAAGCGCACAGTCAATATCATCACAAAATCACTTACTCAGGTACACAACCAACATTCAACACAAAATCACTTAATCAGTTCGCAACCAACATTCAACACATAATAGATATCACAATAATCAACCAATTGTAATCAAACAATAATATAACTCAACACTGAAACACAAACGACTCCAACACATCTCCAATCCAACCTCCGTCTCCACCACCACATCACCGGGTGAGACAATCAACACACACAACCACCAACACCTCCAATCCAACCTCCGTCTCTACCACCACATCACCGGGTGAGACAATCAACACACACAACCACCAACACCTCCAATCCAACCTCCGTCTCCACCACCACATCACCGGGTGAGACAATCAACACACACTTTCCGGATGGGACTTTCACCATCCAACCCTTGGCCCTTAACGACGTAGGCGTGCACCCTACGCGGTTTGGTGAGACTGTTATCACCTGACCCTTCGACCTTCGGGGGTTCATACCCACCAAGGCCCTAAATATAAGGACTTTCACCAACCAACAACATTCCACCACTACACCGACACCAATTCAAACACTTCATACGACAACCAATCAAATATCACATACACACACACACAAACTCAATCCAACACACACCCACACATTCAATCCAACACATTATCACACCTCATCACACATTATCACACATCTCATCCAAGGCATTATATAGTCAAACAAACCAATTAAAATAATAGCTCAAGCAACGGTAAAATTAAACATAATCAGTTTATAAAAATATATAAGTTAGCAAGGATCCTCTTGCCTCAAGTCGAACCACAACGACCCCAGAGGTCTCCAAACCACTCGAACGAACCTGCGAAATCAATCCGAGCAAATCCCTGGTGTTAATTAACTCATACCAATGCACTACTAACAAACCCCCAAATTTCACCTTATCAACAACCCTTAAATCAAATCCTTAATTAATTAAGCAAACCACCAAATTCCAAACTCCAATCAAAGTTTCAATTCAGCCAAACCCCCACAAAATAACCCAAAGCTTGCTGCACAAATCAACAATTCAGCCCCAAACTCACACATCTCGGTCACATATATACAGATTTAGCAACTCCTATATGTTCATATATAACATCCATTCGAACCCCCAACCAAAACCGATCAAAGGTTTACCTTGTCCCGTCGACAACCACCTTCAGTAGCCACCGGAGATGCTCCTCGACGCCGGAGACGACGGCGGCAACACCAGCAGAAAACACAGCACAGCAACAGTGAACACACACAGCAGCAACAACATCGACCGAGCTTCTCATCGCCGGAACTCAGCAACAGCGGCGTCTCCTTTCAGCGAACAGCAGCAACACGGGTATGTAGCTCACCGGAGAAGACGACGACGGTCCGGTCCAGGTCGATCTCGCTAGAGGGGACGACCGAGCTGGGCACGGGAGAATAGAGGCGGCTGAACAGGGGAGGAGCGAACCACTGAGCACCGGAGACGATAGGAGGAGGCGGAGACACGGCTGGGCAGCTGGGAGAGAGAGAGCACCGGCTCACGAGAGAGAGAGGAAACAAAAATGGCAGAGATGAGTTTTTGGTCTGATATTTCGGTTCTCTGCAACCCAAACTTTACCCCAAATCTTCATTCTAATCCTTATCCAAAAAAATCAGATGAGTCGGCCTTAAGGGATTTTATCCTTTCAAATTCCCCTTTTTTTTGATTTAATAAAATCCCAAAAATCTTATTTACCATTTTGCCATTTTTATAGCCTTTGGGGTATTTCAGTCTCAACTTTGTGGATAAGAAGCAAGATTTGGGAAGGACAAAAATAGCTTATAACACTAGTGGAAAAAACCCTTATAGAGGCGGGTCTTTTTACACTTATTGAGGCAAACACCGTTCACTTCAACTGAGGGGGCTGCAACAAGTAAGAACACTTTTTGAGGCGGGCATTTTACGCCTCTAAAAGGACCTTATTGAGGCGGGCCTCCGAAGCCCGCCTCAATAAGTCCCTCACTTCGGCGCCAAAATGAGGGACTTGTTGAGGCGGGCTTCGGAGGCCCGCCTCAATAAGTAAACACTTGTTGAGGCGGGCCTCTATAGGCCCGCCTCAACAAGTCGCATTTCCCACCTTTTAGCCCGGATCTGGGTAAGTCCGGGCTAAAAAGCATTGTGTTTGAACAAAAAAAAACTGGACATTTTAGCCCGGATCTCTTCCACATCCGGGCTAAAAAGTCTAATTTTTTGCAAAAAAAATCTGCAAAAAAATCCAATCACAGCGGTATACTTTCTGCAAATAAATTCATGATCCAAAATTAACAATTTGATGTTTTTAACAATTTGATGTTTTTAACAATTTGATGTTTTTAACAATATGAAGGAAAATAAAATACTGTGAACAACAAACATGACATTCAACAATTTGATGTTTTTAATACCAAAATAGAAGTTATAAAGTTTATCACACTAAGGCAGCTTTTTAATGAATTCAACAATTTTTAGAAGATTTTGTTCAATATCTTATCGGAAGTAATCCAACTATTATAAACAAAGATAAGCAGGCATGGTCATCAAGTTCTACCACTTGATCTGTCACCACTAAGTAGAAAAGTCATCCTCCACAAACATGCAAACTGAACCCAGGTTATTGTCTCAGAAAATAAGACTTTACATCCAGTTGAATCCATGTCAAATGCTACCATAAAAGTTAGAGAAAACCTAAAGCAATAAATTGACATAAACCTCATCAAGCAATTCGTAAATGTCAGGTACCTGGTGAAGAACTGCAAATGGCCGAGGATGGGGTCACTGGTGATCTACATTCAACTGAGTTGGGAGGTACAAGAATGTTGATGGTCCTGATGATTGTCAAATGAAGAATTCAAGCACGTTATGCGCAGGAAGTATAGAGCTAATGAGGACAAATATAACCCCAATTCAGCATCTTGTTCTGTGTGGCAGCATGATCAATTTCAAGTCATTGTTGACTGTAAAAGTTCTCAATATTCTGTTAGTGTTAGGTATCATAGTTTTGAGACATTCACGAAAATAACATAGCTGAAGTATCTTAGGGTACACATTTCGTAGAAAAAGCTGGGAGTCCATCATTTTATGTATCACCTTATAACTTCACTCCTATTTAATGATTTTCAAAAGGGAGTTGTCAAAAACAATGAGAAAGGAATCATTAAATATACTATTACTACAAATAACACATAGAATAATATGGATGCAAACACTTAAATAAAATGACCACATGTGTAAAACGTCAATATCAGACATTAAGTAATTCTATAACAGTCTTGTGATTGGATTGTTGTTCAATATCAGACATTAAGATCTTGTTAGTAACAGCCTCGAAGAAATCAGGCTGCAAAACCTGTTTGGAAAAAACACTGATAGTATGCAGATTATCACAAAAACAAAAATATTCAGTCAAATAGCACAAGAGAAGTTGCTGCATGTATAATTTATAATATTAATAGAACAATTGCTAAGATCAGACAAGGACATGAAACTCTGAAATGAGTGTTTAGTTTTATCAAGCTGAAGAATGTTGGAATGAGCTATATAACAACAAGAAACTTACCAGCACTTTACAAGAGCTATATAACAACTGTACAAGGCATGATGAAAACTAACCAAAAGATTCTGAGGTTTCACATCTCTATGGCAAACACCAGGAACTGTATGCATGTACGCTAATCCCCGAAATATATGTTGAAATAAACTACACTTGTTTTAAAAGAGGTATATACAACAGATAATTACAGAAGAAAACAAAAAAGCTACAAACAGGGAGAAAGAAGGAAACGTAACATGCTTGGTACCTGATACGTATAAAGTTTAACATATATAAGTGGCATTCTTTGGTTGATGTTGTTGTAATGCTTAAGTACATTATACAAAGACTCTGGTACATTATACAAAGCCTATATAATCAGTAAAACGATAAAAAAAGATTTGAAAGCTCAAATAGACAAAGCCTGAAGGCACCAAATGAATCAACAACAGAACAGAAAATAATAACTCAGAAACGGAAGCCAAGCCAAGCGCTATCGGGCATGTATAACTTAAGCCTTTTTTTTTATCAATGGCAGTGACCACCAAGGAGCTGTTAAGATCAAGCTCATCTCTATTGAAGGAAGCATCAATTTCTCTATATAACAAGATGACAAATGTAATTGTAGGGATTACGAAGATTGCATGAAAATACCTCAAATTTCCTTAGCCTACACCCAGGTTACATTCAACAAGCTATAGGTAACATTCATCCATGTGATTGCATATGCCTTTACTCATGGGTATTGGAACATATGAAGGAAGTAGCATCGGGACTTTCACAATTTTGTGTAAACAGGTAAAAAAAAAGACGGAATCCCGTCTCTTGCAAATTTCAAACTCATCATATACAGTTCAACAAATCAATCCAAAAGAGCTAACCACCATCCAGCAATAGTACATGTGAGCATAAATTTTTAGAATGTGATAACTCAAGGGAAAAAAATCCTTTATCTATACAAAAATAGCAGCTTACCTTGCAAAAATTGTATCATATCCATTACATGCCCGTTTCAGAAAAGTTCAGAAGGCAAAAAATCCAACCAGAACCTCATATTAAGCATATTTCACATAGAAGAAGACAGATAAGCAATCAACAATAAGGACCAAATATAGAGAAGGTAGACTGAGCAAAAATAATATGGAGAAGGTAAACAATCAAAACATATTATGGATATTGTCAACAATCTTAGAAGTGACATAACCACCTCTAGAGGCCCCACTCACAGTCTCACAACATTAGTGTGCTGACAATCAAGTAACTTGGAGCAAAATTAAAACATCACTTGGTGAATGCCCAAATTGATTGACAAATCTAATATGCTCTCATCACTGAGCGCAGGCCTACCACAGTGGGCTACGAGAAGCTGAACTCTATGCTTCTCATCACTAAACAAAGACAAAAGCTTGGCTACACAATCAAATCTGCACAGCACAATCACAAGTTCAAGATAAAGAGACTCCACTAATACTAATGACACTACGTTGAGGCGTATAGTGAGGGACTTGTTGATTTCTTGACACTACGTTGAATTTAAAAGCTCTACATTTGCACAAGTGAAAAATGATGTTGCAAATAAAAAGGATTACACAAACAAATCATTAACTGCTATACAAGTAATGTACTCATATTTTCAATCCTCCATGAATACCAGTTCAAAGTATTCCTGCTGACAGAGAAAACTCAACACCAGATAAAACTTGATATAACAAATTAACCTGTGGCAAGACAGTTGCAGGCCTTAAATTTGCAAACACTTCAAGTCCTGCCCTAAGCTGAAGCATCCCCGTCTCAGGCTTCAAATGTTTCGGATTGGTGTCCCATTTATATCTAAGCAGTACCATCAACATTTAATCAATGACCATATTATTGCAAGGCAATGATCATGAACAAACCCTAACTCTTAAGTATCAGTGTTGAAGGTGAAGAGTCAAACGGAACTAAGCATACCCTCCAATTGCTCCAAGAAGAATGGCATCTGACTTCTTAGCCGCCGAAAGCGTCTCCTCCGGCAATGGCACGCCGGTGAGATCCAAGGCGCTACCACCAACAGGCATCTCCTTGAACCCAAACTCAATCCCTAGAAAATCTCCATTACTTCTCTGTCTAAACCATCAAACAAAGCAATAGCAATTTTTGGAGAGAAAGAGGTACCTTCGAGGGATCCGGCAAGTTGGAGGACGTCCTTGGCGACGGAAACGATCTCAGGGCCAATGCCATCGCCAGGGAGGAGAGTGATGTTGTAGCGTCGCTTGCAGGTGTCGGAAGCGGCGGCGCATCGGATTGGAACAAATCTGGAAGGTAATGAAGGGAAAGATTTTTGCTTGGCTTGGAATTGGGATTTCAATTGACCAACGGGTCGTCTGGAGAAGAGCCGCCATGGATGAAATACGGAGTTGGAGAAGACTTTTAATTAGGGTTGAGCTTATAGAGGCGGGCCTAACACGTCCGCCTCTATAAGTATTACGACTCGACCGAGTTGGCCGAGATTCGGCCGAGTAATGGTTTAATAGAGGCGGGCCTTACATGCCCGCCTCTATTGTACATACTTGTTGAGGCGGGTTTTAAGAGGCCCGCCTCAACAAGCTTTAATTGAGGCGGGCTACTTAGCCCGCCTCAATTAGTTAGCATTAGAGGCGGGCCTTACCCTGGCCCGCCTCTACTACTTTAGCGGGAAATGTTTTTTCGGATACTTGTTGAGGCGTATATTAATTTGCCTGCCTCAAAAGATGTTTTTCAGGCGTATAAATTAATTATCCGCCTCAAAAACCAAAAAAAATGATTGCCTAAGTCGTTGTTGAGGCGTTTTGAACTATGTACGCCTCTAAAAGGGAGCCTCAAAAAGTGTTTTTTCCACTAGTGTAAGTAAAAAAATATGGTGGAAGCTACAAAGGATTGTGGATGTTGAATCATGAAGGTAATATATTGATGTATTTCTATTTTAAACTTTAGAAATAATTAGTTTATTGATATATATTAGAATTTTTTTAGTTTTGTTTAAGATTACAATCAATTTGCAAGATCCGAGTGAAAGAATTTATTCAATCATCAAAGGTAATATATAAAATTTCATTAATTTTTAGTACAATTTAGTTATATATTTATCAATAATACTAATTTTATGTCATTTTTCGTGTTGGGTATAAGACAATGAAGAAACAGGTTGAGATTACTAATTACCAAATTTCATAAACATTAAAACCATTACTAACAACATTAACTTTAAAATGCGGTTTTATGATAAATTTAAAATATGTAAATAGAAAAATCAACTAAGTTTTTAAAGTGTCATTTCTTAACAAATTATTTTAAACGATCCAGTAAAAATATTGTAATATTTCCTACTTATTTGTAAAGTTGGTTTTCTAAGTTATTTTTTCTTTCTTACTTCCACTTGCTTTGCTTGCGAAAAATATATTTTTAGTTTATATTAACGCCTTGATAATAGTTAAATGCTATTGTTAAATTACAATATAATTTAATTGATATATTTACATTTAAAATATGGACTTATAAAACAATTATAAAAATAAAAATTATCGACTAAGACTCATTTAATAGTACATATCTAAACGAAGTAGATACGTTGCACATGTAGCATAAAGTTAATTTTATTTTATATATGTTAGTTGTTGCATATTTATATATTTATCAATGAAAGTAGAGTCAAAATAATAGATTTAATAATATTTTATATAATATTTTTAAATATTTAAACAATATTTAGAATTTAATCAGAAATGTCATGTGCGTAGAACGAGCATAAATACTAATATATACATATAAGATTGGGTTGTTGCCTCATTAATTGCATACATTAATCATCCTACAACTATACCTATATAATTATTATTGGAAAAAACAAAACAATGAATGGCATATAGCTTAGGGTGAAATTCCGGTGAGAAAGGCCTCTTAGAGAAGGAATAAGGATGGACTCCATCCAAAGGCCAGAAGCTGAGGTGGGTGCATGGGTTAATATGCAAAAGTGCATGAGTTATTATTTGTTGAAACATTGAACATAATTAGTGATTTTGTATTGGTGCATGAGTAGTATGTGGAAAGTGCATGAGTTATTATGTGTTGGTGCATGAGTTGATTTGTAAAAAGTGCATGACTTAATATGTGTTGGAACATGGAACAAAATTAGTGATTTTGTATTGGTGCATGGGTAATATGTGGAAAATGCATGAGTTATTATGTGTTGGTGCATGAATTGATTTGTAAAAAGAGCATGAGTTAATGTGTTGGAACTTGGAACAGAATAGTGATTTTGGTGCATTAGTATGTGGAAAGTGCATGACAATTTCTCATTTCTCTCTCTCATACCTCTCTCCTTAACCCTCACTCTCTCCTTCCGATAAACAACAGAAAAAGAAAAATAAATAAATCTGGCTCGCAAACACAGAAAAGAGAAATAAATAAGAAGTGACACTGCAATATCTGAATACCTAATTAACATATTGAGGACATGTCACTGTATTAGTGCATGAGTCATTGTATTTTGGTGCATGAGTGAGTATACATAAGTGTATTTCTTAATATTGAGGACAATATCTGAATACCTAATTAACAGAAAAGAGAAATAAAAAGTACATGAGTCACTGTATTTTGGTACATGAATGAGTATACATAAGTGCATTTCTCAATATCTAAATACATATAAAATTTGAAACACCTAATTAACATATTGAGGACAAGTCGTGATGTTGTGTCCCGACCTTTTACAAAGAGTACATAATCTTGTCTTCTTCCTGGAATTTTCGATTCCAACCTCTTGGCCACTTCTAATGCGCATCTTCCTGAACTTGTTCTTTGCCATTTCGGGAGGATGGATATTCACTTGATCCGATAACGGGCCTATAAATTTCTCAAACTTATAGTTGCTAGCTGATGTTGAGGCAGAAGGATCAACTACTTGTGACCTTGTGAGTGCAGCCTTTTGTTCCTTTAAAATAGCTAAAAAGTCTTTCAATTTGTCCATGTCATCATCAACAATGTCGACACAAGAGTACATTTTTGTCATCACTTCAGCCAATAGCCTCTTCTTTTCATCAATTTGAACACTCGCATCATACACTGCACCAGCCAACAACCTCTTCTTTTCATCACCGCTGAATAATATATTCAGCGGTAATGCTTGGGAAAACAGATATAATACTATGCTTCATTTGATGTTCATCTCCTGACAAAAGAAATAGTAAAATTAATAATAGAGCATGAGCTAATAAGTGCATGACTAACTGGAAGAAAGTGCATGACCCAATGAATAAAGGTGCATGAAAGAGTGAATAAAAGGTGCATGACTGACGGGAAGCAAT
The DNA here is from genome assembly GCA_027886185.1 of Rheum nobile. NCBI lineage: Eukaryota > Viridiplantae > Streptophyta > Magnoliopsida > Caryophyllales > Polygonaceae > Rheum > Rheum nobile. The sequence goes on from WOAB01000001.1 coordinate 5,717,735, forward strand.
TGCATGAAAGAGTAAAATTAATAATGGAGCATGAGCTTATAAGTGCATGAATGACGGGAAGAAAGTACATGACCCAGTGAATAAAGGTGCATGAACCAATGGAGTAAAGTGCATGAGCTTATAAGTGCATGACTGATTGTAAGAAAGTGCATGACCCAATGAATAAAGGTGCATGCACAAATGGAGTAAAGTGCATGAGGTAGTTAGTTCTATGCAATAGACACACAATCAACAATGATTAGGTTATGTACATCACTGACTGAAATAAAGTGCATGAAATAAAAAAAGAACTGGTGGACAAAATGCATAAACTAGTAAGAAAGTGCATGAGGCACTGAACTTAGTGAATTTTGAATCTGATTAAATTGCAATACACAGATCTTAATTTCAACCAAGCACATACCTAAAATTCAACCAAGCACATACCTAAATCCCAAAAACAGAAACATTCTGTTGAAACGCACATACCTAAATGCCTAAATACCTAAACAACAAACAAATCAACAACAAATTACAGATCCTTACCTGAATCAGTAGAAGGAGTAACCATGTCGACTAAGAACGACGAGAATAAAACAAAAACAGCAAACACGAAGAAGAGAAAGCACACCGGCGGCAAGACGGAAACGATCGGCCGATAGAGCGAGCGAACAGATTAGTTTGTGGAGAGAACAATTAGTTTTATCACGAAGAAGAACCCTAAAACTGAGCAACCAATTATGCCTGAATCTAAATTGTTGCAAACCAAGAACACCGTTCAAAAGCAAATCAATTCGCTAACGAACACAAGTGAAAATGCAATAACAAATTGAAAATTTCAAGAAGTGCTCTTACGTATTTGTTGTCGAGTGTCTTCGATTTGTGGAACTGGGACGTCGGCGGTTGGCGAGACATTCTGCTCCTCTTTATCTCTAGCTCTCTCTCTCTATCTCCGTAGTGGAAATTCTGAGAATTGTCAAAGTAATCGCCCCATAACTCGGAAGTCGGAGTAGAGGCAAGCGAGTGAAGGAGCGAGAGAGACGATCGCCGAGAGAGAACGGCAGACGAGAGAGAAATTACATAGGGCTGCGAATGGCGGAATTTGTTTTTGTTTTTTCGGTGTGTTGATGTGAAGGAGAGAGCGGAGTACATCAAAGAGACAGGTAAATACGGAGTATAGCAAAGAACGAATGGCCTTGATTCATCCTCATTCCTATCCTATTATCCCATCCTCACATGATCTTTTTCCTATAGCTTAGTGGTTATAGTGTTTCTCAACAACCCATTAGTTTATAAACCATTTATAAACAAAACCCACTTTTTTCCCTCCCTTCACATTTCCCTATAACACTCAAAATTTAAATTTCAAATACCAATTTTTCAAAAAAAAACTCTTTATAAACACATTTACCAAACAAACACTTAGCTACATTATTTGTTTTTTTTTCTTAAACATATATTACACAACTTAATTTGATAAACTATTATTTATATCACATCTCTGTATATTTATATATATATATCTTATTAGTCATTAATCATCAAATATCAATATATTAATAAAAATCAATATATTAAAACTAAAAACTCATAAACAAGTCATATATTTTTTTCCTTCTAAAAATGATTAAAAACCTAATAGACTTCACTAATGTTTCATATTTTTTCTTTTTGTGTTAAAACTTGAGTACTAAGTTGTTAAGATATTTATACATATGTTAAAACTATAAAGTGTATATATGCACATACAATGATACAAAGATGGTTTATACCTATATATTTTCTCATTATGAAACACTTAAAGAGAATAAATTCCCATTAGACAAAAAATAATGAATAGATGACCCATATGACCATATGCATAAAATGGTCATGACCTATATAAATGAAATCTGACAGGTTTGAAAAATTAATACACCAACAAATATTATTCATTTAAATCAATAAAATTGTATTATTAATTTTCTAAAAATGAATTAAAAAACTAATGGATTTTACTAATGTTTATATTTTCTTATTTGATGTTAAAACTCAAGTTCATAATTTATTAAGAAATTTGTATATATATGTATCAAAACTATATAGTGTATATGCACATACAATAATATAGAGATGATTTATACCTTTCCACTTTATATATTTTCTCATTATGATAAATTTAAAGAGAGTGAATTTCCATTAAACTAAAAATAATGAATAGATGACGACCTATATGCATAAAAGGGTCATGAGTCATGACCTACGGGGTATATAAATGGAATATGAATGAATTTGAAAATTAATGCTCCAAAATAAGAATTTTCACATTTAAATCAATATAAATGACAAAACAATTAATATTATTTATAATTGGTATCATTAATGATAAACAAGATAGATTCTCATATAAAGCACAACATACGGGACACGTGGATGACATATTGGTTATCGAGGAAGGTAATGAAAAAAAGGACTAATGATGGGTATCAGCTAACTCAATTATCAAAGAAGAGTGATTTTGAGTAGGAAAAGAGCAGTTTGAGAAAAGTTATACGAAATGATCCAATGTGGGAGAGAAGTTGAGTTCAATCAGATCAGGAGATACTAGCTTGCTAGCAAGTATCATCTTTCAAAAATCTATGTATACATAAATGTTTAAATTAATTTTTTTAATGTGCTTTCCTTCTCATTTAAATATAAACGAAATTCTATAATCTAAGAAATACGACATTAGTACTCAAATTATAAGCTACGAGGATACATTTTTATCAAATAACAATTTTCCATAAATTACAAATTTATACTCTTTTGAGTATTTTTTATTGAAGCTTAGTTATATATTCACTGATCTAATTTTCTATTAGAGATTGACAAATATTCTTATATCAAGTATTCTTTCTTAATTTGTTGATGCTAACTATAAGCATAGAATTACGGTAAAATCAATAATGACCTTAGGTTTAAATTATATGGGTTGCGAATTGCCATAAAGAGTCAATTTTCTTAGCCTTTAATCATTCTTATCATAATATGAAACTCCCCTATAAAATATATCGTATCACGAACACAGTATATAATATTAGGAAAAATTATATAATTTTTTTTCTATTATTCATAACATGGTGATTAATACTAAATTCACAAATTACTATCTTACATCCTCATATATTTATAGTAATTATCACATATATGTTTAGGTGAGGAATGATTAGTGGTTCATATTTTATAATAATGAAAACCACATATTTTAGATCTTTTGATGTGTTTGCCTAATAAAATGTATCTATTGCATTGCTCAAACAACATGCTCTTAAAAACTTATTTCATAAAACTAAAATGCAAAATTTTGTAATTTTTTTAATATATACTAATTTGTTCGTCGATCTAAGAAAAAACATATTTCTTCTATATGTAGTATTGAAGAGATTTAAGAACTAGAGATATAGTACATCTAAATTTGGATTTAAAAATTTCAATAAACTTAGATAAAAAATAATTTAACTACAAAAAATGTTAAAACAAAATAAAATGTTTTAATTATTTGTATTAAAATAAAATAAAAAATGCACCGTGCGTAGCACGAACATAAAGACTAGTTTTAAGGTGAAAGTAGACGTCTATAGATTCCTTTTTGTAGTTATGGTGGTTTAGGAACAAGGAAAATCAATTAATCAACATAACATCAAAAAAAAGTCAGCTAAAAATTCTAAGGGGAAAGATGCACCATCGGCACTGAACATCAAACTGAGTGATTAGGGATGGCAACGGGGAGGGTTCGGGGCGAGGAGTACTCTTCTCATCCCCATCCCCATCCCCGTTTTTGGCCCCAGTTCTCGTCCCCAAACGAAGATAAAAAACTTCCCCCATCCCCGTCCCCGCTGGGGCCCTGCTCCCCGTCGGGGATCCCCGCCTCCGTTTCACTACACATAATTTTTTAAAATTTTGTTTTAATATATATATATTATTAAGATTTAGGGTATAAATGATTTGAGATTTATGGTTTAGCGTCTAAAGGGTACAAGGTTTAGGGACTAAACAATATAAAATTTAGGATTTAAGGTTAAGAAAATCACAAAAAATAATGTATTCGGCGGGGATCCCCGAGGGTTTTTCCGCCGGGGACTGGGCGGGGAACGGGGTGGGGACCTCTATCCCCGACCCGTTCTCCGTCCCCGCTCGGGGTTTAAATTTTTTCCATGTCCCCGCCCCATCCCGTTTAAGTGCCTCGTCCCTGTAGCGGGGATTCCCCACGTAGAATGGGGAATCTCCACCCCGTTGCCATCCCTACGAGTGATACACCTAAATACTTATATCTCTGTTTGAAGCATTTTTTCATTTGTAAGTTGTAACAATATCTTATACAGTAAGTTATAATTGATTCATTATAGTACCTATAGAATCTACTACATATATATATATACTAAACTAAAATCTCATTACGCCACATGACACCTTCTTATTAAAACTATCATATGTCATTTTTTCACTTTTTTAAAATAAATCTAATTATAAATAAAAGATTTTTATCCTAACCTATCACTAATCTCTTTTTAATTTAAATACAACTCAAACACAAAGATTACAAGTTAATCACAAACATTACAAATCCAAAAATTTCTAATTATATACAAATCCAAAATTTTCTAATTATATACAAATTCAAAATTTCCTAATTATATGGATGATTGAGATACCAAATTATGATCCGAATCTGATTTTGATATCAACATTATCTAGATTTTTTTTAAATACATATATGAATTTTAATAATTATTAATATTTTATTCAATATATATGACATAAAAACCTATGCCTGACACGTGCATTACACTAGTAATCTACTATATATACTAAAGAAAAACGAACTAATGTCATATGTCACTTACCACATGTCTTTATCGCTTCTTTTTTTCAAATTAAACTTATATATATTAAAGATTTCTATCCTTAACATATTACTAATCTTTTCTTATTTAAATACAAATCAATTAGGAAGATTGCAAATCAATCAATTAGGAAGATTACAAATCAATTATGAACATTACAAGACAATTATGAATATTACAAATAAATTACAAAAGATTACAATAAAACAAAATTGGACTGAACAATATGTGTCTTCTTCAACAAAATATAATTTGTAGAACTCCATTTGAGTTTCTTTCCTATGGAGACTTCATGGATTCTAGATCTTTATTTGCAGAAGTTGAAAATCAGGGTTAGCTTTTATAAGGTACACAGTATTTGATGAAGCAAAGAAGCCAAATCTACCGAGATATAGACTACATATTCCCTTGGATGATTAAAAGATCCAATTTTGTATTGGTCAAACTGGAAAATTTAATATGATTTCCAACATATCAAACACAATAACAAAACGAATGAAACACATATTCAACCATAGAGCAAGTAGCACATTGTTTTGTTAAATTTCAAAATTTATGATCGGAGAACTCTTTTTTCTCAAAATTATAAAGTATTTCGTTCAGACCATTCTCAAGTTATAATCTATAGACATACTCGAATCGTAGGCTCATAAAATTATTGAATTGAACTAAGAAAATAAAATTGCCATAACAAAATTATTCCTTCAATGAGAATTGAGTTTATACGAATGATTGACGAGAATTCAAGATGTAAATGTGAACTTCTACTAAGGAGTCTCCGTTGTAGTTTCTCATACTATGAATTTGTTATGATAATATTCCTAAAACGAAAATTTATTTTGAAGCAGAATAATCCGCACCATAATTCAATGCTCGGTAGAGCTGTATTCACAAAACATCATGCAACGCGATTGAATAACTTATTAAGAAAGAAAAGATTTTGAGAATATTATATAACAGCAATAATATTTTTTATTCGACATTATCTTTTCATTACATTGTTAGGTTTTTCATTATTATGTTATCATTATAAATGCTTTCTTTAACATGCCAGACTTCCCAAAACTATGGACTGGATAGAGTTTACATCAACACCATTTCAATTGTGAGCAGGTATTTGTCTCTTTGGTGTCATTTAGTTTTAGCTCTTTATACATTTAGATATGATAATTAATTTTGGTGTTGTGGATTTTTGGCTCTTCTCATGCTCTCATGAGTGAATTCATCTCTTCTATTTATAAATCTACTACATATATATACTAAACTAGAACCTAACTACACCACATGACACCCTTTATTAAAACTGTCACATGTAAATCATATCAAAATTCATGCATTTTTTAAATTAACACTTCTTTATCGGTACAATATCTAAATCAAAATTCATTTTTTTCCCTAGATTTAAAATTCAATCTAATCATAAATATCTCATTTAAATGATATATTATATTTACTAGGATAATTTAAATGTTGCTTCACTTAATAGTATTCAAATATCTCTAAATATTTAAGTAGATATTTATTGTTCATGGAACAAAATTATTTCAAAATTAATTTAAATAGTGTTAATGTACTACGTGTTATCATATGTTTTAACTAATTTGTTACACTTTTATATTTCTACATTTACAAGGTTACCCATTTATATGGTTGATTTGAAGTTTTGATTTTTAATCTACTATATAATACTGAAGTAAAACCTAGCTAAGATTACTTGTCGTTTTGACATTGCATTACGTCATTTTTTGTCACATGTGTACTCCATATCGTGTCACATCACTATTTTATCTTTTTTTCCTATAATTAATATTATATAAAATATTTTAGATATTGCCATGATATCCTTTTCAATATATAGATTATTCACATTTGATCATGATTTTCATATTATATAGAATATATTAGGTACTTTTTGAATATTATCTTTTAATTTTTTCATTAATTTGTCACATTTTATCCAAATTCCTTTTTGATTTATTTATTTATAGGTATAAGACTTGATTCAATATATTACGTATGTACGAAATTATATTGATCTTTATTAATTTATTATGAGTAGATATTTCTGTATATTATTGTACTTTTCTTAATTTCATATATATTATCACCAATTAAAATTTTTATTTAATATTTTTGTAAATGTAAAATAGATATATTTTTAATAATTAAAAAATAATATCAATAACTAGATTTCGGATCACGTGCAAATGTTGTTTACTGTGCGAAGTGTGAAGTGTTGTTGACCGTTTGATCAAGGTCATCCTATGGTTGAGATATAACCAGATTTTAATTAAAGTGGAGGTGTTTTTGTAATTTGTCTCTTTTGAAGACTTCTTCCCCGTTCAACATGTTCCTTCCTTGAAGCTTTGTCTCCAATGGCAGCTTCGGTCCTAATCCGAGTCATTTGTGGATCTCTCCTTACTGATGCTTTGAAGGGAAACAATCCGATCTCCACAAGTGCAATAACCTTGAATATGCCCTTCAAATACACGTCCCGAATCTTCAAATTCAATCTCGACGGCGACCACTTCTCCATTCCCAAGCTCATTTTCACTTTCTTCTTCTGTCTAGAAATGGCTTTGGTCGCTAGGATTTTCAAATAGGCGACTGATTTGTTGGTATAGATGGTTAATTTTCAATTTGAGAAGCTTGATTTTGATTATGGAGAATGAGTTAAAACATGCCCACAAACTGTTTGATAAAATGTCTAAGAGAGGATTATGAGTTGAACATGGATAAAATACCCTCAATAATGAATAACTTAGTTTGATCTACATTTCTACAGACAATTGACATCAAACATTTGAGAAAGTCATGATATAGGTAACAAAATGGACCGAACTACAGTAAGCTTAATATGAACCTTGATGCAATAATATATGAACCTTGTAACATAACATATGAATACAAGCCAATCACGAAAGAAGCTTACTGGGAAAGTGTTTGTTCCAAACCTGCGCACTAGCTGAAGATGAAGAAAGATGGAAGCTTACCTTATTACAAGGTTTCATAAAAAAAAAATATAAATGTTAAGTTATCATATATGAATATTGAGATGTTATATATGAACTCATAAGTGTTTATTGTTCCAAAAGTATGAAAAATAAGATCAAGTTATCCAAATAATTAAAATGAACCTTAACTTATTATATATGAATATGGACATGTAACATATGAATATTAGGGGGTGTGGGAATTGAGTATGAGGAATTGATAAGGGTAAGTATGAACATTAGATGGTTATATATGAACATTGACATATAACATATGAACCCAAGTGTTTCTATGAATCAAGGAAAAATAAATGTCAAACACGAATGTGGTCAAAGTAATATATGTGAACATGTACACACAAAGGTTGAACCTATGTTACAGAAAGACTGAAAAGGTACACGAATGTTTTCAGGAAAATAAACATGAACCTCAAGGGAATATATATGAACTTGAACATGATACACGCGAACACAACTTGAACTAAGACTTTTCACAAACACAATATATAGCCTATGAGGGATTCGAACCCACATCCATGTGTACAAACACATTGCTCTACCATTTGAGCTAATAGGCTTTAACAAAATCAGTTATTTGAACATTTTTCAGATGACTAATTATGAACCTTAGATAATTATATATGAACATATAAATTTAATACATGAACCCAATCATCTCTATAGTCTATTATTTTTCATATGAACCCTAAAATGTTTCGAATCTAGAAAAATCTAAAATTTGTAGCCAAATCCTGCCAGCTTTTGGGAGGTTGTGCAATGAATTCCCAAATCTGACCTTCACCTATGCAGATATTGATCAGTGCCCGGAAATGACTCATTACATAAGGATTTAGAGGAAAAAAGAGTCCTAGGAAGGATGTGGAAGGAGGAGTTGGTGTCAAAGGGGAATTTGAGGTTGGCAAAGGAGCTCTTGAAATGTTACTGACTAGATCAACATTTGTGCATGTATATACTGGATATTGTATTTTTTCCAATCCATATATTATGAAGATGTTGTGCATGTATATACTGGATATTGTACATTTTGTCTTCTATGGGAAGACCTAGTCCTCTGGAGTAATTGATGAAATCATTGTAATCATTACATGGAAATGGAATGCTTCAAAACTTTTGAAATGTTACTTTACCTGATTGTTTGTAATTTCCTTTTACTGTCATTAGGCATAGATTATAGCATGTGTTATTATTTGTGTCAAGGTCCTTCGTTAACCTTGTAGAGTTCTCTTCACTTGTATAAACAGAAATTATAGCCACTTCAAGCATTGTGTGAGTGCTTTGTGTTCACTGACTAGATCAACCTGATGGGTTCTCGTTTTCAATTACATTAGTTGAGCAACGACCTTTATGTCAAATTTAGACAATGGGCCGTGGGCCAACCCGGGGCGTGTGGGTATGTATGGCGCTACTTGTGTGTATGGGCCTAGCACATATCCATCCTAAAATCAATTGGCAATAGGAGGAGTAGCCCATTAAGCTTATATATTAGGCAAGTTATGTCTCAACTTTAGATGTGGGATGGGTATTCTAACACTGAAATATCCCAAAGATTATAAAAATGATAAAATGGTAAATAAAATTTTTGGACTTCTAAAAATCAGAATTTGGGAACAAAAATCAAAAATCTGAAATTGGGGATTTTAGAAAAAAATCGGGAAAGGGAGCAAAGGAGGAGCCGAAGTCGGTATTGAGTCTTCATCGTCTCCTTCGTGAAGCCTTCCGCTGAGAACCTCTTCCGTGTTCAGCCATTCACCCCGCCGGCGAGCTCGATCCAGACCGGACCGCCGTCGCCTCGTCATTCCTCTGCTGTCCGCTGCTGTGTTGTTGTCCCACTTGCGACACTTCAGGAGAATTGTAATAACGTTTTGCTCACTTATTATTTTGGTCTGAAATTTTTAGGAGACAAACTAGACTCGTAGATATAACTCATCGAGTTGGAATCATCGCATTCGGAGTCCTGAGCAGGGAGAACGAAGTTTTACGAGTCGGAGCCGCTGTTGTTGTTGTTGTGCTGCGTTCTGTTGCTGCTGCTGTGCTGCCGGAGTTGCTGCGGCTGGGGTTGATAATTCCGGCGACGAAGAACCCAGAACCGAGGGTGAGATTCAGCAAACAACAAGGTAATTAAGGGGATGAGTTTCTCCTCGATCTGAAATTTTTTTTTAGGGCTTTGATTTTGCTGAAATTGGTGGACAGATTTAATGAATTCAGGGGCATGGACAGCAAGTTGTAATTGCTTGACTGATTTTTTGTTTAATCTGTGCAGCCAATTTGTTGTTGAAGTTAGTTGATTTGTGTGTGGTTTGCTAATTAAGTGAGGTATAAGTTTGGGGTTTAGAAATTTGGCTGAATTCCATCCGAATTGAGAGTTGATTTAGTTGTTGATTATTGTTATAATTGGGCAGATTTGGATGCTTGGACAGAATTGGATTTTAGCCCCAATCTGGGTTGAAGTTATTGGTTGAATTGTGTGAGTTGTTGAATTGAAATTGAAGGTATGAATTTAGGGTTTTGAATTGGGGGTTTATTAAGTGTGACTCGGTACGAGTTAATTAATGCCAGAGATTTGCTCGGATTGATTTCGCAGGTTCATTCGGGTTGATTGGAGATCTCTGGGGTCGTTGTGGTTCGAGGCAAGAGGATTCTTGCTAACTTTATATAATTTTTATAAATTGATTTATGCCTAGTGTTTCATAATTAATTTTATCATTTCTTGAGCGATTTAAATTGGATTAATTGGCTATATAGATACTTGGTTGAAAATGGGTGTGTGTGCGTGTGTTAGTATTTTGTCTCGTATCGTGTTGAATAAATGTTGACGTGGTAGTCAATTGTGACTAAATGTGATTGATTGTTGTTGATAGTGTCTGTTGACACTTGTGTGTGTGTGTTGGGTTGTGTATGTCGACACCTGTGTGTGTTGGCGATTGTGTGTTAAATTGTGTGCGTGCTGGCAGTTGTATGGGATTGTGCGTTTGTGTGTGAATGTTTGTGTGTGAATGTGTGTATGTTGGGATTGACTGATGTCGATTGATTGTTGTTGTTTGATTGTGGCAGATTGATTGTTATGGATTGATTGTTGTGGATTGATTGTCGTGGATTGATTGGATTATTGATTTTTAAAGTTTCTCGGTTGAATATATATATATATATATATATATATATATATATATATATGTGTGTGAAATGTGTTAATAGAGGTCGTGTGTAATAATTGATTGGTTGTCGGTGTGGTGGTTGGATTGTTGTTGATTGGAGGTCGATGGGCCAAGGGTTGGAATGGATTTCACCCAACCGCGTAGGGTATACAAGGTATACGTCTACGTCATTAAGGGCCAATGATTTGAAAGGGGTTTCACCAAACCGTGTAGGGTATACAAGGTATACGCCTACGTCGTTAAGGGCCGAAGGTAGGAATGGATTCCACCAAACCGCGTAGGGTTTACGCCTACGTCGTTAAGGGCCAAGGGTTGAAATTGAATTGGAGGTCGAAGGGCCAGGTGATGATATACTCACCAAACCGCGCAGGGTATACAAGGTAGACGCCTACGTTGTTAAGGGCCAAGGGTTGGAATGGATTGGAGGTTGAATTGGAGATAGGATTGGAGATGTGTTGGAGTCGTTTGTGTTTCAGTGTTGAGTTATATTATTGTTTGATTACAATTGGTTGATTGTTGTGATATCTATTATGTGTTGAATGTTGGTTGCGAACTGATTAAGTGATTTGTGTTGAATGTTGGTTGTATACCTGAGTAAGTGATTTTGTGATGATATTGACTGTGCGCTTGATTAAGTGGTTGTGTTGGCGAATATTGATTGTGTGTTTGGTTATTGGTCTTATGTTGGATATTGATTATTGGCTAGTGACTTATTGTTCAATATTAGTTCTTTATGAGGTGGATTTCTGTTGGTATGGTTGTTTATGGTAACTAGTGGTTTTTGAAGGTCGGTTGTGTGGATTGAGTGTGAAGGTTGGTTTCCCATCTTGAGGGTGTGGGCCAATATGAGTTAGGTTGAGGTGTATGAGTTACAGTCTATGTTAACGAACAGGCGGCACCGGAAGGGTGGCTGGCCTGGATCGTTGTTTTGTTATGTTGGTATTATGTGATGATTGTCTCGTTGATGCTTATGTGTTTGTTAATGTAAAGGTTAATTGGATGTGTTAGTGTAGTAGGGAGTTCAGTATAATTGGTTAGCTTTGGTTGTAAGTCAGTAGTAAGAGATGTGTATGTGCATATAGTTGTTGATTGAGGTATTAGTAATAGAGAGAAGGATGGATTGGACGTGTCAGTGAAGTTGGATTGGATCGTTTTATTCGTTTATGCTTGTGATGAATTTGAGGATGGATTGATTGCGGTTAGTATAGTGAAGAGTTGGATAAGGATGAGTAATGAATGGTATGTGATAGTGTGTGTATATGTTTTGACGTGTGGTTGGTATTGGTTGGTTGATATGATTAAGTATAGTTATGATATTATATATATGTATATATATTGTGTGGCGTGTTGTCGTTGTTGTGAGTTGATTGGTGATATATGTATGTGTTTTGAACTGTTTTGGCTTGAGGAGTTTTGCCAGTCTTTCGTAAGACTGACCAACTTCGGTTTACGTGTCGCGGTTGACTGGGGTATCGGGTCCCCCAGTTAATCAGGTTTTGCTGGTTTGCAGCAACAAGCGGGTTCTGGATCACAGATGTGTCTTCACAGTGAAAGATTTAGTTTTGCATCAGATTTGAAAATATTGTATTCGCTTCCGTTGTTTTGGATTTAAATTGATGCATTAAACTGGATGACAGGTTTAAAGGTTGTTCCAAACTTGAACAAGGATTTTAATGTTGCTAACTTTTGTATATTTGGAAGTGTTTTGGATTTCTTTTCTTTTTAAAAACCGCCTTATAGTCCTTCGGGACTATGACACTGTAGCACCTCTGGCCTGGGGTGTTACAGGAATTGGTATCAGAGCATTTACGTTCTAAAATGTTTTCAAAAGTTTGATGTGGAAGAGACCACTCGCAAAAACTGTGAAGCAATCGTGTGATCAGAAGACCTTTTTTGTTACGTATAGGTAAGTTTGTATTTGATATATTTTATATGTGATGTTTAGTATTGTTGAGTAATTTTATGATGTGTTCCCTGGTAAGTGGGACGTGTTGGAGATTAATAAGGTAAGTGTGGGTGTGATAGAGGATGAAGTCGTTGGGCTTATCGTCAAGAGGTTGAGGCAGCTAGTCTGGTAGTTGATGATTCGGTATGAAGTTGTTGTGTGCTGTTGTTATTGTTAGGGTTGAGCAGGACAGATTAAGCGCATTCAGATATGGTTGTGTTCTGAGATGAACTTTGATGGTAAGGCATAGCTGTGAATCCTCGAGTATATTGATGAGTGATTGATTATGGAGACTACTATAGATGATTTTGATCAGATTATTGATGTTGGAAGTAGTAAGAAACAGAGAACTAGGTCTGTATCTGAAAGTGGGATTTTACGACTATGGGTTCGGCTGAGTTGAGAAGTAGAATGCGCAGATTACTGCAGACGATTGTGGATGAATTTTCTAAGGTTGTGTATGACTAAGAATTTTGGATGGAACAGGAGATGTCAGGAGCGAGTTTCGAAGAACTCAATAAGTGATTAGTTAGTGCGTCACCATTGGAGTACTGCAGGAAACAGAAAGGTTTGTCATCTACAGTGATGTGTCTGAACAAGGTTTGGGTTACGTTCTAATGCTGAATGGGAAGGTCATCGCGTATGCATTTTGTCAGTTCAAATTGTATAAGAGAGAGTTGAACATGAGATACAGATGGTTGCTAGAATTGATTAAGGATTATGAAAAGATATTGTTTATCAATCAGAAAAGGGCTACCGAGGTTGCTGATGCTTTGTGTAGGAAGTCGACTCTCGAGCATATGGTTTCTTGTCTGATAGTTCAGCCGGGATTGCAACAAGAATTGATGAAGGGTGAAGTTGAAATTTGTTTGGGAAAGAGCGAACGCAGCTGAATGTGATGGGATGTTGAGTAAGATATCAATGAGATTGCTCAGGAAAGAGTGTTCAGGTTTTTGTTCAGGAAGATGGAGCATTGTGATTTCAGATCGGTTATGTGTGCCAGCTGATAAAGAGATTAGAGAATGGATTCTCAAGGAAGGTCATTCTTCGACAAGTCCTGTATATTCTGGGTCAGTCATGCGAGACAGTTATCCGAACCTATTTGATCTTAGTTTCGAGGACGAAACTCTTATAAGGGGGATAATGAAATACCCCAAAGGTTATAAAAATGGCAAAATGGTAAATAAAATTTTTGGACTTCTAAAAATCAGAATTTGGGAACAAAAATCAAAAATCTGAAATTGGGGATTTTAGAAAAAAATCGGGAAAGGGAGCAAAGGAGGAGCCGAAGTCGGTCTTGAGTCTTCATCGTCTCCTTCGTGAAGCCTTCCGCTGAGAACCTCTTCCGTGTTCAGCCATTCACCCCACCGGCGAGCTCGACCCAGACCGGACCGCCGTTGCCTCGTCATTCCTCTGCTGTCCGCTGCTGTGTTGTTGTCCCACTTGCGACACTTCAGGAGAATTGTAATAACGTTTTGCTCACTTATTATTTTGGTCTGAAATTTTGAGGAGACAAACTAGACTCGTAGATCTAACTCCTCGAGTTGGAATCATCGCATTCGGAGTCCTGAGCAGGGAGAACGAAGTTTTACGAGTCGGAGCCGCTGTTGTTGTTGTTGTGCTGCGTTCTGTTGCTGCTGCTGTGCTGCCGGAGTTGCTGCGGCTGGGGTTGATAATTCCGGCGACGAAGAACCCAGAACCGAGGGTGAGATTCAGCAAACAACAAGGTAATTAAGGGGATGAGTTTCTCCTTGATCTGAAATTTTTTTTAGGGCTTTGATTCTGCTGAAATTGGTGGACAGATTTAATGAATTCAGGGGCATGGACAGCAAGTTGTAATTGCTTGACTGATTTTTTGTTTAATCTGTGCAGCCAATTTGTTGTTGGAGTTAGTTGATTTGTGTGTGGTTTGCTAATTAAGTGAGGTATAAGTTTGGGGTTTAGAAATTTGGCTGAATTCCATCCGAATTGAGAGTTGATTTAGTTGTTGATTATTGTTATAATTGGGCAGATTTGGATGCTTGGACAGAATTGGATTTTAGCCCCAATACGGGTTGAAGTTATTGGTTGAATTGTGTGAGTTGTTGAATTGAAATTGAAGGTATGAATTTAGGGTTTTGAATTGGGGGTTTATTAAGTGTGACTCGGTACGAGTTAATTAATGTCAGAGATTTGCTCGGATTGATTTCGCAGGTTCATTCGGGTTGATTGGAGATCTCTGGGGTCGTTGTGGTTTGACTTGAGGCAAGAGAATTCTTACTAACTTTATATAATTTTTATAAATTGATTTATGCCTAGTGTTTCATAATTAATTTTATCATTTCTTGAGCGATTTAAATTGGATTAATTGGCTATATAGATACTTGGTTGAAAATGGGTGTGTGTGCGTGTGTTAGTATTTTGTCTCGTATCGTGTTGAATAAATGTTGACGTGGTAGTCAATTGTGACTAAATGTGATTGATTGTTGTTGATAGTGTTTGTTGACACTTGTGTGTGTGTATTGGGTTGTGTATGTCGACACCTGTGTGTGTTGGCGGTTGTGTGTTAAATTGTGTGCGTGCTGGCAGTTGTATGCTGGGATTGTGCGTTTGTGTGTGAATGTGTGTATGCTGGGATTGACTGATGTCGATTGATTGTTGTTGTTTGATTGTGGCGGATTGATTGTTATGGATTGATTGTTGTGGATTGATTGTCGTGGATTGATTGGATTATTGATTTTTAAAGTTTCTCGGTTGAATATATATATATATATATATATATATATATGTGTGTGAAATGTGTTAATAGAGGTCGTGTGTAATAATTGATTGGTTGTCGGTGTGGTGGTTGGATTGTTGTTGATTGGAGGTCGATGGGCCAAGGGTTGGAATGGATTTCACCCAACCGCGTAGGGTATACAAGGTATACGCCTACGTCGTTAAGGGCCAAGGATTTGAAAGGGGTTTCACCAAACCGCATAGGGTATACAAGGTATACGCCTACGTCGTTAAGGGCCGAAGGTAGGAATGGATTCCACCAAACCGCGTAGGGTTTACGCCTACGTCGTTAAGGGCCAAGGGTTGAAATTGAATTGGAGGTCGAAGGGCCAGGTGATGATATACTCACCAAACCACGCAGGGTATACAAGGTATACGCCTACGTCGTTAAGGGCCAAGGGTTGGAATGGATTGGAGGTTGAATTGGAGATAGGATTGGAGATGTGTTGGAGTCGTTTGTGTTTCAGTGTTGAGTTATATTATTGTTTGATTACAATTGGTTGATTGTTGTGATATCTATTATGTGTTGAATGTTGGTTGCGAACTGATTAAGTGATTTGTGTTGAATGTTGGTTGTGTACCTGAGTAAGTGATTTTGTGATGATATTGACTGTGCGCTTGATTAAGTGGTTGTGTTGGCGAATATTGATTGTGTGTTTGGTTATTGGTCTTATGTTGGATATTGATTATTGGCTAGTGACTTATTGTTCAATATTAGTTCTTTATGAGGTGGATTTCTGTTGGTATGGTTGTTTATGGTAACTAGTGGTTTTTGAAGGTCGGTTGTGTGGATTGAGTGTGAAGGTTGGTTTCCCATCTTGAGGGTGTGGGCCAATATGAGTTAGGTTGAGGTGTATGAGTTACAGTCTATGTTAACGAACAGGCGGCACCGGAAGGGTGGCTGGCCTGGATCGTTGTTTTGTTATGTTGGTATTATGTGATGATTGTCTCGTTGATGCTTATGTGTTTGTTAATGTAAAGGTTAATTGGATGTGTTAGTGTAGTAGGGAGTTCAGTATAATTGGTTAGCTTTGGTTGTAAGTCAGTAGTAAGAGATGTGTATGTGCATAGAGTTGTTGATTGAGGTATTAGTAATAGAGAGAAGGATGGATTGGACGTGTCAGTGAAGTTGGATTGGATCGTTTTATTCGTTTATGCTTGTGATGAATTTGAGGATGGATTGATTGCGGTTAGTATAGTGAAGAGTTGGATAAGGATGAGTAATGAATGGCATGTGATAGTGTGTATATGTTTTGACGTGTGGTTTGTATTGGTTGGTTGATATGATTAAGTATAGTTATGATATTATATATATGTATATATATTGTGTGGCGTGTTGTCGTTGTTGTGAGTTGATTGGTGATATATGTATGTGTTTTGAACTGTTTTGGCTTGAAGAGTTTTGACAGTCTTTCATAAGACTGACCAACTTCGGTTTACGTGCCGTGGTTGGCTGGGGTATCGGGTCCCCCAGTTAATCAGGTTTTGCTGGTTTGCAGCAACAAGCGGGTTCTGGATCACAGATGTGTCTTCACAGTGAAATATTTAGTTTTGCATCAGATTTGAAAATGTTGTATTCGCTTCCGTTGTTTTGGATTTAAATTGATGCATTAAACTGGATGACAGGTTTAAAGGTTGTTCCAAACTTGAACAAGGATTTTAATGTTGCTAACTTTTGTATATTTGGAAGTGTTTTGGATTTCTTTTCTTTTAAAAAATCGCCTTATAGTCCTTCGGGACTATGGCACTGTAGCACCTCTGGCATGGGGTGTTACAAACACTTTACGTCTCAAGACGACCAGAGCAACCAAAGGAAAGGCGACACACCATTAAAAAGAAAGGTTTACTAGAGGTTCATACGTAATACACTACTAGTTCATACATAATAAAAGCAAGGTTCACATTAAAAAGAACATTCCAAGATCATGAGTTCATCTTTTAGCCAACTATATCACTAAAAGTTCATACGTAATACACTAAAAGTTCATATATAAAATAAGAAAGACTTACATTAAAAAATACAGGATCATGAGATCATTTTTTAGGTATCTATTTTTTAGGTTCATACGTAATACACTAAATGTTCATACAAAATAGAAGCAAGGTTCACATTAAAAAGAACATTTCAAGATCATGAGTTTATCTTTTAGCTAGCTATGTAACTAAAAAGTCATACGTAGTACACTAAAGGTTCATATATAATAAAAGAAAGGTTCAATTTAAAAAGTTCTAGGATGATGAGTTCATTTTTAGATATCTATATTTGAGGTTCATACGTAATACACTAAAGGTTCATACAAAATATAATAAAGGTTCATACATTATATAAGAAAGGTTCACATGAAAAAAAAATCCAAGATCATGAATTCATTTTTTAGGTATCTATGTTTAAGGTTCATACGTAATACACTAAGGGTTCATACATAATATAAGAAAGGTTCACTTAAAAAAAATCCAGGATTATGAGTTCATTTTGTAGGTATATATATTTGAGGTTCATACGTAATACACTAAAGTGTTCATACATAATAGAAGCAAGGTTCACATTAAAAAGAACATTCTAATATCATGAGTCTATCTTTTAGCTAGCTATGTCACTAAAAGCTCATACGTAATACACTAAAAGTTCATATATAATATAAGAAAGGTTCAGTTTAAAAAGATTTAGGATCATGAGTTCATTTTTTAGGTATCTATATTTGAGGTTCATACGTAATACACTAAAGGTTCATATATAATATAAGAAAGATTCACATGAAAAAAGTCCAAGATCATGAGTTCATTTTTTAAATATCTATGTTTGAGGTTCATACGTAATACACTAAAGATTCATACATAATATAAGAAAGGTTCACATTAAAAAAAATCTAGGATCATGAATTCATCTTTTAACTAGCTATGTTTTAGGCTCACTAGAGTTCATACACAATACACTAAAAATTCATACATTTAAATTTGGGTTTATAAGTTTCTTAACGTCTGATATAAGGTTTGTGAACCTTAGTATAACGTTAGTTTATAATCCTTTAGTACAAAGTTTGTTGAACCTCTAGTACAAAATATATGAACCTCTAGTATAATATGTAATAACCTAGGTACATTAGTGAATTTTAATAATGCATTGTCAACCTACGTATAAGTTTGTTAACCTCTAGCATATGGTTTGTGAACCTCAGTATAAAGTTAGTTTGTAAACCCCTAGTATAAATTTTGTGAACATCTAGTATAAAATTATGAACATCTAGTATGCATTTTGTGAACATATAGTATACATTTTGTGAACCTCTTGTATAAAGTTTGTGAACCTGTAGTATAAAGTTAGTATTGTAAACCTCTAGTATAAGTGTGAGCCTCTAGTATAAATTCTATGAACCTCTAGATTAAAGTTGGTTTGCAAACATCTAGTATACAGTTTTGTAAACTCGTAATATAAATTGTGTGAACCTATACTATATAGTTTGTGATTATAAAGTGTACATTTTGTGAACCTATTGTATTAAAATTTTGAACCTCTAGACCTTTTGTATGAAAGCAAAGTGCTTAGAAGAAAGGTAAATTTGACAAATGCTAGCGAGATTTAAAGCACCCTCTTGTTGCATTGCATTTTGTTAATAAATAATAGACACATTGTGAAGCAGTACAAATTACATTTCACATGATGTACACAAATGTTCATTAAACCACAGAAGACCAGTTCATTTTTTTGCAGTATGGAGATCTACATCGAAACAACAATGAGCACATTTAGCCTTGTAAACAGGTTGTGTAGAAAAATTGCTTGTAAGGGCCAACATGGTTGCATATAAGCTTCAATTTTTGTCTCTTTCATCCATGATTTTCATATGCTTCTTTGCCCGTCTGATCCTTCAAGTGAACCTACTAAATACATCATACACAACAAACAAAAATGATCATGTTAATTCAAGTAGATGCTAACACAAAGAGATACCTTAAATAAACGGGTTTATCCTAAGATCACCAAGTCTCAAATTTTAACTAAGTTGTGGCCTTGGTCATTTCGATCCGAAACATATATGTATAACTAGCTCTAATTATCCTACCTAATATCAAACTCACCAATATAAAGACCATAGAGAGCCAATAAACAAACCAAAAAGTGAATTAAAAGGCAAAGCACAATCTGTAACAAATGCCTTGCTTTAGGCACTAACAAAAACTTGTTCTTTGAGACCCAACACACAATATAATTCCAAAGTAATTCACTAGCTAAAATTTATTTTTCTAAAGAATAAAGCTTGCTAGTGATATTAGCTCAAGTGCCACCAAGCTAGGACCAAGCACAACCGAAGCCGAGAGACATTAGCATATTAAGCAAATTTTGCAAAATCTAGAAACTAATTTGATGTGTCCATGAGATTGCTGAAAGAAATCTTGTACATTAAAGTTAAATTTTCGCTTGTGCTTACAGGTGACACCATCCTAACATGAAAGAAGAATATAAGCTCATAGGCAACTACAGAGGTGAGATCTAGAGCAACAATCATTTTTAAGTGTTACCAAAGGCAGTCAATGGTAAATGGCCACCAAAACTTATACTATTAGAAAGGTTAGTTGTGAACTTACAGTTTGCAAGCATTACAAACTCATATCATATGTAACCTCACAGGAGTTTTACACGACGGCGCTCTGGCTTCACCGCCACCATTCTAAAATCCTAAAGGCTAACATCTCTTCTCTCGTTGAGTTTGGTTTCCAAGGACTTCCTTGAGATCCTTCACTGCCTTCTTTAAGGCGTCGAGGTTCGCCGAATCACTAAGGAAGGGAGGAGGACATCTATTTTAGCCAGTTTAAATCAATTTGGAGATCTCCAAAGCGTTCGAAATCAAAGAACCTGATGAACTCCCAAGGGAGCGTTTTCTTTGAAAGGCCCCATGGCCTCCGGCCACCGGAGAAAGCCTCACCGGCTCCCGCCCTACCGGCTCCCGGCCCACCGGCTCCCGCCCCACCGGCATGCCGCCTCCCAGCCTTTGCCTCTCCTAACCTTCGCCGGAAAGACGCCGGCCCTAGCTTGTGCTCCACTGAACCGCCACGACCCCGTCGCTAGTGCCACCAGGCATCAATCCCCAACTCCAGTCATTATCGGCTCAGGAGAGAAAATCCAGATCTGGAGCTACTGTCGTACCCTCTCCTAGGACGTCGGTGTCCCCCCCAACCCCTCCGTCTCCGTACGGATCTTCATCCCATCCCGCCGAACCGGGCTCCAACTCCAAGACCCCCGTCTTCTTCTTTGTCCACGGCAACGTCGCTCGGAGAGCCACCTATCCCGCCCTCGCCACCCATGTCCCAGCCCGAGAGATAAGGTGAAAATCAAACCCGTCTCTACTTGTTGTAAATTTGAGGGATAATCGAACAGATTAACGCAAGAGAATGAGAACAAAGTTTGAGAGAGAAAAACGCCCCCTTTAGGGTTTCTATTGCTGCTGTGGATGAAACAGTTACAAACCCTAATACAGTATTTATGCTCTCAAGAAAAAAAAACCCGAAACAGATTCAAATACCCGTACCGTACCGCGGGGGGCTTCGCCCCCCGCACCCCCCGATAGCGGCAAACAATACGCCACGGCCCACTAAGTCGTTATTTCCTCTCTCGCGAGCCCGCTACAGCCCCGGGCCTCCGGCCCGGGTCTTAGCTCCTGCTCGCTCGACTAGGACCCCCTTGCAGTACTTCTCGATTTTAAGTCAACAACAACACTACTGTTCTACGCTCTAAACTATCTCAAAGAAAGGCTTCACAAGCCAAATCTTCAAACAAACCCTGTTGTTATCAACACAAATCAAAATCTTGTTTGCTAATAGCACAACCCCGATGATGTAGTCAGAACAAGATCTCTAAAAAAACAGAGCTTCATTCTTGCCCAGCTTGGAAAAAAAAAAAAGGGTCTAGGCCCAAGCGTGTTGATTACGCTGACTAGTTTTAATTGTGCTTACCAGCTGCAAGCTTCCCAAATTCTATGATTAAGATTTGGGTTTGGTTATTGGGCCCATAAGTCCAATTCTCAAATCACTTCGGTTTTGGGTATAAAGCCCACTTTGCTTTAGTGTTCATTTAAGCATTTATCTTGATTATAATTTGACCTAAGATCAAAATCTGGTTCATTTATAGGGATAATCTTCTCTAACCAAAACAAAACCTCCAAAATGAGGGGCATAACCCCCTAGGTCTTTCTACAACCTTCGAGTGACCCTCGATCTTCTCTGATATCCACTTCCTTATCACTCTAAGGTACTTTTCCTGTTGGTGCTGGCTTTCACTTAGGCCGATTCTGAGAATTGTTGATTCGGATCGAGACAAGACAGTGATCGAGTGATCCTTGGTGGCTGTTGTTAGCCACAATCTCCGACGAGCCCCATCTCACCGGCCCCGCCTCACCGGCCCGCCTCACAGGCATCGCCTAACCGGCGGTGCCTGTGAGGCGGGAGTGGATAGGGGCTTTTAGGGCCGGCTCGTTGGGAACAATAAAAGGGAAATAAAAATAAAAGAAAATGGAATACAAGTCAAACTTGGACTATAGGTTGAGTACAAGTTTAAACAATCTAACGAGCAAAAACGCTCCCAACGAGCCGGCCCTAAAAGCCTCTACCCACTCCCGCCTCACCGGCGACTGCCTTCCCGGCATCAGCCTCCCGGCACCAGCCTCCCCGGCACCAGCCTCCCCGGCACCAGCCGCTACCGTCCACTGGCTGCTCCTCTGAGCCTCCCTTGCCACTGCTCCGATCGAGCATCCACCTCCCCGCCCAGATCTCCTCCTCCGAGTCTAGATCTGCACCTTCGCTCCCAAGAGCCTTCGCCGCCGGCAGCGGTGACGACATCTGCGCCCCTCTTGACGCCACCACCTAGTCCACCACCACCTTCGACAACGACTATCCTGCTCCTACCTCACCGGCTCCCGCCTATCCGGCTCCTGCCTCACCGGCTCACGACGCTTTGTTGCACTTCTTGTCGGAACAACACCACATCAAGCTACCCCGTCGCGCCGGAACAGACGATGATGACGATGTAGAGGATGAGGTGGTGATGGAGGAGCCGCTGATGTCTCCGTCTTCGCTCCGTCTCCCACGGTGGCGACGGAGGAGCAACGGCGAGAGCACGAAGACACTGATTTTGTCGGAACACCACCACTTCCAACCCTACTGGAAAACCTAAAAAACTCTCTTTCAACCTTAACCCCCTTTACCCTTCTTCTCCAACAGAACACCACATCCCTCCTTGTGCAACGGTGACCTTGCTTAGATGGAGTGTTCGGTCCTCTTGGAGTGTTTGTTCCACTTGGAGGATGTACTTCTCTGATCTATAAATCAATTTGGTTCCTTGGTGAATCAATAAACCAACACACTATGGGCTTAACCCCAATTTTTCTACTAAATATATTTGGTACTGAGGCTTCACAAGCCATTATCAGTGTCATTTGCTCAATCATAAATACCGAAAAAGGAGGTACAAAATATCAAAATGCCTTGAGCTCTTCGACAACCAAGTTTCCAGATCTTATAAAAAAAAAAAAAAGACTAATTGTTTGTGCATATGCTACTCTTGTTAAAGGCATTTTTCTTCCAAACCCCCCAAAAACCAAATGGGTAATCCCCTCTAACAACATGAGACTTTCGTCCCTCTCCTTACATCGTTTGTGTTTGCAACCGATCTGGTTGGCCGAACGGGACCCAACAATGGCCGAAAGGCACCCAACAATGGCCGAAAGGCACCCAAATATACGCAAATAACAATTAACTGTCTGAACTGAACAAATCGACCTCACAAGTTGTTCTCAAAATCAAGCGACCAAACGCATTAGATGATTTCTGAAAACTCATTTAAAAAAATAAAGTTTTAAATCCAAAAGTGCCTATTCTCTACGCCGAAGGTTGGAAATACTAAAAATAAAACATATCAAACCAGTAGAATAACAAACTAGCAGTAAACCAAACAAAGGCTTCTTTATTACAACAAGGACTTCTTCATATTTTAGCAATCATCAATCGTCAACCAATTTATGGGTATCACCATACACCAATCCTATCATTCGTGGTAGTTCATCAAGATCAAATTGATGAATTCAATCTCATCAATTTTCACCCTTGTTGACCCCTTTGTTTTCTGTTTTGTTTCAAGTATGGGTGGCAAAATTCTCGTGGCCGTTTTGGAATTTATCTTCGTTTCTGGCTGAGTCGCCGGCCGTGGTCGTGTATGTGGCTGAATGAAGACCCCTCTCGAACGAGGGCAACGTCATGGTTGAGGCTCCTGAAGATCCTTCATCTAGGTGAAGGCAACGTCAAGACAGCCCGTTCAACACTTCCACATATTTTCCTGTTTGGCCATTTCCCGGTGGCACCCTTGAGTCTCCTGACTCATTGTCTGCCTTAGATTGTTTTGTTCCTTTCTGCTTCGTTGTAATTTTCATGCTTGTCTTTGGCTCTGTCTGTTCGGTTTGTACCGACGCCGATTCTATCGACCTCTCGAGCTACCCGATGTTGTTATGTCGGGTATCTTGAAATCTTTCCTCATAAAAAAAAAAGAACTTGATGACAAAAGATGCATCGACATGCCCATGAAAGCCCTACATTGCTTCAATCTGGACCCCAATTACAAGTTTCTCCATGAATCTTTGAATTGTTCACCAATTGGAGTCTTGATTTTGTTTTGGATTTGTGTTCACCCTATAGGGATGAAGGAATTGGGTTCTAGGTTTTAGTTTGAACTAGCATAGTGTCCGTGTCAAGTACGGGATTTGATTTATTAAATATATTTAATAATATGATTTTAAATTCAGAAAGTTAAATACATTATATGGTATAAAAAGTGGTTAATATTTTATTTTACTGCTCATAAGTATGTTAAATAGAGGTACTTCTACTAACTAATAGTATATATTATATGTTTATATTATTAATGTAAAAATAATTTTATCTTATATTATATAATTTATATACCATTTAAGATAGATATGTTCCAAATATGGCTAAAACGATTTCCCAAACTTGTTTTTTTTATTATATGTTAATTCGGTTTTTCTATCCTATGCCCTAAGGACATAGGTTAATCCTATTTATTTTAAAAACTATTCCCTAAAAGAGAATGCTTAAACCCATCTAAAAAAAATTTAACTTTCTAAAATAATAACACATAACCACAACATTCTAAAATAAGGTTCTTAACCTCTGCATTAGGTGCATAGGTTAGAAAAACCCATGTTAATTTACCGCTTAATATCTATTGATTTACGATATCTTGACTAATGATCAAATTTTACCGCTTAATATCTAAAGCCTAAATTTAGTGATTATGATTGAAACTTCAAAAGAATATCTTAACAACTAATATCTAATACCCTATGCCTACCGACTACATATTATAATTGATAATTGTATGGAAGAAAGCTATTTGATTTTTTAGTTAAAGTTATTTAAGTATAGAAAACTTAATTGATGAATTTCAAAAAAAGTTAAGGTTGTTTCGGAAATTTTTTTATTTTTTATTTTTTAAAATATTAAATAATCTTTAGATATGATGAATTTTAAAAAAAAGTTAAGGTTGTTAATTTTGGGAAAAAATTTCTTTTTTAACTTTTTTAATTAAATAATATCTAGATATTATTTAGTTATAGATATGTAATTTTGTTTTTAACTTTTTAAAATGACTGAATGATATGACGGATGATGATTGAATGAATGATGACATGTATGCGAATTGAACGTGAGACCGATATGTAGGATTTACGTCTCTCATTTAGTGTATATATATATATAGATATAGATATAGATTGGGATTGGGCAAGGATAAGAAACAGGGGCGGAGTTGTAATTTTGGACATAATGACACAAAATTTACAAATAATGCCACCAGAAAAGATATTGAGCGCGTGGGGGTCTACACATACATCTTTTGAGCTCGCGATCTGGACCATCCGTAAAACCCATTGAACGGCCCATGATCGTCCGCACGTTACACACTAAGCCCGATCCACACCTGAGACTCATCCTACCTTTATAACATAGCCAGCCTGATTTGATTTTAACAAATTCCACCCAAGAATGGTAAGTTAGAAGACTTCAAACCTAAGATAAGTAGTGATGAGAGGTTAAACTTTTTTGCACTGGTCGATATCCGAATCAAAAGTCAACTGCAACAAAATATCGGTGTTCAATATATGTTGCTAACCAAAGCGTTGAATTGTATATTAACCCAATATATCTCCACATTAATTGGGATTGAAGATTGTAGAATATGATATACAATCTTTGACCCTGATTTTATGCTAATTTTATATGAATCACCACGATCTGTCTAACTATATAGCGCATAGATATTTCCTTTTATTATTTCTCGATACAACCCAGGTATAATTATAGCAAGAACAAATGACGATTGGTGAGTATTTAAACAAATAATGATTTTTTGAGTGTGGTTATATACTAACAAGTTTAAATATGAAATTATATTCAAAATATTCACTAAAAGATAATAAATAAATCCTTAGTAAAAAAATTAAATTAATCACTAAAAAAATTAATTCTAAAATTAGAATTCTTAGTGTGCTCATCCACACACAGTCATATACTAGAAAAAACCAACAAATAAATTAGGTCAAATGCATCCTGCAGACAATTAATATGCAATTTTATACTTTTCCATTTGAGTTTATTTGTTGGAGATTTTTTTTGGAAATACCTATGTTCATGTCGCAATTTTTTAATTTTTTATTAGTCCCTAAATGTTATTGAGTCATTCTAAAATTTGATTATTTTTTCGTATAAATTAAATTGTTTTAATTAGCTATGCAAAGTTTGTATTTATGGTCGTTGCAATTAAAAAATTCATTTCTATAATTGGATCATCAAAGAGAATATTTGAGAAAAAAGAAGAAGGTAGCTAGCTAGAAAGTAAAGAGAACCGGATTGAAAAAGAGAACAAGTTTAAGGTATTTGAAGGATAAATAGTTGGATTAATAATTATTCATATTAAATAGGGGATATTAATAGGCAATGGCTAAATGCACGCGATTTCGCGTTTAAATGGACGCGAAACCGTGCGTGTAGCTTAGCAGCACGGTTTCGTGCTGCTAAGCTACGCGCACAAGGGTAAAACGGGCATAAACCTGTGCGCGTAGCTTACGCGCACAGGGGAAAAAAATTGCCATTTATCCATGCGCGTAAGCTACGCGCACAAAAAAAAATTGAATTTTTTTTCTTTCCATAATCATGTAGAGAATTTCAATACGAGTCCGTGCATATAAAATGCGTCCAAAACAGACATCGTTTGCCCCTCCAAAAGCCCAAAAAACGAAGCCTTTCTACCTTTTTTTTTTACAATTTGGCACGGCATATAGCGCATTGTAGTGAAATTTTTTGGTATTTTTTGCATTTTTCTACTATAATTTTGTATAAAACTTTAATATGAGTCCGTACATAGACTTGTCAAAAACCGACCCAACCCGAAAGGACCCGAACCCGACCCGAACGTCACTGGGTCAAGAAGAACCCGAACCCGAAGGACCCGAACGCAAATTCGAGCTCGCATGTCCCCTTTAATTTATATATTTTATTTCATTTATATTAAATATTTTAATATACTTTATTAAATAATAATATAATATTAATTATATTTTTATAATTATTTTATTAAAGTTAAAAATCATAATAATAATCATAAGAAAAGGACATGTTCGACCCGCCGGGTCAACCCGAATCCGCCCGACCCGAAAATTTTACCAACCCGATATGACCCGAACCCGACCAACCCGACCCAGTTGACAGGTCTATCCGTACATATAAAATTCATATAGTTATACTTATGTACTATAGTATTTCATTAAATTTCGTATAGTTACACTTATATAATATAGTATTTCATTATATTTCATATAGTTACACTTATGTATTATAGTATTTCATTAAATTTCGTATAGTTACACTTATATACTATAGTATTTAACTATATTTCATATAGTTACACTTATGTACTATTGTAATTCATTAAATTTCATATAGTTACACTTATATTAGTATTTCATTAAATCTAGTATACTTAGACTTATATACTATAGTATTTCATTATATTTCATAAAGTTACACTTGTATATTAGTATTTCATTAAATTTCATATAGTTACACTTATGTACTATAGTATTTTATTAAGTCTAGTATAATTAGACTTATATACTATAGTATTTCATTATATTTCATATAGTTACACTTATGTACTATTGTAATTCATTAAATTTCATATTAGTTATACTTATGTACTATAGTATTTCATTAAATTTCGTATAGTTACACTTATATACTATAGTATTTCATTATGTTTCATATAGTTACACTTATGTACTATAGTATTTCATTAAATCTAGTATACTTAGACTTATATACTATAGTATTTCATTATATTTCATACAGTTACACTTGTATATTATAGTATTTCATTAAATTTCATATAGTTACACTTATGTACTAGAGTATTTCATTAAGTCTAGTATACTTAGACTTATATACTATAGTATTTCATTATATTTCATATAGTTACACTTATATACTATAGTATTTCATTATATTTCATATAGTTACACTTATAAAATACTATAGTACATAAGTGTAACTATATGAAATATAATGAAATACTATAGTATATAAGTCTAAGTATACTAGACTTAATGAAATACTATAGTACATAAGTGTAACTATATGAAATATAATGAAATACTATAGTATATAAGTGTAACTATATGAATTATAATGAAATACTATAGTATATAAGTCTAAGTATACTAGACTTAATGAAATACTATAGTACATAAGTGTAACTATATGAAATACTATAGTATATAAGTCTAAGTATACTAGACTTTATAAAATACTATAGTACATAAGTGTAACTATATGAAATATAATGAAATATTATAGTATATAAGTCTAAGTATACTAGACTTAATGAAATACTATAGTACATAAGTGTAATTATATGAAATTTAATGAAATACTATAGTACATAAGTGTAACTATATGAAATATAATGAAATACTATAGTATATAAGTCTAAGTATACTAGACTTAATGAAATACTATAGTACATAAGTGTAACTATATGAAATACTATAGTATATAAGTCTAAGTATACTAGACTTAATGAAATACTATAGTACATAAGTGTAACTATATGAAATATAATAAAATACTATAGTATATAAGTCTAAGTATACTAGACTTAATGAAATACTATAGTACATAAGTGTAACTATATGAAATTTAATGAAATACTATAGTACATAAGTGTAACTATATGAAATATAATGAAACTCTATAGTACATAAGTATAACTATATGAAATATAATGAAACACTATAGTATATAAGTGTAACTATACGAAATTTAATGAAATACTATAGTACATAAGTATAACTATATGACATATAATGAAATACTATAGTATATACTATATTATATAAAGTTTTTATTCTCGATTTTTGGCTTTTTGGAGGGGAAAACGATATCTATTTTGGATGAATTTTATATGTACGGATAGACCTGTCAACTGGGTCGGGTTGGTCGGATTCGGGTCAAATCGGGTTCGGGTCATATCGGGTTGGTAAAATTTTCGGGTCGGGCAGGTTCGGGTTGACCCGGCAGGTCGAACATGTCATTTTCTTATGATTATTATTATGATTTTTAACTTTAATAAAATAATTATAATAATATAATTAATATTATATTATTATTTAATAAAGTATATTAAAATATTTAATATAAATGAAATAAAATATATAAATTAAAGGGGACCCGCGAGCTCGAATTTGCGTTCGGGTCCTTCGGGTTCGGGTCCTTCTTGACCCAGTGACGTTCGGGTCGGGTTCGGGTCCTTTCGGGTTGGGTCGATTTTTGACAGGTCTATATACGGACTCATATTAAAGTTTTATACAAAATTATAGTAAAAAAATGCAAAAAATACCAAAAAATTTCACTACAATAATGCGCTATATGCCGGACATCAAATTGTAAAAAAAATGGGTAGGAAGGCTTCGTTTTTTGGGCTTTTGGAGGGGCAAACGATGTCCGTTTTGGACGCATTTTATATGCATGGACTCGTATTGAAATTCTCTACATGATTATGGGAAGAAGAAAAAAATCGATTTTTTTTTGTGCGCGTAAGCTACGCGCATGGATAAATGACATTTTTTCCCCTGTGCGCGTAAGCTACGCGCACAGGTTTATGCCCGTTTTACCCATGTGCGCATAGCTTAGCAACACGAAACTGTGCTGCTAAGCTACGCGCACGGTTTCGCGTCCATTTAGACACGAAACCGCGTGTATTTAGCCTTTCCGTATTAATATATCTTCCTATGGATCTTAAATAAAAAGGAAGATATTAATTTGCACCTAAAAAGAAGGATGTATTATTATTTCTTCCAAAAAGTAATAAAGAGGTAAAATTAAATATGATCACTAATTTTTCTCTCTCTTCATTCTCTTTACGTTATTTTCACAACTTTCATTAGAGTTTTGAGAGCTTTTTGTCTGACTTGAGCGTCAGATGAGCTTTAAGGGAGATCCAACCCTCCCGTTGACTCTTTATTTAATTTTAGGACCATCTGAAAGAGAGTTCTCTTCGTCTGAATTGCGGAGGTTTGTCGTTTCATCTTCAACTTTAAGGTGATTCATATCCCTACAACCACAATTGGCGTCGTCCGTGGGGACGACAACTATGGTCAACGCAAGAAGGACGACTAACACTTCTGAGGCGGCCCGTAGGGCCGAGATGGAGGCATCTGTTGCCGAAGGTGAGCGTCGTCAGTGCGACTTGGAGAATGCCATCACCGAATCTGAGCGCAGGAATGCTGAATTGTTGTTTGTGGCGACATAGAAGGAAAACGAGGTCCGCCTCGTTAGGGAAGAGCTTGATGCGGCAAGGAGATCCCTTGACCGCGTCCAAGGCAAGTGACAGGTTGAGGGCGCCAGATCCAAAGGAGGTGCACGCGGCCATCGTTTGGCTAGTATCATTGAACACTCGGGGCTGCGCGCGAGGCGAGGTGGAGTGCAGCCCCTTGATCACGCCAGCAGGGCGCAGATGCGCCAGGAGGAGGCAGACGCGTCGCGTTGGGGGCCGACCCACCGTAGGGAAGACAACCCTGACCTAGGACGCGAGGCAAGGGCATTGTCCTCGGCATCGAGGGAGGTTCGAACCCGCGGCAGGGAGCGGACCCGATCTCCGTCTGGGCGTCAGGAGGCTAGACGACATCAGTCCCGATCCCGCATAGGGAAGCTTTGAGTGCGTTCAATTAGCGCAGTGTTGGGTCACAGAGCTGAGCGACGTGCTTGATGAGGTGGGAATTTCGCCCGCTGACAATTCCGTGGAGACCCTACAAAAGATCCATGTAAGTCCAACTGAACCTGACAAGTATTTTTTAATTGGAACTAACATTTCGGGAGATGAGTTAAAGTCCTTGATCGGGCTTCTAAGGAGGAATAGATAGGTGTTTTCCTGGAGTTCTTATGATATGCCCGGGTTGAGCCCTAAGATAGCATGTCACCGACTTAACGTGAGGTAAGATACCCAGCCGATGGTTCAGAGGGCCAGGCGGTCGTCAGTTCAGCACACAGAAGCAGTGGTAAAGGAGTTGCAGAAACACCGTTGTGATTAGAAAGAAAAACGGCGAGTGGAGGGTTTGTGTTGACTTTACCGCCCGGAATATGGCTTGTCCGAAAGATATTTTCCCGCTGCCCAAAATTGATCAGTTGGTGGATGCTACTACAAGTCATGCCAGAATGAGTTTCCTGGATGCTTATACGGGTTATCACTGAATCTCGCTGCTAGAGGAGGGCCAGGAAAAGACAACGTTTGTGACACCAAGGGGCATTTTCTGCTATAAGGTTATGCCCTTCGGTTTGAAGAACGCAGGGGCAACATTTCAGAGGATAGTAGTAAGCTTGTTTAATGATTTAATTGGAAGCAAGATTGAAGTGTACAATGATGGTATGGTTGTCAAGAGCAGGCCTCAAGACTTGCACCTAGAGGACTTGCAGATTGTTTTTGATATTTTAAAGGATTCTGATCTACGTATTAATGCGTCTAAGTGCACCTTTGGAGTTAGCTCTGGCAAGTTCCTGGCCATCTTGTCACAAGACATGGGATTGAGGCCAACCCAGATTAGATTCGGGCAATACATTCCATTGGGAGCCCGCGAAGTGTAAGAGAGGTTCAGAAGCTCACAAGGATGGCTGCAGCGTTGAATAGGTTTATCAGCAAGTCATCTGACAAGTGAGTGCATTTTTCAAGTTGCTAAAGGGTGAACGATTATTTCAGTGAGATGAGGAATGTGAGCAGTCTTTGACAGAGCTAAAGAAATACTTACAGGAGCCACCCATTTTGTTTGTCCTAGAGGAAAGAGAGGAGTTGATCCTCTACTTGGCGGTATCCAAGAAAGTTGTGAGTGCGGTACTCGTTAGGGAAGTACAGAAAGCCCACGGCCTGTTTACTACGTTAGTAAGACTCTACTCGACGTAGAGAACATGCACGCGCCAATGGAGAAATCCGAGGGGCAAAATGAAGGATAAATAGTTGGATTAATGATTATCCGTATTAAATAAGGGATTCAAATATATCCTCATTGTCGCGGCTAGGAAACTCAACTTTTATTTTTAGGCTCACCCGATAATGGTCATGACTGCCTTTCCACTCAAGGCCCTCATGTCTAGCTCTAAATTATCCGAGCGCCTAGCAAAATGGGCAGTTGAACTGGGGCAATATGAGATGTGGTTTGTCCCTAGGACCACAATCAAATGACAAATGTTGGCAGATTTTGTAACAGAATTTGTGGGAGAAGGCCCAGGGGAAGATCATCAAGTCTGGAAGGTTCAGGTGGGCGAGCAGAGCACTTGGGAGTTACAGGTTGAAGGGTCTCGTAATAGAAGGGGCGCAACCGCGCAGGGGCAGGCTTAGTCTTAGTGTCACCTACCGGAGAAGTGATCCGAACCGCAGTGAAAATGGGCTTTGCCACAACCAACAACGAGGCCGAGTATGAGGCCTTGATTTTGGGACTGACCGCAACGCGGAATAAGGGGGCTAAGGACATAGTTGTTTACTCTGATTCACAACTCATTGTTAACTAGGTATCTGGAGAATATGGAGCTAAATCTGCATTCATGCTAGCTTATCTGGAAAAGGTACGCAATCTGCTTGTAGGATTTAAAGAGTATAGGGTGCACCAGGTCCAGCGAGAGCAGAATGAGGTAGCTGACGCCTTGGCCACTTTGGTCTCTTTCAGCTCTGGCCAGAGTGACACCGTGGTGTATATTTATTTGCTTGAGTCGCCTAGAATAGACGCTGTGGATGTTCACCCAGTCGATAACGATCCTAGCTAGATGGATTCAGTGTATGACTATCTGACTAAGGACATTCAGCCGATAGATAAGAAAGAAGCACGAGTGCTGAGATTAAAAGTTGTAAGATTTTGGGTGTCACCACGAGGAACCCTGCACAGAAAGTCCTTTACCGGTCCCTGCCTCAAGTGTGTCCCGCCTTCTAAGGTAGAGGATACCCTCTGCGAGATCCATGAAGGAGTTTATGGGGTCCATGTCGCAGGAAGGAGTTTGACATTCAGAGCAAGGTCCCAAGGGTATTGGTGGCCTTATATGCAGAAAGATGCAAAAGTCTATGTGAGAAAGTGTGAAGAATGTCAAAAATTTGCTAAAATAACCCACCAACCTGCAGCGGACCTGCACCCGATCACGAGTTTGTGGCCTTTTCCTCAGTGGGGCCTCAATCTCGTAGGGCCTTTCCCTAAAGTGCCCAACAAGAAGCGCTATTTGATTACTGCAACTAACTACTTCACCAAGTGGGTTGAGGCCAAGCTGTTGTCCGGGACAAGGGACGTCAACGTCAAGAAGTTCATATGGGAATCAATTATTACTCATTTTGGCATACCTTACGCATTGATTTATGATAACAGGACTCAATTTAGTAGTGCTGCATTTAAAGCTTTTTGTGCAGGTTATGGCATCAAAAACTTATACTCATCAGTAGCTTATCCGCAGGCTAACGGACAAACTGAGGTCGCGAATAAGGAGATCT
The DNA here is from genome assembly GCA_027886185.1 of Rheum nobile. Lineage (NCBI taxonomy): Eukaryota > Viridiplantae > Streptophyta > Magnoliopsida > Caryophyllales > Polygonaceae > Rheum > Rheum nobile. The sequence continues at coordinate 5,751,520 of WOAB01000001.1, forward strand.
TGGATGGAATTAAGAAGAGACTGGATCAAGCAAAGGGACAATGGGCGGAGGAGTTACCCGCGGTGCTCTGGGCATACAGGACCACTCCTAGGAGAACCACGGGCGAATCTCCTTTTGCTTTGGTCTACGGCACGGAGGCGGTCATCCCGCTTGAGATGGGGCTCCCCTCCGTTCCTACCGAGGCATATAAGCAAGGTGAAAATGAGGAAGCTTTGAAGGCCAACCTCAACTTGCTGCAAGAGAGGAGAGACGCGTCAGCAGTCCGCTTAGCTGCATACCAGCGTGAGCTGATCGCGTCACACGGGAAGCACGTTAAGCCGCATGCCTTTGAAGCAGGAGATTACGTGTTATGCAAGGTCCTCACTAACACTAAGGATCTAGCCGAAGGAAACTAGGCCCGAATTGGGAGGGGCCTTATAGAATCGTGGAGAGCTCGGGCAGTAGCTCTTACAAGTTGGAGGACATGAGTGGCAAGGCAGTCTCGCGCACTTGGAACGTCTACAACTTGATGAAGTTTTACATTTGATCAAGAACTCAGTAGGGGGTACTATTTTTCCTCTTCATATGATTTTTTCCCACGAGGTTTTCCTGCGAAGAGGTTTTAACGAGGGCCCCAAGGTTTGTTCCACGTGCTTTGTAATGCAACTATCTAGACGTTGTTTCAAGAATTGTTTGGTTTATTGCCTGCAATTCCTTCTTTCCATTTCTGTTGGCACATGTTGCCCACAAATTTGCCATTAATGGCTCCATGGCACAAGTTGCCCACATATTTGCCATTAACGGCTCCATGACACAGGTTGCCCACAGATTTTCCATTAACGGCTCCATGCCATAGGTTGCCCATAGATTCTCCATTAACGGCTATGTGGCACAGGTTGCCCACAAATTCGCCTTTAACGGCTCCATGGGACAGGTTGCCTGTGATTTCGCCCCTAACGGCTTCATGGCACGGGATGCCAGCGACTTTGCTTCTTATAGCGTTAGAGCGCGACAAAAAGAATGCCACTTCTCGACCATATTTGATGTCAGACTTGAATGCACGACCCGTGCATCAACTACTGTAAAGAACAACGAAGTGCACGGACCGTGCAGAAAAAGTGCACGGACCGTACATTACCCTTTGTAAGACAGCAGGAATTTTTCGAGAAAATCACCGTTCTGCACGGACCGTGCGAAAAAGTGCACGGTCCGTGTAGTTAGCTATTGTAAAGGCTAACTCCGTGCATAATGAACTGCACGGAGCAAGCCAGGGACCGTGCATAAGAAGTGCACGGTCCGTGCGTTTTCCTCTCTGTAAAGGAGGACCCCGTGCATAGTGATTTGCACGGTGTACGCCTTGGTCCGTGCGTTTGGAATTTTTCTCCGAGACGCGCTCCTATGGGTGCCGAGAATGGGATATTGGGCCTAAAGCCAGTTGGGCCGACGAAGGAGCTATGTAAGGAGTTCCTTGGGTCAAATTTTCGGATCCTTCATTTCCTTGAGGATTTTAAGGAATTCGAGGGGCAAAATGAAGGATAAATAGTTGGATTAATGATTATCCGTATTAAATAAGGGATTCAAATATATCCTCCTATGGATATATTTGAAGGAGATATTATTATTTCTTCCAAAAAGTAATAAAGAGGTAAAATTAAATATGCTTAAAGCCCAAATTTTTCCTCTCTCTTCATTCTCTTTACATTCTTTTCACAAGCAGCCTCCATTAGAGTTTTGAGAGCTTTTTGCCTGACTTGAGCGTCAGAGGGGCTTTAGGGGAGATCCAGCCCTCCTGTGGACTCCTTCTTTGATTTCAGAACCATCTGAAAGAGAGTTATCTTCGTTTGGATTGCGAAGGTTTGTCATTTCTCTTCAACTTTAAGGTGGTTCATATCCCTGCAACTACAGTATTATTGGCCTCAATTCGTTTGTCCTATCTGTATGATTTTTTATTTTTTAATAAGTATACTAGTTATTCGTTGATTTCATTTTTTTAGCAATTTATTCATTTCAAAATTATATGTTCGTGGCATGTATCATGAACGAACATTAAAAAAATCATGTTTGTATTATCGCTGATTGACCAACATATCATATGATGAATCATAATCTAATTAACCAATCAATAGTAGTAGTAGGTACTAGCTAGTAGCATTAACAAGTGCTCACACACATGCAATGTTCTAAATCCCCGCTTACTTGTCTGAGCGCTAGGCGGTCTTTCCCTGTCCCGATTTTGCCCTAAGCCGACTAGCTAGGCCGAGCGAGAGATGGAGAGAGGTGACCGAGCTTGATAAAGCGAGAGAAGGGAAGTGAGGTTGGATGTGATGGTGGAAGTAGTAACATCTTAGAAGATGGCTGTTGTGAGGAAGAGAGATTGAAACCCTAACCAATTTTGTTCTCTTTTAATTATGACAATAGAAAGAGAATGACATGTGTTGGGTCGGGCTTTGTAAAATAAAACCTATAATAAAATATTAAACATCTTCCTAACATAATTTTACAAATGTTAATGAATTTGTGAGAAGTTAGTTAAATAATCACATGAATTAGGTATGAATTTTAAATCCGCTTAGATCCCATCTAGGTATTAGCTTCCCCTAACCACCAAGTTTCAGACTAGCTAGCGTCTTTTAGAAAATTGCACGAAAATTATATTCCTAATGAGGGGCCTTGTAGAACTCAAGTAACATATATGATTCATAAGCTGGCAGGGGAAGAATGTACTCAAGGTACGTAGCTGCTGACTGAGATGAAATGTGGGAGTTGTCAACACTATCATGCGTACGTGCACATCCCATGCACCACCACATCTGCTGCATTTGGGCCTTGCATGCTTCGGAGAAGCTAGCTCCAAGTTACGTTGAAGTTGATGTGCTAACAATCATTGACATTCCAGCTGTGCTATCTACTTGTCAATGCCTCTCATCTATACTATACTACGTACCCCTCCTTCGATCAACTTGCAAACTAGCTACCGAAGCAAGCTTACTAGGAATCATCCATCCATCATCCACTTCCATTTTTAATCCATCACTTCGGTTATACTCAGTGTCCGTCCAAACATTTGGTGGGCCATAGGGCGAAATAAATATTAATGTCCTCGTAAAAAACAACTAAAAGAGAAATTGGCCTACATAAATGTAAAAGTTGAATTATTGAGATTTGAACCTAAGACTTTTTTAAAAGAGAATTATACTTTCACCCACTAGACCAACTTTACTTTCTATATTTATTCTCTTAATTAATAATTATATTACTACTACTTGAAGATGGATTTGGGCCCTTCTTGACCTTGGGCCCTAGGGCGACCGCCTACCTAAACTACCCTTTGGGCCGGCCCTGGTAATACTTGGCATAATGGCTTATCGATTATCAACATTTCATTACACTAGATATAATCTATCTTATAAGCAAATAATCTATCGATCGATCATTTCAAATGAAATCATGGTACGATACCTTGTCAGTTGTCACCACTTTGATATTCTACTGGAGCAAAATGTTACGGAGAGAGATATGGGATAGGCAGAATAGTCAAATGCTCAAGGCCACAAATTTTACGCGGCCAACGATCGATCGACATCACCAAACCAGAAATTAAGTTTTCAACGGGAAATTCAATACCACGTTTCCAATCAAAATCAATCACATATTTCATATTTGTAATTGGCACGCTTATACGGAGTATAAAACAAAGACAACTTAAGGGTTATTATTTTTGGGTACAAGGTAAACATTAACCTTTCTTTTAGGAAAATAATAGGGCTAAATTATCACAACGTATGATTTTTATAAAATATTTACTATAAATATCACAGTTGTGTTCAAATGGAAGAACTCTTATGTAACAATACAAATATCAGGTGAAGAAAGTCCAATCATCATTGCTTTGTAAATAAACTCTCTAATTGTCGTGGAACTAAAGTTATGTGTTGTTAGTTGCTTTGTTGGATTCCATGTAACAATAGAAAATTGAACCAGAGTCAAAACAATTTAACAAAGAACGTATGTCTAATATAATAGTGTGGATTTTCCACGGTATTTTCCAGATCTCTTATATTGAATTAATGATTATTAGATTGTCGCCCTCAATTATAAGTTTCTAAATGCCTAAGGATAGTGTTTTACGAACTCTTTCTAATGTGCTTGAGCTTCCGTCTGCATGACGAATACTTCGAGGATTTGTTCTCTATCTAAGTAAAGAACTTTCCCTTGATTGTTGCGAAGAATATATGCGATATGAGAAGATAGATACGTTCTTTCAGAACCATGAAAATTGAGCTTAATCCATTCGGACACACTACTACATATAAGCTCTAATGAAACGGTCGAAAACCGTTTCCTAAAGTCGGAAAACCGTTTCTTTAGGCCTAATGGAACAATTTTTTACCGTTTCAGTTGCTGACATTGCATTAGACTTAATGAAACGGTTGAATTAGGCTAATGAAACGGTTCTAAAAAAGTATTTCCAAAGCGTTTCATTAGATAAGAAAACCGTTTCATTTGAACATTAGCTAATGCAGCTCTTTTAAACAGCTATTGAAACAGTTTTTCATGATTGAAGCAACACAAATGAATGCTAATGAAACGGTTCTTCATTCATTCAGTGCAACAAATATCTATTGATAATGAAGCGGTTTTAGTGTTCACTAGATTTATTGGAAATATACAATAAAATATTAAACTTTATATGTTTAAATTGCATAATCTATATAAATAAAAATATGGAATAGAAATATGAAATTGTGTTGAATTAGTATATATATTAAATGGAGAAGATAAACTATTTACAATACCTAACCATAGTTAAGTGCAAAATACAAAGAATCTTGCATCCAATTAAAGAGATGCATGAAAGATAAATTGCTCCAAAACCTTCTAAAACAAATGAACATGGGGGCAATGACAAAAAAATGGCCTAAAGGGATATCATATATGACCAAATGCACCTATGGAAATTCTAAAAAGCAAAATTAAAGTTGCATGATTACATAGCAAAATCTATCAAATCCTGCCTAATGGAATCATCACAATCCGTTAGAGGTAACACATCAACTCAAGACATCAACAAGCATCTTCCAGCACAAGACTTCAGCAAAAGACATCAGCAAACATCCTCCCTATAGACAGCAGCATAGGATGAGCAAACGCCAACAAAATGAGTTGTAAAATCCAACAAAACAGAAGAATTGAAATTGCAAGAGTAGCAAAATCTAGCCAGCAAAAAGGAATCATCACAATTTGTCAAAATGAAGCAACACACTAGCTCAAGACATTAACAAGCAGAAAGTTATCTCCGTGTACATCGAGGGTACAAAATAAGAAACATCTACAACATAAAATCTTATTCACCTTTCAAAAGCATCAACAAGGAGATAATGCACTTACCTGATGCTTAGTTCAAGACATAGATTCACAATACTCAACGGAAAGTCTTACTATATCTTATTCAAAAAAATAAGAATCTAACATTTTCTATTGAGAATTAATGAAAGTTCCAAATCCTTGAAAAGTCTATTATTTAGACATTTTACTTGAAAAGCTCCACTGGAAAATTTAAAAACCCCGGATTTGAGAGCTAAATGCCCCCAAAATCTTTATTTTCATGGAGAAAGAACAAATCCTCAACTATAACCATCATAAAAGTAGTAGAATACAAATTAAATAATTGAAACCTATCACCCTTGATTCCTCCTACCACACGAAATTGCTACGAAGTATAAGAAAAGAAAGTGTGACAATTTTTAGCTACTTTATGAAAGGTATGAATTCATATATACACTAGAAATCGGAGCCACGTGCTACGCACGGGGCAATTTTTTATGTTTGTTGTGGGCTCATTGGGTTGGTGATTGGATGTGCGGTAAGTCATTGTCGTTAGTTGGATGTGCGGTAAATTGCATCCAATTATGTGGGAGATTCGACTGGTTTGGCACTTGAGGGTCATTTGAGACTTGTGTCTCTTGTTATGTACATAAATTTGCATAAAGAAATGCCAACGATTTAGGATTAGCAGTAATGTTTGGCTGTGTATATAATGATATGATACTTGATTATATTTTGGCTTGAGAACCTAGAAAGCTATTGCCTTGTATCTACCTTTACCTAAGCTCAATTTTGGGGACAGTGGAAAAAGCTTTGGGAGTGAAATCTAATATTAGAATCTTCTGCAGCAATGCACCCGTTTCAAAGAGCACGTCGTTCCCCATGAGAGCTCGCAAATGTAGCAACTGAGGAATATCCGAAGCCCCAAACCCTGCAACAGTAGAAGCCGGTTTGGTTAAACCAAGGAAGCTATTCTTCTAGAGCTATTTAAATTCTTGATCACCAAAGGACCCTCAAAGCGCAAGTTTGATTAAAATACTATTTTCTCATACCTCATGTTTGCCAGATTGTTTGATATGCACTTCATGCTTTCCAATGGTGCCAAATGTTCAGTATCATGTGGTGCTAGAGCTGGAACATGAGAAAATATATTTGAGCAAGCTTAGTGTTATCCTAGGAATTAGGACTTTATTTCCTACGCACGTGCCTGTTATAATCTCAGCCTCAATAACCCACTCCCCCCAAATGCGTAATGATGAGTCTTGCACAAACCAAAGAGCCAAATTTAGTAGCTACATGAATTGAACTTTCCCACGCATGATGTAGTAGACACGGTTTTAAACTTACAGAGTATACTTCTTTCATCAGAGTCGCGGCTCTCTTCTTCACCAAGGTTTCAACAAGTTCATCAAACACAGTTACTGGAAGGGTTGCTGTGTGATCAGAAACTTCAAGATGTAGTCTGTACCTGCAGGGAATTAGTTGCTCACTCAGTTGTGCTTTGTGGATGTGAATTATAGCGGCTCATTTACAAACGAATGGCGCACCACATACCTCACTTGAGGGAACTCAACCGCCTTACAACACGAAGTACAATAGAGCTGGCCTCCAACATGGGTCAACCGCTTCCTACAACTACTCCCACCACATGAAGGATAGTTCCGACTGTTCTCCAGAAGCACCCTCTCAATCTTAACCCCGATATTGAAGGTGACGGAATCCTACAAAACAATACAGCTTTGGCACTGATTGCTCCTTTTCAGGCGTAAATTGCAGCCTAAGCAGATTCCGTATTATCGTTATCTTTTTTGGAAAATCCTTATGCTCCCTTCCAAGACGCAGTAGCTCTAAGAGGGTTCCTTGCCTGGCAGAACTTGCAGGGAGGGATGGCGATGTTGTAGGAAGGTCATCGATACTGGAATGTTACAGAGGTGGGAATTAGAGATATAGTTGTAATTACAGTACCATATAGTTATGCGTGTAGTTCAAGCATGTACCTCATTACATCCCTCAATTGCTTGATAACAGATATGTCCTCGGTATCATACAGTGTTGTAGCCAAGGTGGTGGACAAATATATGTCACATGCGCATTTATCTAATGGCCTTAGGTTGTTTGGTATACAAGCATATAAAGTGATAATCAATTGGAAGAGGGCTACAGTACCATTCCACTGTCGCATGTTCATGGAGGCCAAAGCAACAATGTATGGGGTCTTGGCCCACTTGCTGCGCTCAAGGAAGTCATCGCCTATACTGCCCCACATGGACACCTTGATCGTGTTTCCCCTGTGCGTATGATAAGTGGCCAAACGCAGGGTAAGTGCAACATTTGCTTGACGTATGTGATGGATGGCATGAAAAGGGGAAGCATGTAAGCTTTACCTCTCGTTTATGAGGTGGCACTCTAGTAGTTGAGCACCTGTAGGGGTGGTTTTCATCGTCCTAATATTAATAGGGCACCCTATAACATCTGGCACAAAGGAGGCACATTAGTGGGCAGGTAATCAACATTGCATTGTTGCACCCCATGACATTGCATTAAGAAGGCATGGAATTAGTAAATGTCTATGTATAACATGGAACGTAATTGACTTGTCAAAAAATAACTTGACCCGACCCAGCGGTTTTGGATTGAGACACGGCTTGAAAGTCATTGGGTGAAGAAGGATTTGAACTCGAAGGGCCTGAAGCCAAACTCGAAGGATCGGATCAGACCCGAATAGTGGATCTGTGCTCGACGGACCCCGTCATTTCATATTTTTAATTTTATTTATATTTAATAATTTGAAATAGTTTTTAAAATAATGATACAATATTATTTTTGTCAATATAATTAATTTATTATTTTTTGAAATGATAATATTACTCATTTAAAGATGGTTACCTTCAACCCGTTTGGTCAACCCAAACCCATCCCGCCTGGCTCTAACATGTTAGCAGACCCGATCGACCCGAACCCGACTTGACCCAATTGAACCCGACCCAGGTGACAGGTCTACAAGAATGTGATAACCACGTTATGCAAATTATTTTCTTCTAACATAATATATATTAATTCAATACTGGGAAGCTTATTTTACAACTTATTGTTTATTTTATATTATATTGGATATATCATTAGTTTATTAAATTTATTATGTAAAAGTGTAATAAAGATATATAACAATTGAAGTCATGTTAGTACCTTGTATTTTTTTTGCCGTGCTTGAACCTAGGAAAGTATTAATCCTAAGTAAATGAGTATGTTTAACCAAGTATGGACGTCATGTAACCAAAGGTGAGTGCTTGTGTTTCAGAAATGGTACACGCGGTTAATTGATGTGTACGAAAAGGCGGAGAGTGATGTGAAAGGAGAAATATCAATTAGTCTTGCTATTCGGGAATTGGTGAGGGATTGTGCTAAGCGTTTTAATGTGTAATACTTGCGAAAGATGTGTTTTTAAAATATAGTTATGCATGAAATGCTCTAATTTCAAGTTTGATAATCACGATTTTTGAAACGGACCTTTAACAAAGGTCACCACAAGGCCTTCACAATTAAGCCCAATAGACCATTGCACAATGTACTCAAATTTTGAATAGCAAAATGATTTATTGTTGGTAAGAAATTCAATTGAAGAAATTGAATTTAAGGAAGATTTAAAACCCTAATCTTTAATTAGGGAACTTTTTACTCCGTTCAATTTTTATATAAACCAAAAGAATTTGAGAAGTCGATTTTGTTTCCTTTCCCTTAACTTTCTGTTTCCACTCCTCCAACCAAACGACCTCTAAGTCTACTCCATAAGTTAGCCAGTCACATGCGTATTTGGAATTAAAAATTCGTCCACGTCGACACTTAAACCACCAAAAATAAAACTCAATAATCTAAAAATTCGGATTATCGAAACCCAATTTGATTCTCTCCTCCTTTCGTTTTGGTTCATTTTTTCTTTCTCCTCCCGCGGTGGCAAAGGGGCAATCAAGTTGCCAGTTGCCACCATTGACTGACTAAAACCCTTCATTCACCTACTTCAAAACACACCCATGCTTTACTTTCTTAACCTGAATTTTGTGCAATTCCCTAAAATTTGTGAGTTTATAGAACATGGATGAGGAGTAAGGCAGTGGAATTGTTATAGTGGGTTTTTCTATACGATAATTTTGAGAAGAGATTGATGAAATTGAAGGCATTCATAGCTCATTAGCTGTCACTTGCCTGGTTTAAAGATTGGTAGGGATAGCAATTTCATGGTTACGGTGGAGACTGCTTGGATATGCCATTTGCTAATTTTTAAGCTTTTTTTTGTCAAGTGTGCAAGGATTTCAGAATTTTAGCCCAGAGCGGCGAAAAAATGTTCTGATAGACTCCATTTTAAGGGTGTGTTGATGTGGTCAACCATTCTATTGTGCTCAATATATAGAGCCTATGATGATCTAAAAGCTTAAAATTATGGTTTGGAGTGTTGTGACTTCTGATTGTTGATGATGCCTGATTTTGTTACTACAAATTTAATTCTATAAAAACCGCCCTTTTCGTTATGTAATGCATATCACAAGCTAAATTATAGCTGAAGCATTGTTTGTTATTAGATCTGTTTGTGCTACATATTAATGTGATCTCTTTTTCTAGTTGTTTGTTGTCCACTTTGCCAATTGTTGTTTGTGGAGCTATTCAAATGGACAAAGATCTTGTTGATGAAAGTCAAGCTGCTGCATCAGAGTCTGTCAAGATGAACTTAACACCGGTTGCTTCAGGCAATAGAGGAATGATGCTCAAACCCGAAATTATCTTGGAAGTACTAAAGAGATTGGATTAAGACATAGCGTGCTCATTTGAGAAGCTACTGAATTTGGATTTATGCATATCGGATATGTCTCTAGGGGAGAACAATCCCTGAGTTTTCTCCATGGAGAAAGTCAATCTATCAGATGAGCAAAGTGAGAAGACACTCGCTCTTGATCTCTCATTAAGTTATCTAGGTTCTAAAGTAATTGAGTTGGGGGATTTCTTGGATAGTCTGCAGGTAGAAGTTGGTAATGTTTACAAGAAGATATCTTTATTTGAAAGTGAAAAATGGTGGCAACACACAACTCTTCAAATTCAGGGAATTTAGATGAGCGGCGTGCTCTTCGAAACAATTGAAGAGCTGGAGAGGATGGCTAGAGAGGCGTCCGATGTCTTGGAGTAGATGAACAAACAGTTATCGTCGAGAGAGCTTCAACTTGTGCTTGTGGTGCGCTTTGGGGGTTTTTGAGTGGTTGAAGAAGGAGAATAGGGTGGATAAGGAAACCATGGAACTCATGGTCTCGATTATGTGTGGTTGGGTGAAGAAATAGATTGAGAGTGAGCGCCTTGTTGGAGAGGTGGTTGATCTTTTAGTGGACATGGATTGTGTGAGACTCAAGCCTAGCTTCAGCATGATTGAGAAGGTGATTTTTGTGTACTGAGAATTGGAAAAGAAAGATCAAGTTGTTGTGTTTGTTGAGGAGGTTTTGAGAAGGGAAATTCCTTGTTTCGAGGATGATGGCAGCAGAGGAGGACCTGTTGGATATCTAGCTTGAAAGATGATGGTAAGATTGCTTTGGCTGTCCTTTATTCAAAAATTTTGTTATTGTGTTTGTTCGTCTTGATTTTGTTTAGGCAAGCCTTTGGATGTCAAGTTATATTGGACTGTGAACTGATATGTTGTGATCTAACTACTTAGTTGATGTGCTAAGCCAATTTATCTTGGACTATGATTTTATCCATTGAGATTATGGACTATGTTGTAAATCATATCTATTTGTTTCCGTTATATTGTTTAGATGTGTATCCTTAAAAAAATCAAACTGATGGTTATGCCTTTGAACCTCTACAATTCACATTGTTAGGACACTTAACAAAAATATAAGTCTTGAGTGCATATGAAGCATGAGACTGCGGGTATCATAGTGTCTAGATCTTACTACTTAGTTGATTGCTTGTTAGCTAGGAAAAATATGCTTGTACTCTTCATAACTGACATGAGTGTTTCCTTGTAAGCTGTCATTGAATTATTTGACTATAAGTATTCTACTGCTATTACTGTGTCGTTTCCTGCTGTTTGTGTCTAGTCCAGTTAGCACTCAACCCAACCCATGTACAAGTTTGGCAACTATGGTCAAAGCCAAATCTTGCAAGTGTCAACATATATAACCAGGAAAGTGGTAGTTCTGTACTTTAACCTATTTTATTTTATTTTATTTATATTTATAAAATAAGAACGCACTCCTCCTACCTCTTGCCCTCATTTTCCAATCCCAGATTTCTTTTATAATCACAATTCATAGGTGCTTTTTCTTGCACATAAATTTCTCTCCTCTAAATTTCATTATCTTCCTCTCTCACTCAACTTGAGATTCCTGAAAATTGCAAAAGGGGGCTCAACGGAGGAGTGGATTAGAGGTGATGAAGCCAATTCTTTGGGAATTTCACTTCACCAAGATTCCTGAAATTTTTTCCCCATTTTTAGTTCATTAGCTTTGATGCGTAGTTATAAAGTTTGCTTTTGTGGTTTCCCAAGATGGGCTGGTCGCAGGGTCTTTGGATAATTTGGAGTCTTGGTATGTTTTGCTCTTAAGATGATTGTTGAAGTGTCTCTGAAGTCATGCCCTTTCTTCTTTTTCTTCCTCTGCATTTTCTAACGTGATTTTAAGGTCCTTGAATTGTGGTGTAATTAGGGTAGGTGACAAAATGCTGAATTGTCTTGTTTCCAGTTTTAAAAAAGGAAACAGTTGTTCTGCTTGGTTCTAATGGGAATTTGCTCCTCTGCTGAAAACTTGTGTTTTAAACAGAGTAGCTAATAATCTGGAAAGCTACTCCTTTGGGTGTTTCAATAGAAGATGAAGCAGAAAATAATTGCAGTATCACTTACCTACGAGGAACTTGGAACCATTGTGCTCGATATCCTGTATGGGGACCAATTGGAGCGGATATTTCGCAAATCCTTCCGGAGAGCAGTGAAGATGTCTGACAATAGTGTTGCCCTATAAGCGGACTACAAATGGATCACTGTTGTAGAGGCGATACTTAGGCTTCGGCGGCGCAACGGTAAAGTTGCTAATGGCGTAAACTTCTCCTACCAAAAGCTTGCCCGTGAAACAATGGCTGATGTTCGCCCTGACCACGCAGTGAATAGCTCCTCTCTGACATACAAGACGAATAATGTAAGCTCTAGAGCCATCAAAGAGGGTGGGGAAGGGGGCAAAAGCATTTTGTGAATACCTTATGGTCGGCCAAGATGTAATCGGTGCTTATATAATGCTTCTGCAGGGTCGTGGCATCCCACATGCGGATCACCATAGCCTTGACAGTGCAGTCCATCGCTTCAACTAGCTCAGAAAAGGGGACATACGAACCAGCTAGGAAATCATCGATCGCTTTAGCCGGCCCCTTTCTGAGGGCTTTTTTGGAGGAGTTGGAGGTTTTTTGGAAGAACCTGAAGCCATTTCAATCTTTGTGTCGGGGATATTGCTTTCGTACGGTGGCTCTAATGTAAGGGTGCTTCACATATTATAGGGAGGTATAAGCAAGTTCGTATAGATAATGTAACTGACAACTTGAATTCGTGGGTAAATGTGGTTTGCAATTGAAACACCCAGGTAGTGTAACGTGGACTATCAATGTGTGCCCGTTAACTTTGGTTTGAATCAGCAATGTGTTGTAATGGCCAAGGGTCGGTTTGTAAATTTTTACATTCAAATTAAGCTATCAATTAACAACAGAAGGCAATTACAAATAGTCCATGTAGGCCAATTTATTTTGTGTTCATAATTTTTTCATGTTTGAAACAGTCCACGTGGGCTATTAAATAACAGCAGGAGGCAATTATAAAAAGGAGAATTGTTTAATTGAAAAATCAATTTAATATGCAATTGATGCCAAGCCTATTCCCACCCTATTTTCTCAATCTTTTTACAAATGACAAGTTTATAGTATATATGATTGATGATAATGCAAAAAAAATTAATGAATTCATTCTAGTGAAAAGTAAGATTTAAAATTATAGCAAATGAGCTACGATTTTTAACATACACATGCATAAATAACCCTAAAAGAGCAAAGCCTTATTTAGGCTCCGTTCGGGAGAGCTTTTTTGCACATGAACGGAGCTTAATTTTTTTTTTTCATCTTCTTATTGAGTGTTTGGCAAAAAATTATTCATCTAGCTTAACAAACTTATTGTCTATGAATGTAGCTTAATTTTGTTATATTTTTTAATGTGAACCCCCCAACATTATGGAAGCTTAACCAGCTTAACATATTTTTTTACCCACTAGTGCCCTTAAATGAACATATAAAACAGCTCGTCACTGTCATTATGAAATTATATAAACAATTGTATCATGAAATTATAAAAAGTTTTATCAGTATTACGTATCGATCTCCTCAATTTGACTTTTATCAAAAACTTAGTATTAATTCCAATTTATAAATTATTGATCTATAAAAGCTCCAATTTATAAAAGAATATGCTAACATGAAATCGAAAATGAGCAACAGATTGAAACCAGAAGTAGATGGATTTAGATTTAATTAGCCATATACATATGAATGGATTAAAGTGAAACTATATCAGCGTCGACGTCCGTGAAGATGTTGATATGTTAGAGATGAGGAGATGACAATATAAATATAGGGTTAAAAAGTACCTCACATGGATCAAAATATAACATTATTTGTATATGCACCAAAATATAGATGTATTATCATACCCTTTTTTGTAATTTTGTTGCTATTATTTAAAAATTCAGCTCGTAATACCGAGCATTCAACTAGCTTTTAGAGAAAAATTAAGCTAACGAATTTAGCTGCAGCTTCAGCTACTCATTCAACTCCAGCTCCAATTTCAGCTACTTATTCAGCTCCAACTCTATTTTCAGCTCGATATGCCGAACGGAGCCTTACTCTAAAATTGTGAAGTGAGAAATCTTCAATTCAACCCTAAATACTTTAGTTAAACCCTGAACCTTTAATTAGATATACTTATATAATTGTAATCTAATTAGCATACTACATTTTATTATATGAGCTGGAAGTATAAATTATCTCTCGAAAATCATATAAAATGGATATCGAAAGATTAACAAAAAATATCATAGATTAACAAATACATCAGTTAGATTATATTAATACAAATCAAATGAAATTCAGTCAATCAAATTATCTTACATTATTTGCATCTGCACAAAAAGGAGAACTAATGTATTTAAATAGCAGAACTAACTACCCTTATATTATTTATGGCCACTGGCCAGTGATGTTACTTACAAATATTTAACACAACAAAATCGCAGTGAGATATATTGATAGAATATCATATTTACCTTATTTACATATATTCTATACATATATTCTGTTGATATGTAATCTTCTATATTTGCACATTATATCTTTACGATTATTCGATCTTGTAGTCATATATATATCGCCCTTGAGAGGCTAATGACACACAGAAATGTCTCCAAATTATCTTTTCACATGGTATCGGGGCAGGATAATTCTTGATTTTTTTCTCTCTCCCACCGCCCTAACCTAGCTGCGCCGTCGGTCTACTCGTCTCCCTTGTCTTCTCACTGTCGCCGCCGACATGACCACCGAGAAGGAGGACGCCGATGTTGCTGCTGCCGCCGCTCTCGCTGCAAAGTCGCCATTCTATATCTATCCGTCTGAACATCACGGCTTGCCTGTGTGTCTGGTAATTTTCAACGGAACCAATTACCCGGAATGGGCTACTGCTATGCGGAACGCCTTTCGGGCAAAGAAGAAGATGGGTTTCATCGACGGCCGCATCAAACAACCGGTCGACGACTCGCCCCTCATTGATGACTGGTGGTGCGTCAACTCCATGCTCGTGGGCTGGATTACCCAAGCCATGGAACCCGCCCTCCGCTCCTCTATTACGTATTACGATGTCGCTCGCGAACTATGGGAAGATCTCAAGGAGGGTTTCTCGATCGGAAACGCACCTAGGGTCGTGCAGATTCGGGCTGCGATCGCTCTCTGCAGACAGAATGGTCAATCTGTCCCTGCGTACTACAACAAATTGAAGAAGCTATGGGAGGAGTTGACGACATATAAGCCTCCCCGGAGTTGTTCTTGTGGTAATTGCACGTGTCACATTACTGCTAACTTGATCCATGATCGTGAAGAAGAGCATCTTCACCACTTTCTATTAGGTCTCGACGATGATGTTTACAGGACTCTTTGCTCTAGTCTCTTGGCGCAAGAGCCCTTGCCCTCTCTTAATCGGGTTTACGCTCTTGTGATTCAAGAGGAGCGTCAGCGTTCTATCGTCAAGGACAGGGACGCCTCTACCGAGTCTTTGGCTCTCGCTGTCCGCTCGTCCAACACGCACACGACCAACAAACCAACATGTACTCACTGTGGTAAAGTTGGTCACGATGTTTCTAAGTGCTTTCGTCTGCACGGCTACCCGGAAGGTTGGGTTTTTCGCAACTCGGGGCGCGGCTCTTCTTCATCCATCCTGTCCACCGAACCCAACAACAACACCAACAGCCCCATCACCGCTCCTCCGGTTGCTGTACGCGGTCGTGGACGAGGCGCGCAGGCTAATGCGGCCCGTTCTGGTTCAGCCCCGGGTGCCTCCTTCACTCCTGCAGCCTCGGATCGCGCGGCTATAGGGCAAGCGCTCTCTCCCGAGCAGTGGAACACGGTGCTTGCACTGTTTAATTCGATGAACACCAAGGCTGGCCCTTCCGATAACTCGTCTGGTAAGGCTAATACTTGGATTTTGGATACTGGAGCATCTTTTCATATGACAGGAAATCGAGCTCTTCTTCGTGATATTGTGTCTACAACGCCGGTTTCGATCAAGTTGCCAGACAATCGATTTGCTGCAGCCACCGAGGAGGGCAATCTGATGCTTTCTGACTCTATTACATTGCATCATGTTTTGTTTATTCCTCAATTAGACTGCAATCTGATTTCTTTTGCTCAATTGATGTCTGAGATGAAGTGTTTGGTTCTTATGACTGAGCGTATGTGTGTGATTCAGGAAAGCAGTTCGAGGACGGTGATTGGAGTGGGTGAGCAACGGGGTGGGGTCTACTGGCTTCACACGATGGGGTCGCATGTACATGCCTGCCATTCAGTGTCGTCGTCTTCAGCCTCTTTACTTCTTTGGCATAAACGGATGGGTCATCCGTCACTTTCAGTATTATCTTCCATTCCTACAGTAGGTCGTTTTGTTCGCTCGGATAAAACCGTTGATCCGTGTGATGTTTGTTTTAAGTCCAAGCAAGTTCGAAACAGTTTTCCATTGAGTTCTAATAAAGCTGATGGCATATTTGATTTGATTCATTGCGATGTTTGGGGCCCTTATAGTGTTTCATCTACTACTGGTGCCAATTATTTCTTGACAATTGTTGATGATCATTCCCGTGGGTCTATCTCATGGCTCATAAGTCTGAGGTTGCTGGTTTAATTCATAAATTTTGTGCTATGGTGAAGACTCAGTTTAATTATTGTGTTAAACGTCTTCATTCAGACAATGGTACTGAGTTTCTTTGTCTGAAACCGTTTTTAGATGCTCAGGGCATTCTTCTTGAGACTACATGTGCTTACACACCACAACAGAATGGCAGGGTGGAACGCAAGCATCGTCATATTCTTAATGTGGCACGTGCTTTACGTTTCCAGGGTACTTTGCCTATCCAATTTTGGGGTCAGTGTGTTCTTACTGTTGCTCATCTTATTAACCGCACGCCGACGTCCTTACTTGGCAACAAGTCTCCTTTTGAGTTGCTCTATGGGCGTGTGCCCAGTTACTCTCATATCCGGGTATTTGGATGTCTATGCTTTGCATCTCAAATTCCCCGCAAGAGTGACAAGTTTGCTGCTAGGGGTCGCAAGTGTGTTTTCCTGGGCTATCCTACAGGACAACGGGGTTGGAAGCTATATGATCTTGAGACTGATCAGATATTTGTTTCTCACGATGTTGTGTTCTTTGAGTCGGTATTTCCTTATGACAATCCTCCAGAGTCTTCGACTCCTCCGTCTAGCTTGCCGGACTCGGTCGTCTATGATGACGACCCTCCTATTGCGCTGCCACAACCGACTCCGTCTTCAGTGGAGACACCTAATCCCGCGTCTGTTGATATTCAGCCGTCCATCTCATCCCTTGCGGACGACAGGGGGAGTCTGGTTTAGCCTATTACTGATGATCAGTGTCCTGTCAGATCTCGGAAGCCGTCAGTTTTTCTCAGAGATTATGTCTGTAATACTGTATTTCGTGCATCCCCCCCCCCCACCCCCCGTCACATCTACACCCGCTTCAGCACCGTCCTCAGGTACTCTCTATCCTATTGTTGCTTTTGTTTCTTGTGCTAAGTTATCTGCTTCCCATGCACATTTTTTAGCAGCTATCACTGCTTCTGTCGAGCCCACACGGTTCTCTGAAGCCGTTCAACAGGCTCCCTAGCGTGCAGCAACGAGTAGTGAGCTTGAGGCGCTTGAGCGGAATGGTACTTGGGTCCTCTCGGATTTGCCTGCCGGCAAGAAAGCCATCGGCTGCAAATGGGTGTACAAGATCAAGTATCGTCTTGTAGTCTTGGGAAATCGTCAAGTCGAAGGAATTGACTTTACTGAGACTTTTGCCCCTGTTGCCAAGATGGTCTCAGTTCGGGTTTTCCTCTCTGTTGCTGCTATTAGAGGTTGGGATCTGCATCAGATGGATGTCCATAATGCTTTTCTCCATGGTGATTTGGATGAGGAAGTTTACATGA
Source organism: Rheum nobile (assembly GCA_027886185.1). Classification (NCBI taxonomy): domain Eukaryota; kingdom Viridiplantae; phylum Streptophyta; class Magnoliopsida; order Caryophyllales; family Polygonaceae; genus Rheum; species Rheum nobile. The sequence continues at coordinate 5,769,573 of WOAB01000001.1, forward strand.
CTCTTCCCCCTGGCTATACCGTTGCTTCTACACGGAAGATTTGCAAGTTGCAGAAGTCCCTTTATGGTTTGAGGCAGGCTCCCCGGAATTGGTTCTCCAAGCTTGCCTCTGCCCTTCGAGCTTTCGGGTTTCAGCAGAGTAGGGCTGACTACTCTCTCTTCTCTTTGTGTCGGAATGACATTGTTCTCCATGTTCTCGTCTACGTTGATGACCTTATTATTACAGGCAGCAACTCTGCTGGTATTGCCGCCTTCAAATCGTATCTTAGCAGTTGTTTTCATATGAAGGATTTGGGGCCTCTTAAGTACTTTCTTGGTCTTGAGATTGCTCGCAATTCCTCTGGTTTGTTTGTGTCCCAACGCAAGTATGCTTTGGAGTTTCTGTCTGAGTCCGGACTTCTTGGTTCTAAGCCGTGTGACTTCCCAATGGACTCTCATCATCACCTCTCTACGGCTTTAGGGCCGCCTATGGACGACCCAGAACGCTACAGACGTCTTGTGGGGTGTCTTATCTATCTGACTATTACGAGGCCCGAGCTCTGCTATTCTGTGCACACTCTATCCCAGTTCATGCAGGCTCCTATTGAGGATCATTGGCAGGCAGCTCTGCGTGTTTTGCGCTATCTGAAAGGCCATCCTGGTCAGGGCCTTCATCTCCCAACAACCAGTTCACTCCGTTTGTCTGCTTATTGCGATTCTGATTGGGCTGTCTGTCCGCTGACACGTCGTTCTATTAGTGGATACTTTATTATGCTGGGTGAGTCTCCTATTTCATGGAAGACTAAGAAACAACCGACTGTTTCTCGGTCTTCTGCTGAGGCTGAGTATCGATCTATGGCTGCCACATATAGTGAGATCACGTGGCTCAAGTCCTTGCTACTGGTAGCTCATTCGGCCCCAGTCCGGTTATTTTGTGACAGTCAGGCAGCCCTCCATATTGCTGCAAATCCTGTGTTTCACGAGCGTACGAAACACACCGAGATCGATTGTCATTATGTTCGAGATATGATCATAGCTGGGACTGTTGCAACATCCCATGTACCTACCAGTCAGCAACCTGTCGATATTTTCACTAAGGCTCTTGGCAAGCAGCAGTTTCGTCTTCTTTTGGGCAAGTTGGGCATTGTCGATCCGCATGCTCCAACTTGAGGGGGAGTATTGATAGAATATCATATTTACCTTATTTACATATATTATGTTGATATGTAATCTTCTATATTTGCACATTATATCCTTACGGTTATTCGATCTTGTAGTCATATATATATCGCCCTTGAGAGGCTAATGACACACAGAAATTTCTCCAAATTATCTTTTCACAAGATATACTTACAAATATTTAACACAACTAATTCAAGACCTCATATGGTCACCTTTAACACAACAAAAATAAAGGGAAGGTTACATATATCCCACTGCATCAGATACTCGAAATAGAGGAACAAGCTAAATGGAAGGCAAACCACCACTAAGAGAGATTCTAATCTTGAAAGAGCTATAGTAAAAAGAAGCACATCATTTTCACAGAGGACGTATCAAAGGTAAACTATCATACCGAGAGATGATTTTAAACATTCTTTTGGTGTAGAATTCATAAAGAGTATACACTTTGGGTAAAGGTGCGCAAGACTTCTCCAAGTAACTTGGGAGAAATATATTAGAAACATGTACAAAAAACATCAAAGCACGATAATATGACAATGCTAGGCACATTCAGTAAGGAAATAATGGGCAACACCAAAAGCATTTCGAAACTTCAGCAAAGGCGTAGGTAAAAAGCAGCAGTAGAAAGACATTGCGGCGATGAAGAAAAAGCAGTACATCACAAGATGTCAGAACAAACCATCAAAGTACAAACCCAAACAGAAGCTTGAACACAATCTTTGTAATACCAAATCCGCTCGAATCTACCTCAATCGTTCAAAACTAAAGCTTGGACAGTTAAGACAAACGAAAAACAAGTTCGAACACCAGGAGTTGTTTACGCAGTTTGGACAAAGTCCTACGTCTGCGGAGTCCTCAGGAGGGGAGGCTCACCCGAACACAACGCAAGAGCAAAAGAGGCACACAGGCCAAAAGAAAAGACGAGATAGAAAATGTCCCCTAGGAAGACAACGACAGAGCTTGCACACAAGCGAAGGCCCTTCGATCTCTCTTTCTCTCTTTTTGTATCCTCTCTCTCTAGCTTCAAGCTACAGCTTCGAACAACAATGGAGGAGCCAGAGTTCTGCTCTCAGTGAAGAGAGCTCTCTAGGGTTTCCATCAGAGCAAGGAAGAGGAGCAGCTTCAAGTTACCAGCGACGCTTCGAGCAACAGTAGAGGTTAAATACCTCTACCCATTAACACAAATGTGTCGTTTCACCAGTGGAGGCCAGAGTCTAACAATTTGGCCAAGCCCAGAAAATAGAGGAGGCCCAAACGGATAAACATGCCCATTACAAGTGAAACTGAGACCAAGGGGTAAACAGGCCCAATGCTAGAGCCAGAGCTTCATATGTGGCTGCCAAGTGACTAGGACCAACATTGGTCAAGTCACTCGAGCCCACATGTGCCTCCATGGCTAAGCCAGCATGTTAACCCTTTGTTTGTACATTGTATTCTAATCTACGCATTTGTAATATTTGCAATAAACCAATCTATGTTCTAATTACAACAACTTAGGATTAGATTACATAACAAATGCCCTCCTAATCCAAATGTTGATGTAGTGCCAAGTGCCGCCAGTAGAGGATGGGTTTCAGAGCCAACTGTCCGTCATCGTCCTCTAGGTTAAGGTGGTCTCAGGCAACATCCCAAATGTGTAGGAAATTCCTACAGAATGAAAATTTATCAGCTGTAACAATTTTAGTGCCAAAATCTGCAGGATTTTCATCCCCTTTAACCTTTCTTACCACCAGAACATTTCCCTTAACCTTATCTCGGATAAAGTGGTGTCTAACATCAATATGCTTAGACCTCTCATGGTACATGGGATCCTTGCACAAGTACATAGCACTTTGACTATCCATATGCAAGACATGCATCAATGGAGTAGTCAATAGTTCACCAAGTATCCCAGTTAACCATATTGCCTCTTTTGCTGCTTTAGTAGCAGCAATATACTATGCTTTAGTGGAGGATAGAGCCACCATTGACTGTTGCTGAGATTTCCAAGATATACAGTTACCAGCCCAAGTATAATAGTAGGCAGTAGTGGACTTTCTAGTATCTTTATTACTGGCATAGTCAGAATCTACATAACCATGAAGTTCATTTCTAGAAGTATGCTCACAGTAAACAAGACACAAGTTCTCTGTTCCACACAGGTATCTCAACAGAAATTTCATGGCATTCCAGTGACACTCAGCAGGATTAGACATGAATCTACTAAGCACACTAATGGCAAATGCAATATCAGGTCTAGTACATAGCATGGCATACATCACAGACTCTAGTACATAGCATGGCATACATCACAGACCCAACAGCAACATCATAAGGAATATGAGACATCTTAGCCATCTCAGCAAGTGTTTTAGGACAATGCTCCTTGGTCAAATCTAAGTGCCCTCCTAATGGTATTAAGGTGGGTTTAGAATTTAGCATGCTGAATTTTTCAAGAACCTTATGCACATAATCACATTGGGAAAGCCATATTTTCTTTTTCTTCCTATCTCTAGTGATATTAATGCCAAGAATTCTCTGGGCAGGGCCCAAATCTTTCATATCAAAATGTAGTTTTAAGTCTCTTTTCACACCAGAAATATGCACCTTAGAACTACACATGATTAAGATATCATCAACATACAGGAGCACAAACAAAGGAGTTTTGGATTTAATGCCCTTAAAGTAAAGGCAAGTATCATAACTGCTCCTAGTGAATCCCATATTTTTCATGCACGAGTCAAATTTAATGTTCCACTGCCTAGGGGATTGTTTAAGTCCATATATAGATTTCTTTAATAAACACACATGCTCAGGTTTAGACTCAACTACAAACCCCTTAGGTTGTTTCATGTAAATAGTCTCAAGCAAATCACTATGAAGGAAAGTAGTTTTAACATCCATTTGTTCTAATTCCCAGTCAAACACAGCAGTCATGGCAAGAAGCAATCTCAAAGTTTTGTATTTCACAACAGGGGCAAAGATGTCATTATAATCAAGTCCCTCTTTCTGAGTGAACCCCTTAGCTACAAGTCTAGCTTTATATCTAGGGGGGTCACCCTTATGAGTTCCTTCTTTCAGTTTGTAAATCCATTTGCAGTCTATTAACCTAGCATTTTTAGGTTTTGGAACAAGTTCCCAGGTATTGTTCACAAGCATAGACTTATACTCCTCATGCATGGCTTTCAACCAACCCTTAGCATGCAAACACTTAATAGCAATCTCATAAGTTTTAGGAGTAAAGGAATTTACAACATGCTCAGCAACTATGAAGGCAAACTCAACAAGATTCAGATCAGAATGCTTAGCAAGCAAATATGACATAAATCTCCTATTAGGAATTCTAATTCTAGGTTGTCTATCTCTAGTTAATTGATAATCATTTAAGTCATTCACAACAGGAATTTCAATGTTATCATTCTCATGCTCAGAATCATGATAGACACAACACTAGGAGAATTGTTGTCACTTACCTCCCCACCTGATTGGTGAGGGTTCTGATCTCCACTGACATGGTCATTTTTAGCAGATTGACCGTGTTCATGTGAGTCCAGTGACTCTCCAGATGATGAAGCACTTGAGTTTTGGCCATTGTCAAACTCATCTTCTCCATCACTTGCAACTTCATGAGGTAAGAAGAACCTCATTCCTTCTTGTTCACCAGTACATGTGCTCACAGAAGAGGTGTTAGTGACATTTTTAAAGTGAAAATCAACCTCATTAAAGGTTACACTCCTATATGTCATAACCTTATAGCCATGAGGTTGAACAAGTAGAAGCTTATAACCTTTAACACCCTCAGGATACCCCAACATCACACCTTTCAAAGCCCTTGGCTGCAACTTACCTTGAGACACTTGAGCATATGCAGTGCAGCCAAAAGGTTTAAGGTTAGATAAATTTGGAGCTTTGCCAGTCCACATCTCTTGTGGTGTTTTGAAATTTACCACAGAAGATGGAGACCTATTAATGAGGTAGCAAGTAGTGACAATTGCCTCTCCCCATAGTGAGGATTTCATCCCAGCACTAATGAGCATGCACCTTGCCTTTTCAAGCAAGGTCATGGTCATCCTCTCAGCAGTACCATTCTGTTGAGGTGTGCCAGGGACTGTGAGGTGTCTTTTGACCCTAGATTGAGCACATAAATCATTAAAGGCATGGTTATAAAATTCAAGGCCATTATCTGTCTTTAAGCATTTCAATTTCTCATTAGACTCACTCTCTGCTGAAGCCTTCCATATCTTAAAAGGTATGAAAAGCCTCATCTTTAGATTTCAACAAATACACCCATAACTTTCTAGAATAATGATCAATGAAGGATATAAAGTATCTTCTGCCTCCTATTGTGTCAACCTGAGCAGGTCCCCACAAATCAGAGTGAACATACTCTAGAGGCTTCTTAGCAATATAGGTGGATTTGTTGAAACTATGTTGAGTCTTTTTTCCAAACACACAGTTTTCACAGAAACTAAGATCAACAAGTTTCTTATCAAGCAAGCCAGTTTTAAACAGATAATTAAGGCCTTTCATTTCAATATGACTCAGCCTTTCATGCCATCTTTTTGTGTGTTCAAGGCTCATATTATTACTCACAGTTGTGATATTAAGTTCAGGAGTTGTCATAACATAGTACAACCCTCCTTTCTTAACACACTTGATAAGGGATACATCATTTCTAGTGACCTCCCTTACACCATTGTAAGTAACAATGTGACACCCCAAATAATCAAAAACAGACTCATACATCAGGTTTCTTCTAAGATCAGGCACCCACTTGGCCTTTTTAAGAACCCTAATAACCCCATCATGCATTCTCAAAGGCATATTCCCAATACCCCTAATAGGTAATGAGGTGTGGTCCCCAAGGAGAACCTCACCCCTATCACACTCATGCAAGGAACTAAAGGAGGACTTATCATAAGCAGCATGCATAGTACATCTAGAATCAAGAATCCAAGCATCATAAGTATTGGAATAAGCACACATAAGCAATTCATAGGGATACTGAGAAGGATTTTCAACAAGAGCAGCAGTCATTTCATTATTGTTAGACTTGTTCTTATCATCTTTTTGTTTCTTGTGACAATCTTTAATAAAATGACCCTTTTTACCACAGTAAAAGCAGCTCTTAGTATCTTTCTTATCATTCTCAGTTTTGTCATGCTTTTCACTTTTAGCCTTGTCTTTCTTCTGAAATCTCTTGTTTTTAGTCTTAGTCTTAGCCATAAGAACTTCAGACTTAGCCTCAGTTTTCTTTTCACCTTTAGACTTAAACACATTCATGAGTTCATTTTTCTCCTATATAGCCTCAACAATTTTTTCTTTAGTCAATTTCTCAGAACTATACTGGATAACATCTTTAAAAGTGTCAAACTGTGAAGGCAAAGAGCTCAAAAGAAGAACAACCTGATGAGAATCTTTTATCTTGTCATCACATCTTTCAAGTTCTTGGTTCATTCTCAAGAATTTATCCAAGTTTTCATTCAGAGACAAGTTAATATCCATCTTAAAAGTGAACAATCGACACAGCAAAGAGATCCTACTAGGCAGTGATTTAGTCAAGTATAAATCCTCTAAAGCCTTCCAAAGAGATTTAGAGTCAGTAATACTTACAACCTGACGAGCCACGTCGTCAGCCAGCCTAATCATGATCTCAGAATGAGCCTACTCATCAAGCTCAGCCTTATCCTCAGCAAAAATGGAAGCAGGCAAGACCCCAGTCACTGCCTTCCAGCATTTTTCCTTTATGATGATAGCTTTCATCTTGACTTGCCACATGGAAAAGTCAGTGGTGCCATCAAAGGGCTTAACCCTAACACTGTTTTCTGCCATAGCTAACACACAAGTCAGATACCAGAAACACACAATAATAGCAACACACAGAATCAGACACACATTCTAACTTCACACTTGACAAGCATGGTCAAGAGCAAAGACACATGCAACTCCTTTTGCAAGGAGTAACAGAACAAACACCCTACTCAAGAACCTAGGGATAAAGCTTACACCTGGCACAAATTCAGGGCTTCGTCCACTAGAGGTTCACTGTCACAGAAGACATGAGTCTTAATAGTCAACAAGCAAGATAGTCTTTTAGAACGAGAGCAGATGAACATATAGGTTTTAAAAATAGGTAATAGAGATAGCAAGTAGTCAAGCCTCTCCAAGTTTTCCCAATCTGAAAAATACACCTTAGTAGCCTTTCAAATGAGCCACCACAGATTGCCACTTCTCAAACAATCGCAGGCTCACAGCAGCAAAAGTAGTAGATTTTCCAGAGAAAGAAGCAACAAGAGACAACTCAACACAGAAAGCCCTTTTCTAAAACCCTAAAAACACAAGCGGAAGCACTGATCGAGAGCAGAGGCTCTGATACCAATTTGTAATACCAAATCCGCTTGAATCTACCTCAGTCGTTCAAAACTAAAGCTTGGACAGTTAAGACAAACGAAAAACAAGTTCGAACACCAGGAGTTGTTCACGCAGTTTGGACAAAGTCCTACGTCTGCGGAGTCCTCAGGAGGGGAGGCTCACCTTTCCACTAGGCAACTCAAAGGCCAAGAACAAGTTTGGATACAAGCAAGCACACAGAGAGCAAACTAAGAACACAACGCAAGAGCAGAAGAGGCACACATGCCAAAAGAAAAAAACGAGATAGAAAATGTCCCCTGGGAAGACAAAGACAGAGCTTGCACACAAGCAAAGGCCCTTCGATCTCTATTTCTCTCTTTCTGTATCTTCTCTCTCTAGCTTCAAGCTACAGCTTCGAACAACAATGGAGGAGCCAGAGTTCTGCTCTCAGTGAAGAGAGCTCTCTAGGGTTTCCATCGAAGCAAGGAAGAGGAGCAGATTCAAGTTACCAGCGACGCTTCGAGCAACAGTAGAGGTTAAATACCTCTACCCATTAACCCAAACGCGTCGTTTCACCAGTGGAGGCCATAATCTAACAATTCGGCCAAGCCCAGAAAACAGAGGAGGCCCAAACAGATAAACAGGCCCATTACAAGTGAAACTGAGACCAAGGGGTAAACATGCCCAATGCTAGAGCCAGAGCTTCATATGTGGCTGCCAAGTGACTAGGACCAACATTGGTCAAGTCACTCGAGCCCACATGTGCCTCCATGGCTAAGCCAGCATGTTAACCCTTTGTCTGTACATTGTATTCTAATCTACTCATATGTAATGCTTGCAATAAACCAATCTATGTTCTAATTACAACAACTTAGGATTAGATTACATAACAATCTTTGATAAAAAGCCTTTGCCAATCATTTTTAAAGAACATTAAATTCTAAGTGAGGTTGATAAACATTGAAAGGAACATTCAACTTGCAATATGATTGATACTTATATATGATTGGCACCAATTTTTTCACACTTGAGAAGTCACTGAGGAGTGATGAGTTCCTATGTGTATATAATAATTTGATTACATGCTTATGAGTTATGGCTATTGAAATTCTTATTTCAAATGGGGAAATCATGATAGTTACTAATATGGCCATTTAAATTAGTGTCTACTAAAGAAGCAATATGGCCACAACTCTAACTAATGTTATCTCACTTCTTTATTGGACTTCCACAGTTTCACTTCTTAAATGGAGTTAGACTGTGTAGTCAATGGAACAAAAATAGTTAGCCAACAACATACTTGGAATTTTCTTCTACTTAGGACTAACAACATATTTTAGTTTGTAAATCAAAAGGTATTTTGACACTCATTCTCCATACCATTTTATAAACAATAAACAAGATATTAGTGGTAAGACCATTAACAAGTAAATTTGATCATCTCAACATGCTAATGACAATAAAACACCTACGTTAGATGTACATATATACTTTATCCAAGATCAATATGTTCCTGATGTTGTGAATTTAGATGCTTAAAGCGGAATTTCAGGAAACTATTTCCTAACATCTAACAAGGATCTCATGCATGAACTAATAGGAATATAGTATAGTTAGAGTTACATACCGTTTGATGCAAGCCTGAAATGTTCCTACAGGATTTCAGCGGAGATCGAAAGCCCCAAGTGTGGCTTCTCTAATTGGTCCACACGAGTCTGGAATCTGGCGCCTTTGATCTCGTCTGCTAGAACGACGAACGAAGGAAACGAACGTGGCTTGAATTAGGGTGTCTTGGCCGTACGTTACTTGGAGGAGGAGGAGGAGCAAATCTCACGTGTGTTTCCAAAACACAATTTCAATATCTTATATCTATGTGATGTACGTGTGTCATGATTCATTATATAATATCAATATATCATATATATATATATATCATATTTAGTTATGGATACAATATCTTTATATTGTTTCCATATATCTTCTAATAAGATACCTTCTTATCAAGTAATTATCAATGGTAACTTCTTCAAGTCTTTTATGAAAACCTTTAAGGTAGGTCAGTCCCATACGTATCTTCCATACATATCTATGTAATCGACTAGACATCTCAATGTCCCTATAGCCCATGAAACCAGGCGTTATCAGTCAACTTACATTATAGTCTTTAAAGGAGTCATTTATGTCCTGGTTAATGACTTAGACTACGGACTTCGAATAATTTATAACTTCAGTTCACTTAATGGGGTTTCATTCACCAAAACACTTATGATGAGCCCATTTGCGAATTATAAATTATTTGGACATTTTATTCAATTCCAAGCAACGATTGAATAAGAATGACAGTGTATATCATATAATCAAGCATAAAACATGTCTATCATATATGAAACAAGGTTCATTATGTAAGACAATATAATCTCAAAGCCATTCTCCAATGTGCTTGAGGCCATTGGCCCTGTGTGACCCTCACGTTTGGGCCTAGGCATAAGCTTGGTTAGTGGATCTGCAATAACGTCATATGTGTGCACTTTGCACATTTTGACATCTCCTCTATCCTGACGTCCTTGAACGACTAATTCATCATCACCCCCAACACACCAAGAAGTCATCATTGGTTCTTCTCAAGTACTTCATGATGTTCTTGGTTGCACATCAATGTGCCTCTCCGGGTGCAAATCTGCCAAGAACCTTATCTATATAAGTTCATTGACTCAATCTTAGCAGCCTCCCAGATCTATCTCTATAGATCTTGATACTCAGTATGTACTTCGCCTCTCCTAAGTCCTTCATTGAGAAACATTTCTTCAGTCATCCCTTAACGGACTCTAGCATCGGAATGTCATTTCCAATGAGCAGTATGTCATCCACATACAAGACTAAGAAGACCACTTTAATCCCACTAAACTTCTTGTAAACACAAAGTTCTTCTTCGCATATAATGAAGTCAAACTCTTTGACAGCTTTATCAAAACGAATATTCCAGCTCCGAGATGCTTGCTTAAGTCCATAGATAGACTTCTTAAGCTTGCATACTTTCTTAGCGCCTGCTGGATCCTCATAACCCTCAGGTTGTGTCATGTACACATCCCCTTCTAAGTATCCATTTAGAAAAGCGGTTTTGACATCCATTTGCCAAATCTCATAATCATAATAAGCGGCAATGGCTAAGAGTATTCTGATGGATCTGATCATTACGACTGGTGCAAATGTCTCTTCATAGTCTTGACCATGAATCTATTTAAAACCTTTGGCAACCATCCGTACACAGATACATTTCCATCCTTGTCTGTTTTGAGTTTAAAAACTCATTTGCATCCTATGGGTTTTATCTCATCTGGCAAATCTATCAAGTCCCATACTTGATTCTCAGACATGGAATCCATTTCAGAATGCATGGCTTGAAGCCATTTCTCAGAGTCTGGACCCGTCATTGCTTGCTTATAGGTTTCAGGCTCTCCGCTTTCTAAAAGCAGGACGTCAGGACTTACATTCAAGACGAAATCATCATATCGCCTTGGTTGCATCCTCGGCATGTTTTCTTTACGTGTGGGTTCAATAACTGGAGCATTTTCCACAACTGTTTGTGGTTCCTCATTTGGTTCTTGAGGTGTTGGTGCCGGTTCCTGGATAGCTTCCTCTTGGGAATGTACGTTTCCAGGCACCAATATCTCCTCATCGACATCATCTATGTCGGCTTGTTGTTGGGTTTGTTGCTCATCTTTAACTTCTTCAAGATGAACATTTCTCCCACTTGACTTCTTGGAAATGAATTCTCTTTCCAAGAAGGCACTATCCCTTGCAACAAACACTTTGTGCTCAGTAGGGTTGTAGAAGTAGTATCCCTTGGTTTCTTTGGGATATCCTATGAAGAAGCATTTATCTGATCTGGGTGCAAGTTTATCTGATAGTAAACGTTTTACATAAGCTTTACATCCCCAGATCTTCATGAAGGACAAGCTTGGAACTCTTCCAGTCCATATCTCATATGGTGTCTTGTCAACAGTCCTAGACGGGGTTCTGTTTAGTGTAAATGCAGCGGTTGTGAGGGCGTATCTCCAGAAGGATGTTGGAAGACTAGCAAAACTCATCATTGACCTGACCATGTCCAACAAGGTCCTGTTTCTCCTTTCAGACACACCATTTAGTTGAGATGTACCTGGTGGGGTCAGTTGTGTGACTATCCCACAACGTTTTAAATGATGATCGAATTCCTGGCTTAGATATTCACCACCACGATCAGATCGAAGGGCTTTAATCTTCTTCTCAGTCTGAGTTTCTACTTCATTCTGAAACTCCTTGAACTTTTCAAAGGTTTCAGATTTATGACTCATTAAGTAAATGTACCCATATCTACTTAAATCATCAGTAAACGTTATGAAGTATCTATAGCCTCCTCTAGCTTTTGTGCTCATTGGTTTACATACATCTGTATGTATGAGTGCCAATAGCTCAGTAGCTCTTTCACTTTTCCCAGTGAAAAGTGACATTGTCATCTTACCCATTAGGCATAACTCACATGTGTCACAGATAGGCTTCACTCATGTCATTCGTCTTTTGCTTCTTTTTATCAATGTTATAGATTTCGGATTTAAGTTCAACCACATAGAGTCCATTACTCAAGGGTGCTCGGGCATAGAAAATACCATTCTTATAAATAGAAAAGCAATTGTTCTTAACAATAAAATCATAGCCCTCAGAATCCAAAACCGAAAACGAAACAAGGTTCTTAGAAATTTCAGGAACGTAATAACAATTATTAAGTTCTAAAATCAAACCAGAAGGTAAAACTAAGTCATAGACTCCTACAGCAAGCGCAGCAACAGTCGCCTTGTTTGCAACACGTAGGTCTATCTCTCCCTTCTCCACTTGCCTCCTACTTCTTAGCCCATGCACATTCGAAGTAATGTGAGCACAACATCCGGTATCTAATACCCAAGTAGTGGCAGTGGTTGTTAAGATTTCAATAACATTAATACCTGAAGTGGGATTCACAGTCCCATTCTTCTTGTCTTCCAAGTATTTGGGACAATTTCTCTTCCAGTGTCCCTTGGCCTTGCAGTAGAAGCACTCATGATCAGCAGGTACCTTAGACTTCTTAGTCGTCTTGGGTTGAGAAACTGGCTTGCCCTTCCCTTGGTGATGTTTGTGCTTCCCATTGGCCGCCTTCTTGAACCCTTTCCCTTTGTTGACCATGAGAACTTCCTTCTTAGGTTCAACCATGATGTTCTGCTCAACTGTCTTGAGCATGCCATGGAGCTCATTGAGGGTCTTGCCTATCCCATGCATATGGTAGTTCAATCTGAATTGAGCAAATCCATCATGCAGGGAGTGCAAGATGGTATCAGTGGCTAACTCGTCATTGTAAGGAAAGCCCAATTGAGCCATCTGCTCAAAGAGACCAATCATGTCAAACACATGGTTGCTCACTGGCTTCCCTTTCTCCAATTTCTTCTCAAGTATGGCCTTGTGAGTCTCATACCTCTCAATCCTAGCTTGTTCCTGAAACAACACTTTCAGGTTAGCCATGATTGTATGAGCATCCATGTGTTCAAACCTCTTTTGAAGGCCTGGTTCCATGGCAGCGAGCATCAGGCAGGTGACAGGCACCGACTTAGCTCTTATCTCATTTTCCTTTGCTTTCTCCTCATTAGTGGAAGCATCGGTCAGGACAGGGATGGGTGTTTCCAGAACGTCCTCACATCCTTCGGATCTGAGAACAATTCTCAAGTTCCTTTCCCAATCGATATAGTTCGTACCGTTGAGCTTGTTTTTGTCAACAATTGACCGCATGGTGAATTTCAAATCGCTACTAGACATGATTGCTACAAAAGGAAGTAACATGCAGATAAGTTTATGCTTGACACGCAAAAGCTTAAATTTTAAACATGCTTCAAAAATTAAGCAAATGCACATTTGATTCAAACAAGTTTGTCCCCAGTGAATAAAATGATTCCAAGATCCTATTTCAGATAAGACCTTAGCGTACTTTGGCAATGCCCTAAGTCTCATGTGATCTAGGTAAGTAACATTTACTAATTATAACTCTTTATAATTCTTGGTTGATGGACCACATCCTATGTGGACTCATCCTTATGCCTCAAGATCCAAAACTTTGCCTTTTGGTCTCTTGTTGAGTATAACCATATCAAGGTTTATGAATCCCTTATATAGATCCACCCTCACTATCCCAAGGTCAAAGAAGGACACCTTGCTTTGGCAAAGCCTATCCAACTTATTCCTAGGGCATCATGGGTTATGACATGGGAAGGCATTATCTCAATATTCCTTTAGGGACTTAAGCATGCAATGGTTGTCTATTTACTAGTGAACAAAATAGCATAAGTAAACAATCATGCAAAGCTTAAAATAATAAGGCATTCAAAATGCAATAATTAAATGTGATCCTAGTATGGCCCCTAAAACCAAAAACCAAAGATCTAATCTTCATGGGTCTTCTTTCCATGGATCTCCATCCTTGATACCCTTCATGGATCTTCTTGGTCTTCTTGGGATCTTCTCGTAATGCAAAATTTCTAATAATCTAATTACTGAAATTAAAAATTACAAAAATACATAACGATACGCAGATCATGTACAAAAATACATAATGATACGCAGATCGTATATTCTATCCTAAGAAGTGGGCCATACTAGTCACCTCATGCAAGCAATAATATCATAATATTATAAAACATGCATGCATACATAATATCAAATATTATTAATCAAAATAATAATGGAACATTATAATGATAAAACATGTAACAAGATATTCAAACATATCCATATATAGAATTAATCATATTAATAATTAAATTGCATCATTGGATAAAATATGCATAAATAAGGTAAGATATCAAATATCCTTATCTTAATCAGGTGGGAATCTATCCTAACAAATTTTTAGGAAATTATATTGTAGATAATATCAAATATTATCCAATTAGGCAAATAAGATCTTATCTTATTCTTTTTAGAAAAAATCCTAAAATCCAAAATCTACCCAATCGGACCGAGTCGCACCCGAGTCAAACCCGGACCGACCTGTGCCCACTGAACCGCGCATCCACTGCGCAGACCGAGCCAAGTTCGTGCAGTCCGAACCATGGCTCCCACTGCAGACCACACTCGAGCCCACGCACGGACCGGACCAACCCGGTTCCACCGCGCCAAGCCGCGCAGACCCGCGAACAGTTCGTGGTCTGCTGGGTGGTGCGACCCACTGTTGGCCGCTCCAGCCGCGCGTGCTGAGCCGCGGTCCACACCGCTGGACCCCTGCGCACGATTCAGGGTGCGCGCCGAACCGGATCCAATCCGGTTCGGTACTGTTCATTTTTTATTTTTTTTTATTTTTTTTGAATTTTCAGAAATCAATTTCAAAAAACAGATTTCAGGAAAAAAAAATTGGGTATTGATTCATCTTTTGAAAATCAAAATTTTCACTTAATGGTTTAAACATGCAAAAAAATCATATTTCTAGCATAATCAAACCTTATGAATCAAAATTCTCGATAGAGAAAAAAATGTTTAAAAGTTCTAAACTTTTCCATGCATATTAGAAGCAAAGTTCTCAACTTCCACATCCAATCAATCAAAATCTCAATTTTAATCATGCAATTTAACCTATATATCAATATTACATGAAGTTTGAATATTAACATGCATCAAAAATAACTCTTTTGATAATTGATCCTATCAAATCATGCAAGAGGCTCTGATACCACTGTTGTGAATTTAGATGCTTAAAGCGGAATTTCAGGAAACTATTTCCTAACATCTAACAAGGATCTCATGCATGAACTAATATGAATATAGTATAGTTAGAGTTACATACCGTTTGATGCGAGCCTGAAACGTTCCTGCAGGATTTCAGCGGAGATCGAAAGCCTCAAGTGTGGCTTCTCTAATTGATCCACACGAGTCTGGAATCTGGATCGCCTTTAATCTCGTCTGCTAGAACGACGAACGAAGGAAACGAACGTGGCTTGAATTAGGGTGTCTTGGCCGTACGTTACTTGGAGGAGGAGGAGCAAATCTCACGTGTGTTTCCAAAACACAATTTCAATATCTTATATCTATGTGATGTACGTGTGTCATGATTCATTATATAATATCAATATATCATATATATATATATCATATTTAGTTATGGATACAATATCTTTATATTATTTCCATATATCTTCTAATAAGATACATCCTTATCAAGTAATTATCAATGGTAACTTTTACCCATTAATAATAAAAGCCAATATCCCAATTAAAGCCAATGGGCCGAAATCCATGTCCCACATGGGCTTCCGGTTCGATTTGATCCAGCCCGATAACTCTATGTGTGTGACCTCATAGGACCTGGTTATTATAGTCATGGGCCTAACCCGATTAAGCCCATTGATCGTAGTTGGCTTCTAGCAAAGCACTACGATCCCTAAAATTCCCGGATTGTAAATCTCCATTAATTATCCTATTCCATATTTAGTAATTGCGCCTTGATTAAAGGACACTATTCCTTCACCTGAATGCCAAAATCAAAGCATAGTAGTCATCTAGTATCCTTGTAGTTACGCCTCAACAATTCATACTCCTTGACCTTGTGAATTTTAGACCAATAATCATGGCAAACTAATTAGCTACTACTATTGCTAACTCAACGAAAATCCCCAAAGAATATTTTAGCAAAGACAAAAACATTGAACGAAACTGAAACTTTTAAAATCACATATAATCAAATAAAACCCTAGGAATTCTATATACCACAAATTAATCAAAATCAAACCACTACACAGTCAAATCCTAGAAATAGCATGTGTTGTAGTATTGCAAGGCGAAAGATTGACATAAGGCGTGAAATCAAAATTCACAAGCTATTAACAGAGATGGCAGATGGCGAACGAAAGAGAAGGGAGAACAACGGCTGTCAAGAGATCGAGTTTAGAGATGGCGGTTGGTGGCTGTTGACGGTTGGAGGCAGAGTTTAGAGATGACCGATGATTGCGGGGAGAGGGATAAAACTTGACGGCTATCAATTGTTGGCCGCCGCAGAGATCGACTGGTGGATGCCTAGGGAGAGGAGAGAAGAGATGGCCCTAGTAGAGAGAAGCCCTAGGACGAAGATCGACTGGTAGCTAGGGCAGGATCGAGATGTGGCTAGGTCGCAAGAGATTAAAGAGGAGATTAGTGGTGAAAAACGAAATGAATCTCATCTTGCAAATGGAGATAAGGGGGTAAAGAACTGTAGATATACGAGACTAGGGATTTAGGAGGAGAACTGGCCTAATCTCTTTGTTATAAATAGTTTCTTGAAACAGGTGTAGAATCAAAACTAATAAAAATCGTTTCATTCTTTGAAATTGTTTCATTTGGCCGTTGCATAGACTAAAATTGTTTGGATCGTTTGATAAAACCGTATCACTAGATTGTTTCATTATATAAAATCGTTTCACTGAAGCGTTTTATTAGAGCTTAATTGTAATAGTGACGGTGGCTTTTTTCAATTTGGGTAACTATCTCTTGTTTTTAGACAATTTACTATTAGGAGTGGTCGAAGTGGCAAATTTCCATTCCTATAATGGAGGAATGACGACCGTAAGTCCGTAACAGATGTCAACTCAATTAGCTGGACAAATCTGAAGGATTAGAATATCATTAATTTGTATTTTTCCAAAAAATTAAGTTTTCATATCAACCACTATAGAAAATAGAGGAGTTCGTGAAATGTATAGAAATCTCTAAAGAATTGTAGATGTGCAAAAATCATAAGTATGTTGATAAGGGTAGTTAATTATTACTTAAAAGCTACCGATTTAGTGAAAATTTCTGATTGCCCACCAAAAATCAATCCAATTCGCTGAGTAGGATTTTTCCAAGAAGATTAGTATAAACAAATGTTAAAGGTGTGACATTTTTGTGTGACAAATCTCCATTAAAGAATTTTTCATGAAATTATAATAAGCCAGAACGGCAGAACCAAACACATGAGCTTAGATTTTGAAACAGAATGATCGTGAGAAACCTGTGACATTACGAATATTTCTATGTAATTAATGGGTACAAGTACAACTACTTTGCCCCAATCTGAAGCAAGAAACAATTTTGACTTTTTTTTCGGGGGTTTTCTTTATCAACCTTTGACTTTCACAAGTTATTCAAATTATTTGTTTTGGGTAAGCACTTGAATTAAGCAAATGTGTGAACACATAATCATTTCTTAAAGAAAATTTTGAATATTCCTAAAATAAAAAGCATGAAAACGTCGTTCTGGTTTCAACGCAGGAAAAGAATCCTTCTTTCCTGCCCCGCGTTCATCTACCATGCGAGAATAAGTGTGGGCCCTTTGTCGACATCGCCTTTGACGAAGCTTCCCATTTTTCATAATGGGCCCCACTCACCACCAAGTACAGTGGAGTTTTTTTTTAATCTGCATTAAAAGTAGTTAAAGAAGGTCAACTTTACCTCTCTGTAAACCAACTAACCATCCGATGTTTTACCCTCTATTCAATCCAACGGCTCTTTCTCCCATCTTGACTCTTTCTCCAATTAGGGCTCTTCACCCCTGCTCCCTCCACGCTTTCGCAGCGAGAAAAATAAGGTGACATAGCACGGTCAATGCCACTTTGTTATGTAGTATACAAAAAATTAAAACCGGTTATAGTAACCCCTCGTTTGATTATCAAATGTGGAAATTTAATTTTCGAAACATTGTAGTTTCTAGGAATTACTTTTCTGTGAATTAAATTTCATGGATAGAAAATCATACTTGATTCAAAATTATCTATCTATATCTATCTATATACATATACTAAAATCGCAATTATATCTCTGATGTGTCATTCATTCAAATATGTCACGTCATTAAATAATTATGTATATTTATCTATTCACTTTTATTCTATTTATAATTTATTTTATCTTTTATTATACAAATTTCCTAAATTATCAACCAAAATATTTCTCACTATACATGATAATATATTACTTTTTCTTACACATATTTCAATTTAGAATTTGTTACTTTCCTTAATTAGAGTACACGAATACTCTACAACCAAAATATTTTTCATTATAAATGATAATGTATTACTTTTTCTTACACATATTCCAACTTTAAAATATGTTAATTTCCTTAATTAGTGTCCATTGTCCACGAATTAATATTTTTTATACTTTTAGAGTAAACTTTATTATAATTTTGATTTACCTTAGACTCATGATATGGCCAAAGAAAATATGTTGAGTTATAATTTTCTTTTGCAATATCATAAGTCTGATCAAATTTCTAAAATTCACGTCATTATTTTTACTGGAAATGTCACTTGAAAAATTGAAAAATTTAATTTTTCAATATATATATAGATAGATAGATAATAGGTGTCTATAATTTGACAACTAATATGCAATATATGAAGTTCATATTGTTTTTTTATTGATATACAATAGTTTGTATTATTTATAGGTATATTTATTATATCAATGAATTAAAAATGATAATTAACTCATACTTAAAAATAAATTAAAATTAATTAATAAAGCCCCGTACAAGGCACGGGTAAATCAACTAATGTGATTTGTATAAATGAAGGAATTGAGAACTTTTTTATTTAAAAACGTATGAAGTAGATTTTACCTACCCTATCATGGTAAATGGAATTCCTATGATTTGGAGGAAGTGCAAATTCCTGAAAAGTAAATTTTTGTATTAATTTTATGAACCAAACACTGGAATTAAATCCACTTTATGGGAAAGTTGTACTTCCTGGAAAATAAACTCCGAACCAAACAAGGGCTAATAAGGGAAAGGTTCAAATGAGAAAAATTATTAGACTGAGAAATGAGAATAAAAAACGACATGACCTTTTTAAAAAAAAAAAACATCAAAAGGACGCGCGTGCACATGATATGGGATGTGCACAGATTTTGGGTTGTGTGTGCATGGATTTGGACTTGTATGTGCATCTAAATTCTACTTGTGTGCATCGTTTTTCTGGGTTAAAATGTACATGAGGTTTGAACTGTATGTGCATTCCTTTTGAAGTGCATGCATCTATACTTGTATGTGCATGTAATTTGTACTAGGTGTGCAGAGTTTCCACTTACATGTGTTCTAGAAATAAAAATGTACGTGACTTAAGTAAAAATTCATGCACATACAGACAAAAACTTATGCACTTCTAGTGGCGGAGCTATATGGGGTCCAGAGGGGGCTATAGCCCCTCTGCCCCCATAAAAAAAACTTTTTTAAAAAAAATAAAATTTTTAAAGCTTTTTTACTCTTATTTAATATAAAAATGTAATTTCAGCTAGCCCCAATAGAATTTCTCCCCTTCATCTCATTTGAAAATGCAATTTCAGCTTTCCTAACAGATTTAAGTCATAAAATTAAAATTACTTAAGCTTTTTTTTCCTCATATCATGTGAAAATTACCTTAAGGTTTATAAAAAAGTTAAAATTGATTGTTTACGAAATAGGATTCAAGCCACATTGGATTTAAGCCACATGAAAATTTTATCGTGCATGATTTTAGCCCCCTCTAGGGTAAAATCCTGGCTCCGCCCATGTGCACTTCCCAGAATGTGTACAAGTTTATGCTTGTATGTGCATATGTTTTGATTGTATTTGTGACTTTGTTTAAGTGGAAACTCATACATATACATGTAAAAACTTATGTACTTCTTGGAATGTGCACAAGTTTGTGCATGTATGTGCACAAGTTTGTGCATGTATGTGCACATATTTTAACTGTATGTGTGGCTTTGTATAAGTGGATACACATGCACATACATGCAAGAACTGATGCACTTTTTTAGAATGTGCACGAGTTTGTGCTTATATGTGCATGAATATTAGTTTGTTTTCTTATAGTGGAAACTCATGCACATACATGCAAAAAACTTACCCTTGAAATGTGCACAAATTTGTATTTCATTTGACTTTATGTGGATGAGTTAAAAAATGCACACATTTTGCTTGTATGTGCATGAAAATAAGTCTATATGTGCATGATTTTTGTGTTGTATGTGCTAGCGAATTAATAAAAAAACGCATGCGCATGCACCTGCCCGTATTTTCCCCCAAAAAATACGCGTTTTTTTTCAAATAAAATTTGGCCGTGCCGAATTATTGCATTTTGTTGCTTTTTTAATCTGGGCCTTTAGTTTTCTTGATTCAAATGGCCCATATTCATTCTTATTTCTCACCTAACCTCCTTTTCTCACCGGATCCGCATCCTAGTAATATTTTTAAAATGTTTTAGTTATTTTATATTACTCCCTCCGTTTGATACTGAGTGTAGTATTAGTCTTCTATTTTTTGTTAAAAAATATTTGTTATTATAGATTTTAAATAATGATTTACCTGTGAGTTACGATATACAATAAGTTATTGAAAATTGCACATATTGACATTTTATATACAAATGTTTTTCATTAGTTGGTAAAAATGAGGTAATGCGTATTAGAATGTGAGTTTTAGTAAAAACTTATAGTATTTTAACTTAATTATTTTATTCATAATAATTCAATTAAAAGCTAAAATGACAAGTAATATTACATGCACAAAGAATGTAACAATTTAACCAATTTTTTAGGGGGAAGATAGTTTTGAGAATTTTGGTCATTTGTTGTCATGTTAGAAATGAGAAGATATAGAAGTTTAGTGTAGTGATTTACCTTTAAAGTTATTAATTGATTTATGGATGAACTCCGGTAAACTTATACATTAAACTTGTATATGTATATTTGTATACACGACTTGTGAAATCTGGTATATTAGGGTTTAATGTAAGATAATAGTATATTCCAAGTGATGTTTTATCAGTTTTTCTAGTGTGTATCCATTGACACATGCTAACAAGTTAAAATAAGAAATTATCTTTAAAATATTTTCTAAAATTATTGCTAAAAATGGAGTCATTAGAGTATATCGACGGACACACTAGAGAAAAACCATATTTTATGAGCATAAGCAATGGTGGGTTTTTAACCTTGGTTTTTTAGCTTATTTTTCACTTTTACTTCTTCTGAAAAACCAATCTTTTTTTTCCTTACATCCATGGATTTTTAACTTTCATGGTTTTTTAACTTGTGGTTTTTAGCTGTAACTTTATTTATCCATCATATATTATACAATATAATAACAACAATAATCCATTATATATTATACAATATAATAACATACATATATCACTTTATAAATTAAAACAATAAAGATATCACATTTACTCTAAAATAATATACATACATCACCAAATCAAATACTAATTTAATTTTTATGATAAACATATGCAATATGAATGTCTATGAATAGATAAAAATAAATAAAAAATATTGAAAACAAAATTTATTTATTTTAATATTATTCTTGGGCTAGAAATTGACTAAAAAACTATAAAATCTCAACCCAAATTCCATGTATATGATCCATTCAAAATTTCCCCATCTAAGAGCACCCCTTATGGGGGACTTAAAGAGGGGCTTAAAAGGTTTTTTTTTGAGTTTAAGCCTCCATTTAAGCCCCAATCCAAAAAGGGTTGTTTAATGGGGGGTTTTTGGTTTCAATTTATATTTATAATTATGCCATTATATTAAATTATCAAAATAATCTTTTTAACAAGGGAGACTGCGACCGAGGCCTCTCAACCGTGCCCGCGGCCGAGAACAAAGGAGACCCAAAGGCGAGGAAGGCCTCGCTGCTGCGCCCGCGGCCGAGCACAATGGAGACCGCGACCGCGGCCTCTCAACCGCGACCGCGGCCACAACTCTGTCCACGCCCACATCAGGAGAATTGTCATATCTTTTGATCCAGAGATCCATTTGCTTCCATCTTTTGAGGGAAGGAACTAGACTTCCAGATCTAACACTGGGAGTTGGAATCATCCAATTCCGAGTCCAGACAAAAGAGAACGAGCCAGTTGATCCAGAGATCCATTTGCTTCCATCTTTCATATATATGTTTGTCGTTGATTTCATATATATTACAAACAACAATGCATAGCTCAAGCAACAACGATTGATACATAAATTGAAGAAAAAAAACATTACAATGAAACAACATAAACTCAAGCAAATTACCGAATTTAACGAAAAAACATCATTAGACAATGCATAGCTCAATTTTTAAAAACACAAAACACGTAAAAGACTTTAATCTTCTCCAAATCGTTGCCAAATGTGTTCCTTCAAATCTTCCTTAAGTTGGCGGTGTGCATTTGAATTCCGAAGTTGAGCCCTCGTGTTGTTCAGGAAGTTGCTCATACTCGCCGGTCTATTGGTGGAGTATGTCCAATCCGGATTATTCATCGATGTAGGCTCTCCACTTACTCCTTCGCCAAACTCTGGGATTTCATATCCATGATGACTATAAGAATCTCGTTCATCTTCTACGATCATATTATGTAGAATGATGCAAGCCCTCATTATCTTTCCAATCTTCACAAAATCCAAAGAGAGTGCCGGGTTACGGATTATTGAAAATCGAGATTGCAACACTCCAAATGCCCGTTCCACATCTTTGCGAACAACTTCTTGATGTTGGGCAAACAACTTGGCTTTAGGGCCTTGAGGAATCCGTATTGATTGGACAAATGTCGCCCATGGCGGATAGATGCCATCTGTGAGATAATATCCCATGTTGTATTCATGTCCATTAATTGTGAAATTTACGTTTGGAGCTCTACCTTCCAAAACGTCATCAAAAATAGGAGATTGATCAAGAACATTAATATCATTATACGTACCTGGTACCCCAAAAAATGCATGCCAGAACCACAAGTCGTATGATACAACAGCCTCCAAAATGATTGTTGGATGTCCATGTCCACGTGCATATTGACCTTTCCACGCAGTTGGACAATTTTTCCACCTCCAATGCATACAATCGATCCTACCCAACATCCCAGGAAATCCACGAAACTCCCCCACGCTTAGTAGGTGTTGTGTGTCCGCTGCGGTAGGACACCTAAGATACTCATCACCAAAGAAGGTAATGATTCTCTGGACAAAATGCTCCAAGCTTTTCCTTGCGGTTTCTTCAGAAAGACGAAGATACTCATCACAAGCATCAACAGCAGTTCCATAAGCCAACATTTTAATGTCACTAGTACATTTTTTTAATGCAGATATGCCAAGCCTACCCACTGCATTTGGCCTTTGTTGAAAGAACTCCATACCATTCTCCAGTCTCTTCACAATACGCAAGAAAAGTTCCTTGCGCATTCTGAACCTACGTCGGAAGATATGATCTGGATAATTTGGCTCGTCCGAGAAATAATCTTTGTAAAGTTGATCAAAGCCTTGTTCCCTTCCTCTATCTCTGAATTTTCGACGAGATCCCCTACATGAACTTTCTGCTTGTGCTTTGTACTTGCGTTGTAGAGCGCGTTCTTGAACTTCATTAGTGGCTTGGATAGCTTCTTGTAAAAGTCTTTGGTACTCACCATCTTCAGAGCTATCAGTAGAAAGGAGAGGATTTGAGTTTGAGGAGTTTGAAGATGAATTAGACATTTTTAGAGATTGAAGATGTGATACCCCGTATTTTTGTAAGGTTACTTTGGGAGTTTTGGAATTTTCCCGAGTACCCGTTTAGTACGTCGGATTTAATTCAGGTAGCTTGAGACATTCTGTAATGTGCTCTGTATCTGTAATATTTTTCTCAGTAAAATAAAATACAGACGACGTGCTTCGGATGTTTATACGCGTTCGCGTACGATAATTTTTATCCCGGGTTAATGTCTTGCTCGTTCAAGAGCTGAATGGGCGGGAAAAGGCAAAAACGGAGACCGCCGTACAGTAACGGCGCCCGCCGTCGTTGGGCCCGAGGTGTCAGGCCGTCGTCTCCTACTCTGGGCTCACCAGGGTTAGGAACGACGACCGCCGTAATTATGGCGCCCGCCGCGGCCCGCCGTAGGCAAAGTTGCGGCGCCCGCCGTGATTACCCAGCAGTCATTAACCGTTGGTCGCCGGCGAGCTCTGGCCGTGCCGATCTAGCCCTGCTCGGCTTCGTCTAGGGTGATGATGATGTTCCCATTGCTTTGGCTATAAAAAGAGGTGTTGGGGGAAGGATTTTGAGCCATCCCAGCACTGAATCTCTGCCAAATTTTCGCCTCGTCGGAGTGTTAGTTTCACCGGATTTCGGAAGCTTCGTTAGTGTTGGTTGGTGGTGTTTCCAGAAGCCCTTGTGAAGCCTTTTGGTTGCCTTTGGAGGTTGGAACCCAGGCAAGGCAAAAAGGGGTCGAAACGCGCATCATTTGGGGTGAGTTTTACTCTCGTTCTGTCGTCGGAGTTCTTCACGGCGACCGCCGTATTCTTTACGGCGCCCGCCGTGATGAATGCGGTGACCGCTGCCAAGAACGGCGACCGCCGCCAGTGCCCAGAATGCCTTCGTGGCTTTGGCTTGGTTGGTTGTCGTCGTGGCGTCTTTCCTTTCGATTTCTTTCGCCGTTTTTTTTATTCGTACTGTTGTTATGTCGGATCTAACTTAGGGTTCCTTTTATGGGTCGACTCGAAGGTCGTTGTGCTGTCGGAGCTATACCCGTGTCGAGCCCGGAATCTCGTCGTTGTCGTAAGGCTTGTTTCTATTTTGTGGATTAAGGCAAATGGCGGTTCGCTCTTGCTCATCGTTTCCATATTTACATTGATTATCAGTTGTTTATCTGAGTAACTAATTTGGAAGGATTATTACTGTGTTCTTCTGGAAGTGATTTATAAACTGTTTTGAAAATCATATAATAGGTTGTATATCTGTTAGAACGACGCTATTATCTGTGATCGCCTTTCGGGCCTTTATGTGGATTTATTCTGTAATTGTGATTGTGCTGTATCTGTGTGGTTAGCACTGTTAGTTAGGAATGTACTCGGACTTCGTCCGGTCGTTTCTTTATAATCTGGTATCGGGATGGCTCGTCTCCATCTGGTACTATTCTAAGATCATGATCGGTCTCTTTCACAAGTGTGTAGAGACAGGACACTTAGCTGGTGTCACAAACCTTCCGGTGTACGTCACTCTCGACGAAACATATACTAAGATGTGTCGTCCCAATGGTGGGGTACACATGTAAAAGTCTAATAATGTGATGTGTGGTTTGTAATATAAATCAGATAAGTGCTACTCGACGCACATAATTAATAAACCTTCGGCGAGTAGTGCTGCTAAGTTATAGTGCAGCTAGGAAAATTCGTCTCGACTTTGATCATAGTACGTTCTCTTTCCAATCTGGACTCGCTGTATGCGGTGAGGTTGGTCGTGAACCGAAGCATCTTAGTCAACTTTTAAATCATTGTTGCATGATTCTGTAAACATTCCAGATTTGTCATAATTCCTTAAAGACTCATTTCCGTTGGAGTCTTCTTTCGAGTCGATTTCTGTGAAGATCCAGTCTTCCAGAATCTTCTCTTGTGCATACCTCTTGTTTATTCCAGTAGGAGTATGATGGTTGACTATCGTCATCGGTTGTTATTCGAGAAGCGATGAGTCTAACCTAATACGACTGCTTCGAACCATTCTGCTTTGTACCCTTGCTAGTCTATTCAAGTAGACTAACCCACAGACTTTGTTCTCTGCATGTGGGCTGGTGTCATCCGTTCGATTCGGCACATCAGATAGAAAGTAGCCCAGAAGAATAGAAGGACTATGGAGTCGACGGTGGTTTTCGAATGTTTGAGTTATTTCGTTAATCAGGTTGAGATCTTTTGGACAATGACTTTGGTTGTAATGTACTTTATAAGACTTCCGCTGTATTTGGTTTAAACTCTGTGTTAGCCTATTCGGGATTGGGTTGTAATCCCGTAACTCTTGTTTCCTTGACAATGTTATGTTTTGGAATTGAATGCTTTGATCATTATGTATCATTTGTATTTCATAAATTGTATTTAAACGGTAAAGCCTTGGGTGATCTCGGTAAGGAACACTGGGGTCACTAGCGGTAATACATTTCCAAAAGGGTTAAGTTTTGGGGGTGTTACAGTTGTGGTATCAGAGCCAAAGGTTTTAAAACGGGTTTGGGATTTTTATATCATTTATCCGTTTTTGAAAATGCTTTTAAAGGGCTCTGAATTTTCAAACTGAAAAGAATTTCAAAACACCGTTCATAGTCATGTCTTCTTTATAGTCTGATGTAGTAAGCTTGCTTCTATGTCTAGAAAGACTAATTCCTTCCTTATTGTTCGGTAGGATGGGTGTCTGCTTTTCTGTTGGTAGGGGGTCGGAAGACGCCAAGACGGACCAGCCGAGGCTAGATTTTCCGTTGCCTCAGCGATGTTTCGAGGTTGGAGGCCCGAGTAGCCCGCTCGAAAACATCAAGCACGTTCTCCCCGAGTCGATTGTCCTTGTAGCTAGGGATGCTATGGTCCCTGAGCTTGCACCTGTGCCGCCACCAAGGGTGGAGGAAGTACAGGAAGAAGAGCAGGAAGATGAGTTGTCAAGGTATGAATAAGGGGTTTACCAAGACGACTTTCTGATGTGACCAATTACAGAGGAGATCGAGTACGAGGAGGAGGAAGAGGAGATGCTTGAGATAGATCATGTCGAGGACGAGGATATGATTGAGGATGATCCCGAGGATGAGGATCCCATAGAGGATGATCCAGAGGAGGACCCCGAGATGGACCTGGAAGAACAGAGCCAGGAGCCAGACAACTTGAGGCACTTGCTAGTGGACAGTCAGGAGCCGGGGGTGTAGTTTATTCCCCCCAGTCTAGAACTATCACTAGTGTCGGCTTATGCACGCATGACTGATGCTGATTGGGAGGCACTGTTCACTGAGCACGGTATTAGGAGGAGGTCAGAGGCTGAGTTGAGAAAGAACCTTCGCCAGAGCGAAATGAACTCTCATATGGAGCAGCAGCAGCAGATGGATCAGGCGATCGCTAGCGCTCAAAGGAGAGCTGGAATTGGAGGACCTCTTATGGAAGATCCTTTCTTTTCCGCAGCTGAGATTGGAACTGAGTCACCAGAGCCGTGTGACCCAGGACCAAGCAGGGTGCGAAGCTCATCACTAGAGCAGGATGGTGAGCCAAGCCCGAAGAGACCTTGCATGGATAGTCGGTCTTACAGGAGACATCTTGGAGCGCCTTAGTGTGGTTTGGCGTTGCCTAGTGTCGTAGCTTCTTTTGCTAGTGTTTCAGTTGTGTTTGTGTTTTGTTTCAGTGTTTCGGCTAGTGTCTGTGGATTTTCTAGATTTCCGAGCAAGTTCTGTTTTGATGCTCGAAGATTTGACTCATGTGTTGCTTGTGTAAAAGTTCGAAGGTTCATCTATAAAATGCCAAGTTGATCTATTCTGAGTAAGTTATTTACGTTGATATATTGCATAAGTATATTGCATAATATTAATGTATTGAATGCTTGGAATTGGATCGGTAAACAGATGGTGAACCCAAGAAGCACGAGGAACTCGACTCGAGCCGGTGTTGGGACTAGCCAAGATCCCAGGCCAGCAAGAAGAGGTGTTCAGGATGAGCACGAGTCAGAGTCTCGCGTTCAGCATAGGCGTGAAGGTCAGGATCAGACCCAAGCGCCAACGCTGTTTGATGCCGCAGTTGTTGAGGCGATTCGCGGGATTGTGATGCAGGCAATTGCAGATGTATTGAGACCCAGTGCGCCTCAAGTGCAAGAAGTGCCTACTCACCCAGCGGTTCCTGATGTTATGGAGCCCGGAAACCCTGTGGTTCAGGAGAATGCCGTTAGGGCTAGAGACAGCTATGGTCGCGCTCTTAAGACCATCACTTCCATGAGGCCCGATTGCTATAATGGGAAAGGGGAGCCAATAGCAGTGACTCATTGGTTCTCCCATATGGAGAGGCTGTTTCGGAACGTGGAGTGTACTGAGGCCGAGAAGGTCCATATCGCTTCTCTTCAGCTGAAGGAGGAAGCTAGCGAGTGGTGGGAGAGCACAGGTTTGGTAGAGAGTCCAGTGTTGACTTGGTCGATGTTCAAGACCAAGATGGTTGATCGCTTTTTCTCTCGTGCTATGAGAGAGGAGAAGCATAAAGAGTTCTTGTACCCAAAGACGGATGGTCTGAAAGTAACCGAGTTGGCATCTAAGTTCAATCACCTTTTACAGTACGCCCCTGCCGAGATTACCAGCGAGACCCAAAAGATCTGGTACTTCCACGAGTGGATGAGCCCGGATATCAAGCCATTAATGGTGCACCACACATGCTCTACCTTGGAGCAGTATGTGGATTGTGCCTATAGGCTAGAGGTAACTCTAGAGGAGTCGACCAAGAGGCGCAACCGACAGAAGTCGATGCAGAACCAGAACCAGGGATGTGGCTTTAACCGCCCTGCGCCACCGTCTAACTTTGCCAAGTCTGGCCGAGCTAAGACAGAGATGACGCATGGAGGATCGACTCAGCAGTCAGGGCAGACCAGGAGTGCAGTTCAGTGCTATAACTGTGGCGTCACTGGCCACAAGAGCAACGAGTTCCAGAAGGAGAAGAGATCGTGCTTTGGGTGTGGACGTGATGGTCATCTGAAGAAGTTCTATAAGCAGGGGAAGCGGAAGGGAGTAGAGTCGCATCAAGGGTCAGCTCATCAGAGCAACCGACCTAGGTTCAAGCCTGCAGAGACTCCTAGCCCGTCAGTTCAGACGACTGCTCAGAACAGGGGAAAGGCCCCAGCTGTTTCTGGAAGTCAGGGCCAACGCTTGTACGAGATGCGTGAAGCAGATGGACCCAATGATCCAATTGCTCAAGGTACTTTATACCTTCACTCTACTTCAGTGTGCATTCTATTTGATTCTGGTGCTACGCATTCCTTTATTTCGGATAGATGTGTTAGCAAGTTAGACTTAGTGTGCAACGATTCGTGCGACCCTTTCGTCGTTAGTCTTCCTAATGAAGAACGTTTGGTGGGAACCAAACATCTGTCCGACTTTCCGATTACCATTCAGGGTAAGGAGTTTGAGGCAAATCTGATCTGTATAGCCATGGCTCCATACGACATCATTCTTGGTATGGATTGGCTGACGCGTCACAAGGCGGTGATCGACTTCAGTTCAAGAACAGTGACGGTGTCATCTGGGGGCCAGTTCGTGTGCAAGTTCAAAGGTCGGAATGACGCTGATAACGACAAGCTAATCAATGCGATGGCTGCGTTTAAGCTACTACGACAAGGATGTGTCGGGTACCTTTGCTACTTGGATTCGCCCGCGAAGGATGGACCTGAGGTTCTTGATATTCCGGTGGTTAGGGAGTTTTCGGATGTCTTTCCGGAAGAAATTCCTGGATTACCCCCGAACCGTGACGTAGAGTTTTCAATTGATCTTGAGCCTGGTACGGCGCCGATTTCCAAATCACCGTATCGGATGGCTCCAGCTGAGATGCAAGAATTGAAGAATCAACTTGAAGATCTTCTTGACAAAGGTTATGTCAGGCCGAGTGCATCGTCGTGGGGTGCTCCGGTATTGTTCGTCAAAAAGAAGGACGGATCGTTCCGACTTTGTATCGACTACTGAGAGTTGAACAAGGTGACGATCAAGAACAAGTATCCTCTGCCTAGGATTGATGACTTGTTGGACCAGTTGCAGGGTGCAAAGGTTTTCTCTAAGATCGACCTGAGATTCAGGCTACACTGCTGGATCAGATTAAGGAAAAGCAAGTCGATGACTTCATCTTGGTGAAGTTAAGCAGTGAGGTGATGGATGGGAAAGCTCCCAGTGTTGTGGTTCAGGATGATGGATCACTTTGGTTTCAGGATCGGATCTGTGTGCCAGACACAGAGAGTCTTCGTCAGTTGGTGATGAGAGAAGCTCATTCGTCTGCTTATTCTGTGCATCCAGGCTCCAGCAAGATGTACAAAGATCTGAGCAAGAATTTTTGGTGGCCAAACATGAAGTGGGATGTAGCGGACTTCGTGGCTAGGTGCTTGACTTTTCAGAAGGTCAAGATTGAGCATCGCAGGCCAGGTGGTGAGTTGCTACCTCTCCCTGTGCCAGAGTGGAAGTGGGAAGGCATTGCCATGGATTTCGTCACAGGGCTACCCAAGACTCGAGGTCAGAAAGATGCTATCTGGGTGATCGTGGATCAGCTTACGAAGAGTGCTCATTTCATAGCCATTAAGACCACATGGGAAGTCCAGAAGTTAGCAGAGGTCTATCAGAAGGAGATTGTCCGTTTGCATGGTATCCCTAAGACCATTGTATCTGATCGAGATGGCCGTTTCATGTCGAGGTTCTGGAAGGAGCTGCATAAGGCTATGGAGACCGAGTTAAGGTTTAGTACAGCTTTTCATCCTCAGACAGATGGCCAGTCTGAAAGGACCATCCAGACTCTGGAGGATATGCTTAGAGCTTGTGTGCTCGATCGTCCGACTAGCTGGGAGGACAACTTGAGTCTGATTGAGTTCACATACAACAATAGCTGGCATGCTACAATCAAGATGACTCCGTTTGAAGCTTTGTACGGTCTCAGATGCAGATATCCGATTTGTTGGGACGATAACACCGACAAGATTCTGCTTGGACCAGAGTTGGTCGAGAGGACAGCTGTAGATATTGCTTTGATCAGACAGAGAATGTTGATTGCTCAGAGTCGACAGAAATCTTACGCAGATAAGAAGCGTAGGAATGTCGAGTTCGAGGTTGGCGACAAGGTCTTCGTCAAGGTGTCGCCTTCCAAAGGAGTTTTCAGGTTTGGTAAGCGTGGGAAGCTTAACCCTCGCTACGTGGGACCGTTCGAGATTCTGGATAGGGTGGGAACCTTAGCATACCGCTTGGCGTTACCGCCATCGGCTCACCCGGTGCATAACGTGTTCCACGTATCTTTACTCAAAAAGTATGTGCCAGATGAGTCTCATGTGCTTATCTATGAGGACATCGAGATTCAATCTAATGGTACTTATGAAGAGTTGCCCGTGCGCATTTTGGAGCATCGGGAGAAGCGTTTATGCAACAAGATCGTGCTGTTGGTACGAGTGCTGTGGTCCAAATCAGGGACCGAAGAAGTTACTTGGGAGACGTGGGAAACCGAGTCAGATATGCTCAGGCGTTTTCCCGAGTTATTTTCGGCCTAAGTTTCGGGGTCAAAACTTCTTTTAAGGGGGGGAAGATGTGATACCCCGTATTTTTGTAAGGTTACTTTGGGAATTTTGGAATTTTCCCGAGTACCCGTTTAGTACGTCGGATTTAATTCAAGTAGCTTGAGACATTCTGTAATGTGCTCTGTATCTGTAATATTTTTCTCAGTGAAATAAAATATAGACGACGTGCTTCGGATGTTTATACGCATTCGCGTACGATAATTTTTATCCCGGGTTAATGTCTTGCTCGTTCAAGAGCTGAATGGGCGGGAAAAGGCAAAAACGGCGACCGCCGTACAGTAACGGTGCCCGCCGTCGTTGGGCCCGAGGTGTCAGGCCGTCGTCTCCTACTCTGGGCTCGCCAGGGCTAGGAACAGCGACTGCCGTAATTACGGCGCCCGCCGCGGCCCGCCGTAGGCAAAGTTGCGGCGCCCGCCGTGATTACCCAGCAGTTATTAACCGTTGGTCGCCGGCGAGCTCTGGCCGCGCCGATCTAGCCCTGCTCGGCTTCGTCTAGGGTGATGATGATGTTCCCATTGCTTTGGCTATAAAAAGAGGTGTTGGGGAAGGATTTTGAGCCATCCCAGCACTGAATCTCTGCCAAATTTTCGCCTCGTCGGAGTGTTAGTTTCACCGGATTTCGGAAGCTTCGTTAGTGTCGGTTGGTGGTGTTTCCAGAAGCCCTTGTGAAGCCTTTTGGTTGCCTTTGGAGGTTGGAACCCAGGCAAGGCAAAAAGGGGTCGAAACGCGCATCATTTGGGTGAGTTTTACTATCGTTCTATCGTCGGAGTTCTTTACGGCGCCCGCCGTGATGAATGCGGCGACCGCCGCCAGTGCCCAGAATGCCTTCGTGGCTTTGGCTTGGTTGGTTGTCGTCGTGGCGTCTTTCCTTTCGATTTCTTTCGCCGTTTTTTTTTTGATTCGTACTGTTGTTATGTCGGATCTAACTTAGGGTTCCTTTTATGGGTCGACTCAAAGGTCGTTGTGCTGTCGGAGCTATACCCGTGTCGAGCCCGGAATCTCGTCGTTGTCGTTAGGCTTGTTTTTATTCTGCGGATTAAGGCAAGTGGCGGTTCGCTCTTGCTCATCGTTTCCATATTTACATTGATTATCAGTTGTTTATCTGAGTAATTAATTTGGAACGATTATTACTGTGTTCTTCTGGAAGTGATTTATAAACTGTTTTGAAAATCATATAATAGGTTGTATATCTGTTAGAACGGCGCTATTATCTGTGAACGCCTTTCGGGCCTTTATGTGGATTTATTCTATAATTGTGATTGTGTTGTATCTGTGTGGTTAGCACTATTAGTTAGGAATGTACTCGGACTTCGTCCGGTCGTTTCTTTATAATCTGGTATCGGGGTGGCTCGTCTCCATCTGGTACTATTCTAAGATCATGATCGGTCTCTTTCACAAGTGTGTAGAGACAGGACACTTAGCTGGTATCACAAACCTTCCGGTGTACGTCACTCTCGACGAAACGTATACTAAGATGTGTCGTCCCAATGGTGGGGTACACATGTAAAAGTCTAATAATGTGATGTGTGGTTTGTAATATAAATCAGATAAGTGCTACTCGACGCACATAATTAATAAACCTTCGGCGAGTAGTGCAGCTAAGTTATAGTGCAGCTAGGAAAATTCGTCTCGACTTTGATCATAGTACGTTCTCTTTCCAATCTGGACTCGCTGTATGCGGTGAGGTTGGTCGTGAACCGAAGCATCTTAGTCAACTTTTAAATCATTGTTGCATGATTCTGTAAACATTCCAGATTTGTCATAATTCCTTAAAGACTCATTTCCGTTGGAGTCTTCTTTCGAGTCGATTTCTGTGAAGATCCAGTCTTCCAGAATCTTCTCTTGTGCATACCTCTTGTTTATTCCAGTAGGAGTATGATGGTTGACTATCGTCATCGGTTGTTATTCGAGAAGCGATGAGTCTAACCTAATACGACTGCTTCGAACCATTCTGCTTTGTACCCTTGCTAGTCTATTCAAGTAGACTAACCCACGAACTTTGTTCTCTGCATGTGGGCTGGTGTCATCCATTCGATTCGGCACATCATATATAAAGTAGCTCAGAAGAATAGAAGGACTATGGAGTCGACGGTGGTTTTCGAATGTTTGAGTTATTTCGTTAATCAGGTTGAGATCTTTTGGACAATGACTTTGGTTGTAATGTACTTTATAAGACTTCCGCTGTATTTGGTTTAAACTCTGTGTTAGCCTATTCGGGATTGGGTTGTAATCCCGTAACTCTTGTTTCCTTGACAATGTTATGTTTTGGAATTGAATGCTTTGATCATTATGTATCATTTGTATTTCATAAATTGTATTTAAACGGTAAAGCCTTGGGTGATCTCGGTAAGGAACACTGGGGTCACTGGCGGTAATACATTTCCAAAAGGGTTAAGTTTTGGGGGTGTTACAGAAGATTTTGAATGAATTTGATGAGTGAATAGATCCTTGTTTATCCTCATTTATATAGATATGTAAAATGCTATCAATGGCTTGCAGAAGCAATCAATGGTAAGATATCTTGCAGAAGCAATCAATGGCTTCACATGCTTTTGTCTGAAAAGTGGCCCATGCCAACCACTAGAAACAGTAACGAAATGACTTCTCATGCTTTTGTCTGAAACTTTGACCCATGCCAACTTGTAGAATCATCATTATTATGATATCTTGCAGAAGCAATCAATTAAGTACTTGTTACTGCGTCATGATGAAAGACTCAAAAGAAGCTACAAGACTGAAACATTCAAGATGGAAACATGCATTACAATATAGTAGGCGTTGTATTACAAGATTGAAACATGCATAAACAAGATTGAAACATGCATTACAAGATTGAAACATGCATTACAAGATTTAAATATGCATTACAAGATTTAAATATGCATAGACAAGATTTAAATATGCATAGACACTAACATCTTCCTCATGAGTACATGGATAAAACTATCACATGTCAGAGAGTTCTTTCATCAATGTCAGCTTGAGAGTTTCTCCTTCCTCACCAATATCACTTTGCCCCATCAGGAACTGGAGCATGTCCCACTTCTGCTTGTAAACCGCCCTCTTCTCCCGCTCGATCTCCATCTCCATCTCCATCTTCTTTTGTTCCATCTCCATCTCCTTGTTCTTCACCGCAGCAAAGTGAGCTTGTTTCTCCCTCTTGCTTGCCACCTTTGCCATTTCCAATTCATGCGCTCTACTTAACATGAGGTCTTTTTGTCTCTGCATCTCATTAGCAAGCTCATCCTCTTCATCAATGTTTGCATATGCCACTTTTTTCCTCTTTCTTTTACATGCCTTGATATCCTCTGGACGCTCCATAGTATGGCCACTGAAAGCACTTGTCGGGGTATTTGCATTTGAAGTATCACCTTCCACATCAGAAATTGATCTTTTGGAGCTTGCACTTCCAGAACTTGGATTGTTCTGGTTCACCTTGTTCAAATAATATTGACTCCATTTGGGCTTGTTACAAAGAGCTTTCCATGCATGCATATCAGGAAAACTCTTCCCCACATCTTCTAAATAAGCTGAATAAGCCTTAGCAACAACATCGTCCTCTGACTCCCCACTGCCTTTCTTTCTACCAGCCTCTGCATAAAAACCATTAAACTTAGTTACACTTTTACACATTACATGCCATCTATTCTTACAACTTTTCGTGTCTCGCTCTTGGTGGCCTGGTTCTCTATAAGTGTTCCAGTACTCTGTAACTCGCTTCCAGAATGAGGTTGAAGTTTGGTTCGTGTTTGTTATTGCGTCCTTACTGGTGTTGACGTACCCACTGATGAGGATCAAATCTTCAGCCTCCCCCCATGAGCATCTTCTGGGTTTAGTGGAGTCACCTGCAACACGACCACGTCCATGTCCACGGCCGACATCAAGATCTTCAGGTTGTGTGCTGAAGATTGTGACCTCCCTGGATTGAGATTCACTCCCAATTGTGGCTTCAATAACTGAATTTTGAGACATGATATCCACATAATATTGTAAATTATAAGGATCATATGGATCTAGGAATAAATCTTGAAAGTTATTTGGGTAGTTACCATGGTTTTGATTCATGGTGAATGTGATATTTGGAAAGAGAGATCTCAGATTTTGAGAAAAAATAGGAATGAGTGATTAATGTGTGAGTTTTACAATGACCACTACATCTTATTTATAGGCAAATAATTATTTTTTTATTTATAACTATCCTAAATTATATAATAAATAATTTTAGTTATAACTACCCTAAATTCATACATAAAATATATAACTACCCTAAATACATACATTAAATATATAACTACCCTAAATTCATACATAAAATATATATAAAAAAATCCACTATGTAATTTTAATGTAACAAAATGAAATTAGTTGATATTTATATTTTAAACCACCATAGATAATATAAAAATGATTTATTTCAATTAATGATATACAATAAAAAAAATTAAAATATACCAAATATATTCAAAATGGGTGTCTATAGATAGAGAAAAATGAAACTAGAATTATGATTTTTTTTTTGATGTCTATATTTTCAGATATTACATTTTTTAAATAAAAAAAAAGCGAACGGCCAGGAAAAAACCCTAGTCGTCCGATGGAGCACCACGCATCGCTCATCGAACGAGCGACGCGGCTCCAATAGCGGAGCGACGTGTGGCGCTCTCTTTAGTAAGCAGTCGTTTGGCTGCTTACTAAAGACGCAGCGTTTTGGTCTTTTTGGACCAAAACGCTGCGTTTCGTTTGACCGGGGCCAAATTTTTTTAGCCCCAACCAAACGAGGCTTAAAGTTACTATTCTTTAAGCCCGATCGATTGAGGCTTAAAATTTGTGATTTATTTGAGCCCGGCCATGGGGCTTAAATGAGAGTATGAAATATTTTATTAAAATAAAATCCATAAGCCTCTTATTTAAGTCCCTATAAGCACTGTTCTAACGATTGTAAATGCTTGTGTCATAAAAAAATAATTTTTTAGAGATTTCTTACTAAGAAACTAATAGGTGAGTTTTTTATAACTTTTTTATACTTTTATTAAAAAACTTAATATATTTAATTGATAAAAAAACCTCCTATGTGAGTGTTCTAATAACACCTAATTTAATCCATTTTAGATTGACACGTAGAAGAGTGCCATTGGCTGAAGCGTTTGACCAAGATAGATGAATTGTGAATGACAAGATTAGTTGAGTCACCCGATTCCCATTTCCCCTTTCATATTTTTTTAATTGATTAGTTTGACGCGCCAACACTCCACTAATTGTTTACTCCATTATATAAGTCTCTCCGAAGACCATCCTCTTTCCCAACTCCGGGGCCATTTCTCATTTGTCTTTCCTCTAATTAGGTCTCAATTTAATGGCGCTTCTGTAGTACTAAGCACATCGAACAAGTAGATCCATTAGTAAGCAAACATGGCAGTTGAATTAATGGTAGGTGGATACAAAACCAGCAGCTTCGTATCCCAGATGGAGGAAAACGCCGTCCAAGAAGCCGCCGCCGCCGGCCTCCAGAGCGTCGAGAAGCTCATCAAACTCCTCTCTCAAAGACAGCACCAGCAACAGCTCTCCGATTACCAAGCCGTCGCTGACGTGGCCGTCCACAAGTTTAAGAAGGTTATTTCCTTGCTGGACCGGACCCGAACCGGCCACGCCCGGTTCAGACGCGGCCCGGTGGGCGGGCCATCAACTTCGCAACAACAGCCGGCGCCTCTGCAACCGCAACCCCAGAGGCGGAAATCAGTGCTGCCGGAGCAGGCAAACCCGAAGCCCGCCCCGGATCTGAACCGGGTCGGGTCGGGCTCCGCCTTTACCCGGGTCTACAGTGCTTCGCAGCTGTCGTCTCAGCGGTTGCCGCCGCTTCCCAACCACGCGTCGCCGGCGCTGCCGAAGACGGTTGCGGTCAAGGAAACGACGCCCACCACAATCAGTTTCGCGTCGTCTCCGGCGAACTCGTACATCTCGTCGCTCACCGGCGACACCGATAGCGTGACGCCGTCGATGTCTTCCGGGTTTCAGATAACCCACATGTCGAACGTCTCCTCCGCCGGAAAACCCCCCCTCTCGACTTCTTCATTGAAGCGAAAATGCAGCTCCGTCGACGACGCTAAGTGCGGCGCCAATTCCTCCGGCCGTTGCCACTGCTCTAAGCGAAGGTATAACCCAAATCCCCTTTATTTGAAGAAGTTTGACTCTTTTTTTAAATGAAGAGATAAGATTAAATCTGAGCCGTTGATTTGGTTGACTATGAACAGAAAATCAAAGGTGAAGAGAGTGGTGAGAGTGGCAGCGATAAGCATGAAGATGGCAGACATCCCACCGGATGACTACTCCTGGAGGAAGTACGGCCAGAAGCCCATCAAGGGCTCTCCCCATCCTAGGTAACCTACACTCCACCCTATACTATCATTTCCCTCCATAACAGTAAATACCATGAAATTTCTGTGGTCAAGATTTGACTAATTCATGCATACTGTTGTCAACTATTATCAATCAAATGAATTCTTCATAATTTTGAGAGTACAAACATACTATTAATTTTCAATCAATGATTTTTTATAAGTATCAAATCAAACAATAGTTAACTAGTGATTATCATTTCCCGATAGATAAAATTGACGAAAAAGATATTAGTCTTTCCATTCAGTAACAAGTATTGTTTTAATTTTTTTTATTTCAAAGTTTTATAAAATGATTTATTGATGAATTATAATGTGTTATGGGAAATTGTGCAAATTCTTGTATACGAAATCTCTTTATTTATGGGTTAAAATTGTAAGTCTTAGGAAAAGTTGCTAATAACGTATTAGCTTAATATTTCTTACTAAAATGACAAGTATTATTGAAACCATCAATATAATGTAATTTTAGGTGGATAAAATGCTCGGACTTAGAAGGTTTGATTTGAAAATTGACCTTATTGGGAATCTTAATTAACATGGTATTGGTGATTTGAATTGCAGGGGTTACTACAAGTGCAGCAGCGTACGAGGATGCCCGGCGAGGAAGCATGTGGAGAGGGCTTTGGACGACGCAGCCATGTTGATAGTAACGTACGAGGGGGAGCATAATCACACCCCGTCCCTCGCGGACCCCGCTGTCCCACTCGTCCTCGAATCGTCTTAAGCCCAAGATGATGAGATCACAGCCGTCCGTCCAAAAACACAAAGCAAGTGGTGGAAGAGATCGAATTCACGAGTCTTCCTTTTTCTGGTCCGGTTTGGTTTTCTTAAATCTTTGTATATGTGATGTGGGTTAGACGAGGTGATCCTATTCGCAAAATGGCAACTAATTATTTAGCAATACAAGACTCGTGAATTCTCCGGGTTTATGTGCTTCTTCTCCATTTTATTTATCTTCTTGTGGTTACAATTGTAGTATATTTTGGTTGGTGATTAGTGAATCATAGAGCATAGAAAATTCAATGAAAGGCGCTTATTTGGTTTCGATTCGAATTTATGCAAGTCTAATGATAGAAGAATGTCACAAACTTGTGATTAACAATGAGCAATAATCCGGAGTTTGCAATATAAAAAGCTAGGCAAACACACGTATACTCAAAGTCACCAAGAAATATAAAATTGGAGGATAATGGAAAAGGGCCTACCAAAGTATTATTGCCACAGTAGTAGGGTAGTGTGATGAAGATTTGAAAATTAGCTACAATCTTGACCGATAATACTTACTTTATTGTTTCGGTTTTGGGAAGTCCATTCATTTCATTTAGTTTATACACAAAAGAACGAACTTGATGATCTACATATATCTCGGAATAAGCATAATATCACGACGGTGTAATATCATAACAATAAACATTATACTAAAATTTCAATTATTAATTGCAAAAAGTCAAATTCTACAGCCGTTTGTGGGCCATCGCCTTCTCATCTTGATTCCACTTCCTGTCTCCCAATCAATTTTAAAAACTGGAGTTTTTCAAAATGTATAATTTATTGTCTGCCATGTAGTATTTTTTTGGCTTCTTCCTCTATAGTCTTTTAATGATGAATGTGACTATATATACTATGTGATTATTTTTTCAGTACAAAGTGGTTGGAAACTCAAATTTCCCCACTTGTTTTCAATTGCCTTGTTTATTAGGCCATTGACTTTTCGTGTTTTTCTTGTTCAACTATTATTGAGTTGGCTTGTAAATTTTTTCTTTAAAAAAAAGTATAAAGAATAACAGCCAATTAAGTATTTATACATTTTTTTTCAATTATAGTGATTCTAGATGCTAATTAATCTAGTGTAATAAAATCAAATATAATAACAAAAAGTCATAGTCTTTTACTTTTACCAAATCCAAGTAGACTTTCATTTCAACCTCCAGTAACTTCAACTCCCCCACCTTCCACTCCCTTTAATCAATAAATTAATTTTTAATTGACAGGAATTAGTGGGGATGATACATCACCCAATTTCCCGTAATGATGCTCATCTCAAACTTTGAACTTTAACCAATTCTCACTTCAAATTTGAATTAAACAAACAAACAATTTAAGAGTAAAATTCCGTGACAATATCTTCTTTCCTAACACGTTGCTTACCCAACGAGTAATGAACAATGTCCAACGTGACTAACCAACCTACACTCTTCTTTACCAAGGGTCCAATACCTAAAACACGGATTTGCAAAAATATCCTAAATAGATTTGTCATTTATAAAAATAAAAACTTGTATTTTTTTTTACATATATGTACCATTTGGTGTATTTTTATAAAATAATTTTGTTTTAATTCCAAAAATAAATTAAATCAATAAAATTGGAGGAAAAAAAATCCCAAAATAGAAAATATCATTTATTAATAATTTTCTCCAAAACCCCAAATCGCCCCCCCCCCCCCCTTTTCCTGTAGTTGTCCCGCCCCTTTCCTTCATTTCTCCCGCCCGCTTCCCTCCCATTTCCCGGCCATTCCGTCGTCCTCCATCCCGTCGGCCGGCCGATGAACAGTTAGAACTGAAAGATCCAAACCCATTCTTCCTCCCTCCCTCTCCCTCCCATTCTGCAAGCCCATACAAACGTCATCTTCTCATGTGACTGTTGAACACGAATAACTGTTATACATGAATGGCGATTAAGAATGGCGATTAACTGTGTAACAGAAGTGTTGAACCTCAGCAGATGAACCCGAAGAACTGTTGAACTCAGTAGATTGATTCACAAGCGGTTAACAGAAGTGTTGAACCTCAGCAGTTGAACCCGAAGAACTGTTGAACTCAGCAGATTGATTCACAAGCGATTTTCCAGGTTAGGGTTTAGCCAAAATAATGTAAAACCAAATATTCAAAAGGGACCAAATGTAAAACTAAAGCTACCCAAGCGACCAGATGAACTGGTAGTTTTCTGAAGTTGACAAATGATTCACAAGAGGGTTTTTTTCCTGCTATAATAGAAAGTTCTTGTCGGCTTTAGTAAAACATATGTCATACTTAATAAGAATAATGTCATAACTACAACTAAAAAACTTTAGTATGTAATGTCACATTAAACCATATTATATGCTTGCCTATTGCCTAATTTGGGTAGGACGTGTGACATCTGGCTGAATAGTTCTACTCAGAAGCTGAATAGTTCATCTCACCAATCTAAATACAAGATGTCTTATTTGGATCTCCCTTTCTCGATGCTCTGCTTCTTTGACAATTTTACTTTACATAGATATTAATTGCACTTCATCTCACCAATGTACTTTACAGATATCTTAATTAGAAAATGCTCCATGTTTGAGTATTTTTAGCTACATGGTGCCACTCGTATTGCTGGTGATTTCAAAACCGTGACATTTTAAATTTCTATTATGACATACTATTTATACTATTTTAACAAAGTAATAGTCTATGACTGACAAATATGACCGTATTCAGACTGTTTTACTTCGCAGAGATCTTACTTTACAGAGATCTTAATGGCACTTCATCTCACCCATCTCATTGGAGTGTGTGTGTGTTGTTTGACTATTATTATGTACATGCTTCCAGTCCTACTCTCTCTTTGTTTCACTTCATCTCACCCATCTCTTTCTACTCTTCATCTCTTTCATCTCCTTAGAGCAACTCGTGTGGTTGTGTTCTTTGCTTGTGGACTCACAAACTTCTGTTGGATTTTTATTGAGTGCCAAATAGGTATGGGTGATGAATACTCCACCATTGGAGACAAGGGAGAGGTTGGCTTCATCGAAGTTCCCTCCGTCACAACTTCCACTCATACTAAGGAGGGTCATGTCATGGTGTCTGTGCCGTTTCCATTTGCTAGTGGAAAGCCTCAATCAGTTCCTGTCAACGAGGTTGCCGCAACGTCATTCACAATAGAAAACACCACTGATGAATATATGTTTTACTTTGGGGTGTGGAGATTTATGCTTCAAATCCTGAAGATTCATTTGTGTTGTCACTGATGAAACCTCCATCTGGCCAGCCAGATGACATACCCGAGGAAGAATTTGTCTGTTCTTTTTATATGGAGGAACGAAATTTGATGCCACATGGTAGCCTGACTATATGGATGTCTTGTGTGCCCAAGGAGATTGGCGTTTTCACATCTATAGTGCATATCAAAACTGAGGTTGTGACTATTGAACGAGATGTCTTCCTCTTGGCTGAAGATGAAGTATCCAAAGCTTTGGCACCTCAGAGACCATATAACATACCACTACAGATCAGAAAAGCGATAGAGTTTGAGGAAATCCCTGAAGTAGTCTTACAAGGCTTATCAAAGGAAAATTATGCATCGTATTTCAATGAGTTGTTAGGGATGGAGGAACTTCTGATTATGGTAAGTGTTATATTTTCTCTGTATGGGGGTTGGGAGACTGAAGGGATAGCTAGATGGCATCGTTCTCTCGTAGTACCAAGTTGTTGAATGTTTTTTTTTATATTTATTTACAGGAGTACGTGAAAACTTATAATATGAAGTCTGTTACTTTGAGACAAAAGTATTATCGGCTTGTAGCACTTAAAGTGCCAGGACTAGGTGAAAAAAGGCCCTTAGTTGTCCGTGGAGATGTGGTGAATGTTTATATAGAATATTCTCTCCATCAGGTATGTGGAGAATGTTAGTTAGCTTATTATTTTTGTCAAAGTGTTATATGTTATTGTCGGAATAAATTATGAAATTGCACGAATTATCGTTGCCAATGTTGTGTTCTCATGTTGAACTTGCCAATGTTCTTTGAACAGGGCTTGATCCACCGTGTTGAGACTGATGAATTATTATTGCAATTTGATGATGGATTTTACCAAAGGCACATAGATATCAATGTGTATGAAATATGTTTTGTATTCAACGGGGCAAATTTCAGTAGGCTCCATCAAGCCATTCTATCTGCAGAAGCATTACACAAAAACTTCCTCTTTCCCCATGAGTATCATGAAAAGCAAAGGATTACAACAAACAATCTTGTGCCTATCTCACTTCTTCTTGATGAGGAGCAGAAAAATGTTGTTCGCTTAATTTTAGGCTGTAGAGGAGGAGCTCCTTATGTGATTTATGGATCCCCGGAAATAGGAAAGACAAAAACACTGGTGGAGGTGATCCTACAACTCTATACAACTAGACGTAATTCTCATATACTGGTATGTGCTTCTTCAAATTGCGCGGCAGATCATATATTAGAGAATCCTTTGCGAGGGGGTGAAACTTAGGGAGGAATATATTTATAGGTTGAATGCCACACGTCGTCCCTTAGAAAAAATGAACGCTGCATTGTTGAGGTTCTGCACCTACAGTGCATGTTTCTTCACTTTCCCTTCTCGAGATGCACTCCGCAGGTACAAGATAATAATAACGACATACACGAGTGCACCTTACCTCTATTATACTGAAGGGGTTAACCGTGGTCACTTCGCCCACATCATCATAGATGATGCAAGCCAAGTTTCAGAGCCAGAGACAATGATCCCCATATCAACCCTCTTACAAAACAACACAGTTATTGTTCTTTGTGGTGATCCCAAACAACTTGGGCCTGATATTCATTCAAAGCAAGCTGAGGCTTATGGTTTGAGAAGATCTTTCCTAGAGAGATTGTTGGACTTTGAAGTTTACAGATTAAGGATCGCAATTATGTCACAATATTGTTGAACAATTATCGGAGCCACCCTGTAATTCTTTGTGTTCCTTCAAGACTATTTTATAGTGGAGCATTGATTCCATATCGAAAAGATAGTAACACATGTTCTTTACCTTGGGCTGATATGCTTCCCAATGGGAACTTCCCTTTCATGTTCTGTGGCATCCAAGGCTTTGATGAGAGGGAAAAGGACAGCCCTTTATGGTTTAATAGGATTGAAGCTAGCAAGGTGGTTGAGC
Source organism: Rheum nobile (assembly GCA_027886185.1). Taxonomy (NCBI): domain Eukaryota; kingdom Viridiplantae; phylum Streptophyta; class Magnoliopsida; order Caryophyllales; family Polygonaceae; genus Rheum; species Rheum nobile. The sequence goes on from WOAB01000001.1 coordinate 5,813,399, forward strand.
TCGTACAGAAGCTGATAAGAAGGAATGTGTCTGAGCAAGACATCGGGATTATTACCCGTTTCCCACAACAAGTACTAAAGATAAGGAAGGCTCTCATGTCTCTACATATGAGGGATATTGAGATTGGGGGGGTTGATCAGTTTCTGGGTAAAGAAAAGAAAGTGATCATCCTATCAACCGTCAGATCGACCGCTAAACACGACGAATATGACAGGACTTTTCGCATGGGATATCTGAGCAACCCGAAGAGGTTCAATTTTGCCCTGACTCGTGCCCAATCATTGCTTATTATTGTTGGAAACCCTTATATTATTGAAAAGGTAATTCCCGGTAAAAAAAACTTACAAGATTGGCACTGGCAATCTTGTAAGTTGTTGGTCATTGACAAGATTAAAAATTTGATTAACCAACCGTGTTGTTGGTCATTGACAGGATTTGCACTGGTAAGAAATGTTAAAGGATTGTGTTTCAAATAGCGCCTATGAAGGTTGTGCATTCCGCGTGAAGGAGGAGGTTGACATCAGGCAGTTGTGATTCTAGTAATGTAATGATAGCATCCAGTTGACAACTATCCTTTTATTTTAAGAAATGTAATGGTAGCCCACGTTCCAATATTCTAGGAATGTAATGATAGCATCCAGTTGGCAACTAATCTAGTAAGGTAATTGCCTGTGTGTGTAGTGATGGCATTGTGCTTGAATTTGCAAAACTTACATGAAGATCGACATTGAAATTTTGGCAATCTGACATGTAGAATCAACCATGCTTACGAATACTATTCAAAATTAAATTCATCCTCTTACATAAAAAACCAAAGTCATGAGGTACATACTTCATAGTTAATTCATCCTCAACCATGCCTACATGCTCGATTATAAATGCTGAAAGCACTAATCCCTAGAATCACACCAGCACCAAACGCAAAAATATGAATTATTACATGGTTCCTGAAGTTTTCCTAGGAGTGTAGTGTATTGTTTTCAGCTTCAAGTTCTGCCACCCTTGCATTTAGTCGCCAAATTGCATGATCGAATTGCATCTCACTTGTATTGAGTTCCATAATTCTTTGTCGAAGTTCATGTATCTCAGTACGTAGACGTGTGATTATTTCACCCAACATGTTGGAACGTGGGCTATTCGTTAGCAACATGTCTAACTCTTCTTGCAACTTCTCCTCTATTTGAGAAGGTGTAGGAGATGTAGGTGGATGTTCATATTTTCGGGGGTCCCTGCTTTGATAACTTGGGTGTCGCTGGATGACATTGTGCTTGAGTACTGCAGATAGTTTAGTAAAAGGCAATTTGATGATTTGGAAGAGCCAATGGAGGATAATGGGGTAAGCGGCAATGATTTAGAAATAAAAGTTGGAGAGCATTTCAATTGCAAGAAGGATCTTAAGGATCGTTTATCCTTGATGGCATTACAGAGGCGCTTCCAGATGCATGTCCAGAAGTCTGATAAGAAGTTATATATGGTAAGGTGTATTGATCCTAGTTGCACATTTTTTTGTCGTGGGACCGCTCTTGGCAGCACAGGATTGTTTGCAGTAAGGAAGTGTTGTGGACAACACACATGTGTCATGAAGCTAAAGCATAACCACCACACACATGCAAGTTCAAGCGTAATTGCTGACCCCATTATGTCAAGGTAAGTAAACAATCATGTCAGTACGATGATATATATTTATCAGCATGTATATGAACTAACCTTAGCACGTTACATATACAATCCTGTTACAGCTTTAACACAACTGGTACATGTCCTGGACCTCGTGCTGCCGAAATTCAAGACATCATGAAGAAGATGGGAGTGGCAGTTAGTTACGACAAGGCAAATAGAGCACGTTTAACCGCCATTGACAGGATAAGAGGCACAGTTGAAGAAAGCTACAATAGGATTCATGGATACATGTATATGCTCGAAAGAATGAATACAGGGACAGTCACACATGTTGAAGTAGATTCTAATCATCGATTCAAGTATTGTTTTATCAGCTTGGGTGCTTGGCGCAATGGAATGCAGTTTTTAAGAAAGGTATATTTAAGTTTTGTCACATTCCACGATGATGTTGTCAAATTGATACAGTCCATTGTAGCATATAAGATTACTACTGCATTTGTACAATGTCACTTTGTAAAGCTGAGTGAAAACTATTGTAGGTCATAACTGTGGATGGTACCCATTTAGGATCAAAGTACAGAGGCACACTTCTAGTTACAGTGGCACAAGACGGAAATAGACAAATATATCCAGTGGCTTTTGCTGTTGTTGACAGCGAGAATGATAGTTCATGGTCATATTTCTTCCGACACCTATGCTCCGTTATTGCCGACGATCATGACCTCGTATTTGTGTCTGACCGTCATGGAAGCATTTACAAAGGTTTAAGAGAGCGTTACATCTTCACAAAGCATGGTTGTTGCACACTTCACCTATTTCAAAACGTGAAGACGGGGTTTAAAAGGAATGACTTGTGGATTCTGTACCAAAAGGCAAATCAAGCGTACACCAAACATGACTTCAATCGTGAATTTGCAAGACTTTGCGCCCAGTACACGGAAGTCGGTACCTACCTCATGGGTGTTGGATTTGAAGCGTGGAAAAGGTCGCATATGCCCGCAAACAGATTCAACATTATGACGTCCAACAATGCGGAATCCGTTAATAGTCGCTTAGTGGGCCTGCGTCAAATGTCGTTGATTGGGTTGCTTGATGGTATACTGAATGTCATGAGTCAGTGGTTTTATGACAGGAGATTTAAGGGAGAGCGACATTCTGATCTTCTGACCCCGACAGTTTGTCGTGAGCTAGAAGGTAATTATTTGAAATCATTGACAATGGTTGTGAGTAGGCTAAATCAATATGAGTTTCAAGTGCATGCCAATGGAACTACATTCTTGGTAAATCTGCATGCTCGAAATTGCTACTACAACGTCTTCCAAGTTGACCAAATTCCTTGTACGCATGCAATAGCGACTGCGAAGGATTGTGGTGTGGATCCTGTCACTCTTGTTCATCCCCTCTTTACTACTGAAAAGTGGAAGGAAGTGTACAAGGAAACTTTATATCCGGTTCCTGCATTTGAGCGTTGGGAAGTTCATGACACGGTCTTGAATAGAGCATGTTTTCCCCCAGATGTTAGGAGGAAATCAGGAAGACCAAGGAAGAAAAGAATCCCATCACGTGGAGAATACAGGGGCCCGAGAAGAAGGTGTGGAAGTTGTGGCATTCTCGGCCATAACTCACGAAACTGTCCTAACCCCTCAGCCGGCCCATGATGCGGTTAATTGTGTTACCTCTTCAATTATCTATTTTGTTAATATGTGTTTCCTTGTGTTACTTCTTGAATTATCTATTTTGTTAATATGTGTATTAAGAGATCCAAACTCTTGAAGGATCTCTTACCACTCATATTACTTTTCGTATAAATGATATCTATTTTGTTAATATGCGGTTAGTTACTGTAACTCTATCCTGTCATTACTATATTCATATCCTGACAATGTCAATATTGACTACTTTTGGTTAAATTCATATGACAAAAGTTTCACTCCAATCTGTACCCCTTGACCCCACTTGTTATTCTTCCATATTTATCATGACAGATTCAATATGCTTTCAAATAACCTATCGACCGACATGAGTGGCATCTGAATAACACACAGGAAAAACATAAACCATCCTCGGCCATACATAACATGCTTCTTAAAAGCACTACATTTACGTGACATTATATAGTCACTACATGACATTATATGTTCACGACACTAACATGTATTACCTCTAATACGATGTTCAACACAGCTAATTTAAACCAACAAAACCATCACCATAGAGTCACATTCTTCAAATTCAAAATAATACTAAAAACAAGCATCTAAGCTCTGAATATGGTAACGTTGTATATAACATTGCGGCGACGCACTATTTCAAATACACATGCATCATTGATTTCCAATTACAAATTGCCTCCAACATGTGCCAAATCTGTAGCGATTCCCACTTTTTGCGACAGACACGGGCCAAGCAGCCATACCATAATTCAGGACGACTTCAGTGATTCTTGTAGCACTCAAGAATTTGATAGCATGTTTGCTCGGGACACCCTGTATATCAGTAAGTGCATTGCAAGTTGATATTATGAAGTAATCCTTATCACACATTTACATGATATTATGAAGTAATCCTACCAGACGATAGTCGCCCTGGACATTGGTTTATTTCATTAAAACAACGAAACTATTATTCTTGTCACATGGAAAAGCTTGGGCTCTTTGTATTGCTGATGTTGGCTCAGCTGCAACAGCTCCAACATCTTTATCATGTTCATCATCATCATCATCATCTCCATCATCTTCAAGAATAATTGGGTGGTCGCCACTGTTGTACTCTCCAGTACTCCAAGTGCTGTAACTGGTGTCTTCTTCATAGTGGGATTCAGAGCTGATATCAATCACATTGTTCGTCATCTTGTTAACAACACCACACAAAAGAGGACTTTGATGCAATACGGTAAAGCAAATAGAACTACCCAGTTCCAAAGAGAGACTTTCATTGAAACTCAGAATATCACTTTAGCAACTCCATGTGTTCAAATCCAAGGTAAACTTTTCGAAACAATTTAAAAATAACCATGCTAATTGTTTAATAATACTTGGACTTCCTTTTTCGTGAGTCAAATGGTGTTGATTGTGGTTGAACTCTCTCCAAATGGGGACAATTTGATTTCGGTTGCTCAATCCCGACAAACCCTAGAAAACTTACCCAAATTGAGATAGATGAAATGAAGTCAAACCCGTTTTGGAACAATATATATAATAGTCTGTTAAACTGGGTTCATAACAAGTTATTAATATAATTGTTAAACCGGTCAGAAATTGGCCCTAATATGGCATTGTGTGCTCTAGACCCGGGCAAACACGGGCTGGTCCATCCGGCCCGGCCTGCCCGACCGTGTAAACGGGAGGGTATGGACAAGCTCGTAAGCCCTAAAGGGCCGAAAATACCCGGCCCGAGTACCGGGAGGGCCGGGTATGGACAAGGGGTCAAGCCCTGTAGGGTCGGTAAGTCCGACCCGTATATAATATATAAATATTATTTATATATATAACATTACAATATTACCACTCCTAAAAAAATAAAAATAAAAACACTTAAACTAAGTAATATAAAAGCTAAATTTTTAAGGGTTACAAACTCCACTCCACCCCTCGTTCTCAGATGTGTGTAAACTTTGATATTGGATATTTAATATTTTTTTATTGTAAGGTGGAAAGACTATTTGGATTTATAAAAATTTTGATATTTTTTTAATTATGGACATGAATTATAAGATGTGAATTATATACAAAACCGAACACGGGTCCCGACGGGCTACCCGCGCCCGAGAATGCGGACGGGCTTGGACATCTGTCCAAGCCCTATTCCCAGGCTCAGCCCGGCTTGGGCCCGGATAAACGGACAAAATTTCTAGGTCAAGCCCGGACCATATCCGGCCCGGGCCCGGAGATGCCCAGGTCTAGTGTGCTCCAAGGAACCGCTCAGAAATTGGGCCTAATATGGCATTTTAGGCCTGTCATACTAACTGTTTTGGCCTGTCGTCTTTCATATGTCATAAAGTACTAGACATTATCATAAAGTACTATATTATAATAAACGGAAATACATAACATGCTTCATAAAGCACTACATTTACGTGACATTATATGGTCACTATATGACATTATACAGTTCCTACATGACATTATATGGTCACTATATGACATTATACATTTCCTACATGACATTATATGGTTACTATATGACATTATACAGTCACTACACTAAATTACTTACTAAATATTACGTGACATTACTAAATATTACATAAACACTGATGCGGAAGAGACAGATGAATCTGGGCCGTCGCGTTGCAGAAGTTCTTCAACAACATTTCCGGTGACGACATATATGTTAATGAACGCCACAGTTCTACCAAGGGCTGCAAGGACGGTTGCGTCTCCACGGTTCTGCAAGGCCCTCAAGGTACGAGGGCCGCCGTCGGGGGGCACAACTTTGAAGAAGTAGGAAGCGTCTCGTTCACAATTGTTAAAATGATAAAGTTGGTTAAGGAGCCACCAAACATTAGGGGTGAGCAAAAAAATCCGATCCGGCTAATCCGGTCCGATAACCCGCCAACCCGTATCCTAAATATCCGTATCCTAAAAAATCCGTTTTAATTTTACCCGTATCCGGTCCGATCCGCTATTTTTAGAGGATAATCAAACCGGATAAGGATCACGATATTTTCCTTAAAGGATATCCGCCGATCCGATAATATTTTTATAATATATATATTTTTCAAAATTAGAAAAAAATATAAAATTATTAATAATTAGTTAGTTACATATAATGATTTTATTGTACAAATTAAATAGAAACTACCTCTAAGTCTCTAATCAGTCCTCAAAAAATACATGGGCCTTTGATTTATTCACTTTGTTGGGCCTCCTCTTCCTGTATTTCTCCATGATCCGAAGAAAATCCTACTTTCTCTGTTTCTCATTCTACTGCGCCGCTGGCGCTCACTCTGAGGAGAACAATGGCTGAAATGGTAAGGGATGTTTGGCAAACACCCCTTACCATTTCAGCCAAAGGACACCAGTTTTGGGTCGTCCCACCTTGGTAGTAGTGGGTCAAATTTCTGGCCATTGTTCTCCTCGAAGGGATGATTCCCCCTCCTGTATGGACGGTGGTAAACACCCTGTGATCGTTAGGCTGATCATCCATGAACACGAAGGAATAGTATGGAATTTGGAGTTTTGTAGAAGGTGGAAGATGTTGGGAAGAGTTGTGGATGAGGAAATATGACTACGGAAGAGGGGGTATATAAAGAGGTTTTTGGGTTGGTGGCAGTTACGGATACATTTATCACGGTGCTCTAATATCTTCTTAATTTAATTACTACTGTTAATATCCTGTCACTGTATAGCGTAAATTGGAGTTGGTGGGCAGTTACTGCTAACTTCATGACGGTTTGGAGTTTTTTATTGTCTCTTCTCAAAAATGAGTTAGTAGAGCTAATACCCTGTTACAGTTAGTTGTGTATCCCACATCCCTCTTAGATTCATCTTGTCATGCTACTTCTTAATATGTATATTATGAAGTCAGTCAATGTGCCTATATTATTTGACACAACTATCATTCGAATGCCGTTTAAGTGCCATATAACTTCCATGTAACTGCCATTTAACCTACAGGTACATAACTGCCATTTAACTATCATTCAACTACCACATCTATAAATAAGTTGTTGTAACATTGTATGTAATCTAAACAAATGTCTTCCAAAACATCCAATTGTACGTAATCTAAGCAAATGCCATCCAAACAACAAAAATAACCTAATGTTTTATCCAAACGTCTAATTTAAACACTGGGGTTCCTTAGGCTCGACCTCCACACCCCATCAAACATGCTGTGAGCCAGGTCGCTCCTGAAGCCGTCAATAAATTCGCCTGCTATAACGTCAAGATTTTTCCAACCAGCACTGAGCAACTCGATGTGTTTCAGAGTGTATATCCCACAATTATGACTACGAACACAAAATGCAATAAAGTTACTTAGATGAAGTATATAATAAAATCGGTAAGGGGATTGATATTTCGACTTACCCGCGCTTGTTCTGCTTCAGTCCTTGAATTCTCTCAAATTTAATCTCTTTAGTACCCGGATGTTCAAATTTCTTAGCAAGAGGCGGGTACTGTGTCATGAAGTGAGGAAGAAACCTTAAAACCCCATGCAGCCAGGTCTCTACGGCCAAGTTAGTGTTCAAATCCACATTACAGTCATATACATTTGCCTGCCATTGCTACAGATCGATCTCTACAGCCACCCAATGCATGTTATCGATGTTGAAGGGGACATAAATGAAGTCCAGATCATCCCAACTGGACCCATAAGCTTTAGGCCGATCTCCCCTAAAGTATTCAAGTGCACATTTAGGTGCAGGTGGAACAGTGCATGCATTTTGGACATAGTATCTATATGCATCCGTATAATCAGCAACCCAGAAAACGTCCAATATTGTGGCCTTGTGTTTAACTTCGGACTCTAAAAGCGCCTTACGGATATAACAACAAACTTCATCGATTTGCTTCAAAAAAAATATAATTCATCCTGTCAGGCATTCCAACAAATCCCAACAGTAAACTAATTTGACATCATAAGTAAATAACTTACACCATCTTCCAACCAAGCTTTTGGTTCCAGTATTAGGCCAAACCAGTCCTTTTCCATCTTTTGATCACACAGTCCAACTCTTGGCTCAGAGCTGAAAAATAAAGAAGGCGTAATTAAATCCATGAAAGATAGTTGAACATTATTAAATTCGTGAGATACTAACCTTTCATCATCCATCCATTTCAGCAAAGCAGTCATCTCCTTCACCTGTGAATTCTTGGTTATCTTCTTCACAATTTCCCCCTTTTTCTCATCTGTGTAAGGTGTTAGTTTTTTGGCGGATGGCTTCACCATACGACTAGGAAGAACCCTCTTCGGTTGGAGATGCTGCTTCCGTTTATTTTTGGGTTTCACCTTGGTGGGTAAATCAACCACATCGGCTAGCACTGAAAGAGGTTCCTCTCTTTCCTCAACCTCTGTTGTGGTTAGCTCTTGCTGGGTAGCCTCTGGTGCTCCTTCAATGTCGTTAGTAAAATCCTGCTCCTGGTCTTTTCACCATCGCCAGCATTTTCATTTAGGTCTTTGACAATGGCCATAACACCATCCACACCCTCAACATCATTGTTACCCTCAATAGAATTATCAAAATCCTGCAATCATAATAACCATGTCAAACTACTGACATATATGAGTAACAATCTTGTCACCATGCCAGACTTTTCTTATAAAACATAAAAACTCCCATCAGACACTAGAAATCTTGTCACCTCGTACAAATAATAATATCATAGTAGTAATGATAATATGATAATTTTCATATGAGCATATTCATACCTCTTTGCCTTCAGCCTCTACCTTTTCCACCTCAGCCTCCTGAACCTCAACCTCTTTGTCACCACCCTCACCATCACTCTCATTATCCTGATCAGCATCACCAACTTTATTATCCTTATCAGAAACTTCATCATCATCATGACTTGCAACCTCAATGTCTACCTTGTCCTCCTCCTTCGGTTTGTCACCACCTTGACGAAGTTCTTCATTGTCATTACCCTCATCACCATCACCAAATTCATCATCATCATCATCATCATTATCCTCACTCTCAACCTCATCACTCTCAAACTCCTCACCCTCAACCTTCTTATCCTCCACCTCATCATCCTCTATTTCCTGGTCATCCTTATAAACTTTCTCCTCTTCCTCATCAGACTCACCATAGGATTCAAAATCATCTTCATCCGAATAACTCTTTGATTTCCCCTTACTCTTGAGCTTAGGCACCTCCTCCTTTGATACCCTCTTTTCCAGCCTTCCCATCCTGTCAAGCACTCCTTTTTCCATCCTCTTCATCATTCTGAACATCTGACTTATCACCTCTGATGAATGCACATATGCATTACTCGGGCTCGCTCCATCTTTTCATTGCTTCCTCTTCCCCTTCTTTTTCAAACCCTTCATTGCTTCCTTCACAATCTTGTCAAAATGCGGGTCATCATTTTCAACAACATAGTAGCAGTAGGACAACTTATCCACCTCATCCTCATCGGGAATAAGAATGGGCTTAACCACATGTGTAGGATCAGCCAAAGACAACTCCAACACTCCATGTTCAAGGGCTTCATCTGAAAACCAACGAAGACCTTGAGGCATTGCAGATTCACTCAACTTTGATGCAAATTGGAGACCAAATGTTGGCACAACTTCCCATACCCCTATCTACAATAACAAGAGGTTTGAGAATTATCAAATTAAGATACATTAAATCATTTTATCCTGTCACCCTATAATTTAAATCAGGTCACCATAAAACTATGTGAAATGCAAATAAAACTATGTTAGAAAATTAGTATGTTTTGTCAATCAAACAATAAACAACTTCCTGCATATTCACCATGATCCTGTCACCCTGTACTAAAACATCCTGTCATAGTATAACATAAAGTATACTACTATTCTGCAAATAAAACACACTCAGTAATTCATATTTGAACCATTAAAAATCATTAAATCAGGTCACCATAAAACTATCTGGAATGCAAATAAAACTATGTTGGAAAACTAGTATGTTGTGTCAATCAAACAACAAACAACAAACAACAAATAACATCTTGCATATTCACCATAATCATGTAACCATGTATTCAAACATCCGATCATAGTATAGCATAAAGTAATTCATATTTTAACCATTAAAACTACATGAAACACAACTGGCATGCCTTGAATGGAATATGTAATTCTTGGTGCGTTGGAGAGTAGTTTTGCCTTCTCTACTGTTTGCATCCTTTTGGCCAATGTTGTGGTCAATGACTTGTGAAGCTCTTCATAAGCAACCCTTCCCCATGGATAATCCCAAAAGTTATCCATATTCTCCAACAGCCTAACATGCAGCGGCTTCACTAGCCTCTTCTTATCCCTTCCCAGCAACAAACCCTCAACTATCAACAATAGTGCCAACTTGAGTTTGTAGTTGTCCAACTCACGATGTTCTTTGAATCTGTTGTAAACATCTTGTACTGTGGTCTTAGGACCACCAGGACTACCAAAAAATCGCTCCATTACTAGCCCGTCAGCTTTAGTATCCACAAATGGAAGTTCACCACAATTCAGTCCAGTTATGAGAGAGAACTCCTTGATCGAAAACCTTAACTCTTTCCCCGCCACCTCATATCAAGACTCCCACTTTTTTTTTGTTTCAAGTTGCTTAAATAGAACTACATGCAATGTCTGTGAAGAAAATGATACTTGCTGCAACATTTTCAAAACTTTTCCAAACGGGCCATCCAAAACCCGTTGCCAATCCGAATGTGTCAACTTGTTTTCAATCTCACGACAAAGTGCACCCTACAGTTGATGTTAATTCTTCCGTAGAAAGGTTCACCTCTGAAATAACTATACCTAATCTGCAAACCAAATGAAAATAACCATAAACAAACGAAATCGAATCATTTGAGAAGCCTCAGACGACAGATGAAACAAAAAAACCCTAAACAAACACTCCCGATACAAATTAAACCATTTCAGACGGGTGACAGGACAATTGAAAAAATACCCTAAACAAATTGAAACCATTTCAGAAGGCTAACTGAACAATTGAAAAATACCCTAAGCCCTAAACAGAAAATGTAGACAACTTACATCCCCTTTAAAGATTACGGGTTTTTTCGCCTTTACTGTTTTAGCTTTTGGCCTCGACCTGCCCTTCCTGGATTTTTTTGCTATGGTATTGTCACAACGTTTTTCCCCTTTCACCTGCACTTCGTCTCTCTGCTTCTTCTTCTTTCGAACCTGCATGTCGTCTTCTTTTCTCTTCCTTTTCTCTCCACTCTTCTTTGGGCTCGATTCTTTACCGTCTCTAAGCACTGCCATTTTCTAGGGTTTTTTTTAACGCGCTTCAGATGTTAAGGAAAAGTTCGAGGAGGGGCGAGTAAGTAAAAATGGAGTTGTAGAGTCGCGTTAATGGAGAAAGATAGAGGGAGTAAGTAAGAAAATGTGGAGATGGACTTGGTAACAAAAAATGGACTTTAAGAGTAAGCAAAAATCGAGTCTAGCGTTAATAGGGAAAGATGGAGGAGTTGAAGATTCGCCTTCTGGGGAAGAAGAAAATGTCTGATAACAATGATGGATGTTTGCAGAGTCGCCTTCTGGGGAAGAAGAAACTATCTTCTTTTGGAGGGAATTTTGGAAGGTAAACAGGGAGGGCCTTTTGCGAGCATTCGAACTTCGAAGAAAGGTAAACAGGGTTATGTCTTACCCTTTTTATTCCAAATTAAATATTATTAAAAAGGTCAACACAATGGTAAACACAAACAAATAATATTAAAAAATAATTTTTTACCCCAAAACAACAAAAACAAAAGGATAATTCCGACAATAAGATTATACAATATGACAAAAAACATATGTATGCAAAATATAAAGAAACTTCACTGACAAGAATTATGAACAACACTGACAGGAAGTATGCATCTACAACGAAGTAGCAAAGAAGAAATGCACCAACCAATTTTACTAGATTTCCAAAATAATTTCAACACAAGTTATTGTCAACATAACAAGTCAATTCTAGCAAAAACCACCCAAGAAGGAATCATATAACACTATCCCAACTACAATGAAGCTTACAAATAAGATATCCTCCACTAGTCAAACCACTTCATATCGAAAATACTAACGGCTATCCTTTTTATGTACTGATCCACAAATTTGTCACCCACGTTCACGATGTTTTGACGTCCGGAACTTAGCATTTCTATGTACTTGATCGTGAAGACGCCACAATCGCCCCTGCACACAAGTAAAAAATGTAGTTGGTTTCCTGATATTATAACCAATTTCACACCAAAAAATGAACAATTGATGTAAACAACTTACCCTCTCTTGTTTCTCTCCAATGTAGGAACACGAGTCACATTTAGGGGATTTCCCCCCCTATCTTCATAAATTGTTGCCAAGGGCTCATATTGTGCTATCATGACAGGAAGAATATATGTCAACCCTGCAAGGAACCTATGGACTTTCGACAATTTGAACAAATTGACGTCGGGATCGTATACAGTGACATACCATTTACTTAGTTGTATCTCCAGAGCTACCCATTTTTTCTCCTTGAAATTGAAGGGGAGGTATATACGATCCACGTCCTTCCAATCCTTCCCATAAAGTGCAGGCAGTTCCCCACACATGTATCTCATCTTAGATCGATCAACAACATACCTTTGCTTATCTGAAAACCATCTATTCATTTCCTTGTCCAACTTATGCTGAAAAAAGGTGTCCAATATTGCCACTGGTTTGTCACGCACACGACAACCAAGATAATACATACATTCGTCCAAGTGCTACAAACCAAAAATATAATATGTCATATCAAAAATTTAAGACTTGTTGCACGCCATGATAATTTATATAAATAATGAAAGAGGCTTACTTGAGAACTCAGCCACCCCATTGGTTGTAATAATTTCTCAAAAAACTTCTTCTGTAGATGTTCTCCAGTTGAAGAAACAATTTCTTCACTACATCATAAGATGGTTTAATTAACATCTCAAACACGCGTTCATATCATCAAGACATGAGGGACAACTTTCTAACATTTCCTTCGAGTCTAACCAACAACACAATCTATTCGTGTCTGAAATACCTTTGGACGTTGAAACCTTGCATCGTTTGAGATTATCGGCTTCTCTGGACAGTTCTCTCTTCCTGACAGGATGGTCCCTCAGTTCACCAGTTGTATTAATTTTGTTTTTTGAGGTGGTTTTTCTTGTTGAGACTCCAATTGATTCTTTGGTAGAGTCTCCTTCCACCTCAGCTTCTTTTGTTGCTACCGCTAGCGTCTGCAAATAAGTTTTTTCATAAATAAGATGTTGGTGAACTGAGGGACCATCCTGTCAGGAAGATTTATTGATGCATACCTCAACTCCTTTTGTCCTCCTTTTTTTTATTTTTCCCCTCATTCTGAACTGCACCATCTTCATCACCCTTCTTCTTTTTTAAACGAGTCTTCCTTGCAAATACTTTTCCTTCTTTCTTATCTTTTTCTTCTTTTGTAATCGTTTCTCCATATTTATCCTCATCCTGTACTGCACCCTCAACATCATCACTCTGAAATGCACCATCTTCATCACCCTTCTTCTTTTTTGAACGAATCTTCCTTGCAAATACGTTTCCTTCTTTCTTATCTTTTTCTTCTTTTGTCATCGTTTCTCCATATTTTCCCTCATCTTGTACTGCATCCTCAACATCATCACTCTGAACTGCACCATCTTCATCATCCTTTTGCTTTCGATAAACAACCATATATCCTAAATTGACATTGTCGACTTTAATGGCACCTTCATCATCGTCATCATGTAGGGGATTTGAATCAGACCCCCCATTCTATCCATTTCGACATCCTCATCACGACCATGTACAACATTCTGCTTCAATAAATAACAAATTACATTTAACTCACAAGAATAATAAGTAAGTGCATCATTCTATAATGTTTGTCAAAAACAGAGCTTTATGCATCCATCCAACTTATAAATATTGACTTTCTATTAACTAACTATGACATTCCTGTTATAATGTTTGTCAAAAAACAAGCTTTAATTTACAATAAATATAAGTAAATGTCAATCTCAAGTTGAAAACAACGACATTTTAACTTATTGATATGACAATACTATTCTACATTCCGACAAGAAAAAATGATTAAGCTTCCACGAAATAAAAATCTAAGTTCCCAAACAAAACTTAATAACGATTGTTGACAGTTATCTTACCTCCCCTTCCTCCTGTTCAATGTCCTCTTTTTCATCATTTGTTGAACCTGAGTTGTTGAATGTCCTTTTCTTGATCATTTGTTCCATTATGCCCAAGGTTTTATTCATAGCACTAAATCTTGCGTCCACTTGGTTTTCCAAATTAATCATACGCTCATGAAGCTCTTTCATAGCGCACATCATCTGTCTTGCATCCAGGCCTGAGGACTTTGCAGCAGGGGCAGTGTCTGAATCACTCTTTCCTTTTCTTCTACCATTGATAGACCTCTTATTACTTAGCTCGAATTTCTCAACTGTCTTGTCAAAGTAAGTATCCTTCACTTCCCCATAAAATTTGCATTCTTTTAAGACCTCCACCTCAGCTTCTTCCTCTATTAACACCACATTTGGAATAAAACGGGATGTGGCCTTCCCCAAGAAAGACTCCACAGCCGTCGCATCAGGTTGTGAATCTGATGACCATCGTAGACCGCGTGGGTAGGCCTCCTTATCCATCAAATGTGCAAACGCTGAAGCAATTGGTTTAACAACTTCAAATATCCAAACCTGAACCGTAGTTTTTCTTGTCAGTATGATACTTATTTCTTGTAAGAAGCCATCAATATATTATAACTACAATACCAACTTCAAAACAATATACATTACATCATGTCATGTTACCTGAAAGGCCATTGGCAACCCCTTGAGTTTGTAACCCAACCTTGCACTTGAGTCTCTGCTTGTTTCAACCGTTTGCAATCTATTCTTCACCGTTGAACTCAATCCCTGGTGAGTTTCAATGTAGGTAACCCTGCCCTACGGGAATTTTGTGAATCGATCGATATCAGTCAATAATTTGACATGACCCATGCTTATGCGAACCTTTTTCTCAACCCCAAGAATGGCGCCCTCTAATATAATCAATAATGCCATCTTATATTTCAAAGGGCTATCAGGCTGTGTGCGCATAAATAATGACTCTAGCTCACCCAACGTCAAATTTTGTACATCAAATAACTCTTTCACGGCATTTTTATCCGGGTTTAGCTCATTATCATTCATTCTGCGACAGCATAACCTCGTCACACGTGCAAATTCCTTCATTGAAAAACGCAGCAGCTGTCCTTGCAGGTCATACCACGTCTCCCACAACTTCCTCATTTCTACTTGACAGAATAAAACGTAATGTACAAGCTGGCATGAAAAGGTTTGTCGACGAACCATCTTCACAGTAGGTCCAAATGGACCATCTATTATCCTCTGCCAGTCCACAGGGGAGAGGCATTTCTCAATAATTTTCAGCAATTCACGCCGACAGTTTTGTTTGACTCTGCCGATGATTTTTTTCCCTTCAAATCTCAATAAATGACCCTAAAAAATACAAATTATACGAGGTCAATAAATACATAAGAAACATATACTTAAAAACTACATGACAGGATGTGAAATATGGAAAACTACACACAATGAGCTAACCAAAATTTACCTTTTTACCCATTTCAATTTCCTCCGTTTCAATATGGAATACTTTCAGCTGCACTGGTGGAGATAGACAAACAACAAAAAATATCAACATTTAAGTTTTTTCTAAGCACCAAATTGAACATACTCAGATGTAGAGATCACACGAGAAGACAAGGAAGTTGCAAGAGTAAGAGAGAGAGCTATAATATCAGGCAAATAAAAACATTAACTTTCAAAACACAACAATGTTTCACAAAACTGACATTATAATTGATCATTTCAACAATAAAACTATACGTTATGACAAATATTTCATCAACGCTGACATGAAATTTTCAAACAATGGTCATTCCTGCAATTGTGACAAAAAACAAACTAATATGACATTCTCATTTTACAAACACGGATTTCACAGGTTTATATAGTTCGATGCATTCAACTTCACTTCATTTCAGCTCAAACGAACAACAGTAAATCAACCCTAAAAACCAAATGAACAGCAACGGAGCAACCCTAAAACGGCGTTGAATGGTTGGAACCATAAAAAATTGGACATACCTCTAAGACTCGAACGAGATAGACAGAAGAGGAAGATGAATCGGAATCGTGACCGAATGGGGTCGTCGGTCGAAGACCTACACTTTGTCGCGCGTCTTCGGTGGAAGACCTGCAATTTTGGGCCTTAATCAGAGGAGCTCATGCGGTGATGAAGGGCTCCGTGGGCTCCGTCTGTGGAAAACCTGCAATTTCGCGCCGAAGAAGGATTTCAGCTAGCTCGAACGGCGAATAAGGGTTTCAAGCAAAAAACAAAGCTGGAGATTATGGAGTTTGAATCGATATCATACCTGGAAGAGAAACCTTTCCGCCGACAATGGTGAAATCCGTCGGACAAAACAAAGCTGGATTCCGCCGGAGAAGATGGAGACACCTCGAGCTGGGAGAGAGACCTCGGCCGACAATGTAGTTGGGTTTCTGTAGCAACTTTCACATTTCAATTTGAAATTGAAACTAAATTATTTTATTTTTTTTCATAAAATCAGTGCCATGTCAGATTTTATTTTCCAAAACAAAAAGAAAATTCAATTTCAATTTACCTTTTTTTTTGGATGGGGTATATTTGCAAAAAATAAAAAGGGTAGGGTAAAATCGCAAATGCATTAGTAAAGAAGGGTATTGGTTGCTATTTCTCTACCTAAAACCACCTTTCTGTATGATCATTCCAATCACTAATTATAACCATGAGTTTGTTACAAGTGAAGTAACTACACACATTTCTCATATGGTGGAACTCCTAAATCAGTCAAGTTTAAGCATGACATTCCATCACCATAAGATTACGACTTTGAATCTTCCTCATCTGTTATAGATTGTAATGGCCTAGTACTCCTATGAACCCAAAACAAACCTTCAGAACTGACACCATTCCATATTAACATTCAACAAGCAAATCCTTACATGGGTCCAAGGACGTGGAGCCCTAATTTTTCCATCCTTTAAAAATCCGACTTCTCCAAAGTTTGGGTAGTACAACAACAACAATCCGCCCAGTATAATCCCGTCAAAAATGGGGTTTGGGGGGTCGGGCCTATTCGAGAGGGTGTTTCCGACAGACCCAAAAGATATGAAAACAAGAATTTAACATAGAGCAACTAAAAGCACACAAAGTTTGGGTAGTAAACATGACAAAACAAGGTGGCTAACAAACTTGCTAATTTGAACTACCACAGCATCTTGTCCATTGGAAGAATGCACTAAAATGCATTTTTACTATTTTTAGTGAAATTAGGTCCAGCCCAATTAGCTACAAAGGAAGTCAGCTATTTGGGCTAACTCATAACAGGCCATAATTCTTGGGCCAACTATCAAATCTTGTCCCCCACAGCCCACAGCCCACGTCCACACCTTTCAATGAAAAGCATACTTACCAGTAGTTCATGCTTCAAATGAAAGTAGCACTAATGAGTAATGACTATAGCAAGTAGTGACTAGACATGCATTATATATATGAACATTAATCAAATGAAATCCAAAGTAGATGTCTTGAGGTTAATACTACAGTAGCAATCAAGTATGACAGCACTTGCAGGGATGTTTAATGGAAGAAAGAGCAAGAGCAAAATCAAAATCAACTCATAATCTTGAGCCATAGCCTGAATGAGAGAGCATAATCATGAGACTCCTATGACAATTTGGTGGCAAGCCTCTTCTACAATTGCAAGTTCCACAATACCATCATTTGAAGTTTTCCCCCATCCTCCAACATCCACCACATAAGATCGTAACATTGAAGAAATGTGAATGCAAAAAAGTCAGGAAACATTATCATGTCAGTTGCAGAAACAAGAAAGTTTATTTACTTCTCATGGGTAAAGTGTGAAGCAGACAAGTGAAGCCCCACAAGCATTTTTAAGTTAGGATATGATATTTTTTAATTTTTAGTGAAAGTACATTGACGATGATACATGTCATGCTGTTGCAATAGAAACCAAGATAATTAATGTACAAGGACTTCTGAATTTCTCTCCCTAATTTAAGGCAGAACGAATACAGAAACTACAAGCTAGAAAAAGGTAGGATACTTGTGACCAAACTCAAATGAAGATAGAACCTTTATTTTCTGGCTATTATCCTGCAAAGTGGTCTATTGCAGATAAACATCCTACATAGAAAAAAAAAAAACATTTAGGACATGAATTTCATAGCATGTATAATTATGCAATACATATACTTGGTACAAGAATTTTAGAATGCTGCCTCTGATTTGTCCATTGATACCTTGATAAAGAACAATTATGATTGGTGCAAGCTGGACTCAATCAAGATATATATTCAAACTGAAGTTGTATAAAACATGTACAATAGTCTTGTGGACATCAACTCATGCATGAAGTCCACTTAAAATACTTGTAATGTAAATTAAGGGATCAATAATAAATTAAATACCCAAAAGCATAAATTGAATGTGAACACTAAGTCCAGTGCTGGCATAGTGAGCTTTTCATCTTGCAACCTAATCCACTCACACTGAGAGTAAAAGAGGTAAAGAAAGTGGACACTAAATCAAAAGCTTAAAAAAACAACAAAAATTGACAACTTATTAAACTATAAAAGCAGAAGTCTGATCTAAGATCCATAAAACATAACATTCTGAAGGCAAAGAACAATGGGCAACTCCAAAGCATCCATTCTCCTGCTTATTTCCAGCCTAGTTTTCAACAGCATTGTTCTTAGTGATTGTGCAATTATTAGCCCAAAACCAACACTTAAGCCTGAATTCCTAGACCAACGGCTATCTATGGTGTATTCCGTGATCCAGAGCTTCAAAAACATCATCACTTCAGACCCTCTTGGGATCACCTCAACATGGGTAGGAGCTGATATATGCAACACCTACAAAGGCTTCTACTGTGACCACCCTCCAAACAACGCGAGCGCCACTGCTGTTGCAGCCATCGACTTCAACGGCTTCCACCTCAGCGCCCCTACGCTGACTGGCTTCCTTGACCAACTCCCTGACGTTGCACTCTTCCATGCCAACTCCAACAACTTTGGTGGCATCATCTCACCAGCTATTGCAAACCTCCAATACTTGTACGAGCTTGATCTCAGCAATAACCAATTCACCGGCCCCTTTCCAACCGCGCTCCTAGCCATCGAAACTCTATCCTTCTTGGATCTCAGATTCAACGCCTTCACTGGGCTAGTTCCTCCGCCTATCTACAACCAAAATCTCAATGTTCTGTTCCTCAATGACAATGACTTCATTTCAACCTTACCATACAACCTGGACCGAACCCGAACCCGTATTTCGTATCTTACCTTAGCAGACAACAAGCTCACCGGTCCAATCCCGAGAGACATCACTTCATCCTTGACAGAGGTGCTTCTGCTTAACAACCAGTTAACTGGTTGTCTGCCGTATGAGCTGGGATTGCTGAAGCAGGTGACGGTTTTCGACACCAGCAATAATCTGTTGACCGGTCCATTACCGGCTTCTTTGAGCTGTCTTGGGAGTGTTGAGGTGCTCAGCTTCGCTGGGAACTTGTTATACGGAGCAGTGCCTGATTTGATCTGTGGGTTGCCAAAACTGGCGAACCTAACACTGTCGAACAACTACTTCACAAATGTGGGTCCACTCTGCAGAAACTTGATCAGCAGGGGAGTGTTGGATGTTCAAAACAACTGCATTCCGGGGCAGCCATTTCAGAGATCAGTGATCGAATGCGCAGCCTTCTTAGCGTTGCCAAGACTCTGCCCTCATATGGAAACATATAGGATCATCCCTTGTAAACCTTCACACTTCCCTTAAGTTGTATATTCAATGCTTCATTTTAACAAGTGTACTATACTTGGATGTGGAAATGAGGCTTAATTCAAGGTTCATTTGATTCCGAAGTTTCTATAATCTTCAATTCCTATACATGCTTCTTTACCCACAAGTACGTATCTGGTTTCGCTGTAACAAATGCTTATGGCTAGCACCGATTTCAGATCATAGGATGCACATGCTCTCAATAGAATCAAATAGTATGACAAATACCATGAAGATCCAATTACAAATTACTTCCTAGCTAGTTCCTACTTGTTTCCTTATTGCTAGGGTGTAGTTTTCAAAGGATAAGGAGCACAATTTGATCCCGCTAAGAGTTGTTTCACTAAGGATCATTCCTTGACTTAGCAATTGCATTACTAACACACAACCGTTCCAACATAGTGTCAGGATTCTATTGCTCGAAGGTAATCACACGGAATGTACGTAGAATCACAAATGTTCAATTCTGTAAAGTGACCATATTAACTTGAATCATGAAAATACATTACATTCAGCAATAACAGAGAAGCTATACCAAAATGTAAATAGCTACAGATAAAAACACTATACTAGAAATTTGTCCAAGAGTGAAACAATGTGGGGGAGAGAAAAAGGCAGACACCAAAACATATATGTGCTCTCAAAAGAACAGTTTTGACTTTTGAGGGTAGGTAAGGTCTATTGTTATTGGTTGTTAGGTGTAAAAAGTGGCATGCTACTCTCCAGTGGAGATGTCCTTTATAACTCATTGCACATGATTCCAATTGGGAAAATGATCAGAAATGTGGAAGGTCCTACAAGCTAAGCCAATGAGGATTTAGAACTTAGCACATACCAAAAAAGTTTATCCTTTTAGATTTTGTTTTAAAACAAATGCAAGAGACCAATGTCTAGAATCTTCATGGCCAACGATAGAAACTTGCAAGTCCAACTTGGTCTTCCCTACTACCAGTTCTGGTATATATACCAATACCAATACCAATACCAATGTGTTTTTGTTCATTCAAAACTTGCAAGGATAAGAACAGCTTCGTTAATCAAGCAATGTGAGTCTAAGCAGGCGTAACAATAAGCACAAAGTTCAGTAAAAGTAGCACTCAGCTATATAATGCAGATTGGGGAGAGTAGAACATGACATTAATACGCAAAGGGCAGACCAAAACTATGACATGTAACGTTTTGGACATTGATATAACTATAGGATATAATCTTAGTATATAACTATAGAATATAACCATATGATATAACTATAGGATATAATCTTAGTATATAACTATAGAAAATAACTATAGGATTATATTCTATAGTTATATCATATGGTTATATCCTATAGTTATATCATATGGTTATATCTTATAGTTATATCATATGGTTATATACTATAGGAATTATCATCAATCGAATAATATACATTACAAACCTTAATGTACTTATATAAATTGGGTTTGAGATTCTAAGTTTTGAACTAATCATCAATGCTTCATTTGAATTTGGTTTCCATATATTACATTACAAATCCTAATCATTCGGACCATATCTAGATATTGGAAGTTACAAAGCCAACTCCAAATTATAAATCTTAAACTTTGTACTGTAATGACAAAGACCCAAAAACCCTAAACCTTAAAAAAACCAAATTGGATTCTCTCTCACAACATTTGGGCGCAACATAGTGGCGCCCAAGGGGTTACAGTTGAATCCAACGGTAACGTTCTGGGCGCTACTATGTAGCGCCCAAGTGTATGAGAATCAGTTCAACATTTTAAAAATTATCATTTTTCAAAACAAAAAAAACCGGGATCTGGGCGCCACAAGGGAATTTTTTTTTTGCGCAACGACGTTCCGCCCAAAACGTGGTGCGGGGCATAAAAAATGCGGTAAAAAAATCACGGATTTGCATAAATACCTTAAATGGGTATGTCGCTTGCAAAAATAGATGCTTGTATTTTTTTTTTGCATATATACATCATTTGGTGTATTTTTGCAAAATAATAAACTTTTCTTTTAATTCAAAAAGTAAATAAAAGCAATAAAATTGTAGGAAAAAAAAAGAAACAAAAAACAAAACAAGTTACAAATATCATTAATTATTATTTCCCTCCAAAACCCCCAAAGTTCTCTCCTTTTACTGTGGCCTATCCCGCATTTCTCCCTCCCTTTCTCCGCCCATTCTGCAATCCTCCATCTGGACATCCTCCCGTCGGCCGATGAACTGTTAAACTGAAAGACAAATTCCGATGAACTGGTAGTGATTCTCCAAACCTTCATCCTGCCCATTCTCCCACCATTAGAAAATCCAAACCTCCTCTCCCTCTCATCTGATTGTTGAACCCGATGATCTGTTGAACATAAAGAAGAATGTCGATGGACTGTTGAACCGTTGAACCTCCATCTTCCAAATTATTTTTATCATGAACTGAACATTTCACAATTATCTTGAACTGATACTCAGCATTTCAAATTTATGTCGATGAAGTGGTAGTTATGCCTCTTTTCTTGTATAGGTTTCGAAAGTACACAAATTGATTCACAAGCAGATTTCCAGGTTAAACAAAATTTGAGCCAAAATAATGTAAAACCAAAGATTCACAAGCGGCAATAATTACTACGTCATACTTGGTTGTTTCTACTATTATCGAAAAATCATGTCGGCCTTAGGAAAACGAATGTCATACTTACGAATAATAATGTCAGAACTACAAATAAAAATTTCACATCTTCCTCTACTGATAGGGATAGTGATTTCAACACCCAAAAATCAACAGTAAACTTTAGTATGTAATGTCACATTAAGTTTAAATACAAACTTTAGTATGTAACATGACATTAAAGTTTAAAGTTTAATTGCAAAAATCAACACTAAACTTTAAGGTTGATAGTATTAAATGCAAATTTTATTGTCAATTTCCAGATATTACATGAAGAATGCTCCATGTATGTACATAATTTGCATTCTACCATATTACATGATAATGCTTGCCGCTTAATTTGTAGGTGCGTGACATCTAGCTGAATACTTCTACTCACAATCCCACAATTCTCTTATATTTACTTGGACGCGTGACATTTTAAAGTAGTATCGTCATTTCTTGCTCACTATTATGACAAATTGATACTGTACCACTGACAATTTTGACCGTATTCAGAATGCTCCATGTTTGTACATATTTAATAGATTTGACTATTTTGAAAAAATGCTCCATGTCTTAATTGCATCTTATTTGACTATTTTACTTTACATAGATCTTAATTACAAAGATATTAATTGCACTTCATATCACCCATCTCCTTCGAGTGTCTCTTGTTTGAGTATTTTTATCTACATGCTTCCCCTCCTACTCTCTCTTTGTTTCACTTCATCTCACACATCTCCTTCGAGTCTTCATCTCTCTTTCATCTCCTTAGAGCAGCTCGTCTAGTTGGGTTCTTTGCTTGTGGACTCACAAACTGCTATTGGATTTTAATTGAGTGCCAAATATGTATGGATGATGAATACTCCACCATTGGAGATAAGGGAGAGGTTGGCTTCATGGATGTTCTCTCAGTCACTACTTCCACTCCTACTAATGAGGGTCCTGTCATTGTCTTTGTGCCGTTTCCATTTGCTGGAGGAAAGCCTCAATCGGTTCCTGTCAACGAGGTTGCCACGACGTCATTCACTATAGAAAACACCACTTCAGAAGATGTGGTACTTTGGGGTGTGAAAATTTATGCTTCAAATCCCGAAGATTCATTCGTTTTGCATTGATGAAACCTCCATCTGGCCAGCCAGATGACATACCCGAGGAAGATTTTGTGTGTTCTTTTTCTATGGAGGGCCGAACGTTGAGGCCACATGGTAGCCTGACTATATGGTTGTCTTGTGTGCCCAAGGAGATTGGCGTTTTCACATCTATTGTGCATATCGAAACTGAGGTTATGACTATTGAACGTCTTGTCTTCCTCTTGGCTGAAGATGAAGTCTCCAAAGCTTTGGCACCTGAGAAACCATATAACATACCACCAGAATAAGGAAAGCGATTGAGTTTGAGGAAATCCCTAAAGTTGTCTTACAAGGCTTAACAAAGGTAAATTATGCGTCGTATTCCAATGCATTGTTAGGGATGGAGGAACTTCTCATTATGGTAATTGTTATATTTTCTCTGTATGGAGGTGGGGGACTGGGGGGATAGCTAGATGGCATGGTTCTCTCGTAGTACCAACTTGTTGAATGATTCTCTTTTTATATTTGTTTACAGGACTACGTGAAAGCTTATAATATAAAGTCTGTTACTTTGAGACAAAAAGATTTTGACTTTTTAGCACTTAAAGTGCCAAGACTAGTTGAAAGAAGGCCCTCACTTGTCCGTGGAGATGTGGTAAATGTTTATGGGGAATATTCTCTTGATCAAGTATGTGTGGTAAACTGGGTGAAGGTAATGTCAATTGTGTTAATATTGTTGTCAAAGGGTTATGTGTTATTGTCGGAATGAACAATGAAATATAAGTTCATATTTTTTGTCACAATTGCACGAATTATCGTTGCTAATGTTGTTTTCTCATGTTGAACTTGCCAATGTTGTTTTAACAGGGTTGGATCCACCGTGTTGAGGCTGATGAAGTATTATTGCAATTTCATGATGGATTTTACCAAAGGCACAGAGATAGCAATCTGTATGAAATATGTTTTGTGTACAACAAGGTAAATTTCAGTAGGCTCCGTCAAGCCATTCTATCTGCAGAGGCATTACACGAAAGGTTCCTCTTTCCCCATGAGTATCATGGAAAGTGGAGGATTACAGCAAACAATCTTATGCCTATCTCACGTCTTCTTAACGAGGAGCATAAAAGTGTTGTTCGCTTAATTTTAGGGTGTAGAGGAGGAGCTCCTTATGTGATTTATGGACCCCCGGGAACAGGAAAGACAAAAACACTGGGGGAGGTGATCCTACAACTATATAAAACTAGACGGAATTCTCATATACTGGTATGTGCTTCTTCAAATTGCGCGGAAGATCACATATTAGAGAAAATCCTTTGCGAGGGGATGAAACTTAGAGAGGAAGATATTTTTAAGTTGAATGTCACACGTCCTCCCTTAAAAAAAATGAACATTGCATTGTTGAGGTTTTGTACCTACAATGAAGGTTTCTTCACTTGCCCTTCTCGAGATGCACTCTGCAGCTACAAGATAATAATAACGACATATACGAGTGCATCTTGCATTTATGCTAAAGGGGTTAACCATGGCCACTTCTCCCACATCATCTTAGATGATGCAAGCCAAGCTTCAGAGCCAGAGACAATGATCCCCATATCAACCCTCTACGAAAACAACACAATTATTGTTCTTTCTGGTGATCCCAAGCAAATTGGCCCTGATATTCATTCAAAGCAAGCTGAGGCTTATGGGTTGGGAAGGTCTTTTATGGAGAGGTTGTTGGACTTTAAAGTTTACAGATCAGGGGATCGCAATTATGTCACAATGTTGGTGAACAATTATTGGAGCCACCCTAAAATTCTTTATGTTTCTTCAAGACTGTTTTATAGAGGAGCATTGATTCCATATCGAGAAGAAAGTGACACATCTTCCTTACCTTGGGATGATATGCTTCACAACTGGAACTTCCCTATAATGTTTTGTGGCATCCAAGGCTTGGATGAGAGGAAAAAGGGCAGCCCTTCATGGTTTAATAGGATTGAAGCTAGCAAGGTGGTTGAGCTCGTACGGAAAATCAAAAAAAGGAATGTCTCTGAGCACGACATCGTGATTATTTCCCCTTACCCACAACAAGTAGTAAAGATAGGGAAGGCTATCAGGTCTCTACATTTGACTGATATTAAGATAGGCGGGGTTGAGCAATTTCGGGGTGAAGAATGAGAAGTGATCATCCTGTCAACCGTCAGATCAACCGAGAAACACGACGAATATGACAAGACTTTCTGCTTGGGATTTAGGAGCAACCCGAAGAGGTTCAATTTTGCCATGACTCGTGCCAGGTCATTGCTTATTATTGTTGGAAACCCTTATATTATTGGAAATGTAAACCTCGGTAAAAAAACTTAGTTGTTTATCAGATGCATTACAATGTTGTGTAACCGTTTTGTTGGCCATTGACAAGACTGGCACTAGCGCAAAATGTTATGCCATTGTGTTGCAAAAAGCTCTTATGAAGGCTGTGCTTTTCGCATGAAGGAGCAGGATCCATAAAATTTCGATGTGATGCTAGTGTTGGTCGATCAGTTTTTGAGTACTGACAACTATCTTTTTTTTCTAGTAATGTAATGATATCCAGTGTACTGGTGCTGGAAACTATTGTCTGTGTGTCTAGTGCTGATATTGTTTTTGAATTTGCAAAACTTAGATGAAGAGCGACATCAAAGTCTTCACACTCTGACATGTAGTCCTGGCATTGTTTTTGAATTTGCAAAACTTACATGAAGAGCGACATCAAAATCTTTGCACTCTGACTTGTACAATCAACCATGCTACACCATGATACTTACCACTTACTTGAAATACTATTCAAAATTTAATATATCCTCTTACATAAAAAACCAAATTCATCAGGTACATACTTCATAGTTATGACCTACATGCTCGATAACAAATGCTTAAAGCACCAATCCCTACAATGACACCAACACCAAACACACAAATAGGATTTAATACAAGTTTGCTCAAATTTTTCTGGGAGTGTAGTGTCTTGTTTTCACCTTCAAGTTCTGCCACCCTTGCATAGAGTAGTGTCTTATTTTCACCTTCAAGTTCTGCCACCCTTACATAGAGTAGTGTCTTGTTTTCACCTTCAAGTTCTGCCACCTTTGCTTTGAGTTGGCTAATTGTAGCCTCGAAGTGCATCTCATTTGTATTGAGTTTCATAATTTTGTGTCCAAATTCATGTATCTCAGTACGTAGGCGTGTGATTATTTCATCCAACATTTGGGAACATGGGCTATTCATTAGCAACATCTCTAACTCTTCTTGCAACTTCTCCTCTATTTCAGAACGTGTAGGAGATATAGGTGAAAATTCATATTTTCTAGGGTCCCCGCTTTGATAACTTGAGGTGTCGCTGTATGATATTGGACTTCAGTTGAACTACAAAAACAAAGCCAAATTCCAGCAAAAAAAACATGTTACATGCTTGCTTATGTGACCTTCTAATTACCAGATTGACCCACTACAAAAAGCACACACAAAAAGTCACGAAATTGTACATACTAAATAGCAAGCAATTTGTAACACCCCCGACTTATTGTCGGAAATGCCACACGCCAGTGACCTCAGACGTTACTGTCCGATGTCACTCTAGGCTTTAATCGAAACAATTAAACTTAAAGGAACATATTAATTAACGAAAGATTAAACAACGGAAGACATTTAAATATGAAACTCAACCCTTTTATTAAAAGATCTCTCATCAAACGAGAGTAGCATTTTTACAACAAAGTTAAATCTCAGCGGAAGACTTATAAATTACACAGCGGAAGACTTTTTAGAATAAACCTATTACATGACTAGGTTATAACAATATATTAAGGTAATAGTTGACAACCTTAAAACACTAACACTTAAATCTTCAACTACAAGCCTCTTCTTCAATTGATTACTTCAAGTCTTCGGGAACCAACCACTGATGTGCCGTATAGGACGGATGACACCAGCCAACCATGCAAGGAATAAAGCCCATTTGGTTAGTCTAATGAATGACTATGCAAGGGTGAAAACAGAATGGTTCTAGTGATCGTAACCGTTTACTATCATTGTCCCTCGAATAATAATCGAAGGAACGATATATAACTCGAAACTTTCACGGAATGATTAGAATAGACATGCATTGAAAAGAAGACTCCAAAGGAATTGAGTCTTATGGGAAATGTATGAAGAGAAGACTCCAAAAGATTGAGTCTTATGGGAAAATATGACAAATGTTTGGGAACGTTATAGTTTTTATACAAGCGTTTAAAAATGACTTGATCATTTGGGTCAACGACCAACCTCACCGCGCAATACGAATCCAGATTGGAAAGAAGACTTACTCTAACCGAAGTCCGGGCGATTTCCACGTTGTACTCCTCGCCCGAGGGTATATTAATTATGTGCATAATCACACTTATCTTCTTAAATTCCAAAACACATATTTACGTTAAAGCTTTTATCATATAATATATCATCTCGATACGAGAGATATCTTGGGAATAAATCCCGATTGTTGGCACCAGCTGTGTGCACCTCCCTTATACTCGGATAGGGGATAGTCATGACCAGGAAAGGGTGTTAGGGCTTGGACATCCTATCCACCACGGTTATAAAGAAACGGCTAGACCTCGCAAGATACATAGCGTTCCTACGAATACTCGTTCTAACTATATATGTATAAGTTTACACATAAAATCCACACCAATACCATCATGTTAATAACAGATAGAATAGCGTTGTTTCTATCAATATATACAACCTATCATAATATCACATTTTATATCATATCATTTATAAAATCTGTTCCCAAACGAAAACAACAATTAATCCCAATTTAATTAACAATCCGAAATAATTGATAATTAACGGAAACATAGAATGATAAGCAAGAGTGAACCGCCACTTGCCTTGATCAAGATGAACGAATGACGACGGGTTTCTGGGTCTGGGAACTGGAAACGGAATCGGATTGCGGCTTCCTACGACGCCAACGAACCCACAACGAAACCCTAGGTTAGATTCGATAAATAATAATATGGATCTAAGGAAATGAAAGGAAACGAAAGAAACGAGGGTCCCATCCGTGACCGGATCGTCCAAGGCCACGATCGCGTTTGCTAAGGCAATCCGCGGTCGCGGCTTGGATTCCGCGGTCGCGGATGTCTGGACATCGTCCGCGGTCGCGGCTGTTCATGTCCGCGGTCGCGGCCATGAACCCGACAACCCTAATCGGACAAATCCTCACCGGCGACGACACGACGAGGCTCCGAACGAGAGGGCTTCGTCTCCTGGCACCATGACGCCTCTACTGCACCACCACTCGACCACTAAAACCACCGGCGAGAGCTTCGACGATACGAGAACTCCGGCGACACGAGCGAGAGAGAGAGATTGGATTTTGGATGCTCCAACCCTCCATCCGAGCCCTCCTTTTATAGCCACCGAGCACCCCAACTCTCGGCCAGACGAACCGCTCCAAATCCCCCCCGACGAATCGACGGCCATCTCAACCGATGAAGCCATTGAAGACGAGGAAGAAGCGTTTTCCGCGGTCGCGGAAAAATGTATGTTCTCGAGGCTGACGACGCATCATTTTCCGTGGTCGCGGAATCTTCCGCGGTCGCGGAAAAGGCCTGTTCGCGTTCTTTTGCCCGGGAAACGATTGAACACGTGCTAAAACCTTGCAATAACTAATATTTGTACCCAAACAAATATTTTAAGCCTCGAAAATACATCGAATGTATATTATAATGCTCAGGGAATTATTACAGAGATTATACGTGTTACAGAAATTCTGAATTTCGCCTAACGCGTCACGATTACAGAACGAGGGTTGAGAAAATTACCCAAATATCCTTACTAAAAAATGAGGGGTATTACATCACTACCCCCTTAAGAGAAGTTTCGACCCCGAAACTTGGCTGATAACAACCCGGAGATGCGACCTAATACTAAGTTACACAACCGTATAAGTTTAACCATGTCTAACCCATTTCACACTTTGTAAAATTGGTGCAGACATTTCTAAGTTAAAATTTATAAGTTGGTTCAAATTACAGTTAACGTCAGGTTAACCATAATTTAGACCCTTCTCAACCTAAGAGAATTCTATAACTTGCTTTCACCAAACATACATTCTATCATATTACCCCTATGGTAACATGAGGATTATTACATTACTACCCCCTTAAAAAAGTTTTGACCCCGAAACTAGCATTGCTAAACTAAATGGTCCGATTTCACCATAATCTTATTACCTGATCTTAATATCCTTAATCATCTCATCCTTGTACTTGCTCCTAGGAAAACGATCCGTTTCCTCAATCATAGCACTCTCTCGCATATCCTATCACCATGTGCTACCCTTGCATTAACTCGTGACTATATCCACAAAGTCATAATTACCTTAGGATAATTGTCTCCCAAAATCATCGCGCTAGTCTTGCTATACCTTAAGCATGAGAACACACATTTCTCTTCCAACTTTCTCTTTATAAACCTCTCTCAGCGTACATACCTTATCCTCCTTAAGCTGATATCCTTAAACGAGTTTGGTTTTCGCAATCTATGTCACCAAAATCGAACTATTTATTCGATCATGATTCCCCTTACAACATACTGCCTACATTCCTTATTCTCGTTAGAACAGATATGATCATCCGCAAGATTACCATTTCTTTAATCAGAGTATCCATTATAATCTCCAATATAACCTTGCTATATTGCCCTATTCCACATAAAGACCTTGAAGTCCTCAACCAGAAGAATACAACATCTCTCTACTAACTTCCTTTCGACAGTCAGATCCTCAAAGTACATACATAGAATTCAACTATACTTCAACTTAGTACCTCCACTTGTCATATAGACCTTACTCCTTACATACACGGCTCACATATTTCATTGGTTACCTTAATAACATTTGGCCCTTGTGTCATATCTTAACTCAAAATCTTTTACTCATGTGATCCCACAAGTAATCACACCACAACCTATGTCCGATTATCTCAACATGATCTAATAATCCATTTCAAAAGATTATACTCTCGTTAGGGTAATCTTGGATAAATGGTAAATATCCGTAGGTTGCCTTTTCCTCAAGTCCACTTGATATCATCCACATTCTTACATTATGCCACACTATTCGACCTTTAAAATCGTAGCAAACTGTTACCGGTCGAGTTTGTTATTCACCCAAAAATCCTTAAGTAACCAGTTGTCCTTATACGATTTATTATCCCAAATCAAGCACTCTTTTGCTTTACGGATATTTACCATTTATCCAAGATTACCCTAACGTATTCCATTATTAAAGTTCTAACTTAAACCTTTAAGGTTCTTCAACTCTATTTACTCAAAATACATATTGATGAACGATGTCTTGCCATCACAATCCATCACTTCACATCCTAAATCCTTCAATGGCTATATACGAGTATCATTCGTTACTTTACTCCTTAAACGCACATATGACAATTTCCCATGCTACATCCTTTGGTATCGATATCTTCTGAATAACCTAGTCCTTATTACATAACCCTTCAATCTTAAATGAGCTTTCTCCCGAAACAATCGTTCCACAACTTAATTTCCAGAAAGTGCTATATCATTGGCCTTACATCCCACCCACTTAAAATCCTCATATCAAGCCTTGTAAAAACTCTAGATAGCATAACTCTATACCTCTTGAAGGTACACTTCACTGATTCAGCTCCTTGGCCCAATTAAAATTGGCCCTAAAGCTCACTTCCAACTTAAAACCTCTAGTTTCCTCAAACAAGATCGTGATAAGTCAATTAGCACAATTGCCGCCAATCACTTTATTTTCCCTAAACGTGACATCAAATCACCTTTAATAGACGTCGATCACTCTTCATCCAATCCTTATGCCGTTTCTCTTAAGAAAGCCTCATAACGAAACCTCGGATGAATCTTCCAAAATAATACCTATGACTTCACACCCTTGGGTCCTGAGGTTTTACTCAAGTTCGTAATAGAGTACGATCTTTTCAGAGGAACTGACCCCCTATGAACTATCTCTGGAATACATTTATTTTCTTTTCAGCAATCTATCCTTATAGATTACTATAGAATGACCTCACAACTAGGCATTCTAATCTTCATATAGTTCACTCCTACGTACTTTTACCACGACAAATGTTCAGGGTACACATATGAGAGAGAGAAAAAAAATTCTGCGTCCCATAGAGTATTAACCACATACATTTGTTTCCTTTACATTAAGGAATTTTGGTAAAACTCAACTCACGAGATAACGCTCGTCCGCTCAACAAAGGGAGTAATTATTGTCATACCGATGTGACATTACTCCAAGAACAAAGAGAGATTCCTAAGAATGGATCTAGCAATTCAGTAATGGAGTCGCCCCTGGTGTTAACCATGTAGGGAACGAACACCTAGGCTCCATACGTTACCCCTCCTTTATGAGTCCTGACAACCCTTATCCACACGTGATATAACTATTTTTGGCACTCACGGAGTCTCATATGAATGAACAATTTGCGATAGTAACGAATCTAGTAATTTCCAGAACAAGGAAACACTTCTTTATTATTCGAAACATTACATAAAACAACTGATAGAAAGTCGAATAGACAGATTACTAAACTATGGAGACTATCGACACAAGTCATAGATCCATATTCTTAAAAACTTACAAAATTCTACCACTCGCACAGGGTTTCCCTCCCGTCGGGGTGACGTATCACAAAGAGTCGTTGCTCTTGACCCGAAGATTCCATAGGCGCCTTGCCTTTATCACAGGTAACAGATGGCTCCGGAGCAGACACTTTCATCCTTGGGTTCTACCCACAGCCAGCCATTGAGGCCTGACATGCTTGTGTTGGCTTTAGGCCCTTCTTCCTACAGTATGCCTTCATGTGGCCTTCCCTCCCACACTTGTAACATATCTTCTTTGCCTTTGGGCAACTAGGACTCTTGTGCCCAGCTTGACCACAGTTGTGGCATTGAATCACGCTGTTACTCCAGCCTGAGCCTTTGGCGGAGCCAGCCTGAGTCGCCTTGGTCTTAGTACGACCAGACTTCTCGAACTTGGTGGGCGACGCCGGCCGCTTGAACGAGCGAGCCATGCGATTTTGTTGCCTACTTTTTGCCTTAATATGTGCCTCCACACTAGCTGCGACTTGAGGTATGGGGGCCGCTTGGGCTTGCGGTATCACCTGACCCATTAATACTTCGACCACTAGCCCCACTATATGCCCAATGATCATCGCATTTAGCATAATCGGGGCAGGAGGTGGAACTCCCCTTGCAGCCTAGGGGTCCGCTTGTCCCTGAAGAACATCCTGTCGCAGGGTCGGTTCATTATTACGTGAGCCAGATCCCGTGTCTTCCCCTTGTGGATTAGCACTTCTCAGCCGAATTCGAGAATCGTTGCTAGGACTTCCGTTAGCTGCCTGGTTGGTGGATCGGGTGTCCATTATCTGTTGATGAACCACAATGTTAGTTTAGAACTTTTCCAACTTGTACATGACACTAAGTCAATTAAGTTATGATACGATTTATAAGGGTCTAAACTAATAACTCTATATCAGTCTGACTGGCCCATCACCATTAACCGCAGAAATGACCTTCTTCTGACTTACTTGAAAGTGGGAACTCTAGGAGAAATGTCAACCTTTAAATGACAATAAACCTAGGGAGAAACGATATTCCTAAGAATGGATCTAAGGAATAAGTAACAACTCGAAGCTTGCAGAAGTTTGGAAAACCACTTAGTTTTAAACCAGATACCTTCAAACTTTATACTTTATACCTTTAAACCTTATATATAAAAATAATTATCTATAAAGTTAGTTTCTCAAACTAGTGATACGATTATCACAAAACTTATACTAAGACAAAAATCGCACTTTTAAAGTTACAATCATAAACTTAATTTAATCGCTTATAACACGACATTTTATAAACCAATTATAAATAGCTTTT
The DNA here is from genome assembly GCA_027886185.1 of Rheum nobile. Taxonomy (NCBI): domain Eukaryota; kingdom Viridiplantae; phylum Streptophyta; class Magnoliopsida; order Caryophyllales; family Polygonaceae; genus Rheum; species Rheum nobile. The sequence goes on from WOAB01000001.1 coordinate 5,847,240, forward strand.
GAAGTTCAATAGTTAAATCATTATTTTAAATTAAATTCCAAGAAATAATTAAGACTTTAACATTAGAATTCTCGAAATTCCTTTTTAATAGAAAATAGGTTGAAAATAGTTTCAAAATTATTTTTCAAAAATTCTCAAACCTAACAATAGGCCAAGAATTTTAAAACCGTTCCTCTGATACCATAACTATAATACCCCCGACTTATTGTCGGAAATGCCACACGCTAGTGACCTCAGACGTTGATGTCCGATGTCACCCTAGGCTTTAATCGGAACAATTAAACTTATTAGAACATATTAATTAACGAAAGATTAAACAGCAGAAGACATTTAAATATGAAACTCAACCCTTTTATTAAAAGATCTCTCATCAAACGAGAGTAACATTTTTACAACAAAGTTAAATCTCAGCGGAAGACTTATAAATTACACAGCGAAAGACTTTTTAGAATAAACCTATTACATGACTAGGTTATAACAATATATTAAGGTAATAGTTGACAACCTTAAAACACTAACACTTAAATCTTCAACTACAAGTCTCTTCTTTAATTGGTTACTTCAAGTCTTTGGGAACCAACCACTGATGTGCCGTATAGGACGGATGACACCAGCCAACCATGCAATGAATAAAACCCGGTTGGTTAGTCTAATGAAAGACTATGCAAGGGTGAAAACAGAATGATTCTAGTGATCGTAACCGTTTACTATCATTGTCCCTCGAATAATAACCGAAGGAACGATATATAACCCGAAACTTTCATGGAATGATTAGAATAGACATGCATTGAAAAGAAGACTCCAAAGGAATTGAGTCTTATGGGAAATGTATGAAGAGAAGACTCCAAAAGATTGAGTCTTATGGGAAAATATGACAAATGTTTGGGAACGTTATAGTTTTTATACAAGCGTTTAAAAATGACTTGATCATTTGGGTCAACGACCAACCTCACCGCGCAATGCGAATCCAGATTGGAAAGAAGACTTACTCTAACCGAAGTCCGGGCGGTTTCCACGTTGTACTCCTCGCCCGAGGGTATATTAATTATGTGCATAATCGCACATATCTTCTTAAATTCCAAAATGCATATTTACGTTAAATCTTTTATCATATAATATATCATCTCGATACGATAGATATCTTAGGAATAAATCCTGATTGTTGGCACCAGCTGTGTGCACCTCCCCTATACTCGGATAGGGGATAGTCATGACCATGAAAGGGTGTTAGGGCTTGGACATCCTATCCACCACGGTTATAAAGAAACGGCTAGACCTCGCAAGGTACATAGCGTTCCTACGAATACTCGTTCTAACTATATATGTATAAGTTCACACATAAAATCCACACCAATACCATCATGGTAATAACAGATAGAATAGCGTTGTTTCTAGCAATATATACAACCTATCATAATATCACATTTTATATCATATCATTTATAAAATCTGTTCCCAAACAAAAACAACAATTCATCCCAATTTAATTAATAATCCGAAATAATTGATAATTAACGGAAACATGGAATGAGAAGCAAGAGCGAACCGCCACTTGCCTTGATCGAGATGAACGAATGACGACGGGTGTCTGGGTCCGGGAACTGGAAACGGAATCGGATTGCGGATTCCTATGACGCCAACGAACCCACAACGAAACCCTAGGTTAGATTCAATAAATAATAATACGGATCTAAGGAAACGAAAGAAACGAGGGTCCCATCCGTGACCGGATCGTCCAAGGCCACGATCGTGTTTGCTAAGGCAATCCGCAGTCGCTGCTTGGATTCCGCGGTCGTGGATGTCTGGACATCGTCCGTGGTCGCGGCTGTTCATGTCCGCGGTCGCGGCCATGAACCCGACAACCCTAATCGGACAAATCCTCACCGGCGACGACACGACGAGGCTCCGAACGAGAGGGCTTCGTCTCCTGGCACCACGATGCCTCTACTGCACCACCACTCGACCACTAAAACCACCGACGAGAGCTTCGACGATACGAGAACTCCGGCGACACGAGCGAGAGAGAGAGAGAGATTGGATTTCGGATGCTCCAACCCTCCATCCGAGCCCTTCTTTTATAGCCATCGAGCACCCCAACTCCCGGCCAGACGAACCGCTCCAAATCCCCCCCGATGAATCGACGGCCATCTCAACCGACGAAGCCATTGAAGACGAGGACGAAGCATTTTCCGCGGTCGCGGAAAAATGCTTGTTCGCGAGGCTGATGACGCATCATTTTCCGCGGTCGCGGAAAAGGCCTGTTCGCGTCCTTTTGCCCGGGAAACGATTGAACACGTGCTAAAACCTTGCAATAACTAATATTTGTACCCAAACAAACATTTAAGCCTCGAAAATACATCGAATGTATATTATAATGCTCAGGGAATTATTACAGAGATTATACGCGTTATAGAAATTCCGAATTTTGCCTAACGCATCACGATTACAGAACGAGGGTTGAGAAAATTACCCAAATACCCTTATTAAAAAATGAGGGGTATTACACAATTGGCAACAAAAAGGACCATATGAGTGGCAACAGAAACATTATTTAGGGTTTCCAGTCTCAATTAAGCCTCAATAGTACATAATTAAGCAGCAACAAAGCATCACTCTGTGTTCGGCGCAGTGAAGGACCTCGGCTCAGGGAAACAAACAAGAAGGAGAGGGTTTTGGGTTTAGGGTGAAGAATTAGAAGGGGAAAGGTTAGTCATGCATTTATTTAGGGTTTTTATTGTTTTGCCATATCATTCCTTTTTTAATATTGTTTCAAAAATAATTACTTGATATGACCTCTGTGAATATAGTACATGCCATGATTTGACCTCTATTTTCCCTCCAAAAGTGAACAAGTTTTCCTCCATTTTCTACCCCTTTACCCACTTGTTAGTCTTCACCTAAAATAACCCCAACCGTAAACCTGTACAAAACCTCCGTAAGACCACAAAACCTTAAATCCACAAATCTTTAAAAAGGCTTTCGTTGCATCTTCAATGTCTTTGGAATAGAAGAATTAAATAATGGGTGAGTTCTGACTTTCACATTTATTCCTCTTTACAAGACATTCTTATGTGGTTCCCTAAACAAGAAAGAACAACCTTTGAGCTTCTTTTTGAGCATTACTCAAATCTGACTTTCACATTTGTTCCATGATTCTAAAGTTTTTGTTTTTCCTACACAATTTTGTCCTGTTTGGCTAGCAAACCCTTTTCTATCTTCAATTTAGGATGGGCTAAAATTGTAACTTTCTATTACTAATGTCAGTGTTAGTCATGTTCGTCATAATACTGTCAGTGTTAGACACTATACTGTCAACGTTTGTCATAAAGTAATTGTACTTGTGTTTGCTTTTTCTTCGTATAACAGGTTCAAGATCATACTACTTGACTCTGAGAACAGGTGGTGAATGGATATGTAAGGGAAACAAGTGGGTTTTCGATGGGATCACAATGACAAAAGCACTTGTTGTGTCTGAAGATATCAATTTCTCAAATCTGAGGAAAAAGTTGGCTGAGAAGCTAGAATGCATTGATGAGATAGATGAAATGGAGCTCAAATATTTGTCACCGCGGAAACCAAAGTTATAACCATTCGATGTCAAAGATGACGACGACCTTGAAGCTTTCAAATTTGTAAACTTGCAATCAGAAGATGCTATTTGGCCTATCGAGTTATATGCGAGTTTGAAAAAGAAAGGAAACAAAGAATTTGCAAACACAGAGTATGTAAATGTGAGGCCACTTGTTGAGGACGACATCACAGTGTGTCTGACTCCGCCACCGTTAACACAAAGTCAAGAGGCAGAGGCCGAGGTTGTGATGGGTGGTCATCCAAGTACAAATGGTAGCAAATCGGACAAGATAAATGTGGTAAGCGACAATGTACCACTGAAGTTGTCCCGAATATAGTTGATTGTGACATGTATGAAATGAAACCAAATTTTTTTCGTGACAACAATGGCGAAGTACAAATAGTTGACTTGGTGAGCCAATCTGAGGCAGATTCGGAAACTGATGGGAGAGAAACAAGGTCTTCCACAAGAAGGAAAAGAATACATGAATGTATTGAGATTGACAGTGATTATGGGGAAGACATTGGGCAAGATGTTGTGCATGATGTTTGGGATGACTTTGAGGAAGATGTTGAAGAAGGGCCATTGTTGGATGACACTAATGAAGTGGACAACTTATTTATAGACATTGATGAGGAAGCTCTCCAAGAGATTGAAGCCGAGTACCATCGTAGCAAAAAGTTTAGTATGAGGCAATTGGATGATTTGGAAGAGACAATGGAGGATGATTGGGTGAGCTGCAATGATCTGGAAATAAAAGTTGGAGAGCATTTCAATTGCAAGAAGGATCTTAAAGATCGTTTATCCTTGATGGCATTACAGAGGCGCTTTCAGATGCATGTCCAGAAGTCTGATACGAAGTTATACGTGGTAAGGTGCATTGATCCTAGTTGCACCTTTTTTTGTCGTGGGACCGCTCTTGGCAAAACATGATTGTTTGGAGTAACGAAGTATTGTGGACAACACACATGTGGCATGAAGCTAAAGCATAACCCCCACACACATGCAAGTTCAAGCGTAATTGTTGACCACATAATGTCAAGGTAAGTAAACTATCATGTCAGTACAATCATATATATTTATCAGCATGTATATTAACTAACCTTAATTTGTTATAGCTTTAACACAACCGGTACATGTAATGGACCTCGTGCTGCACAAATTCAAGAGTTAATGAAGAAGATGAGAGTGGAAGTTAGTTACGACAAGGCAAACCGAGCACGTTTAACCGCCATAGATAAGATGAGCGGCACAACTGAGCAAAGCTCAAGCGGCTTCATGGATACATGTACATGCTGGAAAGGATGAATACAGGGACAATCACACATGTTGAAGTAGATTCTAATCGTCGATTCAAGTATTGTTTTTTCAGCTTGGGTGCTTGGCGCAATGGAATGCAGTTTTTAAGAAAGGTAAATATAAGTTTTGTCACGGTCAATGTATTTTTTGTCAAATATATGCATTCTATTGTAGCACTTAAGTATTTTGTTGTCATGTGTACACTGTCATTTTGTAAAGCTGAGTGAAATTTATTGTAGGTCATAACTGTGGATGGTACCTATTTGGGATCAAAGTACAGGGGTACACTTCTAGTAGCAGTTCCATAAGACGGAAACAGACAAATATATCCAATGGCTTTTACTGTAGTTGATAGCGAGAATGACAGCTCATGGTCATATTTTTTCCGACACTTACGTTATGTTGTCGCCGATGAGCATGACCTCGTCTTTGTGTTTGACCATCATGGAAGCATTTACAAAGGTTTAAGAGAACACTACATCTTCGCGAAGCATGGTTGTTGCACACTTCACCTATTTCAAAACGTGAAGGCCGGATTTAAAAGGAATGACTTGTGGATTCTGTACCAAAAGGCAAATCAAGCCTACACCAAACATAAGTTCAACCGTGAGTTTGTAAGACTTTGTGCCCAGACCCTGGAAGTGGGTACCTATCTAAGGGGTGTTGGATTTGAAGCGTGGACAAGGTCGCATATGCCCGCGAATAGATTCAATATTATGACGTCCAATAATGCAGAATCCGTTATTAGTCAATTAGTGGGGTCGCGTCGAATGCCGCTGATTGGCTTGCTTGATGGTATTGTGAATGTCATGATTTACTGGTTTTGTGAACGGAGGAAAAAGGGAGAATCTTGTTCAAAAGTGCTGACCCCGATATTATGTCGTGAACTACAAGTTCATTATTTGAGATCGTTGACAATGGATGTGACTAGGCTAAATCAATATGAGTTTCAAGTGCATGCCAATGGAACTACATTCTTGGCATACCTCCATGCTCGAACATGCTACTGCAAATCATTCCAAATTGACCAAATTCCTTGTGCGCATGCCATAGCGACTGGCAAGGATTGTGGTGTCGATCTTGTATAGCTAGTGCATCCCATATTTACGGCTAAAAAGTGAAAGAAAGTATACAATGAAACATTGTATTCGGTCCCTCCCTTTGAGTGTTGGGAAGTTCCTGACACTGTCTTGAATAAAGCATGCTTGCCCCCGATAGTTAGGAGGAAATCAGGAAGACCAAGGAAGAAAAGAATCCCATCACATGGAGAATACAAGGGTCTAAGGAGAAGATGTGGAAGTTGTGTCAACCTCGGCCATAACTCGCGAAATTGTCCTAACCCCGCAGCCGGCCCATGATCAGGTTAAATGTTTTAATGGTTTTTTGAACCAGGAATACTTTTGATGTTGATGCTTCTTCTCGTTTGATGTTGAACGCATCTTGTTAATATGTGTAGTAAGAGATGCAAACTCTTAAAAGATCTCTTTTGTTAATATGTGTAGTAAGAGATCCAAACTCTTGAAGGATCTCTTACCACTCATATTACTTTTGAACCTAGTTAATGTAATTTGCTTATGACATTTACTTGTTTTGCATTTTTTTCTTCAAACACAAAAGCAAGTCATGGTCGGTATGGTTTAAAAGTAGTTAATGTAATTTGTGTGGTTCGAATTGGTAGAAATGATATTTAGTCGAAAGTAGTTAATGTAATACAATCCTATCAAGACTCCATATATATCCTGACAAGTACAATATGGACTACTTTAGGTTAAATGCATATGATACAAGTTTCCCTCCATATATACCATAAACCACATAAGAAAAACATAACCAATCTTGTCATACTCACTGACTTGGCCTGTTGTCTTTAATATGGTTTGAAATTATGCGACATTATCATAAAGTACTATATTATATAAAACGAAAATACATAACATGCTTAATAAATCACTACATTTATGTGACATTATATAGTCACTACACTAAAATGCATTCCAAAATACTTCATAGTGTACTAAATACTACGTGACATTACATAGTTACTACACTAAAGTACTTAATAAAATACTAAATATTACATAAACACATCTGGACCGGAGGCGACAGATGAGGCTGGGGCGTCGCGTGGCGGATGCATGTCGGCGACATCTCCGATCACGACATATATTAATGTAAGCCACTGTTCTACCAAAGGCGACAAGGGCGGCGGCATCGCCACAGTTTCCGCAAGGCCCTCAAGGTACAAGGGCCGCCGTGTGGGGGCACAACTTCAAAGAAGTAGCAAGCGTCCCGTTCACAATTATTAAAAGAGTAAAGTTGGCCAATGAGCCACCAAATGTCTCTTACCCTTTCAGCCAACAACATCCAGTTTTGCGTATTGCCACCCTAGTAGAAGTGGGTGGAATTTCTGGCCATTTATCCCCTCGTAGGGACAATTCTCCCGCCGGTATGGACCGTGGTAAACACCCTATGGTCTGGAGGTTGTTCATCCATGGAAACGAAGGAAGAGGAGGGCATGTGGAGTTGTGTAGATCAGGAAGATGTTGGGACGAGTAGTGGATGAGGAAATGTGGCTAAGAGGGGGTATATAAAGAGGCGTTGGTTGGCAGTTACAGATAGATTTATGACGGTTCATTTTCTCTCCTAAAAAGGAGTTAGTATTGTTAATGTCATGTCACAGTAATTTTTATATCATGTCGGGTATGTACTTATCTTCGTAAATTGGAGTTGGTTGGCAGTTACGGGTATATGAAGAGGCGTTGGTTGGCAGTTACGGATAGATTTAAGATGATTTATTTTCTCTCCAAGGAAGACGAGTTAGTAGTGTTAATGTCTTGTCACAGTATTTTATGTATCCCACAACCCTCTTACGTTCATCTTGTCATGCTACTTTATAATAGGTATATTATAAAGTCATTCATGGTCTCTATATTTTTTTACACAACTTCCATTTAATTGCCATGTAAGTTCCATGTAACTTCCATTTAACACGCACATAACTGCCATTCAACTACCACATCTTTGTTCAAGTACTCATAACATTATACGTAATCTAAACAAATGCCATCCATAACACAAAAAAGACTCTAATGTTTTATCCAAACATCCAATTTAAACCTCGAGGTTTCTTACGTTCTACCTCCACACCCCGTCAAACACGTTGTGAGCCATATCGCTCCTAAAGCCGTCGATAAATTTGTCTGCCACAACGTCAAGATTTTTCCTACTAGCATTGAGCAACTCTATGTGTTTCAGAGTGTATATCCCACAGTCATGACTACGAACAGAAAATGCAATAAAGTTAGTTAGATGATCATGTCATATAAAATTGGTAAGGGGAATCATATTTCGACTTACCCGCGCTTGTTCTGCTTCACTCCTTGAATTCTTGAAGATGTAAACTCTTTAGTACCCCGATGTTCAAATTTCTTGGCAAGAGGCGGGTACTGTGTGATGAAGCGAGGAAGAAACTTGCTCACCCCATACACCATGGTCTCTACGTCCAAGTTACTGTACAAATCCATATTACAATCATATACATTTGTCCGCCATTGCTGCAGATCGATCTCTACAGCCACCCAATGTTCATTATTGAAGTTGTAGGGGACATAAATGATGAAGTCCACATCATCCCAACTGGACCCATACACTGCAGGCCTATCTCCCCTAAAGTATTCAATTGCACGTTCAGGTGCAGGTGGAATACTTTGGGAATTTTTGACATAGTATCTCAATGCATCCGTATAATCAGCAGTCCAAAAAACGTCCAATACTGTGGCCTTGTGTTTAACTTCAGACTCCAGAAGCGCCTTACGGATATAACAACAAACTTTATCCATTTGCTTAAAAAAATATAAATCATCCTGTCAGACATTGCAACAAATCCCAACTGTTAACTAATTTGACATCATAATTAAATAACTTACACCATCACACAACCAAGCTTTTGGTTCCAGTATTAGGCGAACCCAATCCTTGTCCATCGATTCACCACTTAGTCCAACTATTGGCTCAGAGCTTAAAAATAATGAAGGCGTGATTAAATCCATGAGATAGTTCAACATTATTAAATCTGTGAGATACTAACCTTTCATCATCCATCCATTGCAGAAAGCAGTCATCTCCTTCACCTGTGAATTCTTGGTTATCTTCTTCACATTACCCCCTTTTTCTCATCTGTGTAAGGTGTTAGCTTTTTGGCGGATGGCTTTGTGATACGGCTGATAACAGGTTTTCGTCGCGTAAAACTGTTATGCAAAATATATCCAAACAAACCTTAAACCGTAGTCCTAGGTAAGTAAAGGTCGAATCCACAGGGAGGCGAATTCTATCTAATTATGCAATTTGTATGTCAATCCAAAGTAACCAAATAGGGGGTTTTGTTTGTTTTAAGTAACTAAGCATGCAAAGGTAAACAAAGTAAAAGTTGATTAATTCAGTGATGGGGAAAGCACTCAGTCAAACAACATCCACTATTCGTATGACGAGTTGATCATAGATACTCATTCAAAATCTCATGCAATGGTGATTCCAATTCCTTTTCAGATATAACTAATAGCACAACCAGATACTATTAGCACTAACTAATTAAACAACCCTGAAACTATCAAGATTCAGTTTAACAGCAGCCTTACGGATAGGAATATAGTTGGATACAATTCTAGCATAAAACAACAAGCTTTTATCCTAGAATGTAAATCAATTCTCTTCTGCATAAGACTAGCACAACCAGTTACTAATACGATGTAGTTGCTACTCTGAAATAGATATGCTCAACCAGTAACAATCTAGATCTAGCAATCAATCAATAACAACAAACCCTAGATGCGTCCAAATAGAGATTATCAATATAAATCATAAGCAACTTAAGCAAGAGAAAGATAAAAACCATGCAATAGATTAAGAACGAGAATCTCACAACTTTATCGAAACAAAAGCTTCAGCGTCTGACTAAGCCAGGGAGGCTTAGTTCTTCATAACGTAGAAAAGGGAATTAGGGTTCAAGAGAAAAAACGAAGATTGATTTTGTAAACAAGCCTTTTCTCTACCCTAAAATACTAAAGGGAATAAAATCTAAATTAACCTAAAACGAAATAATAAAATAACAATAAAAATAATTAAAGGAAATTGGCGTAATAAATCCCGGTTAATTCTCGCGTGTACGACCGCTGCTCGGCCTCCAATTCTCGCGAGCAGACACGGCCCAATAGCTTCAATCTCCCACGGCCCATCACGGCCCAACTCCAATTTGCAAATCACTTGCACGCTGATGTCACGGCGACATCATCCGCTTGAATTCAATTCTCCAGCTTCCAAATTTGACGCTTCAACGCGAGGCGCAATTCTTCATGGGCTTCTTCTCCAATTTGGGCCTTCTCCAATTGCAACAGCTCAACACGGCCCAATCACTCTTGTCTGCAGCATCAACACGCGGGGGCTTCTTCACGGGCTGGGCCGAGCTCTCTCCTTTTGGGCCTTTATTTAATTTGGCCCATCATCCTTTTAATTCCAGCTTCACGTGGTATGTTAATCTCCAAATTTCGCCCCCACACGCCATGCACATGAATGTGTCTAAATCTACCCGAATGGCACCAATAAAACCTCTAATGACTCTTACTTAAGCCCTACAAAGTAGTGCTTATCAAATCACCCCATGCTTAGACCTTTGCTCGTCCTCGAGTAAACTAGTAAAGAGCCTACTCCTCCAATTCAGCATCCAAGGTCTCAGGAAGCATATCCTCCAACTAAGAGTCACCTAACCCATGCCAAGCTCCTGGCACCAATCTCATTCACAACACATCCACAACTCAACAACTTAAGAGGCAAGCAAAGTACTTCCCCCAAGCTAACCCGGACATCCAATAGCGTGAGTAACCTCTAATCCTAGCCTTCATCTATTGCTCCTTATGTCTCCCAGAGTGACCTACCCGACAATCCTTCTTTGTCTCCCCTTCTTATGACGCCTCGCCAAGAATACTGAGAAATCCTAAAATCCCTCTTCTTCTTTTTCACTCGTTTTGCCAAGGCGCCCTTTCGGGTTTTCACCAAGCCACTCATTTCATTTTCCAATAGATGTGCTCACATAAGCTCACGTCACTCTTGACCTCATATTACCCCAGCCTAATGCTGGTCCAAGCCACCTGCTTATTACCTAGGCCGCCCTTTCGGGTTTTCGACCTATCCCAGGATTTCAATTTTAGCCTTTTTTCAAATTTTTGGCTTTTTTCATTTTTTTCATTTTTCTCCTCAGTAGCGTAGCAAGTATAAAACCCCACCCCATGCTTAAACATTACATTGTCCTCAATGTAATGAAAGACAAAAGAATAAAGCACATGGAAAAGCAAAAAATAACTCACAACGTTGCCGAGTTGGCTTGGACACTTCCTTGTCTCTAGCGGTGTACTCATGAAAGCTCATTGTCATGGATGTTTGCATCAACGCTATAACCTTCATATACCGTGCAACCATAGGGAACCACTGTGAAGTGTGGTGGTTATGTAGGAAATCAGGGCTGCACGGCCTTCAACTCTATCAACTCCTACCATGCAACCATAAGGAACCACTCTGGTGAATAGTGGTCAATCAAGGGAACGGGGTTGCATGGCCTTCAAAAATGGGCCCAGATGTCATCGTGGTTGGGCCCTGGTGTATCTCCTCTCCAGCTGTCGATTGCAGGGCCATCATCGTTGTCAATTACAAAGTTGGGCTAATGTCTCCTCCTTGACAACATGATGCGCACCATCTCTCCATAGCAAACTCGGACAACTGGCCTCCGGTGGAACTTTTTTTTTTTTTTTTTAGGATTTTTTTTTTACCTGAGAAATTGCGGCGGTCGCCGTAAGGAGGGCGGCGGGTGCCGTAATTGCGGCGGGTGCCGTAATTGCGGCGGCCGCCGCGATTAAACGGCGGTCGCCGTTATCAAGTCGTGGCCAACTTTCTTGGCGAGGCATTTACGGCGGGCGCCGTAAGGTTAGCGGCGGGCGCCGTGAACTCCTTCTTCACTTTTTCGCGCTTTCTGCAGGTTAGTTCAATACAAAAACTAAAAGAAAAACAAAAGAAATTGACTAAGGGAAGGGAAATAAACTACCAAATCTCGGGTTGCCTCCCGAGCAGCGCCTTGGTTAATGTCGTTGGCTCGACATACTACTCAATCCTCTTCAACTCGGGTTTGTCCTATCACTTGAACTCCTGAGGTCTATATCAGGGGGATGCCGCTTTATGTGCTCTATGTTGAGCCTTTCCCCCTTGCTTGTGCACTTGCTGATGGGTGGACCGTTGTTCATATCTATGAATGCACTTGCCATCTTCAGGAACGGTCTACCCAACATCTCAAGGGCTGCATGTATGTCCTAAATTAAGGCCTCCTTCTTGTGCTTCCCCTTTGGTTTCTTCTTTATATTGCCCAGCGCCCTTAAAAACTCTGTGTAGCGAGGGATGCAACTTGACAGTTCGATCAAGGGAATGGTTGCCTCGCAGATACTGAAGGTTTTATATAGCTCTTTGTCGTCCTTCAGCCTTCGAGTATCTTGGAATACCGCATGGAGGGGCGTGACGGGGTGCAGCGAGACAAGTGGAAAGGAGTTGAGATGCACATACTTATCATAGGCAGCCTCAAGAGGGTCGGGGGCTGCCGGGGCATTTTCGAGAGGAACGAGCGTCACAGGATCATTTTCGCGATCGTGGCTCTCCTCCTCTTGGTCGCTGAATTCCTCATGCGGTCTCGGAGTTATCGACTCCTTTGCTTCAAGTTTACTCACCACTTGAGAGATCTGACCAACCTGCCTTTCCAAGTTCTGAATGCTAGCTATTGTAGTTTCTTGGAATTGCAATGAACTCTTACTCAACTTAGCAATGTTCTGCATCAGCATCTTCATCATGTCATCCATAGAAGGTGAAGGATTACCCTGTTGTTAGTTTGGTTCTGGGTAGAACTCCTGGTAGTCATGATCATATGAAGGGTATTATAGGTTCCCATAACTCGAATTGGGGTGATATCCCCACCCTGGAGTATATGTGTAGGAGTATGGGTCATATCGCGGCTCCTGCTGGAAATGGGGAAATCTATCCATCTCTGGAACAAAATCAAAAAGGAAAAACAAAAATCAATAGCACGGGTGTGGACCGTAAGATAGGTCCAAACAATAGTTGACACACAAATCACACACAAAATAGATTATTGCCTCCCCGGCAACGGCGCCAATTTGATAACAGGTTTTTGTCGCGTAAAACTGTTATGCAAAATATCCAAACAAACCTTAAACCGTAGTCCTAGGTAAGTACAGGTCGAATCCACAGGGAGGCGGATTCTATCTCAATATGCAAGTTATGCGTCAATCCAAAGTAACCAAAGGGGGGTTTTGTGAGTTTAAGTAATCTAAGCATGCAAAAGTAAACAAAGTGAAATATGATGAAATCAGTAATGGGAAAAAGCACTTAGTCAAACAACATCCACTATTCGTATGACAAGTTGATCCTAGATACTCATTCAAAATCTCATGCAATGGTAGTTCCAATTCATTTTCAGATATAACTAATAGCACAACCAGATACTATTAGCACTAACTAATTAAACAACCCTGAAACTATCAAGATTCAGTTTAACAGCAGCGTTACGGATAGGAATATAGTTGGATATAATTCTAGCATAAAACAACCAGCTTTTATCCTAAAATGTAAATCAATTCTCTTCTACATAAGACTAGCACAACCAATTACTAATACGATGCCGTTGCTACTCTGAAATAGATATGCTCAACCAGTAACAATCTAGATCTAGCAATCAATCAATAACAACAAACCCTAGATGCGTCCAAATAGAGATTATCAATATAAATCATAAGCAACTTAAGCAAGAGAAAGATAAAAACCATGCAATAGATTAAGAACGAGAATCTCACAACTTTATCGAAACGAAAGCTTCAGCGTCTGACTAAGCCAGGGAGGCTTAGTTCTTCATAACGTAGAAAAGGGAATTAGGGTTCAAGAGAAAAAACGAAGATTGATTTTGTAAACAAGCCTTTTCTCTACCCTAAAATACTAAAGGGAATAAAATCTAAATTAACCTAAAACGAAATAATAAAATAATAAAAAAAATAATTAAAGGAAATTGGCGTAATAAATCCCGGTTAATTCTCGCGTGTACGACCGCTGCTCGGCCTCCAATTCTCGCGAGCAGACACGGCCCAATAGCTTCAATCTCCCACGGCCCATCATGGCCCAACTCCAATTTGCAAATCACCTGCACGCTGATGTCACGGCGACATCATCCGCTTGAATTTAATTCTCCAGCTTCCAAATTTGACGCGGCTTCAACGCGAGGCGCAATTCTTCATGGGCTTCTTCTCCAATTTGGGCCTTCTCCAATTGCAGCAGCTCAACACGACCCAATCACTCTCGTCTACAGCATCAACACGCGGGGGCTTCTTCACGGGCTGGGCCGAGCTCTCTCCTTTTGGGCCTTTATTTAATTCGGCCCATCATCCTTTTAATTCCAGCTTCACGTGGTCTGTTAATCTCCAAACTTCGCCCCCACACGCCATGCACATGAATGTGTCTAAATCTACCCGAATGGCACCAATAAAACCTCTAATGACTCTTACTTAAGCCCTACAAAGTAGTGCTTATCAACGGCTAAGAAGGACCCTCTTCAGTGGGGGAGTATGATTTCGTTTCTTTTTGGGTTTCCCCTTGGTGGATACATCAACCACAGTGGCTAGCACTTCAAGAGGTTCCTCAACCTCTGTGGCCGCTGTGGTTAGCACTTGAAAAGGTTCGTTCTGGGTAACCTCCTGTTGGGTAACCTCCGGTGCTCCTTCAAGATCATTAGTAAAATCCTGCTCCTGGTCCTTTTCGCCATCGCCAGCCTTTTCATTTAGGTCTTAAACAATGCCCATTACAACATCCGGACCCTCAACATCATTGTTACCCTCAATAGAATTATCAAAATCCTGCAATCATAATAACCATATCAAACTACTGACATACATGACTAAAAATCATGTCACCATGCCACACTTTTTCTTGTAAAACATATAAACTCCCATCCTGACACAAACACTACAAATCATGTCACCATGGTACAAATAAGATTGTCACAGTAGTACTGAAAATTTTCATAGGAGCATATTTCATACCTCTTTGCCTTCAACCTCTACCTTCTCCACCTCAGCCTCATCCTCTACCTTTTCCTCCTGAAGCTCAGCCTCTACCTTATCCACCTCAGCCTCATCATCTACCTTTTCCTCCTGAAGCTCAGCCTCTACCTTCCCATCCCCCTCAACCTCAACCTCATCCGCCTTGTCATCATCCTTCTCCTCCTCATCATCATTCTCTACCTTCTCCTCCTCCTCTTTGTCACCACCCTGGCGAAGTTCTTCAGTCTCATTACACTCATCAACATCACCAACTTCATCATCATCATCACTCTCAACCTCCTTATCCTCTACCTCCTCATCCTCTGTTTCCTGGTCATCCTTATAAACTTCCTCCTCTTCCTCATCAAACCCATCATAGGATTCAAAATCATCCTCATCCAAATACCTCTTTGGTTTCCCCTTACTCTTACGCTTATGCACCTCCTCCTGCTTTGATACCCTCTTTTCCAGCCTTTCCATCCTCTCAAGCACTCATTTTTCCATCATCTTCATTATTCTGAACATCTGACTTATCACCTCTGATGAATGCACATATGCATTACTCGGGCTCGCTCCATATTTTCCTTGCTTCCTCTTCCCCTTCCCATTCTTTTTCAAACCCTTCATTGCTTCCTTCACAATCTTGTCAAAATGCGGGTCATCATTTTCAACAACATAGTAGCAGTCGGACAACTTATCCACCTCATCCTCATCGGGAATAAGAATGGGCTTAACCACATTTGTAGGATCAGCCAAAGACAACTCCAACACTCCATGTTCAAGGGCTTCATCTGAAAACCAACGAAGACCTCGAGGCATTGCAGCTTCACTCAACTTTGATGCAAATTGGAGACCAAATGTTGGCATAGCTTCCCATACCCATATCTAGAATAACAAGCGGTTTGAGTATTAGCAAATTATAATACATTAAATCATGATATCCTGTCACCCTATAATTTAAATCAAGTCACCATGTAACCAAAAATCTGACTAGAATGCACATAAACCTATCTGGAATGCACATAAAACTATGTTGAAAAACTAGTATGTTGTTTCAATCAAACAACAAATAACATCCTGCATATTCACGATGATCATGTCACCCTGTATTCAAACATCTGGTCATAATATAACATAAAGTATACAACTATGCTGCAAATAAAACACGCTCAGTAATTCATATTTGAACCACTAAAAATTAATAATATAACTACATGAAACACAACCGACATGCCTTGAATGGAATATGGAATTCTTGGTAGGTTGGAGAGTAGTTTTGCCTTCTCTACTGTTTGCATCCTTTTGGCCAGTGCTGTGGTCAATGACTTGTAAAGCTCTTCATAAGCAACCCTTCCCCATGGATATCCTGAAACTTATCCATATTCTCCAACAGCCTAACATGCAGCGGCTTCACCAGCCTCTTCTTATCCCCTCCCAGCAATAGACCCTCAACTATCAACAACAGTGCCAACTTGAGTTTGTAGTTATCCAACTCACGATGTTCTTTGAATCTATTGTAAACATCTTGTACTGTCGTCTTAGGACCACCAGGACTACCAAAACATTGCTCCATTACTAGCACGTCAGCTTTAGTATCCATAAATGGAATTTCCCCACAATTCAGTCTAGTAATGAGAGTGAACTCCTTGATAAAAAACCTCAACTCTTTCCCTGCCACCTCATACCAAGACTCCCACTTTTTTTTTGTTTCAAGTTGCTTGAATAGAACTGCATGCAATGTCTGTGAAGAAAATGATACATATTGCAACATTTTCAGAACTTTTCCAAATGGGCCATCCAAAACTCGTTGCCAATCTGCATGTGTCAACTTGTTTTCAATCTCACGAACAAAGTGCACCCTACAGTTGATGTTAATTCTTCCATAGAATGGTTCCCCCCTGTAATAATTGTACCTAATCTGCAAACGAAATGAAAAATACCCTAAACAAACGAAATTGAACCATTTGCGAAGCCTGACAGGACAAATGAAACAAAAAAGCCTAAACAAAATAAAAATATACAAATTGCACCATTTCAGAAGCCTGATAGGATAATTGAACAAATACCCTAAACAAACAAAAAATATACAAATTGAACCATTTCCGAAGCCTGACAGGACAAATGAAACAAAAACCCTAAACAAAATCAAAATATACAAATTGAACCATTTTAGAGGCCTGACAGTATAATTGAAAAATACCCTAAACAAACAGAAAATGTAGAAAACTTACATCCCCTTTAAAGATTAAGGGTTTTCTCACCTTTACTGTTTTCGCTTTTGGCCTCCTCGACCTGCCCTTCCCGGAATTTTTGGTTATGGGACTGTCAAAAGTTTTTTCCCCTTTCACCTGGACTTCGTCTCTCTACTTCTTCTTCTTTTGATCTTGGTTGTCATCTTCTTTTATCTCCGCTCTTCATTGGGCTCGATTCTTTATCGCCTCTAAGCACTGCCATTTTCTAGGGTTTTTTGTTACGCGGTTCAGAGGTTGAGGATCAGTTCGGGGAGGGGGGAGTAAGAAAAACTAGAGTTGCAGAGTCGCGTTAATGGGGAAAGATGGAGGGAGTAAGTAAGAAAATGTGGAGTTGTAGGGAGTAAGAAAAAGTGGACTTGAAGAGTAAGAAAAAGTGGAGTCGCGTTAATAGGGAAAGATGGAGGAGTTGCAGAGTCGCGTTTTGGGGAAGAAGAAAATGTCTGATGACAATGATGGATGTTGCAGAGTCGTGTTAATGGGGATGAATCTTCGGGAATAAGCTTTTTGGAGGGAATTTTGGGATAAATGGAAGAAAGGTAAACAGGGCTTAGTCTTACCTTTTTATTAAAAAAATCTTTTTAAAAAGGTAAACACAAACAAATATTATTAAAAAATTCTTTTTATACCCCAAAACAACCAAAACAAAAGGATAAAAAAAGGACAATTCCGACAATAGAATTATACAATGTGACAAAAAACCAAAGTATGCAAAATATAAAGAAACTTCACTGACATGAAGTATGAACACATTTGACAGCAAGTATGCAAACTATAAACTTCACTGACAGGAATTATGAACACAACCGACAGGAAGTATGCATCTACAACGGAAATTTATAGCTACATCTAGCCAAGAAGAAATGCAACAACCAATTTTGCTAGATTTCCAAATTAATTTGAACACAACTTATTGTCACTAGGACAAATCAATTCTAGCAAAAACTACACAATCGGAATCATACCACACTATCCCAACTACCCCAAACATTAGATGAAAGTGAATAAGATATCCTTCACTAGTCAAACCACTTCATATCGAAAATACTAACGGCTATCCTTTTTCTATAGTGATCCACAAATTTGTCACCCACGTTCATGATGTTTTGACGTCCGGAACTTAGCATTTTTATGTACTTGATCGTGAAGACGCCACAATCGCCCCTGCACAAGTAAAAAATGTAATTGGTTTCCTGATATTATAACCAATTTCACACCAAATATTGGACAATTGATGTAAACAACTTACCCTCTCTTGTTTCTCTCCAATGTAGGAACACAAGTTACATTTAGGGGATTTCCCCCCCCCCCCCCCCCCCCCCCTATCATCATAAATTGTTGCCAAGGGCTCATACTGTGCTATCATGACATGCATAATAAATGTCGACCCTGCAAGGAACCTATGGACGTCCGACAATTTGAACAAATTGACGTCAGGATCGTATACAGTGACAAACCATTTACTCAGTTGTATCTCCAGAGCTACCCAATGTTTCTCCTTAAAATTGAAGGGTATGTATATATGATCCACGTCCTTCCAATCCTTCCCATAAAGTGCAGGCAGTTCCCCACGCATGTATCTCATCTTAGATGGATCACCAATATAATTTTTCTTATCTGACAACCATCTCTTCATTTCCTTGTCCAAGTTTCGCTAAAAATAGGTGTCCAATATTGCCACTGGTTTGTCATGCACACGATAGCCAAGATAATACATACATTCATCCAAGTGCTACAAACAAAAAATATAATATGTCATACCAGAAATTGAAGACTTGTTGTACGAAAATTTATATAAAAAATGAAAGAGGCTTACCGGAGATCTCAGCCACCCCATTGGTTGCAACAATTTCTCAAAAAAATCCTTCTGTAGATGTTCTCCAGTTGGAGACTCAAATTCCTCACTACATCATAAGATGGTTTAATTAACAACATCTCAAACACGCGTTCATATCATCAAGACAGGAGGGACAACTTCCTAACCTTTCCTTCGAGTCTAACCAATGGCACAATCTAGTCGTGTTTGAGATACCTTTGGACGTTGAAACCTTGCATCGTTTGGGATTATCGGCTTGTCTGGACATTCCTCTCTTCCTGACAGGATGGTCCCTCTGTTCACCAGTTGTATTTTTTTTTTTTTGAGCGGGTTTTTCTTGTTGAGACTCCAATTGTTTCTTTGGTAGCGTCTCCTTCCACCTCGACTTCTTTTGTCGCTACAGCTAGCGTTTGCAAATAAGTTTGTCATAAATAAGATGTTGAAATATTTATTAAAGTATGTCATCATCTTTAATAATTGATGCATACCTTAACTTCTTTTGTCGTCCCTTTTTTAGTTTCCCCTTCATTCTGAACAACACCATCTTCATCATCCTTATTCTTTTTTGAACGAGTCTTCCTTGCGAATACTTTTCCTTGTTTCTTATCTTTTTCTTCAATTTCACAAGCCTTTTCCTCTCCTTCCACATTTTCTTCTTCTTTTGTCATCGTTTCTCCATATTTCCCCTCATCCTGGACTAGACCCTCAACATCATCAACCTTCTTCTTTACTACACTACCTTCAGCCAGTAGCTTGCCATTGTCGCCTGCTGTGATACCCCGTATTTTTGTAAGGTTATTTTGGGAATTTTGGAATTTTCCCGAGTATCCGTTTAGTACGTCGGATTTAATTCAGGTAGCTTGAGACATTCTATAATGTGCTATGTATCTGTAATATTTTTCTCAGTGAAATAAAATACAGACGACGTGCTTCGGATGTTTATACGCGTTCGCATACGTTAATTTTTATCCCGGGTTAAAGTTGTTGTCGTCCAAAAGCTGAGAAGGGCAAAGCCACAGTGGCGGCGCCCGCCGTAAGTAAGGCGGCGACCGCCACGAAGGGCTCGAGGCAACAGTGCCCTCGTCTTCTAGCTGGGCGCGAAGACCCGAAAAACGGCGACCGCCGTACAGTACGACGCCCGCCGTAATTCGCCCGCCATAGGCAAATTGTGAGGCGGCGACCCTTGCTCTCCACGGCGCCCGTCGTCGTTGTCCGGAGGTCATTGCCCGATGGTCGCCGGCGAGCCTCTGACGCGCCGAATTAGGCCTGATCCGCCTCGTTGTAGGCGATGATGGTGTCCCCTTGGCTTCTGGCTATAAAAGGAGGTGTTTGGGAGGGGTTTTGGAGCTCAATCCACAGCCCAAGCTCTCCCAAATCCTTGCCTCGCCGGAGTTCTTGCCCCGCCGGATTCTGGAGCTTTCGCCAGAGGTCATTTGGTGGTGTTTCCAGAGTGCCTTTGTGAAGCTTTTGGTAGCCTTGGAGGTTAGAAACCAAAGCAAGTCGAAGAAGGCCAAGTCGCTCGTGTTTTGGGTGAGTTTTATCACCGATTCTGTCGTCTGAGTTCTTCACGGCGACCGCCGTGTTCTTCACGGCGCCTGCCATGATGAACTGCGGTGACCGCCGCCAAGAACGGTGACCGCCGCCAGAGCCCAGAATGCCTCTTTGGCTTTGGTGGTCGTCATTGTGGCGTCGTTCCTTTCGTTTTCTTTCGTTGTTTTTAGATTCGTACTGTGGTTATGTCGGATCTAACTTAGGATTCCTTTTATGGGTCGACTCGAAGGTCGTTGTGCTGTCGGAGCTATACCCGTGTCGAGCCCAGAATCTCGTCGTTGTCGTTAGGCTTGTTTCTATTCTGCGGATTAAGGCAAGTGGCAGTTCACTCTTGCTCATCGTTTCCATATTTACATTGATTATCAGTTGTTTATCTGAGTAATTAATTTGGAACGACTATTACTGTGTTCTTCTGGAAGTGATTTATAAACTGTTTTGAAAATCATATAATAGGTTGTATATCTGTTAGAACAACGCTATTATCTGTGATCGCCTTTTGGGCCTTTATGTGGATTTATTCTGTAACTGTGATGTGTTGTATCTGTGTGGTTAGCACTGTTAGTTAGGAATGTACTCGGACTTCGTCCGGTCGTTTCTTTATAATCTGGTATCGGGGTGGCTCGTCTCCATGTGGTACTATTCTAAGATCATGATCGGTCTCTTTCACAAGTGTGTAGAGACAGGACACTTAGCTGGTGTCACAAACCTTTCGGTGTACGTCACTCTCGACGAAACGTATACTAAGATGTGTCGTCCCAATGGTGGGGTACACATGTAAAAGTCTAATAATGTGATGTGTGGTTTGTAATATAAATCAAATAAGTGCTACTCGACGCACATAATTAATAAACCTTCGGCGAGTAGTGTAGCTAAGTTATAGTGCAGCTAGGAGAACTCGTCTCGACTTTGATCATAGTACGTTCTCTTTCCAATATGGACTCGCTGTATGCGGTGAGGTTGGTCGTGAACCGAAGCATCTCAGTCAACTTTTAAATCATTGTTACATGATTCTGTAAACATTCCAGATTTGTCATAATTCCTTAAAGACTCATTTCCGTTGGAGTCTTCTTTCGAGTCGATTTCTGTGAAGATTCAGTCTTCCAGAATCTTCTCTTGTGTATACCTTTTGTTTATTCCAGTAGGAGTATGATGGTCGACTATCGTCATCGGTTGTTATTCGAGAAGCGATGAGTCTAACCTAATACGACTGCTTCGAACCATTCTGCTTTGTACCCTTGCTAGTCTATTCAAGTAGACTAACCCACGAACTTTGTTCTCTGCATGTGGGCTGGTGTCATCCGTTCGATTCGGCACATCAGATAGAAAGTAGCTCAGAAGAATAGAAGGACTATGGAGTCGACGGTGGTTTTCGAATGTTTGAGTTATTTCGTTAATCAGGTTGAGATATTTTGGACAATGACTTTTGTTGTAATGTATTTTATAAGACTTCCGATGTATTTGGTTTAAACTCTGTGTTAGCCTATTCGGGATTGGGTTGTAATCCCGTAACTCTTGTTTCCTTGACAATGTTATGTTTTGGAATTGAATGCCTTGATCATTATGTATCATTTGTATTTCATAAATTGTATTTAAACGGGAAAGCCTTGGGTGATCTCGGTAAGGAACACTGGGATCACTGGCGGTAATACCTTTCCAAAAGGGTTAAGTTTCGGGGGTGTTACACCTGCATCATCATCATCATCATCATCATCATCCCTTTGCTTTTTCTACACTAACATTGTTGCCTGTACCATCATCATCCTTTTTCTTTTCAACACTACCTTCAGCTGGTAGCTTGCCATTGTCGGTTGTACCATCATCATCCTTTTCCTTTTCAACACTACCATCAGCTGGTAGCTTTGCATTTTCGCATGCACCATCATCATCATCATCCTTTTGCTTTCGATAAACAACCATATATCCTAAATTGCCATTGTCGACTTGAATGTCACCATCATCATCGTTATCCTATAGGGGATTTGAAGCAGACCCCCCATTCCATCCATTTTGACATCCTCATCACGGCCATGTACAACATTCTTCTTCAATAAATAAAAAATCCCCATAAACTTACAAGAATAATAACTAGGTGCATCAATCTAAACATACTTAGTTGTAAATATGACATTCCTAAAATACAGTTCGACAAAAAGAGAGCTTTATGCATCCATCCAACTTAAAAACATTGACTTTCTATTTTGTTACTATCAATGTTCTAAAAATCCCCGCCTAGGGCCGCCTAGGCCCTGCTAGGTGATAGGCGGTCACCCTCCGCCTAGGACCCACCTAGATCTGCCTAGGCGAGAAGAATCCTCAAATGTTGTGGAAACTGCAACATCTTAGAAGATGACAGATGCATTAACATAATTTTGGGTTAGGCTTTGTACAATAAGGCCCATAATATAATATCAAATCTCATCCCAACATATTTTTATAAAGATTAATGGATTTAAGAGAACATAATCAAATAATTACATGGATCATGCATTAATTTTTAGTCCGTCTAGGCGCTAGGCCCCCGCCTAGCCGCCTAGGCGCTAGGCCCCCGCCTAGGCACTAGGCCCCTCCTCACCGCCCAGCTCCCGCCTAGCGACTTTTAGAACATTGGTTACTATGACATTCCTGTTATAGTATTTGGCAAAGAGAGAGCTTTAACTGAAATATAACTAACTGTATCAATCTAAAGTTGAAAAACAGTTACATTTTAACTTTTTAATATGACATTCTTATTCTACATTCCGACAAAAATTATGCTTCAGCTTACAGGAAATAAAAATCTAAGTTCCCAAAATAGAATAACGATTGTTGACAGTTATCTTACCTCTTCTTCCTCTTGTTCAATTTCCTCTTCTTGATCATTTGTTGCATCTGAGTTGTTGTGGATATCTGAGTTGTTGAATGCCCTCTTCTTCATCATCTGGTCCATTATGCCCAAGGTTTTTTTGATAGCACTAAATCTTGTTCCACTTGGTTTTCCAACTTTACTCATATGCTCATGAAGCTCTTTCATAGCGCACATCACATGTCTTGCATCCAGGCCTGAGGAGTTCGCAGCAGGGGCAGGGGCCAAAACACTCTTTCCTTTTCTTTTACCATTGATAGACCTCTTATTACTTAGCTCGAATTTCTCAACTGCCTTGTCAAAGTAAGTGTCCTTCACTTCTCCAACAAAGTTGCATTGTTTTAAGACCTTCACCTCAGCTTCTTCATCTATTAACACCACATTTGGAATAAAGCAGGGTGTGGCCTTCCCCAAGAAAGACTCCACAACCATCGCATCAGGTTGTGAATCGGATGACCATCGTAGACCGCGTGGATAGACCTCCTTATCCACCAAATGTGCAAACGCTGAAGTAATTGGTTTTACAACTTCAAATAGCCATACCTGAAGCGTAATTTTTCTTGTCAGTATGATTCTTATTTCTTGTAAGAAACCATCAATACATTGTAATTACGATACCAACTTCAAAACTATATACATTACATCATGTCATGTTACCTGAAAGGCCATTGGCAACCCCTTGAGTTTGTAACCCAACCTTGCACTTGAGTCTTTGCTTGTTTGTACCGTTTCCAATTTATTCTTCACCGTTGAACTCAATCCCTGATGAGTTTCAATGTAGCTAAGCCTGCCCCACGGGAATTTCGTGAATCGATTGATATCAGTCAATAATTTGACATGACCCGTGCTTATGCGAACCCTTATCTCAACCCTAAGAATGACGTCCTCTAATATAATCAATAATGCCATCTTATATTTCAAAGGGTTTTCATCCCGTGTACGCATAAATAGGAGCTCCAGCTCATCCAAGGTCAAATTTGTACATCAAATACCTCTTTCACGACATTCTTATCCGGGTTCAGCTCATTATCATTAATTTTACGATAGCTTAACCCCGTCACAAGTGCGAACTCCTTCATTGAAAAATGCAACAGATGTCGTTGCAGGTCATACCACGTCTCCCACAACTTGCTCATTTCTACTTGACGGAATAAAACGTAATGTACAAGCTGGCATGAAAAGGTTTGTCGAAGAACCATCTTCACAGTAGGTCTAAATAGACCATCTATTATCCTCTGCCAGTCCACAGGGGAGAGGCATTTCTCAATATTTTTCAGCATTTCACGTTGACAGTTTTGGTTGACTTTGCCTTGAATTTTTGTTCCCTTCAAATCTCAATAAATGACCCTAAACAATACAAATTATATGAGGTCAATAAATATAGAAGGAACATATACTTAAAAACTACATGACAAGATGTGAAATATGAAAAACTAGTCACAATGAGCTAAACCAAAATTTACCTTTTTAGCCATTTCAAATTTCTCCGTGTATTCTTTAATCGACTATATCACTTCAGTTGGCCTAGTGGACATAGACAAACAACAAAGAATATCAACATTTCAGTTTTTTCTATGCACAAAACTGAACATACTGAGATGTAGAGATCAGAGGAGAAGAGAAGGAAGTTGCGAGAGGAAGAGAGCTATAAAGTCAGACAAATAAAAACATTAACATTTAACACACAACAATGTTTCACAAAAGTGACATTGTAATTGTTCATTTCAACAATATAACTATACCATGTGACAAAAATATGAACAACACTGACATGAAGTTTTCAACCAATGGTAATTCGTGCAATTATGACAAAAAATTTAACTAATCTGACATTCTCATTTTTCTAACCAGTTATCACAGGTTTATATAAATCGCTGCATTGAACTTCAATTCATTTCAGGTCAAAAGAACAACAGTGACTAAACCCTAAAACGAACAACAGTGACTCAACCCTAAAATCCAATGAACAGCAGTCAAGCAACCCTAAAACGGCGTTGAATGGATGCAACCTTAAAACGAAGGACATACCTCCAAGGCTCGAACGAGATAGACAGAAGAGGAAGATGAATCAAAAATGCGAGCCGAATGGGGTCATCGGTGGAACACCTACACTTTGGCGCCGTCGTCGGCGAAAGATACCGAAGCGCGTCGTCGGTGGAAGACCTGCAATTTTGCATCATCGTCGGAAAATGATTCAGAAGCGCAATCGAACGGTGTTGAAGGGCTCCGTCGGTGGAACACCTGCAATTTCGCGCCGTCGGAGGAGGAAGGATCGGAAGCGCTACTCCCGCTAACGATGGTCCTTCAGGAGATTATGGAGTTTGAAGTAGGAGAAACCTTTCGAGTTTACGATGGAGACGATGGACCTTGAGGAGAAACCTTTCGGGCGGGTTTGATTTTGGGTTCTTCAAGAGAAAGCTGGAATCTGTGGTTAGAGCTGGCCACGACTACTTCTTTTTTTAAAAAGGTAACGTTTCTATTTTAGGAAAATAATTAAGTTTTTAATGAAAAAAAGGGGTTTTAGGGGTAAGGGTTTTTAAGGTTTATGGTTTGGGTTTTTTAAAATTTAATTATTTGAACATTTTTTTAATGTGTTCATGATTTTTGTAGCTTTTTTAAGATTTAAAATTTAAAGGGTATTGTAACATTCTATGATTTAGGTTAGGGTTTATAGTTTAGGGTTAAGGGTTTGTATGTTAAGGTTTTGTATAGTTTATGGTTAAGTTTTTTTTTAATAATTTTGATGTTTTTTAATGTATTTATGATTTTTGTAGCTTTTTTAAGATTTAATCATTTAAAGGGTAATGTAGGATTTAAGACTCTAGCTTAGGGTTTATAGTTTAGGATTAAGGGTTTGTATATTAAGGTTTTGTATTGGTTATGGTTTATGGTTAGATTTTATTTTAAATTTAATTATTTGAACATTTTTAATGTGTTTATGTTTTTTGTAGCTTTATTAAGATTTAAAGGGTAATGTAGGATTTAGGACTTAAGGTTAGGGTTTATAGTTTAGGGTTAAAGGTTTGTATTTTAAGGTTTTGTATTGTTTATGGTTTATGGTTAGGTTTTATTTTAAATTTATTTATTTGAACGTTTTTAATGTGTTTATGTTTTTTGTAGCTTTTTTAAGATTTAAAGGGTAATGTAGGATTTAAGACTCTAGGTTAGGGTTTATAGTTTAGGGTTAAGGGTTTGTATTTTAAGGTTTTGTATATTGTTTATGGTTAGGTTTTATTTTAAATTTAATTATTTGAACGCTTTTAATGTGTTTATGTTTTTTGTAGTTTTTTTAAGATTTAAAGGGTAATGTAGGATTTAGGACTTTAGGTTAGGGTGTATAGTTTAGGGTTAAGGGTTTGTATAGTTTACGGGTTATGGTTAGTTTTTTTATATTTAATTATTTGAACATTTTTTAATGTGTTTATGATTTTTGTAGCTTTTTTAAGATTTAAAGGGTAATGTAACATTATATGATTTAGGTTAGGATTTATAGTTTTAGGGTTAAGGGTTTGTATTTTAAGGTTTTGTATAACTATATGATTAGGTTTTTTATTTAATTATTTAAAAGTTTTGTAATGTGTTTATGATTTTTATAGTTTTTTTAAGATTTAAAGGGTAATGTAATTATGTAACATTATATGATTTAGGTTAGAGTTTATAGACATTAGACATAGTTTTAGGGTTAAGGGTTTGTATTTTAAGGTTTTGTTACTTTGTAGAGTATGGTTTATGGTTTATGTTTTTTTTAATATGTAATTTTTTGAACGTTTTTTAATGTGTTTATGATTATTGTAGCTTTTTTAAGATTAAAAGGGATTAGTATGAATAATAGGACTTTAGGGTTTAGGGTTTTAGGGGTGTTTTGGGTTTTAGGGTAATGGATATTTCTTTTTTAAAAAATATTTATATTTCGCCTGAACTGACAGTTCAACTATGTCTTGAACCGGAACCTGAACCAGTCGGGGCCTTGAACCGTCGGTTCAGGGTTTGACCGGGTTTGACCCGGTCTGGTTCGCCGGTTCAGGAATGGCCAACTCTATCCGTGGTTGATTTAGGGTTCTACTAAAAACTCTGGTTTACAGGAACAAAAATGACGATGAAGTGAATCTGGTTTATGTAGCAAGTTTCAATTTCAAATTGAAATTGAAATAAATTTGTTTTTTTTAAATCCCAAAACCAGTGCCATGTCATATTTTGTTTTCCAAAGAAAAAGAAAAGTCTACTTTTATTTTATATTTTTATTTGGGGGTTATTTTTGCAAAAAAAACAAAGAAATAAAAAATTAGACTGGATAGTTTTACAAAAAATATAGGATAGTTTTGCATAAGAATTAATAAAGCAGGGTATTGGTTGCTATTTTTCTAAGAAAATCAACCCCCAAAAACAACCGTCTAATCATTTGGGTGCTCGTCAAGCTTAGAAATCTTCATTTGAAAAGGGTGCATGTTAGGCATCCACCCAATATATGTAAAATGCGTATACGGACATATGAAATTGTACTTATTATTTCAATATTTCTATTAAAAATAAGAAAATTATATGTTTGCGAAAAGCGTATTGTATGTATATGTATGAATAAGGCATATGCACATGCATGCACATTATGCATGAGTATATGTATGTATAGGCATTATACATGTGTACTTATGTATGCGTATTGTGTATGGGTAGACATATGAAAGACTTCAAAATATTGAACGTTAAACGTACATGCACAATAAATACGAATGTAGAAATAGCTAAATGTAAAAATTTATGAGTGTTTTTACGGTTGTGATGTCTTGCTCTATATATACGCATCAATTATACATATATCTTCATCATACATGCTACTATGAACCCCTAGTAATAATGATTATTCTAGATTTTTTTAATTCAAATGATGTAAATTTACTATGCTTATATTACACAATTTTATGATAAGATTAATTACTTAGATTACATATAATATAGATAGATTGAAAGATTGTTATATATTTAATGAATTTTTAGTATGTTATATTGTAACTTGTAATAAGATCACCATTTTAAAATTTCATTAATGTTTTTAGGTAAGTTTACTAATGGTTATATTATTACACAACTTTAAGATAAGATTAGTTACAAATGGTTACAAAGAATATAGATAACTTGATAAGTTATATATAATGAAGGTTTAATATGTTATGTTAGTAACTTATAACAAGACCTATTAAATTTTTCATCAGCGTTCAATTTCTTAAAATCTTTTCATATGTCTACACATGGCGCATACATACATATATGCATGCACAATGCACATACATACGAATGTGAATGCACATGCATATGCCTTATTAATGCATATACATACGCATAAGCTTTCCATACACATGTTTTTCCTGTTTTTTGAAGAAAAATAATTGAAATTTCATATGCATAGGCATTCCGTGTTCATATGGTGGATGAGAATAACAAAAAGTTGTAGGTGCGTTTAATACCCCGTTTGAAAACCGCTAGTTGG
Organism: Rheum nobile; assembly: GCA_027886185.1. Taxonomy (NCBI): domain Eukaryota; kingdom Viridiplantae; phylum Streptophyta; class Magnoliopsida; order Caryophyllales; family Polygonaceae; genus Rheum; species Rheum nobile. Next base: position 5,876,183 of record WOAB01000001.1, read on the forward strand.
ACCAAGAATTATTGTCTGGAAGCCCAATGGGCCTAATTAAGTTAAGGCCCATATGAAGTCGCCCAAAAGTGGACGGAACATGTGCTGATATTGCTAGAAACATCTGGGCGTTGCAACTTTGAAGAAAGAAAGGAAACAAATATCGCCACAACACTTGGCGTTAGCAACGTCGGACTGTCTTCCTTTCGCTGCAATAACCTCATTCATACTCGTTCTTCTTCTGATTTCTATATACCAGTAGAAGTTGAGGAAGATTGGCAAGAAAAAGGGAGAAGACGAAGCTTCTGCCCTGACGAATGCTGCCATGAATGCTTTTTCATCAGACATGGATATGATGGATGCTGCGTCCTCCAACTCAGTCGCCGCGTCGACCGTCCAAGAAGACTCTGCTGCACGTCTGTTAGTGGCGGCTCGCCAGCTCGTGAAGCAGGGCAAGCCTTCTCAGGCCCTTCAAGCGGTAATTTCAATTCGTCTTTCTTCGCCTCCTGGACGATTCATTTTCTATTTCTTCGACTCTCCTTTTTCAGAACAAGAAAAACAATTTCCACTGTCGATATCTTGGTTAGTTGATTACGGAAAAGAATTTAGAAGGAATACTTCTCTTGTTTAAAGATCGGTGTTCTTTCAATTCGTGTGCTTGTAAATAACAAGTGTTCTGTGGTTTTGTCTTGCTTAGGTCTTCTGGTTAGGGTTTAGGTTGGAAGGGTAGAACAATGAACTGGATCGATCTTCTGATGTTGAATTCCGACTTGCTGCGTATGAAATCAGTGTTTCGAAGTGATCTGATTGTTCATATTAGTCCACACACAAGACAAACACTGATTACTTTACCAAATGCTCAAGGAAATGCGATTGGTTGATAATACTGAAAAATGTACACAAGGAAGAAGTTAATGATTGAAAAATTGTTTCCGGACTTACCTTTAACTATTGCAAATAGGTAGTAACAGCAATTCAATCAACGGGCGGGGAGGGAGCTGTTATTCGGATTCTTCAGCGTGCTCGTGAACTATACAGAAACAAACTGCAAGCTAGCTCTGAAGCTGATCAGCTGGCTTCTCTGTTTGCTGAGTGTGCCATAGCTGAAGCCCAACCCGAGACACCAGTTCAACCTCCATTTCCAAATACTGTGTCAGCCTCGCCAAAGGAATCTGATGCATACAAAGCGTCGATTCTGGCAGAGACTGGCAGGAAGCAGATCATTTTAGATGCCTTCAGTGATGGAAGCAGCTTTATCTGTTTGCAGTGCGGCGGTCTTGTGAGTTCCAACCGTAGGGATGAACACTATGCTTACTGGTGCCAGGTCTGAGTCTTCTTTGGAGCTTGCAGATTGATTGGCTTGTCTTTCCAAAATAAGAAATATACAGTTTTACTTGGAGAGGAAGAAGATTCATCTCTTCTGCTTCCTGTAGTTAGAGGTGATCCATTTTACAGATACATGAAATGAGACAGGTTTGAGTACATTTTCATCTGTTGTAAAGTACTCTTCAGCTTAATGAATTTGAATGTTTGATCTTGGTGACCAAAACAGCTGCTGAAATTGACAGGTTGAACTTCAATTTTATGCAGTTCTTTATAATATTTAGACACTAGCATATGTAAATTAGGCCAAATGTGAGTTTTCAGTGCCTTAAAGAGAGGAGAATTTAATAAACAAACCCGAAGACATTCAGGTGAATATTCACTGTAATTAGTATTAGTATTGTTCTTACATATGGATAGCAAAATACTCCTATTACAGATAGAATTACAGTATAAATTAATAGGGGAAGAATTCAATACACACAAGCCAAGTCCTTGATTCTATAAACAAATCAAATTCCTTGAGCATTAACAAACAATATCCATGATAGATCCAGCAACAAAATAGGAAAAGAATAAACACTTGTGACACACTTGTACTTGTAATTGCCTCTTGAGTGGTAGTTATTCACAACAAGAAGAGGAATGGACCATGGTGGTTAGAAGCCATCATCATGAGCTTGAGCAAAGAAATCAGCCTTTCTAAATCTGCCATCAGTTGTGCAATATCACTCTGTGGAATTCCCCTATACTATGTGAAAATGATCTGGAGCACCACCTAGAGACACCTCGCACGATGACCTTTATGCAGCAGTAACATTGATGGATATATAGGTTCAAGTATCTAATCTTTCAAAACACTAAACTCCTGAGAAGGTAACTCACATCTGTATCACCTCACTTGCATTTCCCAACCTACGAAAATGGAAGAAGAATCAAGTCAAGATCCTACTGAATATTGTTCTGAGACGACTTTGTCCCTGGAAGCATGCTTTTGAGTTACTAGAAATTATTCCATGTAAAGTTGAAAATCTTGCAAACTCAAGTGGTAGGTATGATGAACTCACCTCATGCTGTCACTTGTTTCCCAATCCCTTCACGGGATGCCAAACGAAAATGTACAGAGAAAATCGATCAGGCAATGCGCCAGATACTTCACATCATATCCGTCAATGCATGAGTCCGAGGCTTCGGTCTTATGGCGGTCTCATCACAGTGCTTAATCCATTCCGAGAGTCTCCACGGCTTCTGCCACTTCCACTTGAATTGTACTAACCACTGATGATGACTCCTTTTCCATCTCCATAGCTTCCCTGCATTTCCCCCAACAGTTGCCAATTTTTTCATGGATACTTCCCCAAGGGGCACCAACTACAAAAACAAAAGCGCCAAAACTGTTAAATTGAATCAAGATGAGAAATCTCTAGAAGAGAGCAAATGATAAGAGCACCAACCTTTCTCGAGTCGATAAATGCTGCTGATTCCCTGACTGAACCATTAGCTACACCTGGAGTATATTTCAGCTGTTTATGAGCTGGTGCAGATATTGGGGACAGTGGATCACTTGTATCATCTGCTAAATGTTTCAGGGAACTTTGAGAATTACCCTGCAGATTGTCAGAAATAAGATCTCAGGAGACTACATCTATGTTAAGTATTGAAGTGGTACCTCACAATATTAATCATTCCATTCATAAGAATTGGTTGCATTAACATGTCACTTATGAAATGTGTGTTATGCTATTTTTGAGGTTTACTCTCTCCAAGATTGAGCACAACTGTTTAGCCCAGGATTCAGGTGGGTAAGAAATAAAGAATTGATTAGATATAAAAAGGCCTGCACATAAAAATTGGTTGAACCCAAATTTAAAAGTTACAAGCAACTCTATGCCATGCATCTTTATATACATTCTACAATGTAAATTTGGTGTGTCATGGTGAAATAAAAGTTAAAAGCTAGATGATCTTACCGAAGGTGATTTGGTAAGAGCCATAGCAATAGCATGCTCCCTCATCTTCAGCTCCTTCTCAACTTCCTTTCGCCGTGCTTCACTTTGGCGTAGCAGACCAACAAGTTCTTTCATTTGCTCTACCATTTCCTTGCTCTCTTTTTCATTCTCATACAATTGACACCTACAAAATTAGAAGAGTAAAATTCTGGTTTGAATACCACAACTAGAGAACCATGCAAGGTTTATAGAAATGGAGAAAATAATAAAGACCAGCCATGTGTGATTCAGCCACCTTGCTTCTGCAAGAGAATTAAACATATACTGCAGCAAGCTCCTGGCATCCCCCATTGACCGCAAATGGTTCCAGCGCCCACGGCCACTAAAGGCGCGCTCCCTCTCTTCAGCTTCTGAAAGCTGTGATGCCATTGCAACGAGTGAATTTGAAGATATGCTGAGCATGTTTTCCAGAGAAGCTATTCTGGACATTCTTGAATTTGATGACATAGAGGACACTCTGTTGACAAAGAAAAATTATCAAGTATCAAACAAATTGGAAATAAATTCAAATTACTTCTCTACATACAATATATTTTCAGATGGATTATCCTACATATGAAACTCCACAAGACAAAAATAGTTCCCAACTTATGAAGCATAGTTTTGTACCTAGAAAGACCGTTCTTTCCCTTTGGAGGAGTAAGTCCCTTTGAAGTAAGCTCTTCCACTTGTTTTAAGACAGCCAACTCTTCTCCCAGTGCAGAACGACTGTACATGGTAGGATTGTCATTGAAATAATAGGATACAAGCTACTAATTGAAAGCTTTATTTAACACTTGAAAGCATACATACACTTGAGTTTGCTTCTCATACTCGGAACGGACTTCATGAACATTTACCATAACTTCAAGTTCATGATCAAGCCACCGTTGCAGGGATTTCTCATTGGTCTACACATGCCCGTTTAACAGTTCAATGGATGAAGTGGTGGAGGATAATCAGAACAAGAAGGTAGGATATAAAGTACTTACCTGCCCATTCATTCCATTCCCATTAGCCGTAACTGGAATAAAAGAATATGACATTAGATAATCAGAAAGGTAGAAGCACAACACGTGATCATTATACACCAATTCCTAGTAACCATGTCCTGATTATCATCACTGAAGATGTACTTTGTCAAAAGAATTTATGAATGCTTTATTTTTACTGTTATATTCAGCTTTCTAGCTCTTGTACGACATTTGAGCTGCGAGAAACAAATACCTGAGTTATCACGTGTTGACGATTTACGGGCTTCAAGCAGCTCCTTTAATCTCTTGGTGGCCATTGCAGCCTCTTCTGTTTTCCTCTGAAGAACCTGATTTCAGGGCAGGAAAATCTTAGTCTTCAACATTCATGGAACATATACCGATCAAGCATACTGATACTATGATCTCTCAAAACTCATATAACATCTAATATAGGAGCTGAAAACTGTCAAAGTTTCAACTTCTAATAAAATTATGTGTTCATCTTCAAGTAATAATAAGTCAGAGCATGGAGGATGCCAATCATGCCAGAGCAACATAAAATTCTCACCAGTTTTTGGCGCTGATTCAAAGCCATAAGTTTATTCCTTTCATACTCATTCCTTCTTCCCTCCTTCCGCAGCTACAGAATTCAATTCGCAATATATTGATGTTAAATTGAAGCTAATTTAGCTTTTTCCAAATCAGACCATAAAATGGAAAGGATTCTAACCTGCAAAAGTTCTTTCTCCCGAGAGGCTTTCCATAGTCGAAATTGCTCTCCTTCTTGTTTGATTTTGTGTTGCAATTGAACCTGAAGTGTGTAAGGGAAATAGTTGTAAAGACTAGAAAAATAAGGTATAATTTTGTATTAATAGTGGAGGAAAACCAAACCTTTTGAGCCTTGATGAATTGTATTTCCTCTTGCAAGCGCTTTGCTGCTTCCTCGCTTTTCTGTTTCTGCTTTAATAGCTGAACCTGGTTCTCTTGTTTCTTCTTAAGATCCGTAATCTGTGTATTGTACAGCAGTAAAGACATTTAGAAACATTTGCAACTGTCATGCATCACAGCATTGTATACTCAAGCATCCAAAAAAAAAATGCTGAAGTCAATTCGATTGGTTCCTTCTAATTTCTGACAAGTGAACAGCGACAGTATTACCTGTGCCTCAAGTGCTTTCAATTTCTGAGAATGAACATCTTGCAATTTATGTGTTTGTCCGTCCGAGGAGGCAGCAAGGTTTTCAACCTCAGCCAATAAGCGGTCCCTCTCTTGCTGGAATTGAGGATTTCAGAATTTTCAAGTTTGCAATTTATGTAGATTTCTTATCAGCTTTTTTACACACAAAAGAGTATGATGAAGTCATAGAATTTGGGACAAACCTGTACAGCTCTTTTCTCATCCTCAAGCTCTGTAACTTTTTTTCCAAAGTGCTGCTTAAGTGTCTCAGTGTCAGCTACCTCAAAAAGCTTCATCTCAGTCTGCAGATAAAAAAGATAAAAAGATTCAAAAAAAGAAAATTCCATTAGTTTGTTATGGCACTAGTATTTCCCACGGATGCATTGAACATATTGTATGAGTATACCTCCTTCTGTTCCAGGCGCTTATTTAACTCATACAATTCTCTGTCCATATTAGTCTGGAGAACCTTATGCTCCCACTCCTTGGCAGCTTCATCAATCTCTCTAGAATCACCTGCTCAAATTTGTACCAATCAGTACATCCATGAACCTGGTTTGCACACATGAAAAGAGAACTAGAATATCCAAATAACAAGAAATGCAACTTCAGGGAGGAAACTAGACTTATAACATGACAGTGAAATTTCAAACCAGAACAAAGCAATACCCATCACAACTTCACCCATTTGATAGTCTGGTGATTCCATGCTCTGCAAACCTCTTTTAAGACCGTCATTTCTCATCGAACATGAATCATCATCCTGGAACGAGGAAACTAGACTTGTTAACAACAAAAAGCAATCCTAAAATGATAAACTGTTGGTTGGAACATAGTGCAACCCAAGTAATGAACTTGGATATCTGGGGACTTTAGGAACCAAAAAAGAAGAAGAAAGCGTCTAAATTATCCATGTCATACCTGAATATATGTATCACAGTCATCCAAATTAGTGCCTCTACTTCGGTAATAAGTTAGCTGACGACGAAGATCCTGGTTAGCTGCTTCAAGACATGCAATCTTGTCCTTCATACCCTGAAGTATTGTATTCTTTTAGCAAGATAACTGAAATACTCATTAACTAAATAACAGTAGATGGTCTTATCCATTAGGATACCTGCATTTCATCTGATACAGCACCTCCTCCTCGGGCACAAAGCTCCGCTTGCAAGTACTCGAGTTTCTGGCGCATTTTAATCATTTCACTAGATACAGGATCTCTATTAACCTATTCAATAAATTAAAAGGTAAGCTTCCTGCTTCCTGACGGACACACCCAGATAATAAAGTAAAGGGTTCAGATGTTCATTTTAATCAGGATGCTGGTGCATTTTAGAAATTTCACTTATATCTGCATCTTTTTTAACCTAGTCAACAAATTAAATGTTAAGGAAAGAGAAAAGGATATATAGGACAACTTACGACAGGTTTATTCTGAATGTTGCGTGCACGATTTGCATACTTAAGTGTGTTGAGAGTTTCTTCAGCATTGATATCAGCTGGACTGATGCAAGCTGGAAAGATAACTCCAACAAATGTAATTCTAGATAATGTAATGAAAATTGAAGTATCGTTAAAGTACAACGAAGAATGTCAAATCACCTATCATTACTGTCCTGCTGTTTCCTCCAAGTGAATCCTAAAACAAAACATGTTATAGTTACAGAATTAGTAAACACAATTCTAGACTTATAGTAAACCCAAGAATTAAGACAAGTTTGCCCAGGCAACTATTCTAAGGGCAAACCAGAACAGTATGTGGGTATTGAGATAACAGTAAACGTTATCCACATCTTTAAAATGGAGCAAATTATTAGAGCCAAAACACCCAATAGGACCCGTGTGAATACTAAATGTGAGCAAACCTGCAACAATCGAGTGAGCTTACTGTCACGGTAAGGAACATGTACACCTTCTTTCCTCTTTTTCTCATCACCAAGGGCACTTATGACGTTGCCAAGGGAAAGAAGACCCTTGTTAATGTGAACTCCTGCATTGAAAGAAGACGCCGACTGTGATGCAGTAATAAGAGCAAGAAACAATATTAGAAGTAGTACATAGTAAAACCTTCTGCTAACCTTCCTTGAAACGCATGCCATCAGAACCCGTTCTTTTGGCTCTCTCTGATCCAGCAAGATCTACTAAATGCAGTTTAGCACAAAGATATTCTTCACCCATGCTATCAGTGGAATTGCCATCAACAGGAAGAGCAGGATTTAGCTTCTGCATTTGCTCCAATGATATAGTAAAGATGGCATGCGAACGACTGCAAAATGAAACCAGGTTAAAAAACAAATTAAATCTCGACTATTGCAGAATACAGAATACAAAAGATATTTTCCAGCGGTACTGACAGCTGCTGCTAAATGAAGTGCAAAGGTTTACCTAGATTGATGGTTCATGTTTGTACTCCCCGTTGCCCTGCTTAGAGATCCTTGTTCTAGGCAAGCAGCCATTTCTTTCAATGACTTAACCGCTACTTCAGTAGATCCTGCCAACGTAATCACACCATTCGAAGTTTCCCGTATCTGAATTGGTGGTTTTCCTGGTATATTTACCTTTGTTGGACTTCCATTAGAATCAGGTTTACTTGATAAGGAGGGGTCCAACAAGTCTCGCACTTCTTCTTTGTGAATCTTCACAAAAAGAATCCAATAAAGTTATATGATAACTAGACTAAGAAAATAGGACCAGGTAAGAAATACACAGTCCACAGCCTTATAAAAGTTGTAGTACGCTTTTATAATCACAAACAGGCGAACATATATGTAGTTATGTACACAAATGAAGAGGGCGAGAAGCCTACCTCAATGAAAGATACATGCAACTGAAATTCAGTTTGGTGCTTTGCAGTTTCAATCTTGCTGAATAATGAGTTCATGACTTGCGGAATGAGTCCGGTTTGTCCCCCATCCTTGACACCTGTACCCATGGTGTATGTTTTTCCGGAACCAGTCTACGACATAATGAAATTATCATAGTCATAAATATGAAACAAGAGGAGCATGCATGATATAACCTTGAAAAGCTATCATGGAAAGGAAGCTTACCTGACCATAAGCAAGCACAGTAGCATTGTAGCCTTGGAATAAACCATCAACAAGTGGAGCAATGCACTCATCAAATATAGAGAATGGTGGAGATGCTGTACTCCCATAGACCTGGTCAAATGTAAATGAATGTGTACCAATTTGTATCTGCAAAATCAGAAAAGGTGTCATTCTCAAACTATTTTCAGTGCCTTGCAATCAGGAACCATTGTATCATTTTACAAACATACTGTATGAAACATTCAGCAACATAAATGATGGAAAATCATTTCCCCTGTGATTTTACAACTTTATTCTATATATAAGGAACAACACCAATATATTTAATATCAGATTGAAGCCTACGAGGAAAAACAACAGCGGCAGAACTTGTCCTGGAACGAATTGGTTAGGAGCAGAATTGAGATTATGATGATGAAAGCAATCTCCATGGACCAGATGAAATCAGTAAACAAGAGCACGTGAAAAATACATTAGAAGGCAAAAAAAGCATGTAAATCATCACATACAATGCCCAAAAATTTGCACCTCAAACTTAGTTCGTTAAATAAATAAAAATCAGTCTCAAAGTTAAGTAATTCAATTAGTCAAACAAGCCCCAAATTTCTTAATTCGAGTGGGAGTATTCCATAGTTGAACAATCCAATTATAGCAACACCGAATTACATTAGTGCATTGATAAAAATACAGATCTCACACTGCACAATACCAAATCAACAAGCTGAAACCAAATCACACAGTGCCACCAAGATCTAGAGTAGCAAATGCAGGAAAGCTTAGCGGTGGACATAATTGGAGAGAGAGCTCGTTACCTGGGGCTTTCCGGGGACCACGGAGACACAATCTTTACATCCTTGAAGTTTCTCGTCGCCGATCAACGGCCGGACGTGAACCGCTACTTTCACACAGCAGTCTTCCCCTCCTCCTTCCATATCCACACACACTCTATATCAAACTCCAACGCCGCCGTCACCGCGCTACGACGGCCACCAATTGAACCCGAGTTGAGTGTACTGCGTGCCGATATGTGTGTGTAAGCTTCAATTGTTGAGATGAAAACTCAATTTAACAATCCAAAAAGAAGAATAAAAAGAGTTTGCTTCAATTTGTTGTTTACCGGCTTGGAATCTCGGAAAACGACGCTTCAACTGGAAAAAGTCACTGTGGTTGTGGAGAGAATTGGAAGCAGAGAGAGAGAGAGGATTGGCGAGGAATTTCTAGGGATTAAAGCTGTGATGCAACAGCAGCAGCAACAACAACAACAACCAACTCTTTCTCAGTGTTTCGTCAGAGAGAAAGAGAGTTTACTATCATTTTCCTTGCCCTTCACTGCACATTCTGCCATATGAAAAGATAATAAATCTGGCCCCAAAAATAAAAATAAAAGAATTGATGCTTTCATTTATTTTTAGTAACTCTACCACTTGTCCACTTCTATTCTACTACTCTGCCTGCTGGACATCGATTTTACGAAATTACCCCTGTGAGTTTCTCATTGCTTCCTTGTGAGCCCCACTAGAGCCAACGGAATTGTGACAGCTCAGCGAGGTCACGCTTTCGTTTGACAAAAGAACGAATGGAGGTATAATGACAATCATGCCCTTTATACATACGGTTTGTCAGAGGAAGTGGTGTTAAAACAGCGATGTCCACGTTACATCCAATCTGTATCGTATGGAAATGGAATCGTATGCAAATGCAAGTCATATCTAATAACCGCTACAGATCTACAATTTACAGCTTCTTTCCATTTTTAATGAAAATGATGAAACTAGCAATGAAAGTCAAATTTTACAGTATTATAGTAATATAATATTGTTTAAATAAATAATATTAGTATTACATTAAAACACAATTTTAATAAAAATATTTCATGTATGACACACGTTTAGGAATGACAACGGGACGGGGATTCCCCATTCCCCGTGGGGAATCCCCGCTACGGGGACGGGGAATTTAAACGGGGATGGGGACGGAGGCGGGGGGGATTTAAACCCCGAGCGGGGACAGGGAGCGGGGCGGGAATAGAGGTCCCCACTTCGTTCCCCGCCCCATTCCCGTCCCCGGCGGGAAAACCTGCGGGAATCCCCGTCGTGTAGAATATTTAAGTAATTTTCTTAATCTTAAATCCTAAATTTTAAATTGTTTAGTCCCTAAACCTTGTATCCTTTAGACGTTAAATCATAAATCTCAAATCATTTATACCCAAAATCATAATAATATATAAATTTAGACAAAATTTAAAAAAATTATATGTAGTGAAACGGGGACGGGAATCCCCGACGGAGAGCGGAGCCCCGACGGGGACGGGGATCCCCGACGGGGAGCGGAGCCCCGACGGGAAACGGAGCCCCGACGGGGACGGGGATCCCCGACGGAGAGAGGGGTCCCGACGGGAACGGGGGAAGATTTTAATCCCCGTTCGGGGACGGGGACTGGGGCCAAAAACGGAGACGAGGACGGAGAGAGTACTCTCCGCCCCGAACCCGCCCCATTGCCATCCCTACACACGTTTTACACTAGTAATAATTAATCATATTAGCTGATAGAGCAATTTGGTTTGATTATATTTTTCTTAAGTCACTCTACCTATCCACGTTACCTCTTATTGGATTAATTTGTGGAGATAATTAAATAGTTCGTATTTTGCATGGTAATAGAGATTGTAAGTTCAACTTATAAATTAAAATACCTTTTTATAACTTGAAATTATGATTTCATATTATTTTTGTATGAGATGGACCAGTTGTACTATTATAATAGAATTCATAAATCTGAATTATAATACTCCAGAAAAAGATGACTTACGGTGGATAAGCAGTCGCTTGTCTTGAGTTTCATTGGTGTAATTTATGTAAATTAAAATATATTACTAATGTCCAAGCAATATATCACTATATCACACGAGGAGAAGGTTAGGAAGCATTTTTTTTTTTTTTGGCAAGTTGAGAAAATAGAAAAAGAGTATAGGTACGTGGTGGTGACTGGAGAGCACTGGGCCTCTAGGAGAAAGAGAAAGCAGCGATAAATAAATACTACTCCTATTATCTTATTCTGAAATTTCGGCTGATAATCTAGAATTTTTTACTTTTTTTTTTAAATCCCTTCAAATTTTGACACGAGATAATCCTGAATTTTTGACTCATTTAGCCAAATGTTCCTCCGTCTTCTTTTTCTTTAAAATACATTAAATTTAGTTAAAAAAATAATAATTAAAATGGGTAAAAATACCCAAAATTTCGCTGGCGCAGACCACCGACACAAGGTGGCTCCGTCTCCGACGATCCCCTTCCCGGAGGTGCCAAGCTCCGGCTGATGAACAAGATTTCAATCCAACATTCCACACACTGAAGACCCGATTCTGAAGCCGAATTCTGCCAAATCCAATAATTCGAATCAGGAAATAGCGGTGGATGCGAGTCTTTCCACATGGCTGACGGTGGGTTCTGAAGAAGTTGCTGCTGCTACTACTACTACTCTGTAGCTGCTCCACTGAAGCAGCTGCTGGCCTCCACCGTCTTCAACCCCACCTCACTGCCTTCGAAGCGCGCGACAGCTGCTGACCTCCACCGTCTTCAACCCCAGCTCACCGCCTTCGAAGCGCGAGATAGATCCGGCAAAGGTGGTCGTCCTCGACGGAATGGGCGCGACATCGATCTGGCGAAGGGCGATCTTGGCAGCGCAATTCCGCCCATTTCTTTTGTGTTGCTTCGAAGCACAGGAATTTCCGGCCGAGCTCCATGGCCAAATCAGACGCCTGCTTCTTCTGATCTTCTCCCATGGCGTGTTGTTTCTGATTTACTGGTGCTCAATCGGGCCTTTCTCAACTCAATCGGTACAAATTCGTCCAGAAATTGGGTTTTTGGAATCCCAACTTCTCAGAATCCGTCGGGAAAGGCGAGGCTGCCGGGGTAGTGGACGGCGTAGGGACCGGTAGGCCATCATCGGGGGTTGTGCTGGGCGGCCTGAGGATCATCGTAGTGGCGGAGCCCACAGTCCAGGTAAACTTTCTTGTCGTATCTTCTAAACTGTATATACTTATCCTGCATCCTACGACATAGATGTGGCCTCCGTAGCTGCACATCAGCCGGAGCTTGGCACCTCCGGGAAGGGGATCGCCGGAGACGGAGCCACCTTCGTTGGTGTCGGTGGTCCGGGAATGGGGGATGAGTCGAAAGAGTGCTGGCGCCAGCGAAATTTTGGTATTTTTACCCATTTTAATTATTATTTTTTAACTAAATTTAATGTATTTTAAAGGAAAATAAGATAGAGGGACATTTGGCGAAATGAGTCAAAAACTCTGGGTTACTATACAAAATCTGAGGAGATTTCACAAAAATATTAAAAACTCGAGGTTATCAAGCGAAATTTATGTATGTTATTTTACATCTCCTCCCAAGTAGAATCCAATTTTATATCCAATACTTGTACATCAAAAGAGACATTCACCTCAATTGAGAGACCCAATTGAGAGACCGAGTTTTTCTGTGATTTTCAGTCTAATCTTTACTTAATTAGAAAAAAAAAAAAGACGTACACCCCAATTGAAATATATTAAAATTTGTATGTTGAATATATAGAGTAAAGTAATATGCAGTAGAGAGTTGGAATAGGACTTAACAAAGGCAGATATATGGGAAACAACAAAGAATTTATACAGTACGAGTATACTAATATATTTTTTTATTATTGTTGTTAGTTTGTTACCTCCAGGTACAATAATCTTCTCTCTACTCAGGATTTATTTGGAAAAACCTTAATAAAGACTTTTTTATATATAAATACTTATCTCCTTGCTTTCACGTTTTCTCATATTTCTCAAATTTTAAAATTTTAAAACTAATTTAAAAAAAATATTATAAGTAAAAAAATCTTTACAAAAATCACTGCCAAACGAAACTTTAATTTATTCTATTGTTTACTTGATGGATAATTGATTTGCACTGATCGAATAACTTTGTTTTTTTGTCGTAAAGAGAGGCAGCACTCTCGAGAAATTGAATTAAAATTAGGCTAAAATTAAACAGGGTTTAGCCAATCCCCTAACATCGTCCAAAAGTGCAATGCGAATAGATAAAGGAGGTCCGTACAAGATATGTAGACCTAAAGGAAAAGAAAAAGCAAAAGAAGCAATGGTGTCCGAGACACCGTTGGCTTCTCGGTCGAAAGATATGGCGGAATTGGACGAGCCAATCCCTACGAAGAAAGCATTGGCAAGAGTTGACATGGCTAGCAAGGGGGTGGTGGCGGGAGATCGGTTTGATGAGGAGTTGGACAACCACCTGAGAAACTGTCTCTACCACAACCTTTATGAAGTTCTTCTCCCGAGCTAACTTGAGTCCTTGGAGGATACCCCATAACTCAGCCATGGGGACATTGCAGGCACCGATATGATGAACGAACCCCACCTTCCAATCACCATGATTGACTCGAATTAACCCTGCAGTTGCGGCGTTGCATGTGGGATCGACGAATCCATCTGTATTAATGGTGACCCAGTCTGAAGGGGGAAGGGTCCATGAAATAAGGCTTTCCACTCACAGTTGTCCCGAACCACTAGCATCTCTGTTACACCAAGCAATCTTGTACTCTTTGACTCTATCCAGGATGAATTAGGGGGCCCATTTGGCGAAAGACCCTTTCGTTTCTCCATTTTCGGGCCCAAGAAGAGGGAGTATACAAAAATAGCGGACCAAGGGAGCCCCGATGGATGCGACTTGGGCTCCATAATGTTGGCCCTGATCCACATAGCAAAAGGAGAGTCATAAAAATCACTATATGGTTCAGGGAGATCTAGACAAACCCAAAGGCGAGAGATGCATCTATAATCTCTAAAAAGATGGGAGCAGGATTCGGGGGCAAGGTTGCAACTTCCACAGGAGGGATCATTCGTCAGGTGGAGCCGGAATCGTTCTTCATTGGTGAGGATGGCACCTTGAAAGGCCAGCCAAATGAAAGAGCGGATCCTATCCGGAACTTGGAGTTTCCAAATGGCTTTATAGCATCTGGTATCAACACATGGGCAGACAAGTGAGTTGCATAATAACTTATAAGCAGAGGAGACAGAAAAATTACCTGAATAGGAGCCCTTCTAGATAATCTAGTCGCTCACCCATTCATCCTCTGAAACCGCCATAGCTTCCAGTCGAAGGAGAATTGTAGAAGGCAGTATGTGGCTAAAAGAAGACCATCACCACCCTGAAGAAGAATCCCAGAAATCTCTCACACACTTTTGTTTCATATGGGTAGGTAAGGGCCCAGTGCAACGTCCGGACAGCGGTTCATTGTCAATCCAGGGATCCATTCAGAGGCGAATTGTGTGACCATCTCCTAGGACCCATCGAATGCCTTTCACCACTACTTTCTCCGTTCCCGTACGTATGCTTCTCCAGATATCGAAGGCATGGGAGATGGATTCATTGCCTTCATGTCTAATGTATTTGTGCTGAAGTATGTTAGCCCAAAGCTTATCTCCCTCAACCAAAAAATGCCAACCAAGTTTAGCAACAAGGGCCAATTTCAGATTTTCCATAGTGTGGATGCCCAGACCACCCAATTCTATTGGTTTACACAATTTTTTCCAAGAAACCAGGTGGATTTTTCTCCTGCATTCCCAGTCACCCCATATGAATGAACGACAAGTTTGATCAATCTTAAGACAGATGGCTTTAGGAAGGATCATAGAGACCATAGAATACACATGAATATAATCCATAATTGATTTGGTAAGGGTTATACGACTAGCAAAACTAAGGAAGCGTCCCTTCCACCCTGCCAATCGATTGGAAATCTTGTCAAGTACAAAGGTGGCCTTAGACACCCTCTTGTGGAGGATAGGAACTCCAAGATAGTTTCCTAAATTTTTGTGACTTCAAAACCACTCTCTTGATGTATCGCCAGAGGTACTTCTTCACTGACATTCAGAGTGACAAAGAGTTTTGTTTTGGCCAAACTTACTCTTTGTCCTGAAGCTTTGCAAAAGATATCAATAATCTTTTTTTTTATAATTCTAATCTGATATACTGAGGCCCTGACAAGGAAGAACGAATCATCGGCAAACATGACATGAGATAGCAGAGGACCGTTTCTAGAAAGTTTAATGGCTTTCCATTCACTATTCTATACCAAGTTGATGATTAGGTGATTGAGACACTTAATACACAAGACAAAGAGGTACATAGAGAGGGGATTGCCCTGCTTGATGCCCCGTTGGGGAGTAAAACTATGAGATGCCTACCCATTCCACAGAACTTGCAAGGAGGAAGTGGAGATACATTCAAAAATCCAGTTAACCCATTGCAAAGGAAAACCCGTCGAGATAAGGGTTTCCGACACAAAATCCCACCTAAGCCTGTCATAGGCCTTTTCAAGATCAATTTTCAAGGCCATCCACCCCTTTTTACCCCTTTTGTGAAGACGCATAGAATGAACCACTTCATGCATGATGATTATGTTATCGACAATCACTCTTCAAGGAAGGAAACTTCCTTGGGTGGGGCCGATCAAACGGGAGAGGATCGGTTGCATCCGGTTCACCATGGTTTTCGTAATAAATTTGTAAAGCACATTTCAAAGGCTTATACGGCAAAAATGGCTCAAGTTAACGGGGTTTCTTATTTTGGCAATTAAGGAAAGAAGAGTGTCATTGCTATTGGGGGGAGAGAACCTAAGCTGAAGAATTCTCTGACATATTTTATAACAGAGGCTCTGACTGCATCCCAACAGTAGTGGTAGAAGATTGGTTGAAAGCCATCCGGGACCGGCGATTTGATCGCTTGGAAGATATCATTGTCGAAAAAAGGAGATTCCAAAGACTGAAGATCACTCTGGTCCATTACAGGAAAGTCATGGTGGGGGAGTTCAATCGACAGTTGTTCTTCCGCAAGGAGCTGATAAAGGGATCTAAAATACTCAAAGGCCATCTGCTCCAAGGAATTGTTATCTTCAATCCACACACCTCCTGGAGAGTTAAGTCTATCCACCTTGTTTTTGCGGTGCCTTATGATTGTAGAGGCATGGAAAAAGACCATGTTCTGTCTCCCGATTGGAGCCATTGTTCCCAAGATTATTGGAACCATAAGGTTTCCTCTTGTTCTAACACCACTGTAAACTCCTTTTGCACCTCCAACTCATCCTGTATGAACTCATTGGTCCAACCATTGCCATTTTGACCTGAATGTTGGCCAATTTGGTGCACAAATTCTGCTTCCTGATGTGAATATTACCAAAAACATTTGTATTCCAGGTGATAAGGCGATTCTTCAGGTTGAGCAACGCCTCTTGAGTTGGGATCTCGTGTAACTAGGCATTCTCAATGAAAGGATGGAAATCCGGGTGAGAGAGCCACGCAGCTTCAAAACGAAAAGTTCTCCTATGCCTTTGGGGGTTCCCGTCCTTTGTGAGAGAGCATAAGAGCGGGCAATGATCGGATCCAAACTTTGCCAGGTGAGCAACTTTCCCTTCAGGCCACATGAGACGGCTGATAGTGTTTATAAAGCACCTATCAAGGCGTTTAGAAATGCGGGAGCTAACTGAGCTACCCCTCGACAAGTGAAATGCGCTCCGGAGAAGCCCATATCAACAAGGCCATGGCAGTTCACCAAGTTAGCAAAGTCCTATGTATCTATAGAGAGCGCTCCAGAGCCACCTTGTCTTTCCAAGAGGGAGAGTTAAAATCCCCTCACAATATAAGGGGCCCTGACACTCTGGATAGTTCAGAGGAGAGGGACGGCTAGAATGGACAACGACAAGCAGGTGTTGGTGGACCATAGACTGCAATGAGGTGGCAAAGAGTACCCTGCACACGAAGAGAAACATGAACAAAGTTAGGATTCTGAGTAATAATATTTAAAGGAGATTTCACCTCATCCTAGAGCATCCAAATGCCTCTAGAGAAACCGGTGGCTTCAATTCGGATACAGTTAGGAAGAGGGATATGATCACAGATGAGTTGAGTCGTAGGTCCAAAGACGTGGGTTTATGAGAGCACAAGAACGTCCACATGGTGGTGGCAGACCAAATATCTCACAGTTCTACGAAAACCTTCCTTCGTGGCTCCGTAGCAATTCCAAAACATGCAATTTATCATAAAAAGGGGAGGATCTAACACCTAAACAAGCTTGACCCATGGGGCTCGTAAACTCCTGGAGATTCTCATCTTCCATCTTGTCATCTCTAGGGATGGGAGAGTCCTTAGGGGGGGTTCCATATCTATGGAGACTGATTGGGGGTGAAGGAGTTGAATTTGGGATTGATCGCTATCTCCTTTGCGAGTAGGGGGCCCCGTCACCGGTAAAGGAGGAGCTGGGTGAGCGGTGGGAGGATTAGAGGCGGACGTCCTGATGATGGAAGGGAGTTTTGGGATAAAGGTGGGAGTATATTTGGATTCCCCTCTTCTACGTTTACCTGACCTACTATCTTGTTTTGAGATTGGTCCATTGGGCCCATTTTGACTCACTTGATTTTTGGACTGGCTTTTATTAACCCTTAGTTTGGACTGGGTTGCACCCTTCTTAGGAACCATATTACTATCGTTGTTCGCCTTCATGACATGGGTCAATAGGTCATTGTCTGAGGACTCCGTTGACACCTCTTCAGATATTGCCTGCAATTAATATGCTAAATCTGTTACCTTGAACCTGCGAGTAGCATGTGCCTTTTCCTTTTCCTCTGGCCACAATTGAGTTTTTTTTCTTTACTTCTTGTTCCTTCATTTGAGGAAATTTTTTCCATCCCTTTGTAACTATCTGACCTTCCTCCCAAAGTGGAAGTGCTTCCCCTTTCTTTAGAAATTGCAGGGTTGTTTTTTATTTCCCCTTGTACATGTCTTGGTTATTTGATGGATGTAGGGGTGGTAGTCGTACTGGTATGATCCTTCCTATTGGGCCTAGGGTTGCGTTGTTGGTGAGTGGTGTTCATCCATGAACCTCCGAGTCTAACTCCAATCACCGAAGCTTCTGCAATAACACAAAGTTTATCCGATTTTAGAGTTGGAGCGACGTCGAGGAAGGTCGGTTTCTCAGGGGGTGCTCCTTGGGCTATGACGAGAGGACAATTGGAAATAACGTGGCCATAGCGCCCACATTTAAAGCAAATAGTGTTTAATCCTTCATATTCCATAAAGAACCGCAATCCATTGATGAAGATTGAGCCATGTAGCGGTTTAGTTAGGTCTACTTCCACACGAATGCGAGCAAAGCGACCTTTGTTCGCCGATAGGGTGCGAGGATTAGCTTTTAAAGGCTTACTAATACCAGAGGCTATCTACATGAGAATTTTCTCTTCATATAATATGAGGGGGAACTCAGGGATTCTGATCCAGATCGATGATGTTATGATCTCGTCTGTGGACAGGTTGAATTCCAGCGACCAACTTTTGATGATAAGGTAGTGGCCGAAGATGGTCCAAGGGCCCGATGTGAGAATTCTACTGTGGTCGCCCTCCACTGCAAGTTTTACTACATAGTAGCCCTTCTGGAGGTCAACAATGACCATTATTCTGACGGGTCTCCATAGCTCTCGCAACTTTCTTTCCAGAACTTCATAGGGGACAAATCCACCTAGCAGCTTGACTACCACTGACGAATTAATGCCAAACAGAGGCAAGAGCTTCAAGGACCTCTTGAGCGATCAAAATAACCGGCTCCCCATCAGTGCCATTTGGAAAGGAGAGGGATATTTTGTCTTGAAGGAAAACATCATCCGGGATGGTTTTTTCATGGTGGATACCCCTATGACTTTATCTCTCCGGGATTGATCTTTATCGGGAGGAACCGCCGGAGGTTTAGCTACCTCTTCAGTCTCCATGTTGATATCATCAATACCAGGTGGTGTTTCCGACACCACTAAAGGGGTAGCCGAAGTGGAAGACATGTAGAAATACAGGGAAGGGTGAGACTAATTTTTTCTTAGAGTGTGTGGGCGCGTTCTTTTGCTCACCAGACTCAACTGTACCTGTATGTATGGTACAATCAAAATATTTCGCACTGAATAACTTTGTATACTTATACATACTTGTTACTTTAGCATTTGACATACTAACTATTAATAAATGTAATTATTAAGCTAAAATACTGCAATTTGTTTGTAAAATTTATAATAATAACTACTCACCTCATTTCCAACCAATAAGTAAAGAGAATTTGCATAAAAAATGTCAATCTTTGTACTTTACAATAACATAACTCATAACTCACTAATAAATCATGATCTAAAACTCTAAAATAATAAATATTTTTTGTCAAAAATAAAAGGCTAAAACGACACTTAAAGAATTTGAAGGGGTCCATTTGGATCGTCATTAGGGTCCATTTGGATTGCCATTAAAATGCATTAAATTGCTTTAAATGATGACATTTTAATGTAAAATAATGCAATTAAAATTTTTTTGGTCTTGATCGTTTGGTTCGATCGGCCAAAGCCGCTCTACGTCCAGCAGGAATCGAACTCGAGACCTATGGATAGAACGTTAATGCAATTTAATACATTAAAATGCATTATAGATGAGAATCCAAATGCACCCTTAGTGTCAAATTTCTAGTTAAATAATTTGAAGGTTGAATTTATTTGTTTTTAACTAAAAAATAACTCTCTCCCATCTCGTGTCTACTAACCTCCCAGATAGGCTCCACATAAGGATGTCAATGGAGCGGGGATTCCCCATTATCTGTGGGGATTTCCTGCTACATGGGCGGGGATGGAGATTTTAAATGAGGACGGGGTGAGGATGTGGCAAAAAACACATCCCCGCATAAGGACGGGGACGGGGATAGAGCCCCCACCCTACTCTCGCCCCATCCCCGTCCCTGCCGGGGATCCCCACGAGTATTCCATTGGTAATCCTCTTGGTATTGTCCATTGGTGTTCCTCACAGATTACCCATTGAATATCCCCATTTGGAAACTCGATGAGATTTCCCACGAGAAATTTTTATGGTGAAGTCGGGAGCTCGTGTTGTATTTTTTCATATTTATAATTTATAGTTGGTACTTGATTTTTAATTTGAAAAAATGGTGTAATAGACCTTTATAATTATTAGTACATATGTATTATGCAATGTACAATTATATCCTTAACCTATAAAAAAACATTATCATTTCTTAATTTATGGAAAAATCCTACTGTAAATATAACTTACGATTTAGTAATTATTAAGTTTATAATTCTTTCAGATTGTAGTTTCACCTTCTTCTTTTTTCAGAACTAACCAAACATTGAAAAGTGAGCTTTTAGAGTCCCCACCACAAGGATACAAATTAACTATGTTGAGCATATTATAATGCTAGTCAACTTTAGTTCAAAAATTTTAGTGACTTATTTTTTTATTGAATGCAACTCACGTATTAATTGAAATATTTTATTTAATGTCTATATATAGTGTTTAGTCATTGTTGTCTTTTGTTTGACAATGTAGATTAATTGGAGAATTATAACATGAAACTGAGTGGGGGAAATTTCGTGGGAGTTATATTTATGAAAAACTTGCTTCACTAAAGTGAATAATCTGCATGAATTTTCATGAAAAGACCCGAAATAAATGTTAATTGAGAAAAATTAACGAGATGGGAATTCGGTGGGAACAATGACAACTTTAGCTCCTCGCGTGGGGATGGGGACGAAGACAAAAAATACATTTTTAAATAAGGATGGGGACGAAAATACAACTATTTATCCCGAACCCACCATATTGACATGCCTTGTCTCGACGTTTGGTGGTCCCCCAATAATTTTCCGAGGGGAAATCGTGGTCTGTTCTCAATTGCCCGCACATTAATTAACCTACTTGTACATACATACATTAACAGTAATAATAAGTCCTTGACCCTCCCATTAATATTCAGCCCCGGCCCCCAAGCTACATACAGTATATAGCCAATATATCAAAACCAAATTAATCAGATCTCAGTATCTCACTTCAGGATAAACTGCCTTTAATTATTCCATAAGTTTTATCTCACATATATAGCTAGACTACTAATGTATGTTGTACTGTATTTGTAATGTCCGTGATAGTAAGTTCAATATGTGTATATACATACTGCAGGCTGATGCTTTTCCGAGCTAGCTTGAGGTGTGCCTTTTTCTGTACATAATTTTCAGATTTGATAGTCAATTACAAAGTTCATGAATCTTACTAAAGTTGGGCCAAACACTAATGATGGCAAACAATTATTAACTTTTTTACATCACCCATATATTGCAATTAAGCTTTAATTAATTTACTTTTTCCATCACCCATCGTTTGCTAATATACTTAACATTGAAAATAAACTACCGTTATATATGTACGGTATCAATATCAATAATGAATTCCATATTGTTTTACATACGGAGTATAAGTTTTTGGTTTTTTTTTATAAATAAAAAAGTCATTGAATAGATATGGTCAGTAGGTACCAAAAAACCATGTGAACGGTTGAAACACGTATCGCTACGATACTGCAGGCTTTAAGGAAATTCCTTGCTTGGGTTTCGGGGTTCTCTGCTGCGCGCGCCGTGGTCGGCTTCAATTCATCTTAATTTCCCTTCTCCCGATGCTACATTTTGGTCAAAATGACAACTTGGCAGCCACGCTGTACTCATAAATTCTTCGTATAATCGACGTCGACACAGCAACTAGTGTAGTGAAGCGGCTTCACCCACCGACATATATGTAGCAAACATAAAAACACCCAAAACATTTAAAAATAACAAAAAATAGAACACTATACGTAGTAGTAATTAATTCGTCGCGTGATATCACTACAGAAACAATGCAATTTAAATATCATAATTCATACATGTGTAAAATGTGATATAGATTTTTACACTATGTACGTTTGTAGTGTGTATATATATATGTGCCCGTTCAAATGCAAACCCTCAATTAAGATTGTTAGGAAAATTAATTAGATTGAATTGTAAGATTTAGCTAGATGAAATAAGCAAATGTACAAATAAACTTTGTTTGGTTAAAGACATGTGAATAAAAGCTACACACGTACGCAACCAACGTGTTTGTGTGAAACACAGACGTTTAAATGGCTTTTGCTGACCTTTTTCTCCTGTTGTTGTTTGGCGATGGAGGGTAAACTGCAAGCTAAGCAATGCAATTTTTATACTTTCAGGATTTTCCAATCGATGATCTCCTTTTATTCAGGATGAAAATTTGCCAATCCGTGACTTTTGAATTAAAGCTCAAGAAATCTACATCTATCCCATATTGAAAGTGAATCGAATCGATATTATAGCGTTAATAAGAGTGATGAACTACTTTTTCTATTATTAATTAATTTTGGGATGAAACTCGCTCGTACATGGACGAATCTCTGTCTGTCGACCCACAAACTTTAAGATACATGCACTTTTTCACTCTTCACGATCCCGCGTCTAGAAAATTCTTCTATTTTCCGTTTGGCTTGGTCTCGTGGTTTCAGGCAGGTCATTGTGGAGTATGACTCGCAATTGGCTATCTGGGTGCTCCAAAAGACTCTTGCTCAGTTTCATCCTCTTACTAGCCTGGTGGAGCAATGCCAAGGCTTCATTAGTATAGACTGGATTGTCCGATTTCGTCATATCTTTAGAAAGTCAAACATTGTTGCCGACCGCTTAACTAGTTTTGCTTATTTGTTTCCTTTAGGCATTCATGTGTTAGATGAACCTCTTGTTTGCATTTCTTTTATGCTTTTTGATAATGTTAGGGGTGGTCACCCTCCGTTTGATTACTACTTAACCTTTTTTTTCTAATTATTAAAAAAACTACGAAGAGTGTCGCCTCTTCTTCCACCGACTTTTTTTACTATTTTTTAACTAAATATAAGAAATAAAAATGGTTATCACGCCAATAAACAATATTATATACTCCCTCCATCCCTTTTTTTCTTTCTGATTTGACATGACACACTTGTCGAGACGAGTTTTGTATCATTAATATCTCTAATTACATATTAATAAAAATTATAATTTTTTAATATTAT
The DNA here is from genome assembly GCA_027886185.1 of Rheum nobile. Classification (NCBI taxonomy): domain Eukaryota; kingdom Viridiplantae; phylum Streptophyta; class Magnoliopsida; order Caryophyllales; family Polygonaceae; genus Rheum; species Rheum nobile. The sequence continues at coordinate 5,899,627 of WOAB01000001.1, forward strand.
CAAAATACTCATTAAGACGAATCAAACAAGACCCCACATGACTATATTTTTTCTTATATATTGGAAGAAATTTTAAAGATTGTCTTCAACTATAAATAGTGTACAAAAACGAAACAAGAAGAAATAAAAGGGACGGAGAGAGTATATAGCTAATCTAGAGTATCTTTTAAATGTAACTATAAATAAAAGCTAGCTAAACAATTGTTTTTTTCTCCCTATTTATAGGAGGTAGATGACCTATATCAAGTCATTAACTAATTTATACGGACTATAGTCTATTTATTGACTTCCTTGAAATAGGGACTAGCTATATAATTACGCGGCGGCTAAATACATTTTCTTTTTATACAGTACCTGGACACGTATTTTAAACACAAACTCGTGCATTAGGGGCACGTATAAATAAGACGTGCCCGTGCTAGATAATATCCATTGGATAACCGGAAAGAGACATCATAGGCACGTGCACGTACAGCTTGTACGTGCCACACACTTGCACGCCCACGTACAGCTTGTACGTGCCTCCCTGGCACGCCCACATACAGCTTGTACGTGCCTGTTAAGACCGCCAGCGTTTTCAACGGTACAATTGCAACTGTACAATTTCAAAAGTGACCGTTGGAATTGTACCGTTCAGAGTTTTTGAGGCTATAAAAGTAGGTGTCTTTCATTTCTCAATATCTATCTCATAATCATTAAACGCGTTTTTGCATAAAAATGTCAAAAATTTCTGAAGAGACAGTGCAGGCAGATTCTGTAGAGGTATGTATATTAAACTGTATATATTTCATTTTGATTAGATATATGGATTTATTTAGTATAAATTTTTTATTTAGTATTGTAGATGTATGATAATTGATATACACAGATTTCATTTTGAATAGATATTTATGACCTCAAGTTTAAATAGTTTGAATAATATATATGTCATTTGAAAAAATAAAATAGGTATGCAGTAGAGATTACTCGGATGAGTTTTCCGTAGACTTGGTGTGGGATAGTCGTGAAGAAATGATAAAGTGGGCTAAAGAGAAGGGTCGGGAATTGATGATGGTTATAATCACTCAAAGTTCGCCTCCTACATGGGTGAAGCTAACGTGCGAGAATTTCGGTGATTATAGATCTAGAAATATCCAGGGGGACAGAACTAACACAAATAGGAAGCAATGCCCATTTTTCTTGGTTGGGTTCCGTTTGAGAAACGATGTCGGAATAGAAAAAGAAATATGGAAGCTCACGTCGCGTAGCGGATACCACAACCACGAGCTCCCGACTAGTTTGATTGGTCATGCATATATGGGTCGAATGACCGAGGAGCAGGAGAAGCTGGTTAGGAGGTGGTTAGCTATGCTCATGCCGCCAAGGTCCATTGCTTCTGAGTTGCGAAAGCAATTCCCCGGAAATGTGACATCTATCAAACAAATTAACAACTTTCGACAAAAGGTTCAATCTGAGGATTGTGGGGAGTTAACGGTCATCCAGTGGACTCTAAAGTACCTTACAGATGAGAAGTACAAAGTGTATACTTTGAGAGAAAAGGCTACCGCACCTGCTAAAGTCACTGCATCTGCTGAAGTTGTCCCCGGAGTCACTGCACCTGTTGAAGTGGAAATCTTATTCTTTGCTAACCCGAAGTCATTGCACCTACTGAAGTTGTTCCCTTACGTGATTGTTATCGACATCACATACAAAACGAATAGGTGTGTGTTAATTATATTTCATTATGTTACCTTATTGTATGCTATTTATTTTAAAGTTGTGATACACTCACATGTATGGCATGTCTCTGGTGGAGATGATTGGTTTTTCATCCACTGATAAGACGTTCAACATTGCATTTGCGTTTACTAAGGGGGAGAAAACACTTCATTACACTTTTGTGATGAAAATGTTACTGAGATTATATGAGCTTGTGGGGAAATATCCAACGGCCATAGTAACCGATCGAGAACAAGCTCTTATCAATGCAATTAAGATAGTTTTTGGAGATACGGTGAAACACCTTTTGTGCTGGGTGCATGTAAAACACAACATCGAATCGTATGCTCTTAGTGTCATGAAGGAGAAAGATAAAGCCGACAAATTTGTGGGAAAATGTTGGGGGTTGTTTTTGTCGAGCACGAAGGAATCCTATGAAAAGAGACTCGAAGAGTTGAGGGAAAAATGGCACAACGGGCTCGTGGGTTACGTGGAGAGGACGTGGCTCAATCCGTACAAGGAGAATATAGTAAGAGCTTGGACCGATGTTCATCTTCATTTCTTCACCAGAACCACAAACAGGTAATTTTCAACACTAATATATGTATGGTTTATATTGTACGCATATGTTACTTTATAACATTTTGTTTTGCCCCGCAATAGGGTTGAGGGTATCCATCACAATTTGAAGGATTTCTTGAAATCTTCTCAGTTCGGGTTCAATGGATTGATTCTGAGGATCCATGAAGCTTTGGAAAATCAGGTTGTAAATGTTAGGGAAACAATGGAGATGTCACATTGTAAAATGCCGGTTGAAGTGCATGATTTCCCGGAACCAGTAGCAAGAATATTTGGCCCACTATTTTATAGAGTGACCGAGAAGTGTTTGAAGATGTTGCTGGATATGTATTACGCTCTTGTACAAGGAGTAATTTCGAGATATTGCAATGATCATTGGTGAAGAAACTGCTTTGGGGTTCCGTGCATCTACAAAATTGCTAATGCAAATTTCACGTCGACTCCGATCATGCCGAGCGAGATACACCTCTTTTGGAGGCAAGTGGTGTGGGAAGGCGTTTCTGATGATACGGATACAGAGAAGATAAATGACACAATACCCCTTTCTACTAAGGATGCTAGGTGGAGAGAGATGGATGACAGACGTCGGAGGGGTGATTTGAATGAAGACACCGAATATCAGATCTTAGAGTTGTTCGATGACATGGAAAATCCGCATAAATCAACACTGAAGGAGCCTACAGCCGTCGTCCAAAAAGGAAGACCGAAGGGAGCCACCGGCGCCAAGTATTCCACGAAGAGGGATCCGAGCTTGATTGAGCACCCCATAAAGTAGTCTATGACGGTCCACCACGATCGCCACGTCCTCGTCCTGTCGCGTCGAGACTACTATTCGATCCAACAGCAATACGACCTTGCCCTCGGCCTCGGGTCCTTAGTCCCGTAATCGGACTCGTTGAGGGCGGGCCATTCGATTCCCACCACCGTGGTTCGAGCCGCCCCAGCCGCGCCGCCCACGCAGACGTCGTCCGTGCCCGCGACCGGACCGCCCACGCAGACGCCGTCCGTGCCCGCGACCGGACCGCCCATGGCCACCGTCTGCGTGTCCTCCTCGCCCATGCCGCCCGGACCCTCTCCACAACGCTCGCCCGCGCCGCCATCCGCCTGTGATGCCATGAAGGAGGCGGTGAAGATGAGAAGAAATGAGGAAGATGGAGGTGAAATGAGAAGAAAGGAGAAATTTCGGTGCAGAAGATGGAGGTGAAATGGGGACGGCTGTGGAGTGAAGGAAGAAGAGAATGAGCAGTAAAGTTAACCTAGGGGCAGTAAAAAAAATTATTTTAAAAAAAGAAATCTGGCACGTACACGTTGTACGTGTACATGCCAGCTTTAAAAAATATATATATATATTTAAGGTATGTATGTTAATTTTTTTAACATACGTTGTACGTATGTTAAATTTTTTTTTTAAAAAAATTTAAGGTATGGCACGTACACGTACAACGTGTACGTGCCACTGCCAACTTTTTTTTATTCGGATATTTGGTTATCCGTTACTAATGCACGTGGGCGTAAAATTTATACGTGCCTTGTCATGGCCACATGATATATTTACGTGCCTCTCTACTGTATATTTAGAAAATGTATATAGCACCCCCCTATAATTAATAGTTTTTTTAATGTATGTTAAGAGTTTAAATTCAGAAATTATTTTCAAACTATCCCCTAAAGTAGAAGGGGTGAACACATAGGAAAAAAGTTAAACTATTGGCTCAAAGGGATTATTGCTAAATATAAAATTCTTATTTTATGCCCATGGACACACATTAGAAAAATCCATTAATTAAATCTCAATTTCACTTCCTTGACATACATACTATATAATTAAATCTCAATTTCTGTTCAGAGAAACTGTAAATCTGACCTACTCCGTACCTATATATACTAAATGAGAGGTCTAAATCCTACGTGTCGACACGACGTTTAATTCGCCTACATGTCATTATCCATTCAACCATAATCCGCCACATCATCCATCCTTTTAGAAAGAATTATAACAATGGGTCAAGTTTAATTATATATAAAACTTATTTAATTAAAAAAATTCATCCAACTTAAATTTTGAAAAAATATTATAATTTTTTTCAAAAAGATATTATAAAAATTGAAACAGTTTAAAATATCCACAGTGTTCACAATATCAATTCACACGCTCTTATTTTAGTTTGATTTGTTATGAATATTATTGATTAGCTTTTTAGGGAATATAATTAATTAGATTGATTAAGATAATGTCAAACAAACTTGGAATAAGTATAAATTAACAGACTTAGTTGAATTGAAAATTTACAATCAAAATTTAAAACAAATTAACATAACTCAAAAGAATAAAATCTTATAGATATAATTAAATCTAACATCTTCATTTTAAAAATTTCTTTTCGAAAAGATATTATAAAAAGTGAAACATTTTGAAATATCCACAATGTTCACAATATCAACTCCACACTCTTATTTTATTTGATTTGTTAGGAATATTATTGATTAGCTTTTTAGGGATATAATTAATTAGATTGATTCAGATAATGTCAAACGAACTTGAAATAAGTATAAATTAACAGACTTAGTTGAATTGAAAATTTACTATCAAAATTTGAAACAAATTAACATAACTCAAAAGAATAAAATCTATTAGATATAATTAAATCTAACAAACTAAATTGAACTAATCTAATCCGTGGCATATACAAATAAATTTAACATCTCTATTTAAAAAAAATCGAAAGATATTATAAAAATTAATTTCTTTGGTAGAGATAATGTCAAACGAACTTGGAATACGTATAAATTAACAGACTTAGTTGAATTGATATCAAAATTAGAAACAAGTTATTATAACTTACAAGAACGAAAGCTTATAGATATAATTAAATCTAACAAGATAAATTGAATAAATCTAATCCGTGGCATAAACAAATAAATTTAACATCTCCATTATAAAATATTATAAGGGTATAAAAATTTATCATAATTGTTTATCTTTTTCCTATATAACCACTAATACCATAACAATATTTTCGTTTACAATGACTAAAAATTTACACTGCATTGAATAGCTCAAGTTTAAGACTAATATATCTGGAAGATTCGAGTTCGAGTCATGCATATGTGGAATAAAACTCTAAACAAAGATAAGGATATTATCATTGGTAAGGAAATGGTTTTGGTTGATGAGAAGGTAAGCAACTTTTTTTTAATTTTGTTTATATAAACACAATTTACTTTTTTTCTCTTCATATATTAACACAATTGTTTTTAAGATTTAAAGCAAGCAAACTATATGGTTTTATGCAAAAATCATTGTTCATGAAATTTTCCACCATAACTCAATATGGTGTATTTTTAATATCCAATTTTGGTTTGAACAATTATGGTGGTTGTGGGAGTCAGATTTAGCCCGGCCCAGACGCGCTGGCCCAAGAGGAAGGAAGGCCCAACTAACAGAGTGACCCAACTTGAAACAGAGCCCTAAGTAGCACTATCTTACCTCCTCCCGGGCATATCACCCGCGGGCCGCGGCCCTCCTTTCCGCTCTGCCCTGCCGGCCTCTTCCCGGCCCCACCTGGCAGCTCGGTCCGAGAACCTCCCTCACGGCCTGGGCCGGCTACACGACGCAAAGGGCCATTAGGCTCCAGGTATATAAGGGGGGAACTATAACTGGAAAAGGGGATTCTCGACCCTTTCTCTGGTTGCCTCTCTCTCCCACCCTATCGGCTAAAACCAAACTTGTACTCTATACTCTTTCGTTACTGTTGGCCTACTGTACCCTAGACTTTTCCGACCGCCTTAGCTCCACCGTACTCTATACTCTTTTAGCAACTGTAACTCTGTGATACCCTACGCTCTACTGCTCTGATTGCCTTATTTCGCGGGTTGAGTAGTGACTTGAGCATCGGAGTGGCAAGCCCAGGGTCACCCTCGGGCCCCTCTTCTTTTCAGGTTGGAGCTCGGCACCGGACGACGTACGACGTGACTGGAGACCGTCAGCGGGTAACGGGGAGAGAGGCCGCCGGGAGAGACGAGCCGAAGTTGGTTACGTGTGAACCGCCAACTATTCCCTCGCGGAAAACCGGATGATCACACTGGCGCTGACCGTGGAGACTCCTCACACAACTAGTACATCTCCGGCCATGTCGGACGCCGAATCCACCAACCGCACCAGCCAGATTGGGTTTGACGAGTCCTGGACCCCGAGTGCATAACACCCTTTCATGAACGTGGAGGAAGAAAACATCAGGGATTCCAAAGGTGGTAGTACACATGCCTAGCTTTTTGGGGCTGTACGCACCCCAAGGAGCCCCTTCTCACGGTGGCGTCTTCGCAGTCCATCATCTCCGGCGTCGCACAATATGCCACTTTCTTCTGCTTGAATCTTGTTGCTGTGGATGTGTAGTCTGGCATCCCTATTGTCATTAGGCCACAAAACTCGAGATTTGGACAACCGAGCTTGATGTGCTATAAATTGGAACGAGTAATACGAAATTTTGTGATACTATACTTATTCTGAATATACAGATGGCCTTACTTCCATTTGCATATTTGATAATTGCTACCCAAGTTTTGGTAAGTTACTTTATACATCTCGCACATTGTCTTGTCTGATTGCTCTATCTTGTGTGTATATTTTGGTATGTTCAAATTAATTCGTGACATGTTGCTTCTGTTTTCCTGCTGGATTTGATTATGGACTAAAGATCAGGTAATGAGCCTCGCCCATTTGTCTGTTTAAGAATTATTTACAAGGCTTAATTTGCATCTATAGGGGGTTTGCCTAATGGCGTTTTGTTCTTTCTGTTCATCTTTTTAGGGTCACTGTGGTTCTTGTTGGGCATTTGGTGTTGTGGAATCACTGTCTGATCGCTTCTGCATCCAGTTTGGAAAGGTCAATTTAGCGCTTTATGCTCAACGACTTATTTGGACTTGTAAAACAACTAGAATTGAACTTCTTCATAACCTTTCTATGCAGAACACTTCACTCTCTGTCAATGACCTCTTAGCATGCTGCGGTTTCTTGTGTGGAGCTGGTTGTAATGATGGGTATCCTATCAGTGCTTGGCGTTACTTTGTGCACCACATAATTGTCACCGAAGAGGTAAAACAGTCAACCCCCTAAGAGCAAGGCCAATGCCCTCTATTTATGTAGCAATTACCAATTATATTTGTGAAGTTATGTACACGATTAAGGTCCCAAATTTCACAAAAACTGGACTTTCTGGTAACTTTGATATCTGAGCACAACAGTTGTAGTTTTGATTGGCATAGAAAGCTTTAAACCTGAACTCCATGACTGTTCTTGTGTCTTCAACTGTCTAATTAAATAGTGTAATCGCGTTTTTAGATACTAAAATCACATTGCAAAACCTAAGGTGCTACCAATAATCCCCACATGAACACTTGCCGTCCTTGAAGCAGTGAAACCTCTTTGTATCAATGATTGTCTAGCTGCACAACCAAAAGTTTGGAGATTTGAACTTATAAATGTTACTTTCAGGAGCTAAATCATCTTAAATCTTGGATAAGAGATACTCTGCAACTCCCCATATTCAAAGATGAAAACCATAGTTTATGTGATACAAATAATATTTATCTCAACCGTTCAACAAGCCATGAAGGAGATTAGGCATTTTTGTTTACGAAGCACAGGTCATGAAACTGATGTGTGGATCAAATCATAGTTTGTCTTTATTTCAAGTTCTCTTATGAAAATAATTCCCAAGCGTTTATTTGAATGCTTCTTCTAATATATTTGACAGTAACTGGGAAAATGTAAGTTTCATGACCACTGAGTTTAAGTGCTGATGAATGAAATACTTGCCTTGCCTAATGCCCTGATCCCTTTGTTTGTCCCATAAAATTCCAATTGACAGTACTGGAGATTTTGACAAGATCTATGATTTTCTAAAGGAGCATTGTTAAGTGGGTTGCTCTTGGACTTGTTGTTTTTGAAGTAAGTATTGTCCTTTATAGTCCTGTTATTTATGAAGCCTAAATGCCTAACAAGAAGTATCATGGAAGGGTCTGTAATCTAGTTGATTCGGCTGATTATATATATCCCACCTTCAAAAAATTTGAACATTTCTCACAAGTCACAACCATATAATATAGTATTAAGTATAAGATATATATTATTTTATTCGACGAGTATCATGGAAAGGTCTATAATAATTTGATATTTTGGCTGACAAGAACTTTTATGGTTTTCCTCTTTTCTGTAAAAGATGTGTCTTAGCTCCTATTAATTTTTTTAGTAATTAATATTGTAGTACATGTATGATATTAATAGGGGAAAATGTTTAATAATTAATATTGTACTACATGTATGATATTACGGAATTTTCGCGTGGTACCCCTAAGTTTTTGCAATTTTTGTGAGATACCCAAAGGTTTGAAGTATTTCGCGTGGTACCCCTGAGGTTTTGAATTTTTTTGCCAAATGCCCTTGACGTTATATGCTGTTAAATTTTACCAAATTGCCGTTAACTTAGAAAAAAGGCAAAGAAAATAATAAAAGTCTACCACTCCATGCCCAAGCCGGAGAAACCGTCACCCGCCGCTCAAGCAACTCCGACAGCGACTAGCTCGAAGACGGCGGAGTATGTGGTGGTGGTGGACGAGAGCGTCGACAACCCAAGCAGCAGAAGCAGTAACGCCACGTCGTTCGGGAGGAAAGTCTCCAAATCCAGATCTGTGGGGTGCGGGAGCCGGAGCTTCTTCGAGCGAATCTCGACCGGGTTCAGCGAGGAGAGGAGAGCTTGATCGACAATGGAGAGGAGAGCTTGAGAGCCATTTCCGAGGGGTGAGGCTAGCGGCGGTGTTCGGTCGTCTCATCGGCGGTGGCTGGGAGTTTTAGAGTCGGCGTTTTGGCGGTGGCTGGGCATTCGAGCGAGCGGCGGTGGCTGGGCATGGTGTGAAGCAGGCTGTGGACGACGAAGACACCCGCGGTTGTGGACGACGACGGAGACACCCGCGGTTATGGACGACGACGGTGACAACCAAGGTGGTGGATGATGCGTCGATGTCTTTTGCAGCTTCAGGTAAGTGAATTTTGGGTTGAAATTGGGGATGAAATTAGGGTTATGTCTTTACTGAATAGTGCATTTTGGGTTTAAATTGAAGTTTTGGGATGAATTGAACTTGATTTAGGGTGTTGGGGATGAATTCAACATCCTCTAATTCATACAGCCTGCAACAGATCCAACATCAGTGTAGAAGAAATTGGGATCTGAGAAGCTGGATAAAGGGAGTGATGGAGGAGGAGGAAAAGAATCAGGATAAGAGGAAGATGAAGAGAAATTGGTGGTGGACTGGTGGTGGTGGTGACAACCTTTTTTCTTTACCTTTTTCCCTTTTATTTTTTTAAGTTAACGGCTGAATTTGGTAAAATTTAACACCTTTTAACGTCAAGGGCATTTGACAAAAAAATTCAAAACCTCAGGGGTACCACGCGAAATACTTCAAATTTTTGGGTATCTCGCGAAAATTGCAAAAACTCAGGGGTATCACGCGAAAATTCCGATGATATTATTATTCGTTTATTTTACTTGTTTCTGTTATTGTGTATAAGCATATGGCCAACGCAGAAAATGAGGACTCCAATGCAAAACCACCTAGCACATCCTGGATAAACATAAAGGTCGAGCACTTAAATTTATTTAGCAGTTGACATAGTTATATTTTTGGTAATGTCATTATATGTCTTTTCCTTAAAATTTTCAGCTGGCATTATACTTGATTTGTGGTTATGCTGAATTTTTGTGGTTGTGTAGAAGTGTAATCTTCAACCAAACTCTGTGTAATGTGGTTTTTACATATGTCAAATGACGAGAGACATTATTGAACAAGGTGTCAAGGAAATCCCTGAATCGGTATGCTTAATATCTTTAACATTTAAGTTTTTATAAAAATGAATACATGAACTTATAAGTTTATGTATGTATACTTGCTGGGTTCAGCCGAGTCGTACACACAAGAAGAAATTGATGAGGTAACAGATGAGTGGCTTGGGTATCTTGAACCTCATTTGCAAATTGTCGCCTAATAGTTTCATAGCCATGTATATGGTTGTTAATTATGAATATGTAGTGATTTTGGGGCTTCATTTTTTTAAGGGAGACTAGGTGCTCAATTTTGTGGATATATAAGATGCTTCATTTTGTTAGGGAGACTAGACAAATTTTGTGGATATGGTGCTCAATTGACCTAAGTACTGATTTTGTGGATACGATACTGATTTTACTAGACAGTTAAGTATTATGGATGTTGGATATTTGAGCTAATTATATGAGTTTGATATGATTTTGATGAATATTTGTTGTTGTAAATTTGCTAGCAGACTGGTATAAGAGCATCTGAAAATATGAAATTAAAAAAAAAATATAGCACTTTTCATTAAAAAGCGCTAAGATATGAATTGGAACACTAAAAAAACATAGCGCTTTTCTTTAAAAAGCGCTAAGAGTTGTAGCACCGTACCACTCTTAGCGCTTTTTTAAGAAAAGCGCTAAGAGTTGAAACTGCCACTCTTAGCGCTTTTTAGAAAAAAACGCTAAGAGTGTTGCGGTTATTAAAAAAAAAACACTTAAAACATAGCGTTTTTTTACAAAAAAAACGCTATGCGTGTATTTATTTTAGCGCTCTCTCTGTAGCGCAATAACTTTATATTATCACGGACGCTTAGAGCATCCGTAGTAGCGGGCTTATTAGAGGGGCTTATTGGAGGCTTTTTGCCAATAAGCCTCTCTAATAAGCCCCACTCATTTTTTCAACTTTAGTGGAGGGCTTATTGAAGGGGGTTATGGAGTATATTAAATTACAATTATATCATTTTATTTATATCAAATTACCAATATACCTTTATATTAAATATTTAATATATTTTTGATATTAAATATTAAATATAAAGAATATATTAAATATTTAATATATTCTTGATATTAAATATTTAATATATTCTTTATATTAAATATTTAATATATTCTTTATATAAATTTTAATATAAAGATTACATTAAATATTTATTATCAATAATACATTAAATATTTAATATAAAAAATATTAATATAAATAAAAAATATAAATGAAGAGCGAATAATAGACTTGAAGAAAATTAAGGATAAACATATATATTAAAACAACAAACTGAAGCAAATTAACGAAAGCGGGTTACAATGGAACAACATAAACTGAAGCAAATTACCAAATTAAAAGACAAACTTAAACAAATTACCAAATTAAAAGACAACCTGAAACAAATTACCAAATTGAACGAAAAACATCATTACATGATACATAACTCAATAACATTTTTGGAAAAAAGCACAAGAAAGTCCCTAATCTTCGCCATGTAGTCGCCAAATGTTTGCCTTCAAATCTTCCTGAAGATGGAGGTGTGTAATTGAATTCCGAAGTGCCCTCGTCCGTTCCAAGTAGTTTCTCATATTCGGTGGTGTATCGGTGGAGTATGTACAATTCGGGACATTCGCCGATGACGTCTCTCCACTTATCTCTTCGTCATACTCTGGGATTTCGTATCCATGATGGCTATAAGACTCTTGCTCATCTTCTATGATCATATTATGCATAATGATACAAGCTCTCATAATCTTTCCAATCTTCACAAGATCCCAAGAGAGTGTTGGGTTACGAACTATTGCAAATCGAGATTGCAATACTCCAAATGCTCTTTCCACGTTTTTACGAACAACCTCTTGGTGTTGGGCAAACAACTTCGCTTGAGGGCCTTGAGGAAGCCGAATTGATTGGACAAATGTGGCCCATTGCGGATAGATGCCATCAGTGAGATAATATCCCATGTTGTATTCACGTCCCATTACTGTGAAATTAACGTTTGGAGCTCTACCTTCCAAAACGTCATCAAAAACAGAAGATTGATCAAGAACATTAAGATCATTAGACGTACCTGCTACCCTAAAAAATGCATGCCAGAACCACAAGTCGTATGATACAACAACCTCCAAAATGATTGTCGAATGGCCATGTCCACGGGTATATTGACCTTTCCATGCAGTTGGACAATTTTTCCACCTCCAATGCATACAATCAATGCTACCCAACATCCCAGGAAATCCATGAGACTCCCCCACACTTAGTAGGCGTTGTGTGTCTACTGTTGTTGGACGCCGCAAATACTCATCACCAAAAAAGGTAATGATTCCATCGACAAAATGCTCCAAGCTTGACCTTGCGGTTGCTTCAGAAAGAATACTCATCACTCGTATCAGCTGCAATTCCATAAGCCAACATACGCAAAGCGCTAGTACATTTCTGCAATGCAGATATGCCAAGCCTACCCACTGCATTTGGCCTTTGTTGAAAGAACTCCATACCATTCTCCAGCCTTTCCACAATGCGCATGAAAAGTACCTTGCGCATTCTGAACCTACGTCGGAACATATAATCTGGATAAGTTGGTTGGTCGGAGAAATAATCTTTGTAAAGTTGTTCAAAGCCTTGTTCCCTTCCTCTATCAATGTAATTGCGACGAGATCTCCTACGTGAACTTTCTGCTTGTGCTTTGTATTTGCGTTGTAGAGCGCGTTCTTGAACTTCATTAGCTGCATCAATAGCTTCTTGTAAAAGTCTTTGGTACTCACTATCGCCAGAGCTTGAGGAGTTTGAAGATGAACTATACATTTTTAGAGATTGGGGGTTTTAAGGAAATTTGATGATGGAATAAATACTTTGTTGAATTCCTTAGGTTTTGATGGTTACAAACACTCAACTAATATGTATACCAAGTGTTTTAGGGACAAGAAGAGTTATCCCAGGGAGCTTTGCAACACAGGATCTCAGAGGGAACAAAGGCTTGCTTAGCGCTTTGTTACCTCTCAAGGAACTGAAGTGACGGACCAGATCAAGGCTGCAAAAGGAAAGAAGTAATCCAGCGTGTTGATTATGGAAACAAATCAAGCAACACACGCGGTAGAGGATGAAGACTTCGGCTCCAAGGATCAAGCCGGATTGTGAAGATACGGAGAGAGAAAAGCCGATTCATGTTATCCTAGGAATCTTTCCTTTGATAAGATAGAAGAGAGAGAAGATTGATATCCTTTCCGATTGGATTAATTAAGGAATTCCTTCCTTAATCAATATGATCGGTTAAGATATTATTCTTCACATAAAAATCCTATCTTCCTGTAATCCGTTTTTAGAAGATCCTATGTTGGTTGATTAGGGTTTTGCCGAAGTTGTATTTAAGGAAAAATGTGGATTCAATTCTAAAGACGACTTCGAACGACGAAGAGAAAAAGAAGAACTGAGAGAGTTCAGTTGAGAAAAAGAGAGTGAAGTGTTTGTGAGTCTTTGAGAGTTGAGTTCGGATTCATCGTTGTAGGAGTGATCTTCGATCTAGGTGGGAAGTCTAGGGTTTGGAGTCCATGCTACAAGTGTAATCGAACAAGAAATCAATAAGACAAGTACACACTTCAAAATCCTCTCAAGCGGAAGCTTGAAGGTAGTGGTTTTTCCTTGAGAAGCTAGTTTTGCTAATCAGGGTTTCCACTATATATCGTGAGTTCGTTTTGTTATCTTTCTTGCTATTTTAATCCGCTGTGCCTTCTGTGGGAACAAAGCTTTTGTTCCCTCAAACGTAACTCTAACGATCCAACAATTGGTATCAGAGCCTGGTGCTCTAGATTGTTTTCGTTACAAAATTCGCAGGAAAGATGTCGTCGTCAAGCAATGCAATCGGTGATTCATTCTGGAAGCCGCCAATGCTGAAGGCCGGTGAGTATGATTGGTGGGTGGAACAAATCGAATCCCACATCTGTTCCCTCGACGGACAGATCTGGAGAGTCATAGAAGTCGGTCCTTTGGTTATCAAGAATGACGAAGATGAGACTAAGCCAAAACCAAAGATCGACTACACCGATGAGGACTGGAAGAAATTGGAGAAAAACAACAGGGCCAAGAAGATCATCCACATGGCTCTTTCTCCCTCAGATCTCAAGAAAATCATGAGCTACAAAACTGCTAAGGAGATCTGGGATGCTTTGAAGCGCCTTCATCAAGGAAATGAAGACACGAAGAGTAACAAAATCCTTTCTCTAATCAAGGAGTATGACCAAGTTTCTCAAGGGAAAGATGAACACATTCAAGAATACTACTCCAGGTTCCATGGGCTAGTCGGTCAGCTTCAGTACTGTTAGGAAACGGAACTCTGGAACTTAGGTTCCCCTGAGAGTTCCGTTCCTCAGTTTCTCTACTTTTGAAGATGACAAATATTATGATACTAATGTTTTATCTCAAAGATGTGTTTTAAGGAACCACAGGAAATTACCTAAGGCAGGAAAGCCAAACAGAACAAGGGAACCAAAGGAACAAGACAGCTGAAGGAATCCAGAGGAACCCAGGTGTGCCCAGAAATGGAGCTTGCGACATTGCGATTCCCGAGAAATCTGGGAACACACAACCTCGGACAAAAGGTGTCGAAAATGACTTGTCCGAAGCTTCCAAAAGTCTGCCAAGGTCCAAGAGCTAAAGAACAAGATGCCTAGAGAATCTCTACCTCGGACAGAGACGATGAAAGCGACAGTACATGAAGACGTCGCTGTCCAACAGACGGTTCCGAAGCGGCCAGCTTACTCAACCTCGGACGAAAGCGTTTTGACAACGACACCACAAGGCTCGTCTGAGGTAGTTGACCAACCAAGAGAGATTCTGAGCTGCCTAGGTTGTTTGCACATGCCAAGAACAACGTGGATCAAGGAGAACCACTAATCCTAGGGCAAGCTTAATCCGTGGGAACCAAGAGAGGATCGAGCTGCGAAGAATCCTCTATAAAAGAAAGACTAACCCAAGGGTTATCTTTATGCACTAAAACAAGAACTCACACTCATTAGCAAATATCTAGTGTGAACCTCCAAACAAAGATCATCAAAGCAAACCGAGATCAAGAGGAACCAGTCAAGGAAGAAGAGCTGAGTGCTAAGTTCCTGTGACTGTAAGTGATAGTTCCTAGGTGCGAAAGTCTGTTTCTTGGATTAATTATTGATTGTGTTAAGTTATCTAGGATTGTCTAACTGTGTGTAAGGCAAAGGAACTGTGTGTTCGTTCCTAGGATAAGCTGTAACCAAAAGAGATAAGAAATCAAGAAGTAGACTTTGAAATCCTTTCGAAAGAAAGGTAGTGGTTTTTATCCTGGATTGCTAGTTGGCAATCAAAGGTTTCCACTATAAGGAACTTGTCTTTTGCTTGATTGTTTATTTCCGCTGCGAAAGGAACTGAGAATCGTTATTATGAGTTCCTTAAGTTTTTATCTAACAATCACGATCCTACAATTGGTATCAGAGCAGGAAAAGCTCTAGATCTTGGATAAGTTTGCAGATCATGTCTCAACCAAGCAAGTTTGAGCTAAGAATTTCCACCAACAAGCCACACCTTCGCAAGAAAGGAGAAGAAACATGGTGGGAAAAGTGCATGGAAAGCCACATCAAGACCAACGACTACCAATGTTGGAGGATAGTCAAAAATGGAGATGGCCACGTCGATCTTACCATGAAGGAAGAAGACTGGAAACCAGAACATTATGTCATCATGGAGAAGAATGCCAAGGCAAGACAGTTCATCCTCAATGGATTGGACAAAGAGGACATGGACAAAGTCATAGGCATCAAGACGGCCAAGGAGATGTGGAAAGCTCTCAAGGAGATGCATGAAGGAAGTGAGGAACTAAAGCAAAGCATAAAGTTTGCTTTGGAAGGAGAATACCACACCTTCAAAATGATAGAAACTGAGACCATCTCAGAGTACTACTCTCGCTTCAACAGATTAATTGGAAAGTTGACGGCGGCGGGAGTTGATCTTGATGAAGTCTCCAAGTCCTTGGTGATTATCAATGGACTCAACTCCAAGTTCACCCTTCTCAAGGGAATCATGAAGAACACTCCAGGCATCCAATCCCTTCCCTTGACCCAAGTCATAGGGAAACTGGAAGTTGAAGAAGGAGAGCACACTAAAGCCAATGCCGATAAGAAACTAGAGAAAGGAATCGCCCTCAAGATCTCCAAAGCCTTCTCTAGGCTCGAGATGGAGGAAGAGAACTCAGACCTTGAAGAAGAAGAGGACGAACTAATAGCCCTTTTCACAAAGAACATCAAAAAATTCTTTGTGAAGGGAAGGTTTCAAAAGGGCAGTTCCTCTCACAATGGACCAAGAAGAGATCTCAAGGAAGTCTCCTGTTACGAGTGCAAGGAGAAGGGACACTACGCTAAGAACTGTCCCAACAAAGAAGAGTCCAAGGAAGAGGAAAGACCTCAAAGAAAGAAGGCTCTCGTAGCATCATGGGGAGAAGACTCAGATGAGGAACTGGATCTGAGTGGCTTCTCTGAAGGGAGATGTCTCATGGCAAAAGGAGACTCAAGCGACTCAGAAGACCTTGAGGTAACTTCTGACGATCTCTTAAAATCCCTAGTTGATTGTGATAAGAAACAACTTCTTAAGATCATAAAAAAACTAGGAAAGGAAACCAATTCCCTTCAACAGAAACTAGATGACTGTGAAGATGAAATTACTTGCTTGACTGTCGAGAATTCTGTTTGGAGTAAGAAACTTGATGAAACTGAGAAAGACCTAGCTGAAACTCACTCCAAACTCATTGATATTAGAAATGTGCATGCTAGTCACCTTAAAATTTGCAAATCTTGTAATGAAACTAGCATAGACTCTGTCAAAGTTCCCTTGCATGCTAACCCACCTGGAAATGACATGCTTCAATCCATAATTGATAGGTTAGACATTCTCACTGATTCCATTAATGAAAAAACGATAAATCAAACTGTTTTTGTGAGACAACGACATGGAATAGGATATGTCAATAATAAAGGGAACAATGATGCTGAAGAAGAAAAGGCTAGGCGAGAACTTGTTGAGATGAATGAGAACCTCAGTATTGCTCTGGCCACTTCTCGTGATAGGAATCAATTCCTATTAGAGAAGATCATGGTCCTTGAGAACAAGGCTGAGGTTGCCAAACGTCTCAATGAAGGTTCTCAAAGTCCTAAGAAGGAACCAAAGGGAAAAGAAAAGATGATTCCTGAAAACCAATGGTTCACCAATTCCTTTGCTCACAAAAAATATATTGACATGACCCATAGCAAGGTTAGAAACAATGTTGATTTTAACAAAAGGAAAACTGAAAAACCTTTTAGGCCAGGAAAAGGAAAATATGGACATGTTGTTTACAATCGTTTGCGTACCTACTGTGGTAAGAATGGTCATTACAACACTGATTGTGCTAAGAAAAGGAACTTTGAAAATGAGAAAAGTACTCATTACCATGAAAGGAACCAGTTCCCTGGTTATTCACAGACTCGGAATGCTAATCCTCCCAGTAAAGCCAAGCTTCGCTGGGTTCAGAAATCTTAGTTCCCTTGTGTGCAGAAAGAAGAGAGGCAACCCCAACTATGGTACATTGACAGTGGTTGCTCATGCCATATGACCGGAAGAAGAAACCAAATGACCTCTCTTCAACTTCTCCAAGGAGGGAACATATCCTTTGGAGACAAAAGCAAAGGGAAAATCTGTGGAATAGGAACTGTGAAACTCAACGATCATATTCAGGTAAACAAAGTTCACCTTGTTGATAGTCTTGGTTTTGATCTAATAAGTGTGTCACATCTGTGTGATCAAGGAGACAATGAAGTCAGATTTAGATCAAACGAATGCTCAGTTCTTGACTCCTCGGGACAAATCATCCTAAAAGGAAAGAGATTCAACAATGTTTACATTGTTGATCCATCCTTCGTCCCCAAGGAGAAACTGTGTCTCTCAACCGTGAATGACCAAGCTGAGTTGTGGCACCAACGCCTCGGTCATGCTAGCACTAAGCTGATTCAAAAGCTACACTCAAAGGAACTAGTCAGAGGATTGCCAAAGCTGAGTGGCACATCTAAGGAACCATACTCTGACTGTGTAAAAGGAAAACAGGCTCGTAGTTCCTTCAAATCCAAAAACATGGTAAGCACCTCAAGGCCTCTTGAGCTCATCCACATGGATCTTTGTGGACCCATGAGATTTCAAAGCCTAGGAGGGAACAAGTATATTTTTGTTATTGTCGATGACTTCTCTCGCTTTACTTGGACTATTTTCATTAAATCTAAAAGTTAAGTCATTGATCGCTTTAAAGACCTGGTTCCCTTGTTAGAAAAATTCCTTGATTGTTCACTTAATGCTATTCGGTCTGACCATGGTACCGAATTCGAAAATGGAGAATTTCTAACCTTTTGCAGTGAGCATGGAATTGATCACAACTTCTCTGCACCATACACTCCTCAACAGAATGGAGTAGTGGAGAGAAAGAATAGGACCTTGGAAGACATGGCTCGAACTATGTTGATCTCAAGTGGACTCTCCCAATCCTTTTGGGCTGAGGCAATCAACACAGCATGCTACATCATCAATAGAGCCATGCTTCGCCCTATCACAGAGAAGACACCCTATGAACTCCTAAGAGGAAGAGTTCCCAACATTTCTCATCTAAGGGTGTTCGAATGCAAGTGTTTTGTGCACAACAATGGGAAGGACAATCTTGGCAAGTTCGACCCAAGAAGTGATGAAGGAATCTTCATTGGATATGCCTCAGGCAGCAAGGCATACAAGGTCTTCAACAAAAGGACTAAAAAGGTAGAAGAAAGTGTTCATGTTATTTTTAATGAAAAATCACTCGGAAAGATTGTGCAGAACACCACCAGTTCCTTTGAAGATCCGTTTCCCAAGTCATCCCAAGAAGATCCAGATGAAGATGTCACTCCTCCCAGTTCCTGCCCTGCTGAACGGAACCCTCCAATGGCTCCTCTACCAGTTCCCATGGATAATGAGCAACAATCCATTTCTGGGAACCATGAGCATGACGACAACATCTGTGGAGACCTCAGTCTGGGAACCATGAGCATGACGACAACTACCAGCCTCCAGTCAGGTACGAACATCTAACTTTCTTTGCCTTTAATGCCTTTTTGTCTATTGTGGAACCAAAGAACATAGGTGAGGCACTGAAGGATGCGGACTGGATCCAAGCCATGCAAGAGGAGCTTCATCAATTTGAAAGGAACAAAGTCTGGCATCTGGTTCCTCGCCCCAAGGATAAGCACATCATAGGAACCAGATGGGTTTTCAGAAACAAGCTAGATGATACAGGAGCTGTGATAAGGAACAAAGCAAGACTTGTGACTCAAGGATACAATCAACAAGAAGGAATTGACTATGATGAAACCTATGCTCCAGTGGCAAGGATCGAAGCAATAAGGTTGTTGATTGCCTTCGCATCTCACAAAGGGTTCAAGTTGTTCCAAATGGATGTGAAGACAGCCTTCCTCAATGGAATTCTTCAAGAAGAAGTCTATGTCAAGCAACCTCCTGGTTTCGAAGACGACGATCATCCAGATCATGTCTACTTTCTAGACAAGGCACTCTATGGCCTCAAGCAAGCTCCCAGAGCTTGGTATGATCGTCTTGCCCAGTTCCTACTCTCAAATGGCTACATGCGTGGAGTTATTGATAAGACTCTCTTCATCCTAGAAGAAGAAGGTAACATCTTAGTGGTTCAAATTTATGTTGATGATATCATTTTTGGTTCCACTAACCTGTCCCTTGTAGACAAGTTTAAAGACTTGATGAGCAGTGAATTTGAAATGAGTTTAATTGGGGAACTCACATTCTTCCCCGGATTACAAATCACTCAAAAGGAAGATGGTATTCAAATCCACTAACAGAAGTATGTCAGGGAACTGCTGAAGAAGTTCAAAATGGATTCATGCAAGCCTCTCTCCACTCCCATATCCACCATTGCCCATCTGGATAAGGACCACTCGAGTCCTCTAGTGGAGGAGAAGCTCTATAGAGGTATGATAGGCTCACTCATGTACCTAACCGCTAGTCGACCAAACATTGTCTTTGCTATTGGCTTGTGTGCTAGGTTCCAATCTTGTCCGAGAGAAACCCACTTGGCTGCTGTAAAGAGAATACTTTGATATCTCAAGGGAGCTGACGATCTCTGCATTTGGTACCCCAAAGAATGTCCCTTTGAGCTCATGGGTTTCACTGATGCTGATTATGCTGGATATTTTGTGGATAGAAAGAGCACTTCTGGAATGACACAGTTCCTAGGCCCTTGCCTTGTGTCATGGGGATCAAAGAAACAAGTTTCAGTCTCCCTCTCCACCACAGAATCCGAGTACATTGCAGCTGCCTCTTGTTATTCCCAACTTCTCTGGCTAAAGCAACAACTCGCGGACTTTGGTATGTCTTATGGCCCTCTCACTATCCTTTGTGACAACACTAGTGCTATAAACATTTCTAAGAATCCTGTGCATCATACTAGGACCAAGCATATTGACATTAGACATCATTTTCTTAGAGATCATGTTGAGAAGGGAAACATCATTATGAAATTTTGTAGAACTGAAGATCAAATTGCAGATATATTCACCAAGGCATTGAATAGAGTTCCTTTTGAGAACCTCAGATTGGAACTAGGAATGATTCCTATTACTCAGTAGTGACCTTAGTTCTGAGAATTATTTCCGAGTTTCCCTGATTGACTAGTTTAAGATATTTAACTTGTTGAGTCTTGATGTCCTTGTGTTATATCTTTTACTACAAACCCTTCTTGTCATAATGGTTTCTTATAAAGGCTTAGATAAATTTTTCTGGTTCGTTTCCTTTTGATTATCATTATTTCTCAACTCCTCATTGTTCAAATTTCTTTGATGGCCCAAAAGTCACAATCTGATCATATTTCTAACCCAACATTACAAGCTGAAATGATGATTGTGTACTAAGACCTACCCTTGCCTCATTGCTCAATTTAATTCTCTATGATCCATCTCTAAACCTTCTCTGAGAATTATTGTGCAATGCGATAAATAGTCTACCCTAATTCCTTGTATGGGAACGTACTGTTTTTGGTTCCTTTGTCCCCACCTACACCAAAGGTTCCCATACATTCCTCTAGCTCGCTGAAAATGTTGCCAGAAAGGAACCAGAACATCGCGTCTCTCCAACGGCTCGCTTGGCTCTCCCAGACGCTATTTATGGCATATTGGCAGGGATAAGGCATGTCTCATCAGTGGCAAACCTCCCTCTTCTCGGAATGGGTCATATTTTGAATTTAAATTAGCCGTTCCAAAAAGCTGCAACTCTCTTCAATGCTTCGGATTTGCCTTGATCTTCTCAACGGCTGGATTTGCTTCAACGGTCACCTCAGCTCTTGGCCATCCTAGATCTTCAACGCCCTTAAAGAGGTGCTCAGTTGCTCTGAGTTGATCACACAAGCTCTCTATCTCTCTGATCTTCTACCTCTCTTTCTCTTCTCACAGCAATCCTCTTAGCTCCTCTCAAATGGCCAACCCTAACCCAATCGTTGTTATGGATGAAGAGGAAGCTGCTTTTCTTCAAGCATTTCGCGAAAAGAAGGCTAAAGCCTCCTCCTCCAAGCCTGTTTCTGCCTCCACTTCTTCAAAATCCCTCCCCAAAGAAAACCCCATGGCGAAACCTGCAGAGAAACCAGAAGAGAAGCTTGAGAAACCACCAAAGGATAAGGAAAAGGTGGAAGAGGAACCAACCATGCCCAAAGAAGAGGAGCAAGCCATCACTTTGGCTTCAGAATCAGTCACAAAATCAGTTTCTGAAGGTGGATCGCATGATTCCTCTCCGGATAAATTCCTTCAAGAGATCCTTAGCCCCGAGCCTTCCCCGATCAGCCTCAAATCCAAAACTTCCAACCCAGGCCCCTCTGTCGCCACAAGAATGCAACAGAGGAAGAGAAGCTCCCAAGCCATTGTTCCCTATGAAACCAAATCCACAAAAAGGGCCAAAACCACCACCCTCTATGTCTCCTCTTCCTTCTCCAAAAGGAAGATCCTAAAACCTCTCATTATCGGCAGAGAATTCTGAACCCATGCGTTAGAAGAAGAGGATGAGGAACTCTATGGAGAAGCTTTGGATGAGTTCCACTCTCTGTTGCAGTTCCAAGGGTGGGACGAGATACTGTGCGAGCCTTTCTCTGCTTCCGACGAGGTTGTCCAGATGTTTTACCAGTCCATGGAATTTGTACCCCAGAAGGAGAACTCTCCCTGTCACGACGCCATTCTTATATGGAAGGGAACCAGCTTTCCCCTGTCCGCCAATCTAATCGCGTCTGCTCTAGGGATTGAGTCGAGGTATGGGTTTGGCATTCTGCCTCAGAAGAAGGGATGGCCCAAGGGAAAGGGCTTCAAGTCCAAAGGAGCAATCGTCAAGAAAATTTATGATGGCGCATCCCCCTCATCTTTGGAGACGAAGGATCTCTCCATCGCAAACCGGCTACTGCATTTTTGGATCACTCGCAACTTGGTTCCCAAGCAAGAGCACAGGAACGAAGTCCTCATCACCGACGCCATCTACATGGACAAAGTGCTCTCCGGCTTTCAGTTGGATCTTCCCCGTATTGTGCTGGCTCACATGCAATTCTGTGCATCCCATGACTCCCATGCTTTACCCTTCTCTCACATCATCAAGAAGCTACTCTCCAACCTCAATCAGTACCCAGAAGACGCACCCGAGACTGCCTACAGCAAATGTCTTACCATGCACACAGTTCGGAAGCTGAAATCTAAGGAACAATAACCCAACCCTGCTAAAACAGAAGAAATCCCGCCTAAGGAAAAGGCAAGTTCCCAGGGCCGTTCTAGTTCCCACCCTCAGCAACCCCCCTCTTCAGACTCCTCTGCGATCCTCCTTGCGTTGAATCGTATTGAAAAAGCTATCTTGGAAGGCTCGACTGCCAACACGGTCACCATCCATGATCAAGTAAGAGAGTTGGGGCGTATCAGTTCTGCTGTCGAGAGTCTGGTGGACGTTCTGCAGAAGGATTGGCAAGGTGCAATCAGTGCTCATCAGGCCGCGGGCCAAAATGTAAGAACCGACGACAAGGATGCAGAAGAAGAGGCCGTTACTACGCCATAGGAACGCTTGTTCTAGGTTCCCAGTGCTGCAACGCCACATCGAGCTAGTAGTTTCCCTTAGGATCCTACTCTCCTCTTCTATCCCTTTTGTTGTCTTTCTTAAGATTGCTTTTGTTGTCTTCCTTGCTATATGTTGTTTGTCTTGTCGGTTGTTTGTTGTTTGCTTGTGGTATTTTGTGTGTTTGATCAATGATAAGTGAAGTTTTTAATGATTATCTTCAGTTTCGTTCCCATGATCATTTGTCTTCGCCTTAAGTTTTCATTATGACATTTTATGGGCTTGCTGCAATCGCATATTCACTCCGATATCATGTTCTTAACTTATACTTAATCTTTTCGATGATGTCAAAAGGGGGAAGAAAATGATAGGAACCTTGAACTTTGGAGACTACTGAATTAATAGGAACTCTGAACTAGTTCTATTTCTAAGGGGGAATTTGAAATAAACTTGTTCACTTGCTTAGGGGGAATTTGCAACCATTGAATGTTCTATCACTAATCTGTAATGTTGTAAATCCCGTTATCTCAATATGGTCTCATAAGATTCAAAGTCCTATTATATTGTCAGGTTCCTTGTATTTGTCATCATCAAAAAGGGGGAAATTGTTAGGAAACGGAACTCTGGAACTTAGGTTCCCCTGAGAGTTCCGTTCCTCAGTTTCTCTACTTTTGAAGATGACAAATATTATGATACTAATGTTTTATCTCAAAGATGTGTTTTAAGGAACCACATAAAATTACCTAAGGCAGGAAAACCAAACAGAACAAGGGAACCAAAGGAACAAGACAGCTGAAGGAATCCAGAGGAACCCAGGTGTGCCCAGAAATGGAGCTTGCGACATTGCGATTCCCGAGAAATCTGGGAACACACAACCTCGGACAAAAGGTGTCGAAAACGACTTGTCCGAAGCTTCCAAAAGTCTGCCAAGGTCCAAGAGCTAAAGAACAAGATGCCTAGAGAACCTCTACCTCGGACAGAGACAATGAAAGCGACAGCACATGAAGACGTCGCTGTCCAACAGACGGTTCCCAAGCGGCCAGCTTACTCAACCTCGGACGAAAGCATTTTGACAACGACACCACAAGGCTCGTCTGAGGTAGTTGACCAACCAAGAGAGATTCTGAGCTGCCTAGGTTGTTTGCACATGCCAAGAACAACGTGGATCAAGGAGAACCACTAATCCTAGGGCAAGCTCAATCCGTGGGAACCAAGAGAGGATCGAGCTGCGAAGAATCCTCTATAAAAGGAAGACTAACCCAAGGGTTATCTTTATGCACTAAAACAAGAACTCACACTCATTAGCAAATATCTAGTGTGAACCTCCAAACAAAGATCATCAAAGCAAACCGAGATCAAGATGAACCAGTCAAGGAAGAAGAGCTGAGTGCTAAGTTCCTGTGACTGTAAGTGATAGTTCCTAGGTGCGAAAGTCTGTTTCTTGGATTAATTATTGATTGTGTTAAGTTATCTATGATTGTCTAACTGTGTGTAAGGCAAAGGAACTGTGTGTTCGTTCCTAGGATAAGCTGTAACCAAAAGAGATAAGAAATCAAGAAGTAGACTTTGAAATCCTTTCGAAAGAAAGGTAGTGGTTTTTATCCTGGATTGCTAGTTGGCAATCAAAGGTTTCCACTATAAGGAACTTGTCTTTTGCTTGATTGTTTATTTCCGCTGTGAAAGGAACTGAGAATCGTTATTCTGAGTTCCTTAAGTTTTTATCTAACAATCACGATCCTACAAGTACCTTGGTGAAACAATGCTAGACTGGAAGTTGACTCATCACTTCATGCAAGGTCTCAACACTCAGTGGGATGCCATTGCTCTTGCCCTCTACTCTCAAACAGACGTCAAGACTCTTACAATGGAAGAGGTGGTTGCGAAGCTGGAAAGCAACGCCTCTGTCTATAACCATAAGATAAATAAGAAAGGAGAGGAGAAGGCGAAGAGCATTGCCCTGAAGGTGGAAAGGGCATTTGATCTGTCTCAAATGGGCGATGAAGATGAGGATGGCGATGAAGATGTTGCTCTTATCACAAGGGCAATGAGAAAGATATGGTCTCGGAACAAGGACTCGCCCAGTTCCTCTGAAGGGAACAGAGACATGAAAGATGTGGTTTGTTACCACTGTCAGAACAAGGGACACATGGCCAGAAACTGCTTCAAGAAGAAGGCAGGAATGCCTTCAGTAAATGAAGGGAAGCAAGCAATGGTTGCCACCTGGGGAGAATCAGACTCAGATGACGAAGATTCGTCACATTCCAGGGATGTATGCTTAATGGCCGTTGAAGCTCCAAACGAGACAAAGAGAGAGGTAATCAACGATGAGGTAACTGAATATGATCTTATATCAAGCTTAAGATGCAAATCTAAAGAAAGCTTGATCTCTCTCATTAAGAATCTCGTTCGCGAGAGTAGTCTTTTCAGTGAGCAACTCGAAGAGAAAGATGAATCGATCTCAGGTCTGATCGAAGAAAATCAGGTTTGGGCTGAAAAAGTGCTCACGCTTGAAAAAGGTTCATCTTCCTCTTCAAACACATGCTCTGAGTGTCCAGAACTCACTGAAAAGATTAAGTCTCTAGAGTCCACTGTTTCCTCACTCGAGGCTGAGTCTCTAATGTTAAAACTAGGAAATGCAAAACTTTCTAGTGATCTAACCAAACTCAGTGAGGAACAAAAGGACGAGCCAAAAGGTATTGTCTTTGTTGCAACCAAGAATGAAAAGAAACCTGAAAAGAAGGAAGTGCCTCGCTTTGGAATTGGATATCAACCTAAGCTTCCTGTCGATGACACTAAGAAAAAAGGCTCCAAAGTCGAAGGAAAACAGTCTATACAAGAAAAGGGGGAATGTTCCTCCGGAGGAAACAAAGGCAAAGACTGTTCTAATTCGACTGAGGAAGGCAAGGCTTGGTATCATGGATAGAAGGCTCATGCAATTTGGCTGAAGCAATCCCAAAGCAGTAAGTCCAATAATATTGATTTTCATTCAAGGATCGCTAACAAAACAATTTGGCCAGGACAAAGCAAGTATGTAGATCTGAAGTGTCAAAGGGTTTGTTGGTATTGCGGGCACTCTGGTCATTACAAGCAAGAGTGCCTGCTAAAGCAACATAATGAGGAGATTGCTCGCACTACTAGGGAGCATATAGAAGTTGAACCTCATAAGATTAGATATGTTGCTCCCAAACCCAGAAAGTATAAGCTTGTATGGGTTCGCAAGAACTAACTCTTTCTGTGCAGGATAAAGTGAGGAATGTTCCTAGTGTTTCGTTCATTCAAGGGTCAGTTTCTTGACAGGGAACAAAGCGAGTCTCACCTCACTTCTGCATGGAATACTTGAGACTCAAAGGCCTGGTGTCAGAGGTAAAGGTGATATGGACAAGGACTTAATGACTAATCTGTACCCTGTGTGAAAATTTCAGGTACCATGTACATCTAGGAAGGACATCACTGTGTCGAGAAAGATTGGCAAACGGGGGATCAAACGCCAATCTTCTCATTGGAACACCTGTTGGGGAACTCTACATTCAGTTCTATACGAAGTCTGGTTTGTTCCCCTAACTACATGTCTATGTGTTGTGTTCCCTCGATGATTGGCTAGATTACGTGGTAAACTGTGAAAGTCGAATCTTCATGCCTTATTATGCATTAGCTTCCTTGGGTATTAATTTTCGAAAAGCTTGACTATGTGCTTTTACTTCCTTTATGCAATGAATGTCTTGCATGGTCATCTATGTTATCATATGTCACATGAATCAGCTCTATTTCGGCCCAAAAGAATCAACTTGATGATTTGTTCCCTCATTATAAGCCCAAATGATAGTTGATTCTACAGCTCACCCGTAACCGCCATGCTTGATGTCTCCTATGAGCCCATCTAATCATCCACAACCGGAGACCCCTCAGGCATGATGTAAAAATCAAATCGCAAATATCATATATTTTGGTGTGATGGTCTTTTGTACCCTCTCTGGTAACTAACCCCCAGCATCACACCCTACTTGAAATACCCGGTATATATATATATATATAAATAGAGGGGACCGACCTTGAAATGGGGAAATTGGATTGAAATTAGAATTTGGGGTAAAGTTGCAGAGGCTAACCCTCGTTTTGCTCTCGTCTCCCGCTGTCTCCCCTGCCCAGCCTTCCTCTCGGTGAGCTCCCGTTGAGCACCGATCTTGACTCCTCTCACTGCGCCACTTTGCCCCTCTGTTTTTTTTTGCTTCTCGCTATTGTTGGACTGTTCGTGGCCGCTGGTGTTCATTGGGTGCTGCTGTTCTGCGGTGCTGTTGCTGGTGTTGCAGCTGCGCCGCTGTGGTTGATGTCATCTCCGGCGACGAGGTGCCCTTCCCGGTGTGGCTTACGGTGGTCATCGACGAGGTGAGCTTATGGGTTCAATTTGAATTTTCTAAAGTGGTATTGTTGTTGAAATTCTGGGAAGCAGAGTTTGGTTGATTCGTTGGGGTTATGCATCAATTAATTGATTTTGAGCTTTGGGTTGGATTGTGTGTGGTTTGCTAATTAAGTGAGGTATAAGTTTGGGGTTGAATTTGGATGGTTGATTAATTAATTATGGAATAATTAATTAAGAGTTGGAAATTTGGGAATTTGTTAGTAGTGGATTTGTATGAGTAATTAATGCCAGGGATTTGCTCGGATTGATTTCGCAGGTTCGTTCGAGTTAGTTGGAGATCTGGGGTCGTTGTGGTCGCGTTTGAGGCAAGATAAATCTTGCTAACCCTTCGTATATTTTATAAATTACTTTTGTCCCTATATTGATTCAGTAATTGATTTTAGCCTTGTCTGAGTAAATTAATTTGGATTATTAGTTGTGAAATTTCTTGGTTGAATGTGTGTTTGTCGACACCTGTGTGTGTTGGCGGTTGTGTGTTGGATTGTGTGCATAATTATTGGTCGTGCATCGGATACCAGTTGTGTGTTTTGTTATTGGTGTTGTGCTGAGTATTGATTGTTTGCTTGGTTGTTGGCAGATATTGGTATGTGCTTGGTTACTGTTTTGTGTAGAATATTGGTTGTTGCTTGATTGATGTGGATTGATGGTTATGAATTGATTGTTGTGGATTGATTGGATTATTGAATTTAAAGTTGCTTGGTTGGTTATGGAGCCGGGGTGAGGGTGTGACCTCATCCGACCACGCGAGGGTGACCTCCGTTGGTTCAGGCTATGGGTGTTGGTTGGTTGGTTATGGAGCCGGGGTGAGGGTGTGACCTCATCCGACCACGCGAGGGTGACCTCCATTGGTTCAGGCTATGGGTGTTGGTTGGTTGGTTGGTTATGGAGCCGGGGAGAGGGTGTGACCTCATCCGACCATGCGAGGGTGACATCCGTTGGTTCAGGCTATGGGTGTTGGTTGGTTGGTTATGGAGCCGGGGTGAGGGTGTGACCTCATCCGACCACGCGAGGATGACCTCCGTTGGTTCAGGCTATGGGTGTTGGTTGGTTGGTTATGGAGCCGGGGTGAGGGTGTGACCTCATCCGACCACGCGAGGGTGTGACCTCCGTTGGTTCAGGCTAGGCCGGGGTGATGTCTCACCCGTTTGTTTGGTAGTTGTGTGTGTTGGATTATATGTGTTGACAATTGTGTGTTGGCAATTGTGTGTGATTGACTGTTATGTGTGCGTTGACAATTGTGTGATTGACTGTTATGTGTGCGTTGACAGTTGTGTGTTGGCAATTGTGTGTGATTGACTGTTGTTTGTATGTTGACAATTGTGTGTGTTGGCAATTGTGTGTTGACAAGTGTGTGTGTGTTGGTTTTTAGATGAATATTGGTTGTGTACTGATTAAGTAGTTTTGTGATGATATTGGTTGTGCGCGTGACTAAGTGGTTGTGTTGGTGAATTTTGACCATGTGCTTGGTATTGGTTTGAGTTGGATGTTGATTGGTATTAGTTGCGGTTGTGGGCCATTGTTGGCCATTGGTTGTGGTTGTGAAATTTTGTATCTTGTAGTTGTTGCCGGTAGCTTGTTGCGGAAATAGGGTTATGTGATATGTGGAATAATTACCAAGATGGTTGAGTGGATATTTGTGAAAGTTGAATTGGATGTGTCAGCGAAGTTAGATTGATCGTTTCTTTCGTTTGTACTTGTGATGGGAATGAGGTTATAGTGATTGATTGTAATTAATCAAGGTTGTGAACCTGAGTTGATTGAAAGTTGAATTGAACATATTAGCATAGTGAAGAACTGAATAAAGATGAGAAATGAATTGTTATGTGATAATGTGCGTATAGGTTTGATATGTGGTTGGTTGGTCGGTGTGATATTGGTTAAGTATAGTTATATATATATATATTGTGTGGTAGGTTGTTGTTTGACATGATTGGATTGTTGTGACAATGCTATGTGTTTTTAAACTGTTTTGGCTTGAGGAGTCTTGCCAGTCTTGATGAAAAACTGACCAACTTCGGTTTATGTGCCGCGGTTGGCTGGGGTATCGGGTCCCCCAGTCAATTAGGCTTTGCAGGTTTGCAGCAACAAGCGGGTTCTGGATCACATATGTGTCTTCACAGTTAAAGTTTCAGTTTGCATCGGATTTGAAAATGTTATATTCGCTTCCGTTGTTTTGGATATAAATTGATGCATTAAACTGTATGATAGGTTTAAGCGTTGTTTTAAACTTGAACAGGAAATTTTTCAGGTTGTTAACTTTTGGGTATTTGGAAGAGTTTGGATTTTCTTTTCTTTAAATCGCCTTATAGTCCTTCAGGACTATGACACTGTAGCACCTCTGGCCCGGGGTGTTACACTACTACTTTTTGTTTTGGCGGGAAAACGGTTCGGCCTCTGTGGCTTGCAGGTCTGAGATGACGTGTGTATGGCAGAATGTAATAATGGAAACCTTGTGTTGGGACGCGCCGTGCATTAAGAGTTGATTTGATGGAAAGAAGTTAGAAAGAGATCTTTCGGCTGGTTCAATTGGATTTGGACGAGATTCTGGCATGTTTTTGGGAAAGTGGAAGATTGCAATTTTTATCTTTTGGAAACTGAAAGGATCAGATTTTATCTTTGGAATTTTTGGAAGATGTTGTGATGGCTATATAATTCGGGTCTCCAGGTAAGTCTCCTCCTCACTGTTTCCTTATCTTCCTCAAGTTATCTTCCTCTTCCTCTCTACCTCTCGTCTTCCCAGTGCTCTCTCTCTCTCTCTCTCACAAAAATGGCCTCAAACACTAACATTGCCCAAGACCTCCAAAACCTCCTTGCCAAACTGTCCTCCATGGGGACAGACCCCGCTCTCCTCGCCGCCATTACCCAGTCCCTACCTTCCACCTCCACCACCCCAGCGACCACCACTGTTACCCCTCCACCATCACCCAACAAGGACCAACTCGCCATGGTCCCCTACATAGCCCCAATCGCCCCAAACTCAGACCCCGCTCCACAAAACCCTAACCCTAACACCGCTCCTGCCGTCCCCACAGCCATCTCCTCTACTAACTTAGAGGAGGTACATTCCTCGCCTACCCATCCCGATCCCATTGAGGAGGAGACAAAGGAGTTGCCCGGTCAAGGGAACCCGGTCACGATGGAGGAACACCTGGCCGTCAAGGAGAAGATTCAGTCAGTGGTGAGAGACCTCTCTAGGGAGCTCGCTGAGGAAGAGGACGTGGAGGAGCCCCCAAAGGCCCCTAAGGCGTCCGGCAGGGTGAAGACTGCCTACTCCTCCAAGCGGAAGACACGCTCTCAGAGGAAGTCTGAGAAGGCGATAACGGTGAGCTCCGATGAGGAGTCGGTACCCCTCTCAGGGAACAAAGCAAAGAAAGCCAAGGTGTCCACCGCTCCCGTCCGACAAAGTCAGCGTCGTCTGCCGACCAAAGACAAAGGAAAGGCTGTGGCGGTTGATGATGTCAAAGACATGAGCCACAAGTCTGTGGTGAAGGAGCTGCTGCTGGACCCTGTGTTCCTCAAGGAGAACTTTCTGGAGGGGGTGCTTGACGTCTTGGAGGAACAGAAGTGGAGCAGGCTGTTTGTGGATGAAGTGGAGATGGATGAGGAGTTGCTGAGGGAATTCTACTCCACGTTTGCTATGGAGGTAAGGCCCCATGCTGTTTTGGGGAGCTACAAGTTGAATGGGGAAGTTCACGTTTTCTCAAGCATTGAACTAGGCATGGCTCTGGGAGTTCCTCACGAAGGATATGAAGAATACCCAAAGGGCAGGTGGCCAAAAGATTTCGCCTACTTAGAGTCTGTGCTGGTTGTTGCAGGGATTGAGAACGCTCAAGGTAGTGCCGATCTCGACATCTCTGAGATGTCTGCTGTTAACAAAGTTCTGTACCACTTTCTCATCAGCAACATCACACCAAGGGGACAGAAGAGGAACCACCTTCTGATCTTGGACATTGTCCTTCTGTCCCTTCTGCTGAAAAAGGAACCCGTCTGCCTCCCAATGATTTTGATGCAGCATATGGCCCATGCCCGGAACACCACTCAGCATGCTCTTCCCTTCCCTCGTGTCGTCAAAAAGATTCTGGAGTACCACAAAGTCTACGATGCGTCGGAGGATGTGAGTGTCTTCTCTCGTCCCTTCAATGCAAGCAATCTGCACAAGATGCAGTTTGCTCTTCTAGAGGGAGAAGGTTGGGTGAAGATCGAGGGCGCTCCCGCAACTTCTGTGGTTGTAGAGGATGTTGAGGAAATGGAGGGCTCTGAAGCTGATAGCTACGAGGGGGAACAGAATACAAATCCCTCGTTGGGAAATGATGTGAGGAGTCTGTGCCGAGCAGTGAAGGACCTGGTGGCTCAGCAGACTCTCCTCATGGCAGATGTGCGCGCGCTTATTTCTCACCACGCATCGGCTCAATCGGCTGGTCACAGTGGTGCCTGATCGCTTTCCTGCCATCCTATCCCCTTTTGTTCCCTTGCTGTCTACCCCTCCTTGTTCTATTTTCTTGTTATCTGGTTTATGTGCCCGTTGTGGCAGTTGACAATGTTTGATGTTTGGTCTGTTTTGGTTGTGTTTGCATGTTTTCCAGTTTTTTTATTATTAATAACAAGGGGTGTTTTTGTTTATCTGGCATTGATCTTTCTTCTCTAACTCTTTACTGTGTTTTTGATGATGCCAAAAGGGAAAAAATGACAGGTAGCATTGTCTGAGGGGAACAGAACAGGTAAAACGTATTGCTGGACTTAGGGGGAACTAACAATGTATTAGTGGGAAACTTTCTTGTCATATGTTGTCTTTTTCTAGCTGGTATATGCTTTATTGTTATGGGTGTTTGTCACCATCAAAAAGGGGGAATTTGTTGAATTCCTTAGGTTTTGATGGTTACAAACACTCAACTAATATGTGTACCAAGTGTTTCAGGGACAAGAAGAGTTATCCCAGGGAGCTTTGCAGCACAGGATCTCAGAGGGAACAAAGACTTGCTTAGCGCTTTGTTACCTCTCAAGGAACTGAAGTGACGGACCAGATCAAGGCTGCAAAAGGAAAGAAGTAATCCAGCGTGTTGATTATGGAAACAAATCAAGCAACACACGCGATAGAGGATGAAGACTTCGGCTCCAAGGATCAAGCCGGATTGTGAAGATACGGAGAGAGAAAAGCCGATTCATGTTATCCTAGGAATCTTTCCTTTGATAAGATAGAAGAGAGAGAAGATTGATATCCTTTCCGATTGGATTAATTAAGGAATTCCTTCCTTAATCAATATGATCGGTTAAGATATTATTCTTCACATAAAAATCCTATCTTCCAGTAATCCGTTTTTAGAAGATCCTATGTTGGTTGATTAGGGTTTTGTCGAAGTTGTATTTAAGGAAAAATGTGGATTCAATTCTAAAGACGACTTCGAACGACGAAGAGAAAAAGAAGAACTGAGAGAGTTCAGTTGAGAAAAAGAGAGTGAAGTGTTTGTGAGTCTTTGAGGGTTGAGTTCGGATTCATCATTGTAGGAGTGATCTTCGAATCTAGGTGGGAAGTCTAGGGTTTGGAGTCCATGCTACAAGTGTAATCGAACAAGAAATCAATAAGACAAGTACACACTTCAAAATCCTCTCAAGCGGAAGCTTGAAGGTAGTGGTTTTTCCGTGAGAAGCTAGTTTTGCTAATCAGGGTTTCCACTATATATCGTGAGTTCGTTCTGTTATCTTTCTTGCTATTTTAATCCGCTGTGCCTTCTGTGGGAACAAAGCTTTTGTTCCCTCAGACGTAACTCTAACGATCCAATATGCTTGTATGTCCTCATTTATATAGATCTTTGAGGGCATTTAAAGTTGGCAGAGAAAGGAATAATTCACATGCCAACTTGCATATCATTATTGCTTTAGTCCAAAAATCAAAAAATAAGGACATGCTTCACATGCTATGTTTGCAGAATTATTGCTTTCTCTACCAACATCACATGCCAACTTGCATATCATTATTGCTTTAGTCCAAAAATCGAAAAAAGTAGATGCTTCACATGCTATGTTTGCATAATTATTGCTTTCTCTGCCAACATCACATGCCAACTTGCATATCATTATTTCTTTAGTCCAAAAATTGAAAAAAGTAGATGCTTCACATGCTATGTTTGCATCATTAATGCTTTCTCTGCCAACATCACATGCCAAGTTGCAGAATTATTGCTTTATCTGCATTATTTCAAACCATGCCAACTTGCATATCTGCCAACTTCACATGGCAACTCCGAGGAGTTGTCACATCCCAACCACAACTTGCATATCATTATTGCTTTAGTCCAAAAATCGAAAAAGCAAATGCTTCACAATACATTAAGACAAGTGCATTAGAAGATTTACATATGCATAAACAAGATTGAAACATGCATTACAAGATTGAAATATGCATAAACAAGATTGAAACATGCATTACAAGATGAAACATGCATTACAAGATGAAACATGCATTACAAGATGAAACATGCATAAAACAAGATTAAAACATGCATTACAAGATCAAACATGCATTCGGAAATCAAAACATATAAGTCTGAAAATAGAACCATCACATGTTAGAGAGTTCTTTGAACAACTTTTGTTTGGCAGCTTCTCCATCCTCTCCAAGATTAGTTTGTGCTAACATCCACTGGAGCAAATCCCACTTCTGCTGGAAAACCGCCCTCTTATTCTGTTCATTCTCCATTGCCAATTCATGAGCTTGCTTCTCCCTCTTGCGGGCCTCCTTTGCCATTTCCAATTCATGTGCTCTACTAAGCCACCCATCTTTTAGTTTTAACATCTCGTTAGCACGCTCATCCTCTTGATCACAACTTGTAGATGCCGCTCTTTTTCCCTTGCGTTTAGCGGCCTTGATACCATCTGGACGCTGAATAGTATGACCACTGAAACCACTTGTCGGAGTATTTGCATTTAGAGTATCACCTTCCACATCAGACCTCGATCTCTTTGAGCTTCCTGCACTTTCAGAGCTTGGATTGTTCTTGTTGATCTCTTTCACAAAGGATTGACTCCATTTTGGCTCATCTTTAAGAACTCTCCATGCATCCTCATAGGAAAAATCCTTCTTGTTGAAAGCAACATAATATGATTTAGCCTTAGTAATAACATCGGCCTCTGACTCCCCACTGCCTCTGTCTCTACTAGCCTTTGCATAGCAACCATTAAAACTTTGTACACATTTGTTGATGATCTGCCATCTATTCTTACAACTTTTCTCATCTCGAACCAGTTGGCCTGGTTGTGTATGCTCATCCCAGTAGGCTGAAACTCGCTTCCAGAATGAGGCTGAGGACTGATTTGTGTTTCTTATTGGGTCCTTGCTGGTGTTTAGGAACCCACTGATCAGGATCATATCTTCAGCCTGACCCCATGTGCTTCTTGGGGATCTAGTGGAGCCACCGCTACGAGCACGACCCCGACCCCGACCACGACCATGACTAATATGTTGCGTTTCTTGGGGTGAATCCTCAAGAACTTCAGGTTGTGTACTGAAATTTGGTTCATCCATGGATTGATATCCACCTCCGGTTATGGCTTGACCTTGTGAGAGGAGACTCGCATAAAATGGCATACTCGGATCATACGAATCTAACGACAAATCTTCAAAGTTATTTAGGTAGTCAGGTTGGTTTGGATTCATGGTGAGAGAAGAAGAGCTTGAAAAGAGAGATATTGGATAGTGTGAGTTTTACAATGACCAATGCAACTTATTTATAGGGCAAAAATCTTACATAATTCTCCACCATAATTTAATATGAATAATCTTACCTTATCTTACCTAATCTTACCTAATCTTATTAAATGTCATTTCAAATTAAATTAATTCATACATGCCAACTTATTAAATTAGTGTATATTTATATTTTAGCTAGTATATTTTTTTAGCTTAAACTATCCATAATGTCATTTTATTGTAAAGAAATTAAATGAGTGTATACTAAAACTTGTCTAAATAATCTTAGTTAGTACATTTTTATACTTTTAAATATCCATAATTTCATTTTAATATAAAGAAATTAAATTAGTGTATATTTATATGTTAAACCACCATAATTAATATTAATATTATTTGTTTTCAATTAATAATATACAAAATACAATAAAAAATATTAAAAATATTAGAAACATAATCATAATGGATGTCTATGGATAGAGAAAAATGCAATTAGAATTATAGTAATTTTTTTTAAAGTAAGATAAAAAAGTTATGCTATTTTTAAAATAAAAAAATCGGACGGCCAGTGAAAAATGCTGACCATCCGATTATGCGCCACGTGGCGCCATCTGGGCCGCTTTCGCGCGCCCAGTAAGAATGCGCCACGTGGTGCTACTTAAAGCAAGTAGCTGTTTGGCTACTTGCTTTAAGTGACGCGTTTTGGCCCTTTTTGGGCCAAAACGCGTCGTTTCACTTGGTATATTCGAAAAAAAATAAAAGCGAACCAAACATACCCTAACAATAAGCCCGGTGGATGGGGCTTTAATTTGGCCCAAAATTAAAGCCTTCCGATGGGGCTTATTTGAGGGCTTGAATTTTTTATTCCAACAAATTCAATAAGCCCTCTAAATAAGCCCCTACTACGGATGCTCTTAGATAGCGGTTGTAAAACCGCTATCCGTATAATAAAAAATCTGCTATGCCAATCTGTACTAGTGTATGGACTTATGGTTTTTCTATGTTTGTTACCGTTTATGAGACGTCTTAATTGTTACTTTTTCTTCTTTTTGTTGTGATTTATAAATATTTTTAGTGAAATTTTGTAAAAAATAAAAATAATAAAATTCACCTGATCACCCGCAGGTGATTGGGTGGATCGGGTTCGGATGATACCCCATTCGGGTGCGGGTTGGGTCGGGTGACCATATATAAAATGGGGTCGGGTGATGGAAGTGGTCCACCAATCCTTCACCCGACCCATTGCCATCCCTAGTGACAACGAGTGCATGGGATACGGCTCCCCGGCTAAGAAACCCACTCTGGGTCTCTGTTCGCTCGGGGCTACAGAGCGGTGAAGAGGGGGATGAGAAAGAACCTGGCACCGCCCCTTCCCCCTTCGCTAAAGGATAACTATCCTCCCCAGGATGGTTGCGTAGGGACGATTTCTGGCGGCGCAAGTCCGTGGGGAGAAAGCATGAGGGTCGCGAGCAGGTACGCGCAAAGGGGAAGGCGGACGCGGAGGCAGTGGAAACCCCGCACTATGACCCCTTGGTCATACATCCCCAGTTTGGAACAAAGCTCGTCAAGCGGATCCTGGTCGACACGGGAAGCTCCGCATACATCTTGTACAGGGATGGCTTCCTGCAATTAGGGATCCCACCCGCAGAACTTCGCCCCACTGATTGCTCGCTAGTCGGCTTCTCGGGAGAAAGGGTTGCCCTCTTCGGTATCGTCACCCTGGACCTCATCATGGGGGATGAGGGAGGCTCGCGCAGGTCTGAATCAGTAGACTTCATGGTCATGAGGATACCCTCCGCGTACAATGCGATCCTCGGATGAGTGTCCCTCAACTAGTTCCAAGCTGTTGCTTCAGTATACCACCTCAAGGTAAAGTTTCCAGTTTGCGGAGAAGTAGGAGAATCGAAGGGCCGAAAGGCAGAGAGTCGGTCCTGCTATTTAACCACCCTGAAAGGAAAAGGCCTTGCGGAGCAAGTCTTGCAAGTCCAAGAACTCAAGCCGAGAGTAGGGTCCTCATATGGGACCCAGGAACATGCCGACCTCGAAGTATGAGAGCAAGTCCGCTCGATTGTAGAAAACGAGGAGACCAGGGCGATAACCCCATTCGACAAGGAGGACGAGAGACTGTTCTTGGGGACCCACCTGGGCGTGAACGACCATGAGCAGATCGAGGAGCTATTGAGCAAGTCTAGGGATGTGTTCGCCTGGACGCCGAGGGACCTATTCGGTATTCCTTGGACGCTTATGACCCACAGCTTGAGCATCATCCAAGGGACCAGACCGGTAAGGCTGAAGAAGCGGAAGCAGGCTAGTGACAAGGCTGAGTGATGTGACCTTATCCGATGGAAAGACCACAAATCATTTTCAAGGATCCGATGAATGCGTATTGGGGAACAAACAACTCTTCGAAAAGGGCAGATTGGCGGAAGCAAGGAGAAGGACGGACTGTAGAGGGGTCGGAATCGCTGACGGGCTGGTGAAGGTGGTGCGGCGGCGATGGAGGCGCGGCGGAAGTGAAAGGAGGGGCGGCAGCCGTGAGGGAGGATGTGGGCGGCGACGGCTGACCTAGGGTTTGGAGGGGAGACACGAACTAGGGTTAGTTCTTGTTGCGGGATTGCAGATTAGTTGTGTAACCGAATTAACGCGCCAGGATAGTTCGACTAGAAACGCGTTAATTGTTGACGTCAGGGCCCGAGTTTCAGGAGATTAGTCGCTTGTAAACAAAAGCTCTAATTCGACGTAAACTGAAATGAAATACAATAGTTCCTATTTATACTAGAGAGTTGACCTAATAGGCCGGACTCTCTAGTTACTAAATCTGGCGGCCCATTTAACATAAATGGAAATCACCCAGAACTAACAGCTACTAAAAATAGAAATACCGTAAATAGAAAGTACTAAGAAAGTAATGTCTAGAAACCGTAAGAACTAGAAATAGAAAGTCTCCTAAATCTAGCTCGAGGTAGATGTAGCTATAGAGGAGTCTCAAGGCGGATGTCTCATGGCGTCTTCCTTCTCTGTAGCTGACATGGAGGGTAGGGTCACATCACCCTCCCCCACTTGGTTGTGAAGCGTCCCCGCTTCACCCTCATCAGGCTTGGGCTCAACATATGATGCTAAGTCAGCGACGTTGAACGTCGGATGCACCCCATACTTGTCTGGGAGCTCGAGCTGGTAGGGGTTGTCGCCAATTGCTCTGACGACTCGATAGGGACCATCACCCCGTTGGTTGAGCTTAGACTTGCGTTCGGAAGGGAATCGCTCCTTCCGCAAGTGAAGCCAAACCAAGTCGCCCGGGGCGAAGATCAAGCGTCGCCTATCCTTGTTCTGCTGTGCTGAGTACTGCCGCGCACGCTGCCCAAGCTGAGTGCTCCTCCATCCTGGAAGCTCCTGAGGATGCTTTTCCACCCGCAAGTCCTGCAAAAAAGACGAAAAACTCGGCGAAAGGGCAGGCTCTGACATAGTAGTGGGACAAGGAGTAGAACTATCAAGGACACAAGGAAACTTGCCTGGAGGAGGTACACAGAGTAGCGATCTACGCTCACAGGTGCCACGTAGAGGCGAAGCAGGTGGCACATTGTCGCCTCGACAGGGAGCTCGATTTCCTATCGTGTTCGCTGTAGAACGTGCAGGAGTAGGCAAACTGGTGGTGGCGGAGCTGCCCGTCGGGTCTAGCGCGTCAGGTGGCTTTCGTCCCGAGGCCTCTATCGCCGTCTGGCGCTGTCAGTTAGCCATATCCTGTAAAATCTCATGCGGAGTCATAGGTGAGAGTGTCACGCGCTTCTCGTGGTAAGTAAATATGTAAGTGTTCAAATACCCGTCGTGAAGCACGCGGCGATCATATTGCCAAGGACGTCTCAAAAGCAAATGGGTAGCATCCATGGCGGTAACATCACAAAGCACAGTGTCGCTATATGGACCAATGGAAAAAGAAATAAGATACTGTTGCGATACTTTGTTACCTGAGCCGTCCGAGATCCATTGAAGGCCATATGGAGCGGGATGCGGTGTAGTCGGAAGCTTGAAATGTTGCACAACCTTCTCATTGATGATGTTGCAGCACGACCCCCCATCAATGATCACACTCAGTGATGCATCCTGAAGGTTGCACCGAGCATGAAACAAGTTCTCCCGTTGCTCAGGAAGGGCTCCCTCCTTGACGCTCAGCACGCGTCTAGAGAGCAAGGCAAGGTGATATGCCTGGTCATCATGGTGGTCGGTAGTTCCGACCACACAACCATCAACATCGGCTGTAAAGACGCTTGCAGGGTCAGCCTCGACGTCGTCCACATCGCCGTCGTCATAGCTCTCATAGCCTGCAGAGACGGAGGAGAAGAGGACCTTCTTTGCATTAGGGCAATCTCTCTGGTAATGCCCTCTTCCCCCGCACTTAAAGCACTCTAGATCCCGAGCTCGGTCAGAACGAGCACTCTCTGAAGTTGGCGACTGCGGCCGGCGAGCAAGAGCAGGCGGGGCTGATTACTGCGGGATCAAGCCAGACATAGTACCTGTGCGGTTGTGGTCCTTTCTAGGCACACTAGAAGAAGAAATAGAGTTAGTGCCAGAACCCGAATGGAAGGGTCTAGGACCATACCTAGAGGATTGTGAGGACTGCCATGGTTGCTGCTTCTGACGCAGATGCTGAAGATAGAACTTTTGCGCAGTGTGCACGACATTGTTGAGGTCCTGAATGGGCAGGACGTCAACCTGATCCTGGATCGGCTGGTTAAGCCCAGTGATGAACCTTGTGTGCAAGGTGCCCGGAGCAACACTATCGCCAGCCTTGAAGTACATGTCCTCGAGGCGAGCGAAGAACTCCTGTGGCAAATCTGTGCCATGTCTGCGCTTCTCGTGCCTTTTTTTCAGCAAGCAGCTCTCGGAGCATCCTTTGGTCAGCAGTCTCTGTGCTTGTCTCGCGGGTGGTATCACCTTCTGACATGGTACCTGACAATAAGAAATGACAAACCACATGATCAAGGCGAACAACAACAGCAACAGAGAAGCAACAAATAGGTAAGCAGAACCGAACTCAACAAGCAATCACTCTGGAAACTAATCTGGCTGGCCGTGTGGGCGGTTACGAGCAGGCTAAAGCAACTCACACAACAATCAACAAAATCAAGGCAATGCTCAGCAAAGAAAATGTTGAAAGTAGATAAGCAAGGATATAAGCACAGAAGCAAGCACAACACAGTCAACCAAGATATGCAACCCAGACGGTGAAAGATATAGAAGACGGTAAATGAATCACTGCGATGACAGGAATGTGAAGGTGCCGGATTCAAGACCGGGTTCAACCTTCTTGCACTGCGAAGAGACGCACTTGCCTTATTTTGGCTTGTGTGGTCTCATTTTTTTTGTATGCAGCGAGCAGCTATTGATTTTTTTTTTGGAAATCTGCGAACAACACTGCTGTAACACAGAAATGAACAACAACAGCAAGCAGCGCAACAACGCAGCAGCACAACAACGCAGCAACACAAGTGCACAACAACACAACAACGCAGCAGCGCAACAACACAGTTCAACAAAAACTTTAGCAGTAAACACGCACAACAAAAGTTCAGCAAAACGCACAGCAGAACCAAAAATTTGTGCACAGAAAATTCAGTGATTCAAGTGGGAAAAGAAGGAGATTGAGAAGATGTAGATTGTTGGCGCAAACAAGGCA
Source organism: Rheum nobile (assembly GCA_027886185.1). Classification (NCBI taxonomy): domain Eukaryota; kingdom Viridiplantae; phylum Streptophyta; class Magnoliopsida; order Caryophyllales; family Polygonaceae; genus Rheum; species Rheum nobile. Next base: position 5,940,634 of record WOAB01000001.1, read on the forward strand.
AACACAGTTCCAAACAAACTATCTAAGCCTATATGCAAGTGGATCTACAATAAACACAATAAAAAACCAAGCAAAAACACAAGAATTTGCTGAGAAATCTGTGTGAAGGTTCGGTTGTGCAGGAAAAAAAAAATTGTTCGGTTTTTTGATGATGGCCGAATTGCTCAACCACCAAACCTAGGGTTTTTGTTGTTTATTCGAATTTAGATTGCAAGAAAAAAAAAATTGGTTCCAAGAACAAGATCTAGGCTTTTTTTATGCAGGAAGGGATTTACGGAAGCGAATGAGTGATTGAACAAAGAGTTGGAACGACTTACGCGATTCGTAGGCTCTGATGCCAGTTGATGTGACCTTGTCCGACGAAAAGACCACAAATCGTTTTCAAGGATCCGATGAATGCGTATTGGGGCGCAGACAACTCTTCGAAAATGGCAGATTGGCGGAAGCAAGGAGAATGATGGACTGTAGAGGGGTCGGAATCGCTGGCGGGATGGTGGAGGCGGTGCGGCGGCGATGGAGGCGCGGCGGAAGTGAAAGGAGGGGCGGCAGCCGTGAGGGAGGATGTGGGCGGCGGCGGCTGACCTAGGGTTTGGAGGGGAGACAAGAACTAGAGTTAGTTCTTGTTGCGCGATTGCGGATAGTAACTGGATAGTTGTGTAACCGAATTAACGCGCCAGGATAATTCGACTAGAAACGCATTAATTGTTGACGTCTGGGCCCGGGTTTCAGGAGATTACTCGACTGTAAACAAAAGCTCTAATTCGACGTAAACTGAAATGAAATACAATAGTTCCTATTTATACTAGAGAGTTGACCTAATAGGCCGGACTCTCTAGTTACTAAATCTGGCGGCCCATTTAACATAAATGGAAACCACCCAGAACTAGCAGCTACTAAAAATAGAAATACCATAAATAGAAAGTACTAAGGAAGTAATGTCTAGAAACCGTAAGAACTAGAAATAGAAAGTCTCCTAAATCTAGCTCGGGGTAGATGTAGCTGTATAGGATTCTCAAGACGGATGTCTCATGGCGTCTTCCTCCTCTGTAGCTGACATGGAGGACAGGGTCACATCACTGAGGGAGCCCGCAAAGAAATACTTAAACTCCTGTCGGCAAGGTTCATCCGAGAAGTACAATACCCCACTTGGCTGGCCAATGTGGTGATGGTCAAGAAAGCAAACGACAAGTGGCGAATGTGTGTAGACTTCACCGATCTGAACCAGGCTTGCCCTAAGGATAGCTACTTGCTCCCCTCTATCGACCGACTAGTTGACTCCACGACCGGGCACGAGGCCCTGAGCTTTCTCGATGCATACTCCGGCTACAACCAGATCAAGATGAACCCCCGCGACGAGGAGCATACAACTTTCATCACAGAAGCATGAACCTACTGTTATCGTGTGATGCCCTTCGGTCTCAGGAACACGAGGGCCACTTTCCAAAGACTCGTGGATCGCATCTTCCGCGATCTGAGAGGCAAGATAGTGGAAGCTTACGTTGACGACATTGTTGTGAAGAGCTGGTATGCCTCCGAGCATGCATCAGATCTCCGCGAGGTCTTCAACACCCTGAGAAGCAATGGAATGAGTTCGAACCTAGAGAAGTTTGTTTTTGGAGTACAAGCAAGCAAGTTTCTAGGTTTCCTAGTCAGCACCAGAGGGATCGACGTAAACCTGGAGAGGATTGAAGCGATCTTGGCAATGACAGCCCCGCGGAACGTTAAGGAAGTGCAACGTTTCCTAGGTGCGGTAAACTATTTGGGCAGGTTTTGCGCCCGGCTGTTAGAGAGGAGTCTCCCTTTCTTCAAGGCCCTCCGGAAAGTCCACAACTTTGAGTGGACACCGGAGTGCGAGGCGGCTTTTGAGTACTTGAAGAACCACTTGATGCAACTGCCCACCTTGGCGGCTCCCGCACTCGGAGAAGAACTCCAAATGCACATCGCGGTAGGCGATACCGCAATCAGCGCAGTCATTGTGAAGGATGCGCAAATACCAGTCTACTTCGTGAGCAAAACCATGTTGCCCGCAGAAAAACGGTACTCGCCTATGGAGAAGTTAGCCCTCGCTGTGGTCACGGCCGCCCGTAAGCTAAGGTCGTATTTCCAAGGCCATCCCATACAGGTCCTCTCGGATTTCTCGCTGTAGAATCTACTCCACCGGCCTACCCTCTCGGGCATAATGACAAAGTGGGTGGTAGAACTCTTCGAGTTCGAGATCTCAAACAAGAGTCGCCCTTCTATCAAGGCGCAATCTCTGGCCGACTTCCTTGTCGAGGCCAATTTTAGGGATGAGGCCATCGCGGAAACAACAGGGGCTCTAACTTGTTGGGTGCTTTTTTCTGATGGGGCAGTAAATGAAGGAGGCCGCGGAGCCGGCCTAGTCCTCACGTCCCCGGGAGGAGAAAAATGGAGTACACACTGGCTTTGGAATTCGAGGCCACCAATAATGAGGCGGAATACGAGGGCCTCTTAGCGGGAATGGAACTGGCCCTAGTGAACGGAGCGTAAAGCTTGACCTGTTACAGCGACTCTGAGGTCGTAGTCAACCAAGTGCAAGGGATCTACGGGGCAAAAACATGAACCCAGCCTGAGTACTGCGAGAGAGCGAGAACACTGGCCAAGGCTTTACAGCAGTTTGAGACACACTCCATCCCGAGGTCGGAGAACACGGCAACAGAAGCCCTCGTGAAACTTGGCTCCAGGTCGGCTGGTTGCACCACAGGTGTAGCCCGCGTAGAAAGCAAGAGCCTCCCCGCCATTCAAATGCAAGTCATGACGGTTAGCGAGACCTCCGACTGGAAGACACCCTTGAAGGAGTACTTGGAGAAGGAAGCCTCTCCATCTGATAAGGCCGAGAGGCGGAGATTGCAAGTCCGAGCCTTGTGTTTCTACATGAAAGGAGGCGGGCTGTACAAAAAAGGTTACAACTCGTCAGGTCTCAAATGCGTCTCGTTAGAGCAAGGCCGTGAACTCACCGAGGAAATTCATAGCGGCACTTGCGGTAGCCACTCCGGGTAGAGGACTCTTTCCCACAAGGCCCAACATGCCAGCTACTTTTGGTCCACCATGAGAAAGGATGCTATGGAGGTCTCTCGGTCCTATAACCCCTACCAGATCCATGCTCCCGCCATCTTGTAGCCAGGGCAAGAAATGAAGATTTTGAGTGCCCCATCCCCTTTCGCCATGTGGGGGAATGGATCTCCTCGGACCTTTTCCTCGTGCTCCCGGACAACTGCAGTACATCTTGGTAGCCATCGATTACTATACCAAGTGGATTGAGGCGGAAGCTCTAGCAACGACTACAGTCGAGAAGGTAAAGAAGTTCCTTTGGCAAAATATCATATGTCGCTTTGGACTCCCCCACGACATTGTAACCGACCGAGGGCCCCAGTTCAACACGAAGAAACTAAGGGTTTTCTGAGATGACATGGGTATTCACCTACGCTTCGACTCAGTAGCTCACCCGCGGACGAACAACCAGGTCGAGAACGCAAATGGGCAGATCCTAGCCGGCTTCAAGAGGAGGCTAGACAAAGCACAAGGACGATGGGCAGAGGTTCTCACACTCGTCCTCTAGGCCAATCAAACCACGCCAAGGAAATGAACCAGTGAGACACCATTTTGCCTGGCGTATGGGATGGAAGCAGTTGTTCCAGTAGAGTACCTTTTTCCAAATGAGAGGATTTTGCACTATGACGAGGAAAGCAACAATGAGAGGATGTCCGCGGAGTTGCAATTAAGAGAAGAATTACGAGAAATGGCCGAGATCCGGGAGGCCAAGTACAAGAGGAGGATTGCCGCACACTACAACAAGAAAATTCTTCCTCGATGCTTCAAGAAGGGGGACTTGGTCCTCAGGAGAACGGAAGGCGGCAAGCTAGACCCAAGGTGGGAAGGCCCGTACATCATTTTGCACCAACTGGCCGAGGGAGCCTACAACCTAAAGAGGGAGGACAACAACGTGGTCCCAAACACGTGGAATGGCTTGCGATTGAAGAAGTACTTCCCGTAAGCAAGGCAGCAGCGAGGCGCCCAGAGGGGTAACACCCATGTAGGCTCTAATACTATATGTAATGTAAACACCGATGGGGCCGGCTAGAAGCTAGACTCTTTTGTGATTAAGGCCCTATGAATGTTATGCAACACCACGCAACTCAAGAAAGCAATAACTAAAGCAAAATTGAGAAAGGTAAGGCCCAGAGAGAGGCAAAAACAATAACTAAAGCAATATTGAGAAAAGCAAGGCCTGGGGAGGGGCGAAAGCAATATTGAGAAAGGCAAGGCCTGGGGAGGGGCGAAAACAATAACTAAAGCAATATTGAGAAAGACAAGGCACGAGGAGGGGCGAAAGCAATAATTAAGCAATATTGAGAAAATGCAAGGCCCGGGGAGGGGCGAGAGCAATACTGAGCAACACCAAGCAATACTAAGCAATATTGGGCCCGAGAAGGGGCGAGAGCAAAATTGAGCAACACCAAGCAATACTAAGCAATATTGGGCCCGGAAAGGGGCGAGAGCCATACTGAGCAACACCAAGCAATACTAAGCAATATTGGGTATGGGAAGGGGCGAGAATAATACTAAGCAATATTGGGCCCGAGAAGGGGCAAGAGTAATACTAAGCAACACCAAGCAATACTGAAAGCAACATTGAGCCCGAGAAGGGGCAAGAGCAATATTGAAATGACTAAGACAATAAATGTGCAGCAACCAGTCCGCATGAAAGGCAAGGAGCAACACCAGACCAGCAAAAGAAAAACAAGTAAAGGCAATGACCCGCAACAACCAAGCTTAGGGGAGGCTAAACAATGACAACGGAAAATACAATGAAGTAAGAGGGGAACGGGATCACCAAAACTGCAAGGATAAATAAACACCACAAAGCAAGGAAGTAGCGAAGGCGTGAAAACCACAAAGCCGGGTTCAGCAAGAGACGAAACCGGGTGGCGAACAATGAGGAGAATCACCCTAAAGACCGCAAGGCGTAAGGCCTTCGAGAAGTCGGGAGCAACCCAAAGAGGAGCTCAGCCGGGAGCAGGCGTAAACAAGTGGGCAAGGGGCTCAGTTGCCAATTAACATTGAAGTTGTAAACCAAAGGCATGCAAAGACCCATAATTTCTAGCAATAAAAAGAGGAGCCATCTACTCAATTTGCCCCGCGAGCTTCCCTTGGCGCAGTGCACTCAAGCGAAGCCCCCAGGCCAGGGGGATGAGAGTAGCCCGACAACAGTAAGGAAAATGAAGAACAAAAGCAAAGACAAGAGGAGAAGCAACAACAAAATACTTTATTCATTGATAAAAGATAGCAAGCTGTTACAAATATTACAAAGAGGCACACCCGGTCGAGAGCTACTAGGCCTAACAAAAGAAGAAAACCTAGAAAGGCCCCTCCTCACGGGGATATTCAAAGGATGCCCCTAACCCAATCGTGGAGGAGCCAAGTGAAAAGCAAGGCCGACTTCACATGTCAGGATACATAACCTAACATTGTGTGTCGCGGCCTCTATACAACCTGACAACGTGAGCCGCGAAGTAGCCCTAAAGGCCAAAAGGCACTAAGCGATCCTCAACCACATACAGTGATGATAGGCGTTTAGTCGTGTATACCTAACAAATAACCTTAAAAACCTAGCTAATGTAGTCGGTAAGTAAGGATCGATCCCACAGAGAGCCAAGTTATTCTTCATGTATGCAGAAATTGTATACTAACAAAGGGGGGTTTTGATGATTGTAACAAGCAACAATAAAAACGAGTGAAAAGAGTTTGTAAACAATGGATGTGAAATAGCTCAGCCATACAGATACCCATACTTCAGTTTGATTGGTCGATCATTGATTATCTCCAGTTCCTTAGACCAGTGAATGTTCCTATTCCTTTTCTTAAGTTATTAACAGGACAACCATACCCTGAGAATACTAACTATCAAATAACCAAGAAACTATCCAGATTCAATTTAACAGCAGCAGTAAGTTCAAGAATTTCAGCAAATACATGCACATAAAACAACCAGTTTTACTTAGCATGCAATCAATTCTCTTCTACAATAAACTATTCCAACCAATTCTAGAATATCGTAGTTGCTACTCTGAATTAGGTATTTCAACCAGAAACAAACTAACTCTAGCAGAAGAATATTACCAATGACCACTAGTTGATCAGGCTAGTATAATTAGTAAAACTCAAAGGGATGAAGCACAAGAGAATCGATAACATTCAAAGGAATAAAATAAGAGTTATAATCTCACAACCAAATCAAACGAAGGCTTCAATCGTCTGACTAAGCAAAGGAAACTTAGTTCTTCATGGTCTTGCAAAAACTCCAAAAAACTCTAAAACGCCGTTCTGAAAATATGCTAGAATGAATGATGATAAAACCTAAAGAGACTTAGTACTTTAACCTAAGTAAATCTTCTAAAATAATAATATCTGAAATAAAAAATTATAAAATAAGGAAAAATAAAGTAAACAAGGAAATCCGCGTCGGTTTGACTTGCAAAACCGCGACCGTGGCATCCATGGCCGCGATCGCGGCTTACCCTTCACGACACTCTAGCGAGTTCTTCATTGGCCGCGATCGCGGGTCCAAAACCGCGACTGCAGTTTTGCCTTCTCCGCTTCCTGACGGTCTCTTCCTATGTCGCGACTTGTGCATTCCTTAGCTCCTGATTGCAGCCTCTACTTCACAACTCCTCAATGCCTTCAACACTTCACTAAAATCCTCCTTTTCTCCACTTCTACTCTACTGCTCCATACTCCTAAATTTTCTCCTAAACCTATACAGATGGTACCTAATAACCTAGTCACAGCTCCTAGTTACGCACTACAAAGTAGAGCGTATCAAATTCCCCCATGCTTAGACCTTGCTCGTCCTCGAGTAAGCTAATAGAAACCTACTCCTCCAATGAAATACCCAAGGTCTCAGGAAGCACAGCAGAACTCTCCACTAAGAACCGAACCTACTCATGAATCTCCAACAATACCAACACAGCAACACAGCACACCAACCTTAAGGAAAACAGAGTATTCCCCCAAGCTTAACCCGAACTCCAGATGTGAATAAAAATATCTAATCCTAGCTCCAGTCTATCTTCTTATAACTCCCAAAGTGACCTACCCAAATCCTCCTTATGACTCTACCACTTATGTCGTCACGCCAGAATGAATGAATCCTAATAATCACTTCTCTTTTTTTCACTCATTTTGCCTAGGTGCCCTTTCGGGTTTTCACCTAGCCACTCATTTCATTTTTTCACAGATGAGCTCATAAATCCTCACATCGCTCTTCATCCTCTTATTACCCCAGCCTAGTGTTGGTCCGGGCCCCTGAATTTTGCCTAAGCCACCCTTTCGGGTTTTTAGCTCAGCCAGGTTTATTCTCATTTTTTTAATATATATATATAGACAACAAGTATAAATTCCTCTCCCATGCTTAAATATTGCATTGTCCTCAATGTAATGAAAGACGAAAAATGAAACTCTGGGGGAAAAGAAAGATACCCACTAGCGACGCCGAGGTGGTCTGTGTCTCGGATGTCGTGGCAGGCGTGGCAGTGGAAAATCATGGAAACAAGAGTCTCTGGTGCCATGGCGGGAGGCAATGAAATTAAGCCCATCGGTTGTCGGTCCCCTATATGCCTCCCACCTGTGTGAAGTAGAGGCGTCCCAATGCTTGATGTAAAAGCACTGCACCAATGACTGATCTCGGAGCATCTGCACGTCCTCATCAAGCTCAACTATCCACTCCTCATACTGTCTACCTTGGTCTGCATGACCACTCGAAGTGCCTACCTCACTGTGTCAGCGGCCTCATACTGTCTCTCCAGCTCGAACATATATCAGTCGGTGCTTCTTGAATCTCCTCCGTATCAGATGTAACATGTCGTGCCATCATCAGTTTCCAAATAAAAATCCCAGCTACATCTCCTCCTCATCGCGAACATCTCGGAGCAGCGGTATAAAATCGGGCAGCGAGGCCGCGATCGCGGTTTTCACCCGCGCGCGCTGAAGTTTTTTTTTTCGATAAATTTTTTTTTTATTTTTTTCCGATTAGGTCCAAACCACACAGGCTGTGCGTTTTACCGCACAGGTTGTGCGGTGCTCTCGGCAAATTGCAACTTCGTCCTTTATGTCCAGGGCAAGGCGACTTTGCCTGTGAGGGCCTCTTTTCCTGCAAGTTAGTCTAAAACGCAACAAGGAAAACTAATAACAGAAGGAGAGGAAAATAAATGACAAGAAAACAAAATTCATACCTCGGGTTGCCTCCCGAGAAGCGTCTTGGTTAATGTCGTGGCTCGACATAGTGCCTTGTAGATCAACTTAAGTTATCACTTCAACAGAACTCATAGAATCATTATCAGGAGGGTGTTTCTTAGCATCATAAATGTTATACTCTACCCTTTCCCCATCAAATTCCATAGTCAGTGAACCACTACTCACATCAATTTTGGTATTGGCGGTCTTAAGAAACGGCCTACCCAACATAACAGGGCCTCAATGCTTATCATGTCCCATATCCATCACAAAGAAATTAGCAGGAAAAATCAAATTTTCAACCTTCACAAGGACGTCCTCTACTACTCCTTTCGGATAAACATTAGACAAATCAACTAACTGAATCACCGTCCCAGTTTCATGCAATGGTCCTAACCCCAAAAATTCATATAAAGAGTAAGGCAACACATTAATAGATGCACCTAGATCTAGCATGGCTCGTTCAAACTTGGTGTCACCTATCATACAAGGAATACTAAACATGCCAGGGTCATCACACTTCTTAGGCATTCACCTTTGCAACACAGCAGATACATGTTCACTAACTTTAATCTTCTTCTTGCTTTTCACTTTTTGATTTCTCTTTGTTGTACACAGTTCTTTCAGAAACTTTGCATAGCGAGGAATAATTTTAATCAATTTAAGCAAGGGAATGTTTACCTCACACTTGCTGAAGGTCTCGAAGATCTCTTTGTCATTCTCCAGCCTTCTTGTATCTTTCAGCGCCTCAAGGAATGACATAATTGGCTTTTGTGAGCCAAGGGGAGGAAAATCCAGACGAACATAACCATCTTGGCAATCTATAGCAAAACCACAGTTGTGGTTTTGGACCCACGATCGCGTTTTGGACCTACGATCGCAGTTCCTCTTGGTGGTTTTCTGTAACTTTCTCGCAGTCGCTGCTTCGTTCTGCTGTAGGCCGCGGTTCTTCTTCTGAGGTAAAACCGCGATCGCGGTTTTCTACCCGCGATCGCGGGTCTGCTTTCTGACTTGCCTCTGCGGAACCGTCTCCCTGCAGTATCTCTTCTATAAGCAAACCGCGGTCGCGATTTTGGACCCACGGTCGCGGTTTTGGATCCGCGGTCGCGGTTCCTCTCGATTGGTTTCTGTAGGAATTTCATTGTTTGCAGCTTTTGTCTCTTCATATAATTCGTTCCTTTCAGCTAAGAGGACATTGTTCTCCATTGTTTCGTTTAGCTTCCTCCCACTTCTCAGCATGATTGCACTCACATTCTGTCTCGGGTTTAACTCCGTTTGCGACGGTAGATTACTCGCCTCCCTAGCCTTCAGTTTGCTCACTGCCTGAGAGATCTGCCCAACTTGATTCTCCAAGTTCTAAATGCTTGACCTGGTCTCTTGTTGAAATTCCGCAAAATTGCTTTGCATTGTAGTCACATTCTGAGTCATGGTGGTCATGTTCTGCGCAAGGGCCTTTATCATGTCTTCTGTAGACATAGACGAACTCGAACTCTGCCCCTGAGGTCTAGGGTCATATGGTGGTCTGAATGGTTGTTGTTGTTGACCTCCAGGTTGCTGAAGTTGCTGCTTCCGCTGATTGAACTGATGGTTCCCATATCTCAGATTGGGGTAATCTCTCCACCCAGGATTGTAGGTGTCGGAGTATGGGTCATATCTTGGTCTAGGAGGTCCGAACCCTCCCATAGCATTCACTTCAGCTGCAGGCTCTTGTAGTTGCGGGCACGCATTAGTAGGGTGCAGCGTGTCATAACAGATGCCACATGCCTTAACTTGTTGTGGACTTCCTTTCATCATAAAACACTTCATCATCTCCTTCAACTCGTTCACATCAGATTGCAGTGAAGGTGATGGATGAGAGTCTACGGCCTTTGCTGCGTGGGAGCTTGCTCTCTTGCTGAACTGCCTTGAGCCTTCAGATAGCCCAGAAAACATCTCAAATGTTGCAGCTGCAGTTTTTATTAGAATGTTACCGCCACAGGTGGCGTTCACCATTCTACGCTCATCGTCAAGAAGCCCGTCATACAGATATAGAACGAGGTCTTGGTCAGAATAACCATGGTATGGACAACTTGATATTAGCCGTTTGAATCTCTCATAGTACTCATACAAAGTCTCAGTAGCATACTGTTCAATGTTGCTGATGTTCTTCTTCAGGATATTGAGCTTTGTTGTAGGAAAGTACTTCTCCAGAAAGGCTTTCTTCATCTTTGTCCATGTATCAATGCTTCTTGGAGCTAGATAGTAGAACCAGTCATTGGGCGAATCCTTCAAAAAAAGGAAAGGCCCTCAGCTTGATCTGATCTTCAGTGACTCCCCTCGGATTCATGTTGGTGCAGACAACGTGAAATTCAGATAAGTGCTTGTTGGGGTCTTCGCCATTCATCCCATGGAAGTGGGGTAGCAAGTGAATCAATCCAGACTTCAACTAAAAATTGACACCATCATCCAACTCAGGAAATTGCACAACAAGCGGTTGCTGCTCCAGATTCGGTGCAGTTATGAAAATATGCTAGAATGAAACTACCAATCGTCTGACTAAGCAAATGAAACTTAGTTCTTCATGGTCTTGTAAAAACTCCAAAAACACTAAAACGCCGTTATGAAAATATGCTAGACCGCGGCTTACCCTTCATAGCACTCCAACGAGTTCTTCATTGGCCGCGATCGCGGGTCCAAAACCGCGATTGCGGGTCCAAAACCGCGATTGCGGGTCCAAAACCGCGATCGCGGGTCCAAAACCGTGACCGTGGTTTTGCCTTCTCCGTTTCCTGACTGTCTCTTCCTATGTCGCGGCTTGTGCATTCCTTAACCCCTGATTGCGGCCTCCTCTTCACAACTCCTCAATGCCTTCAACACTTCACTAAAATCCTCATTTTCTCCACTTCTACTCTACTGCTCCATACTCCTAAATTATCTCCTAAACCCATACAGATGATACATAATAACCTAGTAACAGCTCCTAGTTACGCACTATAAAGTAGAGCGTATCAAGCGACATTGGCTCACGATGGCTAAGAGCATAGAGTGCGTCGGCATCCGACTAGTCTTCTACCCGACGAAGGACACGGGGAAACCCAACCGAGTAAGGGAAGTAGTGAACTTCCCGAACAACGTAGTTGGGATCTCCGACATCAACCAAGTTGAAAATGGTGTCGAGGGTGAATCCGGTGGCGAGCAATGTGTATCTCCACCGGCGCCCATCGATGTAGCGATGAGAGGCGGCCACAACCCATCTCCCTAACGCCTGGCCAGACGCCCTCTCTAGTAAACGTTCACCACCGCAATTGTCTGAGGATCCTCCACGGCGTAACTGCCTGGGAAAGGAGGAAAGTCGGCAGGATGGTCCATCTGCTACAAGTTGCAAGAAAAGCAAAACAAGACAAACACGAAAGAATACCGGAGAAGAGAAGTCAAAACACACGAGATGCAAGAAACACAAACAATGCAAGTGAGCGGGAAATGAGAAGCCAATATATAGCGACGGTTGACCTCAACCACCCACAGCCCGAGGGCTGTAATAAATGTCCAAAGTCACAAAAGTAAATTGTTCAAAAAATCAAAGGCAAGAAAGAGGAAAAGCAAGCAGAAGGATCCACCCGGCCAGGGGCTCAGTGGTCGGCACCCGGTAACCTAGGGTCCACAGCATCTTGGCGGTCCCCGTCCTCAACATCTTCAAGAAGGGAAGCAAAGAGCTCGTCATTATGAGCCTGCCTACCCGGCGGGTCCGAGAACATGTCGAAACCGATTGGCAACCTCATCCTTGTCGCTGCGGAGTGAGCGACAGCCTGTTGCAAAGAACTCCCCGGAAAGATTGAAGGCAAGGTGAATGCATCGCAGCCTCTTTTTGTGCCTCGCTCTTTCCCGGGCGTTGTCGACCCCTCGAAAAGGGTAAACACGCCCCATGCTTCCAAGACACCGGGATGGTCACCCACCACTTGACCGATCGGGGGAGGCCGGTAAAACCCAGCTCGCTTCGGCCTTATCGGTTAGGCGCACGGGTCGAAAACAATAGGAGTCATTCCCACGTGATGAGCCATCTGGTCCACACCATATTGACCCCCGACCTCATACACATGACGCAAGAAGTACACACATCTCCGCTTGTGGCGTAGCCCCTTCGCGAACTCAATCACTGCCTATTGCCGGATCACTTGCTTTTGATCGGCAAAGCCGACAATAATGGCCCTCGATCTCTTGACTTCCAAAAGAAGCCCCGAATGCTCATGGATCAGGTGGGAAAGCTCTGTATTAGCCTTTTTGGCCTCCCGACTAAGCTTGGCAACTTTCTGCTCCGCCTCCTCAGCCCTTTGCCTAGCCTGACATACTTGCTGCACCGACTCCTTGACACGCTGTGCCCGCTCCTCGGCTAGCTTGGCGCGTTCCTCGGCCTGCCGCCTTGACTCTTCTGCACGCTGAGCCCACTCCTCGGCCTGCTTTGCGCGCTCCTCAGCTTGTCGCCCTAACTCCTCCGCACGATGTACTCGCTCTTCTGCCTTCCTCATGTGCTCCCGCAAAGCCTGGACCCACAGATGGCGATGCCCAATCATAAACCCTGTCTGCAAAAAGCCAAAGATAGGAAACTAAGTCACCCCGACAACACCCCATGAAGTCCGGGAAGAAAGAAAAAGAGAAGAAAAGGAAAGACAAATACCGTGAGCCAGGAGGCGCCTAACACCGAGTCGATGCCCTCGTCGTTAAGGGAAAGTGCCTTCACGTAGGTGGCACCCAACGGGAAGCCGACAAGTGTCTGGAGGACATTGTTCACCTCGCTGGGAGGAAGCACATGGAGAGTCGGAAAACAATTCAACGCAGCGGCCAGGCCCTGTGAAGCGCGAGATCTGGATCCATCAGCACCCGACGAGGTACTCAGGTCTTCAACTGGCGCAGACGGCCCCACAGCCGACTCTTTCCCTATGCCCCCCCCTAGCAAGGTCCCTCTCGGGCGTGCGCACTAGGTTTTGCGAACTCGGCACGCCAGTCCACATGCCCGCTGGCCCCATAACTTGGTTGTAATAACCCACTTAAAATAGAAGGGTAAAATAGTATTTTAAAGTGGTAAAAATAAAAGTATTGAAATTTGTTTTATTTCTTTTAGAAGAATAATTTAAACTTTCATGGAATTAGGTTCAATGGTTGAGATGTGATAACTTTTAGTACAAACTATCACATGGGTAATAATGTATGGTGTTAAAACAAATAAGTAAGTGCAACAATGGTTGTAATTTTAAATTTTAAATAATAATAAAGGATATAAGAATTATTATGTTATCCATAAAGGGATAAAGTAATAATTGTCCTAAGTAAGTTATCTCTTTAAGATAAGGATGTTTTAAATTATGGCTAACTGTAAGTTAAATTTTTCTATAAATTATATTTGGGGTAAAATAATATTATAAACTTAGAGAATTAAAATAAATAATTTTGGGTAATTTTATAGTTTTTAAAAGTTAAAATACGGATATTTTTGCCACAACTTAAGAAAGTTGGGCAAACATGTGCAAATAAGCCTAATAAGGGGGGGGCGTGTATAATTTAGCATAAAGTGAGCTGTCTTCTTCCCCAAACAATTCACCATTAAAACGTGGAGCTCCATGCTCTTTCATGGCGGAAATTCGATCCTCCTTGGATTCAATTGAACCAATTAATGGTTTGGCATTGAATACTACTTCATCCTCCACGTAATTCCTCCATAAATTGGATTAAATGTCATCCAAAATCGTGGAATTTCAGCCACATAACCCACGCGTCGTCTAGGTGGCCGAAATGAACAAATCCAAAATTGGATCAATTCGTCTTCAATTGGAGGGATTAATGAGAAGGATTTTTGTAATGGAATTCCCACCTACAAGAACCCTATAAACTCCCTCCCAATCGGACCCCCAATTCATCCAATTTCATCAAGTTTCCTCAAGAACCCTAAAAACCAAAAACCGGTTGTTCTTGGCCAAAATTCGAGCACTTGGGAGCTTCAATCTTGCAATTGGTGGTACCCCTAGCTTTCTATTTGAGTCCTATACACAATTCCTAAGGTTTAGCCACCGGAGAACCACCGTCGGGCCGCCAATTGACCGGAAAACGCCAGAAGCTCCTCCGCGACGCCGAGATTGGGAATTTTCGGGATTTTTGTCCAATTTTTTATTTTTTTTCATTATTATTTGGCTTAACTAAAGTTAATTAAATTAATCTTAATTACTGAATAATAAGTTGGAATTAATTTGATTTTAATAAAATTAAAATTACTTTGGGATATTATCTTAGACTATGAATGGTTAAAATATTAACTTTTCATTTGGATAATATTTTGGAGAAAAAATTATGGACTTTATAAATAAATTATGATATTTATTTATTCATGAAAAGATTATTTAGAATATATGACTAATTGATTTTTAATCGTATAGATAATCATTCTACCGATTAAGCCTTGAAATTGAATTAGTTGGGATAAATTAATTCAATTTTAATCTTGAGACATATACCCTTCAAAATTCAGTATGAAATAAATTATGCAATTATAATTTATTTGTGTGTGTGATTCGGGTATGCCTCGGATTTGCTTCTGAAACGGAAATAGAGTAGGGTTTCAATTTGCTACTCGGAAACAACCATCCCCGTGATATGGTTCATCTCTCTGTGATTCAAGGCAAGTGGTAGTTCACTCTTGCTAATTTATTCCATATTTTTCTTAATTGACAATTAATATATTGTCTTAATTAAGTTGAGATAAATATTCTTAATTTATCGTTTGAGAACTTGTGTGTATAAAATGTTATGTAAATTGAACCTTTTTATTAGGTTGTATATATGCTAGCTATATCCATTATATATATATTATTATAGGATGCTAGATAATAATTGGTGTGGATTGTTGTGCTTTGGTATGGATAATAATTGCTAGTTAGCACGAGTATTCGTAGGGACGCTATTACCTTACGAGGTTTAGCTGTTTCTTTAAAACTTGGTATTAGGAGGATAATTGCCCTAATAAATTTGGTCATGACCTACCCTTATTTTATATAAGTGGTGGTGTACTTAGCTAGTGCTGAAATTCGGGATTCGTCTCATGTTCTATATCTCATTGTGAGATTGGTGTGGATTAAAAGCTTTAACGTAATTGCACATTTTGGAATTAAATAAGATAAGTTCTGTTTTGCACATAATTAATATACCTTCGGGCGAGAAGTACAACGTGGAACCCGCCCGGTCTCTTGTCTAAAGTAAGTCTCCTTTCCAATCTGGATTCACATTATGCGGTGAGGTTGGTTGAGGACCCAAATATTGAACGAGATGTTTTTAAAACTTTGTGTGATAATATAACGTTCCCAAACAAATTCATGTAATTTCCCATAAGACTCAATTTAGTGGAGTCTTCTCTTTAAGCATTCCTTTCATTCTTTTCGGTAGAAGTCTATAGTCATATATCGTTTACCGAGTTTTATTTGGGAAACAAGGGTAGTGACTATAAACGACTACGAGAACCAGTCTATTTTCACTCTTGCATAGTTTTTCATTAGACTAACCAACCGGTTTTATTCCTTGTATGGTTGGCTGGTGTCATCCGTCCTATACGGCACATCAGAGGTTGGTCCCCGACGTTTTGAAGTAACCATTTGAAGATGAATATCACATCATACAATTTGAATATCAACTACTCAATGCATAACACTTTCAAAAGAATGTGTATGAATATCACAATCCATAATTTGAATATCACATATAAAAATGTGAATATCAACTATAAATAACTCATACAACCCCATCAACAAACAAAATTTGAATCCACGTGAATATCAATTTTACTATAATGAATAACACTACAGAAAACTGAATATCATATATCTAAATCATAAATATCAAAATACATAAATTGTAACATTATGAATAACACCACACGAAAACTGAATATCATATATACAATATCAAAACAAAACAAATAAATTGTAACACGAGCAATGTCAAATGTAATTCTTGCAAGAATTCCTCCTTTGCGGTACTGAACACCCCCTTGCTCAAATGCAATTCCTGCAAATACACAGAGCAATGTCAAATTAAAATCACGAGCAAAAGTCCTAAACCCTAACTGATGAAATCAAAAGCAAAAAAGGGGGCGATACGAGATTAGGCTCAGGCGAATCTCAAAATTCCATGAAATTAATTATGCATACTCAAAATTCCAAAAGAGCGACTGATTAATCGGAGAGAGATGGAGTTCAATTCCATGAAATTCAATCGCACAGGGGCTGAGCATGAGCAAGGGAAAGTTGAACTCGTCGCCGGCGGCCGAGAGCGGCGTGACGGGGCTGAACGTGAGCGAGGGAAAGTCGAGGACGCTAGGCGAGAGGATCTCCGATGCAGAACAGAGAGTACGGCGGCGGTAAGAGCGCGAGCCGCCCAGATCCACCTCGCCCCGAGCCAACCAGATCCACCTCGCCCCGAGCCGCCCAGATCCACCACGTCGTACTCTTCATCCTGGTGTTCGCTCCTCTACCGTGCCTTGCCCCGGCCACCTCTGTTGTCGGCGATCCCCCTCGCCACCACCCGCGACCAAACAGACCCGCGCCGGAGAACCCTGCCCCGAGCCACCCAGATCCACCGATGACCACTTCACCGCACTGCTCCGAGCCATCCCCAGCCTCTCACGCCCAGTACCTGACGCTGCTCAGACCCGCAAGCCACACCGGCGACCTCGCACTCTTCCTCTACCGTCCGATCCACATCATGCGACCGATCTCGTAGATCTGGGCTGACGAGACCGATCTCTTGGATCTCTTCTTCTTTGGATGACAAAGCCAATTTGGGAGGGGAAGAAACCGCTCCGCTGCTGAGAGCGTAATGCTAGAGAGATTATGAAAAGGGAAGCAAATCAGGAAAAGATTTGGGATTAAAACAAATCCCTAAAATTATGCTAAAGAAAAAGTTGGGTGTGGGTGAGTCTATCAGCCTACTTTGTAACTTTTTAGATTAAATCGTAACCATTAATTTCATTCTCATCCAACGTTCTAGATTAGTACTTCCGTTTTACCCTAAGAGTCCGTTTTACCTGATCTTAAATCCTAGTATGTGTATATATATCATTATCATTATCAATATATATATATATATATATATATAATTATCAATACAAAGGTGATGTAACCTTGCCCGACGGAAAGACTACAAGTTGTTGTCGAGGATCCAATGAACGCGTAGTAGGGCGAAGCAACTCTTCGGAAGTGAGAAGTGGCGGCGGCGGGCTATAGGAAGTCGGAAGCACAGTGGTGGTCAGCGGCTTGCTGGAGGCGCGACGGTGATGGAGGGAGACACGGCGGAACGTAGATGGGAGGGGCGGCGGCCGTGTGGGAGTGGGTGATTAGGGTTAGGGTTTGCGGAGTTGTATTGAGTAACCTAATTAACGCGCCAGGATAATTCAACTAGAAACGCGTTAATTGTTGACGTCGGGGCCCGGGGTTTAAGGAGTTTACTCAACTTGAAACTTAGGCTTGATTTGACGTAAAAGAAAAGAAGACAATAGTTCCTATTTATACTAGAGAGTTGACCTAATGGGCCAGACTCTCTAGTTACTAAATCTGGCGGCCCATTTAACATAAATGGAAACCACCCAGAACTAGCAGCTACTAAAAATAGAAATACTGTACATAGGAAGTACTAAAGAAGCAATGTCTAAAAATAGTAAGAACTAGAAATAGAAAGTCTCCTAAATCTAGATCGGAATGGCTGTAGCTGTAGAAGAGTCAGTCACGGCTAAGTTGACAAGACACAGAAGCTCGGACGATGTAGTGATCTGGCCGTGGCTGGCTACAAGTCTGGTCACCAAGGATTGTGTTGCTGCTTGGACACTCTTCGCTCTGGCGCGGGTGATAGGACCTGTAGGCGGAAGTCTCATGACGTCTTCCTCCTCTGTAGCTGACATGGAGGGCTGGGTCACATCACCCTCCCCCACTTGAGTGTGAAGCGTCCCCGCTTCACCCTCATCATACTCAGGCTCAACATATGGTGCTAAGTCAGCGACGTTGAACGTCGGATGCACCCCATACTTTTCCGGGAGCTCGAGCTGGTAGGCATTGTCGCCAATGGCCCTGACGACTCTGAAGGGACCATCACCCCGTTGGTCGAGCTTAGACTTGCGGACGGAAGGGAATCACTCATGGGTAAGAGAGTCACGCGCCTCCCATGGTAATTGAACATGTAAGTGTTCAAATACCCGTCGTGAAGCACACGACGATCATACAGCCAGGGACGTCCCAAAAGCAAATGGGTGGCGTCCATAGAGGTAACATCGCAAAGCACAGGGTCGTTGTATGGACCAATAGAAAAAGAAATAAGACACTGTTGTGAAACTTTGTTACCTGAACCATCAGAAATCCACTGAAGGCCGTAAGGAGTGGGATGTGGTGTAGTCGGAAGGTTGAAATGGCGCACAACCTTCTCATTGATAATGTTGCAGTAAGAACCCCCATCAATGATCACACTCAGCGACGCATCCTGAAGTCTGCATCTAGCATGAAACAAGTTCTCCCTCTGCTCAGTCAGGTCGCCCTCCTTGACGCTCAACACGCGTCTAGTAACCAAGGTAAAGTGGTATGCCTGGTCATCATGGTGATCGGAAGTACCGACCATACAGCCATCAACATCGGCTGTATAGACAACTGTAGGGTCTGTCTCGACGTCGTCCTCATCGGCGTCGTCATAACTCTCATAACTGGTAGACTGGGTGGAGAAGAGGACCTTCTTGGCATTGGGACAATCCTTCTTGTAATGTCCTCTTCCACCACACTTGTAACATTCCACATCTCGAGCTCGTTCCGAACGAGCGGTCTCTGTAGTTGGCGGCTGCGGGCGGCGAGCAGGAGCAGACGGTGCTGATCTCTGCATCGCAGTAGCAGACGCTGTACCTGTGCTGCTACGGTCCTGTCTAGGCATACTAGAAGTAGGAGTAGAATTAGTGTCATAACCCGGATTGAAGGGTCTAGAACCATACCTGGACAAAGTCGCAGACTGCCATGGTTGCTGCTTGTGACGCAGGTGCTGGAGATATAACTTCTGGACAGTGTGAACGACATTGTTGAGGTCCCGTATCGACAGCACGTCGACCTAATCACTAAAGGGCTGGTTAAGCCCAGTAATGAACCGCGTCCTCAAGGTTCCCGGAGCAACACTAACGCCAGCCTTGAAGTACATGTCTTCTAGGCGAGCGAAGAACTCCTGTGGCGAATCAGAACCCTGTCTAGCACGTGCTATCTCCGACCGCATCTGCTCCTTGTAGGTCGAAGGCACATACTTTCTAGTCATAATATGCACAAGCTGATGCCATTCACTAATGGGTGGCCAACCCATTCTGTAATGTTGCTACTCAAGACGATTCCACCAGGTCTGAGCATCTCCCTCAAAATGTAAGGTAACGAGCTCGACCTTCTCATGCTCCTGAACGGTTAAGTGTCGCAGTACATGCTCCGTGTTCTGCAACCACTCAAGGAAAATAGCAGGGTCATATAAACCAAAGAAGGGTTTGATCTTTACCTTAATGTCTCTGCGGTGCACAGGTGGTTGGGCCCGACGGTCAGGAAATGGTGCTGCAGGGTCCTCATGGTGCTCGAAGTGATGAGCTGCATGCTGGGGAGGAGCTGCATACTGACCGTAATGTGGTCCGGCATACGGCGGCGGGTCGCGAGCAGGCCGTCGCTGGCGCTGATGGCCGGCGGCGGGGCGCTGGTGCTGGCGAGCCGGCTGTGGGTTGCCGTACTGTACATCGTTCCAATACGCTGCCTGATTTTGAGGCAGGCGAGGAGGTGGAACATAGCTGGTATGGTGCTGCTATAACTCAGGGCGATCCTGTAATGGTGGGTGAAAACCATGAGCATACCCAAACTGACCCTCATCCTCCTCTTAGTCGTACTCATCAAACTGATCCTCCTCATCAGAATAGATATAAGTGCGGACACTCTGATGATCCTGAAATGCATCAACATCAAACGGCACAGCAGTAGATTGCCGGTGACGATATTGATGCGGAGGCTGCTGAAGATGCGAACCAGACGGCTGGCGGGGTGGTTGACCTATAGGAGGCTGGCGGGCTTGCCTATGTCGACCACTAGAATGAACCTGGTCGTCCTCATGTTCCTCCTGGGAACTTTCATCATCCACCTCTGCAGCTTCAGGGTCATCCTCCCGGATCACGACCTGCGTAGACCGTCGTTGTCGATGACGCTGCGGGACGACAGTGCTTTCTTTCTGCAATGCCAGGTGTGTCAGCTGGTCTGGAGTCAATGTGGAGGGAAGCATCAGAGCTTTACCCTTTTCCTTTTCCAGGGCTAGGGCGCTCAACTCCTCTGCCTGTAACTGACCCTGATCAAAAACTACTGTAGCGATCGAAGACGGTTGCTGTCGAGATCAGAGCTCTGTATTCTGACGCAGGAGCTCGGCTATCTGCGCATCTCTGACTTTGTTGGCAGCAAGCATCTCTCGTAGCATCTTCTGTTCAGCAGTCTCGGGGCTTGTATCACGGGTTGTATCACCTTCTGACATGGTACCTGACAACAAGAAATAACAAACCATAGGATCAAGGCGAACAACAACGGCAAAAGAGTAACAACAAACAGGTAAGAAGAACCGGACTCAACAAGCAATCACTCAGGAAACTAATCTGGCTGGCTGTGTGGGCGGTTACGAGCTGGCTAAAGCAAGTCACACAACAATCAACAAAATCAAGGCAATGCTCAGCAAATAAAATGTCGAAAGTAGATATGCAAGGATATAAGCACAGAAGCAAGCACAACACAGTCAACCGATATGCAGCC
The DNA here is from genome assembly GCA_027886185.1 of Rheum nobile. Lineage (NCBI taxonomy): Eukaryota > Viridiplantae > Streptophyta > Magnoliopsida > Caryophyllales > Polygonaceae > Rheum > Rheum nobile. Next base: position 5,961,678 of record WOAB01000001.1, read on the forward strand.
CAGACAGTAAAGGAGATAGAAGATGGTAAATGAATCACTTGCGAAGACGGTTAATTGAAGGTGCCGGATTCAAGACCGGGATCTCCCTTCTTGCACTGCAAAGAAACGCACTTGCCTTATTTTGGCTTGTGTGGTTCCAATTATTTTTTTTTCACTATAAGCTGCGAACAACTTCTGTTTTTTTTTTTGAAATCTGCGAACAGATACAGTTGATGTAATACAGAAATGAACAAACACAGTAATCTGCGCAACACAGAAATGAACAACAGAACAACGCAGTTTAGCAGAAACTTCAGCAGCAAACACGCACATCAAAAGTTTAGCAAAACGCACAGCACAACCAGAAATCTGTGCACAGAAAATTCAGCAAAGCAGTGATTCAAGTGGGAAAAGAAGGAGATTGAGATGATGCAGATTTTTGGCGCAAACAAGGCAAACACAGTTCCAAGCAAACTATCTAAGCCTATATGCAAGCGGATCTACATAAAACACAATCAAGAACCAAGCAAAACACAAGAATTTGCTGAAAAATCTGTGTGGAAGGTGCGGCTGTGCAAAAAAAAAAAAAAATTGTTGGCTTTTGATGATGGCCGAATTGCTCAACCACCAATCCTAGGGTTTTGTTGTTTTTTTCGAATTCAGATTGCAAGGGAATTTTTTTTTTTGGGTTCCTAGAGCAAGATCTATTTTTTTTTTGATGCAGGAATTGATTTACGAAATCGGATGAGTGATTGAACGAAGAGTTAGAACGACTTACGCGATTCGTAAGCTCTGATACCAGTTGATGTAACCTTGCCCGACGGAAAGACTACAAGTTGTTGTCGAGGATCCAATGAACGCGTAGTAGGGCGAAGCAACTCTTCGGAAGTGAGAAGTGGCGGCGGCGGGCTGTAGGAAGTCGGAAGCATAGTGGTGGTCGGCGGCTTGGTGGAGGCGCAACAATGATTGAGGGAGACGCGGCGGAACGTAGATGGGAGGGGCGGCGGCCGTGTGGGAGATGGTGATTAGGGTTAGGGTTTGCGGAGTTGTATTGGGTAACTTAATTAACGCGCCAGGATAATTCAACTAGAAACACGTTAATTGTTGACGTCGGGGCCCAGGGTTTAAGGAGTTTACTCAACTTGAAACTTAGGCTTGATTTGACGTAATAGAAAAGAAGACAAGAGTTCCAATTTATACTAGAGAGTTGACCTAATGGACTAGACTCTCTAGTTACTAAATCTGGCAGCCCATTTAACATAAATGGAAACCACCCAGAACTAGCAGCTACTAAAAATAGAAATAATGTACATAGGAAGTACTAAAAAAGCAATGTCTAAAAATAGTAAGAACTAGAAATAGAAAGTCTCCTAAATCTAGCTCGGAATGGTTGTAGCTGTAGAGGAGTCAGTCACGGCTAAGCTGACGAGACATAGAAGCTCGGACGATGTAGTGATCTGGTCGTGGCTGGCTACAAGTCTGGTCACCAAGGATTGTGTCGCTTCTTGGACACTCTTCGCTCTGGCGCGGGTGATAGGACATGTAGGCAGAAGTCTCATGGCTTCTTCCTCCTCTATAGCTGACATGGAGGACTCGGTCACATCAAAAGGTATCAACATCTGCCAATTAAAACCTAAAACACTATCCAGTAAAGACGTAACAAGAAGAACACCACTGATAAAGTTAATTTAATCATACTTCATTACCAAAATAATCATGAAAAAATACTTCATTACCAAAAAAATCACGAAAAATAGCATGCTGCAACTAGTTGGATTCAAATATTTAAATTTACAATTAGTATTAGGATTTGGATTTAGTGGTTCACCGTCTCTCTATATAATATGGATTATAATACAACTTATAAGAGGTCAATGTTATAGAATAAGAAAAAAAAAAGTGCAAGAATCTAATTGAATATTGATTTGAGAAAAAAATAGCATGCGACAACTATCAAGCACAAACAAAAATTGAGCAGAATATGCCTATATGCAGAAGTAGAACTGAAATTTAGCAGTGGATTATGTGAAGATTACTACCAAATAGGAACAAAACACAAAAGAAACTAGGCATTACCAATACACAATTATTTCAAAAACTTGCAAACTGGGAAATCAATGAGCAGAATCTACCTATATGCAGAAGTAGAACTGAAATTTAGCAGTGGATTATGTGAAGATTACCACCAGATAGGAACAAAACACAAAATGAAAGTACACGTATGTCCATGGTACTTTTCTCAATTAAATTCATGGTTCTCATGGATTTTTGATAGTAATTCATGCAATTATCTGTTTTACACCCAGATAATGTTTATATTGATTCTGACAAAATATGACTATATCCCTCAAGACCCTCGCACTTTCTCTTTGATTTCGATTGCCCAGACACTTCTAATCTATATGACAATAATTTTCTAGTGAAACATCCCTTCTTTACCTCCACTTATTTTTACAATCCATAAGTTTCAGAATTTGAATCTACTTCCTCATCTGTTAATGGCAAGAGGTGTGTACATAATGAAGTAGAATAATACCTCTTAGGGGTGGTGACATACTGGCGGGCGACAACGCGACAGAGCTGCGAGCTGGAAAAATGGACTCAGAGAGGGTGGATCCGGTGGTGCTGCGGAGACTCGGAAAAGGTCTCTTAGTTATGGAGGAACCATGGTAATGGTGGAGACTGGAGGAGATGGGAGTTGTTTGAGGAGATGGGAGGAGGAGATGTTCTGCTGAAAGAAAGAAATGGGAGGAGGCAATGAGCGGCTGTTTGAAAGAAAGAAATGGGAGGGGGAAGGTTATAGATTAAGGTTTTTGCTTTTATGTTAGCTATTTTTGGGTTTAAAATAAAAAAATTATAAATACCTTATATCGGGTGGTCGGGTTGGGTGAATGGGTTGGGTGTCCGGGTCGGGTGGTCGGGTCGGGTCGGGTGGATGAAACCTGTCACCCGAATCCGACCTGATCCATCACCCGATCACCCGAAACCCGATTCTCACCCATGTTTTTTCGGGTCGGTTTTTTCGGGTGTCCGTCGGTTTGGGTGAAACTGCCGTCCCTAGGACCTACCACATTAAATTTCCTATGTGGTTTTATGCTTATCAGTACCAGATATCTAGTCTCACCCCATCACAATTGGGATACAAACATACCACAAGCAGGTTGATCTACTGTAAGGATCAAACCAGTAGGCTTGTTCCATTTACTGTTGTTAATACATGTGTTTTTAAGGTATCTACCACCCATAATAAACCCTATCAATACTACATGAGAATATATCTTCTACATTACATCCAATCTAAAAGGATTATCAACCTTTTTAGTATAATATCTCAAGAAAGGTGTGACTCTTTCATGGCAGTACTCAAAAACGCAAATAATAGATTTATAAAACCACCTATCATTATCCATAAAATGTACAATGCAAGACTAAATTCACTTGTAAATCACACATTTAGTTTTTTATGAAGATAAGCCTATGGAACTATAGAGGTACGGGTCGTAAAACCTATGGACCGATATCGAAGCTTTTTGTAAAATGGAGAAAATACAAGTTATGGCTCTAGTTGAAACCAAAAACGAACCTAAACAATCCGTTTGGCAAAAAGTCAGATTCGATACCTTCCATTTTCCACCATCCTCCGGCTTCTCGGGGGGGGGGGGGGTATGCGTAATGTGGAAAGAGTATCAAATGTATAATGAATCATGTGAACTCATACACACCGATAAAAGATTTATTGAAATCAAGTATAAGATTATTGATAAAAACTATTGTATGATGTTCATTTTCACATACGCTCCTCCAAAGGAAAATGAAAAAATGGCCTTCTGGGATCTACTAACAAACTTCATAAAGAACAAGCATATGCCTTGTCTTTTTATTGGTGACCTTAATGAAATTGCTAATAATAATGAAAAAATAGGGGGTGGTCACCCACATTCATCCAGATTCTCAAGGCTAAACCAATTCAAAAATAATTGTGATCTTTTAGAAATCCCAACTCAAGGTGGTGGTTTCACTTGGAGGAAAAACTCTACATAAATTAATAACATTTATGAAAAGTTAGACAGAGTGCTCATACATGATCAAATCTTTCAATGGTTCCCAGGCATCTACACAAAAAACCATGCATTTTCATCATCTGACCACTGTCCTATTTCATTAGAACTGGAAAATCCCAACCTAGTTAAGGCTCAACCATTTAAATTTGAAAAAATGTGGACATACATAAAAGACTTTGAAAATGTCATAAGACAAGCTTGGAGAATTAATACACAAGGCTCCCATATGTATAACCTTGTTAAGAAAACACTTGCTCTTAAAGTTAGTGCAAACAAATGGAATAAAACAACATTTGGTAATATCTTCAAATAACTTAAAGATGTTGAGGACGAACTTACCAAAATTCAAAAAGATATCTTACTTGACCCAAACCAACACCTAATTTCTAAACAACATAGGCTCATAAATAAAAAAAAGATAATCTACTATCATACCAGAAAATATATTGGAGCCAAAGGGAAAAAACTAAACACATCAAATTAATCGACTCAAATTCCAACTTTTTCCACAGAATTGCAAATGGAAGGCGAAGCAGGAAAATCATTCGGAATATCAGAACTAATGATGACACAGTCATTATTGGCCTTGAAAATATCAGAAATGAAGTAAAAACATACTTTGAAAGACGATTCAAAAAAGGAACCATTAATCACAATACGTTGCAAGATTACCTTGGAAATATGAATAGAGAAATCTATGACCAAGACAACGAAGAACTTATAAAAAAAATGTCTCAAACGAGGAAATTAAAAATGCAATCTTTAGCATTGGAAGCAATAAATCCCCTAGACCGGATGGTATGTCTGCTCTATTCTATCAAAAATACTGGCATATTGTAAGACCTATGGTAATCAAAGCTGTCAAAAGTTTTTTTCACTCAGGAAATATCTTAAAAAAAATTAATCATACATTTATCACACTTATTCCTAAATGTGATAACCCAAACTCAACTAATCATTACCGACCAATTAGTCTATGCTCAACAATATATAAAACAATATCAAATATACTAACAGAAACTCAGAAAGAATGAAGCCCATTCTTAATAAACTAATCCACCCCTTAAAATGGGCTTTTGTCGCTGATCGGGCAATATAAGATAACATTCTTATAGCACACGAGATATTCCACTCCTTTCGAGCCAAAAAAGGAAAAGAGGGATGGGTTACTATCAAATTAAACATGGAGAAATCATATGATAAGAATGAATGAGAATTCATCATTTATGTTCTTCAGAAATTTGGATTCTCTAGCCGTTTCATCGGATGGATAAAAGAATGCATTGAAACTGTATCATTCTCTATACTGGTTAATAATGGACCGACGGAGATGTTCTACCCCCGTAGAGGATTACGACAAGGAGATCCTCTCTCACCTTTTTTGTTCATTCTAGGCGCTGAAATACTCACCATAAAACTGCAGCAAGAAGGTAACCTTAACCGTAACCAAATAGGATTTCAAATTACACGTATGGGTACCAATATTCCCTTCCTTGCTTTCGCGGATGATATTCTAATTTTTTCTAAAGCAAATCAATCTGCCTGTACCAAAGTTAAAAATATTATTGAAGAATATTGCTCCATTTCCGGACAATGTGTAAACTATCATAAATCAGCATTCCAAACAACAAAGAACACCCCAAATTCCTTAAAAACAATAATTCAATCAGTCCTAAACATCCCAAGTACCACTTCTTTAGAAAAATATTTAGGTTGTCCAATCATCAACGGGAAAGTTAACCGAGACACTTTTCAAGATACAATATTAAATACTACAAATCAACTATCAAAATGGAAAGTCAGCTCCCTTTCCATGGAAGGTAGAGCAACTCTTATTAAATCCAATCTTGCTGTCAAACCAAATTTTCTAATGCAATGTTTTATGCTGCCAAACTATATTCATAAAAAACTTGACAAAGTCAACAAAAACTTCCTTTGGAATAAAGACCCAAACTACAAACCACTAATTGGATGGGATAAAATTTGTAAAAACAAAGCCAATGGTGGTATTGGGATTAGAAAAACAGAAGATATGAACAAAGCTCTCCAAATGAAACTTATTTGGAAAATCTTTGCAAAACCAAATAATATTTGGGTTAAGATAATAAATGAGAAATATCTTAAAAATATAAATATCCTAAAATACTCTAAGAAAGGTAACCATTCTTGGCAATGTGCACAACTACTAAAGCTTCGAAACGAGTTTAAAACTTGCCTTCAATGGCTCATCAGAGATGGGAAAGCAATTAACTTTTGGGAAGACAATTGGGTTACTAACTCCAATATCATAAATGAAAAACTACCAAATATACAAATCAATCTGGACACCAAAGTCAATGAATTCATTACAAATGAAAATTGGGATAGATCCAAACTCGAAGTTGTCCTCAATATTGAGACTGTTCTCAAAATTTTGGATATAACAATACCAGATAATAACATAATCGATAGGCTATATTGTCAATCTAGCAAAAACGGCTGGTTTTCAACTAAGACAGCTTTTGATTTTATAATAAACCAAACATTCACACCAATCAATGACCTATCATGGATTTGGAACCTGGACACATACCCTAAAGTGAAAAAATTTCTATGGAAAATTTGTCATAATGGTCTACCAACAAAATTAAGACTAGCACAAAAACAAGTAGCAATTCCATAATCTTGTGATGCTTGTGATAACCCACAAGAAGATCTTAATCACTTTCTCTTGAAATGCCCTTTCTCTCTGAAACACATAAAAATCCAAAACAAAAGAGCTGAACAAATTATTAAGGCACTCAATACCAACAATAAAACACCAAAAGATATCCTTTTTTATATACAATCACAATTAACAAAAAAAGAATTCATTTTTCTTGCTACTACATGGTAGGGACTCTGGATAAACAGAAACCAAATTATCTTTAACTACAACAATAATGATAGAATCAAGAATCTGGAAAATTATATCCATACTCTGATTATTAATTAGGAAATAACAAAAAACAATGAAAATGAGGACATCATCCCCACTCAGACAAAAGTGCTCCTCATAGGAAAAAAAGGAACATTATATGGGAACGCCCAAAACCAAATTTCCAAAAAATAAACTTTGATGGAACAAAACTGGTAAGTTGTGAGGCCGATAGTGGTTACATTATCTGAAACAATAAAGCGGAAATAATCCACGTGGACATCCATAAATTTGGATACAACACTGTCATTTTGGCCGAAGCAATGGCACTTAAAATGAGTGTTAACAAAGCTAAACAACTCAAACTCTCTAACATTGAAATCGAAGGTGACAACTTTGCCTTATTACCTCGATTAAAGGCATTTGGGTTTGTCCTTGGGAAATTGAAATGGTTGTCGCTGATATTCTCTTTGACCTCCAATCTTTCCAAGAAGTTCACATCAGACACATTTTTCGGGAGGTGAATCGTTCTGCTGACAAGATTGCAAAACTCAGCCTTTCACCCAATGTGCCTGACCTTTCTCTTGATTCAGAACTCCAGGTTCTCATCCGGCAGGATGCTCTAGGCAAACCTACGCGACGAGGTTAGGCTTGTCTAATTCTTTCCTCATCAAAAAAAGAAGAAAAAAGAAGAAGGCATTGAATTAGAAATAAGTTATTCTAAGTACAAGAATGAAATAACTTTTTTTTATTATAGGAAAACACTAGGACCCAAGCAAAGAGGATAACAATCCTAAATCATCTCAGTGGATGATCTTTACAAACTTTATACCAAAGCTATCAAAATTAGAGTTCAGATTGATGAACTCATATCTAGTGACGAGTAGAGACGGAGTAGTGTTGGTAGAGTTAGAAGAAGTAATGATTTGCTGAAAACTTCGGAGAGCAGGAGGTGGGATGGCGTGGCAAGCAAGAAAATATACTGCACGGTTGGCTTCGCGGAAACAATGATGTACCTAAAAAAAACAAAAGACGATAAAAAGGGAAATAATGGAATGGATTTCCCATGGAATTTTCCAAATTCCTCTGATAGAGATAATTAAACTAGATTATCGCCCTCAACAATTAAGTGAGTTAAATGCATCATGGCCGCTTGCTGAATACCAGAAAGTACTGCAAGGGCCTCACTTCCCAAGACAGAAGTAAATTATATAGTTTCCCGATAGAAACAAATAACAGCTCCATTATGGTCACGAATTAAATAACCAATATGAATAGTTGCATCAGTTTTCTTGGACCCATCAAAATTCAATTTGGACCATTGAACCGACAATTTCTTCCAAGTACGGTTGGTAAGGAGTAGACGATTACGCTTTACGGGCGCCCTGGTTGATGTAGAAGTTAGTGTCATCCAGTCTTGGAAATGTTAGAAGGCATGTTGTGATAGACAAGGGTGTGTGGTATTATTCTGATTTCTGAAGATAAGAGTATTACGGTGATTCCAAATAGTCCACCAAAGGAAGAGTAGGGGTGTAGGATGTGAATTTGAGTTTCTAAAATACTCAAAGTTATAGGCGAAATCAGTTGTATAATGAACAATTCATTTTAGATTCAAATTTCGTGATCATAGATTAGGTGAAGGGACAGGTAAAGAAGAGGTGATTGCGATCTTCATCATTGGAATCGCAAATAGTACAAGTGGATGGAACCGTGGAAAAGTGACGATTTAAACGTTTAGTAGTAGGAAGAGCATCCACCATACATTTCTAAATAAAGTTCTGAATTTTTGGCAGAATCTTTAGTTTCAAAAGCCAAGAGGGGGAGTTCCATTGAGGATGAGTCATAATATTTTGAATAATCTTATAAGTGGATCTTACTGTAAATTCGCCGTCAGAGTTGGGTTTCCAAATAAGCCTGTCCTCGGAAGGAATTGACGGGATAGAAATACCCAAATTTTATAAATTATATGACGGGGTAACAGATTTTGGAGCTGTTGAATATCCCATTCGTTATTGGGTGTAATAAAGGAAGAAACAATAATTTGAGGATCAATACTATTATTAAAGTAAGGGAAGAGCTCGTAGTCAGGTATCCAGGAGTCGGACAAGAATTTTGCCATTTTTCCATTTCCAATTTCCCAGCCTAATCCTTTCTGAAACTCAAAACGGAGATGCGAAAGTTTAGAGAATCACCAAGACTGATTTGATGTTTTCTTATAAGAGAATAAATTGGAGGAACGAAGATATTTTTCAGTAATAACTTTACTCCAGAGATTGTCGGGTTCAACAAGTATTTTCCACATTAGTTTAATTTGTGATGTTCATATCAACAGCTTTTTGAAGACCTAAGCCGCCTGAAGATTTAGGTTGACAAATAGCATCCTAGCTCACAAGAGAACAATATTTGGGGTTTGCTTTATTCCAAAAAGTCTTTTAGAATTTTATCGATCTTATTATAGATTCCAGCGGGTAGTAGAAAGCTTTGCATTAAATAATTAACTTTGGAGAATAAATTTGATTGGATCAGGACCAGACGACCAGCCTAGGATAAGGAATTGACCTTTCATTTCGATAATTGTAGGCTTTGAGTGTAGGTCTCAAAAATTTCCTTTTAAACTCTTCCTCTAACAGTAGGAATACCAAGATATTTTTCCAATGATTTGGTGACTTGTATATTAAGAATGGAGGCAAAAGCCGTGGTTTGAGTTGCAGTGACATTGGAGGAGGTCTGAAATGAGCTATTGTGGAAATTAATAAATAGGCTGGAGGTATGACTGAATTTATGGAGTAGGTCTTTAATATATAGAATGTTTGTTTGAGTGGCATTTGCGAAGATGATAGTTTCATCAGCAAAGGTTAGAAAAGGATACATGTTCCATTCCGATTGAGTTAAATTCCCACTTTACACTTTCTATGTTGAGATTCAATTGTTAATGATCGAGAAAGAAATTCCATAGCTATGACGAAAATGAAGGAAGCGATTGAGTCACCTTACCGTAAACCACAAGATGGAGTAAACATCGGGCCATGTTTATTGTTAACAAGAACGGAGAAGGAAGTAGACGTGATGTAGGTCATTAGGAGGTGAACCCATGTTCCTGAAAAACCAAACTTTAGTAGAATTTTCTGGATAAAGTTTCAATTCAATTTGTCATAAGCCTTTTTCATGTCTAATTTAATTACATCTATCCATTTTTACCTTTCTTTTTCGTGTGAAAAGAATGAAAATTTTCACCGACAATTAAATATTAACTTGAATAGAAAGGCTCCGTGATAAGCGCTATTGAGCTTAGAGAGGAGCACTTTTAATCAGTTTGTCATAAGTTTGACTTTGATTTTATAAGGTGTATTACATAAGCTGATAGGAAGAATGAAATAACTTGCCCGTATAATTTTCAACACTTTTGGTCATTAATGAGTGCTAGCTGGCCGGCGAATTGTTTCATTATGCCAATATTTTTCTCCAATCTTTGACAAAAAAAATTCTTTCTCCAAGATTGAAAGTTATTAATATTTTTATAGCAAAAAACTTGTTTTTGGCAAGTTAAGCTAGCTAGCATACTGTATGAGATTTAAAATAACTGTCATTTTAACTTTAAATATAATATCTAAAAATATTAACTTTACCTATAATTTATTTATGTTTTATTCAATCTTCCCACATATTTATTATGTACAATATTTTAAGATTTTAAAAGCAAAATAGTCAAAAAATAGTTTCAATAACAATTCTCATGACTCACTTTTACTAAATATTCGGTCTAAAAATCCTAAAATGACATGAAAAGTACATCAAAATTGGAAGTGTTAGAACCATTTAATTTAAATTGGATGCACTAAAAGGTAAATTAAATGCTAACTGTTATGATCAATTTGGGAAATCATATGAAAGTCGATAAAAGATACGGAGTAAATGAAAACTGTAATGACTTGACAAAATGAAATGTCAATTTTTTTGCTCAATTGATATCCCTGGCTAGGGGCATATACATACCTTTTGTTGATGGATCATAAGCAGAGACGGAACCAAAATTTTACTCCAGGAGGCTAAAATCATGCGTGATTAAAATCCCAAATCCGACGTAGCATAAACCCTGTTTCGTTAAAATCAATTTAAATTACAATAAATATAATACATCCGGGAAGAAGGAGCAGCAACACCGTTGCCAGGAAGAAGCAACATTGTCGCCGGCGTCGGTCCGTCGTGGAGCCAGAAGAAGCAGGAACAAGACTCAAGCAAGACAAGAGAAATAGGATGAGTCGAGATGAAAGATCGATATTTGGAGGAGATGGCTTAGTTTTGTTAGGCCGGCTAGAGTTACATTTTGAGATGAGATGAGAGGAAAAAGACTTAAGATAATTTTATTTTCGTAATTTTTTTATTCTGGGCCCCAAGTAAATCCGCCCCTGATCATAAGATATAGATTTTGTGTGCTTAGCGACAGTTTGCTTAGCAAATGGAAATATGATTGTTCATCGGTCCAAAACCGAACCGAATAAAACGAACCAAAACCGAATTCCGAAATTTTGTGGACCAAAAACCGAATCGAACATACTCGGTTCAGTTATAAACCGAAATAACCGAACATTTTGAAGTTAGGTCATTTTTTGTTATTGAAGCGGGTTTTAGTGCACAAAACCGAATTAGACCGAACTGAACTTGGACCGAACCGAATAAAGTTGTACTAGTTTATCTAGAAATCTAGGATTTTATTTTAATATTTAAAAATAATCGATTCTGACCGAACCGAACCCAAACCGAAAACCGAATATTGCTTTTATACGAACCGAATATAATCAGTTCTGGTTCGGTTTGGTTCGGTCCAGTCGGTTCGGTCCAAAAACTGAAAAACTAAAACCGATGACCAGCCCTAAATGGAAACAAAAACGAATTAAAAAAAGGAAAAGTGTCAGGTGCGAAAGATGGTTATAATACAAAATACGAAAGTTTTTTAACCGTCCGATTTGCTCCAGCTTTTTGCATTGTTACACGCGCTTTCTAATTCTTTTTTTTTTCGATACCGCCTTCTTTTTTTCGCTCCAACTTTTCTAATTCTTTTTTGTTTGTTTGTTTGATGAATTTCACACACTACTTAAATTTCACACTGTAATTTGATTGTTGTTTAATCCCTTGCACTTTTTATTTATTTATTTGCACTTTCTCTTTAACCACTTGCACTTCTGTTTAACAGCTTGCATTTTCGTTCTATTCGCTTGCACTTATTCATTATTCTGATGCACTTTCAGTTCGCTTGCTTGCATTTTAAATATTTTTTAATCTCATATTTGCTTGTACTTTCTGTTCACTTGCTTGCACTTTACTCTGTATTTCCATGCACTTTCTTCATATTGGCTTGCACTTTTCTGTTATTTAATCCCTTGTACTTTTTTTTATTCATTTGCACTTCCTCTTTAACCACTTGCACTTCTGTTTAACAACTTGCACTTTCGTTCTATTCACTTGCACTTATTCATTATTCTGATACACTTTCTGTTCGCTTGCTTGTATTTTAAATATTTTTTAATCTCATATTTGCTTGCACTTTACTCTGTATTTCCATGCACTTTCTTCCTATTGGCTTGCACTTTTCTGTTGTTTAATCCCTTGTACTTTTTTTTATTCATTTGCACTTCCTCTTTAACCACTTGCACTTCTGTTTAACAGCTTGCACTTTCGTTCTATTCGCTTGACCTTATTCATTATTCTGATACACTTTTTGTTCGCTTGCTTGCATTTTAAATATTTTTTAATCTCATATTTCCTTGCACTTTCTGTTCACTTGCTTGCACTTTATTATGTATTTCCATGCACTTTCTTCTTATTGGCTTGTACTTTCTGTTGTTTAATCACTTGAACCTATCATAATGTGCAAGGAAATAAACATAAAGTGCAAGCAAATAAACATAAAATGCATTCGAATATACACAATGTGCAAGAAGGAAACCATTGTTGACAAGCATATAAGAACAAAATGCAAGCAAACAAAATGTGCATGCGAATATACACAATGTGCAACCAGATAAACAAAAGTGCAAGCAGGAAAACATAAAGTGCAAGCATATAAGAAAAGTGCAAGCAAAAAAACATAAAGTGCAAGCAAATAAACACTAAGTGCAAGCGAACAAAAATAAAGTGCAAGAAAATAAACGTAAAATGCAAGCTTATAAACATAAGGTGCATTTGAAGGCGAGCGAATAACACAGTGAGCGAATAATACGGTCTGATTGCCTTTTTTTTGAAATTAATAAAGCGCGTGTGAATAAATAAAGCATGTTTTTCCTATTCTTCCCAGTCGTAGATCTGGCCACGGTGGACGGCTGAAAATCTTTCGTATTTTGTATTTTAACAGCCTTTCGCACCCGAATCACGTCCTTAAAAAAATGGTGAAAAAGAAAGGCAATTCGTATCCACTAAAAAATGTTTGGTTACCCCAGAAGAAACGAAAAGTTGTATGTTATACGGGAATACGTAACTATTTATGCTATATTGTGTTATATATAAAACGGTTTGTCTAACCTATGTCCTAAGGGTATAGATTAAAATTTTTTATTAAGGAATATAAATCCTATAAAAAGAAAGGTGAACCCATTTAAAAAAATTTAGAATATCCTAAAAAATTAACACATATTTATAAGTTTCTATATATGGGATCTTAACCTATGCCCTTAGGGCATAGGTTAGAAAAACCGTATATAAAATAACAGAATTATGTCGACTTATCTAGTTATCTTATTTCTTTTATAAATAATTGTTTTTATAAAATTTTAAGGCAATTTATCACATATAAATTATAAATTTTGTATTTGAATTTAATTATATTGACTTTTCTCTCTCCTTCTTTTGGTTATAACGAGTGATGAATAATTAAATTAAAAATAAAAATAAAATCTTAATATATTTAATAATTCTCTAAATATGTGTTATAAACTCAAAAAAAATAAGTAAAAGTGAATGGAGGGAGTATAAAATATACTATAAGTTATTTAGCTAGGTAGCAAGTTCAATTCATGGTTTGCTACATATATAATCTTGATTAATTTATTATCTCAGCTAACCTTAATCGCATGTGCAGATTCAGTTCTTAATTACATACTATAAAAATAAAACCCAAAGGCCCAAACGTTATATTCCTCTTCTTGGCTCTTCTACAAGTTAATCACCTTTTTCGGTTATGGATAAATGAGTTCTTAACAGCTAACACGGATAGCTAATTAATCAGCATGCAGCACTCGTGACTCGACCTGTCATAAGAAGAGGCCAGCGCAAATCACATGACTACTAATCATGTTTAGTTAAATTAATAAATCTCAGACTTAACTGGATAACCAACAACATTCTCGGGTGAGTTAGATAAATGACTATTTGACAATTTTTTTTTTAAACTAATGGATCCTTATAAAAAATGGACCCTTCTCTCTCTCCCTAAACTCTATTCCCTACCCCCTAAACCCTACCCCTTAAACCCAAAAAAACAATATTTTAAAGAGAGAAAAAAAAAAAAGAGAAAAAAATAAATAAAATAAGCTAGTAAAGGGTATGAAAAATACCTAAAAAATAGTAGAATCCATTTTATTAATTAAAAATTCTTAAAGGGTCAATGGACCCAAAATCCTCATACACTCTCTCTTTAATTTAACTCGTTGAAGATTCAGAATTGACGTATCCCAATCAGGCAGTTGTCTAGCCCCGTTTTCCATCTGTCACGTACTCTATTTCCTCTCAACCACAAAGTGTACGTACGTTCACATGGCTACGTATCATTAAAACTATACAACAAACAACAACAACAATCGACCTAGTATAGTCCCACCGAGACAATATTTGGGGGTCCAGATGTACGCATTCTGTTGGAATTTTTGAAGGAATTATGTCCTTTAATCAAATGTGTAATTACTAATTATGAAGTGGGATCATTTATGGAGATTTATAATCCGGTTATCTTAGGTAGTCATAGTGCTTTGCTAGAATCCAACTATGATTTATGGACTATATGTTATAAAGTCTATTGCTATTATTACCGGGTCCTACGATGTCACACCCTTAGAGTTTATGGACTGGATCAGTTTATTGGGAGACATATTATATAAAGTATATGATATAACTTGGGAGATAAGACTTATTAGTAATAAAGAGTTATTAGTTATTACTGATAATAAAATATATATTAATTTAGGAAATAATATATCTACGTATGGTATTATAAAAGGAGGGCTTTCTAAAAGAAAAACCCTAACCCCATATAGTACCACACGGCTGCCTCCTTCCCTGGAGTTCTCCCTCGTTCGCCTTCGTTCCTCATTCTAGCAATCGAGCCATAGGCGATCCAGATCTATACTCGGGTGGACCAACTTGAGGAGTCACACTTGATGCTCTAATCTCCCCATTCCAGGAAGATTCAAACACGCATCAAGAAGTAATTAATTCTTCTTATCTATGATCTATTTAGTTTATGCATGAGATCCTTGGTTAGATGTTAGGAAACACGTTTTCCTGAAATTCCGCTTTAAGCATCTAAATCCCTACAGTGGTATCAGTTGTCTCTTGCATAAATTGATTAGATCAAATTTAAAGTCTTTAATTTTGATGCATGTTCATGATTATTTTGATTCAATTATGTAGAGATTGATTGTATGGATTAATTTGCATGATTAAAACGAAAAAAAAAATGATTTTTTGAAGGCTAAAATTCGTGTCTATTCACGTGGGTATAGTTGCTGAATTTTTGAAATGTTCATGCTACTTTGCCCTAAGTTGATTCCTTTGATTAGTTTATGCAAATTTGTTTTATAGATTATGAATGAACATGTAAAAATCTGATTTTTCATGCTTAAATTATGAATAAAAAAGCCTGAATTTTATGAAAAACCATTACCATAAGTTTTCCTACCAAAGAGTTGTAAACGTTACAATTTTTAAGTGGGAGAAACACCGGAATTAATCGGTGTAGATGGTTCGGGACCATCTTTGTGGCACAGCGCCAGAGGGCAATAGCACAACCGCGATTGCGGTTTTGGACCCGCGATCGCGGTCATGGCTACTGATCGTCCTTGGCTCGTGGCTATAGCACAACCGCGATTGCGGTTTTGGACCCGCGATCACGGTCACGACTGTTGATCGTCCTTGGCTCGTGGCTATAGCAAAACCGCGATCACAGTTTTGGACCCGCGATCGCGATCGCGGCTGCTGGTCGCGGCTGATGGTTATTAGGGTTTTGTGTTTTAGGGGAAAATTCCTAATTGGATAGAAATTACCCTAAAAAGATATTATTTACCAAAACAAGATAAGATATATGATATTCTATCTTAATAAATTAGATTTATTTTATTCAATAATATATTTGATATGTTATTTGGTAAATAAAGATTTAATTATTATTTTTTAGATATTTTGATATCTTATTTGGTAAAATTTTGAGTTACCATAATTAAATATCATCTTGGAATATTAGATTCATCAGATTTTAGCAAATTAATGATTAATATAAGATATTAATTCTATACACAATTTAATTGAATTAAAATAATGAGAAATCAGTTTCTATATTAAATAGTTAATATGATTAATTATTTATGCTTTTATTTTGGATTAATAGCATGTTTATTTCGATGAAATTTTATATGTTATTATTGCATGTATATTTAATATTATGATATTATTGCATGCGGTGACTAGTATGGCCCACATTAGGATAGATAAATACGATATGCGTATCATTATGTTTTTCTTGTACACGATCTGCGTATCGTTATGTATTTTTGTAATTTAAATTTCTACAAGAGAGTTTATTTCAATTATATGTAAGACAAGAAGAAGAAGATTCTATGAAGACTGAAGGATGGTGATCCAAGAAGGTCAAGACTATTGAAGATTAGATCTCTTTAGGGGCCATACTAGGATCACAAATTTAATTATTTATTATTGCATTACTTGAATGCTTTACTATTTCCCACTTGCATGCTTGCTTGTTGATAGGCGTTGTCGTGACACCTAAACAAAATAATCCTTAAAAACCTAACTAATGTAGTCTGGTAAGTAAGGGTCGAATCCCACAGAAAATCAAGTTGTATATCGTGTTTGCAAAATCATTCACCAATTGATAACAAAGACAAAGGGGGAGGGGGGGGGGGGGGGGGGGGGTTGTATGAATCTAACTAAGAAAACGATAAATAAAACATAGAAAGCTTGGCTAGACAAATATCCACCTTTAGTTTGGTTGATCGATCATTGATTATCACTAGTTCCCAATCCTCATGAATGTCCTAATCCCTATTTTAAATTAGTTACCAGTCCAACTAGTCCTGATAACCCTAACTATTAAACAATCAAGAAACTATCAAGATAAATCTAACAGCAGCATTAGGCTCAGGAATAGATAGGCTCATGCAATACTTAACAACTCGTCAATACTCGACATGAAATCAATTCTCTTCACAATAAACAATCACAACTAGTTCTTGTAAATCGTGGTTGCTACTCTGAATTAGGAATGAACAATATTAATCTCAACAAGATGACCAGATTATGGGAACTAGCACTATAGATAATACCAATCTCAACTAGTTTGTCACGCTAGGGAAACCAATATTAATAATACTAATCACAACAATTGATGAACTAGATCAACCAATAGAATTCAAAACCCTAATCCTGCAGTATGAATAATACCAATAAAACTATGTGATCAGGCTAGAGAAATCAATAAAACTCAATGGGATAAAGCACAAGAGAATCATAACAATCAAGGAAAAAGAAAGGAATAATCTCAATATCAAATTCAAACCAAGGCTTCAATTGTCTAGCAAAAAACAAAACAAAACAAAGAACTAAACTAAGAAAAGGGAAAAGATGAAAAAAGGTAGAACCCAACTTGGGGAGCACCCAACTTTCAAAACGGATGTTCTAAAGAAAGAATATAAAGACTTTGCAAAACCTAATTTCCTAAAAGATAACAATAACAATCTCTAAAAGAAAAGAAAAGAAAATAAATAAAAGGAAATAAAATAAAAGAAATAAAATAAAATAAAAGATCTCGGATGAAAATCCCTGATGTGCGCTCCGCGTGTGACCCGCGACCGCGGAAAAGACCCCCGCGATCGCGGAAATGCCTCTGTCGAGTGCCTCCCAGAGTGACCTACCCGAATCCTTCTTATATCGCCTCTTCTTATGTCACCAGGCCAAGAAAAATGAGGAATCCTAAAAATTACTCTTCTTCTTTTTCACTCATTTTGCCAAGGCGCCCTTTCAGGTTTTCACCAAGCCACTCATTTCATTTTTTAATAGATGGGCTCACATAAAACTCACATCACTCTAGACCAATTATTACCCTAGCCTAATGCTGGTCCAAGCCACCTGCTTATTACCTAAGCCGCCCTTTCGGGTTTTTGACTTATCCCATGATTTATTTTTGTCTTTTTTTCTTATTTTTTTGACTTTTTTCTTTTTCATTATTTTTTCTTTTCTTCAGACGACGACTAGCAAATATAGATCATTCCCCCATGCTTAAACATTGCATTGTCCTCAATGTAATGAAAGACAAAAAAAATGAAGCACAGGGAAGAGCAGAAAAGTACTCACAACCGTCGCCGAGGTAGCCTGGACTTGGAAGTTGGTGCTGGAGGTAAATCAATAAAAGCACAAGTCGCTGGTGTTGCGGCGGTCTTCAAATTCAAACTCTACCGTGCAACCAAATAAATCCACTGTAAGGTGTAGTGATGCATCAAAGGAACGGGGTTGCACGAGCCTTCAACAAACATAGAATAGGAGCCCTAATGTAATCGTGTGGTGGGCTCTGGTGTTCCTCATCGCCAGCTGTCGAATGTCGGGCCATCATCGGTGCCAAATAAAATGTCGAGATAATGTCTCCTCCTTGGCATCATGATGCGCACCGTCTCTCAAAATAAAACGTAGACAGCTTGGTTGCGATCGCGGAAAAACGCCGAACTTTTTTTTTACTAACCCTAAAATCGCCGCGGCGGCCGCGATCGCGGAAAATTTTCCGCGGTCGTGGATTTTCTTCTGTTGTTCGCCGCGGTCGCGGTTTTTAGGCCACGGTCGCGGATTTTCTTCTGTTCTTCCTGCGGGTTAGTCGAAAAAAAACAAAACGAAAACACAACCAAGAGGAAAAATAAAAGAAAAAGATAGTGTCTTGTTGATCAAATTGGTAATCAATCACACAAACAAGAAAATACAAACCTTAGATTCCCCGGCAACGGAGACAATTTGATAGGCGTTGTTGTGACACCTAAACAAAATAATCCTTAAAAACCTAACTAATGTAGTCTGATAAGTAAGGGTCGAATCCCACAGAGAATCAAGTTATATATCCTGTTTGCAAAATCAATCACCAATTGATAACAAAGACAAAAAGGGGGGGGGGGTTGTATGAATCTAACTAAGAAAACGATAAATAAAACATAGAAAGCTTGGCTAAACAAATATCCACCTTTAGTTTGGTTGATCGATCATTGATTATCCCTAGTTCTCAATCCTCATGAATGTCCTAATCCCTATTCTAAATTAGTTACCAGTCTAACTAGTCCTGATAACCCTAACCATTAAACAATCAAGATAAATCTAACAGCAGCATTAGGCTCATGAATACATAGGCTCATGCAATACTTAACAACTCGTCAATACTCGACATGCAATCAATTCTCTTCACAATAAACATTCACAACTAGTTCCTGTAAATCGTGGTTGCTACTCTGAATTAGGGATGAACAATATTAATCTTAACAAGATGACCAGATTAGGGGAACTAGCACTATAGAAATACCAATCTCAACTAGTTTGTCACGCTAGGGAAACCAATATTAATAATACTAATCACAACAATTGATGAACTAGATCAACCAATAGAATTCAAAACCCTAATCATGCAGTATGAATAATACCAATAAAACTAGGTGATCAGGCTAGAGAAATCAATAAAACTCAATGGGATGAAGCACACGAGAATCATAACAATCAAGGAAAAAGAAAGGAATAATCTCATTATCAAATTCAAACTAAGGCTTTAATTGTCTAGCCAAAAACAAAAAAAAAGAACTAAACTAAGAAAAGGGAAAAGATGAAGAAAGGTAGAACCCAACTTGGGGAGCACCCAATCAAAACTGATGTTCTAAAGAAAGAATATAAAGACTTTACAAAACCTAATTTCCTAAAAGATAACAATAACAATCTCTAAAAGAAAAGAAAATAAAATAAATAAAAGGAAATAAAATAAAATAAAATAAAAGATCTCGGATGAAAATCCCTGATGTGCGCTCCGCGTGTGACCCGCGACCGCGGAAAATCTGCTAGGTGCTCACTCAGAGCCGCTGCCATCCTTGTGAGCTTCTACACCTCTTTCACATTGCGAGGACTCTGAATAGACTGAATAGACCGAATCTAATTCGGACTCGCTTCTATGCCTCTTCTGGTAAGCCTCTTCTGGTAACTAGGTGCACCAGAAACTTGCCTGAGCTGACACCGAAGGCGCACTTGGATGCGTTAAACTTCAAATCAGCTTGGTTCAAGATATCGAACACCTGCTGCAAATCTGCTAGGTGCTCACTCTGCTACTTGCTCTTGACTACCATGTCATCAATGTAAACCAACTGACTTGCCAATCAAGTCTCCAAATAAGGAGACAACCATTCTCTGGAAAGTTGCCCCGACATTTTTCAAACCAAAGGGCATAACCTTGTAACAATAGATACCTCGTGACGTCATGAAGGTTGTCTTTTCCTGGTCATCTTCTTGCAATGGGATTTGATGATAACCCCTGTAAGCATCCAAGAAACACATCCTAGCATGCCCAGCGGTCGAATCAACTAGTTGGTCAATCTTGGGAGAGGGAACATATCCTCCGGGCAAGCCTTGTTCAAATTAGTGAAGTCAACACACACGCACCACTCGCCATTTTTCTTTTTGACCACCACGGTGTTGGCGACCCACGTTGGATATTGGACTTCTTTGATTGCCCCTGCCTCCAACAATTTCTGCAGCTCCTTTAAAACCGCATCGGTGTGTTGCACTAAGGACCTGCGAGCTCTCAGAATAACATGTTTGATGTTCCTATCAACGTTCAGGCGATGGCAAGCAATTTCAGGGCTCAAACCTGGCATTTCGTAGGGGGTTCAAGCAAATACCCCACGATTTCTTCTTAGGAGTCCAGACAAAGACTACAACTCATCTCCTGAAATGTTAGCTCCTACTAAAAAATACTTGTCAGCTCGAAAAGACTTACATTAATTTTCTGTAGGGCTTCTACCGACTTCTCTACAGGAGACGTCCCCACCTCGTCCAGCACCTGAGGAGAGGCTTGGACCATGTTGACAGTGCTCGCTTTTACTCCCAAGCAATGACGAGCAACTCCTTGATCTTCTTTGACACGCACCATGCCCCCCTTGTGTGGGAAAACAATAAGGTGGTGCAAGGTAGAGTGCACGGCCCCCATCTGATGTAGCCAGGGACGCCCCAAGATGGCATTGTAGGAGGACGGGACGTTGACGACCAGAAATTCTATCTCAACCACCTTGCCCTTAATCGTGACCGCCTCACGCATCATCCCAAGTGGCTACACGGGAATAGAACCAAGACCCAGCAATTGAGTAGAAATAGGGATTAGATCTTCTTGTTTTCTCCCCGACTTCTTAAACAAATAAAAAAACATAAGATCCACAGAGCTGCCTGAATCAACAAGAATTCTGCATACCTCGCAAGTTCCCATGTCGACGGTGAGAACCAGTGTATCATTGTGAGGGTACTGAAGCTCGTGCAAATCATCATCTGAAAAGGTGAGCAGTTGCATTGCTTCAACTCCTGGCTTCTTTGCAAGCGCACTATCGCTCTTCATGACCTCTAGTGCATGACATCGCTTCCTGTAATCATGTCTGGAACTTACAATTTGCTTGACTGTCGACTCTATCATATATATCACCTTCTTCTGAGCATCTTTGCTTCCTTCAGGCTGATCATCTGGAAGGTTTTTGTTTGCCTGATCCCCACCTGAACTCGAGTCCGAATCAATAAACTCGTTCAATAAGCCCTAAGACGCCCACTTCTCAAGCGCTGCCTTTAACACCTTGCACTCCCCTGTGAGGTGCCTCTTCTCTTTGTGAAAAGCGTAGTACTTCCCCATATCCCGGTCTTTAGAGTCACTCCTCAATTTCGGAGGCCATGTGAAGAAAGGCTTTTCCCTGATCTGGGGTAGGATGCGATAAATTGGCTCCTTGAACACTGCATGCACTGCCCACAAGTCTGTAATGGGCGGAAGCCCCCTGCTCTTGGCCTTTCCCGATTTCTTCTTTTCGCTCTCATCTGGGCGTGCCTGTGGAGATGGTAATCTCTTGTCTCTAGACGACTTTTGATCATCCTCTAACTTGATATACTACCTTACTCTCTCCTGAAGTTCATGAACTCCGCCAACTGGTCTCAGAGTCAAGCTTTCTCTCAGCCTACTGTCTCTCGGGAGTGCTAATCGAAAAGTCATAGTAGCAACCCTCTCATAACAGTTCTCAATATCAGCAAAACAGTCCATAAACCTAGAAGCAAACTGCCTCAAGCCCTCTCCTCTGCACATTTTACTATCAAGCAGAGCATTCATAGTAGTGGGCTCCCTGCTATTAGCAATAAAGCAAGACACAAATTTCTTAGCTAACTGAGTCCATGAATACATCGAATCCGGTTCTAAAGCATGAAATAACTTAGCAACTATTTTTCCTAGACTAGCAAGAAAAAGTTTACACATCAACGCATCATTGTCAACCCAGAGTGCCATCTTATGAGAATATGAAGCCACATGAACAACAAGGTCTGATTTCCCATCATAAACATCAAAAGATGGAGATGAAAACTTAGCTAGTGGTGGCTGTTCGCGAATTCTCCTTGCGAACGGGGTTGTTGTCATTCTTGCAAGCTTCAACTCAGCCTGCTCTTGTGCATTGACCAGGGACTCCCCCTGGTTATCAAGTAGGCATAGGAGACGACGCTCTGCTCTGTCTATCTCACGTCTCCGCCCTCCAGATCGTCCAGACTCTGCACTCCTCGAGTGATCTCTACGCACATCCCCCTGGAATGCAGCGTGAAGTCCTAGGACGGAGACCGACGATGCCAGCCACTACGCTCCCTCTCAAAGTGGCTCGCGCGGGAGCATAGGCGCGGTGGTGATGGAGCCCTGTCCGTGCGTGAAGCCGAAGAGGACATCTTGGCAGCCTTCCATCGCCTCCGGCTGTCATACTAGCGAGTTCCTCCTGGAACCCTAATCTCACGGTGGCGCACATCTTGCGCGCCACTAGCATAATCGCGAGCACGGTCAGCAGCAATGACGCGTCGTCCTTCCTCGCGCCCGTGCGGGGACTCAATGATGCTTGCCAGCCTTTTGGCACACGCCCTACTTGACTCTACCCCATCCGCAGGCCGTTTTCCATGAGCACGCTCAAATGCCCGCTTAATTGTTTCCAGCTCCTGCTGAACAGAGAGAAGCTGGCTATCCTTCTTCGCAGCCGCTGCTGCCAACTCAGTGTTCTGGCGCTGCGACTCTGTCACGGCAGCCTGCAACTCTGCCTGGAGGCGCTCCGCCTCTACCCTGGCAGACTCCAACTCGGCAAAGCGGCGATCTTGCTCTGCCCTTACCTTGTCCAAATCAGCATGACGCGCTGCGTCAGACGCGCTCGTAGTACGTCTCACGTTCACCATCTTTGCCTCTTCCCACATACGGCGCCAAAATTTAGTAGCAGGAATCAGAACTACACAAAGATTCGATGAGGAGGCGGATGATTCTTGCGAAGAACGTTTCAGATGCCCTTGACTTGTGAATCTGCAATCAAGAACACAAAACGGGAGGGCTGGATCTCTCCTAACGCCCCTCCGACGCTAAAGTCAGACAAAAGCTCTCAAAATTCTATGATGGTTGCCCAAGAGAAAAGACAATGTAGGAAGAAGAAATAGATGCTAGGTTTTTTAGGATACTTATTATCTGAGCTCTCCTTGTAACCTTCTTAATGGGTTTATCACTTAATAGGCCTATTTATCACATTTGAATCAATAAAGGTTGTATATTAATTATCCTTTATCACCCTTTCATAATTAATTACTTTATTAATTGAAAAATAATTAATTAAAATAATTGGGAAAAAAATAGATTTTCCCTCATTAGATATGATAATTTGGATGCTTTTGTACATACTATCTTCAATACATACTAGTATTATTTTTGTAGATTGATAAAGTTAGACACTTTGAGGTTTTCATCCATGTCCATTGGTCTTTTATTTTATCAATTGATATGATGTGCATTGAGTGGCATTAAAACAAATTTAATGGTTTTGTCGACATTGCAAACTTGCCAGTATAGTCATCTATCTATGAACTCCATCTATATCTACTTAAAAGTTGGCTTTATTGCACTCATTAATGATCCACTTGAATTCTCTTCAATTGTTTTGCTTCACAATAGAGTTGAACAATATGTTTTGCCCTCAAATATTGGGCCACTGAATGATATGAAAAGACAAAAAAAATGCAATCAGATATTGGACTATTAAAAAGTGGGCCACACATGCATGGACGGCCCTACTGCATCCCAAATGGAATAAGCGTCAACTGCTAAGCCTTTCATCTCTCACAATTAACACATTTAAGTATATGAAGATGAAATAACAGCAAAAAAAGCTTATGTCAAACAGAATTTTAACCGAAAAAAAAAACAAAAAGAAAGAGAGCCAAGTCAAATAGTTGTACCACATTACAACTATATTTAAATCACAAGAAGTTCAAAGTTTGTACAACATAAAACGGCAAACAACAAACTTTTTAACAAAAAAATAATAATTGAAACGGTTGTACCACATCATAGCTATATTTAAATCAGACGTTCAAATTCTATTGTCGTAACCGTTATACTATTATTGTCCCCTGGTGATCCAGCCTTAGTGAGGACCCCAACAATTTAATCATTGGAAGTCCAATAGCTACATATTTAAATCAAAGTTTGTACATCACAAAATAAAAAAATAAAGCAGAAGTTAGAATCCTATCCCACAAGTGAAACTGTTCTACCACATTATAGCTATATTTAATATATAACTTACATTAGCATTACACTTACCTCATCTCTTCCTATATATATATATATATATATATATATAGAGGAACGCTCCGGTAAAACGGGAATTATGGTAAAACATAAGTATTAATCTGGGACGTTGAATGGAGGGTGATGGACGGATGGATGGTTGGGTCTTATGATTGATATGGTATGGGTGTAACCACCATATCTTCTCTAAAAAGGCAGTTACTGGATTTTAAAATTAAAATAAAATAATTAGGACTATTGTTAGAGGAGTGAGAAAATCTAAAATCATTTCCCAAGTTACAGATACGTTCGTTCGTTCTCTTGGATTAAACTCGCTCATCATCGTTTTTACAATATTCATGAATATCGATTATGTGTTTATGAATATCAATTATGTGTTCATGAATATCGATTATTTATTTATGAATATCGATCAAGTGCATCTTCATTTTCAATAAATTTGCAGATCCGTAAATTTGTTCTTGTTGTTCTTCCATGGTTTATTGAATATCGTCTATCTTTTTATGAATATCTTTGTTTAACATGTGAATAGTTAATTTCTTAAGACATGCATATCACTACTTAAAAACATGAATATCATCACTTGATAATGTGAATATCACACTCAATTACATGAATATTACATGAATATCACACTTGGTTACTTGAATATCACCACTCAAATCGTGAATATCAGTCACCACTTAATTATATGAATGTCATCACCTAATTACAAGAATATCACCACCCAATTCGTGAATATTGATCATCATCCAATTATATGAATATCATCACCTAATTACACGAATATCACCACCCAATATCATGAATATCATATATAATATTGTGAATAACAACTTCGACACCCCATCCCTGACTTGGAGCTCTTCGCTTGCGACGACCTCTGCATCTCTTCCTTTGATCATGAGTTTTCGTTGTCGATAGTGTTAAGAAAGCCACCATCATCACCAAATTCAACTCGACCATTATCACCAGAATCAAAACTAGAAATCGATGATGAAAACGACCGCATAAACGAACTAATTATAGAAAAAACAAAACTTTAAGATCGTCTATTTTCCAATCACAAGATAAATCCTAATAAATTCGAAAAAAGAATGAAAACTCACAGGAAAAAATAGATAGAATAATTATCGGGTAAGTAGTATAGATCGAGGTATCTTTCTGATCTTGAAAATCTAATTCCAGTCGTGGCATCTTCCATATTTGACAACCAACACCGTCGATGTGTCGATCCCCCATCACCATCAGGCGCACTCAGAGCGGAGTCAAGGTGGAGCTTGCAGAGTAGGAGTTGCGGAGGCGGAGCGTGTGGAGTCGGGAGTCGCGGAGGCAGAGCGTGCGGAGTCGGGTGTCGCAGAGGCAAAGGGAAAGTCGCGGAGTCGGAGTCACGAAGGCGAAGCGAAGTCGGAGTCGGATTCACGGAGGCGATGGCGGAGTAGCGAAGCCGGAGTCGCGGAGGCAGATTTGGAGGAATAGAAGGATTTCGGGAGAGGAGTCACGAAGGCGAGGCGGAGTCGGAGTCGGATTCACGGAGGCGATGGCGGAGTAGTGGAGCCGGAGTCGCGGAGGCAGAGTTGGAGGCATAGAAGGATTTCGGGAGAGAGATTTGTAACTGGTTTCTATTGGAGAGAGAATGGATTTGAATTTTGGGATAGAACTAATATAATGATTTTGTTTATTATTTAATAATACATAATTGCTAGATTGGAGAGAGAAATCTCCTAAAATATCTCTAGTAGGAATTATTGAGTGGATTTTTCTCTAGAGTCTAATTTGCACATCTTTTTAAGCAGATCTCCACCATTAAAAAAATTTGATCTAAAGGTTCATAACAGTACTTTCGTGTTACCGTAACACCTTGTTTTACTCGAGCCTAATTCTATATATATATATATATGATACATGACCACCCCACTACTCTTCGCTTCGCTGCTCCATCCTTCACACACAAATAACAATCATGAATGAAACTATATAGCACTAAACCAATTAACCGAAGGGTTTAACTCTGACATGTTTGTCGAAAGTGGGATGCCTTCGACAGGATCAATTACATACATCATCACATGCTTCATTCTATCCGATAACATGGTACGTAACAAAGCAATGATATATTTGGTTTAATTTTCTCTCTAATTCAATAAATAACTGAAAGTTACAGACAACTTTATGTTGCCATCTCTAGAGTGACAGATCCACAAGGTTTTAAAATATTTTGGCTGAAGGGGATCAAAATTACTTTAAACACACAAGAAAAATTGTGTTTAAGGAAGCTTTCAACAAGCTCACCACACAAAATAAGGTAACAAATTTCTATGTATTTAGATCAACTCATTATCTGTATTTAGATCAACTCATTATAATTGTTAATATAAATGTTTTTTGTTTGAAGGGCGTCAAAATTGCCTTAAACACACAATAAATATTCTGTTTAAGAAAGCTTTCAGCAAGCTCACCACGCAAAATAAGGTAACAAATTTATCTGTATTTAGATCAACACATTATAATTGTTAATATAAATTGATGAAAATTATGTCATCTACTTATACAGGGACTGCACGAAATAAAGCAAGTTGACGCAATGCATAAAGCATTAAATCATGTACAATAACGTAAAATTTTCTATGTAATTCAGTTATATTGTGTTTATTTTTATATTTTGCTTTCAACATGGAGTAGTGTTTAATAATCTCATACTCACTACCTTGCTGACATTATGAGGACATGCAAATGTGTTATACTCAACATATAGAATCATTTGGACAAGTATATTACTGACTGAAAGGGAAGCAATTTAAACTTACCTTTTTAGATACACTTTCTTCTTCCAAAATAATAAGGCAGCCTCTACACATACAATTGGGAGATAGTGGGCAACACCTTAAAAAGACATGGTCACTGAAATAAGCATAATTATTAAGTTAAAGACGTGAATGAGGATTCCCGATTGTCGAGGATGCAAGTATATATCCACCTCATGGTAAACTATCCTTGATTATATGTATTTGGATCTCTTTAGTAGTCTACACATGCATGCACTAAATACTTACATCTATCGGTTTAAATTTATTAATATAATTGTCTTTTGATTGAGATAGGTTAATTTTATGTGAAGATGTTAGAGAATTGGATAATCTAATAGCACTATTGAGGCATCGATTGTTTACATCAAGCACGGATAACTTTCACTAGAAGGAGGACAAATACAATTGATTTAGGACAATTGATTGTTAGTAATGAATAAAGCAAACTATTTTACATCATGTACTTTTATATAAAATATAACAAGGTTTAAGAATATGCAGAGTCACCAATTATTTCTATTACTTATAAGAATAGGAAGTAATGACTAATATATTTTAATTAAAATGATATTTGTCTAGGAATATGTAAAGTCAATGTGACCAATAAAACGATATATAATCCAGACCAAAAAAATAAAACAATATATTAGAGAATATTAATAACTAAAGCATACACAAAAGACTCGTACAATCATAGCATTTTATACCTAAAATACTTAGATATTACATTAAATACATATCAAACAATATATCATTTAAGATAAAATATGCAACAACATCCATATGATACAAATTCACATTTAAACCGCGATAACATATACACAAAAGGCTTCGATTTCTAGTATATATTAAAAAGTTAGTATTTTACTCATTAATTAATTTACTTCAATTTTTTTCTATAATTGTCTCACAATATAACATTAGTATTTTGAATCAATAAATGCATTTAATAAAAATAAATTTTTTCTATGAAAAGGATCTTTGCTAGCTTTTAATATCTATCCATCATAATCATTTTTTTTACCTTCGATGCACTTTTCTTCAACCCTATGGTGAGGATAGTATTTACAACCGTCTATACCACATACAAAGTTAGCTTTTTTACCAAATAAATGCTTTCAATTTCACAAAATTTTCTTTATTTCCACCCAAAATAGCACCATAAGTGCATTTTCATTATTATTATTGTTATCTTAATAATAATTTATATATTTATCCTAAATATAAAGTAATAATTTTATAAATAAATGTTTATATTCAATGGAAAAATGTTATTTTCATATGATTATAGAAATAGACATATATTATCATCTTTTTTTTATTTAACTTTTTTTCATAAATTAAAATTATGATCTCATTCATAAATCTAATTTGATATTATAAAAAGTTTTAATTCTTAATGTCTTCTATTGTACAACAAAATAAAATGACTCATATCCATGCATATAGCGATGTTGATTGTGGTAGTTGTGCATACTCATGCCGATCTTTGACAAGGTATTGTATATATTTGAGTCGTTCTTTGGTCTGTTGGAAGACGAAAAAGCAGAAAACTGTCTCCAAATCTTCAACCGAGAGTGAATACAAGAGCATGTCAATGACAACTAGTGAACTTGTCTAGATTCAAGGTATACTTGCTGATCTTGGAGTGAATGTTCCATTGCCTTCTTCTTTGCATTGTGATAACAAGGCATCTCAACATCTTTTTGCGAACCCAATTTTTTATGAACGAACAAAATCTTTACGCATTGATTGCCACATTGTTCGAGATAAGGTTCAAGAAGGTTTTCTCAAGACTGTACATGTCTCATCTGCTTTACAACTTGATAGCTTGTTTACGAAGCCTCTTGGGGCTCACCAACATCGGCTTCTTGCTTGTAAGTTTGGGCTCGTCATTTCCATTACTCGTACAACTTGGGGGGGGGGGGGGGCTATTGGGTGATATATAGCTTGTAGAACTTACAATGACACATGGCTAGATTAGTTAGTTAGCCTTACCCTATATTTCCCTTCTTGTAGTTGTAGTTGATCACGACATTTTGATTGAATCAAGATCCTAAAATATCTTTTCTTTCTCCTCTGGTACTCTAGAGGCTTCTCTGTTTTATTAGCTTCGTAATCTTGAAAGTTTGCTTTGTAACAAAATCATCTTTTAACAATAAAAGGTGATCCCTTCACATCAGCTGCAGCCTGTAAGCATAAGCTAGAAATGCGAGAATATAAATATTCTCATGGAGTTGACAATATTTGACAAAGTGCCTCCAAGTCTTGACACCCTCACAAACATCTATTGTCTAGGAAAGAGAATGTACTGTTTTAACAAAAAGAGGATTTTTTTTAAATATTTTGTCAAAATAATTAACTTTGTATTAAAAATAATATTAATTGGGTGTAGGACATGGATTCTATGACGCTTATTTAACATGAGTCGACCCCAAAAAGCGTCGAGATTTGCTACGCTAAAAAGTGTCAATAAAAGCGTATAGTTTGCAGTGTGTTTGTATTTTCATGTGATACAATATAGCTTGTAGAACTTACAATGACACATGGCTAGATTAGTTAGTTAGCCTTACCCTATATTTCCCTTCTTGTAGTTGTAGTTGATCACGACATTTTGATTGAATCAAGATCCTAAAATATCTTTTCTTTCTCCTCTGGTACTCTAGAGGCTTCTTTGTTTTATTAGCTTCGTAATCTTGAAAGTTTGCTTTGTAACAAAATCATCTTTTAACAATAAAAGGTGATCCCTTCACATCAGCTGCAGCCTGCAAGCATAAGCTAGAAATGCGAGAATATAAATATTCTCATGGAGTTGACAATATTTGACAAAGTGCCTCCAAGTCTTGACACCCTCACAAACATCTATTGTCTAGGAAAGAGAACGTACTGTTTTAACAAAAAGAGGATTTTTTTTAAATATTTTGTCAAAATAATTAACTTTGTATTAAAAATAATATTAATTGGGTGTAGGACATGGATTCTATGACGCTTATTTAACATGAGTCGACCCCAAAAAGCGTCGAGATTTGCTACGCTAAAAAGTGTCAATAAAAGCGTATAGTTTGTAGTGTGTTTGTATTTTCATGTGATACAATATAGCTTGTAGAACTTACAATGACACATGGCTAGATTAGTTAGTTAGCCTTACCCTATATTTCCCTTCTTGTAGTTGTAGTTGATCACGACATTTTGATTGAATCAAGATCCTAAAATATCTTTTCTTTCTCCTCTGGTACTCTAGAGGCTTCTCTATTTTATTAGCTTCGTAATCTTGAAAGTTTGCTTTGTAACAAAATCATCTTTTAACAATAAAAGGTGATCCCTTCACATCAGCTGCAGCCTGTAAGCATAAGCTAGAAATGCGAGAATATAAATATTCTCATGGAGTTGACAATATTTGACAAAGTGCCTCCAAGTCTTGACACCCTCACAAACATCTATTGTCTAGGAAAGAGAACGTATTGTTTTAACAAAAAAAGGATTTTTTTTAAATATTTTGTCAAAATAATTAACTTTGTATTAAAAATATTATTAATTGGGTGTAGGACATGGATTCTATGACGCTTATTTAACATGAGTCGACCCCAAAAAGCGTTGAGATTTGCTACGCTAAAAAGTGTCAATAAAAGCGTATAGTTTGCAGTGTGTTTGTATTTTCATGCGATACAATATAGCTTGTAGAACTTACAATGACACATGGCTAGATTAGTTAGTTAGCCTTACCCTATATTTCCCTTCTTGTAGTTGTAGTTGATCACGACATTTTGATTGAATCAAGATCCTAAAATATCTTTTCTTTCTCCTCTGGTACTCTAGAGGCTTCTCTGTTTTATTAGCTTCGTAATCTTGAAAGTTTGCTTTGTAACAAAATCATCTTTTAACAATAAAAGGTGATCCATTCACTTCAGCTGCAGCCTACAAGCATAAGCTAGAAATGCGAGAATATAAATATTCTCATGGAGTTGACAATATTTGACAAAGTGCCTCCAAGTCTTGACACCCTCACAAACATCTATTGTCTAGGAAAGAGAACGTAATGTTTTAACAAAAAGAGGATTTTTTTTAAATATTTTGTCAAAATAATTAACTTTGTATTAAAAATAATATTAATTGGGTGTAGGACATGGATTCTATGACGCTTATTTAACACGAGTCGACCCCAAAAAGCGTCGAGATTTGCTACGCTAAAAAGTGTCAATAAAAGCGTATAGTTTGCAGTGGGTTTGTATTTTCATGCGATACAATACAAAAGCGTTCGATTTTATACTTGTTTTCTACTCCCTTCGTCCCATAATATTTGTCCTATTTTGATTGGGCATATTTGCCGAGACGGATTTTGTATCGTCAATATCTCTAATTACATATTAATAAAAATTATAATTTTTTGATATTATTAAAGTATTCGTTGAGACGAATTAAACAAGATCCCACATGACTATGTTTTTTCTTATATATTGAAAGAAATCTTAAAAATTCTCTTCAACTATGAATAGTGTACAAAAGAGAAACAGGACGAACATTGTGGGATGGAAGGGGGAAGTAGTTACATATTCACATCGAAATGCGAGCATATTTTAATAAAAAACGCGTATTGTACGACACAAAATTATGTTGCACCGTCTTTTTACTGTTTTAATGTAAGTGTGATATGGACCGTTTGCTTCTAAGATCTTAATAGCCTAAATTATTTCTCGTTTATCTTATAAGTAATTGTTCTCACGAAATAAGTTTCCATTAATTTTATATGTTTTAACTTTTTTTTAGGTCTTGATCGCATAGTTTGACCAGTTGGAACCGCTCTACGTTCAGACCAGGGTACTGTTTTATATGTTTTAACTTATATATGTCTCCATGTGCTGACGTAATTTTTTTAGTTAGCTTCAAATCTTAGGATATATTCCTGTTATCAATTAACTTTTCATATACCCTTAATTTTATGGATATATTTTAGCCTAATTTTTGAGCGATTTTACTCCTTTATATTTTTATTGAAGAACTTTTTGTAAAGTTTGTTATAATTTGTGTAGGTTAAATTTTTTTGGTAAAACCTTGTAGAGTTGTAGGAGTATAAAGTAATTGTATTTCTGATGATAGATTTGACTTAAGTTGAATTCATACGTTAAGAGATCAGATAACTGCTTCTTTTATAAGGGGGTTTAGTTTCGCACCGCTTTTTCTTTCGCATCTCAACTTAAACGCTACGAGGTAGCGCACAATTTTTTTAAACGCCAAAGTCTGGCATGCAAGAGTGTTTTTCTTTTGGATTTAGTGAGATTTAAAAAAAAAACGTAATCGGCTCGATGTCATAGCGTTTAAATTTGATTCGGTTTAATCGAGCGAATTGAATCTTAAACGCTACGACGTAGCGTTTTAAAAAAACTGGATTTTCGATCGTTAGAAACACATGTTTTAGTTTAGAACATTTTGTTAGAGTACAATTGTGATAAATTATATAATTAGTGTAGAATTGGAAAGCTTTTGTTTGAATTTAGGTGATATCGTATTGCTATATACTATTGTTATATCGTTTAGTTATATACTATAGCTATATACTATGATTATATCGTATAGTTATATACTATTGATATGTCGTATAATTATATACTATAGTAATATGTTATGGTTATATCGTATAGTTATATATTATGGTTATATCGTATAGTTATATACTATGGTTATATCTTATTGCTGGTGGTTCCCGTATTTTTGAGCTGCTAAAATATAAAATCGTCGCGGCTTAGACCATCCCTCAATCAGAACGCGATCTCCATAATATGGATCAAAGCACAAAACATTTGAAAAGAAGACATTCTATTCATAATTGGCTCGATATTTCATTTGGCGATTACATTTCAACAAATCTTTACACGAGAACCATACACAGACCTCTCGTTTTCTTCCCAAAAAATGGGCGATCCAACCAAAGGTCCCCCAAAAAATGCGATCTCAAGCCTATTTATAGTGCTTGGGTCCTGCTTGCGATGGCTGGCAAGGAGAAGAAACGTGTCACTCAACGGAGCCTTGCATGGAGCAACGTGTCGCATCGATGATTTGCATGGAGCTACGTGTCATGTGCGGGTAAGGCGGAGTCCGATGGTGGTTGGCTCGTGGCTTCTTTTCATTGGTTGAATGACATCATGGCATGTAGACGAGATGGCGCGTTGGTTCGCGATATTTCCCGTTGGCTCGCGGTCTTTGCCGTTGATGGAGGGTCATGAAGGGAATGAATGTGGACATTCAACGTGTTGAGTGCTATTTGAAAATAGCGCGTTCCATCATAGCCCCTTTCCTTGACGATGAACGCGTGAGGCATCAATGCAATTTAGGGAAAACGCGTTTAATTACCGCGTTTATTCACTTCACTTCAAGATATCTTGAGGCAAGGACGTTTTGGTTCCACAACGGTGGGCCCTTGCTTAATGGGCCTTCATCAGATCGGCCCAGCAGACCCCTTATATAAGAGAAGGCAGAGGCGGGAAGCCGTCACTTTACCTTTCTTCTTCTCTCTCTCTTTGTCAGAGCTTTGTGCTGATTGGGTTGCTTCCATCGTTGTTCCATTCACAGGCGCTTCCTCTTCATCGTCTTTCTTGGAATCACTCAGGTAAATCAATTCCCTTACTTTCTAATTTTTTAATGTGTTTGTTTTTTGCTTGATTTCTCAGTGTTTTTGTGGATGACTGCACTCTCCTCTTCTTCTCTCTCCTTCGCCGCTTCATATTCTTATTCCTCGCTTTTCTGGGTAACAATGGCGGTGTGATAATGCCGATGGGTGTTCTCTTGAGAAGGTGAAAATAGAGATATGGGGGAAAGGTTGAATAACCTCATTCGGCGAGTTCTCGTAGGCCGTGGAGCGTAGGGATTGGCTGTCACTTCTCACTTCATGATTTTTCCTCTCCTTTGCTTCATCTTCTTCCTGACTCTTAAAATTCCGCCTCCAGATCTTTCGATGACCCCATCTGTTTCAATTTCCTGTTGATCGTGTTGTTTTCATAGCAGCGCTTCATTTTTCTTTACCTTGGTTGTGCGCATTCTTTCTTCTTCGAGTCCGGTTACTAAACTTTTTCTTCTTCTTTTCAGAGGGAATTTACTTAATCGCGCACAAATGTCTTTCTCCATTTCTCCACGATGTCAAGCGAGAAGAACACTGGGAGTGGTGATGCTTACGGCCGTGCAGTGAAGAGCGCGTATAGAGAGCACAAGTCCGCCTCGAGCCTCGACCAAGAGACCGCGTCTTCTTCCTCGAGTGAATCATCGCGTCGAACGACAGACGACACTGCTTCTGGGGGAGTAATGCGGGTTGAAAAGGTGAGGGGCAAATGGGTGGTTTCCTATTCTCTCGCGGCTAACATTTCTCAGAGTAACCCCCAAGTCGAAGGACCGCGTAGTGCAGACAGCTTCGCGAGTCATCGTCTGAATGGTGATCCTCCTCCAGTTCCCTCGGTGATTACTGACGAGATCCCTATGATGGAAGATCACCCAGGGAAGGACATGCGGAGCTACGGAGTGGCCACTAGTGTCTCGCTCTCCACCTTGGAACATTTAGCGCGTTCGATTCCTTGGCCGGTTGGGACAAAGCTTTGTCTGCCCGAATGAGGAGGGACTTCCATGGCGCGATACAAGAACTGCATGGTTATCTTTGTAGCTAGTGTTGAGGCAGGGTTTTGCCTTCCTCTGCCTGATTTTTACCGCGATTTCTTGAGACTCTTAAACCTTAACCCTACCCAGCTATATCCCAACGCGTGGAGATACCCGAGAGGATACACGATGCGGTGCTACCATTCTGGCCTTACCCCTGACGTGCAACACATGCTTAAACTTATTACTTTGAAGTACGACAAGGGTTTTTGCAATCTCATCTTGCCTACTTTGAACGTCATAAGCAAGCCTTCCAACGTGGGAAAGTGGAAGGACAAATGATTTCTAGCGCGGTGTTCTTCCCGTTCGGCTTTCAATTGCAAGTTGTTTTCGGGCCCCTTCATGCGTCTTGATAAGCCAGATCAGAAGGAGATTGACGCGTGCAAAAGTCAGTTTCACAATGAGGGAGATGCCCCTGACTACAATCGCTTAATTACTCGGGAAAACTTGGAAAAAGCGG
The DNA here is from genome assembly GCA_027886185.1 of Rheum nobile. Classification (NCBI taxonomy): domain Eukaryota; kingdom Viridiplantae; phylum Streptophyta; class Magnoliopsida; order Caryophyllales; family Polygonaceae; genus Rheum; species Rheum nobile. Next base: position 5,997,595 of record WOAB01000001.1, read on the forward strand.
GGCTCAGTTTGCCGCGCTCCACTGAACGCGATGAGTCGGGTGGTAATTTGTTCTTTCGCTATTCTTTATTTCCACGCATTGTGTTAGCTAACTCCTGTATTTTCATGGATGAAATCCGACTTCTTGCTAAAGAGGGCCAAGAAGATCGCGGGCGGGTCAATGTCATCGGCCAGAGCAGCTGATGATCAGGCCACGATGGAGTAGACCCCGACTCAAACCTTTGACGCGATGGTCGTGTGCGAGACAACAACCTCTTCGCTACCTCTAGGTATTCCAGTTGAGGCAGAGACGGGAGGAGATACACGCGATGAACCTTCTCAAGCAAGCCGCGGGGGAAAGAGATCAAGATCCAAGAGCAACGTTGACCCTGCCCTAATTGGTGCCACGGGGAGGATCATTTTTTTTTGCGCCAGGGCCCTCTGTGACCGACATGCGTAAGCTAGCCATCCCAAATGGTGTATGTGCCAAAGAGAAGGAATGGGTGACTTCCTTGCCTCCCCCGGTCCTTCAGCTGGAGGGCATGAAATACATGGAAATGGTACGCGCTTCCCTGCTTACTCTTGCTTTCTGTCACATCAATTTTACTTCTCTCATATTATCATGCTTGAGTCTGCAGGCTCGTCTCATATGTTGGCGGCCACGTCATATTGCAACGTCTTAGATGCCAAATGCAAAGGCATTCGTGAAAATAATGAAGCTCGTACGAAAGTGGCCGCGCTAACCAAACGGGTAGAGCAATCTGTCGCGGAACTCGACAAGGTGACTGCTAATGCGGCAAAGCTTGAGGAGAGGGCAAAGCTTGAGAAGGAGAATGCGCTGATTAAGAATAATGTTGAGAATCTTTAGCGCGCCATGTCCGAGAAAGATGACGAGATGGCTGAGCTCAAAAGGCAGCGCGATGCTTCCAACCTCGAAGCTAAAAAGTGGCACGCAAGGGCAGAACGCGCTATCGCTGACTATCTCAAGTCGGAAGACTATCAGATCAAGCTGGCTGATGAGGTGGGACCCCACTGGGAGCAGGGAATAAGGACTGGAGTCAGACAAGTGATCAGCTCTACTTTGTAGTTCTTAACTATGAGTTGTTACCAGAGTTTTGGGTGCCATTTGTATGGGTTTAGAGCATAAGTTAGAAGAATGGAGTTGTGGAGAAGAAGTGTTGATTTGGTGGTTTAAAGAGCGTAAATGAAGACATATTGAAGATGGAGAAGAAGCCACAAGAGAAGACCACAAGTGGAGTAGAAGAAGACGCTACAGAAGGATTTCCGTGGGCGCGGAAATGCCAACCACGGTCGCGGATTTTACCAGAAGACAACATAAAGTTTTCCGCGGTCGCGGATACTGTTCATACGCGCGGATCCGAGATTTCCTTTTCGTCCGAGCTTCGTTTGATTTTTATTATTTTCTTTTATTTTCCTTTATTTTATTTTATTTCCTTTTAGGATTTTATTTCTTATCTTTTGAGTATTAGGTTTTGCTAGGGTTATAACCTAGTTTTAGTTAGCAGCCTATTCATGATTGAAGTTATCAACACATTATAGTTCAGTTTTTCCCTTCGAGTTTTTATGCTTTGAAGACTATGAAGAACTAAGCAACTTTTGCTTAGTCCGACGATTGAAGCCTTCGTTTGTATTTGGTTGTGAGATTTTAACTCTATTTCCTTTCCTTTGATTATATCTCTTCTCTTTGTCCTTAATCCCATTGATTCTTGCTGATTTGACTGGCATGATCATCTAGTTGATATTAGTAATTCACTACTACAAAAAGTGCATTTTAGCCCGTGACTATTTATCCCGGATCCCAATTATCCGGGATATTAAGGCCCTTTACCTCATAAGGCTTCGGCTTATTTGAGAAACAACACATAATAGCCCGTACCATTTTTGAAGCGCCCGGGCTAAAAACAAATGGGTTTGAAAACATGCAAAATTAAATAGCCCGGGCGTGTATTTTTTATATATATCCGGGCTATTTAGTGACATGGAAAATTAATCTATTAGAAAATAAGTCGGATCTTTATGATCCGGGATCTCATGTCTCTAAATGTTCATCCAACCCTAATTGTTCAAGCCTCTTTCTCGCTCCTTCGTTGCCCTACACCCATCCAACGTGAGAGAGAGAGAAGGACGCCATTTTTGTTCGCTTTTTGTGAAGGCCTCGATCTCTCTCCCCGTGTCTTCGTATAGCGATTTGGCTGCAATGGCGGATTACGAAGCTTTACCGCTCCGTAATGACTTCACTGAGGATGATCCACGCCTCCCTATCAAGTACCAGCCGCCGGAAACTTTTCCTCCCTTTTTCTACTCTGGAAAAAAAGTCTAAAGCATCGTAGCATACTCAAATTCAGGTGGAGAGATCATGAGGCCCAAGATCTATCTATTCGGCGATTCAATCACCGAGGAGTCCTTCGGCGATGGCGGCTAGGGCGCTTCCCTTTCCCACCATTTTTCTCGATCTGTAATCTCTCCCTCTAAATTTGTTTCTTGGGTTTTCCAAATACATGAATTTGGTTTTGGGTTTTTTCTTCTTTGATTGAAAAAACTATGCTGGTGCCTTTTTCAGGCCGATATAGTGCTAAGAGGGTACAGTGCTTACAATACTAGGTGGGCGCTCAAGGTGTTTGACAGGGTTTTTCCGGCCGGCGGCGATGATGGGTCGGCCCCGCCGTTGGCGACGGTGGTGTTCTTTGGTGCCAATGACGCCTGCCTCCCTGATCGGTGCTCTGCTTTTCAGCATGTGCCTTTGGACGAGTACAAGCAGAACCTCTGCTCCATTGTATCTTCTCTCAAGGTTTATGTGATGTTAACATACCTTATCTATTTTTCATGTTAAATCAGTTTCCTTCTTGAAGTTGTTTTGGGTGTTCTATGAATACTGCGATTATTGCTAGGCTAAATGCTTCAGTGAATTAGGATCTGAATGCATTGGGTTAAGCTTATACATATTCCTAAGTACAAAAGTTCAGGATGATTATAGAAAAAAAACCCAACCAAACACTATGATCTGCTGTATTATTGCCCAGCCAATGTTACCTTACAGCAATTCCTCCACAATGGAGATGATCAGCTTAGAAATGCAAGAAGTTAGTGTTAGCATTAAAATAATTCCCTAGTCTTAAGGAAGTTCGGATTCATATCTGTCCATTTGGCTAAACTAATGCATATTTGTTCATACTAATTTGCTGTATATTATACTAGATCCTTCTTTCTTCTGCTAAACTAATGCTATCCGTTGATTATCGGAATCTATTGGACTGATACATTTCTGCTTACAGAAACGATGGTATAACACTATCATTCTTTTGGTCACACCTCCTCCAATTGATGAAGTTGCACGCTTGAGGTATGCCTATTTAACCACATTTCTTTTCATGTATGTTCAAATTAGATGAGAACCATTATACAAAAGGATCCCTTTTGAGAATATTTAACCACCACATTAGGGGTGAAGCATTTCTATAGTAGCTATTAACTGAAAGTGTGCAAATTACTTCTGCCTTAACCCATGCAGGGATCCTTATGTTGAAAATGAATCTGGTAAACTTGAAAGGACTAATGAGGCTGCTGGTGAATATGCAAAAGCTTGTACGGTCATTGCAAAAGAATGTGGAGTATTGGTAACAAATATTTGGACGAAAATGCAAGAGTTTCCCAACTGGGAAGAAACATATTTAAGGTACTCATTTTCAACAGTTATGAACTACTTGTCTAACATATCTTTAATGCTAGAAGTATTTTCTAAATTAAATAAATTTGGGGAGTCTATATACATGCTTCAAATTTGAGTATTGGAGGAGTATCCCCTAGCACAAATGCATAATCTCGCTCATTTAAATGCTTAGGACTGTGGTGATCCGCATTTATTATAGTGAACATGTAGCTCAAGCTACTGTAACTCACCCCAAGAGTTGTGTTTTGAGGATGATGGGTTGTGTACCCCACATGGATTATAAGAATGAAATTAGTTGCTTTATAAGGCACCGAGTTCTAAATTATACCAAAGAACACCTAATGGTCATAGTAAACGCTGGCTTACTTAGCCTGCACTTTCTTTTAGGATCATAGAACACCTATTATCGTAAGTGTTTCTAACTTTTCTCCCTCCCTCTCTTTCTTGCTTCTTCTTGTCTTTACGTAGTTTTGCAAATGTGGTCCTGTGTTTGTTGATCCTTGCATCAAACGTTTCTGATTATGGATTGCATTAGAGATATGAATGTTCTATTCGTGTTTGTTTTCCTTAATATGTCCTTTGATCTGATTCCCGCTCTTCCAAAACTGGTAATTTAATGCCATCTCTGGTGTTTTCATCCGTTTGCCCTTCGGAGATCATGATTAATTGCGAAATCAAATAGTAAGACTTTTTTTTATCTGTGCATTTCCTGATTTGTGATTGCTTATAGAATTACTGATTCTTGGATTACAAATTTACATCCTAATTGATTTAAGGCCTAGGTATATTTTTCTTCTATATGCCGATTCATTAGATCCCTCCCCATAAAAAAAGGGTGACAAAAACCCAGAAGAGATGAAGGAAATGGATCTTATGGATGTACTTGTTTTTTAGTTGTTCTTTGTGTTGAGATGAAGTTAGAAAAGTTTATTTAGATTTTGGAAAAAGTCACTTAGCATAAGTAGAATTTTACTTATGAATAACTTAATGTATTTATTAAGCTTAGCAGATTTTTCTAATGTAAATTCTATGATAACCAAAAGAATAGGTGGTTTTTTATTTTTGTGTCTTTGTCTCATTGTTTAATGTTTCAACTTGCATTATTCATTATGGATTCATCAGGTTGCTATCTACATTGAGCTACATCATTGACATATGGTGTTGACATTGAAAGAATGCGCTGGATGGGAATTCTGCAGGTAGCTATTGCTTTTGTTTATTTTTTCCTCAGTTCACCTCGGCCAAGACATGTTACTATATCTATGTGATGTGCAAGTATTCGCCTTACGTTCACCTTTTATATGCAGAGGATATCTATCGCATATGCAGTTGCAGCATTGTGTCAAATTTGGCTTCCATGTAGAAGGTCGAAAAGAGTTGGTTTCTTTAGAAATTACAACTTGCAGTGGTAAGATATTGTCTTTTTTTTTGTGTGCTGAAAATTGATTTGGATGTAATGGTTGACTATTTGTGGTTTGGTTTTGGTCATCTTTTTCTTGTCTGGTTCTCTCTCTCTCTCTCTCTCTCTCTCTCTCTCTCTCTCACACACACACACACACACTCAAATTTACTCGAACTTATATTTTTCAAAGCAGTTGGATAAAGTAAAGAATGTCTTATCTGCTACATCTTAGTAGTGTATAATTTTCTTCAAATGATTTGGCATTTCTCCTGGATCTAAACCTAACAAATGGTATACTGACAACTCTTTGACAGCTGCTATTACATGTATTATTGGGCTTCAGTTCGGTCATGTTCTCGTCCAATTTCAAGTCAGGATTCATGCTCATGTCTATATGCCTATCATTACCAAGAATTTTAATGTTGCTACTAGCTTATGCTTTGTATTTGACCTTTGGCAGCTCTAAAAGTAGAAAAGAGTACCTTGTCCTCACTTGTGGTCCACCTTCTCTAAGCTCTGCTGTGCCACAGGCTAAAGGAGAGGATGGAGAATGTTGCTCAGATGATGGTGATGAAGAACATCAGGCAAGTGGTTTTCTACATGTTCCCCCCTTTGGAATTGAGATGAGATGACATGATCTCTATAGTGAGGAAATGATAGAATCTTCCTTGGGAAATTTATTATCTCTCACGGTTTTTAGTGGTGCTAAATGGAATGGATGATACTATGATAGCAAATTTGTGGTATAATTTAGTTGATTTAATACTTCAATTAGGTGATCCTATCAGCATGGTGCATTCTATTTTTTTTTTCAAAAAAAGAGGACTTTTTAGCCCGGACCTTTAAATATCCGGGTTAATAGGTCCTCTTGTTTTTAGCAAATAACTAGACTTTTTAGCCCGGATACCCAAAGGTCCGGGCTAAAAAGTCTTGTTTATTTAGTCCGGACCCATTGTCACACGCCCGGGCTATATTTCTTCACATAATTTGGGGGCGCCCCAAATTATGTGAAGGAATATAGCCCGGGCGTGTGACAATGGGTCCGGGCTATTTGGTCTATTATCACACCAACCAATAGCCCGGACCCTTTTTAGCTATATTCGGGCTATATAATGAAAAATGCCCGGGCTAAAAAGCATATTTTGTAGTAGTGATTATCTATTGCTAGGATTTGGATATTTCTAGTTGAAATCCCTTATCTTGTGTAGCAACCACGATTTACAGGAACTAGTTGTGAATGTTTATTGTGAAGAGAATTGATTACATGTCGAGTACTGACTAAAATTAAGTATTGCATGTATCCTGGTTAATTCTTATGCTTACTGCTGCTGTTAGATTAAATCTTGATGGTTTCTTGATTGATTGATAGTTAGGGTTATCAGGACTGGTTGAACTGATAACTATTTCAGAATAGGGACAGGAATATTCATAGGAAGGAATTGAGATAATCTAGGATCAACCAATCAAACTGAATGGTGGATATTTGTCTGGCTAAGTTACTTCTCACCCATAGATTACATCTTTTGCTTTGATTTACTTTGTTACTTGATTACAAACCCAAAACCCCCTTTGTTACTATTATCATACAACCCTTTGCACTTAGGAAGATTGCTACCTCCCTGTGGGATTCGACCCTTGCTTGCCTACTATACTTAGTTAGGTTTTTGAGGATTACTTTGATAGGCACTACGACTTTAGCCTCGTCAACAAGCAGTGGCGAGGTTCGGCGAGATCGATCCCAAGATTGTACTTCACTCTAGACTACACAGATATTTTTGGCGAGCCCCCGATCGAAGACCCCGAGGAGGGAGATAATCAAGCCATGGATGTAGATGCCAACGCGGTGGTAACCAGTGCGACTGTACCTGTAGACTGCGATATTTCTTGACTTCCACTAGCTTTCTGTAAATCTTCAAGCTTTTTTCCCTACAAGATGTTGTATGAAACAATTAAGTGATATTAAATGCGAATGAATGGCAAGCGCCATTTTGGATACCTTCACTTTTTAAGTAATTGCGGTCTTTGAGTGATCTTAATGAATGAAAGCGAGGCGGCAGCCCCAAGCTAGGTTGGGGGATCTCACCCGCTAAGACGAACGCGGTGGCAGCCCCAAGAGAGCTTGAGGGATCTCACCCGTTAAGAAGAATGTGGTGGCAGCCCCAAGCGAGTTTGAGGGATCTCACCCGTTAAGAAGAACGCGGTGGCAGCCCCAAGCGAGCTTGAGGGATCTCACCTGTTAAGACGAACACGGTGGCAGCCCCAAGCGAGCTTGAGGGATCTCACCCGTTAGGAAGAACGCGGTGGCAGCCCCAAGCGAGCTTGGAGGATCTCACCCGTTAAGAAGAACGCGGTGGCAGACCCAAGCGAGCTTGAGGGATCTCACCCGTTAAGAAGAACGCAGTGGCAGCCCCAAGCGAGCTTGGGGGATCTCACCCATTAAGAAGAATGCGGTGGCAGCCCCTAGCAAGCTTGGGGGATCTCACCCATCATGAGAACACGTTAAGGAGAATGCGGTAAATTACCTGGGATAGTCTAGTCGACCTATTGTGAGAACACGTCCCCACGGTCGGCGCCAGTGGTGGTTCCCGTATTTTTGAGCTGCTAAAATATAAAATCGTCGTAACTTAGACCATCCCTCAATCAGAACGCGATCTCCATAATATGGATCAAAGCACAAAACATTTGAAAAGAAGACATTCTATTCATAATTGGCGCGATATTTCATTTGGCGATTACATTTCAACAAATCTTTACACGAGAACCATACACAGACCTCTCGTTTTCTTCCAAAAAATTGGGTGATCCAACCAAAGGTCCCCAAAAAAATGTGATCTCAAGCCTATTTATAGTGCTCGGGTCCTGCTTGCGATGGCTGGCAAGGAGAAGAAACGTGTCACTCAACGGAGCCTTGCATGGAGCAATGTGTCGCGTCGATGATTTGCATGGAGCTACGTGTCATGTGCGGGTAAGGCAGCGTCCGATGGCGGATGGCTTGTGGCTTCTTTTCATTGGTTGAATGACATCATGGCATGTGGACGAGATGGCACGTTGGTTCGCGATATTTCCCGTTGGCTCGCGGTCTTTCCCGTTGATGGAGGGTCATGAAGGGAATGAATGTGGACATTCAACGCGTTGAGTGCTATTTGAAAATAGCGCGTTCCATCAATTGCTATATACTATTGTTATATCATTTAGTTATATACTATAGCAATATAATATGGTTATATCGTATAGTTATATACTATGGTTATATCGTATTGTTATATATATATACTATTGTTATATCGTATAACTATATACTATGGTTATATCATATTGTTATATACTATTGTTATATCGTATAATTATATACTATGGTTATATCGTATAGCTATATACTATTGTTATATCGTATAGTTATACACTATAGTTATATATTATGGTTATATCGTATTGCTATATACTATTGTTATATCGTTTAGTTATATACGATAGTAATATAATATGGTTATATCGTATAGTTATAGACTATGGTTATATCGTATTGTTAAATACTATTATTATATCGTATAATTATATACTATAGTTATATATTATAGTTATATCGTATAGTTAGATACTATTGTTATATAGTATAGTTAGATACTATATTTATATATTATGGTTATATCGTATAGTTATATACTATGGTTGTATCGTATTGCTATATACTATTGTTAAATCGTTTAGTTCTATACTATAGCTATATAATATGGTTATGTCGTATTGCTATATACTATTGTTATATCGTTTAGTTCCATATGATAGCTATATACTATTGTTATATCGTATAGTTATATATTATGGTTATATCGTATTGCTATATACTATTCTATATTTAGGTTTTATCGTATAGTTATATACTATGGTTATATCGTATTGATATATATATATATATATACTATTGTTATATCGTTTAGTTATATACTATAGCTATATACTATGGTTATTTCGTATAGTTATATACTATGGTTATATCGTATTGTTATATACTATTGTTATATCGTATAGTCATATACTATAGTTATATATTATGGTTATATCGTATAGTTATATACTATTGTTATATCGTATAGTTATATACTATTGTTATATCGTGTAGTTATATACTATTGCTATATTGTATAGTTATATACTATAGTTATATATTATGGTTATATTATATAGTTATATACTATGGTTAAATCTTATTGCTATATATTATTGTTATATTGTTTAGTTATATACTATAGCTTTATACTATGGTTATATCGTATAGTTATATACTATGGTTATATCGTATTGCTATATACTATTGTTATATCGTTTAGTTATGTACTATAGTTATATACTATGGTTATATCGTATTGTTATATACTATGGATATATCGTATTGTTATATACTTTTATTATATCGTATAGTTATATACTATTGATAAGCACTATTTTGTAGGGCTAAGTAAGAGTCCTTAGAGGATTTATTGGTGCCTTTCGGGTAGATTTAAACACATTCATGTGTATGGCGTTTGGGGGCGAAGTTTGGTGTTTTTGGAGGTGTTTGAGCTGTTTTGGAGATCATAGGAAGCCACAAGGAGAAGACGCCAAGGAAGTGAAGAGAAGAGTAGAAGAACAGTGGGCTGAATTCAAATGGTTCGTTCTCTCTACTCAGATGTCCAAATGTAGTGATTCCAATTCTAGGAGTTAGATCTTGAAGTCTACTACAAGTCCTCAAAATATGAGCGCAATCCGAGTTGGGAATCAAAAGTTATGGCATTTTTACTGAAGTGTCGCAGAAGCTGAAGTACTGGAATCCCACCGCACCCAGCGGTGGGCACTGCCGCACCCGCGGCGAGGTCGTCAGAGAACTGGAGTTTCTGTTAAATGGCCGCACCCGGCGGTGGAGCCACCGCACCCGCGGTGGGACGCGCTGAAAGTCTTTTACGAGTTTTCTTATTCCCGTTTTATTTTATTTCCGAAACTTTATTTCCAAGTTTGTTATTTTTCTTTTCTTTATTTCTGAATTATTACTTTAGTATTTAAGTTACGTTTAAGACTCTTTTAGAAAAAATACTTCTCTAACCCTAGTTGCCACTTTTCATATTTCTCCTCTCACAAACCCTAATGGAGAACTAAACCTCCATTGTTGCACTTGACAGTTTGAAGCCAGCAATTGATTGGTTGTGAGTTTTCTACTCTTGTTCGTTTTCCTATCTAGTTGGATTAATTCTCTTGTGCTTAAATGTTTATTGGTTTATGTTGATTTATCTAGAGTAGCTACCTAGGTTTATTGATATCTTCCTAATTGCTAGGACTTGTGATTCCGGGTTCGGGTTGCATATCTAGTAGCGAACACGATTGTGCGTATAGGGGATCCGAGCGCATAATTGTGAGAGAGAGTTAATTGCATGCTTATAGTAACGGGTTGTTTCTATTGCATGTGTCTTGTTAATCCTTGGTTGAATGCTATTGCTTTATTGAGTTCTGAAGGTTTTCGGATTTGATTTAGTAATAAGTACTATTAGGGCTGGTAGAACTAATAGTTATCTAAGATCGGGATAAGAACAACTATAGGAAAGTTGAGAACTTGAGATTGATAGAATTCCGTGATCAACCTATCTATTGTTGTGTGGATCTCTGTTGAGTGTGGCGCTTTTTCCCATCATATTTACAACCTTTTCCTGCGAACTTATTTACTTGTTTCCTTATTGCTTGTTACGAGAAACACAAACAACCCCCCCCCCCCCTAGTTCCTAGTTGGTGATAACAAATTGCATAAGTTGATAACCTGACTCTCTGTGGGATCGACCCTGACTTGCTTGCTATACTACTTAGTAGGTATTTTGGGATTTATTTGATAGGCATCACGACTTTAGCCCTGTCAAATTTGGCGTCGTTGCCGGGGAGTCAAATTTTCTGTTTTTGTGATTTGTTTGTTGCCTACCTTGGTGTGGACCTATCTTACGGTCCACACCCGTGCTACTGATTTTTGTATTTTCTTTTTTTTTGCTTTTGATACAGATATGGATTTCTGGGGAGAGCCGCGATATGACCCATACTCCTACGCATACACTCCAGGGTGGAGAGATCACCCCAATTCGAGTTATGGATACCAACAATACCCTCCATATGGTCATGACTACCAGGAGTTCTACCCGGAGCCACAATCGTTCTACCAGCAGGGTGCTCCACAGCAGTACAATCCGGCCTATGAGCATAGCCCGCCAATGTCTAATCCTAGCCCCTCCATGTCAACTGAAGATATGCTCCAAGCTCTGGATAAGCACTTCAGCACTCACGTTCACGCTACGACGTCGAGTATCAAGAACCTTGAGACGCAGATAAGCCAAATGGCTGAGGCGATTACAAGGATTGATCAGCGGACTTCGGGAAATCTACCATCTCAAACGGTAGTGAACCCGAGGGAAAACGTTAGCGCGATAACCCTTAGAAGTGGAAAGCAATTGCATGTCGATCCTAGTGCTGAAGAGGACGACTCAGGAAAAGAGGGTATTCTGGAAAATGACCGCACCCAGCGGCAAGGTGACCGCACCCGCGGCGAGCATGATTTGGAAAAACAGAATGTTCTGTCAAGTTCACCGCACCCAGCGGTGGCAACCACCGCACCCGCGGCAAGCGGTACTGTTTCTCGACAAAATTCTGGGGATCCACCCCACCCGACGGTTTCCTCTGGCCGCACCCACGGCGAGACTTTTGGAGCTGTTGCTGAGCCTTATGTGGACACCTACGTTCGTCCATACTTTCCTCCTCTCGGTTTCGAGAAGCCACCCGCCCCATTCCGAGAGGCACTCAAGGAGTTGGGCCTTCCAGACGATATTTGGGACCGCAAGGTGCTTTCTGAGGAAGAATATTTTTTGGGACTGGAGGAATTCAGTGACCAAGAGGAGGAGAGTCGCGATTGCGGAAATGATCCTGCGACGCCCGCCCCTCTCGAAGATGCCCCGGCAGTCCCCGATCCTCTGGAGGCTGCCTATGATGAGTTTGTGCATCTAAACTCCTTCCCGCTTGTCTCGCTGCACCCCGCTACACCCTTCCCTGAGGCTCTGAAGGACACCAGAATGGTGGAGAACGACACAAATTTATTTGAAACCTTCAATGACTGCGCAGAAACCGTTCCCTTGGTCACGCTGGCTGACAGCACCCCTCGCTGTAAGGAAATGTTAAAGGTGTCGGGCTTGATCAAAAAGAAACCGAAGGGAAAGCACAAGAAGGAGGCCTTGATTCAAGTGGTGAATCTTTATATGTTGGATACGGGGCAAGATAAGCATACAGGCCCTGAGATGCTGGGTAGACCGTTTTTGAAGATGGCAAGTGCATTCATAGATATGAACAGCGGCCCAACCATCATGAAGTGCACAAGCATGGGGGTTACGCTCAATCGGGAGTATACAAAGAGGCATCCCCCTGATCCAGGCCCCAGGAGTTTAGTTGCTATGAGCAACCCAAGTTGAGATGGAGTAGTATGTCAAGCCATGACAATAACTAAGGCGTTGTCCGGGAGGCAACCCGAGGTATGTTTTTCTTTCTTTGCTTTTCTTTCTTTGTTTTTGCATTTTCTTTAGTGTGTTTTTGCTTTGTTTTTGTTCTTGTTTTTGTTTCCGACTAACCTGCAGGGAAGAGACCCATGCCTATTGAAGAAGGTGTTTTCACACCAATGTAAGTCTTCCTTCCCTGCACTAAGTCACCCCCCGAAAAAACCTTAAACGGGGGCAAAAAAAAAAAATCGAAAAAAAAATTCGGAAAAAAAAAGAAGAATAATCATAAATAAAAAAAATAATAATAAAAAAAAAAGTTTTACCGAAGGCCAGCTGTCCGGAGTTTCCCATGAAGAGACGATGCGCATCATGTTGTCAAAGGAGGAGACATTCGCCCCACACATTTTTTGGCAACGATGATGGCCCTATAGTCGACAGCTGAGGAGGAGGACCACTCATGGCCCACACCACGATCATATCTGGGCCCATTTTTAATGGCATTTGAAGGCCGTGTAACCCTGTTATCATTGTTCACCACTATTCACCAAAGTGGTTCCCTTTGGTTGCACGGTAGGAAGAAGACACTGGAGTTGATGAGAACACCCAACCCGAGACCTGTGCGTCTATTAAAGACCGCCAGCAACAAAGGAAGTGTCCAAGCCAGCTCGGCGACGTTGTGAGTTATTTTTTGCTTTTCCCTGTGCTCTATTCTTTTGTCTTTCATTACATTGAGGACAATGCAATGTTTAAGCATGGGGGAGAGTTCTATACTTGCTACGTCGCTGAGGAGAAAAAGAATAAAGAAAAAAGCCAAAACTTGAAAAAAGGCAAAAATTGAAATCCTGGGATAGGTCGAAAACCCGAAAGGGCGGCCTAGGCAATAAGCAGGTGGCTTGGACCAGCATTAGGCTGGGGTAATATGAGGTCAAGAGTGACGTGAGCTTATGTGAGCACATCTATGAAAAAAAATATGAGTGGCTTGGTGAAAACCCGAAAGGGCGCCTTGGCAAAATGAGCGAAAAAGAAGAAGAGTGATTTTAGGATTTCTCTTTATTCTTGGCGAGGCGTCATAAGAAGAGGAGTCAAAGAAGGATTGTCGGGTAGGTCACTCTGGGAGGCATAAGGAGCAATAGATGTAGGCTAGGATTAGAGGTTACTCACACTATTGGATGTCCGGGTTAAGCTTGGGGGAAGTACTCTGCTTGCCCCTTAAGCTTGTTGAGTATGGATGTGTTGTAGATGAGATTGGTGCCAGGAGCTTTGGTATGGGTTAGGTGACTCTTAGTTGGAGGATATGCTTCCTGAGACCTTGGGTGCTGTATTGGAGGAGTAGACTCTTTTCTAGTTTACTCGAGGACGAGCAAAGGTCTAAGCATGGGGGAGTTTGATAAGCACTACTTTGTAGGGCTTAAGTAAGAGTCCTTAGAAGGTTTATTGGTGCCTTTCGGGTAGATTTAAACACATTCATGTGTATGGCGTTTGGGGGCGAAGTTTGGTGTTTTTGGAGGTGTTTGAGCTGTTTTGGAGATCATAGGAAGCCACAAGGAGAAGACGCCAAGGAAGTGAAGAGAAGAGTAGAAGAACAGTGGGCTGAATTCAAATGGTTCGTTCTCTCTACTCAGATGTCCAAATGTAGTGATTCCAATTCGATGAGTTATATCTTGAAGTCTACTACAAGTCCTCAAAATATGAGCGCAATCCGAGTTGGGAATCAAAAGTTATGGCGTTTTTACTGAAGTGTCGCAGAAGCTGAAGTACTGGAATCCCACCGCACCCAGCGGTGGGCACTGCCGCACCCGTGGCGAGGTCGTCAGAGAACTGGAGTTTCTGTTAAATGGCCGCACCCGACGGTGGAGCCACCGCACCCGCGGTGGGACGCGCTGAAAGTCTTTTACGAGTTTTCTTATTCCCGTTTTATTTTATTTCCGAAACTTTATTTCCAAGTTTGTTATTTTTCTTTTCTTTATTTCTGAATTATTACTTTAGTATTTAAGTTAGGTTTAAGACTCTTTTAGAAAAAATACTTCTCTAACCCTAGTTGCCACTTTTCATATTTCTCCTCTCACAAACCCTAATGGAGAACTAAACCTCCATTGTTGCACTTGACAGTTTGAAGCCAGCAATTGATTGGTTGTGAGTTTTCTACTCTTGTTCGTTTTCCTATCTAGTTCGATTAATTCTCTTGTGCTTAAATGTTTATTGGTTTATGTTGATTTATCTAGAGTAGCTACCTAGGTTTATTGATATCTTCCTAATTGCTAGGACTTGTGATTCCGGATTCGGGTTGCATATCTAGTAGCGAACACGATTGTGCGTATAGGGGATCCGAGCGCATAATTGTGAGAGAGAGTTAATTGCATGCTTATAGTAACGGGTTGTTTCTATTGCATGTGTCTTGTTAATCCTTGGTTGAATGCTATTGCTTTATTGAGTTCTGAAGGTTTTCGGATTTGATTTAGTAATAAGTACTATTAGGGCTGGTAGAACTAATAGTTATCTAAGATCGGGATAAGAACAACTATAGGAAAGTTGAGAACTTGAGATTGATAGAATTCCGTGATCGACCTATCTATTGTTGTGTGGATCTCTGTTGAGTGTGGCGCTTTTTCCCATCATATTTACAACCTTTTCCTATGAACTTATTTACTTGTTTCCTTATTGCTTGTTACGAGAAACACAAACAAACCCCCCCCCCCTAGTTCCTAGTTGGTGATAACAAATTGCATAAGTTGATAACCTGACTCTCTGTGGGATCGACCCTGACTTGCTTGCTATACTACTTAGTAGGTATTTTGGGATTTATTTGATAGGCATCACGACTTTAGCCCTGTCAACTATAGATATATATGATGGTTATAACGTATAGTTATATACTATTGTTATATCGTATAGTTATATACTATAGTTATATATTATGCTTATATATCCTATAGTTATGTACTATTGTTATATTGTATAGTTATATACTGTCGTTATCTGTTCCGTTTGATTTCCCCCACACATCATTTTTAGCTGATTTACCCCACGAAGCACCTTCAAAACCAGATGGATTTCCAACTGATTTACCTCAAGAAGCACCTTTAGCACCACATGGAAAAGTTGTTCTAGAGTTTATAATGAAATAAACATTAGGGTTGGATTTTTTAGGGTTTAGGGGTTTATTAATTAGGGCTTAAGATTTAGGCGTTTTCCTCATAAATATGTGAGGCGTTATTAAACGTCATGATGTGGCGTTTAATAACGCCTATAAATATGTGAGGCATTACTAAATTCATATGGATCTATTGATAATATACACAAGATAAAGTGCAAGATATAATTGTATCCTAAAGATAACAGCCCCCGACAGTCTCAAGGCAGTGTGCGAACTAGCAGACGGCGGCGCAGAGATTGGAAATGTGTCATACCGACAGCTTTGGTGAAGACATCGGCGACCTGATCAAGAGATCGAACATGACGAACAATGAGTTGGCCGGCTTGAACTTGTTCTCTGACAAAATGATAGTCCATCCGAATGTGTTCGGATCGTTGATGCAGAACATGGTTGGCAGATAGGAATGTTGCACTCAGATTCTCACACAAGACAATCGGTGGACCAAGGAATGGAGCGCCCATCTCCTGCAGAAGCTCTTGAATCCATATCAGCTCAGTGGTGGCAAATGCAATCGCACGGTATTCCGCCTCCGTGCTTGATCGTGCAACAACTTTCTGCTTCCGGGAAGACCAACTCACAAGATTACCTCCATAATAGACAGCAAACCCATGTTGAGAACGACAGTCATCAGAATCAGATACCCAACCGGCATCGCTGAAAGTCACCAACCTAGAGTCACAGGCGTGGCCAATGACAAGACCATCATTTACTGACCCCTTGAGATAGCGCAGAATGTGCTTTACCACTGCCCAGTGTGTTGTAGTCGGACTATGCATGAATTGGCATACACGGTTGACGGCATAGGAGATTTCTGGTCGGGTGATGGTGACATATTGGAGAGACCCGACTATGTTGCGGTACTGATGAGGATCAAGGTCGGGATCGCCTACAAGAGTGAGGTGGGAACCAAGTTCGACCGGTGACGCGATGGGTTTGGCTGCATCCATTTTGCTGCGTTGAAGAATGTCACAAATGTACTTCCGCTGTGACAGAAGAAGACCGGACGACCGTCGCTGCACCTCAATGCCGAGAAAGTAGTGCAAGTCTCCAAGGTCTTTGAGGGAGAAGGCACGATTCAGATGTCCAATAAACTCCTCGATGAACTTGGAATTAGACCCTGTAATTATGAGATCATCGACGTAGACGAGCACATAGATGACGTCTGTGCCGCAGCGTTTGATGAAGAGGGACGAGTCGGATCGGCAGGGCCGGAAACCGTGGGTCTGCAAAGAGGACTGGAGCTTGTGAAACCATGCTCGGGGAGCCTTCTTGAGGCCATACAATGCCTTTTTCAGACGGCAGACATGGGCATGTCGATCAACAACAATGAACCCATGCGGTTGTTCCATGAAAACGGTTTCAGCAAGGTCACCATTGAGAAAGGCGTTGTTGATGTCGACTTGACGAAGCCGCCAATTGCGAGTAACGGCAAGGCTAAGAACAATCTGGATTGTTGTAGGCTTGACAACCGGGCTAATTGTGTCAAAGTAGTCGACGCCTTCTTCTTGCAGGAAGCCCTTGGCTACTAGGCGTGCTTTGTACCGATCTATGGAACTGTCTGCCTTCTTTTTGATCATGTAAATCCACTTGCAACCAACGATATTAGCACCGTTGGGCCGGGGCACTAAGTCCCAAGTCCCATTACGCATAAGGGCATCATATTCTAATTGCATAGCATGTTGCCAATTGGGGTTTTTTGTGGCTTGAATAAAAAAAATTGGTTCAACAGGTAAAGATGAGTCAATAGGAGACGGATGCTTAGTGACATTGAAACTTTTAGGCTTAAGCGAAGAAGTGGAAGCGCGAGTTACCATTGTATGATCCGAATTTGCAGCAGCACGAAAGTAAGAGGGGGCCCCCGGGTATGGTTCAATCGACGGTGGAGGCGAGGGAGGAAGAGAGACGGACGGAGGGGACTGTCCCGACGTGTCGGTGATACCGACTGGAGGTGGTGCGGTGGTGAGAGGTGACGAGATATAAGGAGGCGGAAGAGTAGTAGTGGGCGGCGGGGATGGTGGGACATGTTGTTGTGGTGGTTGCGGTGAGGAAGATGATTGGACGATGCGGCTGGCCTGCTGTAAAATATTAAAAGGAAGAGAAGCAGGACTAAAGGGAGAGAAGACACAAGAGTTGTTAGGAGTATATGTATGAGCAGGATAAGGAAAAATAGATTCATCAAAGATAACATGACGATTTATATAAACTCTAGCAGTAGGAACATGATAGCAGGTGTACCCTTTGTGTTTTGGACTGTATCCCAAGAAGACGCACGGAAGAGACATGTACTCAAGTTTAGTGCAATTATAAGGTCGAAGAAACGGATAACAAAGACACCCGAAAGACTTAAGGAACCCATAGTCAGGTTTCTTGTGAAACAAACACTCATAAGGAGATTTGAACTTAAGGTTGGGAGTGATTGTTCGGTTGCTGACATAAACCGTTGTATGGAAGGCATGTTCCCAAAACTGAACTGGTAAGGACGAGTGTGAGAGAAGAGCAAGACCTTTTTCTATGACAGTGCGGTTGAGCCGTTCAGCAGAGCCGTTTTGCTCGGGTGTGTGGGCAGGAGACTCGATGTATGAAGCCCATGTTGTTCTAAGAAGGTAGATACATGTCTGTATTCCCCGCCCCAATCCGTTTGTACTGCTTTGATTTTGGTGGAGAATTGGGTCTCGACCATCTGTTTGAACAGTTTAAATACTGAAAGCACTTGAGATTTGTTTGTGAGAAAATAGATCCATATGAATTTAGTGCAATCATCAATAAACGAAACAAAATAGTGATTGTTATTAATGGAAGAAACCGAGGTTGGGCCCCAAACATCTGAATGAATTAATTGAAAAGGAAATTTAGAAGACTCGACACGACTAGGGAGGTGTAGACGACGACTCTTGCCAAGTTGACAAGAGCGACAAACTGACTCTAATTTAGTGAAAGAAACAGGTAAAGAAGACTCGGAAACAAGACGACGTAGGATAGACTCATGAGGGTGAGTCAAACGATGATGCCATCACTGAAGCGTAGTGTGTTCACCAAGGAAGACTCGAGGAGGATGTGGCTGGCCAGTCGTGGGTGTGGATATGGGAAGCCGATAGAGACCGTTTTCAAGGGTGCCTCTTAGAAGTGTCTGCCCCTGCAAATTCTTCACAAAGCAACATGTAGGGTGAAATTCAAGGTAAACATTATTGTCTCTAGATAATTTTGAGACACTCACAAGGCTCTTTTGAATGTCAGGCACAAAGAGAATATTGTTAAGATAAATTGGCTTGTGCGTAGCATTTAAAATAGAATGCCCAAGATGAGTAATAGGGAGAGACTCACCGCTATCGACCGTGAAACCATCATTACCGTCGTATGGGTGGTGCATGGAGCTTGCCAAGCTCGTTGGTTACGTGATGCGAAGCCCCCGAGTCAACATACCACGGATCTCCAATGGAAGATGGTGGGTGAGAGTGATCTTGATGCGAGGCGTTGGCGGTGTAGGCAGAGGACTGGTTGTGGGTGTTGTTGGGGCCAGGAGGACCACGTCCTCTCCCACGACCGCGATCGCGACGAGGAGGTGCAGTAGGATACTCTTCCAGATTAGTGTGTTGGTAACAGTTCGCCGCCTCATGACCCATGCGGCGACAAATTTGGCACTGTGGGCGGGGTCGGTCAGCCGGATCCGATGCAGGCCGATTGGATGACGACGACGCTGGATCACATGATTGGGGGCGTGTGGCGACGTTTGCTGTTGGGTTGACGTCACTGGAGAGGTCCTTGACTTCCTCTGCAAGGCGTTGTTCTTCCTGTAAGAGGAGGTTGAGAAGTTCGTCGGAGGAGATGTCCTTGTCTTGCATCGACAGGGCTGCGCGGAAGGAACCATATGCGGGACCAAGGCCGTAGACGATGTAGGCGACGAGGTCAGCATCAGGAATGACCATGAGGCACTCAAGGAGACTATCTGCGAAGGCGCGTTTGTTCTCATAGTATTCAAGGATGGACAGAGATCCCTTCGTGAGAGATTGAAGTTGTTGACGAAGGTACATTTGTCGAGATTTGGTTTGAGCGTGAAACATACGCTCGAGAATCGACCAAGCTTCATACGAGGTGGTGGCGCGGGCCACTAGACCAAGGAGAGGAGTCGTGAGCGTCGATCGGATCCACAGAAGGACAAGTTGATCGCGCCGTGTCCACGTTGCAAACTCCGGATTCGACTTGGTGGTGGCTGGGTCCGTTGCAGTCGCAGGGACCGGAATCGCCTGTGGAGGTGCGGATGACGGATCCAAGCAAGCGCCGAGGCCGTAGACAGATAGAGTCGATCGGATCGTCCCCCTCCAAAGGGAGTAGTTGGTTCGGTCGAGGCGTAGGGCAAAGTTCGGAAAGTGGAACGCTTGCCCGCTAGAGCCGGCGGCCATCGAGAGGAGGGATGGGGATAGACCGGAAGTGTGATCGGTGCCAGACATGATCATGAGGATCGAGGTTAGGCTGATACCATGTAAAGCTATGAAATTGATTGTGAAAAGGATGATCTTTCTCTTTGTTATTGATTATAATATATAGGAGTTTACAAGGTAGAAGAAGATATGAGATATCCTAAATCTTAGGAGAAGATCTGATTTATATGGAGATATCAGAACCTTTCCAAGATTAAAATATACACAAGATAAAGTGCAAGATATAATTGTATCCTAAAGATAACACTCCTGCACAAAATTGGGGTCAATTGTATAAAAAGCTCTACTAATATCGACTTTGATCGCTCACTTGGGTGAAACTTTAGTATGCCCATAGTTCCTCAGTAATTCATGGCAAAGCAAGGTGTTGTGTCTAATTCAGCGACCAACGACGAAGGCACCTTGTTGTGCGCCAATGATATCCGAGAGAACTTATTTCAGGCGGTTGGATAGTATTTTTGAATTGATTTTGTAAAGGACAAAGCAGTAGGATATGGGGAGGTAGTCGGTGATTTTTGTGGGGTTGGATTTTTTGGGGATGAAGCTTATCAGGTGTGGTTGACTTGTTTCAGGAGCTTCCCTGATTTGAAGAAGTCGAGGACAGAACGAGAGATGTCATTGCCAGTTACAACCCATGATTTCTTGAAGAAGGCAAAATTGAATCCATCGGGACCCGGCGATTTGTCGTCACCAATAGAGAAGAGATCATCTCTTATTTCGTTGTTAGTGACATTTAGTGAAGAGAGCTTGATGGTATGTCGTAAGTGTTGGGTCGAGAGGGTGATTCCTGTTTGAGGGGTGTTGGTTGGGCACTTTGGTGCCGATCATTCTCACGTTGATCAAGAACGTGAGATTTTAGGCCATGTTCATCAGATATTTTGTTGTCGTTATCATCTATTAGCATATGGATCTTAGCCATGCCCCTCTGATTTTGACGTGATTGTGAAAATAGGAGCTACAATGATCTCTATATCTCACACAATTGAGTTTAGCAAGTTGGCAGCTTGTGGATTTTAGATGCATTTGGTGCTCGGGTGTTTTTCTCGCATTGAAGGAGATTGCTATCAAGGAGGTTGGTGTTGATTTCAGTTTGGACTATTTTGATATCACTTTTGAGGCTTTGAATATTGCTGATCATGGTTTCAAGACTTGTGCTTCAAATTTTTTTCATAAGTTGTTTCACATATTTCAGCCGGCTTACCACTTTGTAAATAGGATCGTATATGCTCGAGCGTACATGCGTGACAACCTAGTATAGAAGTCTAATAAAGTTCCAACCAAAAATCAAATGGCAATATTATGTGAAGCACTTAGGCCATTAACCTTATGATAATAAGCTTGTTTTCTCTTTACTTCTAATATATGAAGCTAATTCTCACACGACACCTCAAGTGCAAGTGTTTAGATAAGTTGACATTTGACAACATGCCATAAAACCGACAAATGAAATAGTGTCTTAAGTCCGATAAGTCAAATGAGTTAGTCTATATCACACGGTCATGATAGACTATGTCCAAACAAATCAGGAAATGAACACAACCCACTCTCGCACTATAATAAAGCCCGATGGGTCAATAAGCGGAAGGTCACGCACACAATAGCACATATGCGCAACAAGCTCAATATACACTTATCTATCTATCTAAATTAAAGCTATCACATTTCAAACCACCAGAACGATTATGGACCCACATAAATGAGGTGTCAATATGTGATTAATTCTTTCATAAATATATTTTGTTTTCAAATTAATTAGCTCTAAATCTTAAAATCTTATCAAATCTTTACCAAAATCTCATCAAATTAACTTATTGTTACCATAAGTTTTACTAAATTGTAAATGTGATACATATATTTTTGTTACTACATCAATAATATTAACTGACATTTAACATCAACAAAAAAATCATTTTCGCTCATTAATTAAAATATAAAGTATTATACAAGATTAGCTTATATACTCAACTTTATATAGCATATCTTTTAATGATTTTTTTGGTAAATATCACGAATTAGTGATAAACTATTAGCAAATTAAATAACACATGTAAGTTAATTAGTATATTGACATAGCAACAAAATTAGTAAACCCACGTAAGTTAATTCGTAACAAACTTTAGATAGCATATTTTTTTAATGATTTTTTTTGTTTTTACAATGCATTCACATTTTGAAATTTAAATAGAACCCACGTAAATCTGATAGCAATAAAATCTTCAATTGATAAATTTCACATTTTCAAAATTTAGTTACAAATTATTTATTAACTTGAAATACATGATTATGAATAAAAAATATGTATGAAAATATCAATATCCTATTTGAAAAATTAGTAAAATGGGTTTTATTTGATTCTCCAATTGAGTTAATTTAGTATATTAAGATTAAGAATTATTATTATTCCCTAATATATATATATAGGGAAAATGTCATGTGAGAATACACAATAGGGTGAGAAATGAGAATAGATCTTAGCCTTTGGATGACAAATAAACCAAAGGCTAAGATTAAAATTTTATTAAAAGGTCATGTGCCATGCACATGACCTGTTTTTTTAGAGTTTGACCAGTCAACATGACTGGTCAAACCAGTCACCGACGGTCAATGCCGGAGCTCAGGTGGTCAACGTTGACCGGTCAAAGTGTTTTGTTTTTATTTTCAGGCACAATTTTTGGCTTGCGACTGCATGTACATTGATTTTTGCTTGTATGTGCATCGATATTGACTTGTATGTGTATTGATATTGCATAAGATTTGTATAGGATTTTTTACTATATGTGTGACTTTGTGTATGTGAAAACTCATGTACTTCTCAACATGTGCATATGTTGTAGCTTGTGTATGCATAGATTTTGACATATATTTGCATCTAAATTCTACTCGTGTACATTATTTTCTTGGGTTGAAATATTCATGAGTTTTGGCTTGTATGTGCATACCTTTTGAAGTACATGTCTTTTTTTTGTTGTATGTGCATCTAAATTCCATAAATTATGCATAGGGTTTTGACTATATGTGTTACTTTGTGTATGTGGAAACGCATGCACATAATGCAAAAACTTATGCATGCATTTCACAGTGTGTGCATATATTTTGGCACGTGTGTGCATAAATTTTGACATGTATGTGCATCTAAATTCTTCTTGTGTGCATTATTTTCTTGGGTTGAAATGTGCATGAGTTTTGGCTTGTATGTACATACCCTTTGAAGTGCATGTCTTTTTGTTTGCATGTGCATGTAAATTGAACCAGGCGTATAGGTTTTGTCTTTTAAAATCTTATACACTTTACAAAATGTGTATAGGTTTTGTCTTGTAAGTGCATGAATTTTGAATTGTCTGTGCATCTAAATTTTACTTGTATCCATCGTTTTTTTGGCTTGATATGTGCATGAGTTTTTGGCTTGTATGTGCATGTCATTTGAAACACATGTCTTTTTTGCTTGAATGTGCACATGTCAAAACTTATGCACATACAGTGTACAACTCATGCACATTTTCTCTAGAAAACAATGCATATTTTTTACAATCTTTAGATGCACATATATGTCAATATTGATGCACATACAAGCCAAAATACATGCACATGCCATCTCAAGCAAAAAAATATTTTTGGAAAAAGTTGGGCTACGAAAAATTAAATGGAAAAAAATGGTCGGACAACACCTTATAAAACTTTAATGCACATACAAGTCAATATTGATGCACACACAAGTCAAAAATGGTGCACATGCTAATGCAAGTAAAAAGTAGACCCGAAAGAAAAAAAAATGGGTCGAGGAGAAAAAAAACTTAGGTCGGACAACGCCTTATAAAATTTTGATGCACATATAGGACAATATAGATGCACACACAAGCCAAAATATATGCACATGCTATCTTAAGTCAAAAAGTGGCCCCGAAAAATAATAATATATTTGATCGGTCAACGCCGGATGACCAATTTGACCGGTTACTTATCCACTTAAATGATAGCCTAATCCTAGCCTTTGGATTTAAAAAATCCAAAAGGCTAAGAGGTATTCTTAATTCTCACCCTAATGTTCATTCTCACCGGATCCGCACTCATATATATATATATATATGTAGGGTTGAGATCCGGTGAGGATGGGAAGGGAGGAGAGGAATGAGGATGCATGAGAGTCGTCGGTTGGGAAGCAAACAGAGTGCCCAAATCGCTTTTCAAAAATTTGGCAAAAATTCGGCACAACCGAATTATTCGTGAAAAGACGGATTTGCGTGCACGCGAAGTGCAAATTTGTGTGCATGTCAAATACGCTACGGTGTGCACGTGAAATTCAAATTTGTGTGCATGAATAAAACGCACGTGTTCATATGGAATGAACAAAATGTGTGCACATGAAAACACGACTGTGTGCATGTGAAGTATACTATCGTGTGCATGCAAAGTATACTACCGTGTGCATGTGAAGTGTATTACCATGTGCATGTGAAAATGACATGTTTGTGCAAATGAAATGCACTACGTGCTATGTGTGTATGTGAAGCAGGCATGTGTTAATGTGAAACAATGTAGGTGTGCATGTGTGCACATGAAAATAACATATGTGTGCATGCGAAAATGACTCAAAGCGCGTACGAAATAACATGTGTGCATAAAACCATAAAATAACTTACGTGTGCATACGAAATGACATGTGTGTGCATGCGAAAACAACGTATGTGTTCATACAGACCAAAATGCGTGTGCACGCGGGACATGTTTTTTTGCGAAAAATTCGGCCGTGCCGATTGTATCCGAATTCTTTCCTTGGTTGATCTGGGCACTTTGTTTCTTGATCTGACGGTCTTAGAGTGTCCTCACTCCTCTCCTAAGCTCTCATCCTCACCTTATCTTTTCCCTATGTATGTATAATAATAAAACGAGTAAAGTAATAAGATTTTATTTTCAATAATATCATCTCAATGTCTAAAATCTGAATTTTGTTAATTATAAAAAGTAAACAAAAAAACAGAAGATAACAAAGGTAATATTCTATCAACAAACTTAACAAGTTATAAAAAATATAAATCTAAACATATCATCGATAATATATTGTTGGAAGATTAGCAAGTAACATCATACTGACCTATTAAATTGAAAAAATAGTGTATTCTATTTCATAACTTCAATTTCGGATACTATTTCACTCTAAATATGCAACAATAAAATGTGTTTGAAAATTGGTTAAGTAACATGTACAATCGTATTTTTTTTATATATTTAGAGTGAAAATTCCTTTTTACTGGTATGTATATGTTTGGAAAAAATCTAATATAAGAACATGTCAATATATTCTCATTTCCCGTATATCTAATCTTTTGTAATCATGTGTCATTGATTTTTATTCATGTAACGTTTATTCATATACAAAGTTTTTCTTTATAAATATAATCTTAAAATAGTCGACCGTGCATGGAACGAGGGCTTGAGCTAGTTAAAGTTTAAATCTAAAACTAATTGCCAGTAAATAAAATAATTCATCAATCTTATTATATTGGTCTTATTTTCTCCTAATTTCACATATCATAACAAGTTTTCTATGTTCTATTAAATTAATTTGTGTCGTATAATTAGGGTCGGCCCAAAGAAGTGGGCGAGAGGGGCGACTGCCTAGGGCCCAACTTAGTATCAAATTGTTATTATATGTGTTTTCTTAAATAGTAGTACATATAGTAATACTTGGTTAAATGGTAGAGGAATATGAGTTTTTTCTTTATAATTAAAAAGGTTGTGGGTTCAATCCTTATATCTTACCATTTTTGAATTTACAGTATAGGTCCTCCTTTTCTTTTATTCAAAAACATATTTTAAGCTTTTGATTACTTACTGATTTTGAAGTGAATGTTCTTTCTTTCTTTTGAAAACAAAACTTGCATTGTCTAACTTAAATTGTTGGTATATTCCTTTAACAAATAGGGGGGGGGGGGGGGGGGGGGGGGGGGGGGGGGGGGGGGGGGGGGGGGGAAATTACACTTTATTAATTGTTTGTATATCACCTATTTTAATTTTATACAATTTTCACTTAATGTTGCAATTGTGGGGCTAGTTTTTTGGTGTAAACTGTATCTCACATATTTCATTTTTAATTTTTTCCACTTAGTTTTGCATATGGGTAGATTTTAGTTTAGTTATACATAATTTTCTTCAATTTCTTTCTTGTACAAATCTTCCTATGAATATTATTGTGAATCGGTCACCATATTTTAGTCAAATCATAAATACTTTTACCCCATTTTTATATACTTTTTTTTTTTTTAAACATTATATGTTTGTTGAGGCTTTTAATTTCTGTTTCGCCTCACTGCCCACCAAAGTTTAGGACATATATGGCAATGCGTATAACACGACAATACTCCACTTTACTAGTCTACTAGTGAACATGCACGTGCTATGCACGGGCTATATGATTTTGTTTTATTAACCTTTATTTCTACTCTTTAAATGAAGATTAAAAAATTATAATTGGTTTTACTTATGAATTAGTTATAAAGCTCTACAAATCAGTTCTACTATCCTAGTCATCTTTATAAAAAAATATAAATTAAGAGTTTCTTCTTTATTTTATCATATTTGTATCAATATCACAAAAATGCACATGGGATAATTAGAGAATGTACGCAATGACCTACAAAATGAGTCTTCAATACATCTATTGGACTCAATCATTCGAGTAAAATGGGTTCGGATATAATGGTCAAGTACTTGTATAGTAAACTACATAGAGGAAAAATGTTTGCGTAGAAAAAGCATGGAATAATAAAACCAAGATGATAGGTTAATTTGTTTCCTTGTTTATAATTATTAATCATATATTGATCTTGTTTATTTTAAGGGTTTATTTAATTTGTTTTTTTTTTCTAATTTCTCCTTTGAATTTAGCAAATGTCATTTCAATCTATTAGTTGAATTTATTATTGTAAGTTATAAAGTTATAATGAAAGTGAAGTAATTAATTTTTTTCCTTAAATGGGGAATAAATAAATTTCAATTGACTGTGGTTTTTTTGAAATTTCTCACAGATAGTGCATACAAAATTATATTTTTAATTTCATACAGTGAAAATTATCAAATTATACGATATATATTCTATCAAAAATTGATTAAAAATATTTTTAAAAATACATCTAACTTGATTACAATCGACACCGTTCATACCGAAATTCATACCCCAAAAAAATGGAGATCGAGGAGAGAATAGTAATGATCCAATTCGAGTTTGCGCTATAGTCTCGTTTATAGAGTACTTCTACAATAAGGCATACATAAGGATTAGTTTTATAAAATGAATCACAAAATGGAGTACAAACTTGCCAAATGTTGGTTTATTCAGTAAAATATCAACAATTTGGGCATGACTTTCAAATTATACCAAAAATATATGAAAATAAGAAGGAGAAGCAAAATGATGAATTCGATGTAGATAAAAATAATCAAAGGAACATAGGGTAAGAGATATGTCGATATGGGAATGGAGGGCGAGGATGAAAAAATAATTCCCGTATTTATATGGAATATTATGCATTTGATTTAAAATTGTTCATGAATATAATGGCGTCTAGAGATTCTCGTAACAGTATATCATATAGTTATCAATCAATCTTATTAAATGTGCTTATATAGAGTGAAAACACATGAAGCATTTTGAACATATGAACAAACTCTAATATTTTAACCGATCAAAAGGAAACGTTTCCTAACTAAATTAATAAGGACCATTATTATTATTATCAATTAATTGATTATAGTACGTATTCTTGTCCCATCTACATGTTTCAATTAATTGATTATAGTACGTATTCTTGTCCCATCTACATGTTTCAATTAATAAAAGGAAGAAGATAAATGTACTACACACTTGGAACCCTCTAATTCTAACCAATATTAAGTTGATTACAAACTTTAATTATGCTGCTTGACCCCAAACTTAGATATACTAACATATGATGAATGACCCAAACTTAGATATACAAACTTTGACGGAAAATGTGACTTCAAATTCTTCTATTGAATTCATTTATCCGAAATGACCAATTAATTTATGCCCTAATTGTTAATCATATATTGCATGATATTGTTTATTCCAAGGCTTTAGTTAACTTTGATCATTGTATACATATAATATATATATTTATACTAACCGAAATAGTTTAATACTAACTAAAATTCTACTTCATAATTATGTTTGTAGTTTTTTGGCATACTAATTAAAATTGTTTATTACTAATTAAAATTGTTTAATTTATAGGCTAATTAAATGAGCATTCATTGCTCAAAAACTCTATTATATATATATAGATATATATATAGAGAGAGAGAGAAACAATAACATGAATAAATTATACCAGACGAAAAAATGTAACAAATTTTAAATTCGAGTCAAACTTATGATTTAAGTTATCAACGTAAAAAAAATTATGTACGTGATAACATTTTCATCTATGATATGGGTATTATAATGGTATTTATGCTGATAATGTTGGTTGTGGCATTGATTTAATAATTAAAAAGGTTTGTATATAAGAGAAGATATAGATTATAATGGAATGTAAATAATCGTATAGCCCAAAACTCTTTTTTGGAAATAAGTTTGATTTTATGTGTGATACTTTTAAGGTGTAAATGAGTAAATATTTATCAAAATTCTTATATTTATACGGATATATAATTAGAGAGATTATATTAGAATTAGGAGTAATGATTTACCGAAAATATTCTATTTATACAAATATATAATTAGAGAGATTATATTAGAATTAGGAGTATATCATTTTATATTTTATATGTTGTTATTTAGGCAAAACTCTTTCTTCTATGTGTTGATTTAAGTTTGATTTTATGTGTGATACTTTTAAGGTGTAAATGAGTAAATATTTTCCAAAATTCTTATATTTATACGGATATATAATTAGAGAGATTATATTAAAATTAGGAGTAACGATTTATCGAAAATATTCTATTTATACAAATATATAATTAGATAGATTATATTAGAATTAGGAGTATATCATTTTATATGTTGTTATTTAGGCAAAACTATTTCTTCTATGTGTTGATTTTATGTGTGATACTTCATAATGCTAAGGTGTAATCAAGAGGAGAGAGACATTTATGGTAAAAAAACTCTATTTTATTTAAAATATAGATTCTTATTACATGTGATGAATTTCCACATGAATAATGTTAGTTTTGGATTTCATCTACATTTGAATGCTAATTTTGTATTAGTTTATGTAAAATATAGATTCTTACTCTATTTTTGTGATAAAACGATGTCATAGATAGATTTATTAAAAGAAAAGAAAAATTATTTATTCTATCATTTAAGAGGATGAGCATTAATGGTCTAGGATTGTATTTTACATTATACATAGATTTCACTATTCCAAGACCGAAGATTTTAACCACTGTGCAAATTGTTAATTGCTTTTATTTAGGTAAGAATTAGCTGATATCAAAATCTGCTTAAAAATCAGCCTATAGTATATTTTTTATTAAATATAATAAATAAAACTGTAATTTTGTAGCCAAAATATATAAAAAAATTATTTATATATAAGGTTGAAAAATTAAAAGAATAAATATAAATTAGTAACATTCTATGTATGTGGTGCCCGTTTATTAAGTATTCAAAAATAACTTAATTAGTCATTCATTGCTAGTGATCAAGGCTCGTTTGGTATCGACCAAAGGTATGAGATATCGAGTATGGATATTAGTACATGTATCCAAATATGAGTTTGAATTAGGGGTGAGCATTCAGATCGATCTGATCCGTTATATCGGATATCCGGCTATTTTTTTAGTGAAACAGCGATCCGTATCCGATCCGTTACAAGCCGGATATCCAGCTTTTTCGGATCGGATTATTATACCGGATATCCAAAATATCCGGATTGTACAATTCCAGATTAATTAATTATTTAATTGTGATCATGTGACTGAAATTAAACCAAATAACTGTTTAATCCACTTCTAAAACAACTAGTACGAGCTGGATCTCGAACCCCATTCCCCATACCCTTGACCTAACCTAACCCATCCCTCTCTCGATTTCGATCTCAATTTCTCCGTCTTTCTATGGAGTCGGAGGAAGATCGCATCACAATCTACAACGAAGACCACGACGACGAGCCTCTCAACGACGTCGTTCTCGACGACGGCGAAGATTTAGTCCTCGGAGACAGAGACTCCGACGACTCCTCCGATTCCGACACCAATTCCACCTCCTCCGCCGCTGTTCGCACCGTCCCTCTCTCCTCCTCCTCCGTCTCCATCGCCGTCCTTCCTCCCTCCTCCTCCATCAACGGATCCGATCTCCGCCCTCCTGTTAGGCCCTCCTTCGCCGCCTCTACCGCCGTTGTCGTAATGTCCGCCCCTAACGCCGCCGTGACAACGACTCCCATGGCAGAGAGGAAGCCGATCGAGGATTCCAGGAAGCTGTTTCAGAGGCTATGGACTGACGAGGACGAGATCGAGATCGAGATCTTGCAAGGGCTTTGCC
This sequence comes from Rheum nobile, assembly GCA_027886185.1. NCBI lineage: Eukaryota > Viridiplantae > Streptophyta > Magnoliopsida > Caryophyllales > Polygonaceae > Rheum > Rheum nobile. The sequence continues at coordinate 6,028,247 of WOAB01000001.1, forward strand.
TGAAATATGGAGTTGAGGTGTAAGTATAATTGGGCTTGGGTTGGGCTTTGCCTGAAATTGGTGTTAATTGGTAATTGTTTTCTATGGCTAAAACTAAATAATGTTATTACTGATTTGTATTTGTTCAATTCAAAATATTAGGTAAACTTATATGTATCATTCTAATTTTCAAAAATATATTTATTATACGTAATACTTCCGAATCGCGGATATCCGGTTAGATATCCGTATCCGGTCCGGATATCCGGAAAAATGACCCGGATCGGATCGGATACGGATAAAAATTAAACGTTTTTTTAGGATACGGATTTTTTGGATTCGGGTTGGCGGATAATCGGATCAGATCGACCGGATCAGATTTTTTTGCTCACCCCTAGTTTGAATGATATCAAGATATCAGGTATGTGTATAAATATGAGTAATATTTTTGATATACTTATTCCGTGAGAGATATCAAAATAACATTCTAGTATCACTTTGATAGCACTAATACCATATCTTGATACTCATAACTGATATGAAAGAGCAGATATCAATTTGATATTGATATCAGGATTGTATCAGACACATATATGAGTGTGAATGATATTTATATTCATACCTGATACTATGATATCAATACCAAATAGGCCATAAGTACATCATTTTCATATCAAATCTATAATATTAAAATTAAACAACGAAAAATGGGAATTAAGAATTTTCAACTACTAATAAAATTTGAGAGGGTAAAAGTATTCACAGAGGAAAATCTTGGGTTTTCTTGTACAAAATCAAACAAAAAATGAAAATATTTATGATAAAATCAAAATTTTGCAGGTAATTTTGTTTTTCATTTTTCTAGAGAGAAGAATCCCCTAATAATCTCATTTTCATATTGTTCTTCTAAAAATGTACCCCTCTATTAATATTTTTTTAAAGTATATTTATCTTTGTTTCTAAGGACTATATTACCCCTAATTTAATTATCCTAATTGTAATGCTTAGTCTCTAGGCCTCCACAACTCCACGCCTTCTTGCTCGCCGTCATCCGCATCGCCCACTGCTCACCGGGAACCACATCGATGCTTGCCACTGCCACCCGCATAGCCAACCAATGCTCGCTGATCTTGCTCGCTGAATTCCTTAATCATTAGCAACTAGTAGATTTTTCTTTGTTACTGGTACGTAGGTTTGTTTGTACGGATTTCTTGATTGTTGTTTTGCATGTAGGTTCCTTAGATGTTGGCACATAGGTTTCTCGATCTTTGATATTGCTGATATTAGGTTTGAATTCCTTAATTGTTATTGATGTTTGTTTCTCTTTAACGAGGTAGATCAAATCAAAGATTGTTAGTACGTAGGTTTCTCCTTAATATTGTTGTTTGTATTTAGGTTTGTTCATTTAACAATAAATAACGATGATTGATATTTTAATTGGAGAATATTGACATAAATTTCGTGTAGCATTGATAAACTTTCATGTAAAGTAGATTCATGTAAGATAGAATCGTATTAAGAGATCAAATCTTCGATCCATACTAGATTTTGTATAAGTTGATCTGGGATAAATTTGGAATCTAACAACTATTAATGTAAATTAAATTAGTTCAAATCAAATTTGTGTAAGTAGATAAGTTTTTTAATGTAAAATAAATTTTAGTGTAAAATAGATGAGTTTTTTACGTGTAGATGAGATAGATTACACGAAATATTGGATACGTCAAATTGATTAATGTAAACTAAATTAATGTAAACCAAATTCATGTGAGCTAAATTAGCTAATTTGTGCTAATTAACTAAGGTGATACTTAATTAGTGTAAGCTACTACATAAGCTTCCACGAAATAATAGCATGTTACATAAAATAATTTCGTATAATATTTTAGTGTAAGCTACTACATAACAGGGTGTAAGCTACTACATAATTTTTGTGTAAGCTATTACAAGTGTAGTCTAATTCATAATTTGCTTGTAAGCTAGTACAAAAATCCATGTAAGCTACTAAATAATTTGGTTTACGCTACTAGCCTACTACATCATTTTAGTATAGGTTACTACATAATTTTGTGTAATCTACTATTTTTTTTGTGCAAGCTACTAAATAATTTTGTGTACGGTATTACATAATTTTCGTGTAGGATGTTACAAAATTTTCGTGTAGGCTATTATAAAATTTTCGTCTACGCTATTAAACAATTTTCATATAAGCTACTACATAATTTCGTGTAAGGTACTATATAATTTTGTATAGGCATCTACACAAAGTTACTACAAGAAATTCAAATCTTCTAAATTTGTACCTACACGAATTAAATTGGGCATGCAATTCAAGAATTCCATCACAACAACAAGATTTGTTCCTATACAAAATTTGTTTCTACACTAATTCCATGAACTAAATATGGACGAAATTTGTTTCTACACCATACATTATTTCATGAAATCATGAGTTCGTATAAAATTCAATTGTTGTTACATACAATGCAAACCAAATTCCATGAAGCAGATGGGGGGCTGCAAATCTGCGGTGTGTGAGGGCGGCGAGCGGACGGCGCTGCGAGTTTGGCGGTTTAGTGGCGAGATTGGACGTTTTGACTTCAATAGCGAAGGCGCGCTACTGCAATGGTTTGCGACGACCAGATTTGCGAGGGCGACGCGGTGGTCTGACAGTGGTTGCGGTGATCTACGAGGGCGGTGGTGGCAGCGTGTTGGTCCGGCGGTGCATGGTCGGAGGGAGGAGGTGGTTTGGTGTTTGGACGTACTCTAATGGGGAAGAGGAAGACGGACTAAATGTGCCTAATTGATGGTTCTCCTAGTTTTTATGAAGTAGTAAATGTATAGAGGGGTATTTTAGTCTAATTGTATAGAGATGTATTATTAATTTTCTATTTTTATGATGGGATATATTATTGGAATTTTTTATTGAAATAAGTACACTTAAGTCTTTTTTTTTTTTGATGAGGAAAGAATTCGACGTACCCGACATAACAAGATCGGGTAGATCGAGAGGCCGATAAATCGGCGCCGGTCAAACCGGACAGAAGGAACACTACAACAAGTATGGAAATTACAACAAAGCAAAAATAGAGCTAAGACGACCTAAAACGAGAGCTTGAGCAAGCACGATCAGACGAAAGCGCCATCGGTAGACGAGTCAGACAAGAGAACTCCTGCGGAAGTGTTGAACGGACTACCATGACGTTGCCCTCTCTTTAAAGAGGGATCTTCAGGAGCCTCAACCATGACGTTGCCCTCGTACAAGAGGGATCTTCATTGAGCCATAGACACGACCACTACCGAACACTCAAGCAACACTTTAGATCAGCTCCATAACTGCAACGAGGAATTTGTCACCCATACTTGAAACCAAACGAAACCGAATTAGATTACAAGGGTGAAATTAATGTACAAAGAGAACATCAATTAGTCTTGTTATTAGGTTTTACTTCTTTGAATGTTTGGGGATTACTTCCATTGATTTTTGGGTTTTTTATCCTTCTCATGCTACTGTTTTAGTTATGATTGAAATTTGGCAAGTGAGACCAAGTGCAACAAACAAGGCTAATTGGCCCAACGTTTTTGTCCGGGATCACCCGGAAGAGTTTTTGGTTGGGGGTTACCCAAAGTCTATTTTAAGTCAGGTTGTTGATTGTTGTAGAAGAGGGAGGATTACTCATTTAGTTGTTTGGATATTAATCCCTTTGATTTTTGGAATTTTCTAAAGGTAGTCTTTGTTTTAATCCTTTTTATTCATTTTGTTTGTTGGGCTTAAAAACAACAAATATTTTTGGGTTTTATGAAAACCACAACAATATAGTATTGGGCTTCCATCCACAAACCCAAACTCTGATGGGTTAAAGAGGTTTATCGTTTGGCTTGTTCAGCAAGACAAAACTTGAATCGGTATTGGGGATCATCACCGACCGGCCGACGATGCCGACAAGTACATCCAGATTGGGTATGAAAAGAGTTGAGCCAACAAATAGCAATCCGGCGTCGTTCCGGCAAGCGGCGGTTAAGCCGATGTTGGTCTGGTTTCTGAATTTTTTATTTATTTTATTTATTTTTTAAAAGAGAAAACTCAGAACTAAGGGGGAAGGTGGGTACATCCATACCTTAACAAATCAGAGAGCAAGGTTCAGGGATCGATTTCGAATGTGTGGGGAAAGAAACACCAGAAGAGACGAAGTAGAGGGTTAAAATAAGCATGTTTTTCACTTTATTTGGCTTTGATTGACAACTTTGAGAGTTACATGGAGGATTTTGGAACAGATCTGATAGTTCTTTTCTAGATCTGGAATATGGGTTCAGAGGAGGGCTTTGGGATCGTTAGGGTTTCATCGTTTTTGGGATCTTCTTTTTCGATTCCAAGCTTTGATCTCAGGGAAGCTAGGTCCCAAGCTGAGATCAAAGATCAGATCAAAGATTTTCTGAAGTAAATTGAGGCGGTGGCGGGGTCGATTTTTCGGGATCAAGGAACGGTCTTGGATTGGAATTTTACTGATGAAGAGGAAAAATTGGAACAAGATTCCAAGAATCATGTTGAATGGATGATGGAGTTGCAAGATCTATATTTTTGGGAGAGATGGTGTGAAGTGGCGGTATGAAGAGAAGCATATTAGGGTTTGAGAGTGAGGTGTTTTTTTGGGGTCGAGGTTGGAAGCGTTTTGCCTAGTGAACATATATTGTTCTTGTTGAAGAAGATGGATGATGATGTTGTATGTTGTTGTAGTGAACATGTATTGTTCTTGTTGTTGAAGAAGATGGATGATGATGATGTTGTATGTTGTTGTTGTTGAACGATTGTTGTTCGTGTTGTTGTTATTGGCGGGGGTTTACCCCTAAGATGGTATTTGGGGGTTTTAGAGAGAAGGACTCTACCTTCTCTCTAAGTCCCTGGTAATCTCTTTGGGTGACGTACACTTAAGTCTTTTTTCCAGTTCTCAAATTTTCAAAAATTAATTATTTTTATCTTTATTCTTCAAAGGAAAGACAAATTAGTAGTTTTTCCCTCCTTGTGAATGCCTTAGAAAGTGCACAGGGAGGAAGGTGAAGGTGTCAGCCGGTCGTAGGGATTTATCTTGTAATTAACCCCTATCAATGTGGTGGCCCGCGCCTTCACGAGACACCCAACTCACACTCCTCTCTTTATGTACTCCTCTTATTTTACTCCTATTTTATTTGTTAATTAATAACAAAAACATTTTTTTTTTGATGAGGAAATAATTCGAATTACCCAACATAACAACGCCGGATAAATCGAGAGGCCGATAAATTGGCGCCGGTTAGACCTGTACAAGTCCGGACTAGTCCGTTCGACCCGAATCGTTTGCCAGTTTAAAAACCGGGTTTGGACAACAATATTGGCCCGATCGGGCCGAGCCGGGCCAGTCTGGTACAGTAACGGGCCGGCCATGGACACCTCTCTAGGCCCGGCCCGGTATCCGTTACTATTTAAATAAATAATATTATATAATTTATACATAATTACTTTAAAAAAAGTTAACCTAAATTTTCCTAAAAACCTAATTCTATTCCTCTACCTTTTCACCACTACCAGCGGCGCCTCCCTCCTCTTCCATTCTCCTCTCCTAGCTCCTCCATTCTTCTCTTCTCTTCCATTCTCCTCTCCCAGCTCCTCCATTCTCCTCTCCTCTTCCATTCTCCTCTCCCCCTCCTCCCCTCCTCCATTCTCCTCTCCTCTTCCATTCTCCTCTCCCCCTCCTCCATTCTCCTCTGCTCCTTCGTCATCTCCATTCTCCTCTCGCCTGGCCGCCTCCATCTCTTCTCCTTCACCTACCTCCCACTTCGATCGTCGACTGCCTGCATCTCCATTTTCACTGGACTCCACCAAACCAGCCACTTGCTACTTCGATTTGCGACGACCACGAATCCAGCCAGCCAATTGCTTCGATCTCCTCAACCCGCCGACCGCCTCCCACTTCGATCTCTTGAATCTTCGATTTGCGCCAGCCACCGATCCAGTCAGCAACCTGCTGGCCGCCTCCCGCTTCGATCTACTTGAATCGACCCTTCCGCCGAACCCTTCCACTGAGCCATTTGCATCAGCCGGGCCAGCCCGCCGGGCAAGTCATAACCGGGCCAGCCCGCCGGGCAACCCGGCCCGGATGACCGGACGGGCTTGGACAGAAATTCCAGCCCATTTGGACCGGACGGGTTTGGCCCGGCCCGGTCAACCGGACAAAAAAATGCCAAAAGTCCGGCCCAGGCCCGGACTTGTACAGGTCTAGCGCCGGTCAAAACCGGACAAAAAGAACAATGCAACAAGTATAGAGATTATAACAAAGCAAAAATAAAGCTAAAACGACCTAAAACGAGTGGTGAACAAGCACGATCAGACGAAAGTGCCACCGGTAGACGAGTCAAACAGGAGGACTCATGCAGAAGTGCTGAATGGACTACCATGACGTTGCCCTCTCTTCAACAATGGATCTTCAGGAGCCTCAATCATGACGTTGCCTTCGTACAAGAGGGATCTTCATTGAGCCACATACACGACCACGACCACGACCGGACACTCAAACATCACCCTAGATAAGCTCCACAAATGCAGCGAAAAATTTTCCACCCATACTTGAAACAAACGAAACCGTAATAGATAAGTAAGGGTGAAAATTGATTTTACTTAAAGAACATCAATTAATCTTATCATTTGATAATATTGAGTGAACTGGTTTAATATTTTGTTAAGTGTTTCTAATTTGGTTAGAAATAACGTAGTGGGACAAATTAGAAGCCCAATCAGAAAATGGTCTAAATTTGATCAAGCTTGCTGAAGAAGCTAAAGTAATTAAATAGATAATAAAGTTTTATGCACAAAAGGTAAGAGAGAACAAGCGTACTAAGGGGCTGTTTGTTTACCGGATATGTGGGTTGAGGAATCGGATTTGGAATCCCCAACCCGTTACTTGTTGTTTGATATCTAATTTGTTGGGTTTCATACTAGGCCTCCAACCCAATTGGAATCGGGTTTGGAATCCTGATATTTTTGGAGGGTTTGAGTTTCATACCGGCCTCCAATCCAACCCAACCCAACCCATAAATATTTATTTGTAATATATAAAGTGATAATTTGACACATATTATATCATATATAATTAATTATGTAATTTAAATATTATTTTTTAATTAATTATGTAATTTAAATATTATTTATAATATATAAAGTGATAGTTGTGTTTCATTCCAGAAAAATAACTAAACATATTTTTTCAGGAATAGAGTTCCAACCCGATACCTACTTAACCCGATTTCTGATTCCAACTCGATACCTGATTTATACCAAACGCCCCCTAAATACGCTCCTTCCCAACTTGTTTTTTCTTTTTTCTTTTTATTTTCCCTCTATGTTTTGTTTTTAGAATTCATGTTGGATGTTCAGCTTTTTGACAAGGTTTAAATGAGCTACTAGCCAAAGGTCGCAGGCAAGAAGGCGCATGGTTGTTCTACCATGGAAAGATCTCAAGCAATTTGTGGGTACGAACAGACCACAATAGGGGAAAAAAGGAGATTTTTATGGAATTAAAACTCCAAAAAATCTCCAGATTTAAAGGGCTTTTGGCCTAATGAATTTGCAATGGAAGAAGAGGAGTGGGGGATTCTTCTAAGTTGATGGGTGAAAATCAATTTGGGTAAGAAGAACCGAGAGGTTCTGATGGATTTTACAAGTTTTTTTCCTTCCTACATTAAGATTTTTTATTTGGGATTATCAGGGGCTAATTAGTGTTGGATGTTGAAGTTTTTTGGAGTTGAAAGAGGAAACGCCCATGGTGGTGTTGGATGGAGAACAGTCCCGGTGTTTATGGGAGATGGGTGTTATTGGGTGGGGGTTTGCCCCTATATTGTTAGATGGGCAGATAGCCGCTCGAGAGAAGCTAAAAACACAGGAAGAACCGCCGCAACGGCCGCCCTCTGAGTTTCAACGACCCGTCGGCAACGATAAGTCGCATAATCCTCGATCGCGCGAAAGACGTCTCCATCTTTACCGATGGCTGAGGCGACACCAGCGAGGGATCCGTGCTGGCGAGGCTTGTTGTTCTGTTGGGGCTGGATTTTGTGACGCATCGAGATGACCCATCTACCTCTTGGAGCCGCTAGAGGAGGTTGCTGAGCGGAGATAGCTCTTGGGGTTGGGAATGAGTAGCAGGTAGCCGGGCAAGTGGTGGGTGAGAAAGATTTTGAAGAGGAATTACAGTTTATTGTTGTTCAATTGGATGCTTATCCATATACTTTTTTGGGGGATTTCTCCTAAATTTTTGGGGTTTTTAGAGAGGAGGCTCTCCCTTTTCTCTCAGTCCCTTGATAACAAAAACATTTTGAAGGCTGAACGGACAACTAATATACATTTATACCACGATATCAACTTTAAAATTGCGAGTTTGTAATCTAACGGTTTTTATCGAAGAAAATCTAGGTTGAAGGGATAGTACGGCCTTAGTCCCAAGCAGCTGAGTTTTATTAGGCTGGCCCTTGACATAATATAAATTGAGAATTTCTAATTGTCCGTGATTTATTTGTTTGAAAATAAACTTATCAATATGTCATTTTTGTTCTAGTGGTTTGACACTAGACTCCGTTAAGTGTGGTTTGACACTAGACTCCGTTAAGCGTTATATCCAGAAGTCTCGAGTTCAATTCCTATCGGAGGCGTGTATGGAGACACTGATCAATACCCCGGTCTGAACGTAGAGCGATTCTGTCTGATCGAACCAGGCGATCAAGACCAAAAAATAAACTTATCAATATGTCCTTTTTGTGATGCTAAAGATTGTTCCAATAATTTTCTTTTTCTCTTTCGTTCACTAGCAGATAAATTATTTATAGGGACATATTAACACAATTATAATGTAGAAAATGATAAAAGCACGTGGAAAAATGTAAACAATATATGACCAACTCGGATCTAAATTCAAAGTCCTATTCACTATATAAAACTTCTTCATCAATTATAAAATCAAGAACAAACTAATTAGAATTCTACAGTTTTTACATCAAATATAAAATTAAGAACAAATTATTTCAATTTTATTTTTATTTTTTTTGGTAATAATTAATTAGAATCTTAAGAACTGGTACATGATGGACAATTGAACCGGTTGGAAAGAACAAAATAAGTTGCACAATACGATATTAGGTCCCTATAGAATTAATTACAAAACTATATAATTAACATTTAGCCTATCAAGTGAACAAACCACTTTCAAATTCACACATACATAGTAATAATGTAACATACATATCAACCCCTTAAAATCAATGACTATCGGCTAGAAACAACAAATAAATTACATTGTAATCCAATTTACATAAATTAATTAGAATCCTTATTAATATTTAGCCTATCAAATTAACCAAACCAATTCATTGTTTCAACTTGCCCAGGTGCTTTCTTGTACGAAACCCAACCAAAGCCATATCCTTAAAAAAAGTGAATAACAATTAACAAAAAAATGCATGAATTGAACATGACTTTACGGTTCCTATCAACAAAAGTCGGCCCAACCAGGAAAAAAAATCCCAAAATCCCTCCTAACGATCCAGACCTAATCATCCAAGGTAACAATGGATGAATATGGTTGTGGAAATGAAGGAGAAGAGGAGAGAAGACACATATTTATTTCTTGCACATTATTACCTCGGGACCCATCTTGCACAATATTTTTTGCACAAACTTGCACGCGTCACCCTCTTCTGTTAAAGGACAACTATTAATTGTTGATTTACCTAATTAAAATTAAGAGTAAATATAAAATGGCCCATCTTCTTTTTTAAAGGGAGTAAAAGGGCCTAACTTTTTTCTTAGGAGTAAAATGGCCCATCTTACTATTACTAATCTTATTACATAGTTAAATAGGTTGGACCCCCTATTACCTCGGGGCCCTGGGCCATCGCCCAAGTCTGACAAGGCAAAAGGCCGGGCCTGGTCCCAAGATAGAAAAAACCTTAGTTTACAATCTAACGGGTTGAGTATTGATGTAAAGTAAAGATGGAAAAAATCGATCCGATTTGCATGATGAAACTGACTCGTCCGAACGGAACCTGACTCAAAATCGAAAAATTGTCAAATTGCACAACCCGAAATCCAAACCGATCCAACCCAATATGAACCGAATCCGAAATGACATGAACCCGAAATGAACCGAACTCGAAATGACCTAATCCCGAAATAATTCAAACCCGGAATAGCCCGAATTTAAAATGGACCAAACTCGAAATAGACTTAGCTATAACTCACAACTCAAGTATAAAATTGATTCACATCTTGATTAGTGGCTAATCCAAAATGGCCAACTTTATATTTTCAATGCCCGCTAGTGTGCGTTAGCCTGAATAAAACCCTACTAATTAAATGTAAAAACCCAAACACAACCCTACACGCGACATTCAAAATCCAAACTCAACCGACCAACTCTAACGGAACCCGATCACAACCCGATATACGATAATCAAAGCGAACTCAAATCGACCCGCATTAAACCGAAATGCGAACACGATCCGATCCGACCCGCGTTAACCCAAACCGGACACAAACCGAATCGGATTAACCCAAACCCGAACAAGACCGAAATAGGCACAATCCAATTCGACCCGAACCAGATAAGAGTAGGACTGAAAAGTAACCTCCCCGATATAGCCCAAAAAACCAAAATGAACTGAATCATACCGAATGCCACCAATAGTACGTGCATGTAAAGTATCCATATTACCTTTATTTTAGGAATATTAACAACAATTTCTCAATGTCTTTTGTTGGAGATTAAATTCTCTACACTCTTTTCATGCACCCTCGATGCATCTTATAAGCTAAATTTGTTTAATGTATACCTTAAATTCTAAAATATAAACCCTAAATCCTAAAATATAAATCTATACCCTAAATCCTAAACCTAGACAGCTAAAATCCTATATCCTAAACCCTAAAACTTAAATTAGAAACTCTAAATCTTAAATTATAAATGCTAAACCTTAATTATTAACCCTAATTTAAAATATAAAATAAATAAGTAAAACTTAAGGGTGTATAAAAGGGTGCAAAATTATAATGCAGAAAATTTGATTTGATGTGATTTTGTTGTCGTATTTCTTATGAGACCATCAGTATAACCGACAAAATTGCAAATTTTAATCACGATAATTCACTAAAACATATCTTGATAAATCAAAATATAAGAAAATTATTCTAAGAAACTAAAAAAAAAACAGCGTGGTATGTTAATTCCACCATAAAAGCGGCAAAGCACCCCACCCCAACTCATATTCGATCACCCTTTTTCCTCTCTTTCCAATTTCCTTTTCCTACAACTCCGTTTCTGATACAAGGAAATTAATACGCCTCTAACTCAGATTCTCACTACATATTATAACATGGAAGAAGCGTGTTCTCCAAGAAGAGTTAGTAGCGCCCCAGCTGCCGCAAGAGCCGCCAGCACGGCGGCGGAGAAGAGGAAGCGGAGGGAGGAGGAGAAGCAGTACAGGGGGATAAGGATGAGGAAGTGGGGAAAGTGGGTGGCGGAGATTAGAGAGCCCAACAAGCGCTCCCGGATTTGGCTTGGCTCCTACTCCACCCCCGTCGCCGCCGCCAGGGCCTACGACACCGCCGTCTTCTACCTCCGCGGGCCCACCGCCCGCCTCAACTTCCCCGAGCACTTTTCTGGGGCCCTCCACGCTGACGGCGTCACCCCCTCCGCCGCCGCCATCAGGAAGAGGGCCACCGAGGTCGGCGCCAGGGTTGACGCGATTGAGACGTCTGCGTCATCGGCGCCGCCTCCTGAGCAACAACATGCGGTGCGGTTACACTCAGAGTACAAGCGTAGCTCTTGTCATAACAAGCCCGATTTGAATCAGTTTCCGGATCCCGATGACGATTCGGATGATTAAGTTTCTTTATTTGGTCTAGTAAGGCAGAAAAAACATTGATTGCATATTCTTCCAAGATGGTTCAGATGAATCAACAAATATGCGCATAAAATCCAATAAATATGTCTTTATATATTTAATTTAAAATTAAATAATATGAATAGTTCACGTATTTGTATAATGATCTTAGTTGATTTTTTTTTTCTGTTGTGGGAATGTTCATCCTTTCTCTTTATCTTCTATATAGTCTTTCAGTTTGCTATTTAAGACGATGATAACTTGTAAAATATATCTTCATAAAGAAGTTAGATTAGAGTCAATTATCAATAGTACTATTTCTCCCTTGTTATGAATTCATGGATGCATAATACAGAATTATTGTTCGGTAGTTGAATGAGAAGCTTACTATATATATGTTCGAAATAGTATATATATATATATAGTTAGAAAAATGAGAAATATGCAAGTAATATGCACGCCCTGAATCGGTCAGAATCTATATATATATATATATACAAGTTAATCAATTTACTTTCAAAGAGAACAATAAAAAAGCTAGGTAATATCAATTTGGATCAATTGGGAGCAGTAAGCAGTTACTTACTTTGGTGTTGTTATTCTCTTGGATGAATAACAACATGAGCGAAGCTTAATTAGCTAGTGGCGGCTTCAACGAACGCAAAAGGTGTATTAATTAACCACCTCAAATCTTATGCTTCATTTTGGTGTCCTAAGCCAGTGTTCCATTTACTTTGATTGGGACACTGAATCGAGACTTGGACCGTTAATTAACGGAGACGGTAATCCATTTTGAATAATTAATCTTTAGGCCGGGGTCCTACTCTACGTGCTGCCACAATAATTAACACTGACAAAGTTGACACATGCATTACTCAAATTGATATGGTAAAAGATCAATCATAGTATATGAAGTTAATTAGTAATACAATACTGTATTTTTAGGATGTCTGTACGTGCACACGAAAAATTGTCTATATGTACACGAAATTGTGCTTTAAAATTAGCAGTATACTTGTGTGTGTTAAAATTAGCAATCCAAAAAGCAAAATCGGGGAAAAAAGAAAAAAAGAGCTGCAGAGTTGTGCGTTAAGAATTAACGCACAACATCATGGACTAGCAACCCAATTACAGACCTGCGCGTTGAGAATTAACGAACAGTATCTGTGCGTTAATTCTTAACACGCATGTCTGTGCCCAAAAATAGCCATTAAAAAATGACGATTTTGTACTGGCCTAGTTTGGGAGAGTATGGATGAAATGGTTGAATGGGCGAGAGCGAGAGAAAAAAAGTTGATGATAGTTTTGGTGAACCTCAAATCTGTATGTCATTAGTTTGACATGCGATAGATATGGTGAACCGCGATTTGGGAGGCCGAAAGTTAATCTAGAAAATCCGGAGTTGTCGGTTCTGAGGATTTGAAAACGCAAATCGAAGAAGTGCGGTTGTAGATTCGAGCTATATGGGTGCTGTTTGAAAAACGAGTTAGGGTCTCTTACTGAAAGATGGGTCTTGAATGTTATACATGGCACCCATAACCACATGCTTGTAACACCCCAGGCCATCCACCGCGCCACCAACCGGTGCCGGTGCCGCCTGGTTGTCCACATGGGCCGCAGCCTATACACCCCAACCCTTCCCCCACACTGGGTAGGTTGTTGCCGCGGGGACTCGAACCCCCGACCTTTGACATATCTTCCAAGGAAAGGGAAGATATGCCAAAGGTCGGGGGTTCGAGTCCCCGTGGCAACAACCTACCCAGTGTGGGGGAAGGGTTGGGGTGTATGGGATGCGGCCTATGTGGACAACCAGGCGGCACCGGCACCGGTTTGTGGCGCGGTGGCTGGCCTGGGGTGTTACAATGCTTTGGACTAGCTTTCATGGGAATGCATTCATGGGTCAAATGACCCAGGAGGAGGAGGAGATCATGGCTAGGAGATGGGGCGATGGTCGCAAGACGCCGAAAGAAATTGTTTCGGAGTTGAGGAAAAACTTGTCGGGAAATGTAACAACAATGAAGCAGATTGCCAAACTTTTTGCAGAAGCTCCATTACGAGGATCGTGGGGATTTAACGGTTACCCAGTGGTCCCTTCATTTTTTGAAAGAGAACATGTATCTTTTTATCCTCTTAGGAGTGTGAAGAAAAGGGACGAGGTGGAAATCTTGTTTTTTGCTCACCCGGAGTCGCTATGGTTGCTGAAGAAGCTCTCGCACATAGTGATCATCGACGCCACATACAAGACAAATAAATATGTAATACATTTTAATAATAGTTAGTTATTTTTCTATGTGCTACATTTTAGTTAGTTATATTCACTAAATATTGGAACATTTATTTCTTATGTCTATCAATTGGTATGAAATGCCTTTGGTGGAGATTGTTGGTTTTACCTGGACTCACATGACGTTCAACATTGCGTATGCATTCACCCAAGCGGAAAAGTTTTTCCATTATCGGTGGATAGTGAGGGCCCTTCAGAACTTGTTTGAGCAGTTGGGAGTAATGCCAAAGGCTGTAACACCCCCAAAACTTAACCCTTTTGGAAAGGTATTACCGCCAGTGACCCCAGTGTTCCTTACCGAGATCACCCAAGGCTTTACCGTTAAAATACAATTTATGAAATACAAATGATACATAATGATCAAAGCATTCAATCCCAAACATAACATTGTCAAGGAAACAGAGTTACGGGATTACAACCCAATCCCGAATAGGCCAACACAGAGTTTAAACCAAAAACAGCGGAAGTCTTAGAAAGTACATTACAACCAAAGTCATTGTCCAAAAGATCTCAACCTGATTAAAGAAATAATTAAAACGTTCAAAAACCATCGTCGACTCCATAGTCCTTCTATTCTTCTGAGCTACTTTCGATCTGATGTGCCGAATCGAACGGATGACACCAGCCCACATGCAGAGAACAAAGTTCGTGGGTTAGTCTACTTGAATAGACTAGCAAGGGTACAAAGCAGAATGGTTCGAAGCAGTCGTATTAGGTTAGACTCACCGCTTCTCGAATAACAATCGATGACGATAGTCAACCATCACACTCCTACTGGAATAAACAAGAGGTATGCACAAGAGAAGATTCTGGAAGACTGAATCTTCACAGAAATCGACTCGAAAAGAGACTCCAAGAGATTGAGTCTATAAGGAAGTATGACAAATCTGGAATGTTTACAGAATCATACAACAATGATTTAAAAATTGACTGAGATGCTTCGGTTCACGACCAACCTCATCGCATACAGCGAATCCAGATTGGAAAGAGAACGTACTATGATCAAAGTCGAGACGAGTTTTCCTAGCGGCACTATAACTTAGCTGCACTACTCGCCGAAGATTTATTAATTATGTGCGTCAGAGTAGCACTTATCTGATTTATGTTTCAAAAACACCTCACGTTATTAGACTTTTACATGTGTACCCCATCATTGGGACGACACATCTTAGTATACGTTTCGTCGAGAGTGACGTACACCGGAAGGTTTGTGACACCAGCTAAGTGTCCTGTCTCTACACACTTGTGAAAGAGACCGATCATGATCTTAGAATAGTACCAGATGGAGACGAGCCACCCCGATACCAGATTATAAAGAAATGACTGGACAGAGTCCGAGTAACGTTCCTATTTAACAGTGCTAACTAAACAGTTACAACACAATAACAGTTACAGGATAAATCCACATAAAGGCCCGAAAGGCGATCACAGATAATAGCGTTGTTCTAACAGATATACAACCTATTATATGATTTTCAAAACAGTTTATCAAAACCGTTTCCAGACAAACAGAGTATTCATTCCAAATTAATTACTCAGATAAACTACTGATAATTAATGTAAATATGGAACGAACGAGCAAGAGCGAACCGCCACTTGCCTTAATCCACAGAATAGAAACAAGCCTAACGACGACAACTGGATTCCGGGCTCGACACGGGTATAGCTCCGACAGCACAACAACCTTCGAGTCGACCCATAAAAGGAACCCTAAGTTAGATCCGACATAACCGCACGAATCTAAAAACGATGAAAGAGAACGAAAGGAAAGACGCCACGACCACAACCAACCAAGCCAAAGCCACGAAGACATTCTGGACACTGGCGGCGGTCGCTGTTCTTGGTGGCGATCGCCGCAGTTCATCACGGCGGTCGCCGTGAAGAACACGGCGGTCGCCGTGAAGAACTCAGACGATAGAATGGCGAGAAAACTCACCCCAAATCACGATCGACTCGGCCTCCTTCGACTTGTTTGGGTTCTGACCTCCAAAGGCAACCACAAGCTTCTCGAAGGGCTACTGGAACAACACCAAAGGCCACCGTCGAAAGCTTCAGAATTCCGGCGAGAGGCACAAACTCCGGCGAGAGGAAGATTTGAGGATTTCAGCTTGATTTGTAAATGAATCTGATCCCAATCCTCTTCCTTTTATAGCCACAGATCATGTGGACACCGCGATGGTCTAAACGAGACGTGGCGAGGCTAAATCGGCGCCTTGTCAGACGTCTCCGGCGACCAACGGATAATGACCCCTGGGTAATCACGGCGGGCGCCGCAATTTTGCCTACGGCGGGCCGCGGCGGGCGCCGTAATTATGGCGGTCGCCGTTCTTCGGGTCTTTGCGCCCAGCTGGAAGGCGAGGGCACTGTTGCCTCGAGCCTTTCGCGGCGGTCGCCGCCTTACCTACGACGGTCTCCGCCACTGTGGCATTGCCCTTCTCAGCTTTTGGATGACAACAACTTTAACCCGGGATAAAAATTATCGTACGCGAACACGTATAAACATTCGAAGCACGTCGTCTGTATTTTATTTCACTGAGAAAAATATTACAGATATAGAGCACATTACAGAATGTCTCAGGCTACCTGAATTAAATCCGACGTACTAAACGGGTACTCGGGAAAATTCCAAAATTCCCAAAATAGCCTTACAAAAATACGGGGTATCACATCTCCTCCCCCTTAAAAGAAGTTTCGACCCCGAAACTTAGGTCGAGAATAACTCGGGAAAACGCCTGAGCATATCTGACTCGGTTTCCCACATTTCCCAAGTGACTTCTTCGGTCCCTGACTTGGGCCACTGAATCCGTACCAACGGTACGATCTTGCTACGCAAATGCTTCTCCCGACGCTCCAAAATGCGCACGGGCATCTCCTCATAAGTACCATTAGCTTGAATCTCAATGTCCTCATAACTAAGCACATGAGACTCATCTGGCACATACTTTCTGAGCAAAGATACGTGGAACACGTTATGCACCGGGTGAGCCGATGGTGGCAACGCCAAGCGGTACGCTAGAGATCCTACTCTATCCAGAATCTCGAATGGTCCCACGTAACGAGGGTTAAGCTTCCCACGCTTACCAAATCTGAAAACTCCTTTGGATGGCGATACCTTGACAAAAACCTTGTCACCGACCTCGAACTTGATAGTCCTGCGCTTCCGATCTGCGTAGGACTTCTGTCGACTCTGAGCGGTCAACATCCTTTGTCTGATCAAAGCAATGTCTGAAGCCGTCCTTTCGACCAACTCTGGTCCAAGCAGAATTTTGTCGGCATTATCATCCCAACAAATCGGAGATCTGCATCTGCGACCATACAAAGCTTCGAACGGAGCCATCTTGATTGTAGCATGCCAGCTATTGTTGTACGTGAACTCAATCAGACTCAAGATGTCCTCCCAGCTAGTCGGACGATCGAGTACACAAGCTCTAAGCATATCTTCTAGGGTCTGGATGGTCCTTTCAGACTGGCCATCTGTCTGAGGATGAAACGCAGTGCTGAACCTCAACTCGGTTCCCATAGCCTTATGAAGTTCCTGCCAGAACCTTGACATGAAATGGCCATCTCGGTCCGATACAATGGTCTTAGGAATGCCATGTAAGCGGACAATCTCCTTTTGGTAGACTTCTGCTAACTTCTGGGTTTCCCATGTGGTCTTGATGGCTATGAAATGAGCACTCTTCGTAAGCCTATCCACAATTACCCAGATAGCATCCCTCTGACTTTGAGTCTTTGGTAGCCCAGTGACGAAGTCCATGGCGATGTCCTCCCATTTCCATTCTGGCACTGGGAGAGGTAGCAACTCACCACCTGGCCTACGGTGTTCGATCTTGACCTTCTAGCAAGTTAAGCACTTTGCCACAAAGTCTGCTACGTCCCACTTCATGTTTGACCACCAAAACTTCTTTCTGAGGTCCTTGTACATCTTGCTAGAGCCAGGATGCACAGAATAAGAAGATGAATGAGCTTCTCTCATCACCAACTGACAAAGACCTTCTGTGTCAGGCACACGGATCCGGTCCTGAAACCAAAGTGATCCATCATCCCGAACCACAAAACTGGGAGCTTTCCCATCCATCACTTCACTGCTTAACTTCACCAAGATGATGTCATCGACTTGCTTTTCTTTGATCTGATCCAGCAGTGTAGCCTGAATTTCCATCATACTCAGGTACCCTCTACGCTGGTCATACAAGACTTCAATGTCGCATGACTCTTGGTTTAGCTTGGTCTGAGCAGTAAGTAGAGAAACTACAGTCTCATGCGTTGTCTTCCGGCTTAGTGCATCAGCTACTACATTAGCCTTGCTCGGATGATACAGCAACTCCATGTCGTAGTCTTTGAGCAACTCTAGCCAGCGGCGTTGTCTCATATTTAGCTCCTTTTGAGTAAATATATACTTGAGACTTTTGTGGTCAGTGAAGACTTGGCATCTTATACCGTAGAGGTAATGCCTCCAAATCTTTAGCGCAAAGACAACCGCTGCTAACTCAAGATCATGGGTCAGATAGTTTTCTTCGTAAGTCTTGAGTTGTCTAGATGCGTAAGCAATAACTCTGCCTTTTTGCATCAGTACACAACCCAAACCACACTTTGAAGCATCACTATAGACCACATAATCGTCATTCCCTTCTGGGAGTGCTAACACGGGTGCCGAGGTCAGCCGTTGTTTCAACTCCTGGAAACTGGCCTCGCACTTGTCATTCCAGACAAACTTCTTATGGACCTTGCGGAGTAGATTGGTCATAGGTAGAGCGATCTTTGAAAATCCTTCTACGAACCTTCTATAATACCCGGCAAGTCCAAGAAAACTGCACACCTCCTTCACGTTCTGGGGCTGTGTCCATTTAGCCACCGCTTCAATCTTTTGGGGATCAACCATAACCCCATTTTTATTGATCACGTGGCCTAAGAAAGCCACTTCCTTTATCCAGAATTCACATTTAGACAATTTAGCAAAAAGCTGATGTTGTCTAAGGATTGACAAGGCAATCCGCAGATGTTCCTCGTGGACTTCTTCATTCGGAGAATAGATCAGAATGTCGTCCATGAAGACCACCACAAACTTATCCAAGTACTGGTGAAAACATCGGTTCATCAAATCCATAAGACAGCTGGAGCATTTGTAAGCCCAAAAGGCATCACTACGAACTCGTAATGACCATATATGGTCCTAAACGCAGTTCTAGGAATGTCCTGCTCACGAATCCTGAGTTGGTGATATCCAGATCTCAAGTCGATCTTGGAGAAAACCTTTGCTCCTTGCAACTGGTCCAACAAGTCATCAATCCTAGGCAAAGGATACTTGTTCTTGATCGTCACCTTGTTCAACTCTCGGTAGTCGATACAAAGTTGGAACGATCCGTCCTTCTTTTTGACGAATAATACCGGAGCACCCCACGACGATGCACTCGGCCTGACATAACCTTTGTCAAGAAGATCTTCAAGTTGATTCTTTAATTCTTGCATCTCAGCTGGAGCCATCCGATACGGTGATTTGGAAATCGGCGCCGTACCAGGCTCAAGATCAATTGAAAACTCTACGTCACGGTTCGGGGGTAATCCAGGAATTTCTTCCGGAAAGACATCCGAAAACTCCCTAACTACAGGAATATCAAGAACCTCAGGTCCATCCTTCGCAGGCGAATCCAAGTAGCAAAGGTACCCGACACATCCTTGTCGTAGTAGCTTAAACGCAGCCATCGCATTGATCAGCTTGCCGTTATCAGCGTCATTTCGACCTTTGAACTTGCACACGAACTGGCCCGCAGATGACATCGTCACCATTCTTGAACTGAAGTCGATCACCGTCTTGTGACGCGTCAGCCAATCCATACCGAGAATAATGTCGTATGGAGCCATGGCTATGCAGATTAAATCTGCCTCGAATTCCTTACCCTGAATGGTAATCGGAAAGTCGGACAAATGCTTGGTTCCCACCAAACGTTCTCCATTAGGAAGATTAACGACAAAAGGGTCGCACGAATCGTTGCACACTAAGTCTACCTTGCTAACACAGCTATCCGAAATAAAGGAATGCGTAGCACCAGAATCAAACAGAATGCACACTGGAGTAGAGTGAAGGTATAGAGTACCTTGAGCAATCGGAGCATTGGGTCCATCTGCTTCACGCATTTCGTACAAGCGTTGGCCCTGACTTCCAGAAACAGCTGGGGCCTTTCCCCTGTTCTGAGCAGTCGTCTGCACTAAAGGGCTAGGAGTCTCTGCACGCTTGAATCTAGGTCGGTTGCTATGATGAACTGATCCTTGCTGCGACTCTACTCCCTTCTGCTTCCCCTGCTTGCAGAACTTTTGCAGATGACCATCACATCCACACCCAAAGCACGACCTCTTCTCCTTCTGACACTCATTGCTCTTGTGCCCAGCCGTACCACAGTTATAAAACTGAACTGAACTCCTAGTCTGCCCTGACTGCTGAGTCGATCCTCCTTGCGTCATCTCCGTCTTAGCTCGGCCGGACTTGGCAAAGTTAGACGGTGGCGCAGGGTGCTTAAAACCACCTCCCTGGTTCTGCATCGACTTCTGTCGGTTACGCCTCTTGGTCGACTCCTCTAGAATTACCTCCAGCTTATAGGCACAATCCACATACTGCTCCAAGGTAGAGCATGTGTGGTGCACCATTAACGGCTTGATATCCGGGCTCATCCACTCGTGGAAGTACCAGATCTTTTGGGCCTCGCTGGTGATCTCGGCAGTGACGTACTGTAAAAGATGATTGAACTTAGACAACAACTTGGTCACTCTCAGACCATCCGTCTTTGCGTACAAGAACTCTTTATGCTTCTCCTCTCTCATAGCACGAGAGAAAAAGCGATCAACCATCTTGGTCTTGAACATCGACCAAGTCAACACTGGGCTCTCAGCCAAACCTGTGTTCTCCCACCATTCGCTAGCCTCCTCCTTCAGCTGAAGAGAAGCGATATGGACCTTCTCGGCCTCAATACACTCCACGTTCCGAAACAGCCTCTCCATATGGGAGAACCAATGAGTCACTGCTACTGGCTCCCCTTTCCCGTTATAGCAATCGGGCCTCATGGAAATGATGGTCTTAAGAGCGCGACCATAGCTGTCTCTAGCCCTGACGGCATTCTCTTGAACCACAGGGTTTCTGGGCTCCACAACATCAGGAACCGCTGTGTTAGGAGGCACTTCTTGCGCTTGAGGCGCACTGGGTCTCAAAACGTCTGTAATTGCCTGCATCACAATCCCTCGAATCGCCTCAACAGTTGCGGCATCAAACAGCATTGGCGCTTGGGTCTGATCTTGACCTTTACGCCTCTGCTGGACGCGAGACTCTGACTCGTGCTCATCCTGAACACCTCTTCCTACTGGCCTGGGATCTTGGCTAGTCCCAGCACCGGCTCGAATCGAGTTTCTCGTGCTTCTTGGGTTCACCATCTGTTTACCGATCCAATTCCAAGCATTCAATACATTAATATTATGCAATCTACTTATGCAATATACCAACGTAAAGAAATTACTCAGAATAGATCAACTTGGCATTTTATAGATGAACCTTCGAATTGTTACACAAGCTACACATAAGTCTATCATCCGAGCGCTAGGACAACATTGCTCGAAGATATAAGTGTTTCTCAGAGTACTTGCCGCAATACTGAAATATTACACATAGTACAAACTTGGAATGCTAAGAAACGAAACTACTGCGATAGGCAACGCCAATTCTCATCAAGGCGTTCCAAAATGTCTCCCATAAGACTGGCTACTCGTGCATGGTCTCTTCGGACTAGGCTCACCATCGAGCTCTGGCGATGGGTTTCGCACCCGACTTGACCCTGAAGCACATGGTCCTATCTCAGTCATGGTAAGGTATGGGTCATCCATGACTGGTCCTCCTATCCCAGCCCTTCTCTGAGTACTGGCGATCAGCTCATCCCATTGACGCTCCTGTTCTGCAGAGATTACCTCGCTCTGGCGGAGGATCTCTTGCAGCTCAGATTCTGACCTCCTTCTTCTTGGAGTAGGGATAGGCTGAGATTCCCTGTCACTTCTCCTAATACCGTACTCGGTATACAGTGCCTCCCAATCAGCTTTTGACATGGGTGCGTACTCTGGCACTGGTGGCAACTCTTGTATAGGTGGTAACTCTGTACTGGGGTGAATAAATTGTATACCCGTTTCCTGACTATCCACCAGCAAGTGCCTCAAGTCATCGGACTCCTGGTTTTGTCCGCTGAGGTCCATCTCGGTATCCTCATCGGGATCATCCTCGATGGGGTCCTCTTCCTCTTCTTCCTCTTTGGGGTCATCCTCTATGGGGTCCTCTTCTTCATCTTCCTCCTCGCTCCCTTCAATAATCATATCCATCAGGTAATCGTCATGGTAGTACCCTCTCGCGTACCTCGACGATTCATCTCCTTGCATTGCTTTCTCCCTTGGTGGCTCCACTGGTGCTGTCACAGGAACTACAGCATTCCTTGACACCAGGACTACCGACTCAGGAAGCACATGCTTGATCTCTTCAGATGGGCTGCTCGGGCCTCCAACCTCGAAGCACCTCTGGGGTATAGGGAAGTCTAGCCTCTCGGTAGATGGTGAATCCATCTCGGCATCTTTCGACCCCTTCTTCAGAGATATACATGCACCCATCTCCTATAGGATAACGATGAAGGAATTAGTCTTTCTAGACATAGAAGCAAGCTTACTATATCAGACTATCCTGAAGACATGACTATGAACGGTGTTTTTAAATTCTTTTTACTTTGAAAATTCAGAGCCCTTTTTAAAGCATTTTTGAAAACGGATAAATGGTTTATAAAATCCCAAACCCGTTTTAAAACCTTTGGCTCTGATACCACAACTGTAACACCCCCAAAACTTAACCCTTTTGGAAAGGTATTACCGCCAGTGACCCCAGTGTTCCTTACCGAGATCACCTTTATCGTTAAAATACAATTTATGAAATACAAATGATACATAATGATCAAAGCATTCAATCCCAAACATAACATTGTCAAGGAAACAGAGTTACGGGATTACAACCCAATCCCGAATAGGCCAACACAGAGTTTAAACCAAAAACAGTGGAAGTCTTAGAAAGTACATTACAACCAAAGTCATTGTCCAAAATATCTCAACCTGATTAAAGAAATAATTAAAACGTTCAAAAACCACCGTCGACTCCATAGTCCTTCTATTCTTCTGAGCTACTTTCGATATGATGTGCCGAATCGAACGGATGACACCAGCTCACATGTAGAGAACAAAGTTCGT
This sequence comes from Rheum nobile, assembly GCA_027886185.1. NCBI lineage: Eukaryota > Viridiplantae > Streptophyta > Magnoliopsida > Caryophyllales > Polygonaceae > Rheum > Rheum nobile. The sequence continues at coordinate 6,051,663 of WOAB01000001.1, forward strand.
GGGTTAGTCTACTTGAATAGACTAGCAAGGGTACAAAGCAGAATGGTTCGAAGCAGTCGTATTAGGTTAGACTCATCGCTTCTCGAATAACAATCGATGACGATAGTCAACCATCATACTCCTACTGGAATAAAAAAGTGTATGCACAAGAGAAGATTCTGGAAGACTGAATCTTCACAGAAATCGACTCGAAAAGAGACTCCAAGAGATTGAGTCTATAAGGAAGTATGACAAATCTGGAATATTTACAGAATCATACTACAATGATTTAAAAATTGACTGAGATGCTTCGGTTCACGACCAACCTCATCGCATACAACGAATCCAGATTGGAAAGAGAACGTACTATGATCAAAGTCGAGACAAGTTTTCCTAGATGCACTATAACTTAGCTGCACTACTCGCCGAAGATTTATTAATTATGTGCGTCAGAGTAGCACTTATCTGATTTATGTTTCAAAAACACCTCACGTTATTAGACTTTTACATGTGTACCCCATCATTGGGACGACACATCTTAGTATACGTTTCGTCGAGAGTGACGTACACCGGAAGGTTTGTGACACCAGCTAAGTGTCCTGTCTCTACACACTTGTGAAAGAGACCGATCATGATCTTAGAATAGTACCAGATGGAGACGAGCCACCCCGATACCAGATTATAAAGAAACGACTGGACAGAGTCCGAGTAACGTTCCTATTTAACAGTGCTAACTAAACAGTTACAATACAATAACAGTTACAATACAATAACAGTTACAGGATAAATCCACATAAAGGCCCGAAAGGCGATCACAGATAATAGCGTTGTTCTAACAGATATACAACCTATTATATGATTTTCAAAACAGTTTATCAAAACCGTTTCCAGACAAACAGAGTATTCATTCCAAATTAATTACTCAGATAAACTACTGATAATTAATGTAAATATGGAACGAACGAGCAAGAGCGAACCGCCACTTGTCTTAATCCGCAGAATAGAAACAAGCCTAACGACGACAACTGGATTCCGGGCTCGACACGGGTATAGCTCCGACAGCACAACAACCTTCGAGTCGACCCATAAAAGGAACCCTAAGTTAGATCTGACATAACCGTAGTACGAATCTAAAAACTACGAAAGAGAACGAAAGGAAAGACGCCACGACCACAACCAATCAAGCCAAAGCCACGAAGGCATTCTGGACACTGGCGGCGGTCGCTGTTCTTGGCGGCGGTCGCCGCAGTTCATCACGGCGGTCGCCGTGAAGAACACGGCGGTCGCCGTGAAGAACTCAGACGACATAATGGCAAGAAAACTCACCCCAAATCACGATCGACTCGGCCTCCTTCGACTTGTTTGGGTTCTGACCTCCAAAGGCAACCACACGCTTCTCGAAGGGCTACTGGAACAACACCAAAGGCCACCGTCGAAAGCTTCAGAATTCCGGCGAGAGGCACAAACTCCGGCGAGAGGAAGATTTGAGGATTTCAGCTTGATTTGTGCATGAATCTGATCCCAATCCTCTTCCTTTTATAGCCACAGATCATGCGGACACCGCGATGGTCTAAACGAGACGTGGCGAGGCTAAATCGGCGCCTTGTCAGACGTCTCCGGCGACCAACGGATAATGACCCCTGGGTAATCACGGCGGGCGCCGCAATTTTGCCTACGGCGGGCCGCGGCGGGCGCCGTAATTATGGCGGTCGCCGTTCTTCGGGTCTTTGCGCCCAGCTGGAAGGCGAGGGCACTGTTGCCTCGAGCCTTTCGCGGCGGTCGCCTCCTTACCTACGGCGGTCGCCGCCACTGTGGCGTTGCCCTTCTCAGCTTTTGGATGACAACAACTTTAACGCGGGATAAAAATTATCGTACGCGAACGCGTATAAACATTCGAAGCATGTCGTCTGTATTTTATTTCACTGAGAAAAATATTACACATATAGAGCACATTACAGAATGTCTCAGGCTACCTGAATTAAATCCGACGTACTAAACGGGTACTCGGGAAAATTCCAAAATTCCCAAAATAGCCTTACAAAAATACGGGGTATCACAATGGCTATTATTGTAACACCCCCAAAATACCTTTGGAAATATTACCGCCAGTGACCTCGGAATACACACCCGGGGTCACCCAAGGCTTACCGTTTTTATAACAAATAGTATAATTTCACAAACTCTATTAAATATCTGAAAAGTTCCCCAAATAATATTCATACTGATGTCATGGTTTACAACGGATAACAAAACCAAATACAGAAATGTTTAATATAGTGGAAGTCTTGAAAATTAATAAACGCCATGAAGGGGTTTTTATATGAGGATCTTCAACATTGGAAAAACACTTAAATCACCATCTGCCCTCAACATCGAATTATGGCCTTCCCGGAAGAGAAAGTTTACCTGATGTGCCGTATGAGACGGATGACACCAGCCAACCATGCAAGGAATAAAACCAGTTGGTTAGTCTAATGAAAGACTATACAAGGGTAAAAATAAAAAGGTTCTAAGTAGTCGTATTAGGTTACACCAATCGCTTCTCGAATAATAGCCGATGACGATAGTGAACCTCAACACTTCTACAGAAACATAAGAAAAGGCATGATCAAGAGAAGACTCCAAAAGAAGTGAGTCTTATGGGAAACGTATGAAGAGAAGACTCCAAAGAAGTTGAGTCTTATGGGAAACGTATGACAAGTGTTTGGGAACGTTAAGTTTACACACAACTTTAAAACACGACCTTGATTATTTGGGGTCTACGACCAACCTCACCGCTGTAATACCCCTCAATTTCAATAAGGGTATTTGGGTAATTTCCCAACCCTCGTTCTGTAATCGTGACGCGTTTGGCGAAATTCGGAATTTCTATAACTCATATAATATCTGTAATAATCCTTTGAGCGTTATAATATACATTCGATGTATTGTCGAGGCTTGAAATATTTTTATGGATGCGAGTATTCAATGTTGGGGATGAACCCACGTGTAAAACCGCGACCAGAGGGCAAGCGGATGCAGACGCGGCATTTCCGTGACCGCGGAAGAACTTCCGCGTCGCGGAAACTGACTCAGCGTCGTCTTCCCTTCGCGTTACGCCGGTTGGGATTTTGCCATTTTGCCGAGGGAGGAAGCCCGACCGCTTCAGTTGCTCGGAGTTGAGCTGTCGTGGGGCTATATAAGGGAGGGTGGTGGCCTCGGATCTCTCATCCACAGCTGCAAATCATCTCTCCCTCTCTCGTTCTTCTTCGTCGGAGTTTTATGCGTCGTCGGAGCTGCTCACCGGTGTGTTCAGGTGTTGGTGGTGGTGCTTTGGAGGCCTTGTGGTGGTAGAAGTCAAAGCAAGCCTTGCAGATCCAGTTGTCGTCACCTGTGAGCCTCGTTTCGCCTTTCCGAGTCGTGTCTGGGAAGGATCCGTGATTGCGGCTATGAACACCGCGACCACGGAAGATGCCTAGAAATCCGCGACTGCGGAATCCAAACCGCGACCGCGGCTTGCCTGAGCAAGCGCGATCGTGGCTTGGACGAGGCCGGTCACAGATGCGACCCTCGTTCCTTTCGTTTCCTTAGATTCGTATCATTATTCGTATCAAATCTAACCTAGGGTTTCGTCGTGGGTTCGTTGTCGTCTTAGGAATCCGTAACCAGATTCCGTTTCCAGATCCCAGATACCCGAAACCCGACAACCTACCTTCATCTCGATTAAGGCAAGTGACGATTCGCTCTTGCTTATCATTCCATGTTTCCGTTAATTATCAATTGTTTTAATTGTTAATTAAATTGGGATGAATTGTTGTTTTCGTTTGGGAACATATTTTATAAATGTGTGATTAAAATGTGATATTATAATAGGTTGTATATATTGCTAGAAACAACGCTATTATATCTGTTATTACCGTGATGGTATTGGTGTGGATTTGATGTATGAACTTAATCATATAGTTAGAACGAGTATTCGTAGGAACGCTATGTATCTCATTGCGAGTGTAATTTCAATAAGGGTATTTGGGTAATTTCCCAACCCTCGTTCTGTAATCGTGACGCGTTTGGCGAAATTCGGAATTTCTATAACTCATATAATATCTGTAATAATCCTTTGAGCGTTATAATATACATTCGATGTATTGTCGAGGCTTGAAATATTTTTATGGATGCGAGTATTCAATGTTGGGGATGAACCCACGTGTAAAACCGCGACCAGAGGGCAAGCGGATGCAGACGCGGCATTTCCGTGACCGCGGAAGAACTTCCGCGTTGCGGAAACTGACTCAGCGTCGTCTTCCCTTCGCGTTACGCCGGTTGGGATTTTGCCGTTTTGCCGAGGGAGGAAGCCCGACCGCTTCAGTTGCTCGGAGTTGAGCTGTCGTGGGGCTATATAAGGGAGGGTGGTGGCCTCAGATCTCTCATCCACAGCTGCAAATCATCTCTCCCTCTCTCGTTCTTCTTCGTCGGAGTTTTATGCATCGTCGGAGCTGCTCGTCGGTGTGTTCAGGTGTTGGTGGTGGTGCTTTGGAGGCCTTGTGGTGGTAGAAGTCGAAGCAAGCCTTGCAGATCCAGTTGTCGTCACCGGTGGGCCTCGTTTCGCCTTTCTGAGTCGTGTCTGGGAAGGATCCGTGATTGCGGCTATGAACACCGCGACCGCGGAAGATGCCCAGAAATCCGCGACTGCGGAATCCAAACCGCGACCGCGGCTTGCCTGAGCAAGCGCGATCGTGGCTTGGACGAGACCGGTCACAGATGGGACCCTCGTTCCTTTCGTTTCCTTAGATTCGTATCATTATTTGTATCAAATCTAACCTAGGGTTTCGTCGTGGGTTCGTTGTCGTCTTAGGAATCCGTAACCAGATTCCGTTTCCAGATCCCAGATACCCGAAACCCGACAACCTACGTTCATCTCGATTAAGGCAAGTGGCGATTCGCTCTTGCTTATCATTCCATGTTTTCGTTAATTATCAATTGTTTTAATTGTTAATTAAATTGGGATGAACTGTTGTTTTCGTTTGGGAACATATTTTATAAATGTGTGATTAAAATGTGATATTATAATAGGTTGTATATATTGCTAGAAACAATGCTATTATATCTGTTATTACCGTGATGGTATTGGTGTGGATTTGATGTATGAACTTAAATATATAGTTAGAACGAGTATTCGTAGGAACGCTATGTATCTCATTGCGAGTGCTGGCCGTTTCTTTATAACCGTGGTGCGTAGGATGTCCAAGCCCTAACACCCTTTTCCTGGTCATGACCTACCCCTATCCGAGTATAGGGGTGGTGCACACAGCTGGTGCCAAACATTCGGGAAATATTCCCAAGATATCTCTCGTATCGAGATGATATACTTATATGATAAAAGCTGTAACATGAATATACATTTTGGAATTAAATAAGATAAGTGCGATTATGCACATAATTAATATACCCTCGGGCGAGGAGTACAACTTGGAAACCGCTCGGACTTCGGTTATAGTAAGTCTTCTTTCCAATCTGAATTCACATTGCGCGGTGAGGTTGGTCGTTGACCCAAATGATCAAGTCGTTTTAAACGCTTGTGTGAAACTATAACGTTCCCAAACACTTGTCATACTTTCCCATAAGACTCGATCTTTTGGAGTCTTCTCTTGATCATACCTTTTCGTATGTTTCCGTAGAAGTGTTGAGGTTCACTGTCGCCATCAGTTATTATTCGAGAAACGACAGGTGTAACCTAATATGACTACTTAGAACCTTTCTGTTTTACCTTGCATAGTCTTTTATTAGACTAACCAACCGGTTATTTTCCTTTGCATGGTTGGCTGGTGTCATCCGTCTCATACGACACATCAGGTAAACTTCCTTTCCGTGAAGGCTAGTACACGACGTTGAAGGCAGATGGAGGTTTAAAGAGTTTTCCAAGGTTGAAGATCCTAGGCGTGTGATCGCTCCGATCAAGACCATTATGATATTTATTATTTAAAAGACTTTTGCTCTATTGAAACATTTCTGTATTTGGTCGTATTTGACATTTACAGATGTAAATTGTGACGATGGTTTGAATAATATATGAGTATTTAATAAAGTTTTGTATTGGTATATGATTGTTATAAAATGTTTAAGCCTTGGGTGACCCCAGATGTGTAATCCGAGGTCACCGACGGTAATACTTTCAAGGAAATATTTGGGGGTGTTACAACCGCGCAATGCGAATCCAGATTGTAAAGAAGACTTACTCTAACAAGAGTCCGGGCGGTTTCCACGTTATACTCCTCACCCGAGGGTATATTAATTATGTGCGTGAACGCACTTATCTTATTTAATTTCAAAACATACATTCACGTTACAACTTTAATCCATATCATCTCGATACGAGAGATATTTATGGGAATGAATCCCGAATGTTGGCACCAGCTGAGTGCACCTACCCTGAGTAAGGGTACGGTCATGACCAAAAAGTACTAGGGCAAAATCCTCCTAATACCAGTTATAAAGAAACGACTAGACCTCGCAAGGTACATAGCGTTTCTACGAATACTCGTTCTAACTACACATGTAAGTTCACACAGATATCCATACCAAAACCATTACGGTAATATCATGTATAATAGCGTTGTTTCTAGCAATATATACAACCTATTATAGATTCATATTTTAACACATTGTTTTATTAAATCTGTTCCGAAACAGAAAACAACAACTTTTATCCCATCTTAATTAACAATCAATTAATTGATAATCAAGGGAAACATGGAATAATGAGCAAGAGCGAACCGCCACTTGCCTTAGTCTAGACGAATCGAAGATGTCGGGTTCCGATATCTGGAAATTGGAATCTGAGTACGGATTCCGACGACGAGGCTGGCTTCTTCACTCCTTGGACGAATGCTCACTACTACCACCACTCCCCGACTTCACAAGGCACGAACACTAACTCCGGCGATACTCCGAGGATGACTGGGAACTCCGGCGACGACGAAAACACGAGAGAGAGAGAGATGGAGCTGTGGATGGAGAATGAGGTTGATCCGGGATCCTTTTTATAGCCAAGGAGGAAGAGCCATTCACCCCCTCATCGGCAACTCAAACGGTTGCCCTCCCCTGACCGGCGAGCGTTGAAGAAACGAGGGAAAATCGAGCGTCGCCTTTTGGAAGCTCGAGGAAGACAAAGGTGAACAGAGTTCCGCGATCGCGGAAACAGAGCCGCGATTGCGGTTTGGGTCTGGGCGAATCCGCGTCTGCGGATTCCAACCGCGGTCGCGGAACTGCCGCGATAGCGTCGATGCGTCTTTGGTCGTGGGTCTTGCTCGAGGACATGCTAAATCTTATTACTTTAGCACTCCCAAATACTTTATGACCCAAAATCTTATTAAACATATAGTATTACGTTCATGAGATTATTACAGAGATTACAGAAATTGCCCCATACGTCTTTCTTACAAAATGATTGTTTGGGACTTTTTACGGGTTATTACAATACCTCCCCTTAAAAAAAAAGTTTCGACCCTGAAACTAGGTTGAAAATAGTTCGGGAAAACGACTAAGCATATCATACTCAGTCTCCCAGGTTTCCCAAGTTACCTCCTCAGATCTCGACTTGGACCAGAGGATCCGCACTAATGGTACCACCTTGTTTCTCAAGTGCTTCTCGCGGCGTTTGAGAATACGCACAGGTCTGTCCTCGTAGGTACCATTTGCCTGAATCTCGATGTCCTCATAACTCAGCACATGAGACACATCTGGCACATACTTCCTTAGCAGAGACACGTGGAACACGTTATGCACTGGATGCGCCGATGGCGGCAATGCCAAACAGTACGCTAGAGATCCAACTCTGTCAAGGATCTCAAACGGTCCCACGTAGCGAGGGTTGAGCTTCCCACGCTTGCCGAACCTGAACACAGCCTTGGATGGTGACACCCTGACAAACACCTTGTCACTAACCTCAAACTCGACATTCTTGCGCTTCAGATCAGCATAAGACTTATGTCAACTCTGAGCTGTAAGCATCCTTTGTCTGATCAAGGCAATATCCGAGGCAGTCCTCTCAACTAACTCCGATCCGAGCAGAATTTTTTCGGCATTCTCATCCCAACAAATTGGAGATCTGCACTTTCGGCCGTACAAAGCCTCGAATGGAGCCATCTTGATGGTAGAATGGCAGCTATTGTTGTACGTGAACTCAATCAGACTTAAGTTGTTCTCCCAGCTAGTCGGACGATCTAGTACACAAGCTCTCAGCATATCCTCCAGTGTCTGGATGGTCCTCTCAGATTGTCCATCCGTCTGAGGATGAAACGCAGTACTGAACCTCAACTCAGTTCCCACGGCCTTGTGGAGTTCCTTCCAGAATCTCGACATAAATCGGCCATCACGATCCGATACAATGGTTTTTGGCGTACCATGCAATCAGACAATCTCGTGTAGGAAAACTTCTGATAGCCTCTGGGTTCCCCAAGTTGACTTGATGGCCACGAAATGAGCACTCTTCGTGAGCCGGTCAATGATCACCCATATGACATCTTTTTGACTCTGAGCCTTTGGCAACCCCGTGACGAAGTCCATCGCAATATCCTCGTACTTCCATTCTGGCACTGTGAGAGGTTGCAATTCACCACCTGATCTGCGGTGTTCTATCTTGACCTTTTGACAAGTCAAGCATTGATGAGGCTAAAGTCGTGATGCCAATCAAAGAATCCCTAAAAACCTAACTAAGTATAGCAGGTAAGTAAGGGTCGAATCCCAAGAGAATCAAATGATCTATCTCTAAGTATGCAAGCAAGTTATCAACTAAGAACTAAGGGGGTTTTGATGGTTGAGTTCTAAACTAATGAATGAAAGCAAGCAATGATTAAAATGATTGTAAATATGATGGTGAGGGTATTCCACCTACCAAATATTCACACTTCAATATGATAGGTTGATCCTGGGTCTCTCTTATTCAATCAATCCAATGGTTGTCCTAATCCCTATTCTGAAATAGTTACCAGTCCAACTCGTCCTGATAACCCTTACTATCAAACGCACGAGAAACTATCAAGATTTAGAACAATAATAGCATGGAGCATAGAAATAGATAGGTGCATGCAGTACTTAACAACTCGTCAGTATTTAACATGCAATTAATTCTCTTCACAATAAACTTTCACAACTCGTTCCAGTAAATTGTGGTTGCTACTTAAGATAAGGAATTTCAACTCGAAATAACCAAACCCTAGCGATAGAAAATTACCAATAACAACTAGTTGCGTCCAACAAGCGAAATCAATAATAATCAATAGGAATAAGCATAAAGAGAATCAAAACAACCCAAAGGAAATAGAACAAGATTTATAACCTCACAACCAAATCAACTGAAGGCTTTAATCGTCAGGCAAAATAATGTAAATTAGTTCCTTCTCATGGTTTGTGAGCAAGAACTAGGAAAAAGAACAATACGTAAAACTAAAAACTGAATAATTGAGTGAATCCTCCGAAAACTAGGTATAAACCTTAGCTAAACCTAAACTCAAAAGATAGTAAATACAATCTTCCCATAAAGGAATAAAACGGACTAAAAAGAAATAAATGAAAAAGGAAAATAATATAAATCTTCGGAAAAGGTTCGGCACGGCTGGTAAAGGTTTCCGCGACCGTGGAAGAGTTTCCGCGATCGCGGAAAATGCAATTCTTCATTCTCTTCTCTCGACTTTTCCGCGACCATGGGCTTGGACTTCCGCGATCGCGGATTCTTCTCTGCTGCTCCATGTGGCTTCTTGCTTCAACTCTTCCTTCGGTCTTCAGTTGTGGTCTTCTCTTCCATCCTCAATAAATCTTCGTTTAAGTACTTGAGACCACCAAATCGACATATCTTCATTGCAACTCCAATCTTCTAACATAACTGATAAAACACTCTAAATGGCACCCAAAATAACGGTAATAACTCCTAGTTACGCACTATAAAATAGAGCGTACCAAGCATTTCACCACAAATTCCGCTATGTCCCACTTCATGTTCGGCCACCAGAATTTCGTTCTGAGGTCTTTGTACATCTTACTGGATCCTGGATGTACAGAATAAGCTGACGAATGGGCCTCCTTCATTACCAATTGGCGAAGGCCATCTACGTTAGGCACACAGATCCGGTCCTGAAACCAGAGTGATCCATCATCTTGAACCACGAATCCCGGAGCTTTCCCGTCCAACACTTCACTGCTTAACTTCACTATGATCACATCATCAACCTGCTTCTCCTTGATCTGATCAAGTAACGTAGCCTGAATCTCCAACATACTCAAGCATCCTCGACGATGATCATACAAGACATCAATCTCGCACAATCCTTGGTGCAGTTTGGTCTGAGCAGTGAGCAGAGCTACCACGGTCTCGTGCGGCGTTTTCCAGCTCAACGCATCGGCTACCACGTTAGCCTTGCCCGAATGATACAGCAACTCGATGTCGTAATCCTTGAGTAGCTCTAACCAGCGACGTTTCCTCATGTTCAATTCTTTTTGCGTGAACACATACTTGAGACTCTTGTGGTCGGTAAAGATCTGGCACCTAACACCATAGAGATAGTGCCTCCAAATCTTCAGCGCGAAAACCACAGCCGCTAACTCCAGATCATGCGTCGGATAGTTGGCTTCATAGGTCTTCAATTGCCGAGACGCGTATGCAATGACCTTTCCCTTTTGCATCAATACACATCCTAACCCATGCTTTGTGGCGTCACTATAGACCACATAACCATCAATTCCTTCCGGTAGCGCCAAAACTGGTGCGGACGTCAAGCACTTTTTCAACTTCTGAAAACTTGCCTCACACTTGTCGTCCCATATGAACTTCTTATGGACCTTGTGAAGCAACCCGGCCATGGGTAGAGCGATCTTTGAAAATCCCTCCAAGAACCGTCTGTAATAACCTACAAGTCCCAAGAAACTACGCACCTCCTTCACATTTTGAGGTCGCTTCCAGTCGGCTACCACTTCAATCTTCTGAGGGTCGACCATAACCCCATTCTCATTAATCACATGGACTAAGAAGGCCATTTCCTTAATCCAGAAGTCACATTTAGACAACTTTGCATACAGTTGATTTTGTCTAAGGACCGACAATGTGATACGAAGATGCTCCTCGTGAGCCTCCTCGCTCGGAGAGTAGATTAGGATATCATCGATGAAGACCACCACGAACTTGTCCAAATACTGGTGGAAACATCTATGCATTAGATCCATGAAGACTGTCGGAGCATTAGTAAGCCCAAATGGCATGACTACGAACTCGTAGTGCCCATATCTCGTCCGGAACGCAGTCCTCAGAATATCTTCCTCACGAATCCTGAGCTGGTGGTAACCAGATCTCAGATCGATCTTGGAAAAGACTTTTGCTCCCTGCAGTTGATCCAAAAGATCATCTATTCTAGGCAACAGATACTTATTCTTGATAGTGACCTTGTTCAACTCTCGATAGTCGATACAAAGTCTGAACGAGCCATCCTTCTTCTTGACAGACAAGACAGGAGCGCCCCAAGGCGATGCACTCGGCCTTATATATCTTTTCTCGAGTATGTCCTCAAGTTGTTTCTTCAACTCTTGCATCTCTGCTGGAGCCATCCGATAAGGCACTTTAGAAATCGACGAGGTTACAGGCTCGAGATCAATAGTGAACTCTACGTCACGATTCGGGGGTAATCCGGGAATCTCATCAGTAAAAACATCCGAATACTCGCATATGAAAGGAACATCGTGAACTCAAGCCTCATCCTTCTTGGGCTTATCTAGATAGCACAAGTACCCGACACAACCTTGTCGAAGTAGCTTATACGCAACCATCGCATTGATGAGCTTTCCGTTATCAGCGTCATTACGACCCTTGAACTTGCACACAAACTGGCCCTCAGATGAAACTGTCACTGTCCTTGAGCTGAAATCGATTACCGCCCCATGACGCGTCAGCCAGTCCATCCCGAGAATAATGTCGTATGGAGCCATGGCTATACAAATCAAGTCCGCTTCGAACTTCCGACCTTGAATAGTAATCGGAAATTCCGACAGACGCTTGGTCCCTACTAATTGTTCACCATTGGGAAGGTTCACCACAAATGGTTCGCAAGACTCATTGCACTTTAACCCTAACTTACTTACACACTTTTCTGAAATAAAGGAATGAGTGGCACCAGAATCAAACAATATGCAAACGGATGTAGAGTGAAGGTATAGAGTACCTTGAGAAATCAGAGCGTTGGGTCCGTTAGCCTCACGCATCTCATACATCCGCTAACCCTAACCTACTGGAACAGTTGGGGCTTTCCCCTTGTTCTGAGCAGTAGTCTGCATTGAGGTACTCAGAGCTCCAACATGCTTGAATCGGGGTTGGTTGTTATGGCTAACTGACCCTTGCTGCGATTCAGCCTCCTTCTACCTCCTCTGAGGACAAAACGTCTGTAAATGCCCCTCCTTCCCGCATGCAAAACACGTTCTCTTGCCCTTCGGGCACTCATTGCTCTTATGTCCCGGCGTTCCGCAGTTATAGCATTGAATTGGGTTCTTGCCCTGGCCCGAGCGTTGAGTAGGGCCTGACTGCATGATGTGACCCTGCCTCCCATGACGGCCCAAGACGAGGAAGAAGCCATGAGCCTACGCTCACAGGGCCCAGTCACAAGGTCTAGGTCCAAAGCCATCGCCTCCGTCGTCGCATCACTAGTTGCACGCGTCGTCTCTGGCCAAGGAAACCCAGAAACCAATCCAAGACTCGTCGTCCTCTCCACCATCGGATCAACGCGTTCTTTTGAAGACAGCGACACTTCGTCGTCATCTTCACCACGTTAGGCATTTTACGCGTTCTTTTAAGACACTATCTATATTTGGTATTTCCAGCGTATTTTAGATAGTTTCCTTTGATAGCTTTACACAGTTTCCTTTTATAGCATTTTAGATAGTTTCCTTTCAATCATTCTATCTTTTGGGGTTTGTGCCTTTTGCATGCTTGCATGGGCTAGCCCACGAGGTTTGACTCGGCCCATCCGACGTCTCACCTCCCCTATTTATACCCGACTTTGTTAATGTTATTTCTTACGTTCAAGTTAAAGTTCAAGGTTTCAAGTAGAGTGTTAATTCCTCTTTCCCTTGATCGGACGTCACCCATATCCCTCTCATCCCCATTCCCTCCGCCGCCGACGCTACGGCAATCGCTTGATCTTCTCAAGCAAAGTCTATCTTCGCATCTCCTTCATCCACAGTCGACGCTACGACACCCCAAAGACTTGTCTTTTCAAGCCTTATATCCTTCACCAAATCGCTTCCGCCACCGCTAACTCTTCTCCCATCAAATCGCTTCCATCACCACCGAGTCCTTGTTGTCGCCATCGTCTTCCCAGTCGCCGACGTCAACAACTCCATTCATCGCGTTCTTCCGCTCGCGATCATCCCCAACATCGTGTTCCACAGCAGAATCACAACATCGAGTGACTTCCCAACCAAGACTAGATCCAAAGGCGTCACCTTTGACAATTTGGCTTGTCATCGGAGGCAAGGACACATCACTGCATCACCTCAGTTCTTGCCCGGCCAGACTTGGCAAATTGCGACGGTGGTGCGGGTCGTTTAAACCCACTAGCCTGAGGTTGGCTCTGCGCCGGTCTCTGGCGATTGCGCTTCTTCGCCGACTCCTCTAGAGTCATTTCAAGCTTGTAGGCGGCGTCCATATACTACTCCAGAGTAGAGAAGCCATGGCGCACCATCAACGGCTTGATGTATGGGTTCATCCACTCATGGAAATGTCAGATCTTCTGCTCCTCACTTGACACTTCCGGTCCAGCATATTGCAACATGTGATTAAACTTAGTTGTAAGCTCAGTCACCTTCAATCCATCAGTCTTAGGGTAAATGAACTCCTTATGCTTCTCCTCCCTCATAGCACGAGAAAAAAAACGGTCAGTCATATTTGTTTTGAACATACCCCAGTTCAACCCGGGATGATCAGCTAAACCAGTGCTCTCCCACCATTCGCTAGCCACATCCTTAAGTTGAAGGGAAGCAATGTGCACTTTCTCAGCCTCAGTGCAATCGACGTTCCTGAATAACCGTTCCATGTGCGAGAACCAATACGCCACTCTGACTGGTCCTCCAGTACAGTCGTAGCTGTCAGGCCTCATTGAGCTAATGGCATTTAAGGCCCGCCCGTAGTTCCCTCTATTCTTGACGGCATCGACCTGAGGTATCTGATCTGCTGGCTCCTCAAATTCAGGAATAACCTGAGGAACTGGAACACCCTTTGCTTGCGGTATAGCGGGCCAAACCATCTCGGTGACCGCCTACATAACAATCCCATGAATGGCCTCTATGACTGCAGCATCGAACACAACCTGAGGGTTAGCCTGAACATGGCTATTTCCCGCGGGATTATTGTGAGAGGCAGACTCGCTCGCACCCCTCTGATTAGCGGCGCTTCTCAGGTTCAATCTGGGGTTGTTACTCGGCCTAGCACCAGCACGAGTTGTGTTTCTTGTGTTCACCATCTGTTTACCGATCAAATATTCAAGTACTTCACAACATTAATAACACACTTTATGATGCACAATATATGTAATTGATTCGGAGTAGATCAATTGACAAACTTTATTGATGAAACGAACTGAAACCATGTTTGATAAGTTTTACAATAACTTCCTAACGACAAGACAAAACTGTTAGGAGGCTAAAGTTCTAAAAACAACGAAAAGCAAAAACAACTAGGAAATATCACTACAACTGGCTACTGTCCCCCTCGAGGTGCCTTGAAGATATTCATGTACACATCAGACCTACGACATCTCTTCGGAGGTGATCTGTCCCCGGGTTCCGAAGCTGGCCTCCTTGAGCTACTAGGGCCCGGAATACTCGACTCCTCCCTAGGCATCAGAACACTCGGCCCCTCTCCGGGTACAGGAACACTCGGCCCCTCTCCGGGTATAGGTGGATAGCAAAACCGGTCCAAGAACCCTGGGCGAAAATCCGCCATATTCAACTCATAGTGCGGGTTGACCAGATGCTTGGCCTGCCTAACGTTCTCTTGAAGCTCACAGACGTCATCCATCATAAGAGAGAGACGAAACTCAGCATCGTAAGCCCGCTCCTCTATAGCGTACAACGAGTCCATCCACTCCTCCATGTGCTCAACTAGCACTTGAGGCCTGACCCTTGCCTGCTGAACAGATGCATCCACAGGAGCCTCCCACGGTCTTGCTCGCCTACGAGCTTGCTCAGTCATCTCCTCCACTTCATGTCAAGCCTCGGTGGAAGCAATCTCACTCTGAAGGTGTACGTGACAAGACGCAGGGTTCATCATTGGTTCTCCAGGCACGTGAGTAGGATGCGGATCCACTAGCGCATCCAATGGCTCGTACTCCTCCCTGTTAACACCGGACACCCCAAGTGCCTCCCAAGCTACTGGGGAGAAGGGTGCGTACTCTTGAAATTGTGGAATCTCCGGACTAGGGAAGATGAACTGCATCCCCGAATCTTCTCCATCCACAAGCAGGTGCTCCAGACCCAGGTCATAGTCGTACTCTTTGAGGTCCTCCTCGGGGTCCTCTTCAGGATCCTCTTCAGGGTCTTCCTTAGGGTCCTCCTCCGGATCCTCCTCGGACTCTTCCTCGGTGTCCTCATCGAGATCCTCTATCTTGTCGGAGATGAGAATCACCGACTCCTCGAGTACAGTCTTCACCTCCTCCTGAGGACTATTCGGGATCCCGACCTAAGCACACTCTAAAAGTATAGGGGAATCAAGCTCGGCCTTAGGTGGCGGAGCTACCTCAGCGTCCCTCTTTCCCTTGAGTTGCGACACGATAGCACCCATTGCATGCGAGGTGATGAGAGAGAATTAGGATTTTCTAAATATAGAAGCTAACTTTCTATATTAGACAGAAGAAGAAGGCACGACTGGAATGACAGAGGTTTTAAAATATAAAAATTTTACTCAAAAGTATAATCTTGTTTGAAATCTTGACTTTATAAATAATCAAATTAATTGCTTTACTCTAAAACGAAGAACGGTTTACAAAATTTTGTTTCAAGTAAAACGATTTGAAAACTTAAATCATTCTAAAAACTTTTAGCTTTGATACCAAATCTGTAACACCCCCAAAATACCTTTGAAAATATTACCGCCAGTGACCTCGGAATACACATCCGGGGTCACCCAAGGCTTACCGTTTTTATAACAAATAGTATAATTTCACAAACTCTATTAAATATCATGAAAAGTTCCCCAAATAATATTCATACTGATGTCATGGTTTACAACGGATAACAAAACCAAATACAAAAATGTTTAATACAGCGAAAGTCTTGAAAATTAATAAACGCCATGAAGGGGTTTTGATCTGAGCGATCTCACGCCTAAGATCTTCAACCTTGGGAAAATACTTAAATCACCATCTGCCCTCAACATCGGATTCTGGCCTTCCCGGAAGAGAAAGTTTACCTGATGTGCCGTATGAGACGGATGACACTAGCCAACCATGCAAGGAATAAAACCGGTTGGTTAGTCTAATGAAAGACTATGCAAAGGGTACAAATAAAAAGGTTCTAAGTAGTCATATTAGGTTACACCCATCGCTTCTCGAATAATAGCCGATGACGACAGTGAACCTCAACACTTCTACAGAAACATAAGAAAATGCATGATCAAGAGAAGACTCCAAAAGAAGTGAGTCTTATGGGAAACGTATGAAGAGAAGACTCCAAAGAAGCTGAGTCTTATGGGAAACGTATGACAAGTGTTTGGGAACGTTAAGCTTACACACAACTTTAAAACACGACCTTGATTATTTAGGGTCTACGACCAACCTCACCGCGCAATGCGAATCCATATTGGAAAGAAGACTTACTCTAACAAGAGTCCGGGCGATTTCCACATTGTACTCCTCGCCCGAGGGTATATTAATTATGTGCGTGAACGCACTTATCTTATTTAATTCCAAAACATACATTCACATTACAACTTTTAATCCACATCATCTCGATACGAGAGATATTTATGGGAATGAATCCCGAGTGTTGGCACCAGCTGAGTAAGGGTACGGTCATGACCAAAAAGTACTAGGGCAAAATCCTCCTAATACCAGTTATAAAGAAACGACTAGACCTCGCAAGATACATAGCGTTCCTACGAATACTCGTTCTAACTACACACGTAAGTTCACACCGATATCCACACCAAAACCATTACGGTAATATCATGTATAATAGCGTTGTTTCTAGCAATATATACAACCTATTATAGATTCATATTTTAACACATTGTTTTATTAAATCTGTTCCCAAACAGAAAACAACAACTTTTATCCCATCTTAATTAACAATCAATTAATTGATAATCAAGGGAAACATAGAATAATGAGCAAGAGCGAACCGCCACTTGCCTTAGTCTAGACGAATCGAAGATGTCGGGTTCCGAGATCTGGAAACTGGAATCTGAGTACGGATTCCGACGATGAGGCTGGCTTCTTCACTCCTTGGACGAATGCTCACTACTACCACCACTCCCCGGCTTCACAAGGCACGAACACTAACTCCGGCGATACTCCGACGACGACTGCGAACTCCGGCGACGAAGAAAACACGAGAGAGAGAGAGAGAGAGAGAGAGAGAGAGAGAGAGAGAGAGAGAGAGAGAGAGAGAGAGAGATAGAGTTGTGGATGGAGAATGAGGTTGATCCGGGCTCCTTTTTATAGCCAAGGAGGAAGAGCCGTTCACCCCCTCACCGACAACTCAAACGGTTGCCCTCCCCTCACCGACGAGCATTGAAGAAACGAGGGAAAATCGAGTGTCGCCTTCTAGAAGCTCGAGGAAGACGAAGGTGAACAGAGTTCCACAGTCGCAGAAACAGAGCCGCGAATGCGGTTTGGGTCTGGGCAAATCCGTGCCTGCGGATTCCAACCGCAGTCGTGGAACTGCCGCGATCACCTCGCTAGGTCTTTGGTCGCGGGTCTTCCTCAAGGACATGCTAAATCTTATTACTTTAGCACTCCCAAATACTTTATGACCCAAAATCTTATTAAACGTATAGTATTACGTTCACGAGATTATTATAAAGATTACAGAAATTGCCCCATACGTCTTTCTTACAAAACGATTGTTTGGGACTTTTTAGGGGTTATTACAATTATGACCCATTGTGAAAAGGCTCTCATCAAAGCTATCAAAGTAGTTTTTGAAGACGTCCCGGTAAGACATCTTTTGTTCTGGGTCCATATTAGAATCAACATCAAGGCACATGCGGACAAGGTTATAAAAGATAGTGCCAAAGTCGATATGCTTACAAACCAGTGCTGGGGACTTTTTTGCTCAACCACCGAGGAAAGGAACGAGGAGAGGCTCATAGCATTGACGAGATCGTGGAAGAGCGGCCTTGTTGGATACGTCGAGAGAGAATGGCTGACTCCTTACAAGGAAAGCATAGTAAGAGCGTGGACAAATTACACTCTTCACTTCATTACAAGGACTTCAAACAAGTATCCTTTGAACATTGTATAGTTGATTGTTTTTTCTATTGGGTCTGAAGTCGTACTAAGGCAAGAAATGTTTCTGTTTTGATAGGGTTGAGGGGATGCATCGTGTGTTGAGAGATATTTTGGGGTCTAGTAGAGGCGACTTTAACAGAGTGACCGGGAGGATCCACCATGCAATCATTCTTCAAATCGATATGATTAGGGCGACCATTAATAACTCACTGTCTACACGACCAATGGAGTTCAATGATCCAGGGTTTTTGGAGCTTGCACGAATGGTGTTTTCAAGGCTCTTCTGTAGATTATCGAATAGGTGTTTTGATTTGTTGTTGGCCATGTATGATCGGATAGTCAAGGAGGACTATTCAGAAGTATGCGATGATCACTGGGTGAGAGACTGCCTTGGGCTGTTGTGCGTCCACGATATTGCAAATGCCATCATTACGAGGATAACTCTCACTCCAGATGACATTCACGACTTCTGGAAGGAATTGCATTGGGAAGAGGATCCAACAACATTTGCGCTTGCTGACGACAATGTTCCGATATCCGTTCCAGAGTTGAGATTGCGTGAGATGTGGTCGAGAGTGCAAGCCCAGACTTTGAACAAAGCCACGTTATGGCAAGTTAGTGATCTGTACATGGCCTTGGAGCATCCGAAACAGAGTACGTTTATGGAGCCGACAGATGTATGTAGAGAGGGAAGGCCAAGTGGTTCGAAGAACAAGGCAAAGGGGTCACCAACTACGGAAAATAGCCTATATGAGCACGTAAGAGAAGACTTACTAAGGTCTGAGAAGGCGAAGGGAAAGGGAAAAGAGAAGGAAAAGGAGAAGGTGAAAGGGTCAGGCCGTCCCAGAAAGCAAGCAAGTTTCGTGGTGATCGACGCTGAGGACATGCAATCCCAACCCCAACCAGAAGAATCACAAGTTGAATAGATATATGTCGAGACCGACCATATGGGATTCGGTCCCTCAGAGTAGCCTAAAGAACCCATGCTTCATTATGGGGTGGACTTTGGGATTCATAATATCGATTACTTCTGATTTGGGTACATTAACAATGCTATGTATGTACGTTCAGACAGACACTGTGGATATCGGTCTTTGGCTGTACTAAAGGGGATGAGTAAGGGTCAATATCCCTTGATCTGTACCGTGCTAGCAAAGGAGTTGCGTGCCAAATGACAAATGTGGGAGCCGATTTGAGAACTTACACAAGATCCAAGGTCATGGGATGATCTAATGGTTCAAATTAACTATATGAAGACCCCTTGCAGCAAGGATTATTGGATTGACATGCCATTCATGGGTTTAGTGTTTGCCACGGTGTATAAAGTTGTTGTGGTCGTCTTATCTCGGTACCCTTTATTGTGCTTACCAATAAGGCCGTCTGGACCAAGCCTCGCTCCTCCTTCACAAATTTCGGCGATAGCACACGTAAGGGATCACAACCACTGGATACCGGTAATGTTTTGTATCTCTACTTGTACTTCGATGTTGAGTTATCATTTCGTGTATGCTAATTGCGTATTTTTTTTTTGTATTCGTATAGGTGACGCTCAGTGATGACTCTCCATTACCAACCATTACGCATGCGTGGCGAAGACATTGCGATCGAAGAATCCTGTGGTGGGAAGGATTGTATGCTTTGAAATTGCAAGAGTTTAAGGAATGCCGTATGGCAGCCGGTCAAAATGCAGATTATTTGGTGTAGTTGATCGACATTACCAGTAGTTGATGTAATAATCGTGTGATTTGTAAAGAAATATAATCTTACCATTTGCAAATCATAAACTTGGAAATCATACATTTGCAAACTTATGTAATCATACACTTGGAAATCAACATGCATAAAACTGAAATAAGCACTGAAAACTAAGGTCATTTCTTATAATCTTACCATTTGCAAATCCTAAACTTGGAAATCATACACTTGGAAATCAACATGCATAAAACTCAAAATAAACATAGAACTCGAAATAATCACCGAACTAAGGTCATTTCTTATACCATCAATCAATTTGAAAACCCCGATAATATATATGCTTCCTTAACTTCACATTTGAATTTAAAAGGGGTTGGTTTAGCTGTTTAAGCTCATTTCTTTCCAGCACCAATTCTCTAATAATCGTGGCAACATTGTCGTCATACGGTGGATCAAGCCACTTAAAGG
This sequence comes from Rheum nobile, assembly GCA_027886185.1. Lineage (NCBI taxonomy): Eukaryota > Viridiplantae > Streptophyta > Magnoliopsida > Caryophyllales > Polygonaceae > Rheum > Rheum nobile. Next base: position 6,072,263 of record WOAB01000001.1, read on the forward strand.
TATGACACCCTCTCATTGTACCATCCTGCTCCATTGGGATGTAATCCTTGCATGTGAGATACGTTCTTTTGTAGTGATTGGGTTTGTCACAAGTGTACATGACGACCGGGAAATTGCACTCGCACATTGTAACTGGAGCCTGTGCACTGCTGGATGACGAAGCCATCCTCTCCTATGAACTTGGTATCCCGGATCTGGACTATGAATTATTGTATTATAAGCTATAACCTCTTGCAAAAACTAAATCCAAAAAAGATGAATAATGTTACCGAAAAGCTGAATAATCTCTCGCGGGGTCGAGTTTTCTCCTCTGCACGGCGGATCTAGAGCTCGCGAACCCTAGAAGAAGCTTTGCGCGGCGCCGCTTGATGTGAGTATTAAGGTTGGCAACGTGCCTTTTTATAGATGAGTATAAAAAGGCAAGAAAAGAAGAGGCTTCGAGTTCGTTCGTTATCTTTCTTGCTGTTTTTAATCCGCTGCAACTTCTATGGGAACAAAGCCTTTGTTCCCTCAGACGTAACTCTAACGATCCAACAATTGGTATCAGAGCCTGGTGCTCTAGATTGTTTTCGTTTTAGATTTTGCAGGAAAGATGTCGTCAGGAAATGCCTTGGATGGAGACTCTCGAGAAGGTGATGTAGATGTGGTTCTCATCACTCAAGCCATGAAGAAGATATGGTCTCGAAGCAAAGGCATTAAGGGTTCGGTCATGGTTCACAATGACATGAAGGAGGTTGTCTGCTTCCACTGTCATGACAACGAACACTTTGCCAAAAACTGCGTCAACAAAGCGGCAGGTTCTCCTCAGAACCGAAAAGAGAAACAAGCAAAGGGCGCGAAGTGGGGTGACTACAACTCAGATGATGAAGCATCTCCTCTCTCAAAAGTTATTTGTTTGATGAGCTCAAAAGATCACAACATATCAGAAGATGATGCTCATAAATCCGAGGAGGAAGCAAGGAAAGGCTCTTAGAACCTTGACAGTGCGTGCTCGAGTCACATGACAGGGAACAGTGAGTGGTTCACCTCTCTTCAGCCAGCCTCTGGGGCATCGATAACTTTTGGAAACAAAAGTAAGGATGAGGTTTGTGGTATCGGTAAAGTAAGACTCTCTAAACACATCACTGTGAATAACGTAAATCTAGTGAATAATCTCAAATTTGACCTGTTTAGTGTGGCTCAACTATGTCAAAACAGAAAAAATAGAGTAGTCTTTACCACCGATGATTGTCATGTTGAATGTCCAAGTACAGGGAAAATCTTACTCAAAAGGATCTGCGACAACAACGTTTACAAGGTCGACCCTGCTTTTATCCCTGACAAGGACCTTTGTCTGTCATCTATTGCTGGGACAACAGACTTGTGGCACAAACGCTTTGGACATGCTAGCCTTCAACTCCCACTAGTGGAAAAAACCCTTTTTGAGGCTCCCTTTTAGAGGCGTACATAGTTCAAAACGCCTCAACAACGACTTAGGCAATCATTTTTCTTGGTTTTTGAGGCGGGCAAATTAATATACGCCTCAACAAGTTTCCGAAAAAACATTTCCCGCTAAAGTATTAGAGGCGGGTCAGGGTAAGGCCCGCCTCTAAATCTAACTAATTGAGACGGGCCAAGTAGCCCGCCTCAATTAAAGCTTGTTGAGGCGGGCCTCTTAAAGCCCGCCTCAACAATTTTTTTTCCTCTTTGCTTTTCTTTCTCTCTCCCTCTTTTCTTTTCTTTTCTTTCTCTCTCTCCTCTCTTTCTTTTCTCCCAGCCCCGATACCAGCTCTCAGCCCTAACCCTCCTTTGCCTCCATCTCTCCCCCGAACTCCCTCCTCACGCTCTCTCTCCCTCACTCCGACCACCGGCGACCCCTTTCTTACTAACCGACATTGAACACACTTCTACTCCCTTTCCAATAACTCTTGCTCTGCCTCCTATCTCCTCCATCGCCGATCTCTCCTCCACCCTCAAAACGGTGTTCTCTTCCACTTCTCGCCCAATCCCGGCATTCCAGCCGAAGCTTCTCGCCAAAATCACATCTTTTCCTCTGCATCTTTGTCGCTTTCGGCCTGTCGCCCATCTCGCCTCCCGATTTCACTAACACGGTAAGCGTGCTTTGTTTTGAGATTTTGTGTCCAAACGCTAATGGATTTTGGTCCTGAATATGTGCGAAATGTCGTGTTTTTAATTTAGGGATTTGGGGCTTCAAATTTTAGGGTTGTGAATTAATGATTGCAGCCTTCTAGGGATTTAGGGTTATCAACTCAATTAACCATTGTATTGTACGAAATATAGGATTAGAGATTTGGGGCTAACTTATTTACGAAATCTCATGTTCTGTTTTCGCTGCTTTGTTCGTTTTTTCGTTTTGGTTTGATTTTAGTTCAGGTATTATGTATGTTGCCTTCTTTTTGAGCTTCTCGTGGAATTATGGGAGTTCTCTCAATTTGTAATGGTTTTCAATTTTTCTGGACTGTTTTGAGTCTGAAAACAAAGCGATCTACTGAGCTGCATGTATGCTTGTAAATTGGTCTGACAAGTACCTGCTTATATGCCTGTTTGAATGTGCTTCTTTTGAATCAACATGAAGTGTGATCTACTGAGCTGTAGGTTTTTGTGTTTCAGTATTGAAGAGCTGAAAACTTAAATGTTGTATATGTGCATTTATCAATGGAGATGAAGTGCGCCCTCCTCTTCCTGTGATAAGGGAAGCTCTCTATGGGTATACACTGATTTTATTCTTGTCCTTTGTTTTAATGGTTTGAACAGTTATGCTGGACTATATTCTGTACTTCGTGATCTCTTATTGAATGTTTTGCCAACAGTATAAGAGGGGTATCGGATTGTTGAATGCTTTGCCACTGCACCTTTGTTGAATGCTTTACCAATATAAGTTAATCTCATGCAGTGGAATAAATAATTTGAGAATTAGATGCATATTTTTGACTCTTTGATATCTTCAGGATAGCCTTTTAAAAATATTTATGGGTTTACATTCTCCTTGCTGGATGTAGAAAGTTCAGCAATGCTATTTTCATCACTGACTTCACGACAAGAGTTCTACAAATTTATAGACCTAATCACAAGATTTAGTTTGTGAAATAATCATAGTGGTTTAACTTCTTCATGTAAATTTCTGACACTACATCTTTTAATGAGCACTACCTTTATTTCTTTTTTATTTTTACTTTCCTCTAATTGGTATTTTTTAATTAAACAATCTTAATTTCACTTTCAAATAAAATAATTATGTTCTCTTAAATTTTGCTTATTTACTATGTGTTCTGTTCAGACTATATTGCTCCTTCTGCTTGCATGGACCATATTTTTCTCATCTTCAACTGATGTCACTCATAATGGGTTTTTATTCATGTTCTTAAAATAGGACTTGGTCTTGTATCAAAGAGATTAAGGGGAACAAGGCAAACACTATCTAACTTTGTTGGATACTGTAAACTGAATCTTTCAGGGGTTACTCAGTTTCAATCAGAAAAAATATAGGGGAAAAAATCAAATTCAAGCCATGCGAAAGAGAGGAATGAAATGTGTTGATAACTTTGAATGTCGTGGTAACTTCTGTAGTGAAGTGATATTGGAGAACTTTGTTAATAGGTTTGTCATTTTGTCAATTGTGCTAAGAAAATAAACTCATCACTTCTGATAGATGCAAAACACTAAAGGTTGAATGCCTTTGATTTTTTCAGACAAGGGTATACTAAGTAAATCTTGATTTTCAGGCAATCATTTACAATGCATCTACTCCAATTAATGACCTCGTGGGCAGTGGTTTGTGATGTGTGGTATCTGGAACCCCAGAGTTTAAGGCCTGGAGAAACTCCTATTGAGTTTGCAGAGAGGTTAAGAATTTTTATTACATTTTTGTAACTAAAACTTTTACTATTGTATTCTACTTGTAATACTTTGTAGTTCCACAAATATTAGTTTTGTGTAGAGCTACATGAAGAAATTGAGTTCATGCTGTTCCTGATGCCAGGGTTAGAGACTCGATATCAGTCAAAGCAGGTCTCAAAAAGGTTCCTTGGGATGGTTATTTGAAGTATGCATGTCCTAGCCCAAAGCTTACTGAGCGCAAGTATGGTTAATTTCCTCATTTCCGCATTTTTAATAGACTTAGAAAGAATGTAGGATTGTTGTCCTCATCTGTCATTCCTTTTCTTCAAAGGGCTTTAAACATGCAAGTAAATATCGTCTACATTACAATATATGACAATTGCATCTCTTTCATCCTGAATGGTATATTTGATTTTTTTATTCACTTTATTTGCTCGATATAGATATTTTAGTTTATTGTTCAACTCTATCAGCCAATCACATGTAGGTGGTACACAAAGTGAAACAAGAGGTCTCAATTGCTAAACACAAGGTAAAGCTCTTCATTATAGTGATTCTTTGGTGATATTAAGCCTACTGTTTCTATGGTGCTAGAATAGCTGTCTTTTTAGAGGACACCTATAAGAAAGAATTAGTAGGCAAATCTTCAAGATTGTTATTCCTGCTATTATATTTTCAACTTTTTCAAAAAACGAGAAAGGAAAGATATCAAGTAGAGTAGAACGAATAAGAATCTGGAAGCACATTGCACTGTCCCAAACATTGGCAGTACTAATTTGAGCTATATTGGAGTTTGCAATCCCAGATAATCTTCTTTTTCTTGTACCTCTATGTTTCTGGTAATTTTATTATTATTTGTTTATATTTTACTTTGTTTGATTTGTTCATTTCGTATACACTCTACGCAGGCAACAAAACTTCGCCAAATCCTTGTTGCAGCGTTTAGAGGATAAGCAATGATGTCTCTTATTAACTTCATCGTCATCCCTTTGTCAATTCTTTCATTTTCTTTGTCATTGTACTTTATCTGGTTTTCATGGCTCGAATTTTCATTCTAATACAAGAATGAAGTTTTTGGTAGGTATATGGTCTATATATAGGTTTTGCTCTTTCCCTCTCCTTGATGCTTCGCAATCACAAAGAAGTTCAGTTAGCATTTGTTGATGTTTGATGGTGATGTGCGTTAAATAAGGCTGTTGTTCGTCTATTCAATGTAGTAAAGTATCAAATTTGGCATGAAGGACTGTCCTGTGCTATTTTTTTGTTGTTCATATTACATCTGTTGCATATAGTGTTTTTGTTGTGTTTAGCGCCACAAATTTGTTGGTGGAAAGGCGAGTTGGAATTTGTTAGTAAAGTATACAACTGTGATTGGATTTTTTTGCATTTTTTTTTGCAAAAAAATGGACTTTTTAGCCCGGATGTGGAAGAGATCCGGGCTAAAATATCCAGTTTTTTTTTGTTTAAACACAATGCTTTTTAGCCCAGACTTACCCAGATCCGGGCTAAAAGGTGGAAAATGCGACTTGTTGAGGCGGGCCTCCGAAGCCCGCCTCAACAAGTCCCTCATTTTGGCGCCAAAGTGAGGGACTTGTTGAGGCGGGCTTCGGAGGCCCGCCTCAATAAGGTCCTTTTTGAGGCGTATAACGCCCGCCTCAAAAAGTGTACCCACTTGTTGCAGCCCCCTTGGTTGAGGCGAACGGTATACGCCTCAAAAAGTGTCAAAAGGCCCGTCTCAACAAGGGTTTTTTCCACTAGTGTCCTTTCCAAACTTCACAGACAAGAGCTGGTGAACGGTCTCCCTAAGGTTGAAGCTATGAGAAATGATGTGTGTGATGCATGCATCAAAGAAAAACAAGTCAGATCCTCTTTCAAGTCAAAAAGGGATGTAAGTACTACTCGTCCTCTGGAATTAGTCCACATGGATCTTTGTGGGCCAATGCGCACGAAGAGCCGTGGGGGAAATGCATATGTCTTTGTTATTGTTGATGACTATTCCAGGTACACATGGACTCTATTTATCTCATCAAAGGATGAAGTGTTCGCTGAGTTTGAGTCCTGGCTTAAGGCAGCAGAAAGGAGCACTGTACATTCCTTGGGGTCTATTCGCACTGATCATGGAACAGAATTCGAGAACTCTCAGTTCCTATCCCTCTGTAGGAACAGAGGTATTAACCACAACTTCTCTGCTCCCAGGACCCCTCAGCAAAATGGGGTTGTGGAAAGGAAGAACAGGACTCTGGAAGACATGACGCGTACGCTCCTCATCTCAAGTGGTCTTCCTAGGAATTTTTGGGCAGAAGCTCTGAATGCTGCTTGTTACGTTATGAATAGAGCAACTATTCGTCCTCTCCTGAACAAAACTGCCTATGAGCTTCTTAAGGGAAGGAAACCTAATGTGTCTCATTTACGCACATTTGGTTGCAAGTGCTTCGTCCACAACAACGGGAAAGATTCTCTTGGGAAGTTCGATCCCAGGAGTGATGAAGGAACTTTTGTAGGATACTCTCAGCAAAGCAAGGCTTACAAAGTATTCAACAAGAGAACCAGAAAGGTAGAGGAAAGCATTCATGTAGTGTTTGATGAATCAGTTATGGCTGGTAACAATATGCAGGAACAATCAGGCAGTGTTCCCTCCAATATCGAGCTATCCGAAGATGATTTCTTTCAGCTTGTAGAAAGCAATGTCGGTGTTGGGACCTCTCAAGATCAAGAAACTCAGAATGATCCTTCAACACCAAGAACTCCCAACTCCTCCAACTCAGATGGAAATGAAGAAAATGCTCACCCACCAGAAACACCTCAGGCACCTCAGGGGGAACAGAGCCCAAGTCACGGCACAGCGGAGCCCCTTGAGGACAGCTCTACTGTTGACAGAACTGGAGATGTCAGTCCTAATACTGATGAAACTGTTGGTGAAAGCTCAAACGCTGGCAACGCTAATTCAGAGGAGTTCGACATCAACAACCTCCAAGTTCCAAACTACCAGCAAAAGTGGGCTCATTCAGTCAAACTAATCGTCATAGACTATAGAAAGGGAGCACCTCAAAGCACTCGGTCTTCCCTACATAACTTTTGTGCTTTCAATGCTTTTCTCTCTTTACAAGAACCTAAAAACGTAGGAGAAGCATTGAAGGATCCTGACTGGATAAACGTCATGCAAGAAGAACTTAATCAGTTCGAAAGGAACAAGGTTTGGCGGTTAGTTCCTCGTCCAAGGAACAGAACAGTGATAGGAACCAAATGGGTGTTCAGGAATAAGCTGGATGATCAAGGCCAAGTCACAAGGAACAAAGCAAGGCTGGTGGTGAAAGGTTACAACCAGCAGGAAGGCATCGACTATGATGAGACCTTTACTCCAGTTGCCAGGTTAGAAGCAATAAGACTCCTAATTGCCTATTCCTCTTTCCATGGATTCAAGCTGCAACAAATGGATGTCAAGACCGCCTTCTTGAATGGAGTTCTCAAGGAGGAAGTCTATGTGGAGAAAACTCCCGGCTTTGAGGACATTACCCAACCTGACCATGTCTATATTCTAGACAAAGCTTTGTACGATCTCAAGCACGCCCCGAGGGCCTGGTATGAAAGGCTCTCATAGTTCCTTCTGACGCATGGATACGTTCGTGGAAAGGTCGACAAGACATTGTTCCTTCTGAAGGAAGGGAAGCATATTCTGGTGGTACAAGTCTACGTGGATGATATCATCTTTGGCTCTATAGATGATAAACTGGTTCAGAAATTCTCTAAGCTGATGGCCAGTGAATTCGAGATGAGCATGGTTAGAGAACTCAAGTTATTCTTAGGTCTTCAAGTCTCTCAGGGGGATGAGGAAACCAAAGTGCATCAACAGAAGTATCTAAGGGAATGTGTCAAAAAGTTTGGAATGTCTGACGCAAAACCCTTCACCACTCCTATCTCTCCAAACAACCCAATGGGAAAAGACGAACATGAACAGGGAATTGATCCATCTCTCTACCGAGGAATCATAGGTTCGCTTCTCTATCTCACTGCTAGTAGACCTGATATTATGTACAGTGTATGTCTTTGTGCTCATTTTTAGGCCGATCCCAAAGAAACACACCTTAAAGCAGTGAAGAGGATTCTGAGATACTTGAAGGGAACAGATGATCTATGTCTGTGGTATCCAAGGGGAGAAAGCCTCGATCTAGTCGGATACACACATGCTGACTTCGCAGGGAACAAAGTGGATAGAAAATCAACGTCAGGAATGGCTCAGTTCCTTGGGTCGTGTTTAGTTTCCTGGGGGTCAAAGAAGCAGAACTCCGTCGCTCTATCCACTGCAGAAGCTGAATACATAGCCGCCGCTGCTTGTTGCACACAACTCCTATGGCTTAAACAACAACTTAGCGACTATGGTATTCTTCTTAACTCTATTCCCATTCTCTGTGACAATACTAGTGCTCTCCAAGAATCCGGTGCAACACTCACGTACCAAGCACATCGAGATAAGACACCACTTCTTACGTGACTGTGTGGAGAAAGGGTTGGTGACAATGGACTTCTGTGGAACTAAGGATCAAGTTGCCGACATCTTCACCAAGGCTCTAAACAGGGAACCCTTCGAACAGTTCTGTATGGAACTAGGTATGATCTCTCTAAACTAAATGTCTAGTTGTTGTGTTCCCTCGATGATTGGCTAAATTACATGGTAAAGTGTGAAAGGTTAATCATCATGTCTTGGTTTGCATTTCTTCTCTTGATCATTAGTTGAACGACTTGCTTAGACTCATGTTAATACTTCACTTATGTGCAAAATCTCATGCATGTTTTTCTATGCTATCTTGTTAATACATGGTTCAGCTTTCTTTCGGCCCAAAAGAGTCAACTTGATGCATTGATCCCTCATTATAAGCCCAAATGATTGTTGACTCTGCAGCTTACCTTAGCCATCATGCTTGATGCTTCCTATGAGCCCCTCTAATCATCCACATCTGAGAGCCTCTCATTCATGATTAAACATTATTAAAAATTCTCGTATATGTTTTTGTGTGATGTTCTTTGTACCCTATCTGGTAACATTACCCCCGCATCACACTCTTCTACTTTTTCGGAAAGTCGAGAATACGAATTGTCGCCTCTGTGGTCTGTGGCTGGGATTTGACAGGTATGATGTGTGATGACGGCTTGCAACTGCTTGAGTAGTGTTCATAAAAGACGATGTGGCAGCTGTGTGATGGTTGTTGTGCTTTAGATTTTGTGGGCTTTGATGGATTTGGACAGAACCTTTTACAAGATATATTTCTGGGAAATATCCTCTTGGGTGTGATCTTTGGTCAAAGAAGGAAAGCTGAAGATTGTGTTGTTCCAAAAAAAAAAAAAATTGGAACATCACAAAGTACACAAAGAGAGGACTAATGCATCTGAGGAAGAGTCGTAAGGAAGAGCAAACCCTCAGCAGGAACAAAAGATGAACTTATCTGCGAAGGACCGTGAGGAATTTGTCTCACGCAACATCTCAGTTGGGAGAACAACAAAGGCGTCTTGCGAAGTAAGTGCATGCTTAAATTGCTATTCATATTTCGGCTTCCTGTGCTGGCTCTAGTGGTGCATAATTTGTCTATCTCCGCTAACCAACCTCTCTTTTGTTCCCTAGCACATCTTCCCTTACTCTTCGAACTTCTTTGATCCTGCTTCATGTGCTTGCATTGACTGGCATGTTGATCATGTATGTTATACTTGCTTACATTGTTGTTGTATCTCCGTGCACTCTATGTTTGTGCGTTTCAATCTAATGCAAAAGGCAATGTTGCTTATCTAGCTGTGGTCTTTTTCTCTCTATCTATTTACTTATGTTTTTGATGATGCCAAAAGGGGGAAAATGACAGGTAGCTTTGGTTGAGGGGGAACAGAACATGGTTTCATATGTTGCTGAACTAAGGGGGGAACTAATATTGCCTACGTGGGAAACCTTTCTCTCCATACTGTCTTTTTCTTGTATGTATATGCTTTATTGTTAAGGATGTTTGTCACTATCAAAAAGGGGGAATTTGTTGAATTCCTTAGGTTTTGATGGTAACAAACATTCAACTGATATGGGTACTAAGTGTTTCAGGAACAAAGATAGTTATCTCAGGGAACCATTGCAGCGAAGGATCGCAGAGGGAACAAAGCTTACCTCTCAAGGAACAACAGTGACGAACAAGATCAAAGCTGCGAATGGAAGGAAGAAATCCAACGTGCTGGATTATGGAAATAAATCATATAACGCACGCGGTAAAGGATTAAAGACTTCGGCTCCAAGGATCAAGCCGGATCGAGAAGATATGGAGAGAGAAGAAGCCCGATCGTGTTATCTTAGTAGATCTTTCCTAAGATAAGATAATTGGAGAGAGGGAATTATATCTTATTCGGTTATATTAATTTAAGGAATCTTTTCCTTAATTAATATAGACGGTAGGGATATTATTCCTTCAACCAAATCATATCTTCTTGTTACCGTATTTGGAGAAATCTTATCTTGTTATAATTAGGGTTTAGCCGAGTTGTATTTAATAGAAGTGTGGATTCATTTCTATGTAACCACGACGACAGAAAACTGAGAGATCGAAAGAAAAAAGGAAAGAAAAGAAGTGAGGTGTGTGTAAGTCTATGAGGGTTGAGTTCGATTCATCGTTGTAGAAGAGGCTTCGAGTCTAGCTGGTTGTTTAGAGGTCGAAGTCCAGGATACAAGTGTAATCGAACAAGAAATCAATAAGACAGGTACACGCTTTAAAATCCTCTCAAGCGGAAGCTTGAAGGTAGTGGTTTTTCCTTGAGAAGCTAGTTTTGCTAATCAGGGTTTCCACTATACATCGTGAGTTCGTTCGTTATCTTTCTTGCTGTTTTTAATCCGCTGCAACTTCTGTGGGAACAAAGCCTTTGTTCCCTCAGACGTAACTCTAACGATCCAACACTTACGCTACAACATGAAGTATGAAGAAGTCGAGATCCTTCGTCTGACCTCTGGATCATGCATATCCCCTGTTGCCGTACAGCTCCTCCCGTCAATGAACACCTTGAGTATCTCATAAACATCATGGAGTGTAATGGTCATCTCGCCCCATGTGAAATGGAACGAGGACGTCTCAGGGTGCCATCTCTCGACAAAAGCCGAGATCAGGACGGGATCAACTGCCTCGGTGCCAAGAATGCGTAGATGTGCCAGACCACTATGCTCTGCTAGCTGAAACCACGAATTTGGCCCGAGTCTAATGAACTGCTCCAGCCGACGTGGAAGTGGACCCTCAAGACCTTACGAGTCTGAAGGTTCAATAATTAATATTAGTTAGGAAATTAACAAATAAAACTTAAACTTCACCTAAAACGGGACTGCACTAAAATATGTACCAAATCCTAAGTCTCCTGGCGCAGCTGACGTCCTAAACGACGGGGAGCCTGAACAGCCTCTGGAGCAGCCTCTAGAGCGGCCTCTGCAACTGGGGCATCCTCTCCTCGATGTCTCATGCGTCTCTGTCGCGAGAGGGGGGGGGGAGGGTCGAGGCATGGATATCGAGAGGAGGAGGGGCAAGAGGGGTCAAGTCATAAATAGCCCTGGCGATGTGTGTGGTATAGGTGGGAAGGAGGAGATGAATGTGTGGCCCTCTTGGCATCCAAGGAGCCTGCCCTAGAACGGGCCTAGCAGGTGAAGTTGGTGCATGAGAATGAACGGATGGATGGGAAGGACTAGGTACTGGATCCGGGAGGGAACGGGGGATGGAACAGGGGAGGAGACAGAAGGAGTGAGTGGAGGGCCGGTCTCATCCGTCCTCAGATCCTCAGTCGGTGGAATCAGATCAAAAGAAACCCTAAACTCTCCCTCCTAGTCATCTGCATCGTTTGACATCTCCTGGGCCTACTCACCGCCATATCATCACCAGATGTGACGTAGGCGTCCTCCATGCTGGCATCCTCTGTCTGAGAAGAAGGCTGTGGAATTGGTGTCTCTACACCTAATAAATCTGCTCATAGCTTAGCAGCACGGAGACGTACAGTATCAGAGATGTGCCTCTGAGGCACACCACGTCGGTCGGCTACTGGAGCCGGATGTGTGAGTCCCTCAGAACTTCCCAAGGCGTCCCGTACGACGTAAATTATTTATTTTGTAATTTATTATAAACGTATTTGTTTGACAATCGTATTTATTTTATATTTCATTATAACGAAATTTAATTCCAATTAGATTTAAAGAAATTAAAATTTTGAAGAAAATCTAAATTCTATTCAAATCTAATTATATACTAAACTTCTAATCGTATTTTAATTAATTTCAATTCAAATATAATTAGAATTAGAAATCTAATTATATACTAAATTTCTATTCAAATCTAATTATATACTAATTTCTAATAATGAATTAATTTAATCATTATTTTATACTAATTTTTATTCAAATATAATTTCAAATCTTATTATATACTAAATTTCTAATAATTAAATTTGCAAATTCTAATCAAATCTAATTCCTAATAATGAAATCTAAATTGTAATCGTATTTGCAATATAGAATTACATTTTGCAATAATAAAATATTCATTTATACGACAATATTCAATAAAAAACAATAATGAAATAAAATACAAAATTCTAACAATTTTGTTTCAATTCTAAAATCAAACAAATCTAAATTCATATATAAAACTAAAGAATCTAAATTGATATCTAAAATATAAATTCTAATTTTGAATCCTAAAATCTAAAGAATCTATATTAATATCCAAAATCTAACGAATCTAGATTCATATATCCAAAATCTAACGAATCTAGATTCATATATATCCAAAATTTAATTTCCAATTTCATAAATTCTAACAATTTTGTTTCAATTCTAAAATCAATCAAACGAATCTAAATTCATATCCAAATTCTAACAAATATAAATTTATATCCAAAATCTAAATTCTAGTTTCATAATATTCGTTTTCATAAATTCGATTCGATTTTATTCAATTTCGTATCCAATTTTACTAATTGAAAATTAGATTTCATAATATTTGTTTTTAAACCCTAAATCCTAATTTAATATCAAATACAATAATATTTGGTTTTTAACAATTTCATTCAATTCTAAATTAACAAATCTAAACTATATCAAAATCTAAATTCTAATTTTAAAACGAAATTGTTATTACGAATTTAAAAATCATTATATACCTGATGGACGTCTATCGCCGCGGGTGCGGGAGTCAAAAGAACGTCGACCGACACATCTGGAATGCGCATCGATCGGGTCACCGGTCGTGTAGCACCACCACTCGTCTGTCGAACTAACCCCTCATCCTCCTCCATCGTCACCCAAGCCGTCGGACCACCACCGACCGTTAGACCACCTCCTCCCTGTCGGACCTCCGGCATTGGACCACCTGCCGCTGCAACACCTCCCGCCGCTGAAATAGTCGCTGCAACACCTCCTCCCGCGCAACACCACCGCCGACCCTATTTTCTAGCCGAGAACCGCCGAAAAACTCGCCCAAGGGAGAAGCCGCTGGATCCATAGCCAATTTTGGGTTTAAGGTTGAGGAATCGCCGAAAAAGTCGCCGTGAAATTTTAGGGTTTGGGAATCGAAAGTCGTGGCTGGAGGAAGAAGAAGTTGCACTACTTTAAAGTCGCACACAACTTGTGCGTTAAAATTAAACGCACAGCTTGTGTGTTTTTATTTTAAAGCACAACTTAAATGGGATGGGCTTATGCAAAGCCCAGTCCATTTAAGTCCAGCAGAGTTGTGCGTGTAATCTTAACGCACAATTATGTGCGTTAAATTTTAACGCACAATTCTGTGCGTTAAATTTTAACGCACAACTCTGCTGACCGTATTTTTATAAACTTTCGATTTTGTCCATTATACTTATAATATTAACGCACAAATCTGTACTGCTAATAAATGCACATTTTAGTATGCATATAGACAAATTTTAGTATATATATATATAGCTTTTTCGTATTATTATAGTGGTACGTAGGACTAGCTTGAATGATGTTTTGTCTCCTTGCGTGGGTCGATTCCATTATAATTAATGGTGAGTGATCAGCTCTTTAATCAATTAAATGGCTTGACATATAACCTCACCCAAAACCCAATTAAAACTTTTTGGATTTTGCTTGAATATTGTACATTTGGTAGTGGGTACGTAATAGGAATAACACACTTATCTAAAAATATGTAATGCTTCTCATAAATGGGAATGGGACCTCTCAAGTAGTATATTTATATCGATGAGAAACTTTCATTTCTTCCGTCAATCATAATACTCTTAATATTTTCCTTGCCCTTTTAGATTATAACTTTTGTTCATAAATATTCATCTTTTTATATATTATAAATAAAATCTTTTAATTTTAGTTATTATATTAAATGAATAAAGAAGTTAAAATTAAGCTATTTTGCTTTTTAATGTAAGAAAATAGACATTCAATTATAGACATTTTAACATAATTTTATATTTTTTTAATATGTGTGTCCAACTCTAAAAGCATAAATAAATTCGAGCAAGAGTAAGAAGCTAGGAAGCAAGTGACCTTTTAATGACATAATTAAAACCCTTAATTAAACACTAAATATATGGACACTACAAACCTACGTCCTTAACAGCTCTAATATAAACAAAAAACTTTTCGATTAATACTCCATCCTTTTGGTTTAAATTGTTACTAGAAATCGAAGCTCGTGCTACGCACGGGCCGTGTGTATATGTAGTGTCGCGGTTTAAATATAAGTTTGTAATATATGGATTGTTGTTGTATGTTTTATCTTAGACGATATATTATTTGATATACATTTAAATGTAATATCTAAGTATTTTAGGCATAAAATGTTATGATTGTACTTATAAAGCGGAGCACAATTTTTATTTTTTTGGGGTCAGAAGTACAATTATAATTTTGAATTAAGATGAAAGTTGTTTTTTGTAGGGATGTGTTTTTTGTCTTTGAAAATATTTTAAAAATGCTTATCTAAATATATATTATACTTAAACTGGAAGAGTATATGTAAGAAATGAATGTAATATTGTAAGTAAAGGTGATTTTTATTAATTCGTAATGATTGTTTTATTTTAAATGCATGATAAATAAGAGTCTACATATGGAATAAATTCTTATAATTAAGAATTTGTGGTTCACGTGTTCTTAATGTATGGGTGAACTTAAACTACTTTGTAATAAAGCATAGATTCTTCTAATTAATTATTTTACATAATTGCTAGATGTCTTCGATATATATCCCTCTTATCACCATTAGTCATATTCTTGACCACTTTCCCACTTCTCCCCTTTTTCCCTGCTCCACACACACCCTCAGATCTACCGCCCCAGATCTGGCTCCACTGTGCCGCTGACCACCCTAGCCGATGCATCACCAATACCGGCTCCGTCAGTCCCTGTACCTGTCGTCCGCGCACCCTCCAGACCTGACCACCTCTTTCCCCCACATGCTCGCTACCTCTGCCTCCTTTCCCCGCCGACCCACCTGATGGCGACCACCCCGCCAACCTTCGTATACACCGTCCACAGATCTATTCGTAGCATACATTCAATAGATTTTGCTCGTTGTAGTCATGTTGTTGACACTTCAATAGGTTTGTCTCGGTTTAATATTTTTTATACATCCCCTTCTAGTATAAACAAATCTTAATTGGATTGATTTTTTCCACCAACAAAAATAATTTGCAAAAGTTATCACAAAATGACATATCTCTTCTATTCTACTATCATAGATATGATGTCGATTCAGGCCCTAACTTGTGAATAGTTCTTAATTCAACTCGCTTGAGGGTCTTCTTTATAAAATATAGGGAAAATTTGTATGGTACCCCTGAATTCAAGCAAATTTCGTAAAATACCCAGAGATTTGGAAAAATTTGTGCAGTATCCTTAGGGTCTGTTTGGATTCCTGCTAGAATGAATTAAAATTAGGGGTGTTCATTCGGTCCGGATCGGACCGGATTTTTGGGCATATGTGGACCGAAGACCGGATCGGACCGGATAGGTCCGGTCCGGTCTTAATCTAGTCCGGTCCGGTCTTGGACCGGATTTAATTTTAAAAAATAAAAAAATTAAATTCTTATTTAAAATCTATAAAAAAATATCTAAAAAAATATTTATAAAACATATATACTCCTAACTTATTAAATTTAAAAAAATATCTACAAAAAAATACATATAAATCTCTAAAAAAATATATAAAACATATAAATTACAAATTAAATTTTTTTTTTTAAATTCCGGTCTTCCGGTCCGGACCGGATTTTTTCCGGGTTTGGACCGGACCGGACCGGAAACCGATTTTGGGGAAATGGTGGACCGGAGACCGGACCGGAATTTTACCGGTCCGGTTCGGTCCGGTCCGGTTCGAAAATCCGGTCCGGTCCGGTCCACCCATGAACACCCCTAATTAAAATGCATTATCTTGCATGAAATTGATGATTTAATGCAATTTAATGCAAGATAATGCATTCTATACGAGAATCCAAACGGACCCTTCAACTTTCTATTTTTTACGTCAAATGCCCTAGCGTTATAATTCCGTTAATGAAACGTCAATCCGTGGTAAAATTAGAACAAAACTCTGAAAAGAGGAGATGGAGGGAGAACCTTGATAGTCTTGAGGCTTGAACGTGTGAAAAGGGAGAATCCCGATAATTTGGAAGAGGAGAGACTTGACAAATCGGTGGTTCGGTGACAAATCTCAAGACGAAGCATTCCAACCCTAGGCGGTGACTCTTTGGAAGAAGCAACTAGACGGAGGTTAGGCGGTGGAAGTGACCCGATGCCGGACCAAGGAGACGCCAAACAAAGGAGACGGTGACGGGGGCGACGACTGTGCTGGTGGTCGATCCTGAGCGAGACGACGAGGTTGTGGTCAGGGGCGGATGCATGATTGTAGTCCAGTGGGGGCTAAAATCTTGAATAGTACCGGCGGACTAAAATTCTGCCCGTAGTAGTTATTCTGATCTATTGTATCAGAATAACCATGCAGCGGGCTCCCTTGGTAGTCCGGGTAGATCTGAGGCTCAGAGTCTGCCCTACCTCCATGAAACGAAGGCACCGCCATTAAGCTTTGAACTCCTATCATGCCAGCAACCCGACTACTGCTACTGGCTCTAGTCTGATATGCGCCGGTCTCATCATCCCGGTAGCTGACATTCCTTCGTTGCCTCATCTCCGACCTGTTCACCTCTTCGTCAGTCCTAAACGACTGTTCGCGTTGAAGGTTGCGGCGTCTCCTACGTTCGGTTCTTTCCCCAGGCTCCATCTGCGGTTATATATCAAAATATATTAATCAAAATAATATATTTTGATATCATTTTTATCAAAATAATATAATCAAAATATTATCAAAATAATATAATTCAAATATTATCAAAATAATATAATTAAAATATTATCAAAATAATATTTTGAGTCGGAGAGTCGCCGACATGTCGCCGGAGAATCGACAGCGGCTCGCCGGTGACTCGTCGGCGATCCACACGTTACGTGTGAAATGGAATCACACGTAACGTGTGGAACACATTCACACGTTACGTGTGAATGTGCACATTCCAACTCCCGCCGGCGAGACGCCGACGACATTCCGGCGATCCTCCGGTCGTCTTCTCCGGTGACATTTCCGAATTCCGGTGATTTTTTTCATCAAATAATACATGAAATTCAACAAAAAATGCACAATTTTTACAAATCTATCAATACTATCACTTCTACTAGCATATTTTCACAAAAAATTCAACATAAATCCTCATGCAAAAAAATTCTTCAAAATTATACAAAAAATCAAAAACAATCCCAAAAGCTTCTACAAAACATAGATTTATCATCCTAAACATCTCCACAACATAGATCTACAATATGGATCTACAATCCCTAACCAAACACTTCAAATTTAACAAAATAAAACCAAAAAACAATTTCTACTAACTAACCTTTCAAAGATCTTGAACGTAACGCGCGGAGTCGGTTGATTCGTCACGAGCAGATGCAAGAGACGCGTAACGAGTGAAAGGGTTTTGAGGCTGCGGAGTTCGAATGAATGGAGGATGAAGCAAGATCTGGCTTTTAAAGCCAGATCTCCTCCACACGTCACGTGTGGCGTAAACCCACACGTAACGCGTGGATGCGCTTCACACGTTACGTGTGAAGGTTCGTCACACGTTACGTGTGGGGCTTGAACGGGTCACTTCCCGTGCGTAACGTGGGAAGCCTCTTCCCACGTTACGCGCTAGCCTATGTACCAAACGGCAAAAATGCCTATGCGCCGAATAGTAGGGGCCTATTGTAATTCTTAACAAGGTTGATTTGGTTTCGCCAAAGGATCCTCAAGTTAGTCTTGATGACTTAGAGATGGAAATTCACAAGAAAAACTCTCTTGCTAATATTATTCGCTTTGTTCGTTGTCAAGTGGACTTGTCTATGATACTCAACCGCCAGGCATATGACGCCAGTGTTAGTTCTTTAGCATCAAATTTCTCGATCATTCACTGTTTTTGTCTTGTAAATGCTTGAACTTTGCATCTTATCTGTTTTAATTTATTTTTCTCAGCATGTTGCTCACCTGGAAGTATTATTGGAAGAAAACAAATTATTGCCAACCAAGTCTCTCCATGATAGCAGTGTTAGAACTCTTTGCATATGTGAACCACTGTTGAGTATGCTTGAATTCAACTGAGGGCCGACGCCGGGTCGCGGTGGATTTGGACGCCCCGCGGTGGGCAACTGAGAGTTGCCGAGTGTTGTTGCCGGGTCGCGGTGAGGCTGGCGCCTCGCGGTGGAAAGGCCACCGCCCCGCGGTGAGGGACACCGCCCCGCGCTGGATGGATTCATCTCGCGGTGGGCCATTGGGCCGGTGTCATGAGGCCTAAATCTGTTAGGGTAGATTAGCACTATATATAGTCGTCTAATGTAAACCCTAGTTGTAATCTGAAATTTCTGCCTCCTAATACAATCTGATCTCACTCTGTTCGTGAACGTAGCCAATTTGGTGAACCACGTAAATCTGTGTTCGTTTGTTCTTGTTCTTTCTTGTTTGTTTATTTGTCTCTCTCAATCCGCACAACAACCACAAACAGGTCACCTTGAAAAGGTGCTTCCTTGAACCCTCCTATAGTATGTTCTAACCCTTAACCAAAATGAAAATCATGATATCAACTTGTAGATTTATCATGACATAATTTATTCCTTGGATATCTTTCATCATTAATCCTGCGCTAAACTTCTTTTCTAGCAATTGTTATAGGAGATTTTCTTGTCTCTAATCTCTATGGAAGGATTCAAATCAAGCATTATGTACTACAAAAGCTACCTAATTTGAGATTCAATGATTGGATTCTTATCATTCCAGCTCCACATATTAGGGATCAATTAAGTGGTGCTCGGTATAATATGACGTCCTCATTTTCTTATCTTATTCTGATTAAAGGTTCTTATATGGCTATGTAGGATTGATGCCCGTGTTACGCATGGGCTAAAATTGATTTGCTCTGTATGAATAATTTAGCATCATATATCTATGAATGTAGTTATATTTTTTAAATAATATATATTTTTAGTTACATTTGCATTATTATTCTACAGGGAAAGAATGCAATTAGCGGCGAATTTGTTGCTGACGAAATTAATTTTTTGATATATATATGTCATGATCATATAAATCTATAATGTGCTGTTGGAGATTTTATTATAGGTTAATTTATAAATCAATGGAAAAAATGAAAGAAAAGAAGGATTGTTGGATTAATTTTATTTGCATAATGTAATTTTATTTTGTTAGTTATTAGTAATTGTTTTAAAGATCGTATAGTCTCTTATTATTTGGTTAGCATTTCTTATAGACTATATGATCTAGAATACAATTTGAAGTCTTCTTATAGTTGATATACTGAAAAAAATTTGTAATAAGTTTGACTAAATAAAGTGTCTCGGTATTTATATTGAATTTATTAAAGAAGTGATAAAATAATCATTCAATATGTTAGAGAAAAATTTATTTGGCCAATGATTATTATTTTAGGGTTTAATATGAAAGACAATATAATTTGGAGAAATTGATATAGACGCAACTAAGAACACTACATAATGTGAAGTACAAAATTTTAAAACAGTACTTATGTTATACAATGTAGAAATAAAATGATAAATCATCGGTACCTATCAGATTTAATGTTTCAAATGTTTCCATGCTTGAACCGATATGGTTTTCTTAGTGGCCACTGTTAATGCGCTAGAGGTCTCGGATGAGTCCCTTAGACGTATGTCTCGCCGATCTAGACCAAGTAAGTTGTCGACTCTTCTCGTTCGGATCTTCTCAAACTCTCGGAACAGCCAATGTGATGGCAATCCAGGCTCGTCTCCGGGCTCGAACGTGATCGAGGTTGTCAGAGGCGCGAAAGTCTCAACGTGATGAGGTTTCAAGGGCGAGATCAACGTGATGATCAAGCAAGATGATTCAACGTGATGAATCAATGGAGGCTCGAACAAAGTAACCAATTTGGGGGTGACGCTTAGGGTTTAATAAGGAGATAATCTCAACTTGTAAATTAAACCGTTCAATTAAGCGTGTCTTGCAATATTATATAGTGAGGCTTATATAGCCTTAGAGAGTTGGCTTTGGGCCGAAAAAGCCCACGAAAGACGACGGGCCAGTGTCTTATGCATAAGTATACACACTCCCTAATAATACTAGTAAAGGAAAGTATCAAAACAGAATTAAACAAAACAAGCAAGTGCTAAAAGTGGAAAGTTCAGAAATAGCAAGTCTATAATGATAACCTCAAAATAATAGAACTTGCTAAGATAAGAAATGGCATGGAATGCCAAAGAGGCGTCGCATACATGAAGGTCATGGCGTCGAGGAGCGCGCTCTAGTCAAAGTGGTGAGGCACCGGGCTGGGAAGGCTGGCGAGTGACGGCGAGTGTTGATAACGTGAGAAGGCGGGGCTCTGGAGTCGTGAGCGCGCTGTCACAAGCAAGTGCCCGGGTGACGATACTTTGCGTTGCACAAGCGATGGCGCGAGCGCAGCTGTGAGTCACGGGGCTTGTAGACTTGACACTCATGGCGTCTAGCTCCTCTTGCACAATCATGGTGGGGGACTCATCAACTGCTTTCTTCGAGTTAAAACCAAAACAATTCATTTTACTACTGAACTCCTAACCATCCTCATAAAAGCCTTGTAATTATATTTTGTGTTGTGTATATATAATAAAAAACTGAACAGTTCTTGAACATGATTCATAAGAACTATTCACTGGTTAGCAATTCATTTAATAAGTGAGCATGATGTGTTTGCATAAGAAGTCAGTGGTATAATATTCAATTTACATGAAATTATAGTCTTTGTAATGTATGGAATGAATTATGAGTGTGGTAAGCTTTGTTTGCTTACCTGTCATGAACATTGTATTTGTAGGTTCATGATGGCGGACATGGAAGAGCAGCTGCAGAGGTTATAGACGTGGTGCTTGTTTGAGATAAAGAGTGATTTCGAGGTCAGTTGTCATGCTCAAAGTGGGGAGAAAATTTGTCGGTGCTAATAGGTTTGCCTTTCAAGTCTGTTGTCTCCCACTTACGACAAACCATTACTTGTACTGTGCAGGATGTCCCAAAAGTGAGTTGGCCAAGAGCAACGTAGGATTCTTCTGCCTGGGCCACCACTGCAGCAGATCCCTTCTTATTGAGGGGGGGGGGGGGGGGGGGTGCGGGTCCAATAATGCTATCGATACCTTTTCATTTCATCTTGACATGCTCGATGTCGATGCATCACTCTGAACAATAGAGGATGTCTTGCTTTGGGAGTCTATGAAAGAAGGCATGGTGTATGAGATGAGGGCTAATGGAACTGGAGAAATTTGTGGTATCACCAACATTATTTAAAGGGGCATGGATGAGCAAGGGCATTGATGCTGTTGTAGGTGAAATGGACAGTCGTTTCCTACAGAGGCAGTAATTCTCATAATTGCATTTTTTTCCTGGCTCTTCATCATCTCCTCCTTAATTGGATTGCATGTTTTTAACAATGCTATGATATTTCCCTTCATTAGAGCCAAGTAGGGTTTTATCCTGGTTGTTGGTTGTGTAAATATATTTGTATAAGAGGGCTATTTTCCTTAATTGGAGCTAGGTAGGGACTTATATTATAGCGATGAGCCTAGAAAAGCTAGCTTCTTAAACAAGTGTATAAAAAGTGCTATTTTCTTTAGTTCGAGCCATGTAGGAATTTAGATTATAGCAATATGGCATCGAAAATGATTGTTTAGCCTTTGGGCCCATTTAAGTATACTATAGGGATGAGCTTCGGTCCAAAAATTCGGGAAAAGTGTGGACCGAAGACCGGACCGGTTTTCGGTCCGGTCCACCTCGAACCGGTTTTGGACCGAATTTTATAATTTTTATAAAAAAATCTAAAAAACTTTAAAAAATTATATTTATTGTACTATATTAACATATAAATATATAATAATATTAAAATATATTTATAAAATACATATAATTTAAATTATATAAGTATTTAATTTTACAAAAATCGGTCCGGATCGGACCGATTTTTGGGCCGGAACCGAAATCTCATTATTCACGGACCGAAGACCGAACCGGTTTTCATTCGGTCCGGTCCGGATCGATTTTTGATCATCCTTAGTAGACTGTAGACGGTCATAACAGGTTAATTTTGTCTTTCAAATTTAGCATTCAATGACTTAGAATACTAACTTTTAAATATAGATAGATTCTAAGTTATTAGTGATTTAAGTATACTCCGTAATAATCCAGGACATCAATAAAAAAAGCTCTCTTTCGGCCTTCGTCGGCCCTAGCAAAGGGCTCCACCGAGCCTCCATGGCCGACAGCCGCTACTGGAAAAAAAAACTATCTTTCGGCCTCCACTGACCCTTACAAATGCTCCACCGAGCCGCCATGGCCGACCGCCGCTACCCTCCACCGCGTCTCTGTCACTGAGCCTCCCTTGGCCGGTGTGACCTGATAAGCACTACTTTGTAGGGCTTAACTAAGAGTTATTAGAGGGTTTTATTGGTGCCATTCGGGTAGATTTAGACACATTCATGTGTATGGCATTTGGGGGTGAAGTTTGGTGTTTTTGGAAGTGTTTGAGCTATCTTGGATATCATAGGAGACACTGAGGAATGAAGCCACCAAGAGAAGACGCCAAGGAAGTGAAGAGGAGAGGTTAGGAGGCGAAGCCAAGGAGTAAAGGCCGAGAATTAACCGCGACCGCGGGCAAGGGTGCCGCGATCGCGGTTCCTCGGGGCAAGTCGAGAATTATCTGCAGGCGCGGAGAAGTGTGAAGAGCGCGGAGCCACAAGGGGCCGCGATCGCGGTCCATGGGCCGCGATCGCGGGTCATCAACGCAGGAAGTTCGGACTTTTTCCGAATCTATCTTTTCTGTTTTCTTTTCTTATTTTCTCATTTTATTCCGTTTCTTTTCTTATTGGGCTAGGTCATTTGTTAGAAGCCCTATATATACTCTCTTTAGCATTAGGTTTGAGAGTTCGCCATTCTAGAGTTTCATTCATCGTTGTTTTTACCTTTTGCTCAAGCAGACAATTGAAGCCTTTGGATTGATTGGATTGTGAGTTTATTCCTTTACTCTTTCTATGGTTGTTTTAATTCTCTCTTGTGCTTAATTTCATTGATCATATATCGATTCCCCTTGATTTGTTGATTAGGAAATCAAATAGATTGTTAATAGTAGTTCCCTCTAGCTTGACAACCTAGAGAAATTAGTATTATGCTATTGATTCCCCTTTTCCATACAACCTGTTGAGATTGTTATTGATCATATTACTAAGGATTGGAGGATACTGGTAGAGAATCTAAATCCCTTAGTTTGTGTAGAGAATTAATTGCATGCAATTGTATGACTGGTTGCTACACTTGCATGTACCTATCTATTGCTGAACTTCCTACTGCTATTGAATTAAATCGTGAAGGTTAGTAGGGATTTGTTTAATAGTTAGGGTTATCAGGACTGGTTGGACTGATAACTAATTCAGGGCTTGGGTTAGGACTTTCATGAGTATTGAGGACTAGGAATAATCAATGATCGATCTATCAATCTGAAGTGTGGATATTTGTTTGGCTGCGTTATTTCCCTAATTTGATTTCAAGTCTTTGTTTTTATTTATTTATTTTATTTATTTTGTTTTTAAATCAGAAACCCCCTGGTTACTTGTTGGTATACAATTACATTGTTGGAATAATATTTGATTCTCTGTGGGATTCGACCCTTACTTACCACACTACATTAGTTGGGTTTGTTTAGGATTATTTTGTATAGGTGTCACGACAACGCCTTATCAAATTGGGGTTGTTGTCGGGGAATCTAAGGTTTGTATTTTCTTGTTTGTTTGTTTACCGATTTGATAACAAGACACTATCCTTTTCTTTTAGTTTTCTTTCTTTGTCTGTGTTTTCGTTTTCGACTAACCCGCAAGAAGGGCAGAAGGAAAACCGCGACCGGGGCTTGGCCACCGCAGCCGCGACAAACAATTCGAGAAGCAACCGCGACCGCGGCCTGGAAACCGCGATCGCGATCGCCGCGGCGAATTAGGGTTTAGTAAAAAAAATGAAAAAAAAAAAAATCCGAAAATAAAATAAAAAGAATAAACGGAATTATAAAAAAAAAAGTTCTTCTCAGGCCAGCTGTCCAGAGTTCCCCATGGAGATGGTGCGTATCATGTTGTCACGGAGGATACACTGCCCTACACTTGATTTGACAACGATGATGGTCCTACAATTGGTAGCTGAGGAGGAGGACCACTAGAGGCCCACACCACGATCATATCTGGGCCCATTTTTGTGGGTTTTGAAGGCCGTGCAACCCCGACCTATTTGCTATACCACTACTCACCAAGTGGTTCCCTTTGGTTGCACGGTAATGAAGACGATGGAGTTGATGAAGACACTCACCCAACACTGGAGACCTGTGCATACATTGTGTATACCGCCAGTAACAACGGAAGTGTCCAAGCAGCTTGGCGATGTTTGTGAGTTATTTTTTGATTTCCCCTATGCTTCTATTCTTTTGTCTTTCATTACATTGAGGACAATGCAATATTTAAGCATGGGGGAGAGTTTTATACTGGCTATGTCGCTGAGGAGATGAATAAAAAGAAAAGAGCCAAATATTGAAAAAAGGCATACATAAGAAATCCTGGGATGGGTCGAAAACCCGAAAGGACGGCCTAGGTAATAAGCATGTGGCTTGGACCAGCATTAGGCTAGGGTAATATGAGGTCAAGAGTGATGTGAGTATATTGTGAGCCCATCTATTGAAAAATGAAATGAGTGGCTTGGTGAAAACCCGAAAGGGCGCCTTGGCAAAATGAGTGAAAAGAAGAAGAGTGATTTTTAGGAATCCTCATTTTACTTGGCGTGGTGACATAAGAAGTGGAGTCGAAGAAGGATTGTCGGGTAGGTCACTCTGGGAGGCATAAGGAGTCATAGATGGAGGCTAGGATTAGAGGTTACTCACACCATTGGATGTCCGGGTTAAGCTTGGGGGAAGTACTCTGCTTGCCCTTTAAGCTGGTTGAGTTGTGGATGTGTTGTGAATGAGATTGGTGCCAGGAGCTTGGCATAGGTTAGGTGACTCTTAGTTGGAGGACATGCTTCCTGAGACCGTGGGTGCTGCATTGGAGGAGTAGACTCTTTATTAGTTTACTCGAGGACGAGCAAAGGTCTAAGCATGGGGGAGTTTGATAAGCACTACTTTGTAGGGCTTAACTAAGAGTTATTAGATGGTTTTATTGGTGCCATTCGGGTAGATTTAGACACATTCATGTGTATGGCGTTTGGGGGCGAAATTTGGTGTTTTTGGAAGTGTTTGAGCTATCTTGGATATCATAGGAGACACTGAGGAAGGAAGCCACCAAGAGAAGACGCCAAGGAAGTGAAGAGGAAAGGTTAGTTGGCGAAGCCAAGGAGTAAAGGCCGAGCATTAACCGCGACCGCGGGCAAGGGTGCCGCGATCGAGGTTCCTCGGGGCAAGTCGAGAATTATCTGCATGCACGGAGAAGTGTGAAGAGCGCGGAGCCACAAGGGGCCGCGATCGCGGGTCATCAACGCAGGAAGTTCGGAAATTTCCCGAATCTATCTTTTCTGTTTTCTTTTCTTATTGGGCTAGGTCATTTGTTAGAAGCCCTATATATACTCTCTTTAGCACTAGGTTTGAGAGTTCGCCATTCTAGAGTTTCATTCATCATTGTTTTTACCTTTTGCCCAGGCAGACAATTGAAGCCTTTGGATTGATTGGATTGTGAGTTTATTCCTTTACTCTTTCTATGGTTGTTTTAATTCTCTCTCGTGCTTAATTTAAATTCCTTAGTTTGTGTAGAGAATTAATTGCATGTAATTGTATGATTGGTTGCTACACTTGCATGTACCTATCTATTCCTGAACTTCCTGCTGCTATTGAATTAAATCGTGAAGGTTAGTAGGGATTTGTTTAATAGTTAGGGTTATCAGGAGGGATTAGACTGGTAACTAGATCAGAACATGGATTAGGACTTTCATGAGTATTAAGGACTAGGAATAATCAATGATCGATCTATCAATCTGAAGTGTGGATATTTGTTTGGCTGAGTTATTTCCCTAATTTGATTTCAAGTCTTTGTTTTTATTTATTTATTTATTTTATTTTTAAATCAGAAACCCCCTGGTTACTTGTTGGTATACAATTACATCGTTGGAATAGTATTTAATTCTCTATGGGATTGATAAGTGCTATTTTGTAGCAGATATTTACGGATTATTACCAGGTTTGAGGCGCTATTTGGTTGGATTTTATGCACAGTTGGAGATTATGGAGTTAGAGTGGAGAAGTGGAGAAATCATGGGATTTATAGACGTTTGAAGTGTATTGAAGAGTAGAAGAACAATGTGCTGAATTCAAATGGTTCGTTCTCTCTACTCAGATGTCCAAATGAAGTGATTCCAATTCGCGAGTTATATCTTGAAGTCTACTGCAAGTCCTCAAAATATGAGCACAATCCGAGTTGGGAATCAAACGTTATAACGTTTTTACTAAAGTATCGCAGAAGCTGAAAAGTCACCGCCCCGCGCAATAAGCCACCGCGACCCGGCAGTGGATCTCAGAGAAGACTGATGCCCCGCGGTGGGCACGTAGCGCCTCGTGGCCAGAAGACTTTATTTCCTTATTTTTGCTATTTTGGATTTCCTTATTTTCTATTATTTTATTTCCTTTGTTATTTTCATTAGGTTAACTTATTTCCTAAACCTATTTAAGACCTATTTCTAGGTTAAGAGGCATACACTTTACAATCTACAATTTAGTTTTACAAGTTCATTTTGCCTCCAGGGTTTTCAACCCATGGATAGCTAAACACCTTTATTTCGCTAGACAATTGAAGCATTGCAATGGATTGGTTGTGAGATTTCTATTCCTTGTTCTATATCTTATAAGTGTTGGTTTGATTCTCTTGGTTATATTGTCTATTGATTTATGTTGGTTTATCTAGAGTTGCTAACTAGGCTTATCGACATCTATCATAGTGCTAGGATTGCATATAGGGGTTCCGAGTGCATATCTAGTGGCAAACACAATTGTGCGTATAGGGGTTCCGAGCGTACAATTGTGAGTGAGAATCAGTTGTATGTTAAGTAGGGGAGTGAGTACTTGTACGTCTTTCTACTTGCATGTATCCTATATCCTTGTGTGCATTGCTATTGCTTTGTTGGTGGTAATGTACCCCGGTTTGGTACCGCGTGACAGGCGTGACTGGTGTATTTTACCATTGGCATAGTAATAAGTCTATTGACAACTGTGAGAATCAGTAGTACTTAAGATCAGGATGGGAATAACTATAAGATTGTGAAAAGAACTTGGATTTAATAGATTTCAGTGATCAACCTATTTCCTTTGTAGTGTGGATATTTGTCTAGTGGAATACTCACACGCATCATTCTTATTCTTTCTCTAAAGCTTGCATCTTTGTTACTTTGCTTGATAATCAAAACCCCCCTTCCTTTGTTACTTCGCATGCTCATAAACACATGAATTGATCACTTCCTCCCTGTGGATTCGACCCTTGCTTGCTTCTACTACTTGTTTAGGTTTGTTAGGATTATTTTATTTTGTTTAAGGTGTCACGACAACGGCCTTATCAAATTGGCGCCGTTGCCGGGGAGGCAAGATTTGATTTTTCTGTGTGTTTGTTTGTGTGTGTGTTACTTTGGTGTGGACCTATCTTACGGTCCACACCCGTGCTACTAATTTTTGTTTTTCTCTTTTGCTTTTGATACAGATATGGAGTTCGGGGGAGAACCGCACGAAAGACCAGGCCCCTGCTCATTCTCGCCAGAGAGGGGACACTACCCAACTCCTAGTGCCTGCAGAATCTGTCACGATACGCTGCACACCACTGACGATTGTCCAGGACTTCCTGCATTCAGAGCAGTAGTAAATGCACGTCGAGGTGTGAACTCGCAGGGACCGAGGCAGGAGCACTTTCCGGACACCTATAACTCAGGGTGCAGGGAACACTATAACCCAGGTCCGTATGGAATCCAACCGCAGTACGAGCAACCATATTCATATGGAATCCAAGGACAAAACACAAGTTTGCCCGTGCCCGGTGCTGATGTATTCAACTTCCTCATGCAAAGCATGGCAACCATGGCCCAGAGTGTCTCTTCGTTGGGGAAAGGAGTGGAAACAATAGTCCAACAACAAAGTCGAGCCCAACAACAACACCAAGAGGCGATTTCTAGTCTCCAGGGCCAGCTGAACCAACTGAGTCAAGCGTTGTTTGAGACGAAATCCAGACAACTATCAATTCCTGTGGTAGAGAACCCACAAGAGACTGTCTGTGCCATGACACTGAGGAGCGGGGATGAGATTGAGGCTGAAAGGGTCAAGGAGAAGGAGGTCCATTAGACCAAGGGAGAGCACCACGAAGAAAAGGAGGTCGAGGGTGAAAACAACACTGATGAACAGGAACCGCAACCGCAGCCTACAAAACGGAGCCGCGGCCTCTCCTCTCCTTACGTGGATGACTATGTGCGACCTTACTTTCCTCCTCTTGGGTCCGAGAAGCCTCCTGCGCCTTTCCCTGAAGCTCTGGCGGACACTAGGAGGCCAGTCAAGGACAACGACATGTTTGATTGGTTGAGCAACTACGAGGCAAACTCCCCTTCGCTCAAAATGGAGGACAACAACCCTCGCTTCAAGGAATTTCTAAAGGCGCTACACGAGATCAAGAAGAAGCAGAATGGGAAGAAAAAAGAGGAGGACGAATATGAGATGGAGAACATCGCCGACCGCCCCGCGTCACCTCTAACCGTGACCCGGCGTGAAGTCTCAGTTATCTCACCGCCCCGCGGTGAGAATGACCGCGACCCGGCGACGTACCTCAGTATCTCCACCGCGACCTCACCGCCCCGCGGCAATGACTACCGCCCCGCGATGGACGAAGTACCTCCTAGCGCGATCTCGCCGCGGCCCGGTGTCCAAAATTTCAGATATGCTGGTGAGGTTTGGGTAGACACTTACGGGGTTGAACATCCGGTGCTGACTGGGGAAGAGTACTTTTTGAGATTTGAGGAGGATTGGAGCGACGATGAGGAGGAGTGCCATGTTCGCGAAAATACTCCAGAGACAATCGCCCCGGCAGTCCCCGATCCTCTGGAGGCTGTCTATGATGAGTTTTTGCGTCTTAACTCTTTCCCGCTCGTTGCATTTTAGCCCGCTATACCATTCCCTGAGGCTCTGAAGGACACCCAAAATGTGGAGAGCAACAAAGGCTTATTTGACACCTTCAGTGACTACATAAAAACCGTTCCCTTGGTCACATTGGCGGACAGCCCCCCTCGCAGCAAGGAAATGTTAAAGGTGCCGGGCTTGATCAAGAAGAAGCCGAAGGGGAAGCACAAAAAGGAGAACTTGATGCAGGTGGCGAATTTTTCCATACTGGATGCGGGGCAAGATAAGCATACAGGCCCTGAGATGCTGGGTAGACCGTTTCGAAAGATGGCAAGTGCATTCATAGATATGAACGGCGGTCCAGCCATCATGAAGTGCACAAGCATGGGGGAAAGGCTCAACAGGGAGTATACAAAGAGGCACCCCCCTGATCCAGGCCCCAGGAGTTTAGTTGCTTTGAGCAACCCAAGTTGAGAGTTTGGAGTAGGATGTCAAGCCATGACAATAACTAAGGCGCTATCCGGGAGGCAACCCGAGGTATGTTTTTCATTCTTTGTTTTTGCATTTTCTTTAGTGTGTTTTGCTTTGTTTTTGTTTTGGTTTTTGTTTTGGTTTTTGTTTCTGACTAACCTGTAGGGAAGAGACCCATGCCTATTGAAGAAGGTGTTTCCACACCAATGTAAGTCTCTTCCTTCCCTGCACTAAGTCGCTTCCCGAAAAAACCTTAAACGGGGAGGCAAAAAAAAAATTATTGGGAAAATTCAAAAAAAAAAAATTCAAAAAAAAAAAAAAGTTTTACCAAGCTGTCCAGAGTCACCACGGAGAGGTGCGTATCATGTTGCTAACGGAGGAACACTTTCACCACACATTATTTGGCAACGATGATGGCCCTACATTCGACAACTGAGGAGGAGGAACGCTAGAGCCCCCACAACGATTATATCTGGGCTCCACCATGTGTTCCTAGAAGGCCGTGCAACCCCGACATCTTTGCTATACCACTATTCACCAAAGTGGTTCCCTTTTGGTTGCAGGGTAGGAGAAGACAATAGAGTTGATGAAGACACCCGCCCAACACCAGAGACCTGGGTATTTATTGAGAAGACCGCCATCGATAACTTCAGTGTCCAAGCAGCTTGGCGACATTTGTGAGTTATTTTTTTTGCTTTTTCCTGTGCTTTATTCTTTTGTCTTTCATTACATTGAGGACAATGCAATGTTTAAGCATGGGGGAGGGTTTTATACTTGCTACGTCGCTGAGGAGAAAAATGAATATAAAGAGAAAGAGCCAAAAATTGAAAAAAGGCATACATTAAAAATCCTGGGATAGGTCGAAAATCCGAAAGGGCGGCCTAGGTAATAAGCAGGTGGCTTGGACCAGCATTAGGTTGGGGTAATATGTGGTCAAGAGTGGCGTGAGCTTATGTGAGTACATCTATTGAAAAATGAAATGAGTGACTTGGTGAAAACCCGAAAGGGCGCCTTGGCAAAATGAGCAAAAAAGAAGAAGAGTGATTTTAGGATTTCTCATTATTCTTGGCGAGGCGTCATAAGAAGAGGAGTTATAAGGAGGATTCGGGTAGGTCACTTTGGAGAGATAAGAAGATAGATGGAGGATAAGATTAGTATTTTCACTCTATGGTGTTTGAGATAAGCTTGGGGGAAGTATTCTGCTTTCCTTTTAGCTTGGTTGTGTGGGGTGTTGAGATTTTTGATTTGATGTTGTAGTTTATTGTGCTGAGCTTATTTGTATTGGTTGCCTGGAGTTTATTGTTTGATATGATTCTTGGAGGTTGAGTTTTCTATGCTTCCTAAAACCTTGAGGATTGATTGGAGGAGTAGGTTGACTTTAGCTTACTCGAGGACGAACAAGGTTTAAGCATGGGGGATTTGATAAGTGCTATTTTGTAGCACATATCTAAGGATTATTACTAGGTTTGAGGCGCCATTTGGTTGGATTTTATGCACAATTGAAGATTATGGAGTTAGAGTGGAGAAGTGGAGAAATCATGGGATTTATAGAGGTTTGAAGTGTATTGAAGAGTAGAAGAACAATGTGCTGAATTCAAATGGTTCGTTCTCTCTACTCAGATGTCCAAATGAAGTGACTCCAATTCGCGGAGTTAGATCTTGAAGTCTACTGTAAGTCCTCAAAATATGAGCGCAATCCGAGTTGGGAATCAAAAGTTATGGCATTTTTACTAAAGTGTCGCAGAAGCTGAAAAGTCACCGCCCCGCGCTAGAAGCCACCGTGACCCGACGGTGGATCTCAGAGAAGACTGACGCCCCGCGGTGGGCACGTAGCGCCTCGCGGCCAGAAGACTTTATTTCCTTATTTTTGCTATTTTGGATTTCCTTATTTTCTATTATTTTATTTCCTTTGTTATTTTCATTAGGTTAACTTATTTCCTAAACCTATTTAAGACCTCTTTCTAGGTTAAGAGGCATACACTTTACAATCTATAATTTAGTTTTACAAGTTCATTCTGCCTCTAGGGTTTTCAACCCATGGAGAGCTAAACACCTTTATTTCGCTAGACAATTGAAGTATTGCAATGGATTGGTTGTGAGATTTCTATTCCTTGTTCTATATCTTATAAGTGTTGGCTTGATTCTCTTGGTTATATTGTCTATTGATTTATGTTGGTTTATCTAGAGTTGCTAACTAGGCTTATCGACATCTATCATAGTGCTAGGATTGCATATAGGGGTTCCGAGTGCATATCTAGTGGCAAACACAATTGTGCGTATAGGGGTTCCGAGCGTACAATTGTGAGTGAGAATCAGTTGCATGTTAAGTAGGGGAGTGAGTACTTGTATGTCTTTCTACTTGCATGTATCCTATATCCTTGTGTGCATTGCTATTGCTTTGTTGGTGGTAATGTACCCCGGTCTGGTACCGCGTGACAGGCATGACTGGTGTATTTTACCATTGGCATAGTAATAAGTCTATTGACAACTGTGAGAATCAGTAGTACTTAAGATCAGGATGGGAATAACTATAAGATTGTGAAAAGAACTTGGATTTAATAGATTTCAGTGATCAACCTGTTTCCTTTGAAGTGTGGATATTTGTCTAGTGGAATACTCACACGCATCATTCTTATTCTTTCTCTAAAGCTTGCATCTTTGTTACTTTGCTTGATAATCAAAACCCCCCTTCCTTTGTTACTTCGCATGCTCATAAACACATGAATTGATCACTTTCTCCCTGTGGATTCGACCCTTGCTTGCCTCTACTACTTGTTTAGATTTGTTAGGATAATTTTATTTTGTTTAAGGTGTCACGACAACGCCTTATCAGGGATTCGACCCTTACTTACCACACTACATTAGTTGGGTTTGTTTAGGATTATTTTGTATAGGTGTCACGACAACGCCTTATCAAATTGGCGCCGTTGCCGGGGAATCTAAGGTTTGTATTTTCTTGTTTGTTTGTTTACCGATTTGATAACAAGACACTATCCTTTTCTTTTAGTTTTCTTTCTTTTTCTGTGTTTTCGTGTTCGACTAACCCGCAGGAAGAGCAGAAGGAAAGCCGCGACCGCGGCTTGGCCACCGCAGCCGCGGCAAACAATTCGAGAAGCAACCGCGGCCGCCGCGGCGAATTAGGGTTTAGTAAAAAAAAAATAAAATCCGAAAATAAAATAAAAAGAATAAACGGAATTATATAAAAAAAAAATCATCTCAAGCCAGCTGTCCAGAGTTCCCCATGGAGATACACTGCCCTACACTTGATTTGACAACGATGATGGTCCTACAATTGGCAGCTGAGGAGGAGGACCACTAGAGGCCCGCACCACGATCATATCTAGGCCCATTTTTGTGGGTTTTGAAGGCCGTGCAACCCCGACGTATTTGCTATACCACTACTCACCAAGTGGTTCCCTTTGATTGCATGGTAATGAAGACAATGGAGTTGATGAAGACACCCACCCAACACTGTAGACCTATGCATACAATGTGTATACCAACAGCAACAACGGAAGTGTCCAAGCAGCTTGGCGATGTTTGTGAGTTATTTTTTGCTTTTCCCTGTGCTTCTATTCTTTTGTCTTTCATTACATTGAGGACAATGCAATGTTTAAGCATGGGGGAGAGTTTTATACTGGCTATGTCGCTGAGGAGATGAATAAAAAGAAAAGAGCCAAATATTGAAAAAAGGCATACATAAGAAATCTTGGGATAGGTCGAAAACCCGAAAGGGCGGCCTAGGTAATAAGCAGGTGGCTTGGACCAGCATTAGACTGGGGTAATATGAGGTCAAGAGTGATGTGAGTATATTGTGAGCCCATCTATTGAAAAATGAAATGAGTGACTTGGTGAAAACCCGAAAGGGCGCCTTGGCAAAATGAGTGAAAAGAAGAAGAGTGATTTTTAGGAATCCTCATTTTACTTGGCGTGGTGACATAAGAAGAGGAGTCGAAGAAGGATTGTCGGGTAGGTCACTCTGGGAGGCATAAGGAGTCATAGATGGAGGCTAGGATTAGAGGTTACTCACACCATTGGATGTCCGGTTAAGCTTTGGGAAAGTACTCTGCTTGCCCTTTAAGCTGGTTGAGTTGTTGATGTGTTGTGAATGAGATTGGTGCCAGGAGCTTGGCATGGGTTAGGTGACTCTTAGTTGAAAGACATGCTTCCTGAGACCGTGGGTGCTGCATTGGAGGAGTAGACTCTTTATTAGTTTACTCGAGGATGAGCAAAGGTCTAAGCATGGGGGAGTTTGATAAGCACTATTTTGTAGGGCTTAACTAAGAGTTATTAGAGGGTTTTATTGGTGCCATTCGGGTAGATTTAGACACATTCATGTGTATGGAGTTTGGGGGCGAAGTTTGGTGTTTTTGGAAGTGTTTGAGCTATCTTGGATATCATAGGAGACACTGAGGAAGGAAGCCACCAAGAGAAGACGCCAAGGAAGTGAAGAGGAAAGGTTAGGAGGCGAAGCCAAGGAGTAAAGGCCGAGCATTAAACGCGACCGCGGGCAAGGGTGCCGTGATCGCGGTTCCTCGGGGCAAGTCGAGAATTATCTGCATGCGCAGAGAAGTGTGAAGAGCGCGGAGCCACAAGGGGCCGC
This sequence comes from Rheum nobile, assembly GCA_027886185.1. Lineage (NCBI taxonomy): Eukaryota > Viridiplantae > Streptophyta > Magnoliopsida > Caryophyllales > Polygonaceae > Rheum > Rheum nobile. The sequence continues at coordinate 6,106,836 of WOAB01000001.1, forward strand.
GATCGCGGGTCATCAACGCATGAAGTTTGGACTTTTCCCGAATCTATCTTTTCTATTTTCTTTTCTTATTTTCTCATTTTATTCCGTTTCTTTTCTTATTGGGCTAGGTCATTTGTTAGAAGCCCTATATATACTCTCTTTAGCATTAGGTTTGAGAGTTCGTCATTCTAGAGTTTCATTCATCGTTGTTTTTACCTTTTGCCCAGGCAGACAATTGAAGCCTTTGGATTGATTGGATTGTGAGTTTATTCCTTTACTCTTTCTATGATTGTTTTAATTCTCTCTCGTGCTTAATTTCATTGATCATATATCGATTCCCCTTGATTTGTTGATTAGGAAATCAAATAGATTGTTAATAGTAGTTCCCTCTAGCTTGACAACCTAGAGAAATTAGTATTATGCTATTGATTTCCCTTTTCCATACAACCTGTTGAGATTGTTATTGATCATATTACTAAGGATTGGAGGATATTGGTTGAGAATCTAAATCCCTTAGTTTGTATAGAGAATTAATTGCATGTAATTGTATGACTGGTTGCTACACTTGCATGTACCTATCTATTCCTGAACTTCCTGCTACTATTGAATTAAATTGTGAAGGTTAGTAGGGATTTGTTTAATAGTTAGGGTTATCAGGACGGGTTGGACTGATAACTAATTCAGAACAGAGATTAGGACTTTCATGAGTATTGAGGACTAGGAATAATCAATGATCGATCTATCAATCTGAAGTGTGGATATTTGTTTGGCTGAGTTATTTCCCTAATTTGATTTCAAGTCTTTGTTTTTATTTATTTATTTTATTTATTTTGTTTTTAAATCAGAAACCCCCTGGTTACTTGTTGGTATGCAATTACATCGTTGGAATAGTATTTGATTCTCTGTGGGATTCGACCCTTACTTACCAGACTACATTAGTTGGGTTTGTTTAGGATTATTTTGTATAGGTGTCACGACAACACCTATCATGACCCGTTGTCGTCGCCGGAGCTTCCACCGCACCCTTGGGCTGCTGCACTTCATCGTCTCCAACCAGGCCCGCTGATGAGTGTGGACCCCACGGTCCAGGACTCTAACCTGTGGCCGTGGGCTGTCAACCCCCGACCAGCCCAGGACTCTAACCTGTGGCATAGCCGGCGGGCCTAGCCCAAACTCAACAGACCTGCAGGCCATACACCCCAACCCATTCACAAGGTGTTAGCTTGTAGGTTGTTGGAGGTGGGACTTGAACCCACAACCTCCATTTAACAAGTGGCATTATCACCACTTGCTAACCAATTACACTGCCACATGTTAGAGTCCTGGGCTGGTCGGGGGTTGACAGCCCACAGCCACAGGTTAGAGTCCTGGACCGTGGGGTCCACACTCATCATAAAAGTGCACTTTTATGATGAGTGTGGACCCCACGGTCCAGGACTCTAACCTGTGGCCGTGGGCTGTCGGCGTCTCCCCACCAGTCCACTGGCGACCCACCAGAACGTCGACGACCCATCTACCCACCCGACCACCGGCTTCAACGGGAGCACCATCCCCAGATCCCGCCATGGTCCGAACCATTCCCTCCCGCTCCGACCAAGCCCCCGTCGAGGCCGGACCCCCTTCCGAGCCGCCGCTCAAATGCTCCCGGATCTGCTGTAGCTTCTTGGCTACTTTTTCAGTTCTGTTTTTTTTTTTGTCGTTTCGTGTTTTGTGTGCAAGCTTGTGTGTTGTACTTCTTTGCTTCTCTTGAGCTGATTCAGGGTGGAAATCGAGTTGTTCCAGTTGTGGTCGTGGTTGTGTTGAGGCTCCTGAAGATCCCGAAGGCAACGTCAGGGTGGTCGAGACTCCTGAAGATCCCTCATCTAGGTGGGGGCAACGTCATGGTTGTCCATTCAACACTTCCCATGATTGTTTTCCTGTTTGACCCGTCGTCTGGTGGCACTGTTCGTTTTGTGCTGGACTCACTTCTCTCCCTTGTCTTGTAGCTCGTTTTTGCTTTGTTGATTTTCATTTGATTGTCTGTGTTGTTCTTAACTGGTTTTTCCAGTTGTCGATTTATCGGCCTCTCGAGCTGTCCGACATTTTATGTCGGTAACTCGAATTCTTACCTTATCAAAAAAAAAAAAGTATACTCCGTAATACTCCCTCCGTTAAAAAAACAACTAACAATGAACAAAGGGAGTATTCAACATCTAATATTCCTCTCTACGTACTCATGACAACTAAGCTGATACACATGAATATATAGAGAGCAGAAAAGGTTGAACACTCCAATGATTCCGTCTCCGATATCTTTGTACCTCCATTATGTGTTGTAGCATTACTATAAACAAAACTATTTCACTTTCTTTCAAAACCATAGATAGTGTAGTTGTTAATTACTTCTTTATTGTGAGGGAAGATGTTAGACGCCGACGCATATCAGTACATGACCTGTCATCTCATGCATATATATAAACTTAATTAGCTAAGAAAGCTCAATTATATACTACGTACGGCAATTTCATTGGTTAAAGAATTATTATTTTTACATATTCAAAAACTAAGTTGTATTTCTAGGAATTGACCAACCTAAATTATCCTTTTGGATAATCATAAAAAAAACCTTTAACATAGCGTGAAGGGTTCTATTACGAACAACAATGCTGGAAAGTTCAGCAAGACAAAAATAATTCATATTACAGGCAAAAGAAGGAAGGAAATTTGTCGCTTGATTTGCTTCTCTATAGCAGCGTCGAATACCGACATCTTCAAAGTAGGCAAGAAAGTTTCTGGTATCACGAATGATCATGTCAATTTCCGAGGGAGTGTCCCATATGCCTTGTAGTGCGTTAAGAACTACTAAGTTGTCACCTTCAATAGTGATCTTCCTAATGCCCATCCGATGTGCCTAAGCCACACCTACCCACATCGCAGTAGCTTCAGTCTCGAGAATAGTCTTAGCATTAATCTCTTTGCTATCCATAATAATTATGTTGTTATTCCTATCCCAAATGATATACCCAATTTTTGAGACCCCAAATCTATTAACAAAACCATCAAATATCAGTTTTAATCGATCGTTGGGGGTTTAGACCAGGAGACATACTTAGTTTTTTTTATTCTGATTATGGGTTTGCATGGTATCTGATTCGAGATTCCTATATGTTTGGTAAGAGTGAAAAATAGGGAAACAGTTTGGGGGATCTTTTGAAATGACTCGAAATATTAGTGTGTTTCTATATTTCCACATATGCCACCCGGCAAAAGCTGCTAACTCAATGTTGGAGGAGGCCCCTCTATTGTAGGATAAATTGTCATAAAAGGTATCACCAATAGTAATTGGATCAATGTTTTCCTGTAGGGATTCTCCAGTTTCTTTGAGGATCCTTAGGGTGTACTAGCAATTAAGAAATAGATGATTGATATCTTCATTTGATTGTTTGCAGAGAATACATTGAGCAGGTAACCGATTGTAATGTCTATTCAGTCTTTCTTTTGTGGGTAAAGAGTCAAAGCAAGCTTTCCAGAGAAATTTTTTAATTTTTGGTGGGATCTTGAGTTTCCATATCCATTCTGAATTGTTACTATATCCCTCACCTCGAGTTGTTTGAAGGGACGATGCTGTAGTTTTAACTGAGTATTTCCCATTTGGAGCAGGATCCCAAATAAGCTTGTCTTCAAAATTATGTAGTGGAATTGGTATGGTTTTAATCTTTTGACATACGTTACTGGGAACTAAATTAAGCAGTTTATCTTCATCCCATTCTTTGGAACTTGAGATGAAGTCCGAGACCTTTTGAGGTGAGAAATTTGTAGATAAGAGTTGGTTGAGGCTGGTGTTGTATAGCCATCTATCATTCCATAAGTCAATGGTTTGGCCATTACCCAATTGCCATTTTAGCTATTTCTGGAAATCTTTCCTGAGACTAAGAAGTCTAGAGAACTGCCAAGCGAAGTTACTGGGATGGATGTCAAATAGGTTCTCCTCCTTTATATATTTTTCCTTTACAATTCACACCCAGGCATTGTCTGGTTCCATGATAATCTTCCAAAGGAGTTTCATTTGTAATGCTTTGTTATTTACCTCTGCAGTGCGAAAACCCAGACCACCATTTTGTTTTGGTGTACATATACGATCCCAACTGATGAGCGGGTGGAAATTAGAGGTGTCCATTTTGTTCCAAAAAAAGTTCATATTAATTTTATCAATTTCGTCTAAAGTTCCTTTAAGAAGAAGAAAAATTTGCATCATGAAATTTACTTTTGATATTAGGTTTGCTTGAATTAATACACTACGACCAGTCTGAGACAATGAGTTTGCCTTCCATTTAGAGAGTTGGTTTTTAGGGAGTTTGTGGCTTCTGAAAAGGTTGCATTATGAACCCGGCCACGTAATATGAGAATTCCTAAGTATTTTTCTAGATTTCGGGTGATTGGTACTTGTAGCATACCTGCTACATCTTGCATTAGTTGGGGAGATGCATTGGAAGAGAATTGTACCGAACTTTTGTGGAAATTTATTGTTAGGCCAGTTTTTTCTGAGAAGTCTTGTAGGAAAGTTTTGATACATGTCGCCGATCTAGACGAGGCTTCAGCAAAAATTATAGTATCATCGGCAATTGTTAGAAACGGTATTGTCGTACCATTTCTTACTAGCTTTATACCTACATTGGAGTTTGGTTTTTCAAACTCTGCGAGGAGGGTTCTTGCCATGTATTCCATGGCAAGAATAAAAATATAAGGAGCCATTGGGTCGCCTTGTCTGATTCCACACTTCGGATTTTGAATGCACCCTGGTTCATTGTTTACAATTACTGAAAAGGATGCAGTTGTGATGCATGCCATAACAAGTTGGACAAACTTGTTGTCAAACCCATAAGCAATTAGGATACTTCCGATGAAGTTCCAACTAATTTTGTCATAGGCTTTTTCAAGGTCTAGTTTAACAGCCATCCAGCTCAATTTACCCTTTTTTTTTCTTGCGGAAAGAATGGATGATTTCATGAGCTATTAGTATATTATCATGTATGAGTCTTCCTTCTACAAAAGCACCTTGGAGTGGATGTATTAGTCGTGGGAGAAAATGTTTTAATTTGTTTTCTAAGATCTTGGTGATTATTTTATACGTAGTATTGCAAAGGCTAATTGGTCGAAAATGGTTTATATTGATCATGTTATCAACTTTTGGAATAAGCGCTATATATGCATGATTAACTTCTTTTAGCATAATTCACGAGTGAAAAAATGCATGTGTTGCATTGACGACTGTTTTACCTATTATATTCCAATATTTCTTGTAGAAGTCTATTGGGAAACCATCTGGGCTAGGCGTTTTATCTGGGGGCATATCATTAATGGCTTGTTTTATCTCGATCAGAGTTGGTGCTTTGAATAAGTGACAATTATCTTGTTCAGTTATTTCCTGCTGAATGATATCTAAGTTTGGTTGCAGACAATGGGTTGTGGATATGAATCTAGCCCCTAATTCTTTTGACATTTCTTCTTTAATAGTGTTTGGGTCAAAGATGACAATTCCATCCTTGTTTTGAAATTTCGTTATTGATTGCTTGGTGAACCTGATTTTAGCAATTGATTGATAGTATTTCGTATTGCGATCCGCTAGTTTAATATGATTTATTTTGGCTCTTTGTTTCCAATATTTGTGTTGGAATTTTAGGATGCATTGATGTCTAGTTGTTAAGAGTTGAATTTTGTGTATGTTTTTTTTGCAGTTAGGTGTAATCATTAATTGTTGTGGGCTTCTTTTATTTTAAATTCAGAAACTTGCTGTTGTTTGAAATTATGACATAATGTTTTCTTGGCCCGCGATTTTGAATATTTTTTCATCAGTTTAAGCTTTTGTTGTAGTTTATACATATAGGAGCCATGTATTTTGTATTTCCAAACTTTTTGTACTAACTTTTCATATTCTTTAAAGTCGGTCCAGGCATTTTCAAATCTGAAAAGCGGGTTTACTTTTCGAGATATTTCTCCAATGGTGAAGGTAATATGACAGTGATCAGAGGTGGTAAAAGGATGGTGCTTTACTACTATATTTGATGCTATGTCTAAAATATCAGGGTGAATAACAACTCGGTCTAGTTTTTCATATAACGTGTTAACTACTTTAGTATTTTTCCTCCAAGTGAAAGGGAAACCACATGTTCTTGTGTTGATAAGTCCTAAATTATTCCTGAAATGATAAAGTCTTCTATATCTATACGGGTTGATGACTGCACATCCAATTCTCTCGGTATCGTTCTCAAGTTCATTTAGATCACCAATCAAGATGACAGGTAGGTTAACTTGCATTATTTCATGTTCAAGTTTGATCCAGAATGCTTGTTTATGTTCTTCTCTAGAGGGAGCATAAACGAAGAGACATAAGTAAGGGTGGGTGTCATGATCAAACTTGTATTGGTTAAAGAAAGTTGTTGATAAAAACATATGCCCATGGGAAATTGTCCTTTTAACATTAAAAACACAGACGGTATATATTAAGAAAGTGTTAACTAAATTAGACCAGAATATTCAGGGGCGGACACAAGATTTTAGTTAGTGGGGTTAAAATCCTGAAGAGTAAAAGTCTACCGTTTATCTTTTACAAAACCCTAATTTCAAAGTATGCAGCCTATTTAAGGCTAACGGCTATCTTATACAAACAATTCCAATTTCAAACAATAAACCTTATATTCAAACCCCAAATGAAATTTTACTCAAAACTCATCCAAATATTACATAATTTGCACAAATTTCATCATTATTTACTACTTTCACTATGTAATTTCAACAAATATGTTTAAAAATTTAATTTCAAAATTTACAAATCCGTAAACCCTAAATTTTGAAAATTTCAACACACATAAGGATATATACATAGAAAATATTGCATTTTTATCAAAAGATTTATGAACATATTTGGGTGTAATTGTATTTTTTAGTAACTTTTATAATTTTGCATAACAAATCATATTTTTCATTTAGAAGATGAAAAATAAATTTAGAATTGTTTTTAGTGAAAAACTAAACAAATGTTTGAACAAAATTAAAAAATAATATTTTTTTAAAAACGTAGATCTCACTGAGCCCCAAATAAGCCCGCCCCTAAGATACTCGTATTTAAATACGTAATTAGTTTCTCTAACAAAAAATAACTAGTTTAGATCTAGTCTAGTACCCATGACATGCACTGAATATTAATGTTATATGGTATAATATCAATTACTGTGTATTTTTAATATTTAATATTACATTAAAAAATATATTAATATTATGTTTATTTTAATATAAAAAATTATTTGTCATGATATTAGTAAAACATAAAAGTGCGTACTATAATAAAATTACAGAAAAATATTTATATATTGAGGTGCTATATTTAAAATATATCACATTAATAAATAACATTTGATATAATAAAATATCAATTTTATTAATTTAAAAATGAATTTTTTTTAGAAAAAAATAATGTAATAACTTAACGTATTTCTTCTATCAAAAAATAATGTGTTAAGAAATAGTAGTTAATATTTTGCTCAAAAATTGTTATATTAATATTTTGAAAAGTTAAGAAAATCATAAATTGACATGTATGTAAAAATGGGCATAGAGATATTTTGTGGTTACAATACAAACAAATAATGATTGACATATTAGATTATGGACGTTGAAGATTATTAATAAATAAATTTACCATATTTCACAAATGTCTAGTAAATTGTAAAATCTCAAATCACTTCAGAGATATATGGGTTATCATTTTTTTTTTTTAATGAAGATCGGAAAAAGAGAAATTTCAATTTATTGACTACAAGGTATTAACTTTGTAATGAGCCATTTACAAATTTATTTTGACAAGTCCTTAATGTAATGATGTCGCCTTCATCATATTATAATTCTCCTCCCCACCATAATGATGTTCATCTTTATTCTGTAATCAAGTTGGACAAAAGACTTTGTGTAGTTCAATACACATCAATCAATACATTAATCAAGTTGGAATCTCTTTGGAGCCGGCAATTCAGGCGTTTGCTGCATCCAACCCCCTCCCATGGATGCTTATGGGGGACTTTAATGAAACAAGCTCTATCAGGGAATGGACGGGTGACTCCGCTGCTTTATGTCGATGTTGCAATCGTTTTCTTGACTGGATCAATGAGTTAGAGTTGCTGGATTTGGGCTTCGCTGGCCAGCAGCAGTACACATGGAACAAGGGTAGGGATCCTGCTACTCGGACAAGTTCCAACTTCCAAGCTTGATCGGGGCCTTTGCAATGTTGAATGGCGATCTCAGTTTATGGAGGCTTCGATCTGGCATCTTCTGATGCATCAGTCGGACCATACGCTGGTCTGCACGGGTTTACTCAATCTGGAAATAGCTCTAAGCCATTCCGCTTCCAGGCGTCTTGGCTTATGCATGGTGAATTCCATCATTTCTTGGCTAATCATTGGGAGCGCTCCTTGCCGTTAAGCTCCGCTCTTTCCAATTTGGCCATCCATTTGGACAACTGGAATAAAACTGTTTTTGGGAATCCGAGGGACCAACTTTGGCGGCGAATCGAAGGGGTTCAATGTTGCCTGAGTCAGGGCAGCACTAGGGGTATGCTTCAACTCAGCTTGATATTGTCCAAGAGCAAATTCACTTATTATGGCTTCAAAAGGCCCGGACTGATGCCATGGTGGATGGCGATCGCAATACACGCTACTTTGATTCGTCGGAAACAGAACAAGATTGATGGACTTATGAATGTTGATGGGGAATGGTGCTGGGACCAGGAGGGGCTTAGGTCTATGGTCTCTAACCACTTGCAGCATCTGTATACGGAGGAGAATGAGTATGACGACCCCTTTGACCTTCCTTCGGGATGATTCCTTGTGATTTTTTAGAGCGCGTATGCTGGCCTGTGTCGTTCCTTTCTGGCGGAAGAGGTTAAGGTGGCGTTGGATAGCATGGGTGCTTTTGTAATACCCCTCATTTTAGTAAAGAGTTTTTTGGTAAGTTTTTCAAACACTCGTATTGTAGTCGAATTATTTTCAGAGAAGTTCAGACTTTCTGTTAAATACTTGATCTCTGTAATAATTCCTTGAGTGGAATAAAATACATTCGACGTATTTTTGGGGTTTAGAATAATTGTTCGGGTACGAATATATTTAACCCGGGGTTAAAACCCATACCATAATTCTTCTCGGTCAAAAATGGGCTTCCCGGTCAAAAATGGGCAAAAGACACAAAATTGGCCTTGACCGCACCCGCGGTCATACCCACCGCACCCCGCGGTCAGGAACTGGTTGCCACCGCACCCTGCGGTGAGACCCACCGCACCCGCGCCGTGATGATGGCTTCTCTGCTCCGCCGAACTCGTCTGAGCTGCTTGCCGATCTTGTCCCCGGTGAGGCGGTGGGAGAGGGGGCCAGCTGGACTCTTTCTGGCTCCTTGATGGCCTATAAAAGGAGGGGGCTAAGAGGAGGAGGCCATTCCACTCTCTCTCTCCCTCAAATCTCTCTTTCTTTCACTGCCATTGTCGCCGGAGTTGCAAGCGTCGCCGGAGTTCTTCAAGGTCGTCGCCGGAGTTGCCATAGGAGAAAGAGGTGCCCTCAAGGTAGTGGTTAGTGACACAAGGAGTTTGGAAGTCGAAACCAACCCAAGTCGAGCCCCATCGTCTTCCCCGGAAATCATAATCTGAGTTCTTCCTCGTTTCGGACCCGGAAACCCGTCGTCTCAAGCTTCGTTGAGCTTCGTCTAATCTAAGGCAAGTGGCGGTTCGCTCTTGCTTATCATTCCATATTTATATTGATTATCAATTGTTTAATTGTTAATTAATTTGGGATGAATTTTTGTTTTCGTCTGGGAACAGTTTTGATAACTGTATGTGATTTTAAAAGAGATATTATAATAGGTTGTATATTGCTAGAACAACGCTATTATATATATATATGATTGAAATACAGATATTATAATAGGTTGTATATACTGCTAGAAACAACACTATTATATCTGTTATTGGCCTCGATGGCTTTGATGTGAATTATTGCTCTTATGTTTTAACTGTTTAGTTAGAACGAGTATTCGTAGGAACACTATGTACCTTGCGAGGTTTAGTGATTTCTTGATAATGGTGCTAGGATGATTTTCCCTGGTATCTTCGGTCATGACCTTACCCTTACTCAGGGTACGTGCACACAGTTGGTGCCGCCATTTGGGATGTATTCCCTTTGATATCTCTTGTGAGGAGATCCGATATCTCTCGTGAAGAGATCTTAAAAGCTTATAACGTAAATGTACGTTTTGGAATTAAATAAGATGAGTGCTTTAGTGCACATAATTAATGAACCTTGGGCGAGAAGTACAACGTGGAAACTCGTCTGGGCTTCGATTAGAGTAAGTCCACCTTCCGAATCTGAATTCGTATTATGCGGTGAGGTTGGTCGTGGACCCAAATAGTCAAGTCGCTTTTAAACATTTGCGTGAAACTTTAATGTTCCCAAATACTTGTCATACTTCCGATAAGACTCAATTCGTTGGAGTCTTCTCTTCATATGTTTTCTTAAGACTCATTCTTTCAGAGTTCTTTCTCTTGATCATGCCTTTTCGTATATTTTCAGTAGGAGTATGGTGGTTGACTATCGTCATCGACTTTTATTCGAGAAGCGATGAGTCTAACCTAATACGACTACTTAGAACCTTTCTGTTTTACCCTTGCATAGTCTTTCATTAGACTAACCAACCGGTTATATTCCCTTGCATGGTTGGCTGGTGTCATCCGTCTCATACGGCACATCAGATAAACTGCAGTTCCAATGAAGGCTAGAAACGACAACGAAGGCAGTTGGAATTTTTGGAAGAGTTTTACCAGGTTGAGGTTTCTTGGCGGGTGATCGTTTAGATCAAGACCCTTGTGTTATTTTATTTTAAAGACTTCCACTGTGTTAAACATATTTTATGTCAAGACTACTCTGTATTTCAGTTGTATTTCGGATTATGGATGTAATGCTGAGACAATGATTTTAATCAAAAGTTATGATATTTTGTATTATAATTGTCGTTTTATGATTTATATAAACGGGTTAAGCCTGGGGTGGCTTCGGATGTGAAATATGAGGTCACTGGCGGTAATACCTTTCAAAGATATATATTTGGAGTTGTTACAGATCTGGTATCAGAGCCGAATTTTTTTTAAAACGGGTGGGTTTTAAAACATTTTCTTGGGATGAATTTTTTTGTAAACCGTTTACTCGTTTGAAACTGAGAAATGTTTTCGAAGGCTCTGAATTTCCAAGTAAAATTTTTATTCTGCCGATCTAGTCATGCCTTCACTTTAGTCTGATATGGAAGCGAACTTCTATATTTAGAAAGACTAACTCTTTTCTCGTCACCCGTAGGTTATGGGTGCATGCTTTTCTCTTCGAAGGGACTCGGAAGAAGCCGAGGTGGCTCCGCCATATCCATTAAGGCTTGAGTTTCCAGTTCCCCTGCGATGCTTCGAAGTAGGAGAATCAAGTAGTCCACCCGAGGAGGTGAAGACTGTACTACCCGAGTCAGTATTACTAGTGTCCGATAGGGCCAAGGTTCCAGTGGCAGAACCTACAGAGGAGCCAAGGGAGGACACGGAAAATGAAGGGGAGTGGTCAAGATATGCAAGAGGGCATTACAACGACGACTTCATGATTGAGATGATTCCCGAGGAGGATCCTGAAGAAGACCCGAAAGAGGATCCGGAAGAAGAGGAGGACCCCGAGGAGGACCTCGAGGGGCAGGGCCACGAGTCTGATGGCTTAGAGCACTTATTGGTGGGCAGCGAGGACCCGGGAATGGAGTTTATCTATCACAGTACGGAGTTGCTGCATGAGCAAGAATACTCGCCATTGACTTCGGCCGATTGGGATACGCTTTACGAGGTGGTATTTCCCAGAAGAAGGAATGGTCTACAAAATACATCTGAGAACTCACAGCCTATTCCTGCTCAGAGAAGGCTAATGTTGAGTCCTGACTCGCGAGAGGCACTTCGCCTAAGTCAGATGTTTTTCCCTAAAGAGCGCCGCCAGATGGACGAGGCGGTTGAGCATGCTCTAAGAAGGGCAAGACCAAGCAATGAGCCATGTGCTCTAGGACCGAGCAGGGTGATGAGTCTTTCACCAGACTCCGATGGTAAACCCCGATCAAAGAAGCCATGTATGAGAAGTGACGATTACAGGAAATGTTTCAGGGCGCCATGATTGGGCCAGTACTGATTACCAGTTCCCTTTGTAGTATTCCAGTTGTTTTGTTAAGAACCTAAGTCTCCGGGCAATTTTGTCTTGACGCTCGGGAGATCCCTTTTGTAAAACGTATTAGCTCAGTTGAGCTTATCAATGAAAATTACCAAGTTTGATCTATTCTGAGTTGATTTTTATTACGTTAAATATATTGAATGATATTAATGTAATAAAATACTTGGAATTTGATCGGTAAACAGATGGTGAACACAAGGAACACCATTCGTACTGGTGTTGGGCCAAGCAACGACCCCAGACCAAACGTGAGGAATGTCGCTGACGGGGTTGAAAGTGTGCAATGCAAGTATCGTTGATTAGCCTTATCAAAGTAAAAAGTCTTAATAGACCTACTAAATAGATGTATAGTAAGCAAGCAAGGGTCGAACCCACAGGGAAGATCTGATGCAGTATGCAATTGTGAATGACAAGTAACAAGCAAGGGGGGTTTAGTTATCACGAGAGAGCAAAGCAAACAAGTTTGGTTGAGTTGAGAAAATATAAATGGGAAAATAGTCCTACTAGAGCGAGATCCACAATACAAAGATATAATTTGATCACAGAAATCTATTTAATCCAAGTTCTTTTACTATCCTTATAGTTGTTCCCACCCTGATCTTAAGTACTATCGATTCTCATAGTTGTCGATAGACTTATCACTATGCCAATGGTAAAATACCACCGATTCTCACAGTTGTCGGTATACTTTACCACCAACAAAGCAATAGCAATACACACAAGGATATAGGATACATGCAAATAGAAAGACGTATTAATACTCGCATACAACTGATTCTCACTCACAATTGTACACTCAGAACCCCTATACGCACAATTGTGTTTGCTACTAGATATGCACTCGGAACCCCTATATGCAATCCTAACAATTGATAAAAAGTATTCAACCTAGTTGATCAGGCTAAGAAGAACAACAAGAAATCAATATTCAATATAACCAAGAGAATCAAACCAACACTTATAAGGATAAGAACAAGGAATAGAAATCTCATAAACACATCAACTGTATTGCTTCAATCGTCTAGTAGAACAAAGGGAAGTTAGTTCTCCATTCAGACGAGAATGAAAACTAAGGGAAAAATAACGTCTGATGTAAAGCAGTTGTCATGAGTCTCTCCTCTTAACCTAGAAAGAGGACTTAAATAGTCTTAAGAAAACTAGGTTAAACTAATGCAAACAAAAAAGGAAACAGAATAATAAAATAACAAAATCTGAACGAAATAAAAGGAAATAAATGTCTTCAGACGCGCGGCATTTAACACGGCCGCCGCGGGGCGGTGTGTTCCACCGCGGGGCGTCAGGCTCTCCACCGCGGGGCGGTGGCTTCCTCTGGCGCGGGGCGGTGAGCTAGCTCACTCTCTTCTTCTGCTGCTCTTCATTACTGCCAAGTGTTGGTAGTCGTCTTCATGTATGCTTCAGCAGCTCCATCTCCATCCTCATGTCTCCATCTAAGCTGTAAATCCTGGGATATCTTCACTTCTCTTCATAACTTCTGGATCACAGACTTAGCCTAAAAACCACTCATAAACTCCTCCAAATCATGCTAATAATTGCTAGTAAAGGTGTATGAAATAACACCTATTAAATTCCCCCATACTTAGACCTTTACTCGTCCCGAGTAAGCTAAAGAAAAACCTACTCTCTCAATCAACACCAAGGCCTCAGGAAGTACAAGAAAGCATGACACTAGCAATTACAACATATCAGCAATAAGCTCCAGACAACCAAAACAAGTGATGCAAAGATAATTCTAATCCTAACTCCAATCTAGCTCCTTATCGCTCTAGAATGGCCTACCCGAACTCCATATACCACATCTTCTTATGACGCCTCTCTAAGAATAATGAGCAATCCTAAAATCACTCTTCTTCTTTTTCGCTCATCTTGCCAAGGCGCCCTTTCGGGTTTTCACCTAGCCACTCATTTTATTTTGCTAGATATCTCACATATACTCACATCACTCCAGTCCAATATTGCCCCGGTCTATACCAGCCGGACTACCTGCTTTTTACCTGAACTGCCCTTTCGGGTTTTCAGCACATCCCAGGATTTTGATTGCCTTTTTACTTCTTTTTGGCTTTTTTTTTTTGAAATCTAAAACTCGAATGGGAAATACAACACACGAAAAGAAAAACAATATGTACAAAGGATAGACAGATAGCAAGTCTAAATCTCTCCCCCATACTTAAACTGTACATTGTCTTCATTGTAGAAAAGAGAACATCAAATGAAATAGGGGAAGAAGAAATAAACTCACTGCGGGCCTGATGGTGGTGGTGGTGGGAACCGCCCGAAGTAGTCCCTCATATGAGCGTCCAGACCGTCCAGACGCTCATCTACATCAGCATGGAACTGGGTCTGCCAAGTCTGCAGACCGGTCTCTACTCGGGTGTTCCAATGCGTCTGCTGCACTGAGAACGCATCAAATCTTGCATACAACTCCTGCCAAGGTGCGGCAGGACCGTAAGAAGATGATGGCGCGTCATAAAGTGTAGGCATAGGAGTGTCCTCGCCCGCAAAATCAACAGCAATAGCAACACCACTAGGGCCCTCTCCATACGGGCCTAAAGGAGCAGCAGCAGGAGTATCATCAGTCGTCATCCTGCTATCACTGGAGATCCACCAATCCGCAAATGAAGGGGAATAGGCGAACTCCCGTGGAAGAATCAGAATGTGGCCATCATAAGACGACCAGACCAAATCACCATCCTTTCCCAATGGCTTCAGCATCGAGCACACCTTCATGTGCGCCATATCATACACCACGTAGGCAACAGGCCAAGGAATCTGATCGCAAGCTATCACTCCAGCACAAAGGAGGGTAATCAGACCACCCCCACAAATATCACGTGGCTCACCATCACGAATCCTCTTCAAGGAACCCAAAAAGAGGGTAGCCCAACACGGCGTGTATGTAACAACCTCCAAGATGCTCATAAACCACTGGAAATCCTTCAGAGGAACCTTTCCATCATCAGCATGGCCAAAGAAGTCTCTCATCATCACTTTGTGGATCAACCGTAGACACGGGTTCACCATCTTCGAGTTCACCTCCTGCCCCTTTCTGAACGTCCTACCCGTAGCAGCCTTCCAGAACTCCATCATATCCGACTCCAGAATGCCACCAGACCACCCATCAGTTGGCAGCTTTGTAATGCCCAGGGCATCACGCATCACCTTAGGGGACAACGAATAATCACGCCCGTTGTAAGTGAACGTGACCCTCATCATCCTTTTGTCGTCTAAACCATTAGAATACCTCTTGAAAGAGGCGATGAACTGGTAACAAATCTCGGGATACGCAGGGGCAGCCAAGTTCAGAAATGTCCCCAAACCACATTGTGCCAAACACAGGGACACACACGCCAACAAACCAAACTCAGCCAATGTCGGCTTGTCAAAGAATTTTGTCGCCAACACCTTTCTCTCCTTCACTACATTGTAGACCTCATTCTCATCTCTCGTAGACACTTGCTTCTTACCCTTAGGTTCCATAAGTAATGAATGTAGAATTTCAAAACGAAGGGCAACCAAGAGAACTTACAAACGAGCAAACACGCAGCCAAGAGGTCTCGCCGCGGGGCGGTGAACAAGTCGCCGGGTCGCGGTGGGACAACTGGGAGCTTTGGCCGGGTCGCGGTGAAGTCAGCGCGGGGCGGTGGTAGCAGCGACGCAGGACTGAAGCGACGCGGTGGGGTTGTGTTTGGCTGGTTTGTGAGGCTAGACTTCCAATTGGTGAATTGGGGGCTAGGTTCGGAACAAGGTCGAGAGAGATTTGAGGGAGAATGGGGTAGGTTTGGCTTTGGGAGCTTGAGAGGTGCTGGGAATGGAGGGTTTGTGAGTATAGGGGCTAGGTCAGGGAAGGGAAAGTGAAAGGGAAGAAAGGGATGATGGGCCGGCTGGTACAATGCCCAAAGAGAATTCTTGGCCCAAAAAGAGGCCCAATCCGTCAAATCCTTCGTAACAGCTCAAGAAATAAAAAAATTATTCACCCGTTTAAGGTTTTTTCGGGGCCCTTTATTCTTGTTTTTTTTTTCGGAGTTGAGAAAATATACCAGACATCCACCGCGGGGCGGTGAGGATCGCCGCGGGGCGGTGAGGATCGCCGCGGGGCGGTGGGACGAACTGAGAACACCGTCTCCTCTCCATTTACTTTCGTACCTGAAATGTTAGTAACAGGCGAACGAAACAAAACAAAGGAAATTATGAAATTAATCTAAGGGAAAGGAAAGATCAAAGAAAAACTACCTCGGGTTGCCTCCCGGACAACGCCTTGGTTAACGTCGTTGGCTCGACGTATTGCAGATCAACTACCACTTGGAATAGGATCCCCTCGGAATCCTCATACTCGTCTCTTCCTGTCGAGACCTCCCATGGAAGGGTTGAGACCTTAGACCATGTTCCCTCTTGGCCATCAACTCCATGATTACTTCCTTTGGAGTATCTCCTCCATACTTAGAGCGATGTGGGGGCCGATATGGCTCATTCTGAATATGATGCATGTTACTAGATAAAGGCTTACAGCCTTGTATGGTTAGTGAAGGGGGGCAAGTGCCCAAATTAGAGGGAGTGCAATCTCCTATATCATCCAGCAAGACAACACCAACATGCAACTCATGCAACTTAATAGGTCCAGCAATAGTAGAACACTTAACTACGGTCTCTACTGCACCAGTTTTAACATTTTCATGCACATGATTATCAATATCACTAATGCAGCAAGGAGCAGGCAATTCAATGGAGTTGGCTTTATGAATATTGTGTTCAAAAATTATTCCATCGAATTCCATAGTTAAAGTTCCACTATCTACATCAATCTTTGTCATGGATGTTTTCATAAAAGGTCGACCTAACATAACAGGACAACCTGCTCATCATAGTCCATATCCATAACAAAGAAATCAGCAGGAAAAATAAAAGAACCTATCTGACAAGAACATCCCCCACAATACCCTTAGGGGGCGCACAAGAACCATCAGCAAGTTGTATAACAATGTTAGAATCATGCAGGGGTCCTATTCCTAAATCCTCAATCAGTGAAGAAGGTAAAACATTAATAGAGGCACCCAAGTCTAACAAGGCTTTCTCAAATCGATGCTCACCCACAGTAATAGGAATAGTAAATGTACCTGGATTCTTGCACTTTTCAGGCTGCGTCTCTGAACTATCGCTGACACATGTTCACTCACTGGAACCTTCTTCTGGACTTTTAGCTTCTGTGTCCTATTCACGGTGCACAACTCCTTCAAGAACTTGGCATATCGCGGGATAGCCTTGATAAGCTTGATCAGGGGAATGTTCACCTCACAGTCCTGAAATGTCTCGAACAGATCACTGTCGTCGGCTACTCTCTTGGCCTTCAGCGCCTCAGGGAAAGGTGCTGGTGGCTTCTCAGAACCTAGAGGGGAAAACACGGGGCGAACGTAATCATCAACACAGGTTTCTTCAGCGGAGCTGGATTGTTGGGGGCCGGGTCACGATAAGCCCACCGTGGGGAGTTGATCATCACCGCGGGGCGGTGGGGTCATGGTGTGTTTACTGAGATCAGCCGCCGGGTCGCGGTGAGAGTCGCCGCGGGGCGGTGGCTTCAGCTCTTCTTTCCTGGCTCCTTCTTCCATTTCTGGCCGGGTCGCGGTGGTGTCTACCGCGGGGCAGTGGGTGATTTCTGCCTTCTCGACTTCGTTCTCCTCTTCAGCAATAGGAGCAACGACCAACTTCTTACCACTTCTGAGGGTAATAGAAGTCACGTTCTCCCTTGGGTTCACAGTAGTCTGAGATGGCAGGGAGTTAGATGTCCTCTGGTCAAGTTTGGTCACAACATTAGCTAGTTGACCAATCTGTCTCTCCATGTTCTTTATACTTGACTTAGTAGCCTGCACATGCGTGGCAAAATGCTGAGTCAGTGTCTTTAGCATCTCTTCAGTCGAAGCACCAGAGCTTTAGCCTTGAGGCCTCTGTTGATACGGGGCTCGCTGATGGTATTGTTTTTGTGCCGGTTGTTGACCACCTTGAGGGTCACTCCATCTAAAACCTGGGTGGTCTCGCCCTCTCGGATTATAATTGGGTTGTCCACCAAACTGTGGTCTAGGGGGTCCATAACCTCCTATAGCATTAACTTCAGCAACACCCTCCTCTTGCAGCTGAGGACAAGTGTCGGTGGGGTGGTATTGATCAGAACAAAGCCCACATGCTTTAACTTGTTGAGGGGCGTTTTGATTTGCCATTCTCTTCACCATCTCCTTCAACTCGGCTAACTCAGTCAACACTAGGCTTGGTCCTGCAGGGGTCACAGCATTGACCGCCTTCCTTTGGTATGTCTTCCCAAAACTCCTGGTGCTCTCACTCATCTCCTGGAACCTCTCCATGGTTGCATCCGGTGTCAGATTTAGAATGCTTCCACCGCAAGCAGCGTCAACCATTCTTCTCTTTTGGTCCAGCAAACCATTGTGTAAATAGAGGACAAGGTCCTACTTGGCGTATCCATAGAACGAGCAGTTGGAGCAAAGTCTCTTGTACCGCTCAAGATAGAACGGGCAGCTGGCGTATCCATATAACCAAGAGAATCAAACCAACACTTATAAGGATAAGAACAAGGAATAGAAATCTCACAAACACATCAACTGTATTGCTTCAATTGTCTAGTAGAACAAAGGGAAGTTAGTTCTCCATTCAGACGAGAATGAAAACTAAGGGAAAAATAACGTCTGATGTAAAGCAGTTGTCACGAGTCTCTCCTCTTAACCTAGAAAGAGGACTTAAATAGTCTTAAGAAAACTAGGTTAAACTAATGCAAACAATAAAGGAAACAGAATAATAAAATAACAAAATCTGAACGAAATAAAAGGAAATAAATGTCTTCAGACGCGCGGAATTTAACACGGCCGCCGCGGGGCGTCAGGATCTCCACCGCGGGGCGGTGGCTTCCTCTGGCGCGGGGCGGTGAGCTAGCTCACTCTCTTCTTCTGCTGCTCTTCATTACTACCAAGTGTTGGTAGTCGTCTTCATGTATGCTTCAGCAGCTCCATCTCCATCCTCATGTCTCCATCTAAGCTGTAAATCCTGGGATATCTTCACTTCTCTGCATAACTTCTGGATCACAGACTTAGCCTAAAAACCACTCATAAACTCCTCTAAATCATGCTAATAATTGCTAGTAAAGGTGTATGAAATAACACCTATCAGTCGCGAACCCTGTGGAGGAACACGAGTCTGTTTCCAACAACAATCCTGGAGGCAGTGACCAAGCTCAGGTCAACACTCTAGTGGTATTTGACACCGCAGCAATAGAGGCAATTCGGGGGATTGTAATGCAAGCATTCACCGACATCATGCGACCAATTGCGCCTCAGGCACAGGATGTGCCAATTCCTCCAGCGGTTCCTAGATTTGAGGAGCCAATTGTCCATGCGCCGCAAGAAGAAGCAGTCAGGAGTAGGGGCGACTATGGTCGAGCACTAAAGGCCATAAGCTCTATGAGGCCCGACTGCTATGATGGGAAGGGAGAACCAGTCAGGGTGACACATTGGTTCTCGCACATGGAGAGACTATTCCGCAATGTTGAGTGCACTGAAGCAGAGAAGGTGCACATTGCATCCCTTCAGCTGAAGGAAGTAGCCAGTGAATGGTGGGAAGGTACAGGTTTGGCTGATCACTCAGGTTTGAATTAGGGAATATTTAAAGCCAAGATGACTGATCGTTTCTTTTCCCGAGCTATGAGGGAAGAGAAACACAAGGAGTTTCTATATCCAAGGACGGATGGTTTGAGAGTGACTGAGCTTGCGACCAAGTTCAATCATCTATTGCAGTATGCTGGGCCGGAGGTGTCCAATGAGGAGCAAAAGATCTGGAATTTCCACGAGTGGATGAAACCAGATATTAAGCCACTAATGATACGTCACAGATGCTCTACTCTAGAGCAGTACGTGGACGCTGCCTATAAGTTGGAATTGACTCTGGAGGAGTCAACAAAGAAATGAAGTCGCCAGAAGTCAATGCAGGGCCAGTCTCAGGCGAGTGGATTCAAGCATCCCGCGCCACCGTCTATTTTTGCCAAGTCTGGCAGAGCAAAAACGAATATGACTCATGGAGGGTCTACACGTCAATCGGGTCAGGGCAAGAGTTTGATCCAATACTATAACTGTGGTACACACAGACAGAAGAGTAATGAGTGTCCGAAGGAGAAGAAGACGTGTTTTAGCTGCGAAAAGGTGGGACATTTGCAAAAGTTCTGTTCACAGCAAAGGCAGAAAGGAGTTGAGTCACAACAAGGGTCAGTTAATCAGAACAATCGACATAAGTTCAGACCAGTGAAAGCTCCTAGTCCTTCGATGCAGACGTCTGCACAGAATAAGGGGAAAGCCCCAACTGCTTCTGGAAGTCAAGGTCAGCGCCTTTACGAGATGCATGAGGCGGATGGACCTAATGCTCCAATTGATCAAGGTACTCTATACCTTCATTCTACTTCTGTATGTATGTTATTTGATTCAAGTGCTACCCATTCTTTTATTTCGGAAAGTTGTGTCAGTAAGTTAGGGTTAGTATGCAACGAGGTTTGTGAACCTTTCGTTGTGAATCTTCCTAATGGTGAACATTTGGTTGGAACCAAGCGTCTTTCAGAATTTCCGATTACCATCCAGGGTAAGAAGTTTGAAGCAGATTTGATCTGTATAGCCATGGCTCCATACGACATTATTCTCGGTATGGATTGGCTGACGCGTCATGGGGCGGTAATCGATTTTAGCTCAAGGACTGTGACGGTGTCATCTGGGGGCCAGTATGTATGCAAGTTTAAGGGTCGAAATGACGCTGATAACGGCAGGCTTATCAATGCGATGGCTGCGTTTAAGCTACTTCGACAAGGTTGTGTCGGGTACCTGTGCTATCTGGATGAGCCCAAGAAAGATGAACTTTCAATTCTTGATATTCCGGTTGTTTGTGAATTTCCGGATGTCTTTCCGGATGAGATTCCTGGTTTACCCCCGCATCGTGACGTAGAATTTTCTATTGATCTCGAGCCTGGTACTGCGCCAATCTTTAAGGCACCGTACCGGATGGCTCCTCCTGAGATGCAAGAGTTGAAGAAGCAACTCGAAGATCTTCTTGAGAAGGGTTATATAAGGCCGAGTGCATCGCCTTGGGGTGCTCTGGTCTTGTTCATCAAGAAGAAGGATGGATCGTTTCGACTTTGTATCGACTATCGTGAGTTGAATAAGGTCACGATCAAGAATAAGTATCCGTTGCCAAGGATTGATGATCTGTTGGATCAATTGCAGGGAGCAAAGGTCTTTTCCAAAATCGATCTGAGGTCTGGTTACCATCAGCTCAGGATTCGTGAGGAGGATATTCCGAGGACTGCATTCCAAACGAGATATGGTCATTACGAGTTCGTAGTCATGCCATTTGGACTTACCAATGCTCCGGCAATCTTTATGGATCTCATGCATCGATGTTTTCACAAGTGCTTGGATAAGTTCGTGGTGGTCTTCATCGATGACATTTTGATCTATTCCCCGAGCGTGGAAGCTCATGAGGAACATCTTCGGATTACCTTGTCAGTCCTTAGACAAAATCAGATGTACGCAAAGTTGTCTAAGTGTGACTTTTGGAACAAGGAAGTGGCTTTCTTAGGCCATGTGATTAATGAGAATGGGGTTATGGTTGATTCCCAAAAGATTGAAGCAGTAGCCAATTGGAAGCAGCCTCAGAATGTGAAGGAGGTGCGCAATTTTCTAGGACTCGCTGGCTATTATAGACGGTTCGTAGAGGGATTCTCTAAGATCGCTCTACCTATGACCGGTCTGCTCCGCAAAGTCCATAAGAAGTTTGTCTCGGATGATAAGTGCGAGGCCAATTTTCAGAAGTTGAAGCAATGTCTGACCTCCGCACCAGTGTTAGCGCTACCAGAAGGGAATGATGGTTATGTGGTCTATAGTGATGCTTCCAAGAGTGGTTTGGGATGTGTGCTGATGCAGAGAGGCAAGGTTATTGCATACGCATCCCGACAATTGAAGACTTATGAGGCAAACTATCCGACGCATGATTTGGAACTAGCAGCCGTTGTTTTTGCACTGAAGATTTGGAGGCACTATCTCTATGGTGTAAGGTGTCAAGTCTTCACCGATCACAAGAGTCTCAAATATATATTCACTCAGAAGGAGCTAAATATGAGACAACGTCGCTGGTTAGAGCTGCTCAAAGACTACGACATCGAATTGTTGTATCATCCAGGCAAGGCTAATGTAGTAGCCGATGCATTGAGCCGGAAGATGCCACACGAGACTATAGTGGCTTTACTTACTGCTCAGACCAAGCTGAACCAAGGGTTGTGCGAGATTGAAGTCTTGTACGATCAGCGTAGAGGATATCTGAGTATGCTTGAGATTCAGGCCACGTTACTAGATCAAATCAGGGAGAAGCAGGTTGATGATGTAGTCATTGTGAAGCTATGCAGTGAAGTGATGGACGGGAAAGCTCCCGATTTCGTGATTCAGGAAGATGGATCACTCTGGTTTCAGGACCGGATTTGTGTACCTGACGTTGATGGTCTTCACCAGTTGGTGATGAAAGAGGCCCATTCGTCAGCTTATTCTGTACATCCAGGCTCTAGCAAGATGTACAAGGACCTCAGAACAAAGTTTTGGTGGCCCGACATAAAGTGGGATGTAGCAGAGTTTGTGGCAAAATGCTTGACTTGTCAAAAGGTCAAGATAGAACACCGTAGACCTGGTGGTGAGTTTCTACCTCTCCCAGTGCCAGAATGAAAATGGGAGGATATTGCTCTGGATTTCGTCACAGGGATACCAAAGACTCAAAGTCAAAAGGATGTTATATGGGTAATCATTGACATGCTCACGAAGAGTGCTCACTTCGTGGCTATCAAGTCAACATCGGGAACCCAGAAGCTATCTGAAGTGTTTTTACACGAGATTGTCCGTTTGCATGGTACTCCAAAGACCATTGTGTCGGATCGTGATGGCCGATTCATGTCAAGATTCTGGAAAGAACTACGTAAGGCCATGGGAACCGAGTTGAGATTCAGTACTGCGTTTCATCCTCAGACGGATGGACAGTCTGAGAGGACCATCCAGACCTTGGAAGATATGCTAAGAGCTTGTACACTCGATCATCCGACTAGCTAGGAGAACAGCCTGAGTCTGATTGAGTTCACGTACAACAACAGTTGGCATGCTACCATTAAGATGGCTCCATTCGAGGCTTTGTACAGTCGAAGGTGCAGATCTCCGATTTGTTGGGATGAAAATGCCGACAAGGTTCTGCTTGGACCGGAGTTAGTCGAAAGGACTGCCTCAGACATTGCTTTGATAAGACAAAGGATGTTGACCGCTCAGACTCGACAAAAGTCTTATGCATATTTGAAGCGCAAAAATGTTGAGTTTGAGGTTGGTGACAAAGTGTTCGTTAGATTATCGCCATCAAAGGGTGTGTTTAGATTTGTCAAGCGTGGGAAGCTTAACCCTCGCTACGTGGGACCGTTTGAGATCCTTGATAGAGTGGGGTCTCTAGCGTATCGTTTGGCATTGCCGCCATCGGCACATCCAGTGCATAACGTGTTCTACGTATCTTTGTTGAGGAAGTGCGTGCCAGGTGAGTCTCATGTGCTGAGTTATGACGACATCGAGATTCAGACAAATGGTACCTACGAAGAGATACCGGTGTGTATTATCGAACGCCGTGAGAAGCAGTTACGGAACAAGGTGGTACCATTGGTACGGATTTTGTGGTCCAAGTCAGGAACTGAAGAAGTTACTTGGGAAACCTGGGAAACAGAGGCGGATATGCTTTGACGTTTTCTCGAGCTATTTTCGGCCTAGTTTCGGGGTCGAAACCTTTTTAAGGGGGTAGTATTCTAACGCCTCACTTTTCTTTGGTTTATTCGGCCAAGTTTCGGGGTCGAAACTTTTTGTAAGGGGGAGGTGATGTAATACCCCTCATTTTAGTAAATAGTTTTTTGGTAAGTTTTCCAAACACTCGTATTGTAGTCGAATTATTTTCAAAGAAGTTCAGACGTTCTGTTAAATACTTGATCTCCGTAATAATTCCTTGAGTGGAATAAAATACATTCGACGTATTTTTGGGGTTTAGAGTAATTGTTCGGGTACGAATATATTTAACCCGGGGTTAAAACCCATACCATAATTCTTCTCGGTCAAAAATGGGCTTCCCGGTCAAAAATGGGCAAAAGGCACAAAATTGACCTTGACCGCACCCGCGGTCATACCCACCGCACCCCGCGGTCAGGAACTGGTCTCCACCGTACCCCGCAGTGAGACCCATCGCACCCGCGCCATGATGATGGCTTCTCTGCTCCGCCAAACTCGTCTGAGCTGTTTGCCGATCTTGTCCCCGGTGAGGCGGTGGGAGAGGGGGCCAGCTGGACTCTTTCTGGCTCCTTGATGGCCTATAAAAGGAGGGGGCTAAGAGGAGGAGGCCATTCCACTCTCTCTCTCCCTCAAATCTCTCTTTCTTTCACTGCCATTGTCGCCGGAGTTGCAAGCGTCGCCAGAGTTCTTCAAGGTCGTCGCCGGAGTTGCCATAGGAGAAGGAGGTGCCCTCAAGGTAGTGGTTAGTGACACAAGGAGTTTGGAAGTCAAAACCAACCCAAGTCGAGCCCCATCGTCTTCCCCGGAAATCATAATCTGAGTTCTTCCTTGTTTCGGACCCGGAAACCCGTCGTCTCAAGCTTCGTTGAGCTTCGTCTAATCTAAGGCAAGTGGCGGTTCGCTCTTGCTTATCATTCCATATTTATATTGATTATCAATTGTTTAATTGTTAATTAATTTGGGATGAATTGTTGTTTTCGTCTGGGAACAGTTTTGATAACTGTATGTGATTTTAAAAGAGATATTATAATAGGTTGTATATTGCTAGAACAACGCTATTATATATATATATGATTGAAATACAGATATTATAATAGGTTGTATATACTGCTAGAAACAACGCTATTATATCTGTTATTGGCCTCGATGGCTTTGATGTGAATTATTGCTCTTATGTTTTAACTGTTTAGTTAGAACGAGTATTCGTAGGAACACTATGTACCTTGCGAGGTTTAGTGGTTTCTTGATAATGGTAATAGGATGATTTTCCCTAGTATCTTCGGTCATGACCTTACCCTTACTCAGGGTACGTGCACACAGCTGGTGCCGCCATTTGGGATGTATTCCCTGGGATGTATTCCCTTTGATATCTCTCGTGAAGAGATCTTAAAAGCTTATAACATAAATGTACGTTTTGGAATTAAATAAGATAAGTGCTTTAGTGCACATAATTAATGAACCTTGGGCGAGAAGTACAACGTGGAAACTCGTCTGGGCTTCAATTAGAGTAAGTCCACCTTCCGAATCTGAATTCGCATTATGCGGTGAGGTTGGTCGTGGATCCAAATAGTCAAGTCATTTTTAAACGTTTGCGTGAAACTTTAATATTCCCAAACACTTGTCATACTTCCGATAAGACTCAATTCGTTGGAGTCTTCTCTTCATATGTTTCCTTAAGACTCATTCTTTCAGAGTTCTTTCTCTTGATCATGCCTTTTCGTATATTTTCAGTAGGAGTATGGTCGTTGACTATCGTCATCGACTTTTATTCGACAAGCGATGAGTCTAACCTAATACGACTACTTAGAACCTTTCTGTTTTACCCTTGCATAGTCTTTCATTAGACTAACCAACCGGTTATATTCCCTTGCATGGTTGGCTGGTGTCATCCGTCTCATACGGCACATCAGATAAACTGCAGTTTCAATGAAGGCTAGAAACGACAATGAATGCAGTTGGAATTTTTGGAAGAGTTTTACCAGGTTGAGATTCCTTGGCGGGTGATCGTTTAGATCAAGACCCTTGTGTTATTTTATTTTAAAGACGTCCGCTGTGTTAAACATAATTTATGTCAAGACTACTCTGTATTTCAGTTGTATTTCGGATTATGGATGTAATGCCGAGACAATGATTTTAATCAAAAGTTATGATATTTTGTATTATAATTGTCGTTTTATGATTTATATAAACGGGTTAAGCCTGGGGTGGCTTCGGATGTGAAATCTGAGGTCACTGGCGGTAATACCTTTCAAGGATATATATTTGGGGGTGTTACAGCTTTGAAATCTCCCGGTCCGGATGGCTTCCATGCCATCTTTATTCAACGCAATTGGGCTGATATTAGACAGGAGGTGGAGGCTACAGTGTTGCGAATCCTTGCTGGTGATGGGGTACCAGAGGCCATGAACGAGACATTACTTGTCCTCATTCCGAAGGAGTTCTCGGAATTTGTAAACCATCTAAGGCCCATTAGTCTTTGCAATGTTGCTTTCAAATCGCAATGAAAGCATTGGTTATGAGACTGAAGCCGATTATAAGGACCATTGTTGCCCCTACACAATCCAGCTTTGTCCCGGGATGACAAATATCGGATAACATTATCATCACGCAAGAGGTGATGCACTCAATGCGGTCTACTACGGGGAAGAGGTTTATGGCAATTAAGATTGACTTGGAGAAAGCCTATGATCGGGTTCGGTGGAGCTTCATCCCTGACACTATGCTTGAGGCTAAATTTCCTTCTGGGATTGTTCAAGTTATGATGGATTGCATTACGTCATGTAGTATGAGGGTGTTATGGAATGGGACTATAGGTGATCGTTTTAAGCCCAGCCGAGGTGTTAGACAAGGTGATCCCTTAACCTCGTATGTTTTCGTGTTATGTATGGAGCGGCTCAGGCATATCATCGACGAGGTTGTGATTGCGGGGGCGTGGAAGCCGATTCAGTTGTCAGCGTATGGCCCGGATCTATCCCACCTATTTTGCCAATGATTTGATTCTCTTTGGTGAGGCGACGAGTGAGCAGATGACGACGATCCAGTACTGTCTTCGAAGGTTTTGTGAGGCTTCAACCGCGAAGATAAACTACCAGAAGTCGATGTTATGCTTCTCAAATTCCACCTCTTCTGATCTTGCTAATCAAATCAGTGAGCTCAGTCACATTCCCATTACTCAGGATTTGGGAAAATATTTGGGTATGCCAAAGTCAAAAAAGCCGGTTAATCGTGCTACGCCTCACCATGTCCTAGACCAGGTTGGGGCCAAGCTTGCTGGCTGGAAAACTAAACTTCTCTCCATGGCTAGTCGTGTGACCTTGGCAAAATCTTTTGTTGTGAGCATCCCTGTGTATTCGATGCAGATTGCCCGTCTCCCCCTCTCGCTTTGTGATGATGTTGATAAGAAAACTCGCGGCTTTATCTGGGGGTCCATTGACGAGAAGAAGAAAATGTACCTCCTCAATTGGGATGAGCTACGCATGCCTAAGGAGGCAGGAGAAATTGGCATGAAGAGCAGGAGGCAAGTTAACTCGGCTTCATGGCCAAATTGGGATGGAGGACGCTGACGGAGCCGGAATCAATGTGGTCCCGGGTGATTCGAGGCAAGTATTGTCATGGTCGGTGTGATCGTGATATGTTCACGGCGGCCCCCGGTGCATCCAATATTTGGCTAGGGGTTGTTAAGGCGTGTGCTCCTTTGTTGGCTGGGTTGCGTACCACGGTTGGTAGTGGCACACAAACTTTGTTTTGGACTCACCCGTGGGTTGTTGAGCAGTCGTTGGACATGCTTGTGCTGGATGTTATTCCTGAGGATGGTATGGGGTGGACTGTTGTGGAGTATTGGGGTACTAATGGGTGGATGTGGAATGAGTTCTTGCACCTACTCCCTGATGATGCGCTCGAGCGAATAGCGGCTACAACGTTGGTTGTGGAGGAGGTAAGGGACAACTTCTACTGGACCGAAATTGGGAATGGCAAGTTCTCCATCAAGTCGGCCTTGGAGATCATAAGGAAAGATGAGGGAGATACAACGAGGAAGGTCTGGGCACATATATGGGTTGTTAAGGTTCCTGAGAGGATAAAGAATTTTCTTTCTCTTGTAGCTCACGATTGCATTTTGAGAAATGCGAACCGGAACCGGCGCCACTTGTCTCCAACCTCCATTTGCGAGGACTGTGATGCCCCCGCTGAAACAACTTTGCACATCATCAGGGATTGTGCGCGGGCAAGGGAGGTGTGGCGTGATTTGTTGTCGAATGGCAGGTATGACGCTTTCTTCAGACATGATCTAACTGAATGGCTGTCGAGTAATTTGTGCAAACAGAATGCCTGGGCTACCACCTTTGTATTTGGGGTGTGGTGGTTGTGGAAATGGAGGTGCATCAGGTCCATGGGCTCGCCTGTTGATGTTGCCAACGATAGGGCGTCTTTCATCCTTGCACGTGTTGCTGAATTCAGAGATGCGGAGGCTAAAAAATTTGAGCTACGGAAGAATGGCTCCTCCCCGGTGCCACATTGGTAGCGACCCGCCGACGGATGGGTCAAGTTGAATACAGATGGGTCGTACTGCACTGGAAGAAATCGGATAAGTGCTGGAGGTGTGCTATGTAATGCGAATGGTGTGTTCCTGCACGGGTTCGTGGCTAAGGGTATTGGGGAATCTTCTTTCCATGTTGACTTATTGGGGCTTCTTCAAGGTCTGGTGATGGCGAAGCAGCTGCAAGTTACTTGTTTGGAGATTGAGATGGACGCTTTGGAGGTTATGAACTCTATGGATGCTACCACACCTATTTTGCCTCGTCACATGAGTATGATCAAGAAATACCGGGAACTTTTGGCAATGAATTACTGGCAGACTTCTCTTTGCCATGTCTGTAATACCCACACCACATTGGGCCGGCCCATCACAGGGCTGCAACCCATACACCACAACCCATCCTTGGTAGCTCCTCCTAATTAATTAGGAAGCTATTTCCAAGAGGTTGTTCGTGAGGCTCGAACTCGAGACCTCCCGTTTTAACAAGAAGCCTTACGCCCTCTTGTTACCAATTGTGCTGCAGCACAATTGGTATCCACTCCTTGCGGGGAGGGGATAAAGGGGAGAGGTCTCGATTCGAGCGCTCCCAATAACCTCTTGGAAATGGCTTTCATTAATTTGGAGTAGCCAACAAGGAAGGGTTGGGGTACATGGGTTGCGGCCCATGCGAGTGTCTCATGTTGGGCTAGGCCCGTGGCTTGAGCGCTCACATAAAAGTGTAATTTTTTGTAATACCCACACAACATTGGGCCGGCCCATCACAGGGCTGCAGTCCATACACCCCAACCCATCCTTGGTAGCTCCTCCTAATTAATTAGGAAGCTATTTCCAAGAGGTTGTTCGTGAGGCTCGAACTCGAGACCTCCCGCTTTAACAAGAAGCCTTACGCCCTCTTGTTACCAATTGCGCTGCAGCGTAATTGGTAACAAGTGGGCGTAAGGCCGCTTGTTAAAGCGTGAGGTCTCGAGTTCGAGACTTGCGAACAACCTCCCAGCCATGGGGATTTGGTTGGGGTATATGGGCTGCGGCCCATGGATAGAGCAATGGCTTGCCGGTAAGGTCGGAGCCCCTCTCATTCAAAGTGTACTTTTTTGTAATACCCACACCACATTGGGCCGGCCCATCATAGGGCTGCAGCCCATACATCCCAACCCATCCTTGGTAGCTCCTCCTAATTAATTAGGAAACTATTTCCAAGAGGTTGTTCGTGAGGCTCGAACTCGAGACCTCCCGCTTTAACAAGAAGCCTTATGCCCTCTTATTACCAATTATGCTGCAGCACAATTGGTATCCACTCCTTGCGGGGAGGGGATAAAGGGGAGAGGTCTCGAGTTCGAGCGCTCCCAACAACCTCTTGGAAATGGCTTTCATTAATTTGGAGTATCCAACAAGGAAGGGTTGGGGTACATGGGCTACGGCCCATGCGAGTGTCTCATGTTGGGCTAGGCCCGTGGCTTGAGCACTCACATAAAAGTGTACTTTTTTGTAATACCCACACCACATTGGGCCGGCCCATCACAGGGCTGCAGCCCATACACCCCAACCCATCCTTGGTAGCTCCTCCTAATTAATTAGGAAGCTATTTCCAAGAGGTTGTTCGTGAGACTCAAACTCGAGACCTCCCGCTTTAACAAGAAGCCTTACGCCCTCTTGTTACCAATTGCGCTGTAGCGTAATTGGTAACAAGTGGGCGTAAGGCCGCTTGTTAAAGCGTGAGGTCTCGAGTTTGAGACTTGCGAACAACCTCCCAGCCATGGGGATTTGGTTGGGGTACATGGGCTGCGGCCCATGGATAGAGCAATGGCTGGCCGATAAGGTCGGAGCCCCTCTCATTCAAAGTGTATTTTTTTGTAATACGCATACCACATTAGGCCGGTCCATCACAGGGCTGCAGCCCATACACCCCAACCCATTCTTGGTAGCTCCTCCTAATTAATTAGGAAGCTATTTCCAAGAGGTTGTTCGTAAGGCTCGAACTCGAGACCTCCCGCTTTAACAAGAAGCCTTACGCCCTCTTGTTACCAATTGCGCTGCACAATTGGTAACAAGTGGGCGTAAGGCCGTTTGTTAAAGCGTGAGGTCTCGAGTTCGAGACTTGCGAACAACCTCCCAGTCATGGGGATTTGGTTAGGGTACATGGGCTGCGGCCCATGGATAGAGCAATGGCTGGCCGGTAAGGTCGGAGCCCCTCTCATTCAAAGTGTACTTTTTTGTAATACCCACACCACATTGGGCCGGCCCATCACAGGGCTGCAGCCCATACACCTCAATCCATCCTTGGTAGCTCCTCCTAATTAATTAGGAAACTATTTCCAAGAGGTTGTTCGTGAGGCTCGAACTCGAGACCTCCCGCTTTAACAAGAAGCCTTACGCCCTCTTGTTACCAATTACGCTGCAGCGTAATTGGTAACAAGTGGGCGTAAGGCCGCTTGTTAAAGTGTGAGGTCTCGAGTTCGAGACTTGCGAACAACCTTCCAGCCATAGGGATTTGGTTGGGGTACATGGGATGCGGCCCATGGATAGAGCAATGGCTGGCCGGTAAGGTCGGAGCCCCTCTCATTCAAAGTGTATTTTTTTGTAATACCCACACCACATTGGGCCGGCCCATCACAGGGCTACAGCCCATACACCACAACCCATCCTTGGTAGCTCCTCCTAATTAATTAGAAAGCTATTTCCAAGAGGTTGTTCCTGAGGCTCGAACTCGAGACCTCCCGCTTTAACAAGAAGCCTTACGCCCTCTTGTTACCAATTGTGCTGCAGCGCAATTGGTAACAAGAGGGCGTAAGGCTTCTTGTTAAAGCGGGAGGTCTCGAGTTAGAGCCTCAGGAACAACCTCTTGGAAATAGCTTCATAATTAATTAAGAGGAGCTATCAAGGATGGATTGGGTGTATGGGCTGCAGCCCTGTGATGGGCCGGCCCAATGTGGTGTGGGTATTACAATGTCCCCGGCTCCTGTAACTAAGCTGCTGACTAGATGACTTGCTTTAGCAACAGTTGTGTCGGTGATTTTGTTCTTATTAATTCCCCGCCAGATGGCCTTAATGATGTCTTAGAGATTGATAATTGGATATAAGAACATGTATAAGTTCAATCCTTTCTATGAATAAATGGGTATAACCCTCCCTATTTACCAAAAAAAATCAACACTTACCTTATTTAAAATATATAAAATCGGTTTTTCTAATCTATGTCCCAAAGGCATAGGTTAAGAATTTCTATTAAGGAATATAAACCCTAAATAGAAAAGGGTGGATTCATTGATTCATTTAAAAAATAAAACTCTAAAAAATTAACAAATAATCAAAACTTTCTATATAAAAAATCTTAACATATGCCCTAAGAACATAGATAGAAAAAATCGATATAAAATATAATGCATTGTAATATTAAGTAATGTATATAGTTTCTATTATTAGATAATGATACAAAGGAGAGTGCGCTTACCAATGTCGAATCATAGTCTTCTTAGATAAATACCGTATATGATTGACTGTAAATCAAAACAATTAAATACTAAGTTTTTAGAATCAAGTAAGATTAACAAATATTACAAAGGAAACACATTAATTGGGCACGTAAAATTCAATTTATAACTTCAACTGCTAAATAAATAACAGAAACAAAGGCACAAATTTTTCCATGGTGGCATCATGCCACCATGGAAAAGAGGAAGAATTATTACTTATAGTAATCCAATAAAATATTGTTGTGACAACATAGCAAAAAAAAGTTAAAATGGATAAGTACATTCAATCCAATATATACATAAATACATATTTTTTTGGTACAAATATATAAAAATACTGCTAATCTAGTTCAGTTAAATAATAGCAACTAATGATATTATAACTTTTTTTTTCTAGTGATAACAACTCATAACCGTATGAAAATTTGAATAACGTAATCAGTAGGACCAACCAAATAATAGCAACTAATATTAAAATTAGTTAACTAAATTCTCAAATATCTAGTTCAAGT
This sequence comes from Rheum nobile, assembly GCA_027886185.1. Taxonomy (NCBI): domain Eukaryota; kingdom Viridiplantae; phylum Streptophyta; class Magnoliopsida; order Caryophyllales; family Polygonaceae; genus Rheum; species Rheum nobile. Next base: position 6,139,419 of record WOAB01000001.1, read on the forward strand.
ATAAAAGATCAAAATTCATAATTATGAAAATTTACTTTTTTTTTTTATAAAATAACACATAATATTGTGGGTCCAGAATTAGTTGAAGTTAATTGTGATTTAAACTGAAATAATAGTGTTAAGAACAAAAGTGAATTAATAACAAAATGACACGTAGGATGTGTGGGATCAGAAGCATTCTGGTGTATATATAGATTAGTTTCTCTAACGAGAAATGACTAGTTTAGATTTAGTTAACTTTTCATTATATATGGGTGTAATGTTCAAATTATATAATAATGACAAATATTAATAAGCAAGATCAAAGCTCTAAGAAAACAAACTATATATGAACGGAGGTAGTAAATTGTATTACATATATCTGGGTGTAATTTCGTTAATTTTTCATTATATATGAGAGTATCTTTTAAGTTATATCATAAGCTTAAGTCAGATCTATAAGGATTTTTTTTGTCAATTAAAAGGTCTAAAACCTTTATCAAGACACACCTGTAAGGGTACCCAAGGAGACTAGCTGATTGATTGTTGGTGTAACAACCTTACTAACGGCCTATATGAGGGCCTTAGTTGTATTGTTTTGATCATCCAGAAAATAACAACTTCTCTCTCAACTCTCCTTATTCTCTATCCCTCTCTTTACTCTCCTATCTCTCCCTCTCTATTCATGGCTATCATGCCATCCATTTGGTTCGATTATACGTGTTTATCACAAGTGGTATCAGAGTTGTTCAGTCCTCAGCCATGACAGAAGGGACTTGAATGAAGACGTTCGAGGAAAACCTCAAAAAGCTAGAGCAATTGCAGCAGGAGGACGCATAGACTCTCAATCAGTGGATGAAGTTGTCTAACAAAAGTTTTGGCAAAATTCGTACAGAATTTGAAGGACAACGATTCTTGACAGAGGATTTGCAGGCAAGAATCGAGAATGTTGATTAGTTTATGAAGAATTTTCGGTTGAATTTGACTGACATGGTACGTAACATGTCAAGGGAGCGAGAGCATGATCACGTTATGTCAAGGGATCGGACGAATCAAGCAAGGGATTGTGGACTTGGTCCAGTGATGCCGCCAAGAAATTCAGAGAATCATTCATTTCACAAAGAAACGATGCATGACCAAGGAGAATTTCGAGGTCCAAATCACCATACGAGTCAAGATCGGAGTTATTCGGTGGGAGACAATGTAATGAGAGGTAACCTTCGACTATCGAAACTTGATTTTCCCATGTTTGATGGTGTCATGCCGCGAAGCTGGGTCAGAAAGAGTGAAAAATATTTCAGTATTTTTGTTGTTCTAGAGGGACAGAAAATTGAGTTGGCTTTGATGTTTTTAAATGGTAGAGTTGATGTGTGGGCACAAAGTTTTGTAATGCAGAATCAGAGAGTGAATTGGGGGGAATTCAATGAAGTGATTTGTGCAAGATTTGGGGAGAAACATGGTTTAGATATTGTTGAGGAATTCAACAAGTTGGTGCAATTGGGTGATATTGATGAGTATACTGAAAATTTTAAAGAGTTGTGTGCCTATATGATGTCTTCTAATCCATTTTCACCAGAATCATATTTTGTCTCTAGTTATATTAGCGAATTGAAAGAGGAAATCAGATCTTTGGTGAAGTTGAGTCATCCTACAAGTTTAGCTTCTGCTTTTGAACAAGCCAGATTGCATCAAGGTGTTGTAAACACAATCTTGAAATTGAGTAAACAACCCTCCTCTTCTTCTTGGAGACCTTATTCACATTCCACCAGCTCTCACAGACCTCATTTCTTTCACAATAGACCTCCCTTTAATTCTAATACCACATATAGTTCCACTTTTTCGAATTTTCCTACCAAACCTACTCCACAGAGTACACATACTCAATTTTCTGAATCCAAGAGGAGTCCAGGCCTTTGTTATCGATGTGGTGACAAATATTTCGTGGAACATAAGTGCAAGAATCAATCCTTGCATAGTTTGGTGACTACCGAAGTGACTGACATGTGTCAAGCTGAATGTACTGACTTGATTAGTGATCCTACTGTGGAGGAATGGGATCACAGTGATGAACAACCTGAAGTTTATGTGCATGGTCTGACTGGGAGCAATCCTCTCAATACTATTAAAATCAAAGGCACAATTAAGGACATGCCAATCACTATTTTGGTGGATAGTGGTAGCACACATAGTTTCCTGGATCCAAGGATTGAAGATGAGGCTGCTTTTCCTTTGCAAGAATCAGGGGTTATGCATGTTGTAGTTGCTAATGGGAATAGGATGTTCAGTCACAAGGTTTGCTCAGGTTTTGAGTGGATGATGCAAGGTCACAAGTTCAGTTTCAGCATTAGAATTTTGAAACTGGGTGGCTGTGATATGGTGCTTGGGGTTGACTGGTTGCATGAGTTTAGTCCTCTCACTTTTGATTTTAACCAACTGAATTTGTCTTTCATCAGAGGTGGTCACAGGATTGAGTTACATGGTGTTCAGGAGATAGCATCATTGAAATGATGAAGGGTACTAGTCTACACAAGTTGTTGAAAGGAAAATGACTATGTTCATTACACAAATGGGTCAGTGTTTCCAATTATCTGGTGCTTCCTCTAAAACTCCACCTGCTATTTCCAAGATTCTTTTGTAGTTTTAGGATGTGTTTGTTGACCCAACTGAGTTGCCACCAACATGGGGTCATGAGCACAAAATTCAATTGAAAGCTAGATGGTACACCTCATATCTGTTGTAGGCCTTACAGGTACCCTTTCATTCAGAAAAATGAGATTGAAAAACAAGTTGAAGAAATGCTTAAGCATTCAACCATCCAACCTAGTCACTAGGGGTAGGCGTGGACGGTTAATCGTGTTTCGGTAAACCGGAGTGCGGTTCACCGATATTTCAGTTACTTAATTTTCAAATTCATAATCGTACAGTAATATCCGGTTAAACGGGCATCGGCTAACCAATATTTCGGTACGGTTAATTGATTAACCAAGATTTTAAAAATTGAAGAAACACTTGCTTTTTTTTACAAAAATATAATATTAATTATTGATTTGTAAGTACTAATTCATAAAAAAACTACTTATCTTCGGTCCAATTTTATTACTCTTCTCTCTTTTGGCTTGATTAAAACATAAACTATTAAATATCAAGTGAGATATTTAAACTATAGTGTTAATTTGGTAGGCAAATCAACTTTAATTTGAATAAAAATATTCTTCACATAGTCAATATGGTTTTTTAAAGTATGGACAATAGTTTTTAATCTATTAGTTTCCATATGTAATACGATTGTAGCATAAGTGTAATAACCCACTTGAATTAGAAGGGTAATATGGTAAATTTTTATTTGATAAAAATATAAGTTATGAAATTTATTTTATTTCTTTTAGAGAAGTAATTTAAATTATCATTAACTTAAGTTCAAAAGTTAGGATAAGATTATTTTTGAGCACCTTATCAAATGGGTTAAAATAGTATGGTGTAAAAATAATAAAATAAGTATAACAATGAATGTAGTTTTTTTATTTAAATATAGTAATAAATGTTATATGATTTATTATGTTTATCCATAAAGCGATAAAATAATAAATATCCTAAGAATGTTATCCCTTTGAGCTATGAATGGTATAAATTATAATTAACCTTATGTTAACTATAATTTAAATAAAATTATTAATATTAACCTAGATTATTTGAGTTAAGATTAACAAAGTATTAATCAAGATTTAAATATGGTTAAATTTATAAGAAAAAACACTTAAGCTTTATTTTAACCTAAGTTAATTTTTCTACAATTTAATTTTGGGTTAAAATATAATTATAAACTTATTATATTAAAATAAATAAGTTTGGGTAATTTTTAGAATTTTTGAAAAGTGAAATAAGGGCACGTTTTCCACAACTTTAGAACGTTGTGCAAAAATATGCAAATAGGCCAAAAAAGGGGGGCCGTGTGTAATTACTGAAAAATTGCATCTTCAACCTTCAGCCCTCCATTAAAACGCAGTCGTGAGCTCAAGCGATTTCAATGGCGGATTTGAGCTTCAATTTGAGTTCAATTGTTCAAATTAGGTACTGGGAATTGAAGATGAAGATTCGGGGTATTCAATTCCTCAATCAAATTGGATTAAAGGAGGCGAATTTGACGGGATTTTGCCCAAGAAGCAAATGCGTCGTTTATAAGTCCGATCTGAATTTCTTCGAAATTGGATCGATTGGGCTTGAACTGGAGGGAGGATATCACGGGATATTGTTTAGGGAATTCAAGGCTTAAAAATACTTATATAAACCCCCTCGATCGACCCCTCAATTCATCCAATTTCATCAATCTTCCACAAGAACCCTAAAACCCGAAACCTCTGTTCCTCTGTAAACTTAGAGAGTGTTGAAGCTTTATTTTTGCAATTTATTGAACTATTAGCTTCGCCCCTTAGTAAACTTCAAAATATCTCTAGCCTCGACGCCGGAGACACACTGAAGAGGCTCAATTTTGCCCAAGAATCCGGCGGTTTCACTTGCGAGTCCGACGAAGGTTGGTTCGAATTGGGAATTGGGTATTTTGTTGATTTTAATTTATTTTGGTCTAATCTTGATTAATGTAATTAATCTGTATTAATGAAAAATATGTTAGGATTAATTTTATAATTATTAAAATTAAATTAATTATAATTTTTATAATATTATCTTATATTATGAATGGGTAATTTATAACTCTTCATCTAGATAATATTTTGAGTTAAAAAATTTTAGGATTATAAATAAATTATTGGATCAATTTATTACTGATATGATTATTTAGAATACATGACTAATTGATTTTTAGAATCGTATAAATAATCATTTTATCAAAAAGCATTGAAATTGATTTATTTAGAGTTAAATAAATTCAATTAGAAACCGAGACATTGTATCCTTCAAATTTCAATATTGAATAAACCGAGACATTGTATCCTTCGTAATGACGGTATGCATCTGGACTTTGTTTGTTATGTGTAGACTTTATAGTCATTAAGTATGGACTTTAATAGTCGTGTGTGTCAGAGATGTTATGGTCTTGCGAGGTATAATGACCTCTTTATAACTTGGTATTAGTCAGAATAATTCCCCAATGTTTTTAAGGTCATGACCATTGCTTCTTATCCACTCGTTAAGGATAAGATGTGTTTAGGCACCTTGCTAGTGCAATTGGGTTGGATGTAATGTCGCCCTGTGTTGTTTTCGTTTTATTCAAGATTGTATTAAAGCATTAAGAATAATTGTGGTGTGGTGAAATTAAATAAGATAAGTGTTGCAAACACATAATTAATAAACTCCGAGCGAGAAGTACAACTTGGAAACCGCTCGTGCTCCAGTTTAAGCGGGTCGTCTTTCCAATCTGGATTCGCATTATGCGGTGAGGTTGGTCGGACCCAATTATTCAATGGAGTTTCAAATATGTTGTGTGTAATTTAAAACGTTTCCAAACAAATCATATCTTCTTCCCGATGGGACAAAAACCTACCCACAAGCGTATGGGATCAGTTGTAGCTTTTCAAGTGTCATTCCCAACGAGGACTAAGTAGTATCGTTTGTATCTTAAACCAGTAAACTAAGCCAAAAGATTGATTTTTTTGTTGAAGTAATAACTAAAACTAAGAAACAAATGCAAGTGATGATATTAATCAATGGAGGGAAAGTTTTCAAGGCAAGGGATCCCCGCAACTATGCTTCAGTAGACAAAAACCTACCCACAAGCGTATGGGATCAGTTGTAGCTTTTCAAGTGTCATTCCCAACGAGGACTAAGTAGTATCGTTTGTATCTTAAACCAGTAAACTAAGCCAAAAGATTGATTTTTTTGTTGAAGTAATAACTAAACTAAGAAACAAATGCAAGTGATGATATTAATCAATGGAGGGAAAGTTTTCAAGGCAAGGGATCCCCGCAACTATGCTTCAGTAGACTCAACTAGATAAATGTCTAAATTTAGTCTATCTTTGTTGAAGGTAACTATCTTAGGTAATTACTAATTCCTCTCGGATGATAGTAATGTGCCTAGATTCAATTAACATCCACTCTCGCGACTTGCTAATCAAGATCTAGACCCTTGGGGCACTTAGAATCTAAGGTCAAACTGAATCAACATTCACTCTCGTGACTTGCTAAATCCAACTTAATCTTAGGGTTTCTATGATAGTTATTAATCCACATGAGAAATTAAGATGCTCTCGTAATAATAAAATCTCAGGTTCAATTCCTAGGATTCCAATAGAAGTTATTACATATCGGTCTCAAACCCTATCTAACTACCTATTAACGTTCTTACCTCTCGGTTACAAACCCTAATAGGATCCAATTCGCATAAGCTAATATGAGCATAAAGCATCTAGGAATGAATCAACAAAGTTTCAGATTCCCATTCAGACAAATATCAAACAAGTCTACCTATGCATAGTTGGGATCACCTCAACCCTAGAAATATGGAAATTAGCTAGACATAATTGCAAGATCAACCAAAGAAATCATAATAACAATGAAAATCATAAACAAGATTAAAGAGAAAGAGAAACTTAGTCTTGATTCTAGTAGAACAATCTCCAAAGTTGCAATCTTTCACGGGGGGGGGGGGGGCAAACAACTAGGTCTAGAGAGTTAGAAAAAGTGGCAAAATATCCCTCCAAAAACCTAAAATGAAGTATTTATACATATTCTAAAAATAAAGTCATTCGGGTAAAACGCATGGCCCGTGCCACGAATGTGCGAAAAACGCACGACCAAAATCCTACATTGTGAAACCGCACAGCCTGTGCAAAAAACGCACAAATAGAATGAAAACGCACAGTCGTGCGAAAAACGCACGGCCAAAATCCTACATTGTGAAACCGCACAGCCTGTGCAAAAAACGCACAAACAGAATGAAAACGCACAGTCGTGCGAAAAACACACAGGCCAATTGCGAGAAATCACCGTCTGCACGGCCGTGGGGTGGAACACACGACCTCTTGAAGGAAATTTAGTCCAAAATGCACAACCTCTTACGCATCCTGCACGACTCTCGTTTTAGCTCGAATTTGGCCCAAATTCTTCATGGTTCGTCCCGTTAGCCTCCAGTTGACATTCAAGGTTCCAGCAGCATCCATAGACAACTCCAAAAATCCACCCAAGTACCTGAAAACACACATTTCCTTGTATAGACCTCCATAACAAAGAAAACAATGCAACTAGATATAAATGCAACACAAAATGCATAAAACAACCTAGATTAAACACAAATGCATGTCCTAAACGTGTAACAAATTGGATGTCATCACTTCTCATAATACCCACATTCATTCGGGTATTCTCTTGGTGCATATCTCTTTTGTTCATCCTTCATTTCAGTGGAAGTATTTTAGTTATATATCGTCTATCGGCTTTACTCGAGAGACAATAATAGTAACTGGATACAATCACAAGAATCACTCTGATTGATCCCTTGCGTAGTCTTTCATTAGACTAACCAACCTTTCATTTTCCTTGCATGGTTGGCTGGTATCATCTGTCCTATGTGGCACATCAGTGGTTGATCTCAAACGCCTTGAAGTAGCAAATCGAAGACGAAGGCTTGCAGTTGAAGATTTTAAGTGATATTGTTTTTAAGGTTGTCTAGTGTTAATTTAGTTTTCTTAAATAAATGTAATACTTAAATGAATTAGTCATGTATTTAGGGTTTATTCAAAAGTCTTCCGTTGTAATTTCACTTTGTTTGTAATATCGTCCTTCGCATTTTACGAGAGGAATTTTAATAAAAGAGTTCAGTCATTCTTTTTAAAAAGTCTTCCGTTGTTAACGATTTATTATGATTATATTTAAGCATAATTGTTCTGATTAAAGCCTAGGGTGACTTTGGACATTAAAGTCTGAGGTCACTGACATGTGGCACTACGGACGTAAGTCGGGGGTGTAACAATAAGACCCTATTTGCCAATAAATTGTTATATTATACTTGTAAAAAATATGAAAAGTACACTCGTTTATATATCACAAGTCATTACACAATACCACAAGATTAGATTGATATTGTTATAAAGTTTAGTTATTGGTTATTTTATATAATCTAAATCATTATTAATTCAACTAATGACAAAGAGTTTATTCAAAGTATAGAAGAATATTCAAATACAACAATATAAATTAGAAAGAAGGGAGACTAAGGAAATTCAAACATGAACCAAACACTAAGGAAATCATTGAAATGTATTCATTGTCACTAAATTAACTTATTCTCTTTATAAAAATATATTATTTATATGTTCGGTTAATCGGTTAACCAAACTAAAAATTATCATAACCGTAACCGTACCAAATAACCATATTTTCTTTCGGTCGGTTAACCATACCGTAGTTTAAAAAATATTGGTATGTTTAACCTAGAAATATGCCGGTTTTTCAGAAAGGCTATTCAGTTTCGGTTTTTTGTGCCCACCCCTACTAGTCACAGTCCTTTTGCTTCCCTTTTCCTACTGGCGAAGAAGAAAGATGGTACTTGGAGGTTTTGCATTGATTACAGGAAGCTGAATGATGCCACTGTCAAAGATAAATTTCCAATTCCTCACCTTTAGGATTTGTTGGATGAGCTCCAAGGCTCTACTGTGTTCTCTAAGTTGGATTTGGGGGCAGCTTATCATCAAGTGAGGATGGCACATGAAGACATTCTTGAAACAACTTTTAGGATTCATCAAGGCATTATGAATTCACAATCATGCCATTTGGCTTGACTAATGCCCCTATTACTTTTCAGTCCTTAATGGATGAAGTTTTTGCCAAGTTCTTGAGGAAGTTTGTTTTGGTGTTTTTTGATGATATATTGGTCTACAACAAGAATTTAGAGCAGCATGTGGATCATTTGACTGTGGTATTAGACACTTTGAGAGCCCATAAGCTTTTTGCTAAGCTTTCTAAGTGTGCATTTGCTCAATCTCGGATTGAGTACTTAGGACATGTTATTTGAGGAAGAGGTATGGCAACTGAATCATCCAAAATAGATGATATGCTCATCTGGCCTCTACCTGCAAATATCAAGTCCCTTAGCGGTTTCCTAGGCTTGACTGGGTATTACAAAATGTTTATAAGGAATTATGGTACCATTAGTCGACCTTTGACATAATTGCTTAAGTCGGATTCCTTTACCTGGTCTAGTGAGGCTACTAATGCATTTGCACATCTCAAGAAGCTTCTCATTTCTTCTCCAATTCCAGCTTTGTCTGACTTTCAGTTACCATTTGAATTAGAAACAAATGCATGTGACACTGGGGTTGGTGCAATATTGATGCATCAGGGCAAGCCTTTGGCCTATTTGAGTAAAGCTTTGCATGGTCGGAATCTGTTGCTATCTCACTAAGTATGCATATTTCCTTGCTCTGACTCATCCATTTACACCTGCTAAGTTAGCTGATTTATTCATGAATCAGATATACAGACTTCATGGCTTGCCATAACACATAATCTCTAATCGTGACAAGAATTTTTTAGCCATTTTTGGCAAGAGTTATTTTGCTCTCTTGGCACTGCATGGAATCTTTCCTCTGCCTATCATCCTCTTTTGGCATTTTGGGTACTTATCAGAGGTTGAAGAGCTTGTTTTTTTGGCAAAATATAAAGCAAGGAGTGGAAGCTTTTGTTAAGGCTCGTGTTAATTGTCAACAAAATAAACATGAGTTGGTACCTTCACCTGGTTTACTTCAACCCTTGCATGTTCCTAGTCAAGCTTGGAGTCATATAGGGATGGATTTCATTGAAGGGTTACCTAGATCTCAAGGGAAAGATACCATTCTGGTAGTGGATCATCTCACTAAGTATGCATATTTCCTTGCTCTGACTCATCCATTTACAGCTGCTAAGTTAGCTGATTTATTCATGAATCAGATATACAGACTTCATGGCTTGCCATAACACATAATCTCTAATCGTGACAAGAGTTTTTTAGCCATTTTTGGCAAGTGTTATTTTGCTCTCTTGGCACTGCATGGAATCTTTCCTTTGCCTATCATCCTCAGTCAGACGGCCAAACTGAGCGAGTGACTAGAAACTTACCTTCGTTGCATGACATCTGCTAAGCCTTCTCTATGGGCCAAATGGTTGCCCTTGGCAAAATGGTGGTACAACACTAATCATCATTCTTCCTTAGGTACTACACATTTCAAAGCTCTGAATGGTTATTCACCTCCACAATTGGGAATTCAGTGGTCATTTGTGAGCACTGGTTTAGTAGATGAGTGGTTGCATAAGAGAGATCATATGTTGCACTTACTCAAAGACAAATTACAGGTTGCTAAGTCTCATATGAAGCAGTTTGTTGACAAGCATAGAACTGAAAGGTGTTTTGCTATGGGTGATTTAGTGCACTTGAAGTTGCAACCTTATAGGCAGTCTTCAGTGGCGCTTAGAAGGAATTTGAAGCTCAGTTCAAAGTTTTATGGCCCATTTCCTGTTTTAGAAAGGATAGGCTATGTGGCTTACAAGCTTGCTCTACGTGCCTCTGCTAAGATACATCCCGTGTTTCATGTGTCGTAGCTTAAGGCTCACATTGGTCCTAACATTGTGGCTTCCACCTCACTTCTTCTTATTGCACCTTCTGGTGATATTTTGGTGGCTCCACAAGTTGTTTTAGACTCTCGCGTCAAGTATCTGGCTAATGGTGATCCACTTTTTGAATGGTTGATTCATTGGGCCAATTTGCCGCTAGAGGAAGCTACTTGAGAATTGGCTTTGGATCTTTTACAAGAGTTTCCCAATTTTTCTCCTTAACCTTGAGGACAAGGTTTTTTTCATTAGGGGGAGGTACTGTAAGGGTACCTAAGGGGACTAGTTGATTGGTTGTTGGTGTAACAACCTTACTAACGGCCTATATGAAGGCCTTAGCTGTATTGTTTTGATCATCCAGAAAATAACAACTTCTCTCTCATCCATGGCTATCATGCCATCTATCTGGTTCGATTGATCGTGTTCATCACAAAACGTCGTGACAAACCAGATATTCCAAGACGATGATGTGACAAGGGATCTGCAAATCGGCGCTCACCAGTGATGGGGATAAAGGGATATCGACATGAAGTGAAAAAAGATCGACGTTCAGCGACGATGGCATAGTAATGGTGGTTGAGCTTTGAAAGAGGCGAATGCAGGGATAGCGACGAGTCTTGTGTTCATGATAGTCCTTTTGAAGAAAACTCAACTGAAAATGAGTCCAATTCTTTCTTTCTTTTTGACGAGTGGAGATATGTCCAATTTTGAGTTGATAAGTGTTGTGAAAGTTTTTATTTGTAATCTTTTGTGATTGATTTGTAATTTTTGTAATTGATTTATATTTAAATTATGAAAATATTAGTGCTAGATTCATGATAGAAATCTTTGATATATAATTAAATTTTGTTTAAACAAGTGAAAAAAATAACATGTGACAATTTTAACGAGGAGTATCGACGTATTTAGTTTCTAAAGTATATATACTAGATTCATTTGGTGCATATATGACATCTACAGTAGACAATTTAAGTCAAATAGAGTAGGTAGTGACTTCACAGATTGCATTTGTTATATATTAAGACTAATCGCTATCAAGCTGTATTTTTGAAAAGAGTCACATTTCAAAGTACGTGACAAATTTGATGATTTGCAACAATTATAGAAAAATCAGTGTAGATCTGACAAGGATCAGTCTTGATAGGTGGAACCGTGGAAATATCAGCCTAATTGAACAATTAGCTATGAATAATTTCACCAAATCCAACTGAAAATGGAAATTGAAAGCAAATTAAACAATTATCTTGGCCCTTAATCAATCATTATACCCTTTTGAGACAAATCACAAGCTTGCTAAGTAGTATAGTGTAGGCCTACAAGATTTCTACTCTATAAATTACTGCAAATCAACAAAGAAGAAACCTTTAAGCACAATATATAATTTCGGAACTTTAAGACCGCATAAACAAATCGGCGATGATCATTTCCATATCAATTCAATACTTTTGACTTTCTGATCACCTAATTTTTGGAGTTTCATATTACAACAATGAAGTCCAAATGCTATCCAGAAGAACTTCGACTGAGCAAGTGGGCCGTGTCATTGATTTGGGCTTCAACTTAAAAGTCGGCGTAAATTTTGGCCCGGAGAAATACGGAGCCCACATTTATGATTTCGGCCCGGCGTAATACGCTGCGTTTCATACTGTAGTGACTAACATAAAGGCAAGTTTGGTAACATGTATTCGACATTGACATATATAAGACTTCGGCGACAAACGGCGTACTCTCTTTTTCTTCAACCTCGCACTCCGTTTCGGGCGGCACGTAGTGTGGTCTATAAAAGGCCCTAAAAAATCGGTCTGAGTCTTGGGCGTCAACTAGTGCAGCCCAGCTTCTGAACCGATTTTTAAAAAACCCGGTTCAGATAGGCTGCACTAGTTGTCGCCCAGGTTTAATTTTTTTTTATTGAACCCGGTTTAGGAATTTTTAATTTTTGTAAAAAAAATAGATTTTTTCCCAACTCGGTTTAACTGTGGGCGGCAATAATTGCCGCCCACATAATGTTCAAAATTTTGAACGTGGACGGCAATAGGTGCCGCCCACCTGTGACCGAAAAAAAAATCGATCTCGGCGGTATTTATTGCCGCCGAGATCATCTCTTCGAGAGAGTTCAAAGGCGAAAAATTTCTCCGGCGAAAAATTTCTTTCAAGAAAAGAAAGTTGAAAGGGAGGTGAGAGACATGGCGGATTCCGGCGAAATGATATCCATTGACGAGATATGGGCAGAGGTTGAAAGGGAGGAAATGGAGGCGGCCGGAGATCTCGGCGGCAGCGCCGATCCAGTGGACTCGACGGCGGACGCGACAGAGTCTTTTCGGCGTTGTTTTGCTGGCGGGGTAGGTTGAGTAGTCGGGGCGTAGGAGACTCACCGAGGCGGAGCAGAGTCGACGCGGCGTAGGGTTCTGGGCTGCACATGGTGCCGCCCAGATCCGGGGACGAGGGGGGTTCTGGGCTGCACCTCGTGCAGCCCAGAACCGGGGACGAGGGGGTTTCTGGGCTGCACGAGGTGCCGCCCAGACTGTCGGCGAACATCGAGGTTTTCGGCGGCGGCGGGGTGGTTTTGGGCGAGGAGGATAGATTGCCGGCTAGGACCGAGGAGGTGGATATCGGGGCAGACAATGCTTTCGACGTGGCTTTAGCGGTTGCTATGGAGGCGGTGGATGATTTGGCGGAAAATCCTGTTCGTCAAAAGCGGAAATATGAACGGAGGCCAACCGAAAATATATGTTTTCTCATTAGTTTTAATTTGTTAAATCTAATTTATTTAATAAATTTTTTACTGTAATTGTAGACTTGTAAATTTAGTTTTTATTGTATTTAATCATAATTAAAAATGACAATATAGGTAATAGGCTCAATTTTGTTGTTAAATAAGATTAAATATATTGCCCTAATGAAAATGAAAATATTTAATATATTGATTTTATAAGAAAATAATTTTCTTGAACAATTGTTAAGGTATATGTAACCAAAAAATAATAGTAAAATGAAAATAATTATATTTCTTGTGGCAAAATATAATGTATTGGGTAAAATCAAACGGTCGGATCGAGACAGTCGCCCTACTACTGCATCTTCTCGCAAGAGGAGGGTTGTGGGTGTCTCGCAGGACACAGAGGTGCTTAGTGAGGACGATGTTGGTCTCGTTCGTTCAGATGAGGACGTGGTTATGGAGGATGCCCCTACCACTACAGCTAATGAGGATCCAGACTTTACTACCAGCCCTTCTACTATGCCTGAGGATCCGGACTTTACTACCGGCCCACCAGAGCAGGATCCACCAGAGCAGCAGCCACCTCAAGAGGACCCACCTCCGCCAATTCAGCAGGATCCACCTCAACAGGACCCACCTCAGCCAGCTCAGCAAGATCCTCATCAGCAGGACCCACCTCAGCAGGACCCACCTCCGCCTGAGCCAGCTCAGCAGTTTCCTTCTGTGTTGAGGAACTTTGATACGCACATTACGGAGCTGATATGGAGGAAGGCGTTATTGGACCCTCCAGAGGACGTTGTTAGGACTTTGAGGGTTCAAACACGCCCTACACATTTTGTGTTTTGGAGGGATCGTATTCCCAGAGGGGTCCCTGAGGAGGGTTCCTGGTTTTGGATTGCTTAGCAGACGGGATTTACCGGTTTGCTTGATTTTCAGTTCGGCAATGCTGATCACACCCTCATTTCAGCCACTAGTGGAAAGAATCTTTATAGAGGCGGGCCTTTGGACACTTATTGAGGCGAACACCATTCGCTTCAACTAAGGGGGCTGCAACAAGTAGGGACACTTTTTGAGGCGGACATTTTACGCCTCTAAAAGGACCTTATTGAGGCGGGCCTCCGAAGCCCGCCTCAACAAGTCCCTCACTTTGGCGCCAAAATGAGGGACTTGTTGAGGCGGGCTTCGGAGGCCCGCCTCAATAAGTAAACACTTGTTGAGGCGGGCCTCTATAGGTCCACCTCAACAAGTCGCGCTGACTCGGCCGAGTCAACGTCTATGTACTTATAGAGGCGGACATACAAGTCCGCCTCTATAAGTCCCTTCTTTTGGATGTTTTTTGGATTTATGATGCACCATACACACATTGCAGAATATGTTCCTGATTTTATTCACAGAATAAAAACAAGTTTACATGACAAGTAAAAACAAGTTCAATCCGAGTACAGTCAGGTTCTCAACAACAGTTTACATGACAAGTAAAAACAAGTTCAATCCGATAATAAATACTTCGATGTAAAATACTGTGCCCATTGCTCACGAACAACATCCATTTCTTCATAAGTATACGATGTCTTCCTCTTAGGATATAGCTTCATAAAAAACACAGAAATTATTGACAAAAAACACAAATACTATCAATATATAGTTAGTTAAGTTACATACCTTGATACTCTCAACGTCTTACGTTTTCCTATTAATTTCTCGCACTTCCCACCTTGATACTCTCAACGTCTTAGGTTCCTGATTTTTTTCGCAGCGTACATATCAACGAAAAAGCATGAGTACATATCACAAAAAAAAATCAAAGGAAGACAATTTATAATGCAATTAAATCTACTTGTCAATAAATTACCTCATCTTAGTCATTTATGATTTGTAACCCATATTCCTTCCCTATGATCTGTACGGATATGATTAGTATTATTTGTATCTTTCTCCTCCGGTAATGGTTGAACAACAGTTGATAACAAGGGTGTGTCATCATACTCGTCATACTCATCTTCATCCACAACATCATCAATACCCAGAATATGTCTTTTGCCTTGGGCAACTGCACGCCATCTAGGATCAACATTGTCTACCACATAAAAAATCTGCTTAGCTTGTGATGCTAGGATGAATGGCTCGTCACTATCACTTAATTGGTCAAAGTTTACCAATGTCAAACCCGGATAAATTTCATCTTGCTTCACCCCGTTAGGGTTGTTGACCCACTTGTACCGAAAAACAGGGATTGTAAAATTGTTATAATCAAGCTCCCATATTTCTTCGATAATACCATAATACGATTGTGTCGCATCAACCGGTCTTTTGTCCTTAGCGCTCGCATAGACCCTAGATGATGCAACTACCTTCACTCCACTATTCTGCACCACAATCTTTTCATCTTGTCTTCTAGTGTAGAATGTGAACTCATTGATATCATACCCTTTGTAAGACCGAACACATAGTCGAGGACCTCGAGATAACCACTTGACCGTATCAGAAACGTCATGTTCTTTCCTTAGTTCCTCAGCTACTTCCTTCTTAAACCAATCAACAAATGTGCGATTATGTTCCCGCATCAAAGCTCTTTCATTCAATTTAGCATTATTGTGTTGCAATTCAAGGCAATGCTTTTCTATGTAAGGATTGACCTCTGTAAGATGCTGCAACACACAAAGATGTGCCTTAATCTTCCTTTCAGATGGAGGAGATATCACATTTTCACCAATTACTCCCTCTCCTTCAAGCCTCCCTACATGACGAGATTTTGGAAGACCTATTGGATGAAGCCTTCACAAAAACTCAGCGGCGTATTGAGATATCTCTTCATGAAGGACTCCACGAATGATACTACCCTCTGGATTCGCCCGATTCTTTGCTTTGTCCTTTAAACTGCCAAAAAATCTCTCAAAAGGATACATCCATCTTAAGAACACCGGACCACATAACTTGATTTCTCGAACCAAATGAACAATTAAGTGCACCATTATGTCAAAGAAAGACGGCGGAAAGTACATTTCAAATCGACACAAAGTTTCAACAATATCATCGTGGAGAGCATCCAATATTTCCGGATCAATAACCTTAGCACATATGGAACTGAAAAACACGCAAAGTTTTGTTATAACATGTCTCACGTGTTTCGGCAATATCCCACGAAGTGCGATCGACAATAAAACATTAATCAATACATGACAATCATGAGACTTCATACCAATCAACCGAAGGTCCGAAAGAGAAACTAGACGTTTTACATTTGACGAATATCCCGATGGAACCTTAATGCCATGTAAGCACTCACAAAACACCTTTTTCTCCTTTCTTGACATTGTGTAACACGCCGGAGGCAGAAAAGTCTTTTTACCATCCGGTTTTACCACGGGCCACAAATCTGGTCGAATATTCCTCTCTTTCATATCAAAACGAACTTTCTGATTGTCTTTCGTCTTTTCGGGTATATTTAGCAAAGTCCCAATTATAGCATCACAAACATTTTTTTCAATGTGCATCACATCGAGACAATGCCTAACCGACAAATCTTTCCAATAAGGAAGATCCCATAGTATAGACACTTTCTTCCATAAAACACCCTTTTTAGAGATGGACTTGAAGCCCTTGCCGTATTTGGTGTCAACATTTTTAATCCATTCATAAACCTGTGATCCTGTCAAAGGTGTACGAGCTACTCCTTCCTCGGTGTACCCATTGAACTCCTTCTTCTTTTTACGGTAAGGGTGATATCGACTAAGGAACTTCCGGTACTCTAGATACACATTTTTCCTGTAATTTTTCAAGTAGGCGGGTTTCATGTCTTCTTCACATATAGGGCATGCTTGTTCTCCTTTGGTTTTGTACCCAGACAAGTTTCCATATGCCGGGAAATCATTTATGGTACAAAAAACCATAGCTCGCAAGGTAAAGTTTGAGTTGGTGTATGCATCGAACATTGGAACACCTTCATTCCACAGTAATTTCAAATCATCAACAAGTGGAGCCAGATACACATCTATGTCATTCCCAGGTTGCTTAGGCCCGGAGATGAGGAGTGATAACATGATATACTTGCGCTTCATACACAACCATGGAGGAAGATTATAAATCGCTAGAAGAACCGGCCATGTGCTATGTTGACTGCTTAGAGTGCCATACGGATTCACACCATCTGTACATAAAGCAAGTCTCAGATTCCTAACCTCCTCACCAAATTCAGAATATTTCTTATCAATATTTCTCCATTGAGGAGAATCAGCAGGATGTCTAAGGAGTCCATCTTTCTTCCTCCCTTTCGCATGCCACCTCAGACTTTTTGCTTCCTTCTTTATCGAAAACAAACGCTAAAACCTAGGTATTATCGGAATATACCACATAACCTTAGCTGATGGGCCCCTCTTAGCCGAATTTACCCCTTTACGCTTGTAACGAGATGCACCGCACTTTGGACACTCATCCAAATTTTCATGTTCGTTTCTGTAAAGCATACAATCATTTGGGCAAGCATCTATCTTGACGGCCTCTAAGCCTAAGGGACACATCAATTTCCTGGCATAATAAGTAGAGATAGACATCTCATTGCCTTCTGGTAAAAAATCACCTAACCATTCCAATAAGGTGTTGAAACTTCCACCAGTCCAACCAGAAGCACATTTCAAGTTGTAAAGTATTGACACATCCTCTAACTTGCTAAATTTTGTACACCCGGGATACAAGGGAGTCTCTGCAGCCTTTGATACCTGTTCGACCATCTGAGGTCATTCGTTCAAGTGATCTCTCACCCCATCCATCATCCCATTTATTTCATCATCTTCTTGGTCATCATCATCATCCATCTCATTATTCTCAACAATATCATCATTACTATCATCAGTGTCTACCTGAACATCAAACTCATTGACACTAGAACTTGGACGATCAAGTATTTTCTCACCATGCCAAAACCAAACATGATAATCTTGTTTGAAACCACGACGAAATAAATGATCCTCAATCTCATCAATATCATCTAACCGCCTTATATTCTTACAATCACGGCATGGACAATAGATTTTTTCGGCTTTCGTACTCCGTTGGTGTGCTAAAGCACATCTAATGAACTCCTCAACCCCACTCAAGTATTGTGTCGTAGTATGGTCACCGTACATCCAAGGACGACTCATTTCTAGTAATACATGCAAAATAACATGCAAGGAAGATTAAATACTCATTTCTAGTAACTATCCCGCCAAGGGCCTAAATAGATAATAATACGCAACCAAGCAAGAAAAAATACAAACTCAACTATCCCGCCAAGGGCCTAAATTATGAATTCTATCCCGCCAAGGGCCTAAGAAATTAGGGTAGAAATTTGAAATAATACCTGACTTGGCTTCGAGTGCGTTGAAGGGAGCTCATTTTGGTGAAACCTCGAGTGCGTTGTTGATACTTGTTGAAGGGAGTATTAGAGGGAGCTCGGCGAAGGGAGATGAAGTCGGAGCTCGGCGAAGACGGAGGAGATCGATGAAGTCGGGAAGACGGAGGAGATCGATGAAGTAGGGAAGACGGAGGAGATCGAAGAAGTCAGAGCTCGGGACGAACGAATTGAAGACGAAGAGGAGGATACGAAGAGGAAAATGAAGGCGCTCGCAGCTGTTTTTTTTTTTAATTAGGGTTGAGCTTATAGAGGCAGGCCTAACACGCCCGCCTCTATAAGTATTACGACTCGGCCGAGTAATGGTCTAATAGAGGCGAGCCTTACATGCCCGCCTCTATTGGACATACTTGTTGAGGCGGGCTTTAAGAGGCCCGCCTCAACAAGATTTAATTGAGGCGGGCTACTTGGCCCGCCTCAATTAGTTAGCATTAGATGCGGGCCTTACCCTGGCCCGCCTCTAATACTTTAGCGGGAAATGTTTTTTTGGATACTTGTTGAGGCGTATATTAATTTGCCCGCCTCAAAAGATATTTTTGAGGCGTATAAATTAATTATCCGCCTCAAAAACCAAAAAAAGTGATTGCCTAAGTTGTTGTTGAGGCGTTTTGAACTATGTACGCCTCTAAAAGGGAGCCTCAAAAAGTGTTTTTTCCACTAGTGAGCGTTCGTTGAGCGATGGCATCCAGAGACGAACACCTTCCACTTTCCCTTCGGCGAAATAGGTCCTACGCTACATGATGTTATGATGATTCTAGGGTTGCCGATTGAGGGATTTGAGGTTACGTCACCATGGACCGGTCAGGATAGCGAGCTGGCGGAGTGTGAGGCGTTGTTTGGTTATCTCTTTTGTATTGATTCGGAGTACAATTTAGATGAGGATGATGCTGACATGGTTTGTGACCTTAGGAAGGGCTGGATCAAGCAATTCCAGCTAGGGAGGCATGTGTTAAGGATGATTGAGGAGGGTGCATATCCAAAGGATATAGCAACTGGTTTCTTGTGGCACACCATGTCGGCTAGTATTTTCGTTGACAAGTCGACGAACGAGCTGAAGACTACGTTGCTACCTCTTTTTGTCGATTGGGAGAGTGTCGTTCATACAGCTTGGGGCACCGGGGTTCTAGCTCTCCTTTTTAGAAACCTCGGAGAGGCTTCTCGATACGGAGCTGCACAATTGGCCGGTTGCGCACGTCTCTTAGAGGTAGACCTTTATTATAGTTCGATTGTAATTTAAATCATTAATATACTGTGTTTAATTGTTTACAACTAATGCCTTTCTTCCTCCATACGCAGGTTTGGATTTGGACGTACTTTGTATACTTCCCGGGCAACCCTAACCTCAAGGAAGGTGCAGACGACGACCTTCGACGCGCTGCACGATATTGCATTGGCCGGACCCCTGTCCGTTTAAGTTGCAACCAGTTACATTACAGACGGATACTGGACGAGTATATGCCAGAGGATGTACGTATTCTTATTACATTTTAATATACTATAAGATAGGCTTAATGAATTAATATATGTTTTGTATTTTGGGGTTAATTGCAGATACGGTGGATGCCGTATAAGGGTCTTGATTTCCGAGGTGCTCATAGGGCCTCCACGTATCAAGGGACTATTCGTTTTCTCGGTGTAGAGGAGCCGTACATGCCGGATAGGCTTACCCGACAGTTCGGTTATCGACAGAGCAGATCCATCGATATCATAGAGCCTCGGGTTACAGTGCGTCCTCATGATTTTAGGGGGACGAGGCGATACCAATTGTACCTTGACCCGCATTGGCACAGGTGGGACCAGCTTGAGCATCATCTTTGCCCCTACATCTTGACGAGTCCTCATAACCCCGATAACGTATCTTCCTCTTTAACTTCCAGTTTGAATCTGAAAGGGTCTCGCACAGCTTCTGAAGCTTATCTCTTTCCCGCACCAATTCTCTGATAATCTTGGCAGCATTATCGTCGTATGGTGGATCAATGATAAGCACTACTTTATAGGGCTTAACCAAGAGTCATTAGAGGTTTTATTGGTGTCATTCGGGTAGATTTAGACACATTCATGTGTATGGCGTTTGGGGGCAAAGTTGGTGTATTTGGAGGTGTTTGAGCGGTTTTGGATATCATATGAGACACTGAGGAATAAACCACATGAGAAGACGAGGAAGAGGAGTGCAATGAAGAGTAGAAGAACCATAGGCTAAATTCAATTGGTTCGTTCTCTCTACTCAGATGTCCAAATGGAGTGATTCCAATTCGAGGAGTTAGATCTTGAAGTCTACTGCAAGTCCTCAAAATATGAGCGCGATCCGAGTTCGGAATCAAAAGTTATGGCGTTTTTACGGAAGTGTCGCAGGAGCTGAACCGAAGAACGACGACCGCCGTACAAAGACGGACGGTGACCGCCGTAATTACGGAGCCCGCCGTGAACCTTACGGCGCCCGCCGCAATTGGCTTTCCACCGACCTTGGCTACGAAGTGACCACGGCGCCCGCCGCGATTACGGCGCCCTCCGTGGGAGATGCGGCGACCGCCGCCGATGTCTGAAGTCCGTCGCGCCGTTTCTTTATTTGCATTATTTTATTACTTTTTATTATTTCGTTTTAGGTTAACTTAGCTTTATTTCCTTTAGTATTTAAGGGTTGAAAAAAGGCTTGTTTGCCTATCTATTATCAAATCTCTGAAACCCTAATTTTCATTCTACGTATTTGCTATGAAGAACTAAGCCTTTCTGGCTTAGTCAGACGCTGAAGCTTTCGTTTTGATTCAGTTGTGAGATTCTCGTTCTTAATCTATTGCATGGTTTTTATCTATTCTCTTGCTTGATTGATATTGATAATCTCTATCTTGGACGCAACTAGGGTTTGTCATTATTGATCTATTGCTAGATTTAGATTGTTACTGGTTGAGCATATCTATTTTAGAGTAGCAACTGCATCGTACTAGTATCTGGTTGTGCTAGTCTTATGCAGAAGAGAACTGATTTACATTCTAGGATAAAAGCTGATTGTTTTATGCTAGAATTGTATCCAACTATATTCCTATCTATAAGGCTGCTGTTAAACTGAATCTTGATAGTTTCAGGATTGTTTAATTAGTTAGTGCTAATAGTATCTGGTTGTGCTATTAGTTATATCTGAAAAGGAATTGGAATTTCCATTGCATGAGATTTTGAATGAGTTTCTAGGATCAACTTGTCAAACGAATAGTGGATGTTGTTTGACTAAGTGTTTTTCCCATCACTGATTTCACAACTCTTTCACTTGTTTACTTTTGCATGCTTAGATTACTTAAACTCACAAAACCCCCATTTGGTTACTTTGGATTGACATATAAATTGCATACTAAGATAGAATCCGCCTCCCTGTGGATTCGACCTTTACTTACCTAGGACTACGGTTTAAGGTTTGTTTGGATATTTTGCATAGTAGGAATTAGAACGACAAATTCCTGTTATCAATCAACCCACCTGAAGCTACGACAACCTCTTATTTCCCCATCCCGCTCCATTGGGATATAATCCTTGCATGCGAGGTACCTTCTTTTATAGTGAATTGGCCTATCGCAAGTGTACAAAACGACTGGGAAATTGCATTGGCACATTGAACCCAGTGCCAATGAACTGTTGGACGTGCTGGACGACGAACCCATACTACCCCACGATCTTGATTTCTTGGATCTGAATAATGTTACCGATAATGAAATTTGTTGATCTTGAGGAGGGTATTTCTTCAATACCGAACTTGAATGGCTACTTGGGTGGGTGTGGAGTAATGAAACCAGCAATGGTATTTATAGGCATTATGGGCGGCACATGGTGCAGCCCAAATAACTATTATGGGCGGCACATGGTGCAGCCCACACAGATGATTATATCACACATCTGGACGACACCTGGTGCAGCCCACACATAACTAATATGGGCGGCACCTGGTGCAGCCCACACATAACTAATGTGGGCGGCACATGGTGCAGCCCACACTATTATATTGTATCCTTCGTATGATTATAACATGTGATTATAACATATGATTATATCATATGATTACAACATATGATTATATCATATGATTACAACATATGATTATATCATATAGTTATATCACATACCTATATGATATAATCATATGTTATAACTATATGATATGATTATATCATATAGTTATAACATATGGTTATATCCTGTAGTTATATAATTCATGATTGTATCATATCGTTATAACATATGATTATATCATATCGTTATAACCTATGATTATATCATATGTTGATATCATATGATTATATCCTATTTATATCGTATCGTTATATAACATATGATTATATCCTATAGTTATAACATATGATTGTATCCTATCGTTATAACATATGATTATATCTTATCGTTATAACATATGATTGTATCGTATCGTTATAACATATGATTGTATCCTATAGTTATATAACATATGGTTACAACATATGATTATATCATATGATTATATCATATAGTTATAACATATGGTTATATCCTGTAGTTATATAATATATGATTGTATCATATCGTTATAACATATGATTATATCATATCGTTATAACCTATGATTATATCATATCGTTATAACCTATGATTATATCATATCGTTATAACCTATGATTATATCATATAGTTATATCACATGATTATATCCTATTTATATCGTATTGTTATAACATATGATTATATCACATGATTATATCCTATTTATATCGTATAGTTATATAACATATGATTATATCGTATTGTTATAACATATGATTATATCATATCGTTATATCATATAGTTATATAACATATGATTATATCGTATCGTTATGACCTATGATTATATCCTATAGTTATATAACATATGGTAACAACATATGATTATATCATATAGTTATAACATATGGTTATATCCTGTAGTTATATAATATATGATTGTATCATATCATTATAACATATGATTATATCATATCGTTATAACATATGATTGTATCGTATCGAAAACACCCTCTTAGACGGCACCTAGTGCAGCACAAAGGGGTACACAAACTCAACCAACAGTCTCATCTCACAAGTACCCTCGTGGGCGGCACCTAGTGCAGCCCAAAGGTACCCTTTTGGACGACACCTGTTGCCGCCCACGTAAACCACCTTGGGCTGCACTATGTGCCGCCCAAAACGGTCATATTTTGCCCATCATGAACCCCTATATATACACAACGAACTCATCTACCCATTCACACAATTCCCACTCCATAACTTTTCACAAACTTCTCGTGTGTTCTATTTGATGTAATGACGCATTTGGTTCTCAACGTTTACCAAAATGGGCGAATCACCTACAATCGAATGATACGCCAACGAAGTGGGATGGACATGTTTTTCCATGGCTACGAAGGTGGCGAGGTCCGCATGTTGCGTATGAGGGATGTCTCGCCTGGAGGGGGGGGGGGGGGGGTTATCTTTAGGTTACTTGTTCATGGTGTTATTTTACAATCCAATAATCGGGGTTCGCCCTGGTCGGATTTTTTACTTTCCACCGGGTGTGGATCCTCCCCGACTCCGTGAGGTGGTAGATGAGGAACACATAGCTAAAATTATAGCTCTTTACAGACCTGGTGTTCCAGTCACTCTTTACACCGAGGCTGCATACCCGCAACGTCATATCCCGGGTCTTTTAGAAGATTCGGAATCTGACGTGGACAACGGTAGCTCTGATGAGAATTAGATAGCTTTTTATGATTCATGTTCAACTAGTGTATGCTTTAATGTTTATGTGTGCGTGTATTTGTTAATGATTCTCAAGTAATATTATTGTCTCGTATGGCATTTTCCCGAATCAACAACAATTCGAATAAAAACAAGCGATTATAAACACAATATACGGTCAATCTCAATCAAACTTTCCCATAAAAGGAAATACAATGACATATATAGAGTCAATTACAATACAAAAGCCTAGGTAAGTATGTCGGGTCGCCCTTGTTCCGCTCGCTCCTCTACATAATTCTTGAACCTATCCTTAAAGTGCTCATGACTATCCCATCCATCAACACTTGGGTCCTTGTAAATGAGCCACTGCCTCGGAGGCGGTGGAATTGGACAACGATCATCAACAAGCCAAATCTGTAAACATAAACAATAAAATTATAAAAATTTATGAAAATACCAGAGAGTAGCGCTCCACGTACCGGTACGTAATGGTCTATCTTGCCTACATGTGCTATCGCATAAACCTTTGTCGAAGGCTCAGCACCTGGGGGGGCCCACAATGGAAGACATGTGTGCGGTCCAAACCATGATAAGACAACAACTGTAATACCCCTCAATTTTAGTAAGGGTATTTGGGTAATTTCCCAACCCTCGTTCTGTAATCGTGACGCGTTTGACGAAATTCGGAATTTCTGTAACTCATATAATCTCTGTAATAATCCTTTGAGCATTATAATATACATTTGATGTATTATCGAGGCTTGAAATATTTTTTATGGATGCGAGTATTCAATGTTGGGGATGAACCCATGTGTAAAACCGCGACCAGAGGGCAAGCGGATGCAGACGCGGCATTTCCAGGACCGCGGAAAAACTTCCGCGATCGCGGAAACTGACTCAACGTCGTCTTCGTCTTCCCTTCGCGTTATGCCGGTTGGGATTTCGCCGTTTCACCGAGGGAGGGAGCCCGACCGCTTCAGTTGCTCGGCGTTGAGCTGTCGTGGGGCTATATAAGGGAGGGTGGTGGCCTCAGATCTCTCATCCACAACTGCAAATCATCTCTCCCTCTCTCGTTCTTCTTCGCCGGAGTTTTGTGCGTCGTCAGCGCTGCTCGCTGGTGTGTTCAGGTGTTGGTGGTGGTGCTTTGGAGGCCTTGTGGTGGTAGAAGTCGAAGCAAGCCTTGCCGATCTAGTTGTCGTCACCGGTGAGCCTCGTTTCGCCTTTCCGTGTCGTGTCTGGGAAGGATCCGCGATCGCGGCTATGAACACCGCGACCGCGGAAGATGCCCAGAAATCCGCGACCACGGAATGCAAACCGCGACCGTGGCTTGCCTGAGCAAGCGCGATCGTGGCTTGGATGAGGCCGGTCACGGATGGGACCCTCGTTCCATTCGTTTCCTTAGATTCGTATCATTATTCGTATCAAATCTAACCTAGGGTTTCGTCGTGGGTTCTTTGTCGTCTTAGGAATCCATAACCAGATTCCATTTCCAGATCCCAGATACCCGAAACCCGACAACCTACGTTCGTCTCGATTAAGGCAAGTGGCGGTTCGCTCTTGCTTATCATTCCATTTTTCCGTTAATTATCAATTATTTTAATTGTTAATTAAATTGGGATGAACTGTTGTTTTCGTTTGGGAACAGATTTTATAAATGTGTGATTAAAATGTGATATTATAATAGGTTGTATATATTGCTAGAAACAACGCTATTATATTTGTTATTACCGTGATGGTATTGGTGTGGATTTGATGTATGAACTTAAATATATAGTTAAAACGAGTATTCGTAGGAACGCTATGTATCTCATTGCGAGTGCTGGCCGTTTCTTTATAACCGTGGTGCGTAGGATGTCTAAGCCCTAACACCCTTTTCCTGGTCATGATCTACCCCTATCCGAGTATAGGGGTGGTGCACACAGCTGGTGCCAAACATTCGGGAAATGTTCCCAATATATCTCTCATATCGAGATGATATACTTATATGATAAAAGCTGTAACGTGAATATACGGTTTGGAATTAAATAAGATAAGTGCGATTATGCACATAATTAATATACCCTCGGGCGAGGAGTACAACTTGGAAACCGCTCGGACTTCGGTTAGAGTAAGTCTTCTTTCCAATCTGAATTCACATTGCGCGGTGAGGTTGGTCGTTGACCCAAATGATCAAGTCGTTTTAAACGCTTGTGTGAAACTATAACGTTCCCAAACACTTGTCATACTTTCCGATAAGACTCAATCTTTTAGAGTCTTCTTTCATTCGTTTCCCATAAGACTCGATCTTTTGGAGTCTTTTCTTGATCATACCTTTTCGTATGTTTCCGTAGAAGTGTTGAGGTTCATTGTCGCCATCGGTTATTATTCGAGAAACGACAGGTGTAACCTAATACGACTTCTTAGAACCTTTCTGTTATACCTTGCATAGTCTTTCATTAGACTAACCAACCGGTTATTTTCCTTTGCATGGTTGGCTGGTGTCATCCGTCTCATACGGCACATCAGGTAAACTTCCTTTCCATGAAGGCTAGTACACGACGTTGAAGGCACATGGAGGTTTAAAGAGTTTTCTAAGGTTGAAGATCTTAGGCGTGTGATCGCTCCGCTGTATTGAAACAATTCCGTATTTGGTCGTATTTGACATTTAAAGATGTAAATTGTGACGATGGTTTGAATAATATATGAGTATTTAATAAAGTTTTGTATTGGTATATGATTGTTATAAAATGTTTAAGCCTTGGGTGACCCCAGATGTGTAATCCCAGGTCACCGGCGATAATACTTTCAAGGAAATATTTGGGGGTGTTACAGATTTGGTATCAGAGCTGAAAGTTTTAAAACAGGTTGGGTTTTCAAAACGTGTTACCTAAAACAAAAATTTTATAAACCGTTTACCCGTTCGTGTTGTGAAAAGTTGTTGGTTAAATCCAAAAGTTGAAAATTTTGAATAAAAGCGTACTTGAGTAAAACGTGCATCATCAAATCTCTGTCATTCAAGTAGTGCCTTCTTTCCAGTCTGATATAGTAAGTCCGCTTCTATATTTAGAAAGACTAATCGTTTCTCGTCGCCTCGCAGGATATGGGCGCATTCGTTTCACAACATAGGAACAAGAAGGAAGCCGAGGTGGTTCCGCCATCTCCAGTCAGGCTTGAGTTCCCGGTTTCCCCTCTGTGCTTTGAGGTTGGGGAACCAAGTTGTCCACCCGATGAGGTGAAGACCGTACTTCCAGAGTCGGTAGTGCTAGTGTCCGACAGGGCCAGGGTTTTCGAGGTTGAGCCCGAGGCAGACCCAGGGGAGGATACAGAAGAAGAGGAGCCGTCGGAGTACCTTAGAGGGTACTACGACGACGACTTCGAGATAGAGGAGGATCCTGAGGAAGATCCCGAGGAGGATCCAGAGGAAGACCTGGAAGAGGAGGATCCGGAGGAGGAGGACTCTGAGGAGGACCTCTAGGAGTGTGATACCCCGTAATTTTGTAAGGCTATTTTGGGAATTATGGATTTTTCCCGAGCGTCAGTTTGGTACGTCGGATTTAATTCTGAAGGTTTGAGACATTCTGTAATGTGCTCTGTATCTGTAATATTTTTCTCAGTGAAGAATTATACAGTCGAGATGTTTTGGAAGTCCGTACTCGTTCGTGTACGACTTTTGTTAATGCGGGTTAAGATTGGTACAAGTTTATTGCCCAAGAGTTGTTATCTAATGAACAATAGTACAAGATTCTTTATCCAAATGTTTTTGTCCAAGAGCCATTGTCCAAGGGGCAAAAGGGTTTGGATATTGTCCAAGAGGCAAGGAACCCTAATTTCTTCTATAAATAGAGGTGTTGGGTGAGGGTGGAAGAGGGTGCGAAAGACGCGAAAGCGCTCTCAAATTCTCGACTCTAAAAAACGCTCTCAAAGAAAACGCTCTCTCCGGGAAGGCTCGTGGATCGTTGGAGGCTTGTTTGGTGTCGTTTCCGGTGGCCAAGTGAAGCCTTGGAGACACTCGGACGCCTAGAAGCAAAGCAAGACGAAAGACGAGCCAAATCGAGCATCGCGGGTAAGATTTCCCCTCGTATTTTCAGTTTCTGTTCAGCGACGGCGACCGCCGCTAGGGAGACGGCGACCTCCGCCATGGAGACGGCGACCGCCGCCAGGGAGACGGCGACCGCCGCCAAGAACGGCGCCCGCCGTGGTGAACGGCGACCACCGTGATGATCTTGCTCAACCGCCGGAGATGGAGGCCATGAGGCGGCGCCCACCGTGGATGAGCGGCGCCCGCCGTGGGGAGAGGCGCCCGCCGTGCTTGAGGCGGCGCCCGCCGCATTTAAGGCGGCACCCGCCGTGATTTGTGCGGCACCCGCCGTGAAGTGTTGGTGGCCGTGGTTGTTGGTGTTGGCTTCCATAGCCTTTGTTCGGGTTTTGTTTCCTTCGATTCCTTTCGTTCTTTCGTAGATCGGTATTGTTGTTTGTCGAATCTAACTTAGGGTTTCTGTATGGGTCGATCCGAAGGTACCGGAGTTGGCAGATTCGTCTCTGCGTCGAGCCCGGAATCCCGTCGTTAGACTTCATTCAATCTCTGCGGACTCAGGCAAGTGGCGGTTCGCTCTTGCTCATCGTTCCATATTTACATTAATTATCAACTGTTTATCTGAGTAATTAATTTGGAATGATTACTGTGTTTGTCTGGAATTGGTTTTATAAACTGTTTTGGAAAATCATATAATAGGTTGTATATCTGTTAGAACGACGCTATTATCTGTGATCGCCTTCCGGGCATTTATGTGGATTTATCTTGTACTGTGGTTGTGTTGTAACTATAAGTTAGCACAAGTATTTGTAGGAACGCCTGGATCCTGAGAGTTCCATGCGCGTTCCTTTATAACTGTAAGGGCGATGAAGACCCAACGATTGTTGAAGTTTGAACTCAGTGAGGTTCATTCTTTTAAAGGGCGAGCAAGACCCTGCGATAGTAGAAGTTTGGACTCTTCATTCTTTCGATATAGATTAAGAGGTTTGGACTCGGTGAGGTTCATTCCTTAGATATGGGTCCTGCGTGACAGGGACATATATTAAAAGCTTTTAATGTGTTAATCGTTTTGGAATTAAATAAGATAAGGTGTCCGAGAGCACTTAATTAATATACCTTTGGCGAGTAGTACATCTAAGTAAATAGTGCAGCTAGGAAAGCTCGTCTTGACATTTGATCAGAGTACGTTCTCTTTCCAATCTGGATTCGCTGTAAGCGATGAGGTTGGTCGTGAACCGAAACATCTTAGTCAGTTTTTAAATCATCGTTATGTGGTTCTGTAAGATCCAGACTTGAATGTAGTACGTTCTCCTTCCGATCTGGATTCGCTGTAAGCGGTGAGGTTGGTTGTGAGCCGAAGCATCTCAGTCAGCTTTTAATCGCTGTTGTTTGATTCGATAAACATTCCAGATTTGTCATATTTTCCTTAAAGACTCATTTCCTTTGGAGTCTTCTTTCGGGTCGATTTCTGTGAAGATTAAGTCTTCCAGAATCTTCTCTTGTGCATACCTCTTGTTGTTATTCCGTGAAAGTGCCGGGTTATGTATCGTCCCTTCGGTTATTATTCGAGGGACAATGATAGTAAACGGTTACGATCACTCGAACCACTATGCTTTTAACCCTTGCTAGTCTATTCAAGTAGACTAACCCACTAACTTTGTTCTCTGCATGTGGGCTGGTGTCATCCATTCGATTCGGCACATCAGATAGAACGAAGATATGAGGAGACTAGATTGACTATGAAGACGACGATTGTTTTTGGATGTTTTAATAATTTCTTTTAATCAGGTTGAGATCCTTGGGCAGGTGATCACTACGATCACAACCCTTTTTGTAATATCTTTGTTTAAGACTTCCGCTGTACTTTGTTTAAACTCTGTATTTGTCCTATTCGGGATTGGGATATAATCCCGTAACTCATGTTTCATTTGATTGATGTTTTGATTTGAATACTTTGATCATTATGTATCAATTGTATTCCATGAATTGTATTTAAACCGGTAAAGCCTTGGGTGATCTCGGTAAGGAACACTAGGGTCACTGGCGGTAATACCTTTCCAAATGAGTTAAGATTTGGGGGTGTTACAGTTGTGGTATCAGAGCCAAAGGTTTTAAAACGGGTTTGGGATTTTATAAATCATTTATCCGTTTTTGAAAATGCTTTAAAAGGGCTCTGAATTTTCAAAGTGAAAAGAATTTCAAAACACCGTTCATAGTCATGTCTTCTGTACAGTCTGATATAGTAAGCTTGCTTCTATGTCTAGAAAGACTAATTCCTTCCCCGTTGCCCCGTTAGATATGGGTGCATTCTGTTCTCTTTAGAGGAACCCGTGAGAAGCCGAGGTGCTTTCGCCATCTCCAGTTAGACTTGATTCCCAGTTCACTCGTTGTGAGTTGAGGTTGTAGAACCTAGTAACTCGGTTTGAGTCCATCAATAGAAATTACCAAGTTGATCTATTCTAAGTTGATTTTATTATGATAAATATATCAGAATGATATTAATGTGATAAAATCCTTGGAATTTGATCGGTAAACAGATGGTGAACACGAGAAACGTTATCCGTGCTGGTGTTGGGCCGAGTAATGACCCCAGGCCAAACCCGAGGAATGTTGCAGACCCATCAAGAGAGCGTGAGTCTGTCTTCAATAATAATCCAGGAGGCAATGGCCAAGCTCAGGCCGATGCTCCAGTAGTGCTCGATGCAGCAACAGTCGCAACACTTCGGGGGATTGTTATGCAAGCATTCACCGAGATAATGAGGCCAATCGCACCTCAGGCACAAGGAGTGCCAATACCTCCAGAAGTTCCGAGGTTTGAGGAACCAGAGAACCAGGTACTATAGGGAGGCATGATCAGGAATAGAGGGGAGTATGGCCGAGCTCTGAAGGCCATTAACTCTGTGAGACCTGACAGCTATGATGGAAAATGAGAGTCAGTCAGAGTGGCTCATTGGTTTTCCCACATGGAGCGATTGTTTCGTAATGTTGAGTGCACTGAAGCAGAGAAAGTGCACATAGCTTCTATACAGTTGAAGGAAGAAGCCAGTGAATGGTGGGAGAGTACCGGCTTAGCTGATAGCCCGGTGTTGACCTGGTCAATGTTTAAGACCAAGATGACGGATCGTTTTCTTCTCTCGAGCTATGAGGGAGGAGAAGCACAAGGAGTTCTTGTATCCTAAGACGGAAGGGTTGAAGGTGACAAAGCTCGCCACCAAGTTCAATCATTTGTTGCAGTATGCTGAACCGCAGATATCCAATGAGGCACAAAAGATCTAATACTTCCATGAATGGATGAGCCCGGATATTAAACCATGGATGGTGCACCACACATGCTCTACTCTCGAGCAGTACGTGGATGCGGCCTACAAGTTGGAGGTAACTCTGGAGGAGTCCGCTCATAAGCGGGAGAATCAAGTTAAGGGAAAGGGTGGGCAACAGGATCGCCATGTTGGTTCATTCAAACGACCGGCATCGCCTACCAAGTTTGAGAAGTCTGGTCGTGCTAAGACCGAGACAACTCAGTCTGACTCTGCTAGGGGCTCAGGTTAGAGTAGCGGAGTGATTCAGTGTCATAATTGTGGTGCATCTGGGCACACGAGTTTTGCATGTCGGAATGAGAAGAAGGCATGTTTTGGTTGTGGAAAGGAAGGGCATATGCAGAGGTTCTGTCGGCAGGAAATGCAGAAAGGAGCGGAGTCTGATCAGGGGTCTGTTAATCCAAACAACAGACCTAGGTTTAAACCAGCACAGACTTCCAATCCTTCGATGCAGACAACTGCGCAGGATAAGAGGAAAGCCCCAGTGGCTTCTGGAAATCAGAGTCAACGTCTTTATGTGATGCGTGAGGCGGATGGACCATGCTCCAAATGCTTAGAGTACTTTGTATCTGCGTTCTACTTTTGTTAATGTGTTGTTGATGTGGGTGCTACCCAGACTTTAATTTTGGATGGTTGTAAGTTAAGTTGTGTGTGCAACGAGGTTGTGAACCTTTTGTTGTAACTCTTCTTATATATGAACCTTTGGTTGATACCAAGTTAATGTTTCATTGCTTGGTATGGGGTAAGGTCTCGTGTTCGAGACTCACCAACAACCTCTTAGGAGATGGCTGCCTATTAATTAGGTGGAGCTACCAAGGATGGGTTGAGATGTATGGATAGCGGCTCATGGCAATAGTGGACGCTGGTAATGGTTGGGCCTGGGCTCGGAGCCACTAGTGAGTCGCATGTGAACCATGTAGTGGGCTGGTCCAAGATGGTGACCATTTAGTGGGAACCAATCGTCTGTCGGATTGGCGATTACCATCAAGGGTAAGAAATTCAAAGCGATTTGACCTAAATAACCATGGTCCCATACGATAATTATTCTCGGTATGGAGTGACGGAAGCGTCATAAGGCAGTGATAGACTTCAGTTTTGATATTCCTGTGATTAGAGGATTTTCGGGTGTCTTTCCAGAAGATATTCCTGGATACCCCGAATCGTGTCGTGGAGTTTGCAATTGATCTCGAGCCGAGTACCATGCTGATCTCTGAGGCACCGTACCGGATGGCTCCTGTTGAGATGCAAGAGTTGAAGAAGCAACTCAAGGATCTTCTTGACAAAAATTATATAAAGCTGAGTGCATCACCTTAAGTAAGAGTGCCCTAGTTTTATTTGTCAAAATAAAAGATGGACCGTTTCGACTTTGTTTTGACTTTCGAGAGTTGAATAAAGTCATGATCAAGAGCAAGTATTTGTTGCCAAGGAGTGATGATCTGTTGGATCAACTACAGGGAGCAAAAGTTTTCTCCAAGATCGACCGGAGATCTGGTTTTTATCAGCTCAGGATTCGTGAGGATGATATTCCGAGGATTGCGTTCGGACGAGAGATGGTCACTACGAGTTTGTAGTCATGCCATCTGGGCTTCGAATGCTCCAGCAGTTTTCATGAACCTAGTGCATCGATGTTTTAGACCAGTACTTGAATAAGTTCATAGTGGTCTTCATCAATGGCATTTTGATATTTTCCCGAGCAAGGAAGCTCACAGGGAACATCTGCGGATTGCTTTATCGGTCCTTAGACCAAGTCGGTTGTACGCAAAGTGGGCTAAGTGCGATTGTTGGATCTAGAAGTGGCTTTCTTAGGCCATGTGATCAATGAGAATGGGGTTATGGTTATTCCCCAAAAGAGTGAATCAGTAGTTGTTTGGAAGCGGCCTCAGGGTGTGAGTGAGGTGCGCAGTTTCCCAGAGCTTGCTAAGCATTATAGACGGTTCATGGAAGGATTTTTCTAAGATCACTCCACCTATGACCAGTTTGTTCCGCAAGGTCAACAAGAAGTTGTCTGGGATGACAAGTGCAAGACCAGTTTTCAAGAAGTTGAAACAGTGTCTGACTTATGCACCAGTTTTGGCGTTGTCGGAAAGAATGATGTCTATATGGTCTATATTTAATGCTTCAAGAAATGGGTTAGGATGTGTCTTTGATGCAGAGGGGCAAGGTTATTGCATACACATCTAGACAATTGAAAACCTATGAAGAAAACTAAGCAACACATGACCTAGAACTAGCAGCAATAGTGCTTGCATTGGAAACTGAGGTTACTTGGGTGACCCAGAGGTCAGCAGAAGTTTTTCTCCAGAAGATTGTTCGTTTACATGGCATTCCTAAGACCATTGTATCGGATCGAGATGGCCGATTCATGTCAAGTTTATAGCAAGAACTTCACAAGGCCATGGGAACTGAATTGAGATTCAGCAGCGTTTCATCCTCAGATAGATGGTCAGTCTGAAAAGACCATCTAGACCCTGGAAGATATGCTAAGAAGCATACGTACTCGATCATC
Organism: Rheum nobile; assembly: GCA_027886185.1. Taxonomy (NCBI): domain Eukaryota; kingdom Viridiplantae; phylum Streptophyta; class Magnoliopsida; order Caryophyllales; family Polygonaceae; genus Rheum; species Rheum nobile. Next base: position 6,173,585 of record WOAB01000001.1, read on the forward strand.
CGACTAGCTGGGAAGACAGTCTAAGTCTGATTGAGCTCATGTACGATAATAACTGGCATGCTACGGTCAAGATGGCTCAGTTCGAAGCTTTGTATGGTCACAGATGCAGATCTCCGATTTGTTGGGTTGAGTACGCTGACAAGATTCTACTTGGACCAGAGTTGGTCGAAAGGACAACTTCGAACATTGCTTTGATTAGACAAAGGTTGTTGACCGCTCAGGGTCGAAAAAAGTTTTACGCAGATCAGAAGCGTTAAAGTATTGAGTTCGAGGTTGGTGGCAAGGTACTTGTCACAGTATCGCCACCCAAGGATGTTTTCAGGTTTGGTAAGCGTGGGAAGCTTAACCCTCGCTACATGGGACCATTCAAGATTCTGGATAGAGTAAGATCTCTAACGTACCGTTTGGCATTGTCGCCATCGGCATACCCAGTGTATAATGTGTTCCACGTATCATTGCTAAGGATATTCGTGCCAAGATGAGTCTCGTAGGCTGAGCTATAAGGACGTCGAGATTCAAGCAAATGGTACTTGAGAGGAGATGCTAGAGCGCATTCTCGAACGCCGTGTGAAGCAGCTGTGCAACAAGATCGTACTGTTGGTACGAATTCTATAGTCCAGGTCTGGGACTGAGGAAGTTACTTGGGAAACCGAGGCAGAGATGCTCAGACACTTTCCCGAGTTGTTTTTCGGCCAAGTTTCGGGGTCGAAACTTCTTTTAAGGGGGAGGTGATGTGATACCCCGTAATTTTGTAAGGCTATTTTGGGAATTATGGATTTTTCCCGAGCGTCAGTTTGGTACGTCGGATTTAATTATGAAGGTTTGAGACATTCTGTAATGTGCTCTGTATCTGTAATATTTTTCTTAGTGAAGAATTATACAGTCGAGATGTTTTGGAAGTCCGTACTCGTTCGTGTACGACTTTTGTTAACGCGGGTTAAGATTGGTACAAGTTTATTGCCCAAGAGTTGTTATCTAATGGGCAATAGTACAAGATTCTTTATCCAAAGGTTTTTGTCCAAGAGCCATTGTCCAAGGGGCAAAAGGGTTTGGATATTGTCCAAGAGGCAATGAACCCTAATTTCTTCTATAAATAGAGGTGTTGGGTGAGGGTGGAAGAGGGTGCGAAAGACGCAGAAGCGCTCTCAAATTCTCGACTCTAAAAAACGCTCTCAAAGAAAACGCTCTCTCCGGGAAGGCTCGTGGATCGTTGGAGGCTCGTTTGGTGTCGTTTCCGGTGGCCAAGTAAAGCCTTGGAGACCCTCGGACGCCTAGAAGCAAAGCAAGGAGAAAGACGAGCCAAATCGAGCATCGCGGGTAAGATTTCCCCTCGTATTTTCAGTTTCTGTTCAGCGACGGCGACCGCCGCCAGGGAGACGGTGACTGCCGCCAGGGAGACGGTGACCACCGCCAGGGAGACAGCGACCGCCGCCAGGTACGGCGCCCGCCGTGGTGAACGGCGACCGCCGTGATGATCTTGCTCAACCACCGGAGATGGAGGCCATGAGGCGGCGCCCGCCGTGCTTGAGGCGGCGCCCGCCGCATTTAAGGCGGCGCCCGCCGTGATTTGTGCGGCGCCTGACGTGAAGTGTTGGTGGCCGTGGTTGTTGGTGTTGGCTTCCGTAGCCTTCGTTCGGGTTTCGTTTCCTTCGATTCCTTTCGTAGATCGGTATTGTTGTTTGTCGAATCTGACTTAGGGTTTCTGTATGGGTCGATCCGAAGGTACCGGAGTTGGAAGATTCGTCTCTGCATCGAGCCCGGAATCCCGTCGTTAGACTTCGTTCAATCTCTGCGGACTCAGGCAAGTGGTGGTTCGCTCTTGCTCATCGTTCCATATTTACATTAATTATCAGTTGTTTATCTGAGTAATTAATTTGGAATGATTACTGTGTTTGTCTGGAATTGGTTTTATAAACTGTTTTGGAAAATCATATAATAGGTTGTATATCTGTTAGAACGACGCTATTATCTGTGATCGCCTTCCGGGCATTTATGTGGATTTATCTTGTACTGTGGTTGTGTTGTAACTGTAAGTTAGCACAAGTATTTGTAGGAACGCCTGGATCCTGAGAGTTCCATGCGCGTTCCTTTATAACTGTAAGGGCGATGAAGACCCAACGATTGTTGAAGTTTGAACTCAGTGAGGTTCATTCTTTTAAAGGGCGAGCAAGACCCTGCGATAGTAGAAGTTTGGACTCTTCATTCTTTCGATATAGATTAAGAGGTTTGGACTCGGTGAGGTTCATTCCTTAGATATGGGTCCTGCGTGACAGGGACATATATTAAAAGCTTTTAATGTGTTAATCGTTTTGGAATTAAATAAGATAAGGTGCCCGAGAGCACTTAATTAATATACCTTTGGCGAGTAGTATAGCTAAGTAAATAGTGCAGCTAGGAAAGCTCGTCTTGACTTTTGATCAGAGTACGTTCTCTTTCCAATCTGGATTCGCTGTAAGCGATGAGGTTGGTCGTGAACCGAAACATCTTAGTCAGTTTTTAAATCATCGTTATGTGGTTCTATAAGATCCAGACTTGAATGTAGTACGTTCTCCTTCCGATCTGGATTCGCTGTAAGCGGTGAGGTTGGTTGTGAACCGAAGCATCTCAGTCAGCTTTTAATCGCTGTTGTTTGATTCGGTAAATATTCCAGATTTGTCATATTTTCCTTAAAGACTCATTTCCTTTGGAGTCTTCTTTCGGGTCGATTTCTGTGAAGATTAAGTCTTCCAGAATCTTCTCTTGTGCATACCTCTTGTTGTTATTCCGTGAAAGTGCCGGGTTATGTATCGTCCCTTCGGTTATTATTCGAGGGACAATGATAGTAAACGGTTACGATCACTCGAACCACTATGCTTTTTACCCTTGCTAGTCTATTCAAGTAGACTAACCCACGAACATTGTTCTCTGCATGTGGGCTGGTGTCATCCGTTCGATTCGGCACATCAGATAGAGCGAAGATATGAGGAGACTAGATTGACTATGAAGACGACGGTTGTTTTTGGATGTTTTAATAATTTCTTTTAATCAGGTTGAGATCCTTGGGCAGGTGATCACTACGATCACAACCCTTTTTGTAATATCTTTGTTTAAGACTTCCGCTGTACTTTGTTTAAACTCTGTATTTGTCCTATTCGGGATTGGGATGTAATCCCGTAACTCATGTTTCATTTGATTGATGTTTTGATTTGAATACTTTGATCATTATGTATCAATTGTATTCCATGAATTGTATTTAAACCGGTAAAGCCTTGGGTGATCTCGGTAAGGAACACTGGGGTCACTAGCGGTAATACCTTTCCAAATGGGTTAAGATTTGGGGGTTTTACACCCGAGGAAGTGAAGACCGTACTTCCAGAGTCGGTAGTGCTAGTGTCCGACAGGGCCAGGGTTTCCGAGGTTGAGCCCGAGGCAGACCCAGGGGAGGACACAGAAGAAGAGGAGCCGTCGGAGTACCTTAGAGGGTACTATGACGACGACTTCGAGATAGAGGAGGATCCTGAGGAAGATCCCGAGGAGGATCCAGAGGAAGACCCGGAAGAGGAGGATCCGGAGGAGGAGGACCCTAAGGAGGACCTCTAGGAGTATGGTTACGGATTGGAGCACTTGCTGGAGGACAGCGAGGACCCGGGGATGCGGTTCATTTTCCCGAGTCTAGTGTTGCCGACTAATGAGGAGTATACACCGTTGTCCCCTGCCGCTTGGGAGGCACTTGGGATTTCAGGTACCGTCGGAAGGAGGATCGGGCCGTTGGATGCACCAGAGGACCCGCAGATTATCCCTACTCCGAGGAGGCCGATGGTGAGTCCTGCTTCACGGCATGTGCTTCATCAGAGTGGGATGGCATCCTCTGAGGCGCGTCACCAGGTGGATGAGGCGATCGAGCGTGCTCGAATGAGGGTAAGGTCTTGGGAGGCGATGGGTACACCGAGGGTGGTCCCGACCCAATAGGCCAGGCCTAGGCCCCGAGTGCTCGTTGAGCGCATGGAGGAGTGGTCGAATGCCTTGTATGACATGGAGGAGAGGACATACGAGACGGAACTCGGTCTCTCCCGAATGCTTGGGGACGTCCACGAGCTCCAGGAGTACATCCGTCATGCAAAATTGCTACTCAGCCCTCAGTACGAGGTGAGCAGGGCAGACTTTCAACCAGGGTTTCTTGAGGAGTTTTGCTATCCACCAAGACCTGACGGGGCAGGGCCAAGTGTCCCCGTGTCTAGAGAAAGACCAAGGATACCGAGACCCAGGGACGAGCTGTGTGCTCCAGGCCCTAGTAGGTCGAGGAGTCCAACACCAGACCCCGAGGATAGACCCCTTCTGAAGAGGATATGTCAGAGGGCCACTGGGTATAGGAAACTCTTCAGGGCACCATGATGGGAGCCAGTGTTGAGTCTTAGTGTTTTCTTTTTCTAGCTGTTGTGTTTCATTTCATTATAGTTGTAGCCTCCTGGCAATTTTGTCTTTTCGCTTAGGAGGGCTCTTCTTTGTAAAAATTAGTAACTCAATTTCAGTTCAATCATCAATGAAAGTTTACCAGTTGATCTATTCCGAGTCAATTTTATACGTTGTGCATGTTAAACTGATATTAATGTTGTGAAATACTTGGAAAATTGATCGGTAAACAGATGGTGAGCACAGGGAACACCATTCGTGCTAGTGCTGGGCCAAGCAACAACCCTAGACTGAATTTGAGGAATGCCTCAAATCAAGGGGAGGAGAGCGAGTCGGTCTCTCAAAACAATCCCATGGGCAGTGGCCAAGTTCCGGCTAATCCTCAGGTGGTATTTGACGCCGCGGCTATTGAAGCTATTCGGGGGATCGTTATGCAAGCGGTCACCGACATTATACGGCCAATCGCACCACAGGCACAAGGTGTGCGAATTCCTCAGGTGGTTCCTAGATTTGAGGAGCCAGTTGTTCAAGTGCCTCATGAAGATGCCGTCAGGAACAGAGGCAACTATGGTCGAGCATTGAAGGCCATTAGCTCTATGAGGCCTGACAGCTATGATGGAAAGGGAGAACCAGTCAAAGTGACATATTGGTTCTCATACATGGAAAGGTTATTTAGAAATGTCGAGTGCACTGAAGCTGAGAAAGTGCACATTGCTTCCCTTCAACTGAAGGAGGTGGCTAGCGAATGGTGGGAAAGCACTGGTCTAGCTGATCATCATGATTTAAACTGGGGGATGTTTAAGACAAAGATGACCGATCATTTCTTTTCCCGTGCTATGAGGGAAGAGAAGCATAAAGAGTTCCTCTATCCGAAGATGGATGGATTGAAAGTGATTGAGCTTGCGGCCAAGTTCAATCACCTGTTGCAGTACGCTGGGCTGGAAGTGTCCAGTGAAGAGCAGAAGATCAGGCATTTCCACGAGTGGATGAACCCAAACATCAAGCCACTGATGGTGCGCCACGGATGCTCTACTCTGGAGCAGTACGTGGATGCCGCCTATAAGTTGGAGGTGACTATGGAGGAGTCGGCGAAGAAGCGCAATCGCCAGAGACCGGCACAAAGCCAGCCTCAGGCGAGTGGGTTCAAGCGACCCGCGCCACCATCGAATTTTGCCAAGTCTGGCCGGGCTAGAATGGAGGTTACTCAGGGAGGGTCTACGCAACGCCCGGGTCAGAGCAAGAATCCGATCCAATGTTACAACTGTGGCATGCCGGGGCACAAGAGCAATGAGTGTCCGAAGGATAAGAGGATGTGTTTTGCCTGCGGGAAGGAGGGGCACATGCAGACATTTTGTCCGCAAAGGAGACAGAAGGGAGCTGAGTCACATCAAGGGTCTGTTAGTCATAACTACCGACCCCGATTCAAACCAGTGGAGGCTCCTAGTCCTTTGACGCAGACAACGACTCAGAACAAGAGGAAAGCCCCAACTGCTTCAGGAGGTTAAGGTCAGCGACTCTACGAGATGCGTGAGGCTGACGGACCTAATGCTCCGATTGCTTAAGGTACTCTATACCTTCATTCTACTTCTGTGTGTATATTGTTTGATTCGGGTGCTACACATTCTTTCATTTCGGAGGACTGTGTGAGTAAGTTAGGCTTAGTGTGCAATGAGGCTTGTGAGCCTTTCGTAGTAAATCTTCCCAATGGTGAGCAGTTGGTAGGAACCAAGCGTCTGTCAGAATTTCCAATTACCATTCAGGGTAGGAAGTTCAAAGCAGATTTGATCTGTATAGCCATGGCTTCATACGATATTATTCTCGGGATGGATTGGCTGATGCGTCATGGGGACGGTAATCAATTTTAGCTCAAGGACTATGACAGTGTCATCTGGGGGCCAGTTTGTATGCAAGTTTAAGGGTCGTAATGACGTTGATAACGGCAAGCACATCAATGCGATGGCTGTGTGTAAGCTACTTCGACAAGGTTGTGTCGAGTACCTGTGCTATCTGGATAAGCCCAAGAGAGATGAGACTTCAGTTCTTGATGTTCCCATCATCTGCGAGTTTCCGGATGTCTTTCCGGAGGAGATTCCCGGGTTACCCCCGAATCGTGACGTGGAGTTCACCATTGATCTCGATCCGGATACCGCGCCGATTTCTAAGGCACCGTATCGGATGGCTCCACCTGAGATGCAAGAGTTGAAAAAGCAACTCGATGACCTTCTTGAGAAAGGATACATAAGGCCGAGTGCATCGCCTTGGGGCGCTCCGGTCTTGTTTGTCAAGAAGAAGGATGGTTCGTTTCGACTTTGTATTGACTATCGTGAGTTGAACAAGGTCACGATCAAGAATAAGTATTCGTTGCCTAGGATTGATGATCTGTTGGATCAAATGCAGGGAGAAAAAGTCTTTTCCAAGATCGACCTGAGATCTGGTTACCATCAGCTCAGGATTCGTGAGGAAGATATTCCGAGGACTGCATTCCGGACGAGGTATGGACACTATGAATTTGTAGTCATGCCATTTGGGTTAACTAATGCTCCGGTAGTCTTCATGGATCTGATGCATAGATGTTTCCACCAGTATCTGGATAAGTTTGTGGTGGTCTTCATCGACGATATTCTGATCTATTCCCCGAGTGAGGAGGCTCACGAGGAACATCTTCGTATCACCTTGTCAGTCCTTAGACAAAATTAGCTGTATGCGAAGTTGTCTAAGTGTGACTTCTGGATCAAGTAAGTGGCTTTCTTAGGCCATGTGATCAATGAGGATGGGGTTATGGTCGACCCTAAGAAGATTGAAGCGGTAGCCAACTGGAAGCGACCCATGAATGTGAAGGAGGTGTGCAGTTTCTTGGGACTTACAGGTTATTACAGACGGTTCGTGGAGGGATTTTCTAAGATCGCTCTACCCATGACCGGTTTGCTCCGCAAGGTCCATAAGAAGTTTATCTGGGACGACAAGTGTGAGACAAGCTTTCAGAAGTGCTTGACCTCCGCACCAGTTTTGGCGCTACCGGAGGGAACCGATGGTTATGTGGTCTATAGTGACGCTTCAAAGCATGGGTTAGGATGTGTACTGATGCAAAAAGGGAAGGTTATTGCATACGCATCTCGTCAGTTGAAAACCTATGAGGCAAACTATCCGACGCATGATCTAGAGTTAGCGGCTGTGGTTTTCGCGTTGAAGATTTGGAGGTACTATCTCTATGGTGTTAGGTGTCAAGTCTTCACCGATCATAAGAGTCTCAAGTATGTGTTCGCTCAGAAGGAGTTGAATATGAGACAACGTCGCTGGTTAGAGCTACTCAAAGACTACGACATCAAGTTGCTGTATCATCCGGGCAAGGCTAACGTGGTGGCCGATGCATTGAGCCGGAAGACGCCGCACGAGACCGTAGTAGCTCTACTCACTGCTCAGACCAAGCTAAGCCAAGGATTATGCGAGATTGACGTCTTGTACGATCAGCGTCGAGGATGCCTAAGTATGTTGGAGATTCAGGCTACGCTACTTGACCAGATCAAGGAAAGGCAGGTTGATGATGTGGTCTTGGTGAAGTTAAGCAGTGAAGTGATGGACGAGAAAGCTCCTGGATTCGTGGTTCAGGAGGATGGATCACTCTGGTTTTAGGACCAGATTTTTGTGCCTGACGTGGATGGCCTTCGCCAGTTGGTGATGAAGGAGGCCCATTCATCAGCTTATTCTGTACATCCAGGATCCAGTACGATGTACAAAGACCTCCGAAAGAAATTCCGGTGGCCCAATATGAAGTGGGACGTAGCAGAATTTGTGGCGAAGTGTTTGACTTGTCAGAAGGTCAAGATAGAACACCGTAGACCAGGTGGCGAATTGCTACCTCTCCTAGTGCCAGAGTGGAAGTGGGAGGATATTGCTATGGACTTCGTCACGGGGTTGTCGAAGACTCAGAGTCAGAAGAATGCTATATGGGTAATCATTGACAGGCTCACGAAGAGTGCTCACTTCGTGGCTATTAAGTCAACATGGGGAATCCAGAAGCTATCAGAAGTTTTCCTACACGAGATTGTCCGTTTGCATGGTACACCAAAGACCATTGTATCGGATCGTGACGATCGATTCATGTCAAGATTCTGGAATGAACTCCACAAGGCCATGGGAACTGAGTTGAGGTTCAGTACTGCATTTCATCCTCAGACGGATGGACAGTCTGAGAGGACCATCCAGACATTGGAGGATATGCTAAGAGCTTGATTACTTGATCGTTCGACCAGCTGGGAGAACAGCCTCAGTCTGATTGAATTCACGTACAACAATAGTTGGCATTCTACCATTAAGATGGCTCCATTCGAGGCTTTATACGGTTGGAAGTACAGATCTCCAATTTGTTGGGACGAGAATCCCGATAAGGTTCTGCTCGGACCAGAGTTAGTTGAAAGGACTGCCTCGGACATTGCTTTGATCAGACAACGGATGTTGACAGCTCAGAGTCGACAGAAGTCTTACGTAGATTTGAAACGCAGGAATGTCGAGTTTGAGGTTGGTGACAAAGTGTTTGTTAGGGTGTCGCCATCCAAGGGTGTGTTCAGGTTCGGTAGGTGTGGGAAACTTAACCCTCGCTACGTGGGACCGTTTGAGATCCTTGATAGGGTGAGGTCTCTAGCGTACCGTTTAGCATTGCCGCCGTCGGCGCATCCAGTGCATAATGTATTCCATGTATCCTTGTTGAGGAAGTACGTGCCAGATGTGTCTCATGTGCTGAGTTATGAAGACATCGAGATTCAGGCAAATGGTACCTACGAGGAGATACATGTGCGTATTCTCGAACGCCGTGAGAAGCACTTGTGGAACAAGGTGGTACCATTAGTACGGATTCTTTGGTCTAAGTCTGGATCCGAAGAGGTTACTTGGGAAACCTGGGAGACTGAGGCAGATATGCTTAGTCGTTTTCCCGATCTGTTTTCAGCCTAGTTTCGGGGTCGAAACCGTTTTAAGGGGGCGGTGATGTAACGTCCCTCATTTTTCGAGCTATTTTCGGCCAAGTTTCGGGGTCGAAACTTTTTTTTAAGGGGGAAGTGATGTAATACCCCTCAATTTCAGTAAGGATATTTGGGTAATTTCCCAACCCTCGTTCTGTAATCGTGACGCGTTTGGCAAAATTCAGAATATTTGTAACTCATATAATGTCTGTAATAATCCTTTGAGCGTTATAATATACATTCGATGTATTATCGAGGCTTGAAATATTTTTATGGATGCGAGTATTCAATGTTGGGGATGAACCCACGTGTAAAACCGCGACTGGAGGGCAAGCGGATGTGTAACACCCCCAAATATTACCTTGAAAGTATTACCGCCAGTGACCTCAGATTTCACATCTGAAGCCACCCAAGGCTTAACCATTTTATATCAACCATAAAACACACCGATAATATTAAATATCATAACATTTTATTCAACCAAAGTCTTGGATTACATCTGTAAAAATCCCAAATACAATCTAAAATACAGAATTCATTTCAATACAGCGGAAGTCTTTTGATAAATAACATAAGGGTCTTGATCGGAGCGATCTCACGCCTAGGATCTTCAACCTTGAGAAAACTTTTTAAAAACTCCATCTGCCTTCATCGTCGCGTACTAGCCTTCACGGAAGGGAAGTTTTCCTGATGTGCCGTATGAGACGGAGACGCCAACCAACCATGTAAGGGAAATAACCGGTTGGTTAGTCTAATGAAAGACTATGCAAGGGTAAACCAGAAAGGTTCTAAGTAGTCGTATTAGGTTACACCCATCGCATCTCAAATGAAAGCCGATGACAATAGTGAACCTCAATACTTCTACGGAAAGATACGAAACAGAATGATCAAGAGAAGACTCCAAAAGATCGAGTCTTAAGGAAACGTATAAAGAGAAGACTCCAACAGATTGAGTCTTATCGGAAAGTATGACAAATGTTTGGGAACGTTATAATTTCACACAAGCTTTTAAAAAGACTTGACCATTTGGGTCAACGACCAACCTCACCGCGCAATGCGAATTCAGATTTGGAAGGAGGACTTACTCTAATCGAAGTCTGGGCAGTTTCCACGTTGTACTCCTCGCCGAGGGTATATTAATTATGTGCATAATCTCACTTATCTTATTAAATTCCAAAACGTACATTTACGTTATAAGTTTTTAAGATATATCATCTCATCGCGAGAGATATTGGAGGGAATAAATTCTGAATGTCGGCACCAGCTGTGTGCACCTACCCTGAGTAAGGGTACAGTCATGACTAGAGAGAGTACTAGGGCAAAATCCTCCTAATACCAGTTATAAAGAAACGACTAGACCTCACGAGGTACATAGTGTCCCTACGAATACTCGTTCTAACTAAACAGTTAAAACCACACAATAGTCCACACCAATACCATCATGGTAATTATAGATATAATAGCGTTGTTTCTAGCAGTATATACAACCTATTATAATGTCACATTTTAATCACATACGTTTATAAAAACTGTTCTCAAACGAAAACAACATTCATCCCATTTTAATTAACAATTAAAAGCAATTGATAATTAACGGAAACACGGAATGATGAGCAAGAGCGAACCGCCACTTGCCTTGATCGAGACGAACGAACGAATGACGACGGGTTCCTGGGTCCGGAACTGGGAACGAAATCGGATTACATATTCCTACGACAACGAAACCCTAGGTTAGATTCGATAATTAAATAATACGAATCTAAGGAAATGAAAGAACGAGGGTCCCATCTGTGACCGGATTGTCCAAGGCCACGATCGCGTTTGCTAAGGCAAACCGCGGTCGCGGCTTGGATTCCATGGTCGCGGATGTCTGGACATCGTCCGCAGTCGCGGATGTTCATGTCTGCGGTCGCAGCCATGAATCCGACAACCCTAGCGAACTAAATCCTCACCGGCGATGACACGACGAGGCTCCGAACGAGTGGGCTTCGACTCCCTATGCCACGCCGCTTCCAACGCACCACCACTCGACCACGAAAACCACCCGCGAGAGCTCCGTCGACGATGAGAAATTCCGGCGAGCAAACGAGAGCACGAGAGAGAGATTGAGAGCTTGAGATCTGGATGTCGAACCTCCCCCATCGATCCACCTTTTATAGCCATCGAGGAGGCTAGGCGAACCACTCCAGATCCCCCCCCCCTCGGCGAATCGATGACCAACCAACCGGTGAGCCATTGAAGATGATGCTCAAAGCGTTTCCCGCGGTCGCGGAAAAATGCATGTTCGCGAGGCTAACGACGCTTCATTTTCCGCGGTCGCGGAAAAGGCCTATTCGCGTCCTTTTTCCCGGGAAACAATGGAACACGTGATAAAATCTCAAAATAATTAATATTTGTACCCAAACAAATATTTTAAGCCTCCAAAATACATCGAATGTATATAATAATGCTCAGGGAATTATTACAGAGATAATACGCGTTACAGAAATTCCGAACTTCGCCAAATGCGAAACGATTACAGAACGAGGGTTGGGAAAATTACCCAAATACCCTTACTAAAAATAAGGGGTATTACAGGATGCGGAATTTCCGCGACCGCGGAAGAACTTCCGTAATCGCGGAAACTGACTCAGCGTCATTTTCGTCTTCCCTTCGCGTTACGCCGGTTGGGATTTCGCCGTTTCGCCGAGGGAGGGAGCCCGGCCGCTTCAGTTGCTCGGCGTTGAGCTATCGTGGGGCTATATAAGGGAGGGTGGTGGCCTCTCATCTCTCATCCACAGCTGCAAATCATCTCTCCCTCTCTCGTTCTTCTTCACCGGAGTTTTGTGCGTCGTCGGAGCTGCTCGCCGGTGTGTTCAGGTGTTGGTGGTGGTGCTTTGGAGGCCTTGTGGTGGTAGAAGTCAAAGCAAGCCTTGCCGATCCAGTTGTCGTCACCGGTGAGCCTCGTTTCGCCTTTCCGAGTCGTGTCTGGGAAGGATCCGCAATCGCGGCTATGAACACCGCGACCGCAGAAGATGCCCAAAAATCCACGACCACAGAATCCAAACCGCGACTGCGGCTTGCCTGAGCAAGCGCGATCATGGCTTGGACGAGGCCGGTCACGGATGGGACCCTCGTTCCTTTCGTTTCCTTAGATTCGTATCATTATTCGTATCAAATCTAACCTAGGGTTTTGTCGTGGGTTCGTTGTCGTCTTAGGAATCCGTAACCAGATTCCGTTTCCAAATCCCAGATACCCGAAACCCGACAATCTACGTTCGTCTCGATTAAGGCAAGTGGCCGTTCGCTCTTTCTTATCATTCCATGTTTCCGTTAATTATCAATTGTTTTAATTGTTAATTAAATTGGGATGAACTGTTGTTTTCGTTTGTGAACACATTTTATAAATGTGTGATTAAAATGTGATATTATAATAGGTTGTATATATTGCTAGAAATAACGCTATTATATCTGTTATTACCGTGATGGTATTGGTGTGTATTTGATTTATGGACTTAAATATATAGTTAGAACGAGTATTCGTAGGAACGCTATGTATCTCATTGCGAGTGCTAGCCGTTTCTTTATAACCGTGGTGCGTAGGATGTCCAAGCCCTAACACCCTTTTCCTGGTCATGACCTACCCCTATCCGAGTGTAGGGGTGGTGCACACAGCTGGTGCCAAACATTCGGGAAATGTTCCCAAGATATCTCTCGTATCGAGATGATATACTTATATGATAAAAGTTGTAACGTGATATACGGTTTGGAATTAAATAAGATAAGTGCGATTATGTACATAATTAATATACCCTCGGGCGAGGAGTACAACTTGGAAACCGCTCGGACTTTGGTTAGAGTAAGTCTTCTTTCCAATCTGAATTCGCATTGCGCGGTGAGGTTGGTCATTGACCCAAATGATCAAGTCGTTTTAAACGCTTGTGTGAAACTATAACGTTCCCAAACACTTGTCATACTTTCTGATAAGACACAATCTTGTGGAGTCTTATTTCATTCGTTTCCCATAAGACTCGATCTTTTGGAGTCTTCTCTTGATCATATATTTTCGTATGTTTCCGTAGAAGTGTTGAGGTTCACTGTCGCCATCGGTTATTATTTGAGAAACGACAAGTGTAACCTAATACGACTACTTAGAACCTTTATGTTTTACCTTGCATAGTCTTTCATTAGACTAACCAACCGGTTATTTTCCTTTGCATGGTTGGCTGGTGTCATTCGTATCATACGGCACATCAGGTAAACTTCCTTTCCATGAAGGCTAGTACACGACGTTGAAGGCAGATGGAGGTTTAAAGAGTTTTCCAAGGTTGAAGATCCTAGGCGTGTGATCGCTCCGATCAAGACCATTATGATATTTATTATTTAAAAGACTTCTGATGTATTGAAACAATTCCGTATTTGGTCGTATTTGACATTTACAGATGTAAATTATGACGATGGTTGGAATAATATATGAGTATTTAATAAAGTTTTGTATTGGTATATGATTGTTATAAAATGTTTAAGCCTTGGGTGACCCCAGATGTGTAATCCGAGGTCACCGGCGGTAATACTTTTAAGGAAATATTTGGGGGTGTTACAACAACCGCCACTTGGTGTTCCGTGGCAAACACCAAACCAGTAATAGGCATTATACACCAGAAGTTCATTGCGCACGGTGAACCAATATAATTCAATCTCCTAACAAATGCTTCCACCGTCAACTCTTCCTCCACAAGCATCGCTATGTAGTTGGCTCGATGTTTCTGGACGTGCTTCGAAAGCTCTAACCGGACATCAACGTACTCCTCTTCTCGGCGACCTAGTAAAACGGCAAGGGAACGAAACCCGCAATGACCATCGCCTTTGACACTTTGTACACTAGAAATGTATGCGAGCATGAAATGATCAATATTCTCACGTCCCCAGTTGAAGCCGAGATACTTGAACGACTTGTTTGAAGCCGATTTGGACTTGTTTGAAGCATATTTGGACTTTGTAGGTTTAATGGCACTCCCCTTTGTTGTTGAGACTCCACTGCGAGGTCTTCCGCTAGAAGGACATCCTTTCGATCCTACAGACGATTTTGATCCCATAGATGATTTCACATTGGTCGTCTCTTTCTCTGCATCGGCATCTTCCTCTTCCACTCCCAGCTCCTCATCCATATTCTTCATATTCTGCTTCTCCTTCATCTTTTTACTCGTGGCATCCTCATGCTCGTCCCAACCCATATTCCTCTTGGTGCCGGTCTTTCTCGCATTCATCCTAGGCCTCCCCTTCTTGGTCTCACCACGTGGCGGGTCTTCAATCTGGCACGATGTAGGGTCATCAATCTCACACCACTTTTCCGCCATCTTCTTCAACCTAAATCCATCAACTTTCCCACAAAATAACACTTCAAAGAAGTCCTGCATCGAGACATTATCCGCTGTGATTGCAACACCATCATCGACATCAAGATCCTTAGCATCTACCCCTTCCCATCTGATCTGCTTCCAGAAAATATCAACTTCTTCAGGCACTAACGGGTAACCCGTCTCCACATAGACCTTAATTGTGTGTGGGCAAGGCAGTCCTAGTGTGGACTTCCACCAAAAATCATCACATTTGTCCCCAATTTTCCCCTCATTTGCTAACACAGCTTGGGCATACAACATTCTCAAGCATTTCTCAGAGCACTTTTCAAGGATGCGCTTGAAGAAGACCTTAACCCACTCAGGGCCATTTACTATCTCCATGGGAAAGGCAGTGCAGTTCTTGGTCATCTCAAATTGGATCTTTCGATGCTGATCAACAAACATGTTGTCGATGTGTTGCACAATTGTGTCGAACCCTCCAACGGATGTCTCAATCATGTCCTTAAGCATAGAGTGCTGACCCTCAACCCTGAAAATAATATAATTGTTTACAATTTACTAAATGAATTTTAAAACCCAATTTGATTGCAAATGTTTGTATGAAAGTTACCTGTTTGATGTTCTTGTGGCAAAATGGAGAACATCATCACACCATGCCGCAACTAGCTTTTTCTTATGGTGATTAAACCAAGTTTCCTCCACATAATTTACAAGGCCTTGATTCCATGTCTCCTTAAAGTGAGCAAGTCGCTCTCCATACTCCTCATTTGTGTGAGACGTCATCACCCGACGAACACTTCCCGAGAATTTCTTCTCGTCAATGTTCATCGACTTAGCATATCCCTTCACATTACGGTCTATATGGACCTGACACAAATGATGCCGAACCTTCGGAAACACCTTATCGGCAGCCTTGATCAGTCCTAGCTCTCGATCAGACATGATGCATACGGGATTTTTCCCCCCGAACAACCACTTTAATCGTGTCAATGCCCATGCATAGTGGCTTGTCGTCTCCCTTTCTATGAACGCAAGAGCAATGCAATATGTGAAGTTGGTGCAAGTAAACCCAACAATCTGGAACAGTGGCATACCGTACCTATAAATGCAACACAAAAAATACTTCAAACCCACCCAAAATACCATTATCTACTCATAATACTAAAACGAGTAAGGTTTACCTGTTGGTTTTGTACGTCGAATCCATGATGACGACATTAGGGAACATGCACAACAAATGTCGAGCGTCTGGATGAGAAACAAAAAAGCACGACAATACCTCCTTCCCATCTTCCCTCGTTTTAGTAGCGGTGTCCAACAAATAGCCTTTGTCCTTCAAAAACCCCAATGACCATTGTGTCACATTCAGATTGCACAGGGATTTCAACCTCTCCTTAGTCCTAACAGTGTACACTTGCCTCCTCGATACCGTTGAACCCGTATATTCATTCCTAATCTGTGTAGAAATAACCTTGGGTCTTGCACCCGCCGCAATATCAATCATCACTTTTCTACGGTGCTCCTTCGTAAGTCGGGAAGCAAATGCATGGCCAATCAAGGTGGTCGAAAGCATATGGTTATGGAATCCTCTAACAACCGATATGGTCCACCCAGGATCTCTAATAGCATTTCCTTCCCTAAAAGTACCATGCAACAAAAAGGGACAACCCTTCTTCTTTGACCTAGCTTTATTCACTCGTATCGGGCTGACCTTTTTACCATCGACTAACTTCTTTTTCTTGCCGGACCTAGGTAACCCGGATCTCTCATAATGAAATATAATCTTTCTAGACTTTGATGATTTAGTAGTAATCACCATAAAAAGACTACAACCGACCTTTTGCACCCACTCCCTCAATCCCTCCATACTCGGAAATATCTCATTAGTAGTAAAATGGGATGAGAAGTCGATTGCTATAAATTCATCATCACTAGAATCACCCTATTTATATACAAAAATTAGTACATTAGAGACTAATTAATAATTAAATTTATACAAATTAATAATTAAATTTATACAAATTAATAATTAAATTTATACAAATTAATATACAAAAATTATGCATTATTTCTAAACAGTCAACATTTCAAAGACTTAGTATAGTTAATATCTAATCATTTTATACAAAAAAATTAAAAATATTACGTACCCTGAAGTACTAAGGAGAAATCGGCGACTGGAAATCATCCTCATCATCTAGAGACGTGGGCGCGCTCGAAGACGACTCCGACAACCCCCTCCAACAAGGATCGCTTGACGACGACATATATATAGCCGGAAAATTACAATGGGATTGAAGTTTTTTTTGTTGTATTTCAATGGTGGTACAACTACTATTACATCTCTCATATATATAGCCGGCCACGTGACCGTTAAGACTAAAATGGGTCAATTCTAGGCGGCACTATGTGCAACCCAAATTGACCGTTAAATTTCAATCGTACACTCCCTGGGCTGCACATAGTGCCGTCCAGAAATCTGGTTTCAGTGAACCGGTTTTCTGGGCTGCACATAGTGCCGCCCATAAACCCTTTTTCCCCAAAAAATCTGGTTCAGTGAACCGGTTTTGTGGACGACACATATTTCCGCCCACTAAACCGGTTCACTGAACCGGATTATTTAAAAATCAAATTAAATCATACTTTAAAAAAAAATTGAACCCATCTTGGGCGGCACCTAGTGCAGCCCAAGAAAATTGGGTTTTCTGGGCTACAATACGTGCCGCCCAGGAGAGAGTGCGAGGTTGAAAAAAAAGAGTGTGCGGTTTTTCGACCAAAGACTTCGGCCTTAAAAAACTAGGGCGCTCGTCCCTTCCCGCCCGTTCTGATAAACGGGAGGATCCGGTCAAAATTTTTAGCAATTTGGATTGTTGAGCCTGATCTGGAATTCATATACACTTCGAATTCAAGAGTAGGTTCAAGTTTATGATAGATAAATAAGATTGGAGTGACAAAATTATATATATCATAGTTTTTACAATATTTTTAAAATTAAATTTTTTCAAAATAATATTTCAAAAATATTTTTTTCCGTATATTTTATTTAATTATATTATATATCAAATGCATAAATAAGCACCAAAAGTGCATCTATAATGAATTTAAATTACATATATAAGCATATTTTAATGCATACATAGACTGCATCTTTAATATGATAAAGTGTATGTTGTAATATGTAAATATGCATGTTTAACATGTATATCAAAAGTGCATATTTTAGCTAGTATATGTTTATTATATTAAAAGTGCATATGTTAGTATGTTAAAGTGCATATTTATCATGTTAAAGTGCATACTTAATATGCTAAAAAGTGCATATGTAATTATGTTAAAGTGGATGTTTAGTATTCCAAGTTAAGTGCATCTGTAAGTATATTAAAGTGCATGTTTAGTAATCTAAAATTAATTACATATGTAAATATATTAAAGTGCATGAGTAGTATGTTAAAGTGCATGATTAAAATGCTATAGTACATGGTACTAATTGTTTTAGGAATATATTCATGAAAAAATAAAAATAAAATTAGGGAAAAAAGACATAGTATGATATCCCACTAGACTTATGTAAATATATTAAAGTGCATGGGTAGTATGTTAACGTGCATGATTAAAATGCTATAGTGCATGATACTAATTTTTTTAGGAAAATATTTATGAAAAAAAAATTAGGGAAAAAAGGCATAGTATGATATCCTACTTGGAAATAAAGACATATTCCCTTCGTCCCAAAATATAGTTCCTCTCCCACAAAATGCACAAATATTAAGGAGAAATAAAGAGAAGAAGTAAAGTACATGTCTAATTAATACAAATCCCATCAGTCATTTACATCCTAAATTTTCCAACATTTTAATAAAAAGAAAAATGCCTAATTATATTACATCAACCAATAAGAATTCAGCATTAAGCTCACACAAATTGTGGCTTAAGATTACAATCAAAATCTGACACTTTTGGGTTTCCCTCTCTAATTTAAATAGAGCACAACCTTCATAACTTCAGCCATACTAAAGCTTCAAAAAGCATGAAAACACAATAAATTAAAGTGCATCACTGCCTAATCCTGATGGCTTCAGACCTTAACTTAAATGAAGTGGAAGCATGTGGGTTCCATTTTGATGTTAATCAGCCAGTGGTGGACATTGAAGAAGATGGCCATCTTTTCGATCTTAATCAGCCAGCTATGGAAATGGAAGAAGATCAACAGGAGCACCAGCAACCACCAACAGCACAACCAACCAGTCATCATCAGCCTTCAAGGAATAGGCTCAGTAGTGATCAGAGAATGAACATATTGATGTGGCTACTTGAGAAGACAAGAGATGGTATACCTCAACGAGGTTCAATAAAGGCAGTTACACAGGAGTTTAATGTCACACATAGGTGCATAAGCAAAATATGGAATACAGGTAGGAAACAGAAAGAAGCAGGGCAACAATACAATGTCACCATAAAATTTCACAACTCAGGCAGAAAGAGAACTGAAGTACCACATGCTGATATCATTGCACTACATATGGGGGAGAGATCATGCATCAGAGACTTAGCATCCAAGTTGAACATTCCAAAGAGCATAGTGCATAGGATGGTCAAAAGGGGACTCATAAAGCCACAATCCACTCCATCCTGGATTGAAGGATGCAAACAGAAAGAAAAGACTGGAATTGATTTTAGGCCTACTACAAGGGGATACACCAGAAACAAAGAGACAATATTATCCAATGTATGACTTTGTGCATTTGGATGAAAAATGGTTTTATATTAGCAAGAAGTCACACAGAGTCTATCTAGCACAGAATGAGAAGGGCAAATACAGAGCTGCAAGTTCAAGTAAGTTCATTCCCAATTTAATGTTCACTGCATTTGTAGCTAGACCAAGATTCAACAGAGAGGGACAATGCACATTCGATGGGAAGATTGGTATATTCCCATTTACTTATCAAGACTTCAAGAGGCAGCAAAAAGGGCATCCAAAAACAGAGATAAAGGGACAATTATTACTAAGCTAGTTGAATCAGTGAATCAGAAAGCAACAAGAAGCATGTTAATCAACCAGATCATTCTGGCAATCAAGGCAAAATGGCCAGCACATGAAGGCCCCAAAGTTATATACATACAGTAGGATAATGCAAAGGCACATATAAGTCAACATGATGCAGAATGGAAACAAGTATATCAACAAGATGGTTTCACTTTTCTCCTAACTCAACAACCACCACATAGCCCTGATTTGAACATATTATATCTAGGGTTTTTTAGAAGTATACAATCATTGATGCACAAAAAAATGCCCAAGAATGTTGATAAGATGATAGATGCAGTAAATGATGCATTTTATGAGTTAGAGTCCAAAACTCTAAGTAATGTGTGGATGTCCCTACAATATGTTATGAATGAGATACTGAAATCTAGAGGAGGAAATGATTATGATTTGCCACATGTAAACAAGAAAAAGCTAAAGGCAGAGGGAAACCTACAAGGAGAAATAAGGGCACCTATGGGGCAGTGATACAAGCTTGGGATATTGTTCATGGACATGCACAACTCAGTCAAGCAGAAGAAGACACTCAAGGAGCAACATTATCACAAGCAGATCAAGACACTCAAGGACCAACATTATCACAAGCAGATCAAGACACTCAAGATTAGGGATGCAGTTCTTGTAAGTAGACAATTCTTCTATGCAACTACTTTTGTAAGCAACCATAACAAAACTAGGAAGTTTTGATAAGTTTCTATCTTTAACATAACTATGAAGTTTTGTTAAAACTAGAAACTCTTTTGTAAGGGGACATAACTTTTTGTAAGGGGGCACAACTTTTTGTAAGGGGACAAAACTTTTGGTAATATTAAGGCATGAACTTTTGGAATGAACATATAAGGCATTAACATAGAGCAAAGCACAACAATATTCTCAGATGTCCCCAAGCATCACTGAAATAACTCAATTCATACATCAAAACACCAGATAAGCCTCATTCAGTCACAAGTGACTGGTTTCTTATGGCACATTAAGGCATGAATATAGAAGAATTGTATCTCAGACATTTTAAGACTTCATCATTGAAAAAAGGACAGAAATAAATCATGATTATCCAAATAATAGACTGGTACCAGATTCTTGGTGTAAGGCCTAAAGTCCTTATGCTTATAAGGATGAAAAGGACTTATATCAAGAACCGGCATCAGTCTAATTACAAGAACATCAGATTTAACAAGACTTCATCATAGATTTCACAACATAAAAAAGGTATAGATCTCAGTTGTCCTCAAACACCATAGAATCAACTCCATTCTCACAACAATAATATACATATAAGCCTCAATTAAGTAAGAATAGAGTTTTTTCTTATGGCACATTAAAGTAGTGAAAAAACAAAGGAATTGTATCTCAGATTTAAAGACTTCATCATAGATTACAGAACATAACAAAGGTCTAAATCTCATATGTCCCCAAATATCATTGACACAAGTCCATTCTCACAACAATAATATACCTATAAGCCTCAATTCAGTCATATCTGACTGGTTTCTTATGGCATATTAATGCTGTGAAAATCATAAGGACTTGAATCTCAGATTTGAAGACTTCATCATAGATTACACATCATAAAAAAGGGACTTCATCATAGATTGACACAACTTCATTCACACAACAAACCAAATTATACTCCCTCTGTCACATAATAAAGTTCCTCTTCCAAAAATGACACAAGAATTAAGGGGACAATATCACAACATCAAAGGGGGCAATATCACATAAGCTCATAGGGACAGACAAGACTTCATGATTGATCAAAGAGGAACAATTTAATGGAACACTCAAATAGGAAAAGAGGAACTATAGAATGGGATAGAGGGAGCATAAGATCAACCAATACCAATAGCTCAACCAGCAACAACATGCAAAGGGGACAGAACAACCAACATCGACATGAAACACCACCAATAGATCAACCAATACCAGCAGACCAACTAGAAGATCAAATTCCATCAACAAATCATCCAATTTCAACATGCAAATGGGACAGAACAACCAAAAGCAACAGATCCACAAACATCAACATGCAACACCACCAAGAGATCAACCAATACCAACAGATCAACCAGCAGATCAAATGTCATCAACAAATCATCCAATTTCAACATGCAAAGGGGATAGATAACCAAAAATCAACAGATCCACAAACCCTAATCATGAATCCTCCAAAATCAACATGCAACAGAAACAGATCGACCAATGAGACTTATAAAACCATTAAAACAGATAGAAAGAGATGGACTTCTTCGTTTTTGGCTTCAGGAGCATAAAATCCCTCTATCGGATTCATCATCCAATACAACAATCTCCGATGTCTTAGGAATTGAACCAACATCGGATTCATCATCATCCAGTACAACAATCTCAGGGACCCCATCTCGATCAACACCTTCATCGGCCACTACGACTTCTTTGTTTTTGGCTTCAGGAGCATAAAATCCCTCCACAAACTCTTCAGAATAATGGCCACTGAAGCTATGAATTCCTTGGCACTCATTTCCCTAGTCGCATTAGGGTATTGAGAGCAGACAGAAAAAGATTCTAGAGAACCAAGGGAACCATCGTTAGAGCTCGTCCATTGAAAGCTCATTCTCAATCAGAATCTAGGGTTACAGATTTAGGGTTATCAAGATTGAGAAGAGAGTTCTTCAAGATTGAGAAGAGAGAGTTACAGATCTAGGCTTTTCAAGAAAGATGAGAGCTTTAGAAGAGAGATTAGCAAGAGAGAGATGAGAGTGGCGGATGAGAGGAAGGTGGGAAATGAACAAAGAGAGAGAGAGGGAGATTTAGGGTATCGGTTTTTGGGGGAGAAAGAGAGAGAGAGAGAGAGAGAGAGAGAGAGAGAGAGAGAGAGAGAGAGAGAGAGAGAGAGGTTTTGGGTATTTGGAAGGTTATGAGTAGACCTAATTAAACACGGGCCCGGGCCGGGCCCGTGTCATTTTTTTAGACCGTTTTTGCGAGCTCGGGCCGGGCCGGGCCCGTTTGTCGGGCCCAAGGTGGTAACCGTGCCCGCCCGGAAGTCCGGGCCGGCCCGTGGGTAGCCCGCAAGGCATACAACCTATTTTTGAATTAATTTTTTAATGTATTTTTTAGTTTTTTTTTGTATTTGACAGGCCGGGCTAGGCCGGCCCGTTAAATTATTATTTTTAATGTATATTTTTAGGTTAGATTTATTTTTTAATGTATTTTTTAAAAATATTTTTATATAATTAAAATTTTATACGGGCCACGGGCCGGGTCGAGCGGCCCGTACGGGCTTGGCCATGTTACCGGGCCCGGCCCGAACGGGTCGGGCCAACCGGCCCGTTCGGGCTGAAACCCTTGTCCAGGCCCGTATTGTTTAGCGGGCGGCCGGGCGGGCCGGTCCGCGTTTGCTCAGGTCTAGTTATGAGTAATTTTGGTAATTTTAAAATCTGATGAGGGTATTTTCGTCAAAATTTTATGATATAATTGGCAAAAAATGGAAAGAGGAACAATTTAAGGGGACACCCAAATAGGAAAGAGAAACTATATTTTGAGACGGAGAGAATAGTATATAAGTTTAGTGAATTAATCATCATATTGCCAATTGATTTTAGAATGATATCTCACTGGACTTATGTGATGAGTTTTAACGCGCATGTGTGCACAGATTGACACGTCACCTGTCTATCGGCCCACCGTTCTTTATCAGTAAGAGGTAAAAACGACAATAAGAGACATTATAATGCTTATTAGGTGTCTAATGTCTATATCAGGTCCGTTTGTTAATAATCCTCTATTTGATAGCAAAAGTTGACCTATTCTGTATATATATAGTGACACTGTCACAGAGGCCAGAAATCAAATTTTACATTATTGTCGTAGAGATAATACGCTTGGATCAGTTCATTTTTTTATTTTATTTTTGGATCAGTTCATTAACGATCAAATATAAGATATAAAAAATGATTGGTGTACAAAAAACATCAATTGTGATGTGATACAATTGCGTGATCAGTCAGTATATTTTACATTTTGTACAGACTTTGACTCAAAGGAGTAATCTATTAAACGAGCCTATAATATAAAAGATAGTAGAAGGTAATTAAGTATATGATTTTGGATTCTAATCTTGGAAATAAAACATTTTCAAAACTAATGTATAAGATCACCTATACGGTTATACCCCTTGTCAAGATATGAAGTAATTAAAATGGATCACTATTTATTTATTTTTGAAACATAAAATGGATCACTATACAATCGATCAATCATACAACAACATTATGGAAAGAACATCGTCTTTCAGGATGCCTTACAAAAAATGAAAGACACTTTTCCTTTCTTTTTGATTCATACACCAAGGAAAGGTAACTTTCAATAATCTGAACACATGTGCAAAGGGTCCAAATTACCTGAGTGCTATCATCTCTAAATTCAATTGTAGTTGTTCTTTTGGACTGTCAACCATCTACTTACATTGTAATTTGTAAATACATTTTTCCCCCCACCCCACTTCTCCATTTTAAGACAAGACATCTCTCTTGCCATGCTCACCTGCTTTTAATATTTGGTTCATTTATATTTATCAAACTATCAATTAGAGATTATAATAGCTTAATTTCTACGAGAGTCATCAAATCAGTTTTTAAGGCCTTATACTAAAAAAAAAAAAAAAAAATCAATTCTACGTAAAAAGGGAAAATCATGTTTCATATGTGATGACATATCAAAATTGGTTCGGGCATATCAACATTTTACAAAATATCTACAACATATTATATCAAATAGTAACCATAAAAATATGATTTTATTTATACAAATATAGTTACGAAATACGAGTTTTCACTAAACCTCTTCACTCCAGAATTTTTACAAAACCACCTACTAGAAAAAACCGTTGGTGAAAAACTCCAATATTTGAAATAATTCACTATATATATAATATACGAGGAACGTTCCGGTAAAACAGGAATTATTGTAAAACGGAAGTACAATTAAGGAGCGTTGGATTGATGATTTTGAATGGCTGGATTTGAGGGTACAAAGAAGCCACATGGGACGGTTCCCATTTGATTTGAATATCCTACAGAATTTTTTGAATTACCGAAAATAAGCTCCTACAAAATAGGAAGTTGTTATATGATTTGAAAAGAGATTGGAGAGAGAAAGCTGATGTAGTTTCTCTTGATCGAACATCTGCTTCAAGCCTGTTCTTCCTCCAAACGAGACCAGCAATCTTCCTCTCCAACAAACGAGAACAACAATCTTCCTTTCCAACAAACCTCCATTGGAAGATCTCCACCCAACCATCTTCTTCCTCATCGCCGCGCCAAACTCGTTGTTTTAAGGCGACATGAACCATGGTTAGTTGATTCATTATAGATTAATTTTCAGTTCAGTTCGATTTTAGGTTATTTTGATGAGATTGGTTTCTTCAAACATCCCAGTTCATCGTTTGAACGACAAACAATCGATTCATGATATGCGAAACCTTTTTTTGGTATTCGGTGAATATCGTATATCCAATTTTGAATAATTTGATTGATCGTAAACTGATTATCACGAGATGATATTCATGTACAACGCATACATTTTCATGGACCATAGAGTAGCGATATTCATTCATTATGGTATTATATTCACGTAGTTTGTACGCATAGTCATTCAAGTAAGTAGTCGATATTCATAAAAACAGTATCGATATTCAGAGTTTAATATGCACATGATGAATGTCGGTTATACGAATTAGGTGATATTCATAAAAATTGTATTGATATTCGTGTGTTAATGTCAATCATTTGGAATCGTTTCATGATCTTCGAAACCTTTTTTTGAATTCAGTGAATATCGCATATCCAATTTTGAATAACCTGATTGGTTGTAAACTGATTATCATGAGACGATATTCATGTACATCGCCTACATATTCATGAACCAAAATATTGATATTCATCCAATATGTTATGATATTCACGTGATTTGTACGCATAGTCATGCAGGTAAGTAGGCGATATTCATGAAAACAATGTCGATATTCATAGTTTAAATTTCACATGATGAATGTCGGTTATACGAATTAGGCGATATTCATACAAACTGTATTGATATTCGTGTGTTAATGTCAATCTTTTGGAATTGATTCATGATCTTCGAAACCTTTTTTTTTTGTGCTTGGTAAATATCACGTATCCAATTTTGAATAACCTGATTGATTGTAAACTGATTATGATGAGAAGTATTCATGTACCGCGCATACATATTCATGAACCAAAATACTGATATTCATTCAATATGTTATGATATTCACGTGCTTTGTACGCATAGTCATGCAGGTAAGTAGTCGATATTCACGAAAACAATGTCGATATTCAAAGTTTAAATTGCACATGATGATTATCGGTTATACGAATTAGGAAATATTCATACAACTGTATTGATATTCGTGTGTTAATGTCAATATTTTGGAATCGATTCATGATCTTCAAAACTCTTATTGTATGTGATATTCATACAAACTGTATTGATATTTGTACAACTAAGAATGCGATACTCATATAAACTGTACTGATATTCATGATTTTTTGTTAGATATTCAGGCAATAAAAAATGGAGCATCCAAGCGAGGATGACATCTTTGAAAGCTCTGAAGAAGATATTGATGTATCCGATAATGAGCTTTCCCAAGAAGAAGAATCTGATTTCGTATTTGGAACAGAGTGTCTTGTTGACCCGGATGATAGGAATCTAAAGTATTGGATGCCGCTATGTCCCGAGTCTTGTAAACCGGCAGTGGGTAAGAAGTTCAAATCCACGGCTGAAGGGGAGTCGTTCTACCGTGAATATGCAGCACTTGTTGGTTTTGATGTCCGATCAAGCACAACTCACAAGTTCATCCGATCAGAAGAGAAGGATTCAAGAACTCATCTAACAGTACAGGTCAGTGTAAAACAACTTCTAATAGAATAGATTGTGAAGGAAAGACAATAAATTCCATTGGAGTTGGTGACTATGTGGTGGACAAGTTTATAGAGAAACACAACCATGATATGATGCCTAACACAGCAAAGCATTTTCTCAAGAGTAATAGGAAGTTGGACATTGGCCACAAAAAATTCATGTTGAGTTGGGCAAAGGCAAATCTGGGTCCAATAAGGTCTTACAAGTTGTTGAAGGAGATTGTTGGTGGATACGGAAACATGAGAGCAATGCCAATTGACTTTAAGAATTTCAAGAGGGATTTGATGTCTAACATCACAGTAGCTGATGCACAAATGGTGATCAATAGGTTCTTAAAGAAGAAGAAACAATGCAATGCCTTCTACTTTGAGTATCATGTAAACAACGAACAATAATTAACAAGGTTATTTTGGACTGATCCTATATTACGTAGGAACTATGCTTCTCTTAGTGATGTGGTATCATTTGACTCAACGTTCAACACCAACATGTACTTTTTAATGTGCAAATTTGGTTAGTTTATTACACGAATCTGGTGATATTCATAATTCATTATGTGATATTCATGCAGATCATGCATGGTGTTCGCACCTTTCACGGGAATTGACAACCATAAAAAGAGTGTTACCTTTGGTGTCGGTCTGGTTATGAAGGAGGATGTTGCTTCTTACGAGTGGCTATTCGAACACTTATTAAAGCTATGGATCATGCACCAATGATTATGGTGACATATCAAGATGCTACAATGAAGGTTACGATAGAAAATGTGTTGCCGCAAACAAGACATCGATTGTGTATGTGGCACATCATGGAAAATGTGTCAAAAAAGGTTGGTGTGAATAAAATCAATTCACCTAATTTCAGGAAGAAATTAGGTAGATTGGTTTGGGGTGATAAACAATCTATCTCTGAATTTGAGGAGGGTTGGAAATCATTTGTTGCTAAAGAAGAGCTTGAAGAAAACCGTTGGTTCCAAGATATCTATAAAATTTGAGATTTTTGGTTCCCATCCTATTTTATGGATATTGTGCTCGGAGGATTGGTTCACACCACATCAATTTCTGAATCTCAAAACAGTTTTTTTGGGGCTTATTCAAATAGGAATTTTAGCTTGGTTGAATTATTAATGCAATTTGAGAGTGCTATGGAGACCCAACAACACCATCAGTTGAGGAACGATATTGATTCTGTTACAAGGGCGCACGTGTTGAAAACACCGTTATTGATTGAGAGACATGTATCAGAAGTATACACCCTTAAAATGTTCACACTTGTACAAGAAGAGATATCAGCAGCCTGTTATTTTTGTTCTGTTACAAGTGAGAACCCAAGTATAATATCTGTCGTGATATTCATTAAAATGCAATGATATTCATGTGTTATTAACAATATTTTGGAGTTGAATAATGATATATCATGTATTATTTGTATATTATGCATATCGATTAACAGATCTTGAATATCTTATTTGATCATAAACTGATTATGATGATATTATATTCATTTAATGTATGTAAATAATCATGAACCGCTGTAGCGGTATTCGTACAATGTTTGATGATATTCGTTTACTGACATGAAAATCAATGTGCTCTCTCTTGAATAATGATAAACCAATAGTGAATATCATGTTAAACACATGCAGGTGAATGGCGTGTGGCATACATAGTGAAGGAGGGGCAAGGTGATTACTTCAAAGTAGAGCGCACGGTATGTGAAAACTTCGCCACATGTAGTTGCGGGATGTTCAACCGAATTGGGCTGCCTTGTAGGCATGTTTTTACCGCTTTGAAATGCTTTGGTCTAGACAGGATTCTGGAATGTCTAATACTGGACAGGTGGAGAAAAGGTGCAATCAAAAAGGTGAAGAGCGGAATGACTAATGATGTGTGGGAACAGAGTGTTCTTATAGAGGAGAAGCAGTGTATGATGAATGAATTGTGGTATGTTATATACTATTGTGTTGGCCTTGTGGAAGATGATAAAGACAAGATAAATGAGTTGTTGAACACATTGAAAAATATGAAGGAAACTTACTCCGCTCATGATGATGATGCACAAAGAGACGAAGTCCGAGATACAATGGTTGAGAGTTTTGCAGGAATTAATACACCTAACGATGTCATACTAAGACTTCCCGGTCAGGCAAAGAACAAGGGTAGTGGCAGGAGGCTTATGGGTGGGAAAGATAAGGCAATCAAGGAAATGAACAAGGGTAAAAGAAAATGCAAAAGGTGCAACAAATATGCAGGGCATGACAACAGGAATTGCAAAGAAAATTTGTAGTTTGAATATTGGCACTATTTTTTGTAGATATTCATGTTTTGTTCTATGATATTCAAGTTTCGTTACGTGATATTCGCCATATTAATCTTATGATAAAATATTCTTGTTTGTATTCAGTGATATTCACTTGTTTTGCAAAACATTTTAACGTTATATGGGTTTTTTGCTGAATGAACTTGTTATATACCCTATAACAAGTTCGGTATTTCAAGTTGTGCTGATATTCAATTTTTGTTATATGATATTCCGGTTTTGTTACGTGATATTTGCCATATTAGCCTCTTGATAAAATATTCCTGTTGTTTTCAATTGTTATTCACTTGTTTTGCAAAACATTATAATGTTATATGTGTTTGTTTTGGTCAATTATCTTATCATATACCCTATAACAAGTTAGGTATTTCAAGTTGTGGTGATATTCAAGTATCAAGTTTATTATTCACATTGCCTGTGGTGATATTCAAATTTTGTTCGAGTATATTCACTATTGCATCTGTACTGAACATTCAACTTTCATTCGAGGATATTGATTATTGCATCCGTACTGAATAAATTTAACCAACATATTGATCGATTAATTCCTTAACGTAATCCGAATAACAAAGAAATCAATAAGAAAAGTAAATCCCTGAACTAATAATATTGATCGATTAATTCTATCTTCTCTAAGTCCCGGGACACTGATGCTATCTTCTCTAATGGGCCTAACCATGTTTAGCTGATCTATAGCATCTGTCGTTGGGCCCTCCTAAATGACTCTAGAGTCAAGTGGCAGGCAATGACTCTCATTGCCAAACCACTGTTGGAAGTGATGAACAATATGATTCCTGATGTATGTTGGCTCTATAAGAAGCTTGCCTTCTTCATTGAGGATGCTAGGAATTTTCCTCTTTGCTTTCCTGACTTTGATGGAGTTGAAAAAATAGCTACTATATTGATCCTGATATCTCAACCAATGTAACTTAGCTTGATGTTGCAAATTGCTATTCCTTCTGAAGATAGCTTGCTTGAGGGTTCTGAGTGTGTCTTCCTCTTCATCTAAAAGTAGAGTATCAATAGGTCTAAGCAACAAGTCAGTCTGGATGAGTTCAAGTTTTCTCTGTAGAGTTTTGATGTTCTCCTGTTCCTCATCAATTGATTTACTATGAAAGTTGCGAAAGGCCTGCTTGAGTGATTTAAGTTTAGAAGTGAGTCTGTACATAGGCACTCTATACACATCTTTTGACCATCCATCGGTCACTGTGCTTTGAAACTCTGGAAAAGCAGACCATGCATTGTAATATTTGAAACTTCTTCTTCTGTGAGTCTGTAGGCAGGGAATCATGAGGACAGTTGGCGAGTGATCTGAGCAGGCTCTATTGGCAAAGTAAGCAGTAGCATTGGGGAACTCTATGCTCCAAGCCTGATTGGCCACAACTCTATCAAGTTTGCTCTGTATGACGGTGCTATCTCTATGCTTATTACTCCAAGTGAAGTAAGCTCCAGAGGCAGGAATGTCAAGCAATCCAGCATTGATAAGGCAATTCTTTACAGCAGGATTAAAGGTGGAGGAGGAGCTAGCCTCTACACTTTTCTCTCTGCTGTCTGCAGTGGTATTGAAGTCACCAAGTGCAACCCATGGTGATCCTGTATAGAATGCAGCAGTGCTATCCAAGATATGCCAAAGTTCTTGTCTTTCAATAGAACAATTAGAACCATAGATAAAGGAAACAAAAACATATTTAGGGAGAGTGGGGCAGGATAATTTACATGTTAAGATCTGATTCGTCTCTAGAATAGGCTCAATAGTAATGCAATCTTTCCAAAAAATCCAGATGCGACCATTAATACCTGTACAATTAGTGACTCGATTCCAGCCCTTGAGCACCAGTTTGGAAATCTTCTCTGTGTTCTGGCTTCTAACTCTGGTCTCCAAAATGACAAGGAAATCTACGTTGTATTGTCTAACAAATTTCTCTACAAAAGTATGACTAGAGGGGTTGTTAAGTCCCCTAATGTTCCAACTTGCAAGGATGATTTTAGTCATTAGAGAAGATAGCATCAGTGTCCATCTCTATGCAATTCTCTTCCGAATTTTCATGTATGTCATTGAGTGCCATCATTCTAATTTTTGAGGCTCTGGTCTTGCCAACTTCAGTTTGTATCTCCTTGCCTCTGTCAGGGATGTTCTTAGCAGTTTTAGTAGGAATTTGCCACTCTACAGATTTTATAGGTATTGCAACATTTGCAGTTTGTGTAGAGGAGATTGCTGCTGGCCTTGAACATTCACCCTTCTCTATGACACCAGGTTCCACAGAATTGCATGGATTAGGCTTAAGCTGAGTAGAAGACTGCTTTCTAAACCACTGTTGCTGCATATACTGAGGTTGGTGGTTGTAAGTTTTGTGCTTCCTTGGAGCTGGTGTCTACACTCTCTTCATTTGATCATATTCTCCATTAATGTGTCAAAAAACACAACACTTGGAGCATCTAGGAGGTACCCACTCGTAGGTAACCGATTGCTTGATGCATTCGCCTTCTTCCCCATGAAGATGATCTCTTTATGAAGAGGAAGCTTAGCTGTAACTTCAACTAGTATTCTAGCAAATGAGAGCCTCTCCTGATTTGATGTAACCTTGTCAATATAAACTGGTTTCCCCAGTGCACTCCCCATCTTCCCAAAGATGTCTTCATTCCAGAACCTAACATCTAGATTCGGCAAGTTGGCCCATACCTGAGTGGTAGCAAAGCAAGATGGGTCCAGTTTGATGCCTTCACTCCATCTAGTGAGAGCAAGAGGTTTGATGCCTCCAACGAGTCATGGTCCATTTTCAAGGACCTAGAGAAGATCTTTCCTCTTTAAATTTGAGGATGAAGACAACTGAGTCATTCAATATATTTACATACACACTGAAAGTCACATTTAAGAGTATGAATTTTTGCACTAAATCTACACTTTTTAAAATTTTCAAATGTCCATATTCAAATTGCAAAGGTTCATATTAAATAAAATTGAACGAGTTCATATTTCATGGACGGTGCTTATATATACACTCATATTATTATCTATGCACTTTTTTGAATTTCGGTAAAATATATCAAGAGAAATGGAGGATTTAAAATTTAAATACATATCCTAGTGTTAATTAGGACTGCAGCAAGCAGGGGAACAAAATGCTAGTAGACTAAATACCTCATAAACAAAATGGGCATGAACTAAAGTTTCCATGTCATTCGGGAGACCAAAAGCACAAAATGAGCAAGATAGATGAATTTAAGGGTTCAAGGTTAGACACGGATACCTCTACTCTTGCAGCCAATCTCTAGACAAAGCACTCAGCTTGGTGTTGGTGATTTTAATGTAATCATGAGATTGTTGCTTTGGAGGGAACAATGTCCTTCAGTGTGATCGGGATTCATACAACACTAGGGGAGATCACTTTGTTATAACACAGGTTTGGGGGCGTGGAGTACACACTTGTGTAAGCAGATTTGAGTTTCGGAGGGAAACAATAAGGTATTGTTATTGTGACAGCAAGTTCCCTTGGAGGAAACTTTGCTGGTTTGTTCCCTTTTACGGAATTGTCCCCTCTAAGGGATCAAAGCATATGGCCGATTGATTTTGAGCGCATTAAGCACATGGTTAATTTGCAACGTCTTTAGAACGTGTTTGTAACTGTAGTTGTAACTCCTATTATAACCGACATAACTTGTGTAACTACCTTGTAATCGTCGATAACTGCTAGGATCAGTTCCCTGAGAGGGTAACTACCTCTAGAGTGGTTGTAACCGTTTGGGAACCGTCATAACTGTTGGTGATTTTAGTGTCATCAAGAGATTGTTCTCATATAGGGAACGGTGCCATTTAGTGTGATCGGGATTCATACGACACTATAAGATCTCACTTAGCTACATAACGGGTTTGGAGGTGTGAAGTACACACTCGTGTAAGCGTACTTGAGATTCTGAGGGAGACATTAAGGATATGTGACGTTACCCATATGGGAACAGTGCAGCAGAGAGGTTAATTGTGTCTTTAAGACAGATCGACGTTATGTAAGGTTGAACGAGTAGTCGTTCCTTGGAGGGATTAGCCGTTCCCTAGGTGGGAACGTCAAGTTCCCTGAGGCATGGTTAAAGTTTCAGCACGTGATAAATGTGTTGTAACCGCCTTGGTAACCGTCAAAATAATCGCCTCTTAACTATCTTAAATCAGTTGATAACTGATAGAAGTAGTTGGATATTCTTGAAAACGGTTGGTAACCGCTTGTAACCGCCGTAACCGTTCCTTGTAACTGCTCGAAAGCCTATATAAAGACATTTCGGTGATAGTGTTGGGACATTATATTAAACGCACGAGTTCTCTATCTAAGTTGAAGTCATACTCCACAAATACATGAACATAGTTTAGTTCTCATCAGAAGCTTTGAAGGGAACTAGAGGATTTGTCTTATCTCACTTCAGATTTTGCGGATTGCCTAAGGCTTAGTAAGGGGCAAAATTCTGATTTCGGAAAGTGTTCTCACGATTCAAATCTTATCCGATTTACAACGTTCATTGATCATTTCCTATTGAAGCCGAAGTCAACATCAAGAGAAGTGTAACACCCCCCAAATATTTCCTTGAAAGTATTACCGTCGGGGACCTCAGATTACACATCCGGGGTCACCCAAGGCTTAACCATTTTATAACAATCATATACCAACACAAAACTTTATTAAATACACATATATTATTTAAACCAAAGTCACGGATTACATCTGTGAATACCAAATACGTCCAAATATAGAATTATTTCAATACAGCGGAAGTCTTTTTAAATAAATAAACATCATGACGGGTCTTGATCTGAGCGATCTCACGCCTAGGATCTTCAACCTTGGAAAACTCTTTAAACCTCCATTTGCCTTCAACATCGTGTACTAGCCTTCACGGAAAGGGAGTTTACCTGACATGTCGTATGAGACGGATGACACCAGCCAACCATGCAAAGGAATAAACCGGTTGGTTAGTCTAATGAAAGACTATGCAAGGGTAAAATAGAAAAGGTTCTAAGTAGTCGTATTAGGTTACACCTGTCGTTTCTCGAATAATAACCGATGACGACAGTGAACCTCAACACTTCTACGGAAACATACGAAAAGGTATAAAGAAGAGAAGACTCCATACGAGTGAGTCTTATGGGAAACGTATGAAGAGAAGACTCCAAAAGATTAAGTCTTATCGAAAAGTATGACAAGTGTTTGGGAACGTTATAGTTTCACACAAGCGTTTAAAACGACTTGATCATTTGGGTCCACGACCAACCTCACTGCATAATGCGAATTCAGATTTGGAAGGAGGACTTACTCTAACCGAATTCCGAGCGGTTTTCACGTTGTACTTCTCACCCGAGGGTTCATTAATTATGTTCAATAGTCGCACTTATCTTCTTTAATTCCAAAACGTACATTTACGTTAAAGCTTTTAAGGAATATCATCTCGTCACGAGAGATATCCTGGGGAATAAATTCCGATTGTCGGCACCAGCTGTGTGCACCTACCCTGAGTAAGGGTACAGTCATGACCAGGGAAAGTACTAGGGCAAAATCCTCCTAATACCAGTTATAAAGAAACGACTAGACCTAGCGAGGTACATAGCGTTCCTACGAATACTCGTTCTAACTACACAGTTAAAACCGCACAATAATCCACACCAATACCATCATGGTAATAACAGATATAATAGAGTTGTTTCTAGCAATATATACAACCTATTATAATATCACATTTTAATCATACAAAATATAAAATCTGTTCCCAAACGAAAACAACACTTCATCCCAATTTAATTAGCAATTAAAATAATTGATAATTAACGAAACATGGAATGATAAACAAGAGCGAACCGCCACTTGCCTTGATTAGACGAACGAAGATTTGCGGGTCGGGAATATTGGACACGAACTTCACAGCCTTCTGGAAATCCCGTCGAAGCCCACCGACGTTCCACGGTCCATTCCGACGATGCACGCAAAACGAGGCACACATATCTAATTTAGATATGGCACGAAACTATACAAAACAAAGGAAAATGGGCTATGCTGCGGCCGCAACGGTTATGGCCCTGATCGTGGCTTTGCTCGGCAAAGCCGCGGTCGCGGTTTACAAACCCGCGGTCGCGGTTTTCTGGATAGGGCCGTGGTCGCGGTTTTCATAGCCGCGGTCGCGGTCCTCCCTCCCGATGCGACTTTAAATCGGTTCGAGGCTCACCGATTGACGATGATTGACTCAAACGAGGGCTTGCTACCACTTCCACCACCACAACACCTCCAAAGCACCACAGACAACCACCCAAAAGCTCTGTTGAAGACTCCGGCGAGACGCAAAACTCCGACGATGAAGAAACGAGAGAAAGAGAGATGTAAGAGCTGAGGATGAAGAATCCAGAGCTAGAGACCACCCTTATATAGAGTTGGAGGAGCCCAACGCCGGACAGACGAAGCGCTTCATCCTCCCTCAATGGCAGCGTTACGAAAATGAGGGAAATTCCGACCGTCATCCTCGGAAAAGATCGACGAGGGCGACGATTGACAGAGGCCCGCGATCGCGGGTTCAAAACCGTGATCGCGGTTGCCAGCAGGCAAAACCGCACCCGCCGTTACAAAACCGCGGTCGCGGCATATCCGCGGTCGCGCCTCTAGGTCTCTGCTCGCGGTTGTCCTCTCGCGATTCTTGCTAGAATCCTATTTTTAACACTTTAAAAATATTCTAAGACCCAAAGCATACCAACGTATATTATTACGTTTGAAAAGATCATTACAGAACGAGGGTTGGGAAAATTACCCAAATATCCTTACTAAAAATTGAGGGGTATTACAAGAAGATCAAGACTTGCAGGGAACAGTCGCCTCAACACACACTGTTCCCTTATTCAGCATACATTATTCTTAGAATCGAAATCAGAATTTTTGGATCAATGACGTCTGTTCGTGAGATGACAATGAAGTTCCAGAAGTTGAAAAAATTCAAAGGGATGGACTTCCGCCGTTGGCAAAAGAAGATGCATTTCCTCTTGACCACCCTCAAGGTGGTGTACGTCCTATCCACTCCCATGCCGGCGATAGTCGATGATGTAGAATCACTTGAGGCTGTGAGGAAAAGGAGCAAATGGGAGAACGATGACTTCATTTGCCGAGGCCACATCTTAAATGGTATGTCCGACTCCCTCTTTGATGTGTACCAAAATGTTGAATCTGCCAAGGAACTTTAGGACTATCTAGAGTTGAAGTACATGGCTGAGGACGCTTCAAATGTAAAGTTCCTTGTGAGCAACTTCAATTCATATAAAATGGTTGACTCAGGATCGGTGATGGAGCAATATAATGAGATACTTCGTATCTTGGGGCAGTTTGCTCAACATAAATTGAATATGAACGAGTCCATTTTAGTGTCAAGCATTATTGACAAATTGCCTCTATCATAATGACTTCAAGCACATGTTGAAGCACAAGAAGGAAGGGATTTCCCTTGTGGAACTTGGAAGCCACTTGCGTATTGAAGAGGGCCTTCGTTCGCAAGAGAAAGGAAAGGAGAAATAGACTCTAAATTTTTCCACCATCAACATGATGGAAGAAGGTTCCCATAAGGGTAACAACAAGAAGGGCAAGAAAAGGCCGCACAATAACACAAACACCGGTCCCAACAAGAAACCCTTTCAAAAGGGGTGTTGGAACTGTGGGAAGCCTGGACATCTTAAGAAGGATTGTTGGGCTGGAAAGGGCAAGAAGGGAAACGTTCCCAACCAGTTTGCTCAAGGTTCTAAGGACCAAGGGCAGAAATCACATCAAGGTCAGAAAGGAACGGTTCCCTCGAACGGAAATGTTCCCTCTTTAGTAACATTTTCTGGTTTGGACTTTGTTCCTAATACTTCTGAAGCCTTCTTTGTGCAGGATGATGAGATAGCATGGTGGGTTGACTCGGGTGCGACCACACACGTGTGTAGGGACAAGTCAATGTTCAATTCCTCCATTTGATATGAGTATAGAGAGGTGTAGAACTTGCATGCTTACTAAGATAACAAGACAACCGTTCCCTAATGTTCAGAGAAATAGTGTAGTGCTTGATTTGATACATAGTGACTTATGTGATTTTCATGCTTCTCCGTCCTTGGGAAATAAGAAATATGTTGTTACTTACATATATGATTATTCCCATTATTGTTATGTATTTCTATTGCATGCTAAGGACGAGGCCCTAGATAAATTCAAAATTTATAAAACTGAAGTGGAACTTCAGTTGGGAACAATGATCAAAAGATTGCGTACAGATAGAGGTGGTGAGTATTTTGACCCAAAATACTTCCAATCCGTAGGAATCATTCATGAAACCACGGCTCCCTATACACCACAACAAAATGGTGTGTCGGAGAGGAAGAATCGAGTTCTTAAGGAAATGATCAATTCCATGCTTTCCTACTCTGGTTTAAATGATGGATTTTGGGGTGAAGCCATCTTGATGGCTTGTTACCTATTGAATAGGGTTCCTAACAAAAGGAACAAGACTACCCCATATGAGCTTTGGTTCCAAAGGAAGCCAAATCTGAATTATCTTCGGGTTTGAGGATGTAGGGCAGTTATAAGACTACCCGAACCCAAGCGAAAGACTTTGGGTGAAAGAGGTGTTGAATGTATCTTTATTGGATATGCTGAGCATTCCAAGGCATATAGGTTCTATGTTATTGAACCTAACAAGTCTATTTTGGTTCACTCCGTTATAGAGTCAAGAGATGCCATCTTTGATGAAAAATGATTTTCATTGACACCTTTACAAAAAGTCATTGTTCCCAGTAATAATGGAGACAATGATAGTTTTCCCAGTACAAGTGGCAACATTGATATGGATGTCCAACCTGGGAACAGTGAACCAGAGATCCGAAAGAGTAAAAGAGTAAGGAAGGGAACGTCCTTTGGCCCTGACTTCCATGTTTACTTGGTAGAGGGAACAAGGGATGAAGTTGGATCCCAATACTTGTATTGTTACAATATTGAGGATGACCCAAAGACGTTTACTGAGGCAATGAAGTCTCAAGACGTTTCCTTTTGAAAAGACGCCATAAATGATGAGATGGATTCCATCATGGGGAACAATACATGGGTTTTAGCTGATCTTCCCCCTGGCTATAAGTCATTGGGAAGTAAGTGGATCTTCAAGAAGAAGATGAAAGTGGATGGAACCATAGATAAGTTTAAGGCCCGATTGGTTGTTCAAGGCTTTAGACAAAAATATGGAACCGACTACTTTGATACCTATGCACTGGTTGCTAGGATTACCACCATTAGGCTATTGATTGCCTTGGCTGCTATTCACAAGTTGGTTATACACCAAATGGATGTGAAAACAGCGTTCCTTAATGGGGACCTTGAGGA
Organism: Rheum nobile; assembly: GCA_027886185.1. NCBI lineage: Eukaryota > Viridiplantae > Streptophyta > Magnoliopsida > Caryophyllales > Polygonaceae > Rheum > Rheum nobile. Next base: position 6,211,905 of record WOAB01000001.1, read on the forward strand.
AGAAGTGTATATGAAACAACCCGAAGGGTTCATTATTCCCGGACAAGAGCATAAGGTGTGCAAATTCATCATATATTTGTATGGGCTGAAGCAAGCACCAAAACAATGGCATCAAAAGTTTGATGAGGTTGTGTTGTCCAATGGATTCCAACTGAATCAATCCGACAAGTGTGTATATAGCAAATTTGATAATTCTGAGAACGGTGTTATAATTTGCTTGTACGTGGATGACATGTTGATCTTTGGAACGGATCAAAGGCAAGTAGACCTTACAAAGGCATTTTTGTCATCACAGTTCTTCATGAAGGACATGGGGGAGGCCGATGTTATCCTAGGGATTAGGATAAGGCGGGGAACGGAGGGCTTATTGTTGTCACAATCTCATTACATTGAGAAAGTATTGGAGAAATTCAATTGTGATAAGTACACTCCTTTGAAAACACCATATGATCCGAGTGTTAAACTGTTCCCTAACAAGGGAAAATCAGTTATGCAACTTGAGTACTCAGGGTTATTGGGTGCTTGATGTATGCCATGACAAGTACTAGGCCGGATATTGCTTTTGCAGTAGGGAAGCTTAGTCGTTATACTAGTAATCCTAGTTCTTATCATTGGCAAGCGGTTCGACGGGTACTTCAGTACCTTAAGGGAACAGTGGACTTTTGTCTTACTTATAGTGGATCACCCTCGGTGTTAGAGGGATATTCAGATGCAAGTTGGATCACAAATGAAGAGGATCATTCTTCCACTAGTGGGTGGGTGTTCCTTGTTGGTGGGGGTGCCATCTCATGGGCTTCCAAGAAACAAACTTGCATCACGAGTTCCACCTTGGAATCAGAGTTTGTTGCCTTAGCCGCTGCTAGGAAAGAAGCGGAATGGATAAGCAACTTGATATATGAAATTCCATTATGGGAAAAGCCAATTTCACCTATATCAATCCATTGTGATAGTGTTGCAACTTTGGCTAAAGCATATAGCCATGTATACAATGGGAAATCACGCCACTTGGGTGTGAGGCATAGTGTGATAAGAGAGCTCATTACGCATGGGGTGATTTCGATGGATTTTGTTAGATCACAACAAAACTTGGTTGACCACTTGACGAAGGGGTTGTCTAGGGACTTGGTTTCCAAGTCGGCTAAGGGGATGGGATTAAGACCCATATAGCTTTCTAGCGGTGGGATACCCAATTCCTTTCCAATTAACGTTGGGAACGAATTCAATGTGGAAAGCCTACACCTAGAAACTGAGAGCACAAAGGAACAGTCCCCAGGTATGTGCTCTATTCCGGCAAGTTTAGAGGTTGAAAGCAATTTCTTAATAGTTCCTTTGAAAAAGAGCAGAATTTAGGTGCACGATTGAATATGCGTTCCTTAAAAGGATCTACCTATATGGGCGTGAAGATTGGCCACTTGATGAAGTTTGGGTTGACTTCAAAACGCTCATGAATGGATAAGGACTCAAGGCCATTAAGAGAGTCAAGTTAGACTATGGAATTGTATAGCAGTTCATGTAAGTGTTATCTTCATGCATCCAAAGAGGTTGATTGGTTCAATCCTTAGGACACCATGATTCCCAAGTGTTTGAAATGTGTAATTACACTAAGACATAAATTCAATCATTTCGATATTTGTGTTTATACATGAGTTTGGGATGAAGACTTGCTTATTTTGTGAATCAAGGATTACACTAAAATGGGGGAGGATTGTTGGTGATTTTAGTGTCATCAAGAGACCGTTCCCATATAGGGAACGGTGTCATTTAGTGTGATCGGGAATCATACGACACTATAAGATCTCACTCAGCTACATCACGGGTTTGGAGGTGTGGAGTACACACTCGTGTAAGCATACTTGAGATTCTGAGGGAGACATTAAGGATATGTGACGTTACTCATATGGGAATAGTGCATCAGAGAGGTTAATTGTGTCTTTAAGACAGATCGACGTTACCTAAGGTTGAACGAGTGGTCGTTCCTTGGAGGGATCAGCCGTTCCCTAGGTGGGAACGTCAAGTTCCCTAAGGCATGGTTAAAGTTTCAGCACGTGATAAATGTGTTGTAACCGCCTTGGTAACCGTCAAAATAACCGCCTCTTAACTACCTTAAATCAGTTGATAACTAATAGAAGTAGTTGGATATTCTTGAAAACGGTTGGTAACAATTGGAACGGTTGGTAACCGTTAGTAACCTCTTGTAACCGATGTAACCGTTCCCTGTAACCGTCTGAAAGCCTATATAAAGGCATTTCGGTGATAGTGTTGGGACATTAGATTAAACGCATGAGTTCTCTATCTGAGTTGAAGTCATACTCCACAAATACATGAACATAGTTTAGTTCCCATCAGAAGCCTTAAAGGGAACTAGAGGATTTGTCTTATCTCACTTCAGATTTTGCGGATTCCCTAAGGCTTAGTAAGGGGCAAAATTCTGATTTCGGAAAGTGTTCTCACGATTCAAATCTTATCTGAGTTATAGCATTCATTGATAATTTCCTATTGAAGCCGAAGTCAACAGCAAGAGAAGATCAAGACTTGCAGGGAACAGTCGCCTCAACACACACTGTTCCCTTATTCAACATACATTGTTCTTACAATAACTACCTAGTAACTTCTTATAAACTGATCAAGAAGCTCCATAAATCCTATATGGAGGGTTCCAGGGGCATTAGTGTTGGGTTGGTTGAATTGATCTCTCCTATGATCAAACCATGCGAAGCTAAAAATTGAAAAAACACATTCTTTAAAGTTCAATTCTCAAAAAAAGCCTTGATTTGAATTGGTTGGTTTGTCTTATCTCACTTCAAATTCCGTGAACTCGTTACAGCTTGATAAGGGGCAAAATATTGATTTCAGAAAGCTAACAAGCGATTCAAATCTTATTTTGATTGTGTTGCCACTTGATTATTCCATGGAGAAGCCAGTTTCTGCATCAATAGTTTGCTTCGGAGGCTATGTTCCTAACATTCAAAATCAATATCTTGGAGATCAATGGCAACAGTTTGTGAGATGACAACCAAGTTCGAAAAGCTTGACAAGTTTGAAGGGGTGGACTTTCGACGTTGGCAAAAAAAGATGCACTTCCTCTTGACCACCTATGTTCTCTCCACTCCAATTCCTGAAGTGGACGATGATGAATCGCTGGAGGCCGTGAGACGTAGGAGCAAATGCAAGAATGACGATTATATTTGTCGAGGCCACATCTTAAATGGTATATCTGACTCTCTTTTTTATGTATACCAAAACGTCAAATCCGCTAAGGAACTTTGGGACTCTTTGGAGCCCAAGTACATGGATGAAGATGCTTCGAGCGTTGAGTTCCTTGTATGCAATTTTAATGAGTGTAAAATGCTTGATTCTCGGTCGGTAATGGAGCAATTCCCTAAGATACTACGTATCTCGGGGCAGTATGGTCAACACGGATTGAAGATGGACAAGTCCATCTCTTTTTCAAGTGTAATTGACAAGTTACCACTATCGTGGAAAGACTTCAAGCACATGCTGAAGCAGAAGAAGGAAAACATTTCTCTTGTGGATCTTGGAAGCCATTTGCATAATAAAGAAGGTCTTCAAGCACATGATGAAGATGCTTCGAGTGTTGAGTTCCTTGTATGCAATTTTAATGAGTGTAAAATGCTTGATTCTCGGTCAGTAATGGAGCAATTCCCTGAGATACTACGTATCTCGAGGCAGTATGCTCAACACAGATTGAAGATGGATGATTCCATCTCTTTGTGAAGTGTAATTGATAAGTTACCACTATCGTGGAAAGACTTCAAGCACATGTTGAAGCAGAAGAAGGAAAACATTTCTCGTGTGGAGCTTGGAAGCCATTTGCATAATAAAGAAGGACTTCACGCGCAAGAGAAAGGTAAATAGAAGGAGAATCTAGGTTCTTCCATCGTAAACATGATGGAAGAAAGTTCTTAGAAAGGGAACAAGAACAAGGGCAAGAAAGGCCGTTTAACAATACTCATAATAGTCCCAAAAAGAAATGTTCCCGCACATGGATCGATTGCTGGAATTGTGGCAAGTCAGGACATTTCAAACGAGATTGTCGTGCTGGAAAAGGGGAAGAAGGGAAACCCTCCCAACCATTCTGCTCAAGGGTCCAAGGACCAAGGGCATAAATCCCATCAAGGTAAAAAAGGAATTGTTCCCTTAAAGGGAATTGTTCCCAGTTTATTAACATTTCCTGGTTTGGATTATGTTCTTAATACTTCTGAAGCTTTCTTTGTGCAAGATGATGAGATTGCATGGTGGGTCGACTCAGGTGCTATTGCTCACGTGAGTAGGGACATAACTATGTTCAAGTCATTTGATGGTGAGATTGCATGGTGGGTCGACTCAGGTGCTATTGCTCACGTGAGTAGGGACATAACTATGTTCAAGTCATTTGTTCATGTGGATGATGGACGTGTTCTTCATATGGGAAACGAGTCAACTGCCCCCATACTAGGCCAAGGCCAAGTGGAGTTGTAGTTTTCATCTGACAAGACTTTAATTCTTAAGAATGTGTTATATGTTCCTAGAATTAGGAAAAATTTAGTCTTTGATACTATCCTTAACAAGTTAGGTTTTCGACAAGTGTTTGAAGCCGATAGTTCTATATTATCAAAAGGTGGTTTGCTTGTTCGACGTGGTTATCTATGTAATAGCATGTTTAAACTCAGTATTAGTAAAGTTGTACCTTTTGTTTACATCACTTGTGCACAAGGCTCTGTTACCTCATAGGGATTTGTTCCCTTAGAGGAAACTATTATTTCACTATGGCATACGCATCTTGGAAATGTTCATTATCAGCGTATGCATGTTATGTCTAAGAATGGCTTAATTCCACCATTTGATATGAATATAGATAAATGTAGAACATGCATGCTTACTAAGATGACCGACTACTTTGATACCTATACACCAGTTGCTCGAATATCCACCATAAGATTGTTGATTGTCTTAGCAGTTATTCACAAGTTGGTTATACACCATGGACATTAAAACAATGTTCTTGAATGGGGATTTAGAGGAGGGAGTTTATATGAAACAACCTGAAGGGTTTGTTATGCCCGAACAAGAGAATAAGGTGTGAAAATTGATCAAGTCCTTGTATGGGCAAAAGTAAGCACCGAAGAAATGGCATCAAAAGTGTGATGAGGTTGTGTTGTCTAATGGATTTAACTTAAATCAATTGACAAGTGCATATATAGCAAATTTGATGATTATGGAAATGGAGTTATAATTTGCTTATACGTGGATGACATGTTGATCTTTGGTACAGATCAAGGGAAAGTAGACCTTGCAAAGGAAATTTTGTCATCACAATTCTCCATGAAGGACATGGGGTATGCCGATGTTATCCTTGAGATTAGGATAAAATGGGAAGAGGCAGGCTTGGCATTAACACAATCTCACTATATTGAGAAAAGTGTTGAAGAAGTTCTATTATGATGAGTGCAATCCAGTTTGCACTCCATTTGATCCCTCTACACAATTGTTCCCTCACATTTGTGTCACATCTTGAGTACTCAAGGGTTATTGGGTGCTTGATGTATTCCATAACAAGTACAAGACCTGACATTGCATTTGCAGTAGGGAAACTTAGCGATACACTAGTAATCCTGATGTGATTCATTGACAAGAAGTTCGTAGAGAACTTCAGTACCTCAAGGGGACAATGAACCTTGGTCTTATGTACTTTGGATCCCCCTCGGTGTTAGAGGGATATTCATGCAAGTTGGATATCGAATGAAGAGGATCATTCTTCTACTAGTGGATGGGTATTTCTATTTGGTAGGGGTGCCATTTCATGTGCTTCCAAGAAACAAACTTGCATCATGAGTTCTACGATGGAATCGAAGTTAGTTGCCTTAGTGGATGCTCAGAAAGAAGCAGAATCGCTAAGGAATCTGGTTTATGAAATTCCATTGTGGGAAAAACCAATTTCACTTGTATCAATCCATTGTGATAGCGCTGCAACTTTGGCTAAGGCATATAGCCATGTATACAATGGGAAATCATGCCACTTGGATGTGAGGCATAGTGCGGTAAGAGAGCTCATTACGCATGAGGTGATTTCGGCGGATTTTGTTTGGTCTCAACAAAATTTGGCTGACCACTTGACGAAGGGGTTAGCAAGAGACTTGGTCTCCAAGTCGGCTAAGGGGATGGGATTAAGACCCATATAGTTTTCTAGTGGTGGGATACTCAATTCCTACCTAACTAGTATGAGGGACAAATTCAATGTGCAAAGCCAATACCTAGAAACTAAAGAGCACAAATGAACAGTCCCCAAGTGTGTGCTCAGTTCCTACAAGAGGAAGGTTAAAGACAAAGTCTTCTTAATAGTTCCTCTGAAAAAGTACAAATTGTAGGTGCACGATTAGGTAACGTTACCCTTAAGGAATATACCTATGTAGGCGTAAAGTTTGGTTGTTTCATGAAGTTCTGGATTGGCTTCAGATATGTTTATGAATGGATAAGGACTCAAGGCGATAAAAGAGTCAAGTTAGACTTTAAGACTTTTAAAGTAACTTGTGTGTTATCTTCAGGCACGCAAAAGGGGTTGATTGGTTCAATCCTTTAGACACTATGATTCCCAGGTGTTTGGAATGTGTAATTACACTAAGTGGAAATTCAATCCTTATGACATTTTCGTTTATGAATGAGTTGTGATAAAGGCTTACTTATTTTGTGAATTAAGGATTACACTAAAATGGGGGAGAATTGTTGGTAATTTTAGTGTCATCATGATATTGTTCACTTGGAGGGAACAATGTCATTTAGTGTGATCGGGATTCATACAACACTATGGGAGCTCACTTCGTTATAACACAAGTTTGGGGGTGTGGAGTACACACTTGTGTAAGCGGATTTGAGCTTCGGAGGGAAACAATAAGGAATTGTTACTGTGTACAGAAAGATCCTTTGGAGGGAACTTTGTTGGTTTGTTCTATTCTAGGGAACTGTTCCTTGTAAGGGATCAGAGGATATGGTCAGTTGATTTTAAGCACATTAAGAATTTGGTTAATTTACAACGTGTTTAGAACATGTTTGTAACTGCAGTGGTAACTCTAATGTTTAATTCTCATCAAAAGCCTTGATTTGAATTGGTTGGTTTGTCTTATCTCACTTCAAATTTTGTGGACTCCCTAAGGCTTGATAATGGGCAAAATATTGATTTCAAAAAGCTAACAAGCGATTCAAATCTTATCGGAATTGTGTTGCACTTGATCAAGTTCCTTGGAGAATCCAGTTTCTGCATCAACAGTTCCCTTAAGAGGCTTTGTTCCCAACACTTGGACCACTCGCTTGAACACAACTATTGATGTAATTACGTATCCTCTAATAGCCATTCATAGGGCATGGAGTGGCATCCCTGAAATTAGCTTCATTTCTAGTCGTCCATATGAAGTAGACATAAGTAGCAAAAAGGAAGCCATGAATTTGTGTGGTAATGTACTTTCTCTTGGTGCGGTGCAAAATTCAATCAATCCAAAGCAAGAGGGGGACCAGCTAGGCAAAGTGCTAGAAGTGAAGTCAGGAAAGGAGTTAAGAAAGAACTTCCATGGAGAAGGGGAAATGGCTCCATAAGTGGTCTCCACTTTCAGGTGCAGCGTGGCATAGAACGCATGTGGCGTCACCAATGGCAAATCAATGCATCAAACGATCTTTGGTTGGGAGCTTATTCTGGATGGTCATCCATGCTACAAAGAAGCACTTTGGAGAATGCATACCCTTACAAAGAGTATCAATTTCCCCATGTCTTGATATGGCTTCGAGTGCGTAGAATATCATGGGCATTCATCATGATGAACTTACCATTTGCAGTTAGAATCTCATGGAATTATAAGGAAGCGGCCCGCCCTAGGAAGTCATTTTTGACACGAAGGATGCTCTTCCAATACTAGTTGTTAGCTTCTTTGGATCATACAATTCAGATGGCGTGGTCCCTAAGTTGATAACTTGTAGCGCACCTTGACCAGATGTTCAGTTGTCGACTCTACAGCTCATTAATAGATCAAGTGATGCTAGCCCGGTTCCTGGACAATAGTTCTCTAAACCCGAGGCCCCCTTCCTCATTTGGATTGCACACATCTCCAATGAAATAAGGTTGTGATTGAAGAAACGGTGTCAGACCATTGGTAAGAGAGAATCATAGCTTGAACTTTGTTGAGCACCTCCTTTGGGAAGACCAACACATTGCACCAAAAAGAGTGAATGCCATAGATAATTGACCTGATAGGATCCACCCTTCCAGCATACGAGAGATAATTTACTACCAACTTTGAATTTTAGAAGCCATTTTGTTCATTACCTAATGGTAGTTGCTAGACTGCATACGGCTAGCACTTAGGGGGATACTGTTGATTCCAGGTTCAACAATGAGACCTAATTAGTGACCAACACCACTAATCCCGGTGTTCTTCTTTCTTGATTCCATAAAATCCACTCTCATGTCAATCGACTCTCGCCGTTGCCGAAATGCCTCTCCTCTAGTTTGCTTTAAACCTGAAAAAGACCCGAGGTCTTCCCCAGGCTTGCAACTCCGACGCTGAACACACTTTTCCATACGAAAAGCATATATATATATAGAAAAGCTAAATTTGAGATATTTGCTTACCCATCAAATTACCTCGAACAAGTACACTCACTCTTTATTTCATTAGTAGAGCATCAAACTTTCTAGTGTCGATTATAAGGTCTATCTAGAATTCATGCTAATAAGGTATATTTTGTTGCTATCAAGTCTTATAAGGTTGACCACAAGGTCATAGATAACAGGAGCATAACCACATGTTCACAATGGGAAAAAGAGTGTAGGCTTTTACTACATGCGAGCAAAACATAAAGGAGGACAAGTGTATAAAAACGAAAGTTGTAAATCTTGCAAAAATGCAACTCTCCAATCCAAAGAAGAGAACCAACAAGTACGAAGGGAACAAACCATGGAAAACATATACTATTTCAAAGTTATTGAGGTACAAACATGATATATGACATCATTCAACACAACAAGCTCTACTCATGGAATCAAGCAAAGTAAACATCAAAACCCACAAAACTGAGCACCGGTAATCTAAAATATCCAGGTTGAAGGGCATTCATTATCAGCTGAAATCATAGATGGTATAAACAACGCACAATATACGGGAATCGGTGATTCAACATGCTGAATTTATCAACAATATCTCTATCTCCACTTGCTATAAGAAAATCTAGCAAGAGAATGCTACTCAATCCCTAAAATCATGCTCGATTGTATAACTAATTGGCTAAGGTAAGAGTAGGCATCCAATTTAAGTCCAAAAGCATTCAATTAAAACTCAAGCAAAGAACTTAAGAAACGCTAGAAGAGGGAAAGAAAGAACCATCTTCGTTTGGACTGGAGAGCTCACATGAACGCTCTATGGCTACTGATGGAAGGGCATATTCACCGACTCCGATCATCACCTGGATTGATCGGCTTAGTTTCATCTTCTTTCTCTGCGCAGCCGAAGGAACAATTCCTTCGTCGACTAGAATGATCGGAGACATTGCAATCGGCATAGACGAGTTCGTGCGGAGATGGTGAATGAGCTGGACCGAGTGGAGTGAGATGGCGAGAGTGGAGAGATGAGGTTCTCTAGGCTCCTCCCAGACTATTGCTTCTCAATCGAAGCCCTTTTTCTCTACGCCTCCCTCTCCTTTTTCCCAATTGCCGCTCTCGTCTCCCAGTGCCCCCGACATTGCGGTTCTCCCCTCTTGAAAATGAAGCCCCTTTTTTGTCATTGCAGACTTTATTTTATTTTACCCTAAAAATGAGTATTGGGTCTTTTTCTTTAGTGGGCCTTGAGCCCAGCTCCCACACAGCACCTCAAGCCTTTCGCTACGCGTAGCACGGCGAAAGCTTGAATACTGGTGGTGTCTGGTTTCTTTGCGAAGAGGCAAGATGGTGAGGGTGGAGTCTTAATGTACTTTGTCGGATTAGAGCTTCAGTGTTTTTTACTCTGCTTATAGACAAGGCTTTCCTAATGGGGTGGAGCCCTAGTGTTTATAACTTCGCATATTGCCACGACTTTCTTAATGGGGTGGAGCCCTAGTGTTTCGTTGTGAAGGCTGCGAAAGGGTTTCTTAGGGGAAGAGCCCCAATACCATTTTGTAGTCTAGAAGAAGACTTTTCAGAGGCAGGGCACTATCATTTTCCCCTTTTACACAACTAACCTACCTTGTAATCTTGCTTTATCAATTTCTCGTTAAGAGTGTAGACATGAGACTTGTGTTGAAGGGAAACGCAAGTTTTTCATTGGGGGTATATGGACTTGCGTGTAAGCACATGTATGTACGTCATAGAAAAGAGACTCGTGAAGGGGGTATGCGTTTGTGCATAAGGGAGCCCCCATGCGCCGGAGTGAGTGACCCCATAAAGGGTTATAAGAGCGAGAGTGATTTCACTAGTTTGCTCGATTTGCTTTTTCACTCTATCTTTTTTAATTGCTTTCCCGTATTACTTTTTACTTGATTTTTCTCGTGTTGCTTTCTTGCATTGCATTTATACTTGCTCTCTCGTATTGCCTTATCACTTGCCTTTTCGTATTGTCTTTTTACTTGCTTTCTCGTATTGCTTTCACGACTTGCATTTCACGTACTCCTTTCACGTATTGCTTGCCTACGAATCACATTTCTCTTAGAGTATTGCTTTGTATCTCTCATTTCATATTGCTCAAACGCGTTGCTTTTCATACTCGCGCACCTTGCCTTCGCGTGTTACTTTCTCATATTGTTTTTCATACTCGCGCACTTTATGTATTGCTTCTCAAGACTTGTTTTTTCGTATTGCTTTTCACAAATTGCTTCTCAAAACTTGTTCTTTCGTATTGCTTTTCACAACTTATTTCTCAAAACTTGCTCTTTCGTATTGCTTTTCACAAATTGCTTCTCAAAACTTGCTACTTCGTATTGCTTTCACGTGTTGCATATCTCGAATTGCTTTTCAAGAATCGCGCATTTTTTGTATTGCTTCTCAAGACTTGCTTTTTCATATTGCTTTTTATACTCGTCATTTCGTATTGCATTCACGTATTGCTTTCGCGTATTGCTTTAACTTGCTTTCCAGACTTGCTTTCAAAACTTGATTCTCAAACTTGCTTTCAAGACTTGCTTTCAAGACTTGCTTTCAAGACTTGCTTCTCAAACTTACTTTCAAGACTTGCTTTCAAACTTGCTTTCAAACTTGCTTTTCTTGCCATCGCGTATTGCGTTCTCATATTGCTTTTCATACTTGTGCACTTTATGTATTCCATCTCAAGGCTTGTTCTTTCTTATTGCTTTCACGTGTTGCATTTGTCACTTACTTTCTCTAAGCTCGTGGAGGGCGTATGGCTAGGAAGCAATGAGTGAAGGGAGGTCTTTGTGAAGGTCATGAAGCGAAGGCCTTCGTGAAGAGGAGCCTTCATGAAAGGGAACCTTCGTGAGGGGGGTGACTTTGTGAAGGCAATAGGCTCGAGCCGGGAGGCCCCATGAGTTATTCGCGAAGGCCGGGAAGGCCAAGAGCAAAGAACGGGAAGGCCAAGGGCGAAAGTCGAGGAGGCCAAGGGCGAAGGCCGGGGAGGCCAAGGGAGAAGGCCGGGGAGGCCAAGGGCAAAGGCCGGGGAGGCCAAGGGCGAAGGCCGAGGAGGCCAAGGGCGAAGGCCGGGGAGGCCAAGGGCGAAGGCCGGGGAGGCCTTCGCAAAGGAAACTCCGCTAGTTTTTTTTTCTCGTGATGTTACTCAACTTGCTCTAAAGTGCAACGTCTCTTCCCTTTCGGCCTCATATTGCCTTTCTACTTGATTCATTGTAAAAGGCATAAGTGGTGGCTAGGGGAGTGATACCATAGGTTGCGTTGGCTTGAGGGACGTACAAGCCCCAACCGTTATAAGGCGTCTTGAAGCCTACACGAAAACAAAGCTAGAGCATAATGAGAGCTATGTGAAGCATAAGTAGAATGGAGTGAAGGCTAACCAAAGCCAAAGTGGAGTGTAGTGGAACTTGGTTCTTTGTTCTTTGCTTCTAATAAAGCTTGTTGTTGGAAGTTCTCCGTAGGGTGGGCATCTCGGCATGACATGAGCCTTCCTAGTGTGTGAGGAGGTCCCAACAGACGGCGCCAGTGTTGATTCCAGGTTCAACAATGTGACCTAATTAGTGACCAACACCACTAATCTCGGTGTTCTTCTTCCTTGATTCCATAAAATCCCTCTAGCTTGCTTTAAACCTGAAAAAGACCTGAGGGCTTCCTCGGGCTTGCAACTCCGACGCTCAAGTCAATTTTCCATACGAAAAGCATATATATATATATAGAAAAGCTAAATTTGAGATATTTACTTACCCATCAAATTACCTCGAACAAGTACACTCACTCTTTATTTCATTAGTAGGGCATCGAACTTTCTAGTGTCGATTATAAGGTCTATCTAGAATTCATGCTAATAAGGTGTCTTTTGTTGCTATCAAGTCTTATAAGGTCGACCACAAGGTCCTAGATAACAGGAGCATAACCACATGTTCACAATGGGAAAAAGAGTGTAGGCTTTTACTACATGCGAGCAAAACATAAAAGAGGACAAGTGTATTAAAACGAAAGTTGTAAATCTTGCAGAAACGCAACTCTCCAATCCAAAGAAGAGAACCAACAAGTACGAAGGGGAAAAACCATGGAAAAATATACTATTTCAAAGTTATTGAGGTACAAACATGATATATGACATCATTCAGCACAGCAAGCTCTACTCATGGAATCAAGCAAAGTAAACATCAAAACCCACAAAATTGAGCACCGGTAATCTAAAAGATCCAGGTTGAAGGGCATTTATTATCAGCTGAAAGCATAGATGGTATAAACAACGCACAATATACGGGAATCGGTGATTCAACGGGCTGAATTTATCAACAATATCTCTATCTCCACTTGCTATAAGAAAATCGAGCAAGGGAATGCTACTCAATCCTTAAAATCATGCTCGATTGTATAACTAATTGGCTAAGGTAAGAGTAGGCATCCAATTTAAGTCCAAAAGCATTCAATTAAAACTCAACCAAAGAACTTAAGAAACGCTAGAAGAGGGAAAGAAAGAACCATCTTCGTCTGGACTGGAGAGCTCACATGAACGCTCTATGGCTACTGATGGAAGGGCGTATTCACCGACTCCGATCATCACCTGGATTGACTGGCTTAGTTTCATCTTCTTCCTCTGCGCAGCCGAAGGAACAATTCCTCCGTCGGCTAGAATGATCGGAGACATTGCAATCGGCATAGACGAGTTCGTGCGGAGATGGTGAAGGAGCTGGACCGAGTGGAGTGAGATGGCGAGTGTGGAGAGAGGATGTTCTCTAGGCTCCTCCCAGACCATTTCTTCTGAATCGAAGCCCCTTTTTCTCTGCGCCTCCCTCTCATTTTTCCCAACTAGGTTGTTGGATGCACGGGGAAAATATAATTCTAAAAATGTAGTATTTCTTTGCAGTTGACATGTTAAATGTATCGACAACGTGTTAAGTATAGTTAGAACAATTAGTTTAATTTATTTTCGTGCACAAATAAAGTTAGACTCGCAAACCATTATAGTTCTTCCGCCTCTTAAATAATTGATATGACGTCTATAATTGTACATTTTTAGATAATTTCTTCTATATATTTTTAAATGAAATTATACATTATGTAACAAATATTACGTGAGACCATGCATCCATAAAAACACGTTTATATTAAGAGATAAGAGAAGTTAGATAAAATGTACAATATATCATAAATTGTGTTTGTGGAACCAGAGGAACTCAAGAATATCCACACAATAATGAACTTTTCCTTGGTTGTAATGGTAAGTCTTGCTTAGGAATTGTTGTGCTTATAAACATTATAGGTACAAAAAATGCTATGATCCTTCTATAGTGTCTATCACTTATCCTTAATTCTAAAAAAAGAAGAGATAACCGCCAACATCATATACTCCATCAAGGCAATATCTCATACAAGGCCAGACATTTGCTCCATATTTATGATTATCGTATCTTCATTGAGAAAATTAATGAACAAAAACTTGACCCAGTTCCCGTGGCGTTTCTCATCTCTCCATGCAATCTATGTGGACATGTAAATTTGAGGTGTGCAAACTTTGACTCAGTTTAGGTACCGAAAGTAGCCAATTAAGTTGTAAATCATCTAAGAAACACCACCTCTAATTAGAAACCAAGAAATGGGGTTGTTGTTGCCTTCATACATACCCAATTTGGCACCAACTAATATGTACGTACCACTAGGACTCCTGGTGTTCAAGCTCTAGGATCCACTGAAAAAGATAACAATTTTATGCTTTTTAAATCAAGATTTTGCAACACACTTGTGAAAGCTAGCGACTACCTTACCCATTGATAAGCTACACTTCAATGGTCACAACCAAGAAGTGAATATTTTTAGCACATTCTCGTAGCCTGGCACCGCTAACCAATGAGAAAGCCAAGAGAAAAACATTAGCACCTCGGTAGCTTAAGTGCCTCAATTTGTTGAAATCCTCGTGTCTATTCATACAAAAAACTGTAAATTTTCTTTCAATTGAAAACTTAGAATAGACAATCTAGTAATCGTAGAAGAACTGAGCAAAAGGAAGGAGAACAGATTTGGGAAAACATTTCCACACTGTTTCTTATTCACATATGGGTATAATATATACATGAAGAAGGAACTTATCATATTCCAATAATGACTTATCATCTTCCAATAATAAAAGCAATATAAATATTCAATACTCCCCCTCAAGTTGGAGCATGTAGATCTCGAATGTCCAACTTGCCAAGGAGAAATGTGAATTGTTGTTTGCCTAGGGCCTTTGTAAAGATATCGGCCGGCTGCTCGGATGAAGGAAGGTATGAAGTCTTGACAACACCAGACTGAACGAGATCATGAATAAAGTGACAATCGATCTCAATGTGCTTTGTCCGCTCATGAAACACGGGATTAGCAGCAATATATAAAGCAGCCTGATTGTCACAAAGGAGTCGCATTGGACCCGAGTGATGTACTCCAAGAGACCTGAGAAAGGCCTTGAGCCATATAAGTTCACAGCAAGCCGCATCCATGGCCCGGTATTCTGCTTCAACTGATGAGCGAGAGACTGTGGATTGCTTCTTGGACTTCCAGGAAATGGGAGAATTGCCAAGATTGAAAAAGTATCTAGTGAGAGAACGACGAGTCAGTGGGCAAGCTGCCCAATCTGAGTCCGAGTGAGCGATTAGCTGCAGCGAGCTTGACCGAGACAGTACAATTCTTTGACCAGGGTGTCCTTTCAAATAATGAAGGACACGAATCGCTGCCTCCCAATGAGCTTGCTTCGGATGTTGCATAAATTGAGACAAGATATGAACTGAATAGCACAAATCAGGGCGCGTAATGATCAAATAAATGAGGCGACCAACAAGACGACGATACTGCTCTGGATCAGCATAATCAGGACCCGTTGCACTGCCAAGGTCGTGATTTTGCGGCATGGGAAGCACTGTAGGCTTTGCTGCAAGGAGCCCGACTTTAGACAAGATCTCCAATGCATATTTTCGTTGGGAAACAAACAAACCAGATGGTCCATTGGCAATCTCAAGACCTAGGAAATACTTCAAGGAACCAAGATCTTCCATATGAAAGCAAGAATGAAGATAGGCCTTGAACTTGGAGATAGCAGAGGGTTTGTTGCCAGAAATGATAATGTCGTCGACGTAGACCAAGACATGAATAATCACTTCGCCGTGAATCAAGGAGAATAAGGAGTAATCAGCATAGGATTGAATAAATCCAAAAATACGCAGAGAATTCGCCAGTTTAGCAAACCAGTTGTGAGGTGCCTGACGGAGCCCATACAGGGACTTGTGCAACCTACAAACTCTCCCTGGAGTCGATGTAAACCCTGGAGGAAGCCTCATGTAAACCTCCTCATGAAGGTCACCATGCAAAAAGGCATTATGAACATCCATCTGATGAAGGGCCCATCCTTTAACGGCAACGACAGCAAGGAAAGTGCGCACAGATGACATCTTGGCAACAGGAGCAAATGTTTCTGTGTAGTCGACACCTTCAACATGGTGGTTCCCAAGGACAACCAGACAAGCCTTGTAGCGCTCAACGGACCCGTCGGAGTTGTACTTGATTTTATAAACCCATTTGCAACCAATTGGTATCTTTCCTGGCGGCAAATCTGTTAATGTCCAAGTACCATTCTTTTCGAGAGCCGAGAGCTCTAGGGTCATGGCATCACGCCATTTCTGATGTTGGACGGCCTCAGAGTATCTAGTGGGCTTGAACTCGGCGGTGACAGTCGCTAAAAATGAACATGTGACCTCGAAAAATTGTCATAATGAACGAAATCATCTAAGGAATAAAGGGTACCTGAGGAAGGTGTCGACGCGGGTAATGAAGCGAGAGAGGTGTGACGGATAGTAGTATTACACACAAAATCACGCAATTTGGCAGGTAACTGCCTGGGCCGATCACTTCGACGGAGCTCAGGTGCTGGTGAAGTCGACGTGGCAGGGGTTGAGCTGAGGGACACACTCCCCCTGTCGAGCAAAGCAGATGAGGTGTCTGCAGTAGGAGAATTGTCTGGAGGTGAGACTGACACAGGAGACTCAGATGACACTGACGCAGGCTCATAAACAGAATCATAAGCAGTTGGCAAAATCGGATGTCCAACATCCGGAAGAGAAAAAATAGGCCCGTCAGCATATGGAAAATGATCCTCGTAAAAGCGAACATCCCTGGAATACAAACGCCAAGCCTTCTTACCGAAGGGATAGCCAAGAAAAATGCAATGACGTCCACGTGCAGCAAACTTGTCTCTGTCACGAGGTATTTGAGAAGCATAGCACAAGCAACCAAATACCCTGATATGACTATAATCAGGAGATTGACCAAAGAGAAATTCATACGGAGTCTTAACATCAAGAAGAGTTGTAGGAGTCCGGTTCATTAAGTACACAGCAGCTAGAACACATTCTCCCCAAAATCTGATGGGAAGAGAAGCATGGAAGCGAAGAGCTCTGGCAACATTAAGAATGTGGCGATGTTTCCGTTCAACTAGCCCATTCTGTTATGGAGTACCCACACAGGAAGTTTCAAACACAATCCCTATGGAAGAGAAGAAGGGTAATAAGGGACGAAATTCAGTCCCGTTGTCGCTACGAACACGACGAACCGTCTTAGAAAACTGTTTGGAAATAAAGGCGTAGAAATTTTGGACGAGATGAACGACTTCTGTCTTGGAGGCCATCAGATAAACCCAAATTGACCTTGAGCAGTCATCAACAATCGTCAAAAAATAACATGCACCACAACTAGCGGTAACACTATAAGGACCCCACACGTCATAATGAATTAAATCAAAATTATCACTGGCTTTATTTGCACTAAGAACAAAACTGTCTCGAGTTTGCTTAGAACGAGAACAAACAGAACAAGGTGCAGACAATAAATTTGAATCTGCAGAATCTATGCCAGGCAATTTCTTCAAAGCTGAAAAATGACGGATGTCCCAAACGGTGATGCCAAAGACGAGCAGATGAGGATACTACCGCATTGCAGAGTGAGTTAGCACGAGTCGTCGGATACAACCAGTAAACACCACCCCCTCTCTTCACCCGCGCCAATCACTATCCTTGTATTGCGGTCCTGAATCACACAAAGTTTTTCAGACAAAGTGACAATACACTGCAAATCCTTATTTAATTTAGAGAAAGAAATAAGATTGCACTGCAATTTAGGAACAAGTAACACAGGTGATATCTGTAATCCATCTCCAAACAGAATTGTCCCAGCTTGAGTAGAGGATGCATGAGATCCATCAGGTAAAATAATCGAAGCAGTAGGAACGGCATGGAGTTCGGTAAGAAACTCGGAATTTCCCGTCATATGAAACGAGGCTCCCGTGTCTAAAATCCACTGAAAATTGTGCTTACCCATCATCTTGTCATTAGAGGAGTTGGCATTGAACGATTTCCACATCTAAAAAACGTGATTCCACTGATCATTGGACAAATTGGGAACAAAAGCCTCACGATCATGTGCAGTAATCTGATGTCCAGTAGCCTGCAAAGAAGAAGCTTGAGCTGCGTTTGCAAATCCTCGGCCATTAGAAGTTGACCCAGTCCCAGAAGTAGGCAATGCAGCGCCTCTACCTCTCCCGCGCCCTCTACCGCGACCGTAGCCTTCGGGAAAGCCCACGATCCGATAGCACGTAGTGACATCATGCCCAGGCTTGCCGCAGTGGGAGCATGTTGGCTTGGAGGTTGTCTAATCTGATTTTTGTCTTGAGTTGGACCCCGATGAACCACCCCGTTGAACAGCGAACGCAGCGGCATCGGTTTGAATCTCCTTGTCTTTGATTAGATTCATATGGCGTTCTTCTTGAATCACCAAGGCATAAGCCCAATTCATTGTCGGGAGTGGATCTTGAGCGATTATGTTGGAGCGAATATTGCCATACAAATCACCATTAAGACCCATCAGGAATTGATGAAGCCTCTCTTCTTCCCTCTTTGTGGTCAATTCGGCAACCCAAGTGCACTTGCAGCCTGTACACAAGCATGAGCGTGGATTTAGATAGTTGTCCAACTCGTCCCAAAGCAACTTAAGACGGCCGAAGTACGCAGCGACGTTGTCTCCCTCTTGATCGTAGCGGGCTATTTAAGTCCACAATTGGTGAATCCGGGGAGCGTTGCCGATAGAGTCTCTGAGTCAAGTCGTCCCAAAGATCTTTGACTGATTCAGAGTATGTGACAGTGGAACGAAGAGATGGTTCGATGGACTGCAGGACACATGCCACAAGCATGGAATTGACACTGATCCAGTATTCTAGATCCGGCGAGTCATCAGCGGGCCGCGAGATCGTTCCTTCAAGGAACTTGATTTTCCGTTTGGCACGAAAGGCATTTTTTAGAGCCTTCTGCCATTCAGAGAAGTTATCACCTTTGAAAATCACGGTACTGATGTTCATACCGGGATTATCCGGGTGATGTAGATAATAGGGATTCGTCGGATGCGAAGCATCCTTCTTCGTTGTTTCTGTGTCGCCGGTCATGTTGAACGAACGTCGGACTGCTGCAGTTTGGTTGCTGCAGTTTTAGGGTATAATATAGGGACTGTGTTTGAGGTGCTTTGATACCATGAGCAAAAGGAAGGAGAGCAGATTTGGGAAAATATTTCCACACTGTCTTATTCACATATGGGTATAATATATACATGAAGAAGGAACTTATCATCTTCCAATAATGACTTATCATCTTCCAATAATAAAAGCAATATAAATATCCAATAAGAACCTAAGAAAGTGATTATTTCCTCCCTATTATATAGGGAACAATAAAAATATGAAACTAAAGGAAGATTAATGGCAGAATAATCATACAGTACTATTACTAATCTTTATCCAAACAGACCAAAACATGCCAAAGTTGAAACTTTTTATTTATGAAGGTATAAGGAGTGAAGAAACAGAATAATCATACAGTACTATTACGTACTAACCTAATAAAGCAGTAAAATGCCAAGATAATAATGCCTATTAGTACCTAGGGCACCACAATGTTAGATGTAAAATGCAGCCAAGATATGAACATAAACACAAATTTTGTTCACAAAGCACATGCAATTGAATGCATACACATTGGCAAGGGAGAAGATTACTTAAGTAAGCTTTTCACAATCTAGATACAAGCAGCAGAACCAGCAACTCAGTAACTTTTATTAGATTTCAATTTTCTTCACAACTAACCTGCAAAAATGCTTGACCATAGCTAGCAGCTCTGAGCAATGTCTTTTGACGTGCAGCATCAAACTCATAACCCGCAGTATCAATACAAGCTTCAATAGCCTCAGGCAAGGATTGCCTAATCATTCTCAGGTTTTCATCTGCCTAGAAGTAATACAAAGTCAAAAAAACACTGAAATATTATAAACAACTTATTGTCAGATCAAATGCAATGTTTATCCCCAATTGACATTTTAAACAAGTTATAAAAAGGCTATTGGCTTGTATAACTACAAGGCAAACATCATGAAAGTCCTACTCAGTCTTGATTTAGCAATGGAATAAAGAAGGAACATTAAAAAAAGATAGTCATAAGTATAAGGAACACCTTGGCACCTCGTCTATCAAAGTGATCCAAGGCATCATATAGCAAAGCTGTCGGTGTTGTGCTTTCTATTTTAAAAATAGACATTGTTGAATCTGGAACTCGCTGTAGAAACTCCATACTTGTGTTTGAAAGTATCCTCACACCATCACACTCAGAAATGAGAACTATTGGTTCATCATAAAAGTAACGCACATGATCACCAAAAGGACCCACCATCAGTAACTCATCATCCCAATACATCAGCACACTATCCATTCAACACCAAGCTAACTGTTCAGGAGGTAGAGCAGACTGCGAAGGAAAACAATTGAAATATAATGAGAAATATATTGCATACCACTCAGCTATGTCCACTCATAGAGAATTAGCTAAGCGCAAATGTCCACTCAAGAGTAATATAATGTGTGCATGCCATCTCTTAGTAGAAAGGAAAACAAAAAATTACATGACACTATTTCTACTATTCATTAAGAGAGTCAAAAAATGTATCGAGTGCCAAGTCATTTCTTCCACATGCTCCAAATTTATTTTGCAATTACACCTACCCTATGGCACGAAGAAGTACAAAAGATTAAAAGTACATTTTTTAGCAAAAGATAAATGATGATATATAGGAATTCATTCTAGGCAATAGTGTTCGAATACATCATGTAAAGCTGTTAGAATAAAGTGAAGTTGTTAGGAGTTAGTTGAGGTCTGATGTCATTAGGCTTGTTAGTGATGTCATTAGCCTCTTCTATAAATAGCTAAGTCTGTAATCTGTTCACTTACTTTTGCAAAGCTAAATTTCAGTTTGTGAGGTTTCTCTTTCTTCTTCTTATTCATCTGAGAGTAAATTTCTTGAGTGATGATCTGTGAAATCAACATGGTATCAGAGCTTTGATCTCATAGATCAAATGGCATCCAAATTTCTCTTGCAATTGCTTCTCTTCTCTGGAGTTCAATTGTAATTGCAGTCGTCTTCTTCTCTTCGATCTGGAAGGTTGACTTTCGATCTGTTCTAGCTTGAAATTAAGCTTCAATCTCTTCTCGATTGGCGAATCTCGATTGACAAATTGAGATACTTGTCTCTTGATCTGGACACGATTCAATCTTCGAAATCTATCCTCAAGAATGGCAGGACTCGGCGACGGATCTGGTGATCGTGATCGCAGGAGAGACTTCATCACGACGATGGACTTGCAGAATCCGTTGTTCATCCATCCTTCTGGCAATTCTGGTATGATTCTCACTACTATACAACTCACTGGAGAAAACTATAGAAGATGGAAGAAAGCTAAGTCAAAAGCACTTTCTGTAAAGAACAAAATCGGATTTGTGGAAGGC